>CM060417.1:55911400-57161400 GCA_030545235.1 Helianthus tuberosus | reverse complement strand
ATCAATCCTTGAAAGAATCAGACCTTAATTCGACCTAAAACTTGATCAATTTTGTCAAAAATCAACCGATAACATGTCAGTTCATTCGAGAATAGCTCAGATCGTGTGAAAAGACTCCAGTTCGCACGAAGTCGAGTTCCAACTTGTTTGAAAAGTGTTACCAGTTCGCACGGGGTACTTGAAAGGGTCCAGTTCGTTTGAATCAGCACTCAATTCGCACGAAGTGTGCTCAGTTCGTGTGAGTTTAAGTCAGGTCGTGTGAAACTTAACCCAGTTCGTTTGAGTCAGGTTGTGCGAAGTGAGTTCAGCTTGTTTGGTGGTAAACCAGGTCGTGCGAAGTCGTTGAGGTTTGAACCAGTTCGTAAGAAAGTGACTTAGAGGTTCAGGTCATTTGGAACCTTATCAGGTCGTACGGAGTAATTCAGTTCATTTAAAATTGATCCAGTTCGCATCAATTAAACCCAGTTCGCACGAATTGATATTGAACCAGTTCGTACGGATTGAAAGTTGAACCAGATCGCACAAAGAGGTCCATTTCGTGTGAAACGTCAATTCTTTTGAAAGTTCAGTTCGCACGGTTTGAAATTAGTGACCAGGTCGTTTGGAACTTACCAGGTCGCTTGAAAATCAATTCAGTTCGTTTGAAAAGTCTATTTTTGTGAATTCTCGAAACCGTAACATGGAAAACGAATTTTACAACGCATTTGCAACTCCGATCACTATTGCTCAGAACGCGACCTTAGAAAATGAAATGGGAACCATGCAAAAACCACCTAAGCTCATGAATATTGAGGAGTATAGTGGATGGGAGGAGCGTTTTGAAAAATGGGTTCAAGCAAATCACTTAGATGCATGGGAATATTTTGAACAACGATATATTAGACAGACTGATGATGACAGAGAGAATGTTGCTATTAAATATTTAAGTGATGATCAGAAAAAGAAATACAAAAGTGAAAAGATGATGATCAGTATATTGCAACAAGCCATTAAAGAAGAAATCTTGATTTTATTACAACACAACGGAAGTGCACACTCAATATGGAAAGCATTAAAAACGAAGTTTGTTGGAAGTCAAGACATGATCAAGAACAAAAAATCGCTTTTAAAGAAAGAATTTGATCTATTTCGTGGATTAAAAACTGAAAACACCAAGCAGATTATTGAAAGATATTGCAATTTGGTGGTTAACATGAAGAGATTGGACATCAAGAAAGATAAAGAAGAATGGATTGAAAAGTTGGCTGATGCGTTGCCACAAGATGTTTGGGGCACGTATCTTATGATGTTGAAAAATAATGATGAATTTGAAAATCTAACGTTGAGCCAGTTTATAGAAAAACTCGAAGTTCAAGAGATGGAACAACGAAAGATGGCGAGAATGAAGGGCTTTAATGGTGAACAAGACATTGGTCTATATTACAAAGGAGGTACTAGTGATAGGACCAACATTGCACCAAAGATCGAAACTGCATTTAATGCAAAAAGTTCTTCTGGAAGATCATCTCGAGGATCGAACAACAATAATGAATTTTCTTCATATCCATCATTTGATCCAGATTTTTCAGCAACCAGTTCTAAATCGCAAAGCTCATACGACGGTAAAGGTCAAGTGCTAAACTGTAACATTGCATTACATCTTCAGAACGGTCAGAATTTCTCTGAAGAAGTAGCCAAAGGTCATATATCTTTGTTGGTAACCGTGTTAGAGTCTTATGAGAGTTTAGTTGCAGGAAAGATCGGAAATCTAATGTTGACAAAAGAGGATTACGATCAAATTAATGCTAAGGAGATGTAACTTATGGATATTAAGTGGTGTTTAGCGAGCGTGTTGAGAAGAGCTGAGAAGTTTAAACAAATCACTGGAAGAGATGACTTTCGTGATGCTAATGTTTCTACTTTAGGTTTTGATAAATCTAAAGTTACTTGTTTTCGTTGCAGGGAAAAAGGGCATTTCAAACGAGAATGTACAAATCGCGAAGCAAGTGGAGCTCAAAATCCATTCGGCAACAATGATTATTATCGAAAAGCGATTTATCATCAAGTTTCTCAACAGCCGCATCAACAACAACAGCCACAAATTTCACATGCTAAGAAGGAAATGATCGAAGAGTCATCATCAAGAAGAGCTTGTTTTGGTATAATAGATCAAGATGATGAAGGATTGCCAGAAGGTTTTAGTTGGGAGAATTTTAGTTGGGATAATTACGATCCTAACAGAACTTCAAAAACTAAAGCATTTGTTGCTCAAATTTTTAAAGATACAACTGCTGAAGAAGAAATGGCGTATGCTTATTACGAATCTCAGCAATTCAGTCCGAAAAAGAAAGAAGAAGATTAAGTTTCAACAAAAAAGGTTTCAAGAAAAACACCAATTTTTGAAGAAAGTGATGATGATGCCGAAGAAATTCGAAAACTTAAATATTATCAAAGAAAATTTTCAACTAATAGTGATGATGATGATTTGTTTTTTGCAGGTAAAATGGAAAAGATCAAAGAAAAACAAGCTACGAAAAAGAAGAATCATAAAGCAGCAACTTTTAAAGAAAAAGATGATAGTGATGATGATAATTCGTATTATGCAGGTAAAATGAAAGAGATCAAAGAAATACAAGCTGCGAAAGATGACAGTGATGATGAAAATGTTCGAGTGATAAAGAAGCAGGTTAAAAAACAAGATGATAGTGATGATGAAGATGTTCGAGTGATAAAGAAGCAGGTTAAAGAAATTCCAGCTTTCAAGGTTGAAAAGGAAGATGATGCAGAAAAGATACCTGAGAAATGTGAAAATTGTGATACTGTGAAAAGGCACAACAACAAATTGATTCATAACATGAACAGACTAAAAGAATCTTATGATGTTTTAAACAAAGCTATGAATCAATATAACAAGTCAAGCAGTGAACAAGCGTTAGCTATGAAGACACTCAATGGAGCGTTCATGACAAAGCAGAAAATCATCAATAATTACATTGAAAAATGTGTTGTACTTGAACAAAAATTGGAAACCCAGAGGATAGAAACTGAAAGGGTAAACAGGTTATTGAGAAGTTACTCATGTGCTTCTTATGTGATTGACATGATTTATCCTATAGTAGAAGGCATAAAAGCGTTTGAAGAAGAGGATACTGAAGTAAAGGATCCTGGTAAGAAACATAGTACTGATTATACCAAGTGTCCACCACCGCTTGAAAACGGATATTCTCCATGAAATCCTAATTCAGAAAGAGTCAAAAAGGCAACCAATTTAAAGTGGGAATCTGAACCTTCAGATGGATTGCCAGATAATATTGACGTCACATTCACATCGTCTGACACTGATCATGAGTCTGAGTTAATAAAGAAAGTGGTTGATCAGGTGTTGGATAAGGATGAGGAGTCAGAGTCAAAGTCTGAGTCTGAGTCTGAAACTTCAAGTTCATCAGTTGACAGTCCGATATCACCAGTTAAAAGAGTTTACAATAAAGATTTTCTGTTATCACAAAATAATTTGAATGACGAAACATTCAAAGTAGCATATACTTTGAATGATTCTGACAAATTATATTCTGATGAAGAATTTCCAATAAGAGGTGTCAAAACTGAAATGATTAAAAAGGTTTTCAAATTAACAGAAATTAATATTTCTGAAATAAAAGATGTAAATCTTACTGAAAAACCTAAAAAATACACCTCAAGAGTTCAACAAAGATTAAACAAGAAAAAAGGTTACAGTTTTGGTTCGAGTTTTCAAAAGAAACCAAACCATAACGGTAATTTCAAAAAGAAAGGTTTAGGTTTTATTCCACCAGAAAATCATAAAAATGAGAAAATTTATAAACCAAAAACTGTATTTGTTTCAGGGTCAAGTTCGGAAGAAGAGGAAAAGAGTTCATTCTGGAAGCAATCGAACAAAGAATTCCTTGCTAAAAAGCAAGAGAGAATGAAGAAAGAAGAAGCTAATCAGAAGAAGGAGACAAGAACCTGTTATCAATGCAAAATTGTTGGTCACATCGCATTGAACTGTCCAATAGCAGCCCAAACAAAACAGGAACTTTCCTCTAAACTCAAAGAGAAAGTGGTTGATAATGAACCACCAACCAAACAATTTAAAGTTTTCAAAAATTCAAAATTTGAGGTTGGTGAGTGTTCAAAAAGTTTTTACAAAAGAAAAGTGAATCTGAACAACCACAAGTGGGTTGTTAAGAATTCAGATGTTAGTTCTGGCGATGAATCTGACTCGTCAAAGTCAGAGGAGTCACAAGTTGAGCCAAAAAGAGAAAATTCAGTACCGCCAATGGATGATGTCAACTTTCCACCATTGCGAACTGAAAAATTTAAACAAAAAGTTGGAAAATAGAAATTTCGAATCAATTCTATTCTGAAAAGAAAGAATTTGATGTTGAAAAAGCCTTTAACCCTACAGTTCAAAATATTTTTGGAAAAATGATTGACGGGAAGGTCAAAGGGGTAAAGGAATTTTATGAAAAAAGGAAGAAGAAAGGAAAGAAACCGAGTGACGATGACTCGGAATCTCCCAAGGACCGTCAGGCTTGGGAGAATCTCTTTAACTGAAAAACCTGACTTGCCGGAGCTCCCAAGTGGGTAATCGTCGAGCATGAATCGGCATCTTTCTTGAAAAATTCAATATTGTCATATTTCAATTTACAAGTGGTAATTGTTGATAAGTGAACCTACAAGTGGTTAATCAAGGTTATTAAGTTGAACTTGATTTAACTTTCATACAAGTGGTTAAATGAACAAGGTGATGAATTAATCCCCGATCTTACAAATGGTATCAACAAAACTAATTTTCCGTAAAAACCATTTGATTAAAACAAACTTAAGTGTTTTGAAATCATAATGGGAAAATAGTTTGTTGTCAGGGGGAGTTCTGATTGTTTATGCCAAGTGAATGGAGAATTGAAGCAATTCACATCAGTTTGTCATTTTACTTTGTACAGTTTGTTTTTTATATTTTCAAATTTTCCCGGAAAATCAAAATTGAAACATACTTTTGATTTTAGGGGGAGTAAAAAATTTAGAAATTTTAAAAATTTGAAAAAGCCAAAAACATGATAAAATCTAGAAAGTCAAAAACATCGAAAAATCAAAATGAGTTTTGTTGTGAAAAAGAGGAAATGATAGTACATTAGTAGACAATCACAGCATGCTAAAGAATTTGAAAGTCAAATGTGATAAACGATCTCACTGATGATATGCCAGTAGGTTTTTACACGCTTAGTAGATTGTTTTCGAGATATAAACCTAAATATCAAATACTTACTTATCTCGTGGGGAACATCTCTCGGATATATGGGTAACCCCCGAAATCTTGTTTGAAGGGCTTTCTATTTCTGACACACTAGGTCTTTGTGCGTGATGATATCTGGGGTATTATACCAGGACTTCTGATTTTGCGGGAGCAATAGCCTAGTCCTCGTATAATGCTCTGCACTGCTTTAATATTAAAGCTCACCCTCAGCATAAAAAATGATGAAACATTGAAAAATGCTAATCATGTGATGTTGAAAAGAAGATCCCCAAGGGGGACCCACCTAAAGTCGAACCATCATCTCTCTGATTTTGAGGAAGCAATAGCCTGAGCTCCCATGGTCTCGCATTCACCCCTTACAGATATCACTAGTGTACATTCACCTGTAAGACTGAATATAGGAGTCTGGATACGGGAGTATATTCTGAGGTGGGACACACGAATAAGCTTAAGTCCATTAAAACACTAATTTTCGTATCTCGAAACAGTTGAACTTTGTGTGAAAATTTAAGTGGATCAGTATACTGACAATCTAAGTGAATCTTTTAGAACCTAAAGTCTAAAAAGGTCAACGGTGTTAGTCATTTGTCTCAAAAACTGATATGATCCTCTTACACAAACTCACAAAAATTTTGTTTGTAAATATTTCTTTACTGCTTTTCATTAAAGGAAAAATACAAAAAGAATGTGTTTTAGCATAAAATTTTGAAAAAATCAAAAAGATTTTATTTCATTTTATTTTCGACAACTGATGTTGAAAAGCTGGTTTTCAAAATTCCGAGTGTAAAACATGATGAACAACAGGTTTGGGAGAGTTTGTTTGAGATGAAAAATGAAGTTAAAAATTGGAGATAATTTGAGAAATGTTATAATCTATCAAGTGATGTTTTGAAATTGATCTAACAAGTGGTAAGCATAGATTAAAATTGTTATATCTTACTTTTGGGTAGAGTATATGCAGGTAAAAAGCTTGGAAAGAGCCAGATTCCGATTCCTGAAGATTTTCCGCATAAGCATATGCAGATTCAAGCGAGGTTCCAGATCCTGTGGCTATGGAGAGTCAGGCAATGGTCCTGAACTTGTGAAACATCCAAAGCCTGTAGATTGTGAATTCCAGACTGTGATCCCAGCTTATCGAAAGAAGGAGTCTGAAGACATTAAATCCAGAAGCTGCTGATGCTGATGAGCGAGAAAAAGAAAGAGATTGAAGGATGCTTACAGTGTTAGATACTTTGGAAAGAGCGAGAAGACTACTCAAGACTGAAGACTCCACATGCTGAAGACTCGTACCGAAGACTCGTCAACATCCAAGGGGGAGTTTGTTGGTGCATATGTCTGTCGACTTCATCTTGTATCGATTCATGTATTAAAATAGGATAGTCTGGAGCTCGGTTTACGAGAAAATAGGATTTTATGTGAAACAGACCAGTTCGCACGAACTGGGATGTCAGTTAGTACGAAGTGATCACTTCGTGTGAAGTGGGTGTGTCTGGTTCATGAGGAGTGGCGTGCCTATAAATAGAGAGTCCAGGTCTTTCATTTGTAAGGGTTGTGATTCCGGTAGCGAATCTCTGCCGAAGTGTCTCCAGCCATTGTAAAGTCTTCAAATCAATACAAGAGACAGTTTAAGTGATTCTAGTGTGTATCCAGCTGAAATAACTTCGATACGTCTGATTCCGCCTTTCGTATTGGATGAGATCTCTTCTAAATGACTCGCTTGGTCGTCCCCAACGATCCTACAATTGTGATCTTTTCACACCTTAGTGAATTTACTTGAATCGACTTTTGATCACATAAAATACTGGCTTTATTGACTGTCGCAACCCCCGATCCCTTATCTGTCCCGGGAACGGGTGGACGCGAACTCAGAGTTTTGGTGGTATCAGTTGGTTAATTTGGCAGCGGAAATTACATCAGGACCGTAGTTAAGAAATGTTTATCAGAGTAAAACCACCACATTTAATATTAATAATCACATGGGTAAAATCCAAGTTTCTTATTACAATACATTTATAGGGATAAACCCTATTTTATTGAATTTAAAACATCGTTTATTTGGTAACTTTTATAGCCACATTTTTCCCAAGCCTTCAGTGCTCTCCAGCTGGCTTTTTACTAATTGGCTGTCACATTGTGTTTCCTGAAACGCGTTTTAAAAACATTTGTCAGTGGGAAATACTGGTGAGTGAATCCCAGTTTAATCAAGAAACATTTTATCAATTAAAACAGTATTGAGAGCGATCACATTGTTTATTTCTACACAATTACTCATTCAGTACTGTCAATCCTGACTTGCGGGTCATATTACACATTGGCTAACTCATTGTCCAATGGTAACGTACTGTCATCCCGACTTACTACTCGCAGTAGTAAATTTTGTATACAAAACCCCAACATACCGGCAGTAATTGAAGAACTACAAAGACTCAATCACTGCTTAATTACATTATTAAGCATTTAAGGTTTTGTAAAATAGTTAACAAAAGGCGGATAAACTCACATTGCTATCTTAGACTTCGCGTAAGGGTTTCCTGGGAATAATCTATAATTTATACAAATGTACATAGGTTAGTATCATAACCCTTTGAAAATATTAATGATACCCTCCCCGAGACGGCATTCCAACAACTACGTCGGGCAGAACCACGACAGTTGTTACGGAACCCTAAATCAATTGGGCATCGTATCTATTACAAAACTGGGGTTATAATACTTACAACGGAGCAGAACCTCGCTAATTAGGGGGTATAATACCCGTGTATTATAAGCCTACTGTCAGAATTTGAGAGAAAGAAGTCGTTGTGAGCGAATTCGAAATGAAATCCGATGCATTCTATTTATAGTTGCTAAACTGGACTCTCAAGCGGCCCGCGTAGATGTACACAGGGGCTTACGCGGCCCGCGTTGACTCCGGGTCAACTTGTAGCTCGTCCGGATCAGCGTATAGACTCGACACGATGATGACACGTGTCGGCCTGGGGTGTCTCCGTGTTGTTGATCTCTCGCGGCCCGCGTAAACTTAACATGGGTCTTACGCGGCCCGCCTTAACTTAAGAAATTCAAAGGAATCCGGTTCTAACCCTTATACCACCCGCGTAAGGATTGGGGTGGGTCTACGCGGCCCGCCTCAGCCCTAGATTTCAATTTTTATTTATTTTTAATACTATTTCATGTATTTCGGGCTCATTTTCACATACGGGTTGTATTTAAAGACATATTGGGATATATTAAAATATAATAGGATGTCGGAAATATTATGAGGGTGTCGGTTTTATTTGAGAGTTGTTACATCCTCCCCACCTTGTTTTAGAGCTCGTCCTCGAGATCTACTGGAACAAATGCGGATATTTCCTTTGCATTTCAGATTCAAGCTCCCATGTGTATTCAGGTCCTCTTTTGGAGTCCCACTTAACTTTGACCAGAACTAGTCTCTTATGCTTGAGGTTCTTGACTTTCCTGTCTTCAATCTGTAGAGGCATTTCTACAAACTTGAGTTGTTCATTTACCTCTATATCCTTAAGAGGTACTACTAGTGATTCATCAGCTAAACACTTTTTGAGATTAGATACATGAAATACATCATGTATTCCTGCCATTTCCTCTGGCAGTTGTAGCTGATAGGCTACAGGTCCTATTCTTCTAATAATCTCAAAAGGTCCAATATATCTGGGACTTAGCTTTCCCCGTTTGATGAATCTTACTATTCCTTTCCAAGGAGAGACCTTTAATAATACTTTATCTCCTACTTGAAATTCCAATGGCTTGCGTCGGTTATCGGCATAACTTTTCTGTTGATCACGTGCTGCTTTCAATCGTTCCTTGACTTGAATAATCTTGTCAGTTGTTTCTTGCACTATCTCAGGTCCAGATAGTTGCTTTTCCCCAATTTATGCCTAACAGACTAGGGTTCGGCACTTTCGTCCATAAAGTGCTTCAAATGGTGCAGCATTGATACTTGTGTGATAACTATTATTATAAGAAAATTCTATTAAAGGTAAGTGATCGTCCCAATTACCTCCGAAATCAATTACACAAGCTCTAAGCATGTCTTCCATTGTCTGAATTGTTCTTTCACTTTGTCCATCCATTTGAGGGTGATAAGCCGTGCTCAAATTTAACTTGGTTCCCATTGCCTTTTGAAAACTTGACCAAAAATGAGAGGTAAATCGGCTATCCCTATCAGAAACAATTGATAAAGGAATTCCATGTAAAGAAACAATTTCATTTACATATAATTTGGCTAATTGTTCCATATTGAAAGTTTCTTTCATTGGTAGAAAATGAGCTGACTTGGTTAGCCTATCTACAATCACCCAGATTGTATCGTTGCCTTTCTTTGTTTTGGGTAATTTAGTAACAAAATCCATTGTTATTAATGTTAGTGCATACGTCTGTCGACTTCGTCTTGTATCGAGTCTTGTACTAGAATTGTTAGATCAGGGCACGTTGTACGAGGAAGAAAATAGGTTTTAGGTGTTAAAGAGTTAATTCCGCTTGAAAGTGACATGTGTTATTTCAAACGAAATTAACATAGGTAATTTCGTTTGAAATGAACATTGCCACTTTCAAACGAAATCACCATGCCTATATATAGGCCTCAAACGAAATCATTTGTAACTTTCATATTTCTGGTACCGAAGTGCTGCCGATGTGTCTACTGATCTGAAAACTTGTTAATTCGATAATACAAGACATTTTGAAGTGAATCAAGCTGTTTTACAAGTCTATTTCATTGTTTCCGCCTTTGAAATAGATTAGAACTCTTCTGATCGACTCGTTTGGGTCATAAATCGATCCTACAAGTGGTATCAGAGCTCAGGAGGAAGAGTTCTTGCCAAAACAGCAATTTTTTCTGTATTCTACACCTTCTTTTACAAAATTCACAAGTTTTTATGGTCAAAATGGTCTGAATTTCACACATGTCATGCGAAACAGTGTTTTAATGAATCCTTGAGAGTATTGGACCTTAATTCAGCCTAAAATTGATAAAAATCGTAATTTTGTTTGAAAATCAGATCGAATATGATGACGTCAGCAGCATTTCACACGAGATTAGCACCTGATTCCGCTTGAATTTGCTATTCCGCTTGAAAAGTACATCTGATTTCGCTTGAACGTACCTGATTTCGTTTCAAAGTGTAATCCCATTTGAGATTGTTCACACGAAATTAGTAATTTCGCTCCAAGTTGTAATTCCGTTTGATAATCTCGCTTGGATCAGCTATTCCGTTTGAATAGGGGTATTCCGTTTCAAAGTGATTTCGTGTGAGAGTGTATTCCATTTGAAAGTGTTATTTCGCTTCAAAGAGTGATTTTGTTTGAGAGTTAATTCCGTTTGACTTTGTAATTTCATTTGAACTTGTAATTTTGAGAAAAAGTTTGTACCGAAACATGGAAGAGGAATTCTATAATGCATTTGCGACACCAGTAGCACCAGTTACAACTGCTGAAACATTGTACAGTGAGAATGAAACGGGAACTCATCAAAAACAGCCAAAGCTGATGTACATTGAAGATTTTAAAGGATGGCAGAATCGATTTGAGAACTGGGTACAAGCTTATAAGTTTGATGCATGGTGTTCATTAGAGAAAGATTACGAGAAACCGAAAAATGAACGTGGTCTTGAAAAAGCGTTTTGTGACTTTTCAGAGAATGATAAATTGAAATATACCAGTGAGAAAATGATGATCAGTATTCTTCAACAAGCGATTAAAGAAGATATCTTTGTGTTACTCCAACATGAGGGTACTGCTAGATCGATTTGGAATGCATTGATTCAAAAGTTTAAAGGAAGTGCAGATATGATCAAGAACAAAAGAGCTTTACTGAAGAAATCATTTGATATGTTTGTAGCCTTGGAAGGTGAAACAACAAAAAAGACCATTGATAGATATTGTCATTTGGTTTTGGAAATGGGAAGATTAGATATAAAGAAAGATGATGAAGAATGGGTTGATAAACTATCCGATGCATTACCACAGCAGAAATGGGGAACTTATTTGTTGATCATAAAACACATGCGAAAATCTGAAAATATGAATCTGGCACAGTTTATTCAGAAGATTGAAGAGCATGAGTTGGATATTCAGAAAACTGCTATTATGTCTAATCCAAATATTCAACAAGATGTGAGTTTATACTACAGAGAAAACAAATTTGAAGTTACTCCAAGTCCAAAGATACAGACTGGTTTCAGTGCTGATAATTCTTCCGGAACAAAGGGAAGTACTGTGACTCAAAGTGGTGGATCTTCGTCTTCATTTTCAAATTTTGATCCAAATTTTACAACACCAAGTCCTCAACAAAAGAATTCTACAAATCTGCAGTGCAATCTTACCTTGAATATTCAAAATGGTCAAAATCTTTCACCGGAAATAGCTAAGCAACACATGACATCACTCGTTGCTATGTTGGAATCATATGAAAGCTTGATTGCAGGCAGAATTGGTAATCCGATGCTTACCAAAGAATATTATGACCAAATTGATGCGGAGGAACTTGAATTGATGGATATCAAATGGTGTTTGGCTAGTGCAGTTAGAAGAGCAGAAAAATTTACACAAGTTACAGGAAGAGATGATTTTCGAGAAATGAGTGCATCTCCAATAGGATTTGACAAATCAAAGGTCACTTGTTTTCGTTGCAAAGAAAAAGGACATTTTAAGCGGGAGTGCAAAAACAAAGAAGCAAATGGAAGACAATATCAGTCTGGAAAAAACAATTATTATCAAAAGTCAATTTTTCATCAGATTGCTCAACAACCACAAACTGCTCATGCACGTACCATTGAAGAGAAAAGAGCTTGTTTTGGGATAATTGATCAAGATGATGAATTTGTTGCAGAGGGATTTAGCTGGGATAAATATATTCCACCTGGTTCAGGTCTTGTTGCTAGGATCTTGGAAGAGCAAGAGGTCAAAAGAATGAAGATCTTGAGATCATCAGAAAGTGATGATGATACTGATGACGAGGAAGAATACATTAATAATGCAAGAAAAAGTTTAGACTCATTTAGCTTTAATTTGTTTTTTGCAGATAAGATCAAGATGCTGAATGAGAAGAAGGCTGCTGGATTGAAGAAAGAGTTGGAAGCTAAAAGAATATCTGAAGAAAAAGATAAATTGGAAGCTAAGAAAGCTGAAGTTGCAGAAATTTCAACAAATAAAGATGAAAATGAAGAATGTGAAATAAAAATAAAAGTTGATGAAGAAACAGATGTGGGTGAAAAGATAGTTGAGAAAGTGGTAGAGAAAATTGTTGAAATCGAAAAAATAGTTGAAGTTGAAAAATTCGTTGAAGTAGAAAAGATTGTTGAAGTTGAAAAAATTGTCGAGGTTGAAAAGATAGTTGTAGTCATTAAACCTTGTCAGAAATGTTTAGAATCTTGCAAAGATTGTGAGGAGAAAGACAAGAAGATTAGTGAACTGGAAGAATTGAAAGAGAATTTGTTGTCTGATGTAAAGTATGTGAAGGAATCATACGATGTGCTGAACAGAACAGTAAACGGTCTGAAAAAGACAAATTCAGAAATTGAGATTGCTATGACAAAGATGAGTTCTACATTAATGTCAAAGCAGAAGGTCATAAATGAGTACATTGAAGATTGTGCAAAATTGAAACAGGATTTGGAACTCGAAAAGATAGAAAGTGAAAGAATCAAAAGATTGTTGTTGAGTTATACAACTTGTGATTATTTGATTGATCGAGTTTATCCTATTGTTGCAGGTCTTGAAGCTTTTCAAGAACAAAAGAAAGAAGAAACAGATGCTGGTAAGAAACAAAGTGCTAAGTATAATAAGTGTCCGCCCCCGATCTTTGAAAGTTATTCTCCCAGAAAGCCAAAGGAGGAACAATTAAAAAATGCGCTCAACATCAAGTTAAAGTCTGAAATCATTGATGAATTACCAGACAATATTGATGTCACATTCACAGCGTCTGACACTGATCATGAGTCTGAGTTGTTAAAGAAAGTGGTCGATCAGGTGTTGGATATGGATGAAGAGTCAAAGTCGGAGTCTAAGTCTGAGAGTTCGAGTTCATCAGAAAAGAGTCAGAGTTCACCGGTTAAAAGGGTTTATAATAAAGAATTCATGTTATCAAAATCTAATTTGAATGATGAAACAATCAAAGTGGCATATACATTGAATGATTCGGACAAATTATATTCTGATGAGGAATTTCCAATAAGAAGTGTCAAAACTGAAATGATCAAACAGGTTTTCAAATTAACAGAAATTAATATTTCTAAAATAAAAGATTTAAATCTTCATGAAAAACCTAAAAAATACACTTCAAGAGTTCAACAGAGATTGAACAAGAAAAAGGGTTACAGTTCTGGTTCAGGTTATCGAAAGAAACCCAACCATAACGGTAATTTCAAAAAGCAAGGTCTTGGTTTCATTTCCCCAGAAAATTATAAAAATGAGAAAAATTATAAACCAAAAACAAAATTTGTTGCAGGTGAAAGTTCAGAAGAAGAACAGAAGAAACCTTTCTGGAAACAATCAAACCAGGAGTTTCTTGCTGAAAGGAAGAAGAAGTTGATTCCAAGAGTTGATAGAAGAATGTGTTTCAAATGTCACAAGATTGGACATATTGCTTGGAATTGCCAACAGTCCAACAACACAAAACAAGGAGTTTCTTTTAACTTAAAATTGAAAGAAAAACAGGTTGATGAAAAGAAACAACCAACTGAGAAATCTAAAGTGTTTGAAAATTCAACTTTCAAAAGTGGTGATGTTTCACAACGTTTTTACAAAAGAAAAGTTGATTTGAACAAAGCAAAAATGGGTTGCTAAGTCTGAAACTAGTTCTGACAATGAATCTGATTCCATAAAATCAGAGGAGTCATCTGTTGAGAAAAAGAGTGTGAATTCCGTTCCGGAGTTGAACGATGAAAATTTTCCACCATTGTGTGCAGAAAATTTGAAATCAAAAGGTAGGTTTGAGATTTCAGATCAATTTTTTACTGGTAAAGGAGAATTTGATGCTGAAAAGGCTTTCAATGGAAAAGTCAAACATATTTTTGGTAAGATGGTTGATGGAAAGGTTAAGAGTGCAAAAGATTTTTATCAATCGAAAAGATGGTGGGATAGATGTGTGCCAAAATCACCCAAGGATGGTCAGGCTTGGGTGACTGCTTTTTCAAACTAAAATTCTGACTTGCCGGAGCTCCCAGGTTGGTAAGAGTGGAGCAGGAATTGGCATCTTTCTTGAGAAATTCACTCTGGTGATATTTCGATCTACAAGTGGTTGAAGAAGGGTTTTAACTTATAAGTGGTAAATCAGGGACATTAAGTTGTACTTGATTTTCTACATGTGGTGTTGGATGTTTGAATTTAAACTGTTATATTTTTCAAAAGGTTGAAAATGAACAAGGTGATGAACAAATCCCCTAACCTACAAGTGGTTTTATGAAATCAACAAAACTAATTTTCCAGAAAAACCACTTGATTAAAACAAACTTAAGTGTTTTGAAATCAATGGGAAAATAGTTTGTTGTAAGGGGGAGTTCTGATTGTTTATGCCAAGTGGATGGCAATTTGAAGTGATTCGATATCAGTTGTCAGTTTACTTGTACAGTTTGTTTTCAATTTTCTTTAAATGATTTTGAATTTTAGGGGGAGTAAGAATTTCAGAAAATCCAAAAACATTTGAAAATTTGAAAAAGCCAAAAACATGATAAAATCAAAAATGAGTTTTGTTGCAAAAAGAGAAAATGATAGTACATCAATGGACGATCACAGCATGCTAAAGAAATGGAAAGTCAAAATGTGATAAACGATCTCACTGATGATGTGCCAGTAGGTTTTTACACATTTAGTAGATTGTGACGAGATATAAACCTAAATTTCAAACTTACTTATATCGTGGGGAACATCTCTCGGATATATGGGTAACCCCCGAAATCTTGTTTGAAAGGTCCCTCTTTCTGAGATACTAGGTCTGTATACTCAGTGATATCTGGGGTATTATCCCGGGACTTCTGATTTTGCGGAAGCAATGGCCTAGTCCCCGTATAATACTTTCTGCTTGCTTGAAATATAGCACCACCCTCAGTATAAAAAATGATGAAACATTGCAAAATGCTAATCATGTGCTGTTGAAACAAAAGATCCTCTAAAGGGGACACACCAAAAGTCGAAGCCATCGTCTCTTTGCTGAACGGAAGTTCTGACCTGAGCTCTCACGGCCCTCTCAAATTTAACCCTTTACCGATATCATCTGTGGTATACTCACCTGTAAGACTGAATATTGGGATCTGGATACGGGAGTATATTCTGAAGTGGGACACACGAATGAGTTTAAGTCTCTAAAACATTAATCTCGTATCTCGAAAACAGTTGAACTTTGTGTGAGAATTTAAGTGGATCAGTATACTGACAATCTAAGTGAATCGTTTAGAACTTAAAATGTTTAAAGCTTAACGGTGTTGGTGATTTGTCTCAGAATCTGATATGATACTCTTACACAAACTCACAAAAATATTGTATGTAAATATTTCTTTACTGCATTTCAGTTTATATAAAAAGTAAAAAAAATAAAAATTTTCGGAGTGTTTTAGCATAAATTTTTGAAAATTCAAAAAGATTTTAGACAACTGATGTTGAAAAGCTGATTTTCAAAATTCCGAGTGCTATACATGACGAACAGGTTTGGGAGTGTGTGTTTAGAAAAATGATATACATACAAGTGGTCATAAAAATTTAAATTGTTATATCAATAATTGATGTTTTGAACTGAATTAATCAAGTGATTAGCAGAGTTTAAATTTGTCAAATTTTATATTTGTGAAATTTATTGTTGGGTAGAGATTTGTGCAGGAATCAGTAGAGCCAGGAATTGGTCTTGATCCTGTGGGAAGAAATGTGAGTCAAGTCATGATCTTGAAACCTGAGAAAGCCAGACTGCGATCCCAGCTCAACTCAAGGGGGAGTCTGTTAGCAGATCAACATCCGAGGAGGAGAAGCGTTGTGGATACTAAGAGATTTGATTAAGAGAATGCAAGAGTCAGAATCGAATCCTGATGATAAGAAAGAGAGTAGAGGATAAAGATTGAGGATGCTTACTTTGTCAGATAATTTGAAAAGAGCCCGAAGACTGATAAAGACTGAAGATTGTTGAAGACTCGACACTTAAGACTCGTCAACATCCGAGGGGGAGTCTGTTAGTGCATACGTCTGTCAACTTCGTCTTGTATCGAGTCTTATACTAGAATTGTTAGATCAGGGCACATTGTACGAGGAAGAAAATAGGTTTTAGGTGTTAAAGAGTTAATTCCGCTTGAAAGTGACATGTGTTATTTCAAACGAAATTAACATATGTAATTTCGTTTGAAATGAACATTGCCACTTTCAAACGAAATCACCATGCCTATATATAGGCCTCAAACGAAATCATTTGTAACTTTCATATTTCCGGTACCGAAGTGCTGCCGATGTGTCTACTGATCTGAAAACTTGTTAATTCGATAATACAAGACATTTTGAAGTGAATCAAGCTGTTTTACAAGTCTATTTCATTGTTTCCGCCTTTGAAATAGATTAGAACTCTTCTGATCGACTCGTTTGGGTCACAAATCGATCCTACAATTAATTCCCATTTCCACACTGGCATTTCTAACTGTTGTAACAAACCTGAGGGTTTCTGATGTACAGCTTTGACTTGTGAATAGGTTAAACATTTAGAAACATAGGCTGCTATGTCCTTTTTCATTCCTATCCACCAAAAATTCTTTCTTAAATCTTGGTACATTTTATCATTTCCTGGATGCATCGTATACTTAGACTTATGGGCTTCTTCTAATATACGATGACGCAGGTTTCCTAATTTAGGTATCCACATTCTCTTTTTATGGAATCTCCAAATTCCATCTGCTCCTTGTTCTAATTCTTTTAGCATAACTTTTAATTTTTCAGTATCTTCCTTGATTACTGATTCTTGTGCTTCTCTTATTTGATCATTTAAATCTACTTGTAGATTTAATTTAAGAGAACGTATCCTTTTTGGCTTTTCATGATACTTTCGGCTTAAAGCATCTGCGACTACATTTGCTTTTCCTTCGTGATACTGGATATCACAATCATAGTCACTAAGCATTTCCATCCAGCGTCTTTGCCTCATATTCAATTCCTTTTGCTTGAAAATATACCTTAAACTCTTATGATCAGTGAATATGGTAAATTTACTACCATAAAGGTAATGTCTCCAAATCTTAAGAGCAAAAATTATAGCTCCTAATTCTAAATCATGGGTTGAATAATTCTCTTCATGATTCTTAAGTTGTCTAGATGCATAAGCTATAACCTTTTGGCGTTGCATTAATACACATCCATAACCTAATTTAGAAGCGTCACAATAGACTACAAAGTCTTCAGTTCCTTCTGGTAATGCTAGTATGGGTGTATGGGTTAATTTATGCTTAAGGATTCTAAAGGCTTCTTCTTGTTTTAATTCCCATTCAAACTTAACAGATTTACAGGTTAGCTTGGTTAAAGGAATGGCTATTCTAGAAAAATCTTGAATAAATCTTCTATAATAACCGGCCAATCCTAAGAAACTTCTAACCTCGGTTGGTGACTCAGGGGTTTTCCATTTAGTAATCGCCTCGATCTTTGTGGGATCCACATGAATTCCTTCATGATTAACTAAATGTCCAATAAACTGTACCTGTTCTAACCAAAATTCGCACTTAGAAAATTTAGCATAAAGTTTTTCCTTTCTTGATAAACTTAAAAGTGCGTGCAAATGCTTTGCATGATCCTCTTTATTCTTAGAGTAAATGAGAATATCATCTATGAAAACGATTATGAATTTATCCAAATATGGCTTACATATTCGGTTCATCATGTCCATAAATGCAGCTGGGGCATTGGTTAAACCAAATGGCATGACAGTAAATTCATAATGACCATACCTCGTTCTGAAAGCGGTTTTAGGAATGTCCTCTTCCTGTACCTTTAATTGATGATATCCTGACCTTAAATCAATTTTAGAGAAAAATCGAGCTCCTTGTAGTTGATCAAACAGATCATCGATTCTCGGTAATGGGTACCGATTCTTAATCGTAACCTTGTTTAATTCACGGTAGTCAATGCACATACGCATTGGTCCGTCCTTCTTTTTAACAAACAATATCGGCGCTCCCCATGGTGATGAGCTTGGCTGTATAAATCCTTTTTCTAACAATTCATCCAATTGTTTCTTCAGTTCCTGCATTTCAGCGGGTGCCAAACGGTAGGGTGCTTTGGCAATTGGTGTTGTTCCTGGTATTAAATGGATTCTGAATTCAACTTCCCTATCTGGAGGTTGCCCTGGCAATTCTTCTGGAAATATATCTGAAAACTGAGATACTACTGGAATGTCTTTTAGTTCTTTTCCTTTTGTGTTAGTGATTATGGAAATCAAATACACTATAGAACCTTTTCTTATATAACTTGCAGTTTTCATCACAGAGATGAATTTTGTGGATCTAGATGGTTTATCTCCTTTAATTGTGATCATTTTACCTTTTGGTGAATTTACTTGAATTGACTTTTGATCAAATAAAATACTGGCTTTATTGGCTATTAACCAATCCATTCCTAAAACAACATCGAATCCTGCCAGATTCATGGGATAAAGGTTTGCAATAAATTTCTGATTTAAAATTTCTATGCTTGCTCCCTGCAAGATTTCAGAAATCCTAACAGTTTCTCCATTAGCTGTTTCTACTAAGCATTCTTGTGGTAGTTTAGTTAATGACTGATTTAGAAATTTGCAAAATGATGTATTAATAAAACTTTGGTTTGCACCAGAGTCAAATAATACTTTAGCAAAAACATCATTAACTAAAAACGTACCAGCTATGA
The DNA here is from genome assembly GCA_030545235.1 of Helianthus tuberosus. Taxonomy (NCBI): domain Eukaryota; kingdom Viridiplantae; phylum Streptophyta; class Magnoliopsida; order Asterales; family Asteraceae; genus Helianthus; species Helianthus tuberosus. Next base: position 57,142,295 of record CM060417.1, on the reverse strand, counting down.
CATCTGGAATCATCTTAGCTTCATCTGCAGTCAGAACAAATGCTCTAGCATTTTGAGTATTCTTGTTGTTTGTAGCTGGAGCAAATTTTGGGCAATTAGGCTTGATATGACCTTGTTCTCCGCAGTTGTAACATATCCTGTTGTTGGCTTTCTTCCTGCAACTTTCTTCCTAGTGTCCCGATATTTTGCAAAAGTTACAGTATATGGAGCATCTTCCTGAATGCTTTCTTTTGCAATACCTACAGTAAGGTGTAGAGGTAGAACCTATATTTTTCCCACGATTAAAATTTCCAGAACGAAATTCTTATGTGAGTTTCTGGGTTAGGTTCCTCCTTTGATCCTCCTCTCGGGTACGGATTAATTCATTTTTCAAGGTATTTGCTAGTTCTACAGCTTCTTCTATGGTTTGAGGTCTAGCTGCCTTGACTACGTGTCTTATTTCCCCGATTAATCCCCATATATAACGGTAGATTAATACAGGTTCTGGTGAAGCAAGAGTTGGCACTATTCTAGCATATTCGAAGAATATTTTAGTATATCCCTTACTATCCACACCAGTCATCCTAAGATTTAGGAATTTGTTTGCTATCTGTTCCTTCTCATTGGGTGGGCAGAATTTCTTTTCTACCTTGTTCTTAAATTCTTCCCATTCCATATTGTAGGTTCTATCACTTCCTCTTGATTGGAGGATAGTGTTCCACCATTCTAGTGCTGCATTCTTAAACAGATTAGAAGCAAACAATATCTTATCTTCTTCAGCACACTTGCTTATCCTTAAGACTACCTCAGTCTTCTCTATCCAGCGTAGGGTTGCAATGGCCCCTTCCTTGCCCGAGAATTCCATTGGTTTACAAGACCAGAATTCTTTATAAGAACAACCGTAAGACACGGTTCTTCTCCTTTTGGGAATGGGCAATTGAAGTATGGGTCCATTGTTTACGCTGTGTTCTGGTTCAATTGGTCGCTTACTGCTATGCTTACTTTTATTATTCGCATCTTGAATCGTTTGAATAATAAATGGCATTGCATCTATGATTCCTTGTGCCACTATATGTTGAACAGCACTATTATCCATTTGGTTTCCATTGTTATTGATGCTTGGATTCTCATTAACCACGTTAATGTTACTCTGGTTATCATTATTCAGATTTCCTTGATTTCCTTCATCGGCCATCTGAATTTTAAACATTTACCCCATATTAATATCACAAGATAATATTTAATATAGTTAATCACATGATACGCAATCTAGCCAAAAACGCCGATCATTGCGACTTTTACTCTATTTCCATATACTATTATGCATCTATTACACACTAGTACTGAAATAAAAATTACAATACCAACAGAAATAGAATCACAATAACAGTAATATGCATCCGTACACACATATTTTATTTTATTTTATTTTATTATATTATATTATTATTACTATTATCGTTTCCTCCATCACATCACGGATATGGATTTATCCAAAAATCCATATTGCGCTCATCGTATTTCCATACGAGACGCTCTCCCACCTGACGCATTCTCTCACTGCTTTCTAAAATTTCCTTACCAAATGTCCTAAGTTCTTGTACGTTTTCTGCACTCATTGGGGGGTGCAGGTTCTAGGACTGGGTTCGGAATCTGGGGTGCGGGTTCCTGATATGGGGGTGAAAGTGCCTGAAATCGGTAAGGATCTTCTAAGATCTCCCTAATATATTCATCATGGTAATAGGGATCTAAAGGGTCCATACCTGGATAGGCTTCTATGTTCTGTATGGGTGTGTCTTCATGTAGCGGGTAACGTTGCACAAAGTCCCTATTATCGTCCCACCAGGGGTCGTAATTTGGGTCTTGGGGGTTTGGGGCAGGTACCCTAGGGATTTCTTCTGGGTTAAAGTCATGCATCTCCACTTGGTTTTCAGGGTTTTCTATCTCCATGGGTTGGTCTGGGATTAGTGGTTGTGGGGCTACTAGTTGTTCCAGACTTGGGTCAGCAGTAGTGGTAGCTAGGATATGGAAATTGGCTAGGCTTCTATTAAGCATATCCTGTGTATGGGCATCTGTTTTTCGCTTAGCGGCTGCTAAAACTCTTTGCTGTTGCAACTTTCGCATTCTTTTCCTACGTGCAAAGGCTTCCTTACTGAACCATCCTCGTTTCTTATGAGGGAATGGCTCTTCAGACTAAGCTTTAAAGGTAAACATCCCTTCTTCCTGATCAGCAGAATACCCAGAAAGGGCAGGCTGTGAAGAGGTACCTTCACTCCTAGGTGAATCAGACAACTGACGACTCATGTCTGAGGATCCTTGATCACTCATACTGTAAACTAACAAATAGTCAAATAACACATAACAAATAATTACAGTTATGCACGTATTTGCGTAATTTATTTCCTAACATAAAATTTAGAATTTAAGTGTCAGCAGAACACTTCTTTGGCTTAGACCAGTGGCTAGGCTCTGATACCACCTTCTGTCGCAACCCCCGATCCCTTATCTGTCCCGGGAACGGGCGGACGCGAACTCAGAGTTTTGGTGGTATCAGTTGGTTAATTTGGCAGCAGAAATTACATCAGGACCGTAGTTAGGAAATGTTTATCAGAGTAAAACCACCACATTTAATATTAATAATCACATGGGTAAAATCCAAGTTTCTTATTACAATACATTTATAGGGATAAACCCTATTTTATTGAATTTAAAACATCGTTTATTTGGTAACTTTTATAGCCACATTTTTCCCAAGCCTTCAGTGCTCTCCAGCTGGCTTTTTACTAATTAGCTGTCACATTGTGTTACCTGAAACGCGTTTTAAAAACATTTGTCAGTGGGAAATACTGGTGAGTGAATCCCAGTTTAATCAAGAAACATTTTATCAATTAAAACAATATTGAGAGCGATCACATTGTTTATTTCTACACAATTACTCATTCAGTACTGTCAATCCTGACTTGCGGGTCATATTACACATTGGCTAACTCATTGTCCAATGGTAACGTACTGTCATCCAGACTTACTACTCGCAGTAGTAAATTTTGTATACAAAACCCCAACATACTGGCAGTAATTGAAGAACTACAAAGACTCAATCACTGCTTAATTACATTATTAAGCATTTAAGGTTTTGTAAAATAGTTAACAAAAAGCGGATAAACTCACATTGCTATCTTAGACTTCGCGTTAGGGTTTCCTGGGAATAATCTATAATTTATACAAATGTACATAGGTTAGTATCATAAGCCTTTGAAAATATTAATGATACCCTCCCCGAGACGGCATTCCAACAACTACGTCGGGCAGAACCACGACAGTTGTTACGGAACCCTAAATCAATCGGGCATCGTATCTATTACAAAACTGGGGTTATAATACTTACAACGGAGCAGAACCTCGCTAATTAGGGGGTATAATACCAGTGTATTATAAGCCTACTATCAGAATTTGAGAGAAAGAAGTCGATGTGAGCGAATTCAAAATGAAATCCGATGCATTCTATTTATAGTTGCTAAACTGGACTCTCACGCGGCCCGCGTAGATGTACACAGGGGTTTACGCGGCCCGCGTTGACTCCGGGTCAACTTGTAGCTCGTCCGGATCAGTATATAGACTCGACACGATGATGACACGTGTCGGCCTGGGGTGTCTCCGCGTTGTTGATCTCTCGCGGCCCGCGTAAACTTAACATGGGTCTTACGCGGCCCGCCTTAACTTAAGAAAATCAAAGGAATCCGGTTCTAACCCTTATACCGCCCGCGTAAGGATTGGGGTGGGTCTACGCGGCCCGCCTCAGCCCTAGATTTCAATTTTTATTTATTTTTAATACTATTTCATATATTTCGGGCTCGTTTTCACATACGGGTTGTATTTAAAGACATATTGGGATATTTTAAAATATAATAGGATGTCGGAAATATTATGAGGGTGTCGGTTTTATTTGAGAGTTGTTACATTGGCTATTAACGAATCCATTCCTAATACAACATCAAATCCGGCCAGATTCATTGGGTAAAGGTTTGCAATAAATTTTTGATTTAAAATTCTATTCTTGCTCCCTGCAAGATTTTAGAAATCTTAATGGTTTCCCCATTTGCTGTTTCTACGAGACATTGTTGTGGGAGTTTAGTTAATGGTTGATTGAGAAGTTTGCAAAATGAAGTATTAATAAAACTTTGGTTTGCACCAGAGTCAAATAATACTTTAGCAAAACATCATTAACTATAAACGTACCGGCAATCACATCCGGAATCATCTTTGCTTCTTCTGCAGTCAGAACAAATGCTCTAGCATTTTTAGTAGTCTTGTTGTTCATGGCTGGAACTAGTTTTGGACAGTTTGGCTTGATATGGCCCTTTTCTCCACAGTTGAAGCACATTCCATTATTTGGTTTCTTCCTACAATCTTCTTCCTTGTGTCCTGGTATTTTGTAGAAATTGTAGTAAGTGGAGCATCTTCCTGAATGTTTCTTCTTGCAAGCCTTGCAGTAAGGTGCGGAGCTAGAACCTACATTTTTCCCACGGTTGGAATTACCGTAACGGAATTCTTGGGTAAGCTTTTGAGCTAAGTTTCTCCTCTGATCCTCTTCTCGTGTACGTACTAATTCATCAGTCAAGGTGTTTGCTAGTTCTATGATTTCTTCTATAGTTTGAGGTCTAGCTGCCTTGACTACATGCCTAATTTCACTGATTAATCCCCAGATGTAGCGGGAGATTATTACTGGTTCAGGTGATGCAAGGGTTGGCACTATTCAGCATATTCAAAGAATAACGTAGTATAACCCTTACTATCTACTCCAGTCATTCTAAGGTTCGGGAACTTATTTGCGATCTGTTCTTTTTCATTGGGAGGGCAAAATTTCCTTTCCACCATGTTCTTAAATTCCTTCCATTCCATATTGTAAACCCTATCACTTCCTCTAGACTGGAGGATAGTGTTCCACCATTCTAAGGCTGAGTTCTTAAATAGATTGGAAGCAAACATTATCTTATCCTCTTCCGCACACTTGCTTATTTTTAAGACAACCTCAGTCTTTTCTATCCAACGTAGAGTTGCAAAGGCCCCTTCATTGCCCGAGAATTCCATTGGTTTACAAGACCAGAATTCTTTATAAGAACAACCATAAGACATGGTTCTTCTTCTTTTGGGAATGGGCACTTGAAGTATGGGTCCATTGTTTACGCTGTGTTCAGGTTCAGTGGGTCGCTTACTGCCATTGTTACTTTTATTATCTGCTTCCCTAACTGTTTTGATAATATATGGCATTGCATCTATTATCCCTTGTGCCACTATGTGTTGGATGGCACAGTTATCCACTTGGTTTCCATTATTATCGTTGTTCGAGTTATCATTATTCGGGTTATTGTCATTCTGGTTTTCCTGGTTCACTTCGTTGTCCATCTGAATTTTAAACATTTGCCACATATTAATATCACAAGATAATATTTAATCAATACACAACACGCATATTGATCAAAATCGTCGAGCATTGCGACTTACTCTATTTTATAGTATGCATTTATAATTATTACAATACAACTGGAATAAGAATACAATACTAGTATGCATCACTAACCACGAAGTAGTCTATGCTACGATATATATATATTATCATACATTTTTTCTCAAACATACACACATATTTATTTATTTTATTATTATTATTACCACCATCACTGATATGGGTTCATCCAGAACTCCATATTACGCTCGTTGTACTTCCAGACGAGTCATTCTCCGATATGCCTCATCCTGTCACTACTTTCTAAAATCTCCTCACCAAAGGTTCAGAGTTCTTGCACATTTTCTGCACTCATTGGTGGTGCAGGTGCTGGTACTGGATCTGGGTACTGTGGCATGGGTTCTTCCTGAGGATATGGATTCTCTAGGATTTCCCTAATGTATTCATCATTATCATAATAGGGATCTAGAGGGTCCAGACCTGGGTAAGCTTCTAGGTTTGGCATGGGTTCTTCTGATATTGGGTAGTGTTGCTGATAATCCCTAGATCGTCAAACCACGGGTCGTAGTCTGGGTCTAAGGGATTGGGTGCTGGTACTCTAGGTATCTCAGTAGGGTCAAAATCAGGCATTGAGATTTGATTTTCTGGGTTGACTTCAATCTCCATTGGTTGGGTGGGAAACAAGGGTAATGGTTGGGGTGCTATAAGTTGCTCCAAGTTAGGGTCTGCAGCTGTAGTTGCTAGAATATGAAAGTTTGCTAGACTCCTATTGAGCATATCTTGGGTGTGGGCATCTGTTTCTCTCTTAGCGGCTGCTAAAACTCGCTGTTGTTGTAACTTTTTCATCCTCTTCCTACGTTCATGCGCTCCCCTACTGAACCATCCTCTCTTTTTAGGAGGGAATGGCTCTTCAGACTGAGCCTTAAACACGAATATCACATCTTCATTGTAAGCTGAATACCCTGAGAGGGTAGGCTGTGAAGAGGTACCTTCGCTCCTAGGTGAGCTGGACAACTGACGATAGGCGTCGGAGGGTCCTTGATCGCTCATACTGTAAACTAACAAATAGTCAAATAACACACAACAATAAAATACAAATATGCACGTAGTTCCATGGAAAAATTTCCTAACATATTGAATAATATCTTGGTATCAGCAAAACACTTCTGTAGCTGAATCAGTGGCTTAGCTCTGATACCACCTTCTGTCGCAACCCTCGTCCCCTAATTACCCGGGAACGGGCGGTCGCGGCCAGTTTCAGTGGTATCGGTGTTTATCATTTTGGCAGCGGAAATTACATCAGGACCGTAGTTAGGAAATATTTTATCAGAGTAAAATACCACGCTTTTAATATATTAAACACATGGGAAAATCCCAAGTTTCAAGTACACACATTTTTCATAGAGATAAACCCTATTTTATTTAAATAAAACATCTCTTTATTTTAGGTAACTTTATATCCACTTTTCCAAGCCTTCAGTGCTGTCCAGCTGGCTTCTATTTGGCTTTCACATTCTGTTACCTGAAACGCGTTTAAAAACATTTTGTTAGTGGGAAATACTGGTGAGTGAATCCCAGTTTAATCAAGTTAAGTAAAACCATTGTACAGTATTGAGGGCGGTCGCGCAATTACATTTGTTTCCATCTACTTTAATTACCACACACGGTACTGTCAACCCGACTTATGGTCATGTTACTACTCACAATGTAGTAAAAAATTTTGTATACAAAACCCCAACATACCGACGATAATTGTAGAATACAAATACTCAATCACTGTTTAATATAATGTTAATCATATGAGGTTTTGTAAAAACAATTTGCAAAAAGGAGATTACTCACATTGCTGTCTTAGGGTATTCCTTAAGGATTTTCTGGTGATTATCTATTAAATACACAAATGCACACGCGTTAGTATAATAACCCAATATTTACATTAGCAATACCCTCCCCGAGACGGCATTCCAACAACTACGTCGGGCAGAACCACGACAGCCGTTACGGAACCCTGGATCAATCGGGCATCGTATCTAATACGTAACCGGGGTTATGATACTTACAACGGGACAGAACTTCGTTATTTAGAGGGGTATTATGCCCGAGATTATAATAGCTATGCAGAATATTGAGAGAGAGATCGAGAAAATGAACGAGTTGAGACTGAGGCTGAAGGCCTCTATTTATAGTGTCTCGTCGACTTCCGTCGCGCCCCGCGTAGATGTCCTCCAGGGGCTTCGCGGCCCACGAGGCCAGCTAGGGTAGGCCCTAGCTTGGCTGACTCGGCTACTAGGCTTGTCACGAGTGGTGCCACGTGGCGGCTCAGGGGCTCGTCTGACCTCCTGGCTGTCGCGGCCCGCGTAGGAGTTCAAGGGGGTCTTCGCGCCCTGCGAGCGGCCCCATTTTCTTGTTTTTATTTTATTTTTAAATATATATGGTATTTTGGGCTCGGTTTTCATATATGGGGTGTGTTCTAAGACATATTGGGATATTTTAATTATTTTTAGGGTATCGAAAATTTTAGGAGGGTTGTTATACAACCTATCTAACCGGTGAGTTTGCTAATTGTTTTGACGCAACACTTGAATTGTTTCACAATGCGATGAATGAAATGTATGATATGCATGATTAAGATGTATAACATGCAAACATGTAATATTGACATTTAAATCACATAATTGTAGAAAATAAAAAATTATCTAGTGATACGGAAGTTACCGGATTGTGCCGTTTGTCACATATTTAGTGTGTGGTGCTTATGTTCTAGGGTAGTTTTCACTATTTGAAGTTCTCTCTCTCTCTCGTCGTGCGCTTATTTCAAGGAATCACAAAACGTAACCTTTGAGTAAATCTATCCAAATTCCCCTTTTTATCATTTAACCATTTTGGGGTGTATCATGTGCATTTACAATATTTCAAAATCATTATTCAAATACATGCAATGTTCAAGGTGTAATTATGTGATGTTGTGTTTGGTGATTATTTGTGCAAGGTAAGTGTATTCAAGTTCAGTGTGGGCAAGTTCATTTGTGTGCAACTCAGATTTTAGGTGGATCGCTACCATCGGCTGACTAGATTCCCCACGATCATGGATTGTAGTCTAGTATCGCCACCACATTTAGACTCGCTCCTTGTGGGCTTGAGTCTCATATTTATTGTTCAGTACATTTACATTTACATATTCAGTTGGTTGTGTGTGTGGTTCATTTATAGCAGCTTACATATTCAGTTGGTTGTGTATGTGTGTTTCAGTTGGTCACATGTTGTGTACATTTGTTCACTTAATTATCATTAGAGTTGCATGTTATTAATTACCCATTTCAAAACAAGTAAAGAGAAACCATTTTTTCATTAAAACCTTTTGATTTGCTCACCAATTTTTGTTGACCCAAAAACCATTTTTCCACATAATACAGGTTAACAGGTTTGAAGATGGATGATGGCACTTAGGGATGATGCCTTAGAGAAATAAACCGGATACATGTTGTTTTAATTTATTATTTGTAATTAAGACTTGTCAATTTAATTATTAATAATATTCAATCTTTACTACTTGTCATAAGCTATGAGCAATCGGATCATGTCCCGGTCACCTTTTCCGCTGCAGGTCAGGGTGTGACACAACACACCTTACCTGGTGTGAAACGTTAAAGTCCTGTTTTGTACGTGGCATCTCTGTTGTATACGTGACGTCTACGTGGCACACTTTTTCTTTTACTTTTCTTCACATTTCATACCTCCCACAAACAGTCATATTGGTATTACACAAGGTGGTGTTGATGAAGGGACATACATTGGATGTCATCTCACTATTTGATAGTGATCACCTCTTCAACGTCTTACTAAGTGGGTAGTGATCATTCTTCAACTATCAACTTGAATTGATCGCCCTTATAAATGTCTCACTAATATGGGTTGTGATTATCATTTCATTTCTCTTTTAGTCTTTCTGTGATTCACCCGTATATACCATGAGTGTTAATGCACAAAACATTCTCTTTCTCTATCGAATATTGAGGATATATTTGATTAACATTAAGTTTGTGTGAATATTTTGTTTGTATAAATTATATTTATAAGGGGTCATATTTTATAGTGGTATTGTTACTTTTGTATGCACCTGAAACAAACAAAGAAATATGCGCAATTCACTGATGAAAATATTTTTTTTCGAACCGCAACTATTTTATTGATAAACATAAAATAGAACACAGGGGCCAGCAGGAAACTAGAAATCCCAAACAAATAAAAACATTAGATAATTATATCACGTACATTGAAATCTCTCCATCTCTCCCAATCAAGGCTCGCATAAGGGGATCTATATTTTATCCATTGAAACGACTCCTCTTTAATCTTGTCCACCATAACCTCCACCCGACTTTGCTTTCCGTCAAAAATCTGTTCGTTTCTCGTTTTCCAAATAATCCACAAAGTCGCGAAAGAAATAACTACGATAACTTTTTTCCAAATAGCTGACCCATTTAAATTATATATCCACTCGAGCAGATCCATAGTTGAAACAATTTGCACATTTGTAGGAATTTTAATCCACACCCATATGTTCCACCATACAGCAGATGCAGTAGGACATAAAAACATCAGATGTTCCATTGATTCAAAACTATATCCACATAAAACACACATTTTATCTTCTACAAATACCCCCCTCCTATCCAAATTTGTTTTAACTGCAATACCTTCATTTATTCATATTTTATATTTTTAGTTTATGAATTTAATAAGAAATTGAAACAATTAGATTAAAAGATGTTCAATAAAAAAACAAATATATTTAGTTTATAATCATTTATTTATATTTTATATTTTTAGTTTATGAATTTAGGCTGGAGGGTGTGGGGGCGCCACCCTCGCCAGCTGGACGCCTATAGCGCCCCCCCCCCCCCCTCCGCCATCCACCACACCCCCGGCGCTATGCCGGGGCGCCATTGAAGGCCCGCCATGGTGGTAACGAGCTGAAACGCGTTGAACGAGTACGAAATGGTCAAACATGACCGTTGTGAAACGGTCGAATTTAAAAAAATATATATATATTCTTAATTTTATTATATATATAACCTATTCTAAACTAAAAAACTCACCAATCACAACCAAAACACACACCAATCACAACTAAAACACACACCAATCACAACTTAAAAATGTCTTCTTCGAGCTCGTCATCCGACGGTGTTCTTGATGATATAGTTATCGCCATGGCGCAGGAGGCGATTAATTATTTGCAAGAAGCCGAATCCTCGGCATCGCGTACCAGACAACCGCCTATTGAACGGAATCGGTTAGCTGCTCATGAACGTCTAGTGCAAGATTATTTTTGTGAAACTCCCGTGTACGATGATGATCAGTTTAAGCGTAGGTTTCGTATGAGCCGACGACTATTCGTTAAAATTTCCAATGATCTTGCGGGCGAATCCCCTTTTTTCACGCAAAGGGTAAGTGCAAGTGGCAAGGTTGGTTTCTCTGGACTACAAAATTATGTAGTGTTTTTTTTTAATGGAATTATGTAGTGTTTTTATTTTTTAAATGAAATTATCTAGTGTTTTTTATTTTTTTTAAGAGTAAAATGCACGGATAGTCCCTGTGGTTTTGTGAAATTTCACCTTTAGTCCCCAACTTTTCAAAATTACATTCTTAGTCCCTGTGGTTTGACAAGTTGTTACTCGGATAGTCCCCAAAGCGGATGGAGGATAGTTTTTCTGGTTAAGTGGGTGTGAAATGACAAGGACTATCCGAGTAACAACTTGTCAAACCACAGGGACTATCCGAGTAACAACTTGTCAGACCACAGGGACTATTCGAGTAACCATCATCTGCTTTAGGGACTATCCGAGTAACAACTTGTCAAACCACAGGGACTAAGAGTGTATTTCTGAAAAGTTGGGGACTAAAGGTGAAATTTCACCAAACCACAGGGACTATCCGCGCATTTTACTCTTTTTTTAATGAAATTATGTTTTGTTTTTATTTTCTAGTTAAAAATTAAATATTTAAATAAAAAAATAATTAGATAATCATGACACGGGGCTCCATCCACACCCTCCAAATTAAAGGGGAGCATGATAAAGCCCCCATGCTGACATGGCGATGACATGGAGCCAAGGTGGCATGATAAAGCCCCATGGGCTCCATCCACACCTCATAGCCTTAGCGCGGCATGAAGGACAAGTGTGCGAATTATGTGAGTGGTGTTAGTCAACAAAAAACACACAACCATTTTCGGGCAGCCTAACCCGGATATGTCGCAACCTTGTTCCATACACATTGTTTCACTAATTAAATATTCCATTACACTAGAAGCCAAATAAATAATATGTCACTTAGATATTCTTGTTTATTTATTTTATATTGTAAAGTAAACAATCCTCTCTCTCTCTCTTTAAATATCTTTCTTTTCTGATTATAGTATATCTATTTCTCTCTCTCTCTAAATATCTTTCTTTTCAGATTATATTATATCAATTTCACATATTTACACGTTGTTATGATTTCGTTAGGGGCTGTCAAATCTAATTAAACCCTGTTTACTTGATTGATTTGATAACCAATGGTATCAAAGTTATATGCTCGTACATGAAAGTCATATTTTAGTAGGGTCGTATTATTGGCACACCTTGGGGCTTAAATCGACACCCTCAATACGCATCGTATAGGCCTATACGATGCGTATTGAGGTGGGTTCAAACTTCTATGTTTGCCAAAGGCTGCCATTGTCCCCCGTCAAAAAGTATTGAGGGTGTCGATTTAATTTTTTAATTTTTGCAAGGTAGCTTCTTGTCACGCGGTAGCAGCTTTCCGTCATGCGAACGAAGAAGCAGCACTTTGGACATTTGTTGGTCTTCAAACATCTAGGAAACATTATTTGAAGGCGGTCTCTTTGCTTCGTCCACTATAACTATTTGTGTATGCATTCTTAGGGTTTTTATTATTTGATCAATGGATTCGAAACATTCCGAATAACTAGCAGTACCCGACAATCACAAATTGTTGATCTTTGGGTGGTGATTTACTCCCGAACAAACCATGCCCACCTTGACCAGTATAGATAAGCGTATTGTAACAACCCTCGGTAAAACCGACACTCTCATAATATGTCTAACACTCTATTATATCTTAGAATGTCCCAATATGTTTTATATTATACCCCGTATGTGAAAACCGAGCCCTAAATAGATTATAACATAAAAAATAAATTAAAAATAAGAAAAATAGGGTTGAGGCGGGCCGCGTAGACCAACCCCATCCTATTACGCGGGCGGTATCAAGGCTGGTATTGACTGCGCTAAATTTCTTTAGTTGAAGCGGGCCGCGTAAGTGTTCACATTAGTTAACGCGGGCCGCGACAGATCATGAAACGCGGAAGCATCCGGTGCTGACACATGTCAACATTGTGGCGAGTCTAGTAGCTGACCCAGCTAAGCTACAGCGTTGACCAATGTTGACGCGGGCCGCGTAAGTGACCCTTGTCTTTCACGCGGGCCGCGACAGGACCAGAAATCAGAACTATAAATAGATAGCATCAGTTTTCGTTTTCCGTCGCCCATTCACACTTCTCAAACTCGAATTCTGAAAGTATTAGGCATATTTTGCAAGTATTATACCCCCTAATTAGCGAGGTTCTGCTCCGTTGTAAGTATTATAACCCTAGTTTCATAATAGTTACGCTGCCCGATTGATTTAGGGTTCCGTAACAACTGTCGTGGTTCTGCCCGACGTAGTTGTTGGAATGCCGTCTCGGGGAGGGTATCATTAATATTTTCAAAGGGTTATGATACTAACCAATGTATATTTGTATAAATTATAGATTATATCCAGGAAACCCTTACGAAAAGCCTAAGACAGCAATGTGAGTTTATCCTCTTTTTGTTAAACTTTTTGTAATATTTTACAAAACCTTAAATGTTTTACAATGCGATTAAGCGGTGATTGAGTCTTTGTAGTTCTTCAATTACCGCCGGTATTTGGGGTTTTGTATACAAAATTTATTACTTGCGAGTAGTAAGTCGGAATGACAGTACGTTACCATTGGACGACGAGATAGCCAATGTGTAATATGACCCACAAGTCAAGGATTGACAGTACTGAATGAGTAATTGTGTAGAAATAAACAATGTGATCGCTCTCAATACTGTATTAATTGATAAAATGTTTCTTGGTTAAACTGGGATTCACTCACCAGTATATCCCGCTGACAAAATATTTTTAAAACATGTTTCAGGTAACACAATGTGAAAGCCAACTGGGAAAAAGCCAGCTCGAGAGCACTAACGGCTTGGAAAATAAGTGGCTATAAAAGTTATCTAATAAGCAATGTTTTAAATTCAATAACATAGGGTTTTGTCCCTATAAATGTACTGTAACAAGAAACTTGGGTTTTGCCCATGTGTTTATTAATATCAATTATGGTGGTTTTACTCTGATAAATATTTCCTAACTACGGTCCTGATGTAAATTCCGCTGCAAGATTAAATAAACCTGATACCACCGAAACTCTGAGTTCGCGTCCGCCCGTTCCCGGGACAGATAAGGGATCGGGGGTTGCGACAGAAGGTGGTATCAGAGCCTAGCCACTGGTCTGAGCCAAAGAAGTGTTTTGCTGACACTTAAATTTTGTTACGAAATAAATTATGAAAGTATATGCATAACTGTATTTATTTGTTATGTGTTATTTGACTATCTGTTAGTTTACAGTATGAGTGATCAAGAACCATCAGATATGAATCGTCAGTTGTCTGATTCACCTAGGAGTGAAGGTACATCATCACAGCCTGCCCTCTCTGGGTATACTGCTGATCAGGAGGAAGGGATATTTGCCTTTAGAGCTAAGTCGGAGGAACCATTTCCTAATAAGAAACGAGGATGGTTCAGTAAAGAAGCTTTTGCTCGTAGGAAGAGAATGCGAAAATTGCAACAGCAAAGGGCCTTAGCAGCTATTAAGCGAGAGATAGATGCTCATACGCAAGATATGCTTAATAGAAGCCTAGCTAATTTCCATATCCTAGCTAAAACTGCTGCCGACCCAAGTCTGGAACAACTAGTAGCCCCACAACCACAAAACCCAGAACAACTCATGGAGATAGAAAACCAGGAAACCCAAGTGGAGATGCATGATTTTAATCCTGACGAAATTCCTAGGGTACCTGCACCAAATCCCCTAGACCCAAATTACGACCCATGGTGGGACGAGAATAGGGACTATGTGCAACGTTACTCTATTCCTGAAGACACACCTATAGGAGCCTATTCAGGTATGGACCCTATAGATCCCTATTACCATGATAACTACATTAGGGGAATTTTGGAAGATCCTTACCAACTTCAGGCACTTTTACCTCCATATCAGGAACCCGCACCCCAGATTCCAAACCCAGTCCTAGAACCTGCACCCCTAATGAGTGCAGAAAACGTCCAAGAACTTAGGACTTTTGGGGAGGAAATTTTAGAAAGCAGTGAGAGGATGCGTCAGGTGGGAGAGCGTCTCGTATGGAAATACGATGAGCGCAATATGGATTTTTGGATGAATCCATATCCGTGAATGTTAGAATGGAAGAAGCGGTAGTAATAATAATATAATAAAAATAAAAATATGTGTGTACGGATGCATATTACTATTTTATTTCTGTTGGTATTGTAATCTTTATTTCTGTACTAGTGTGTAATAGACGCATAAGTATATGAAAAGAGTATAGTAGCAATGATCTATGTTTTTGGCTAGATTGTGTGTTATGTGATTAACTATATTAAAATATTAATTGTGATATTAATATGGGATAAATGTTTAAAATTCAGATGGCCGACGAAGAAAATCAAGGAAATCTGAATAACGATAACCAGAGTAACATTAACGTGGTTAATGATAATCCGAGTATCAATAACAATGGAAACCAAGTGGATAATAGTGCTATCCAACACATAGTAGCACAGGGAATTATAGATGCAATGCCATTTATACTTCAAACTGTTAAAGATGCTGATAATAAAAGTAAGCATAGCAGTAAGCGACCAATTGAACCGGAACACAGCGTGAACAATGGACCTTTACTTCAAATGCCCATTCCCAAAAGAAGAAGAACCATGCCTTATGGTTGTTCTTATAAAGAATTCTGGTCTTGTAAACCAATGGAATTCTCAGGCAACGAAGGGGCCATTGCAACCTTACGCTGGATAGAAAAGACTGAGGCAGTCTTAAGGATAAGTAAGTGTGCTGAAGAAGACAAGATACTGTTTGTTTCTAATCTGTTTAAGAATGCAGCACTAGAATGGTGGAACACTATCCTCCAGACAAAAGGAAGTGATAGAACTTACAATATGACATGGGAAGAATTTAAGGACAAGGTAGAAAGGAAATTCTGCCCACCTAATGAGAAGGAACAAATAGCAAACAAATTCCTAAATCTTAGGATGATTGGTGTGGATAGTAAAGGATACACTAAAATATTCTTCGAATATGCCAGAATAGTGCCAACTCTTGCTTCACCAGAATCAGTGTTAATCTCCCGTTATATCTGGGGATTAATCGGAGAGATTAGACATGTAGTCAAGGCAGCTAGACCTCAAACTATAGAAGAAGCTGTAGAACTAGCAAATACCTTGACAGATGAATTAGTTCGTACCCGAGAAGAAGATCAAAGGAGGAACCTAACCCAGAAGCTCACTCAAGAATTTCGTTCTGGAAATTTTACTCGTGGGAAAAATATAGGTTCTACCTCTACACCATACTGTAGAAATTGCAAAAGAAAGCATTCAGGGAGATGCTCCATATACTGTAACTTTTGCAAAATGTCAGGACACAAGGAAGAAGACCGCAGGAAGAAAAACAGCAGGATATGCTACAACTGCGGAGAACAAGGTCACATCAAGCCAAACTGTCCAAAATTAGCTCCAGCTCCAGATAACAAGAATACTAAAAATGCTAGAGCATTTGTTCTGATTGCAGATGAAGCTAAGATGATCCCAGACGTCATAGCTGGTACGTTTTTAGTTAATGATGTTTTTGCTAAAGTATTATTTGACTCTGGTGCAAACCAAAGTTTTATTAATACATCGTTTTGCAAATTTCTAAATCAATCATTAACTAAACTACCACATGAATGTCTAGTAGAAACAGCTAATGGAGAAACTGTTAGGATTTCTGAAATCTTGCAGGGAGCAAGCGTAGAAATTTTGAATCAGAAATTTATAGCAAATCTATATCCCATGAATCTGGTAGGATTCGATGTTGTTTTAGGAATGGATTGGTTAATAGCCAATAAAGCCAATATTTTATGTGATCAAAAGTTAATTCAAGTAAATTCACCAAAAGGTAAAAAGATCACAATTAAAGGAGATAAACCTTTTAGGTCTACTAAATTCATTTCTGTGATGAAAACTGCAAGTTGTATGAGAAAAGGTTCTATAGTGTATTTGATTTCCATAATCACTAACACTAAAGGAAAAGAACTAAAAGACATTCCAGTAGTATCTCAGTTTTCAGACGTATTTCCAGAAGAATTGCCAGGGCAACCTCCGGATAGAGAAGTTGAATTCAGAATCCATTTAATACCAGGAGCATCACCAATTGCCAAAGCACCCTACCGTTTGGCACCTGCCGAAATGCAAGAATTGAAGAAACAATTAGATGAATTGTTAGAAAAAGGATTTATTCAGCCGAGTTCGTCGCCATGGGGAGCACCAATACTATTTGTTAAGAAGAAGGACGGATCAATGCGTATGTGCATTGACTACCGTGAATTAAACAAAGTTACGATTAAGAATCGGTATCCATTACCTAGAATCGATGATTTGTTTGATCAATTGCAAGGAGCTCGATTTTTCTCTAAGATCGATTTAAGGTCAGGATATCATCAATTAAAGGTACAGGAAGAGGACATTCCTAAAACCGCATTTAGAACGAGGTATGGCCATTATGAATTTACTGTCATGCCATTTGGTTTAACCAATGCCCCAGCTGCATTTATGGACATGATGAACCGAATATGTAAGCCATATTTGGATAAATTCATAATTGTTTTCATAGATGATATTCTAATTTACTCTAAGAGTAAAGAGGATCATGCAAAGCATTTGCACGCACTTTTAAGTTTATTAAGAAAGGAAAAGCTTTATGCTAAGTTTTCAAAGTGCGAATTTTGGTTAGAACAGATACAATTCCTTGGACACCTAGTCAATCATGAAGGAATTCATGTAGATCCAACGAAAATTGAGGCAATTACGAAATGGAAAACCCCTGAATCACCAACTGAGGTTAGAAGTTTCTTAGGATTAGCTGGTTATTATAGAAGATTTATTAAAGATTTCTCTAGAATAGCCATTCCCTTAACTAAGTTAACCTGTAAATCTGTTAAGTTTGAATGGGGAGTAAAACAAGAAGAAGCATTTAGAATCCTTAAGCAAAGATTAACCCATACACCTATACTAGCATTACCAGAGGGAACTGAAGATTTTGTAGTCTATTGTGATGCTTCTAGATTAGGTTATGGATGTGTGTTGATGCAACGCCAAAAGGTTATAGCTTATGCATCTAGACAACTTAAGAATCATGAAGAAAATTATTCAACCCATGATCTAGAATTAGGAGCTATAATTTTTGCTCTTAAGATTTGGAGACATTACCTTTATGGTAGTAAGTTTACCATATTTACTGATCATAAAAGTTTAAGGTATGTTTTCGGGCAGAAAGAGTTGAATATGAGGCAAAGACGCTGGATGGAATTTCTTAGTGATTATGATTGTGATATCCAGTATCATGAAGGAAAAGCAAATATAGTGGCAGATGCTTTAAGCCGAAAGTATCATGAAAAGACAAAAAAGGTACGTTCTCTTAAATTAAATCTGCAAGTAGATTTAAATGATCAAATAAGAGAAGCACAAGAATCAGTAATCAAGGAAGATACTGAAAAATTAAAAGGCATGCTAAAAGAATTAGAACAAGGAACAGATGGAATATGGAGATTCCATGGAAAGAAAATGTGGATACCTAAATTAGGAAATCTACATCGTCGTATATTAGAAGAAGCCCATAAATCTAAGTATACGATGCATCCAGGAAGTGATAAAATGTACCAGGATTTAAGGAAAAATTTCTGGTGGATAGGAATGAAAAAGGACATAGCAGTCTATGTTTCTAAATGTTTGACCTGTTCACAAGTTAAAGCTGAACATCAGAAACCCTCAGGTTTGTTACAACAATTAGAAATGCCCGTTTGGAAATGGGAATTGATAACAATGGATTTTGTTACTAAATTACCCAAAACTAGGAAAGGAAATGATACAATCTGGGTGATTGTAGATAGACTAACTAAGTCAGCTCATTTTCTACCAATGAAGGAAACAATTAGTATGGAACAATTATCTAAATTGTATGTAAATGAAATTGTTTCTTTACATGGTATTCCTTTATCAATTGTTTTTGATAGGGATAGCCGCTTTACATCTCATTTTTAGTCAAGTTTCCAAAAGGCTATGGGAACTAAGTTAAAATTAAGTACGACTTATCATCCACAAACAGATGGACAAAGTGAAAGGACAATTAAGACAATGGAAGATATGCTTAGAGCTTGTGTAATTGACTTTGGAGGTAATTGGGACGATCACTTACCTTTAATAGAATTTTCTTATAATAATAGCTATCACACAAGTATCAAGGCTGCACCATTCAAAGCACTTTATGGACGAAAGTGTCGAACCCCAGTCTGTTGGGCAGAAATTGGGGAAAAACAACTATCTGGACCTGAAATAGTGCAGGAAACAACCGATAAAATTATTCAAGTCAAGGAACGACTGAAAGCAGCACGTGATAGACAGAAAAGTTATGCTAATAACAGGCGAAAACCATTGGAGTTTCAAGTAGGAGATAAAGTATTGTTCAAAGTTTCTCCTTGGAAAGGAGTGGTAAGATTCATCAAACGGGGAAAGCTAAGTCCCAGGTATGTTGGACCTTTTAAGATTATTAGAAGAATAGGACCTGTAGCCTATCAGCTGCAACTGGCAGAAGAAATGGCAAGAATACATGATGTGTTTCATGTATCAAATCTCAAAAAGTGTCTAGCTGATGAATCATTGATAGTATCTCTTAAGGATATAGAGGTAAATGAACAACTCAAGTTTGTAGAAAGACCTCTACAAATTGAAGACAGGAAAGTCAAGAATCTCAAGCACAAAAGACTAGTTCTAGTCAAAGTGAAATGGGACTCCAAAAGAGGACCTGAGTATACATGGGAGCTCGAGTCTGAAATGCAACCGCATTTGTTTCAGTAGATCTCGAGGACGAGCTCTAAAACAAGGTGGGGAGAATGTAACAACCCTCGGTAAAACCGACACTCTCATAATATGTCTAACACTCTATTATATCTTAGAATGTCCCAATATGTTTTATATTATACCCCGTATGTGAAAACCGAGCCCTAAATAGATTATAACATATAAAATAAATTAAAAATAAGAAAAATAGGGTTGAGGCGGGCCGCGTAGACCCACCCCATCCTATTACGCGGGCGGTATCAAGGCTGGTATTGACTGCGCTAAATTTCTTTAGTTGAAGCGGGCCGCGTAAGTGTTCACATTAGTTAACGCGGGCTGCGACAGATCATGAAACGCGGAAGCATCCGGTGCTGACACGTGTCAACATCGTGGCGAGTCTAGTAGCTGACCCAGCTAAGCTACAGCATTGACCAATGTTGACGCGGGCCGTGTAAGTGACCCTTATTTTTCACGCGGGCCGCGACAGGACCAGAAATCAGAACTATAAATAGATAGCATCAGTTTTCGTTTTCCGTCGCTCATTCACACTTCTCAAACTCGAATTCTGAAAGTATTAGGCATATTTTGCAAGTATTATACCCCCTAATTAGCGAGGTTCTGCTCCGTTGTAAGTATTATAACCCTAGTTTCATAATAGTTACGTTGCCCGATTGATTTAGGGTTCCGTAACAACTGTCGTGGTTCTGCCCGACGTAGTTGTTGGAATGCCGTCTCGGGGAGGGTATCATTAATATTTTCAAAGGGTTATGATACTAACCAATGTACATTTGTATAAATTATAGATTATATCCAGGAAACCCTTACGAAAAGCCTAAGACAGCAATGTGAGTTTATCCTCTTTTTGTTAAACCTTTTGTAATATTTTACAAAACCTTAAATGTTTTACAATGCGATTAAGCGGTGATTGAGTCTTTGTAGTTCTTCAATTACTGCCGGTATTTGGGGTTTTGTATACAAAATTTATTACTTGCGAGTAGTAAGTCAGAATGACAGTACGTTACCATTGGACGACGAGTTAGCCAATGTGTAATATGACCCACAAGTCAAGGATTGACAGTACTGAATGAGTAATTGCGTAGAAATAAACAATGTGATCGCTCTCAATACTGTGTTAATTGATAAAATGTTTCTTGGTTAAACTGGGATTCACTCACCAGTATTTCCCACTGACAAAATATTTTTAAAACATGTTTCAGGTAACACAATGTGAAAGCCAACTGGGAAAAAGCCAGCTCAAGAGCACTAACTGCTTGGAAAATAAGTGGCTATAAAAGTTATCTAATAAGCAATGTTTTAAATTCAATAAAATAGGGTTTTGTCCCTATAAATGTACCGTAACAAGAAACTTGGGTTTTGCCCATGTGTTTATTAATATCAATTATGGTGGTTTTACTCTGATAAACATTTCCTAACTACGGTCCTGATGTAAATTCCGCTGCAAGATTAAATAAACCTGATACCACCGAAACTCTGAGTTCGCGTCCGCCCGTTCCCGGGACAGATAAGGGATCGGGGGTTGCGACATGTATCCCTCGATCCACTTACATTCGAATAATGCTGAGAATCCACAATGCTTATGGCCAGATTCTTCCCTTCAATCTTGGCAAAATCAATGCCTGCTTGTTTCAGTTATTTCTGTTGATCCACAAATTACAACAAATTGTGTCTAATGCAAGGATCTTCGAACGCGGTGTGTACGTTAAATACCGTTCACCGCTTGTTTAGTTGCTTCTCCTGTTAAGTTTCTGAACCAATCGAAATCCACATTCGCCAGGGGCATAAGATCCGTGGGCCCTATGGGCATACGACCAGTACGACCCGTATAGGTCTATACTTTTGTTTCCCATAGCCACCGTTTCCGTAGACAAAACAAGGATCGTTCTAATAGATTAAAGAGAATAAACGAACATCAGACGTAATCTTGAAGAAACATAACATAATCCCAGATTATCTAAAGAAGCGCTTTTATCATGTGTGATCCAGAGGTCGGTTTACTTTGTGTTATAGAACTTCCGAGCTAACATCTGACGTAGCAAGTACAATTGTTTTGAGTTTTGTCAGATAATACTTCATTTGTCGAGAAACCATACTGTCAAGAAACTAACATCTTTTAATACTTCATTTGTCGAGAAACCATACTGTAAAGATCTCTACACAAACTCTTCTACATCTTTTAACCAATTGTCCATCACTTAAGACCTTGAAAGATTTGTTGAAACAAATTTGTGTATCTGAATCAGGTTCTCTGCCTTAGATCGGTCATTCCTTGTGATACATGAACGTTTGATTTAATATGGATAACTCAAACAAGTTCCCCACAGTTAGTTATTCAGATCTCTGTTCGGTCATCTTTCCAAACTGCAACACACGATAAGTTTAAACTTTTGTTTGATGGATAACGCAAACAAGTTCTCCACAGTTTGTGACCAGGAATATGTTAAAATACGCTAAAATACGTTACAATACGTTAAAATACGCTAAAATACGCTAAAATACGTAAAAATACCCTAAAATACGCTAAAATACGTCAAATATACTATTACATACGCAACAATATGTTAGAATACTTCAAAATATGCAAAAATACGTCAAAGTACGCAACTAATGATATTTCCACACACGTATACATATAATGCGGCACTATGGAGTTCAAGTGGATTTCAAACAAAACTGTACGTAATCATAGAATAAGATACGAACGCAACCGAATGGCACCGAAACGACTATTGTTGAAGGTATACGTAATAAAACGACAATATATGCGAAAGTTCGGCAAAAAACGAGACGTATACGCGTCGAACCGAGGGAAACACGATAACACTAAATTTGAAATAACACCATATACGATCGTATAGGGCTATGTTGTATCGTACATCAGCTTAATACGAATCGTATAGGCCTATACGATTCGTATTAATCTTTGAATTTTCTCAAAAATACCCCTGAATTTATCAGAAAACCAGGGGTATTTCAGTAAAATCATCGATTAATACGCATCGTATAGGCCTATACGATGCGTATTGAACTATAAATTTCTCAAAAAGTGTTTCTTCAAATCAAGGATTCCATCATTACAACCGCTTGTTTTCAACAGAGATGTAATGCAATGATTCCTCTCAATTGAATAGACCGACACTTGCTTCATAGGACTCACTTGAATCTTCTCGGCTGTTATAACAGTATCAGGTTCTCAAAACAAGGATCGTTCTAATAGATTAAAGAACGCTGATATCTTGGAATTGATCTTGGAACAACATACTTTTGTTAAGAAGGCGGTCTCTTTGCTTCGTCCACTAGAACTATTTGTGTATGCATTCTTAGGGTTTTTATTATTTGATCAATGGAAGTTGAAATCGGCTTTGTATTTAGCACAAGAAAGTACTGAACAACATAATCAGGTTCTCTTTGTTTCGTCCACTAGAACTATTTGTGTATGCATTCTTTTGGTAGTTAACAACGCTAATTAGGAAAAAATATGCAAGGTGTGTAGATAGACAAATGGGGTGTCGAAATAGATTTCCCCAAAATTAATCATATCGATTGCTATAACAGGATGGATGTGACACACATAGATAGATAATATTCACTGTGGTGGATGCAAGCATAAAGTTAGAAACCGGTTGCGGTTGCGATTTGTATTTCGCATAGCCACCGTTTCCGTAGAAGAACCCGACACATCTTCATGTTACGGATAATGTTCTAGAAATTGAAGGAAAAGGAAAAGATTTGTTGAAATCGAATTTGACAACTATGACATCTTATTAAAAGTAGCAATCACCTCCAATCATTTCCTGGTCAAATCACACACTATAAAGTTATAAAGTTATCGTTTGTTGAGAATTAAACGCATGTACGTGACAAAACAAGGATCGTTCTAATAGATTAAAGAGAATAAACCAAGTACAAAATCATCTGCTTTCTGAATCTGAATCTGAATGTTAACATTGACTCATAAACCCTTGAATCCCAACGCTTCTATGATGATATCAGCGTTGTTTATCACCCTGTGTGAGCATTGGAAGCCCCGACCACTAGCAGAAGAACCCGACACGTCTGCTATGATGATTCAGAGGTCGGTCTCGAGGTGGGCATAAGATCCGTGGGCCCTATTGTCGGATATGTGACTCAAGAAAGTCATTGGACTGCCGCCGATGAAGTCAAATGTGATCAAACTTGGACATCAGACGTAAATCTGAATCTGAATGTTAACTTTGACTCGTTCAAGTCATGCAATGTTTCCTCTCAATTGAATAGACCGACACTTGCTTCATAGGACTCACTTGAATCGTCTCGGAAGTGGATTTCGGTTGGGTCAGATCTCTTTGGGTATATTCGAAACCAACTAAAATACGTTGAAGTATTGAATCAACAGAAATAACTGAAATAACTTGAATTATCTCGGAAGTACTAAACAACAGAAGGATGAGATATCGGCAGTTAGCTCGAAGAAGTTTCTCTCAATCAGGTGTTCCATTAGATTTCCCCTTTATCATGTGATCAAACTTGGACATCAGACGTAAATCTTGAAGAAACAGAACATAATCCCAGATTGTCTAAAGAAGCGCTTTTATCATGTGTGATCCAGAGGTCGGTTTACTTTGTGTTATAGAACTTTCGAGCTAACATCTGACGTAGCAGGTACAATTGTTTTGAGTTTTGTCAGATAATACTTCATTTGTCGAGAAACCATACTGTCAAGAAACTAACATCTTTTAATACTTCATTTGTCGAGAAACCATACTGTAAAGATCTCTACACAAACTCTTCTACATCTTTTAACCAATTGTCCATCACTTAAGACCTTGAAAGATTTTTGAATTTATGTTTATGCGAATTTAAAGGACAATACTGACAGAGGTGTTGGTCTTTTCTCCCACTGTGCAAACTTGAAAAGGTGTTTCTTTAGACAATCTGGGATTAAGTTCCGCAAATTGGGAACCACATTGTAGACTGGTTGGCTTGAATGGTTTTAGTAATACTTGAAAATGGAAATAATCGTGTCAAGATCTTTATCAATCATATCATCGACCAACTGCTCGAAATCCCTTTCGTTTCTCGGGTTCGCATTCGACACAACACAAAAAAAAATAAATTCAAAAAAACAGGGGGTTGATACGCATCGTATAGGCCTATACGATGCGTATCAAACCCGCCGCCAGACACAACCTGCACCTGTCAGTCTGCCATGTTTTTTACTTTAATTCAATACGCATCGTATAGGCATATACGATGCGTATTGAATTCAAAAAGTGTGTAGATAGACAGGAGGGTGTGTAGATAGAAAACCCCTTTTAGTATTTCAAATAAAAAGTTTATTTTATTTGAGTAGGATAAGAAATAATTTTAACCATTAATATTTTAAATCAATAGTTAAAAATGAAAATGTAGAAAAAAAATGACTGGAGGGTATCTTGGTAAATTCATATTTATTGTTTTTCTCTCTACACATGAAAGACAAATGCATATTCCATACTCTATTTTTTAAACGTTCGTAACTTTTTATACGGCATTATTTTTTCATAAAAATTTTACAATAAAATCGAGCGTTTTTTATCTTTAATTTGAGTACCATATTCTATATAAAATATGGCGACTAAAAAAACCCACAAAAATGTTTTGTATTTCTATGTTGTATATAACATTTTTGGTGCTGCATTTTTGTACTAAATTTTTATGCTAATTTTTTTTGTCTTGATTTTTTTTTTCTAAATTTTTTGTGTTGGATTTTTTGTATTTTGTTTTTTTGTGCTGAACTTTTTTGTGCAATATTTTTTTATACTAGATTTTTTTGTTATATTTTTTTGTAATGAATTTTTTGTGCTATATTTTTTTACTAGATTTTTTGTGCTAGATTTTTTGTACTGGATTTTTTATTGTATTTTTTAGAAAACAAAAGGGGTGGCACATGTCATTTTCGCATTCCTACTTAGACCATGCGTAGTGGTTAGCTCAATAATGCCCCTACCATGGGGCGTTTTCTGCCATGTGTCAGTCCAGTCAGCATGGGGGCATTATTGGGCGTTATTGCAAAAGTGACGTAGTGGGAATAATGCCCAATAACGCCCCTTCCAATCATCACACAATTATTATTTTTTTAATTAAAAACTTAAAATACTTTATTAAATTAAAAAAAATACAATACTAGAAATAAAAAAAAAAACCAGAAAAAAGTAAAAAAAAATTACATTGCCAAAATCTAATTAAAACTAATTAAAACTTTAGGGACTGAAATGCAAAATCCTTTTTTAAGGACTTTTGAAGTTTAAATCCATTTTTTAAACTTCAGGGACTGAAATGCAAAATCCTTTTTTTAAACCTTCTTATTCCTTTTTTTAAACCTGCAACTTAAACATGGAGAACCTCCTTGTTCTTCTTCCTTCTTAAACTTTAGGGACTAATTTCTTTTGTTTTTTTTTAATTAAAACTAAGTATACACACATGGCAAGATCTTATTGGGCAAATAAATCAAGTTTTGGGGGGCTTCGGCGTGTTTCAAAGAACGCCAAATCCAATTTTGCCTAAGAAAACGCCGAAACACGCCCCGGTGTAATGGCTAGTCGGCGTTTTCGGGCGTTTTTTTTTTTGAATTTTTTTTTTTATAAATCACGCCGCATTACGGGCGGTCTTATAAGGAGTAAGATGTTTTAGTACAAAAATGTCATTCCTTCCTACTTATAAAAAGTGTCACTTGTCATCATCACAATTCTTCTTAGGCTACTTAGTCAAAATCTATTTTTTAGTGAATTATTTTCCTTTTAGGGTGAATGGGGTGGAGCGGGGAACTTGTGCGGGGAGGAGGTTTGCCGCATGAGGGGTGCACCGCCAACAAAGAAATGCCACTCGGTGAAGGTGTTTTGCGGGGAAGAGTTGTCGCATGCGGGGAAATTGAGAGAGAGAAGGTAATGGTGGGCCCTACTCTCTTTCAACAAATCATGTTTTTTTTTAAAAAAAAAATGTTTTGGTGAAACCACCCCATATGTTTTTAGACAAGAGTGACGTATTAGATGGAAATTGACATGACACATCATGATTAGGTGGATGAAAATTTTCCCCTATCTCATGAGGGGTTCACCCTTCACCTTAGGGGATTTACAAAAAAAGTATATGTTTATATACCATGATTATACACCCGTATACTAGATCTACAAGTCTAAATTGTACCAAAACGCGTATCATTAGGCCACACGGGGTGGAACCGTGATACAATTGTATCACTCGTTGAACACCGCCCCGCCTAATTCTATCACTCGTGGTCAAGTATAACGAGTTATATATATAACGTGTTGAAGTTGGAGGGTGATGAATGAGTATCTTGTACATTGTGCATTAATACTTGTACATTGGAATCCCATCACTAGTGATACCACCCCCTACATTTCTATCACTAGTGATAGAATATTGGGTGCTGACATGGCATGATTTGATTGGATAGTAGGAGTGATAGAAACTATCACTAGTGAACCACCCCTCCTCCCCTTAGTTTTGAAAATACAAAATGATTTATTAAATACATATATGTATTTTCATTTAACTTTTATAGTAAATGAACAAAAATATTCATGAGTTAAAGACCATCGATCACGTAATAATAAGTATATGAATTTAATGTTTCTCTTTTCACATTATGATGTGAAAAACAATTTCATACATGATTTAAATAATAAAATAACGTGGTTAAATAGTAACATCATTCACATGTCGTAAATTTCATCAAGTAATTAGGGAACTAGTAAAAATGTCAAATATGAATAACTTATAAAAAATTTACATATTGTCATTAATAATTTAACACACATATACACATGTAAACAAATTAAGTAGAGAATTAGAGAAAAATAATAAACTTGTAAACGCTTATATTTGTGATTTGAAGTTTTTTAAGTGTAACATTAAAAATAATAACATATCCATACAAACTATAATTTTTTTCTTTCTTTGTATCTAAAAAGTACTACTACTACTACGTATGTTCCATACACACACAAATTAATTTGAGAGGTGTGATAAATGTGTAAACGCTTATATTTAATGTTTGAAGTTTAATTAGTAGTAACATATTAAATAATAACATATTCATACGATACACATTTTATTTTCTTTCTTTGTATCTGAAGTAGGGCCGTTCAAATCGTCCGTCATTCATCGCTCGCTCGACGCCCGTTCAGAAATTGCTCGGAAAATACTCGTTCGATTTGATGCTCAGTTGTAAACGAACCGCTCTGCTCGGTTCGATTTGTAAACGAGCCAAGCATGAGCAAAGGTCCGCTCGGCTCGGTTCGACTCGAATTATTATTTTTAATTAGTATACATATACATAAGCATGTATATACACACACACCTATATATATACACACATTACACATACATATATACTTAAATACAAATTAAATTTATAATTTTATATATACAACTCAATTAGATTTTGGTCCACTATATACAAATTTACAATTATATCTACGTACTAGCCCAACCACGCCAATAAAAAATTAATATCAAATCTAATAGTTAAACACCAAACTGATAAATGACAGTTTGCTCATCACCTCAATGTTTCATGTCGTTACTCTAAGTCGATCGTCTCCTGCTCTCAACGTCATTGTCCGTGCATTATGATCATCGTCTCGTCGGCCACAATATTGTTACTCATAAGAAAATATTATGCAATGAAATGTGCTTGTTTTTAAAGACATAAAAACTTAAGACCCAACATTGTCACTATATCTCTCAGCAAATTTAAATCGTGCAACACGGTTTCCTAAATCGCTCGAACTTCGCTCGACGCTCGCTCGGAATATTTTTTGCTCGAAAAATGCTCGTTCGATTTGAGGTTCGGTTTTAAATGAGCCGCTCCGCTCGGTTCGGTTTGTAAAGGAGCCAAGCATGAGCAAAGGTCTGCTCGGTTCGGCTCGGCTTGTGAACAACCCTAATCTGAAGAAAGTATTATGAACATATGTCTCCATACATAAATAAATGAGTAAATTTCATTTTAATCCCTTAGGTTTGTCCTAAATTACCATTTTAGTCTAAATAGTTTTTTTTCTCCTCTAGATCCTTGAGTTTTCCTCTTTTTTTTTTTTTTTTTTTTTTTGCCATTTTGATCGCATTGCCTAACTCCATCTAAAAACCTTGTTATAACCAGGGGTATTTTTGGCATTAACAAAAAGGATTTTTTTTAATTGTCATTTTCATCCAAAACCATTTTTTATATTTTTTTTCTTTTAGTCATTGTATATATAATAATTATAATAAAAATTGTTATAATAACAATTGTTATAACTATAATAACGATTACTATGATTATATGTATAAACACACCCATTATTAAACCCATGATACACACAGATCTTTCCGCCGCCACCCCATCATCTCCACCAACTGCCGCCAGCACCACCCCTACCTACCAGCACACCCCCACCGTTCCCCAAATCAAAAGCCACCATTGTCACACCCCAACCGATGGCGGAAACATAGGAGTGAGACGAAAACGAGATTGTTCATTACTCATAACACTAAATTGCGACAAGTATTTAAATAATGGATTTCATTTCATTGCTAATAAGATCAATTACATTGTTTGAAATCAATTACAACAACTTGAAACAAAAGAATTACATTACAACAAGTATTTAAAGTCTAACTGTGTTTCTAGGCATCCTACTAAGTTCCATGCATCATCAACATCATCATAAACCTGCAACATGTTTTAAAAGCATAGTTCAATACAAAAGTATTGGCGAGTACACAAGTTTTAGATACATAGCATAAGTATAAAAGAATTTCTTGAATCCAACATGGCAATTTGGTATACAAGGTTGAACTAGAATGCATAACTAAAAGTCAAACCCGAGTGTCCACAAGAATAATGAGCATCCCTCGCCACCAAAGTGAACGAGACCGTTATGTATAATAATGTGCATCCATCGACACCAAAGTAATCGAGACCGTAAATTGTTACTTAACAATACCCCGTTGGGTGGTGTGCTACTCCTATAGCGCTATAATTGTTAAGGTGGGCTACCTAAGTTAATGACAAATAGCATGTATGTATTCTAGCATGAAACCTAAGTATAACAAATAGCACGTATGGCGGGTTGAGTGAATAAAAATGTTTGTGTGAATTGTGTATTGGGATAAGTTAAACATGTTACACCCAAAAGTGTGTTAAAGCGTAAAATGGTCAAGTGTACTCATAATATTGCACATGTTTTCAGATTATCCATGATTGACGAGTTGTTTGTGGATAAGGATTCAATGATAAGGTTACATGACGTTTAGGAAGTGGTAGGATTCGGGATTTAGAATTTAAAGTATCAAAAGTATGTATATCAAAGTAATATCTAGTTCTAACCACTTGTTTATGACACTATGTTATGTGGTTTCATGGGTCCCAAATTGCCCATTAGAATTAATAACAAGTGACTTAGAAGTTAGATATAATAGCCTAAGTTTATGACGAATAATCATGACTTGATTACTATCACAAAATCAGCCATGTTCTTATGTATATATAGTTATAATATCAACCTAAAACTAAGTCCAATCATAGATAACATGAAGTATCATGTAAGTCAAGCATGGAGGTTGAAACCTCATTGTATGATTCACCACTACACAAACCATCATGAAGATGGTTCGGAGGGTCATGAATAACAAGAAAATAAAACTATCTAACATAAGCTCAAGTTACCAAGTACACTACAACCCGGTTGTGCCAACACATCATGGAAAGAGTGAACTAAGTGAGGAGGGCTAGACAGGGCTAAGGTACTTTGATTCTAGTAAGTCACAAGAGTGTTCATACACAAGGTTCAAATGAAGGAATGGAACTTAGTTTGGAAAGCCAAAGCTTCCATTTGTTCACACTTCACAAGTCACAAGTTCATCATATGGAAGATGATGACTTGTACTTGTTTTCATCATTGTTTGAACTCGTAACTTGGATGGTAATCACCTCAACACAAACCCACAACCATAGACTTGGTTGTGAGCTTGGTGGGTACAAGATTCCACCAAGTTATTAACAAGAACATGAATATACAAGAATATGAAATCAAAACAGAAAGTTTAGAGGTGTTTGCACCTCTTAAGCTTCATACGAATTAACTCCTAACAAGTCTCATATCCTTAGATAGGTTCAAGAACAAGTAGGCACAAGATACAATCAAGAAAACATAGTTTTATAAAAGTTTTAACAAGTATTCTTCCAAAACAGAAAGTTTGGACCTCAAAATGGTGATTTTCCACCTTAGATTACCATGGTAATCTTCTGGAAACACTCCTAGAGGTGTTCCAAGCTTTGTAGAAGAAGAAATGGTGGAGAAAGTTGAAGAAAAGTGAAGAAAAGTGCTTACTTTGGCACTTAGAATAATCTACCAAAACTAGTGTTTCCAGCTGAATTGAGAGCATTTTGAGAGTGTAAATGAGTTGGAAAAGTGAAAATGAGTGTTAGGAGGCTTGTTTATATAGTGGAGGATTAGAGTTTGGTGTTAAATGAATATTAGAAGTGATTGGGTGAGAAATATGGTTGAGAGTTGGCCAATCTCGTGACCAGAACCAATTTTCTGCGGATTCAGGGGCTAGACGCCCCGCGTAGGTGAAAAGGGAGGGGGCTACGCGTAGCGCCGCACCCCTTACCAGACAACTTTCGTCTTTTGTCACTTTTAGTCGCTGAAGTTTGGTTCTTGGGGTATTTTGTGGTATTTCTTGTATATTTAACGCATAATTAAGTATATAATACCTATAAATGGATGGACTATGTATTGTAAATATAAAATTAAGTATTTGAATGTATTAAATGTATAAAATACGTATTTACGATCGTTTGCGTGTAAAATAAGCATGTGTTTACGAGGGTAACGAACGTGTATCAAGTATGTATATGAATTGAACGTATAAACAAGTATGAATATTCAATGTATAATTCCTTTAAGAATGATCAAGTTTTATTACGATCAAGGTCTTGGAAATATGATTACAAGAAATACGGGTTTCCCAAAATAGATTATAAAATAACTTTCTAAATAAGGAAAGTTCTAAAGTGAGGCGTTACAATCTCCTCTCCTTTAGGAAATTTAGTCCTGAAATTTATTCAAGAGGAAGACTTTGGAAAAAGCATTTGGCTAATAAGGATGATTGACTAAAATTGAGATTTTTGAAGTTTGAAGTGTGTTGAAAATGCGTGGGAAAAATAGATTTGTAAAAGTAGTTCGTTTAACTAAGGTGATTTGAGACATTAATCGTAAGTAGAACGTGTATGTATGTGTATAGGCAAAGTGAGTTTAATTGAGTTTGAATGGACCGATGAGAGTAGTATTTTAAAAGATGTTAAAAAAAAAGTTTTCGTATAAAACGGTTTATGTTTTGATGAAAAGTGTGGTCCACATCGTAGATTGTAAGAATAGTTTTATTGGTTTCAATGAGCATCAGTAAATCACATGTTTGTAGAAAATTGTTTATTGGTGAGAAATAAGAAAGTTAGGTATTTAATAAAATGGTTTTTGTAACACCCCGATGGCGTAATACAACAAACCGCGACGGAAACGTCGGGGAGTCATTTCACAGAATCATTGTTTCACAACACATGGTAATTGAATTTTTGTTTTATTTCGTTAATAGACTCATTGTTTTGATACAAGCCAAATAAGCTCAACAATTGTCTTTCAAGTTTTTAAGTCACTAAAGCCCGCGTCCATCCTAAGTGAAGTAAGCATCGACAATCATCACATAAAACAACCTGAAACATATGTGAAAAATAGCCAGCAAAGAAAGCTGGCGAGTACATAGGTTTTGTATGTCAAGATTCATGGTTTTGAATTCATATTGCAATAGCTCGTCCAACTTCGAGAGTCGATGAGTATAAATCTTGAAATCAAAAAGTGATTGATATTGCAATATGTTTTTATCAACTTTACAAGTTGATATAAGTAAAACAAAACCTTGTAGCCATGAATCCTGACAGAAAACATTTGTTTTGTAAAACCGAGTAGTAAATCATCTTTGAAAGAACACTTTGTATGGTTTATATCTTTAAGTGAAAATCATTGCATGACATTGTTCAAAAACCATTCGTCCTTGTATAAACCAATCATTCAAATCGTCCGTGTTATCAATTGTTCGAGTTATAAAACCAATCGTCATTCGTCCGTGTTATAAAGCATTCGCCATTCATCCGTGTTATTTACCAATCGTCAATCGTCTGTGTTTTAATTGTGAAAACTTTGGCCGTTCTTTAATAAACACATTCAAACCTGTGTGAATCGACTATACCACCCATGGGGTATCTTTAATAGACCCTGAAAGGCCTCTTTAAACCGACTAACAAATCAACACATGATTTGTTAAAATAACAGATTCTGTCATTACCCCAAACTATTCACCAAATCTAGTGGATAGCCCGATAACGGGATTGTCAGTCCTATGGTACCATGACGTGATGTCGTGGTCACAATCAAATTTAATCCAATTACTACTAAATAGCTAGCGGTAAGTGGGTATCGAACACAGGGAGTTTGTGGAATATGTGTTATTTAAAAGTGTAGCTAAATTGACTAAGATTAAACTAATTGCAATAAAAGTAAATTCAAGAGTTGGGTTCATTGTTTGATTTTAAAACTAAGACTACTATTCTAATTGCAAAATGAGAATTTGGTTTGTAAACAATTTAGAGACAAATGACCATCTTTGGTTTCCGGTTAGCTTTGACATTTATGCTATCATTCAACTAGAAAGAACTACATAGACATAGTTCATGTGTGATTACTTGTTATGATAAAAGGGAACTAAGTACTCAGATTCCTAGAATGTGAGGTTGTTACCCGATGACCAATCAATCATTACCCAATCCTAATTCTACCCATGATATCTCAATTGCCAACGGTGTAGGATCGTGTTCGAACCCGAAACGAGTCGATCAGAGGTGTTCTACTCAAAATGAAAGGCGGAAACAGACATCCTGAGTTGAATTCAGCTAGATATCACTTTTAACTGTCGTTTATATTGATCTGGAACAATTTTACAGCAAGACGACACTTCAACAGAGCTTCGCCGTCGGAAACACACATACAAGACTGACTTCAAGTGAAATCAGATCACAACTATATATAGGGCAGGTGATTCCGCTTGAACATGCTTCAAGCGGAATAACATTCAAGCGAAATTAGACATCTCAAGCGGAATCAGCTTCAAGCGATATTAACTCATGTGATTTCGCTTGAACTTGCCATGACACCTTTCATGGGGAATTAACTCTTTCACTTGATATCTTGAACTCCGTGCTCTGAGCAATGCAAGACTCGATACAAGACGAAGTCAGCAGACGTATGCACTAACAGACTCCCCCTCGGATGTTGACGAGTCTTAAGTGTCGAGTCTTCAATGTCTTCAGTCTTTATCAGTCTGCTTGAAATCTTTTCCAGCACCAACAGACTCTCCTCGAACAATCTTATCTTCTCGGATGTCTTCAGACTCCCCCTTTCGATATGCTGGGATCGTAGTCTGGCTTGTTGAAATCATAGAGTCCTCAGGTATCGGAACCTGGCTTTGTGCTCTTTCTTCAGATTCAGAATCGAAACCTGACTATACCTGCACATTCTTAACCCAGAAATAAATTTCACAAATTTAACATTTGACAAATTTATCTATACAAACTCTCCTTCAAATTTAATCCAGAATGATTTATCATTTTAAAAACTTCAGATGACCACTTGTAAATTCAAAAACTTTTCTCAATTAGAAACAATCTCCCCCTCACCACATACATATCATGTTTAGCACTTGGAAATTTTAAAAATCAGCTCTTCAACATCAGTTGTCGAAAATCTTTTTGCATTTTTCAAAAATTTATGCTAAAACACACTAAAAATCTTTTTGGATTTTTAAATGAAATGAAATGCAGTAACGAAATATATACAAACAATATTTTTGTGAGTTTGTGTAAGAGGATCATATCAGTTTCTGACAAGTCACAAGTACCGTTGAGCTTAGTTACACATTAAGAATTAAACAATTCACTTAGATTGTCGATATATTGATCCACTTAGATTCTCACACAAATTTCAACTGATTCAGGATATGAATTAGGTGTATTAAGGACTTAAACTCATTCATGTGTCCCACCTCTTGAATATACTCCCGTATCCAGATCCCAATATTCAGTCTTACAGGTGAGTATACCACAGATGATATCTGTAAGGGGTTAAATGCGAAGAACCGTGAGAGCTCAGGTCAGAACTTCCGTTCAGCAGAGAGATGACGGCTTCGACTTTTGGTAAGTCCCCTTTAGAGGATCTTTTTTTACAACAGCACATGATTTGCATTTTGCAATGTTTTATCATTTTTTATGCTGAGGGTGAGCTATATTTCAAGCAAGCAGTAAAGTATTCTCCGGGGACTAGGCCATTGCTTCCGCAAAATCAGAAGTCCCGGGATAATACCCCAGATATCACTGAGCATAAAGACCTATTATCTCAGAAAGAGGGACCTTTCAAACGAAATTTCAGGGGTTACCTATATATCCAAGTAGTGTTCCCCACAAAATAAGCAAGTTTGAATTTAAGTTTATATCCCGAAAAAGCTTACTAAATGTGTAAAAACCTATCAGCATATCATCAGTGAGACCGTTTAACGCTATTTAAACATTACATTTCTTTAGCATACTGTAACTGTCTACTGATGTACTATCATTTCCTCTTTTCTGACAACAAAACTCATTTTTGATTTTATCATGTTTTTGGCTTTTTCAGATTTTCAAATGTTTTTGGATTTTCTGAAATTCTTACTCCCCCTAAAATGCAAACACATTTTTAAAAAATTTGAAAACAAACTGTACAAAATAAGATGACAACTGATATCGAATCACTTCAATTCACCATCCACTTGGCATAAACAATCAGAACTCCCCCTTACAACAAACTATTTTCTCATTATGATTTCAAAACAATTAAGTTTGTTTTAACCAAAATGATTTTTCCGGAAAATAAGTTTTGTTGATTTTATTAAACCACTTATAGGTTAGGGGATCAATTCATCACTTTGTTTTCTCAAAATACCACTTGTAAGAAACCATATGTAGAAAATCAAGTACAACTTAATGTCCCTGATTTCCCACTTGTAAGTGAAAATCTCTTTCAACCACATGTAAGTCGAAATATCACAGTTACCATCCTGTGAATTTCTCAAGAAAGATGTCGATTCCTGCTCCACGATTACCAACCTGGAAGCTCCGGCAAGTCATACTAGTGACCAAATTTCAATTTACCAAAAACAATCTAAGAATAATGCCGATTCATGCTCCGCGATTACCAACTTGGGAGCTCCGGCAAGTCATACTACTCACTTATGAAAAACAGACATCTAAGCTTCACCAAACTTGGATATTTCTTCCTCAACTTCACCTGGGTAGTAAGATGCCTTCTTTGTTTCATAAAAATCTTTTACCCCTTTGACTTTACCCTCGACTATTTTTCCAAAAATCTTTTTCACATTCCCATTAAACGTTTTCTCAACATCAAATTCTTTCTTTTCAGAATAGAACTGATTCGAGATCTCAACTTTACCAACCTTTGATTTAAAATTCTCAGCTCTCAATGGTGGAAAATGAACATCATCCATTGGAGGTACTGAGTTTTCCTCTTTAACTTCAACCTGTGGCTCATCTGACTTTGTGGAATCAGATTCATCGCCAAGTTTCTCATAAAACTTCTTAACAACCCACACTTGGTTGTCATGTTTAGCTCTCTTTTGATAAAAATGATTCTTTGAACACTCACCAACTTCATATGTTGAATTTTCAAAAATTTTGAATTTCTCAGTTGGTGGTTCATTTTTATCAACAACTTTCTCTTTAAGTTTTTCAGAAACTCCCTGTTTTGTCTTTGTATCCAACGGACAATTCAAAGCAATGTGACCAGCTTCATTGCATCTAAAACAGGTTCTAGTCTCCTTTCTATGAAAAACTCCAGTTCCCATTCTCTCTTGTTTCTTGGCAAGAAATTCTTTGTTTGATTGCTTCCAGAATGGGCTTTTTGATTCCTCTTCACAGCTTGTCCCTGAAACAAATATCATTTTTGATTTAAAATCTCAACCATATTTTTCATTTTTATAGTTTTCAGGTGGAATAAATCCAAGACCTTTCTTTTTGAAATTACCGTTATGGTTTGATTTCTTTTGAAAACCAGAACCAGAACTGTAACATTTTTTCTTGTTTAACCGTTGTTGAACTCTTGAAGTGTACTTTTTAGGTTTTTCAGTAAGATTTAAGTCTTTTATTTCAGAAATGTTAATTTCTGTCATTTGAAAACCTTTTTGATCTTTTCAATTTGAACACTTCTTATTGGAAATTCCTCATCAGAATATAATTTGTCTGAATCAATCAATGTATATGCCACTTTGATTGCTTCAGCATTCAAATTAGATTTTGATAACTGGAATTCTTTATTGTAAACCCGTTTAATCGACGACTTTGAACTGTTGACCGACGAACTCGGACTTTTGATAGACGAACTTGAACACCCAGACTCGGACTTTGACTTAGACTTTAATTTCGACTCCTCATCTGTATCCAACACCTGATCGACCACCTTTTTTATTAACTCGGACTCATGATCAGTGTCAGATGATGTAAAAACGACATCAATGTTTTCTGGTAATTCATCGGTTATATCGGACTTAACTTTATATTGACTGCCTTTTCGACTTGCTCCTCATTCGGTTTTCTAGGAGAATATCCTTCCCAAATCGGAGGCGGACACTTGTTATAACTAACACTCTGTTTCTTACCAGTATCCTTCTTCTTTTGCTTCTCATCATCTTTAAATACTTCAAAACCTGCAACAGTTGGATAAATTCGATCAATGAGATAATCAGAACTAGAATAACTTTGCAGTAAACGTCTAATTCTCTCATTTTCAATCTTTTCTGTCTCCAACTCCTGCTGCAACTTGGCACATTCTTCAATGTAATGATTTATCGCCTTCTGCTTTGTCATCATCACATCATTCATCATGGTCAATGCATCTTCTCTTTCAGAATTAGTCTTTTGTAGACCAGTTACTGTTCTATTTAGCACATCATATGACTCTTTCACGTAGTTGAGATTGAACAATAATTGTTCTTTCATCTTTTCTTGCTCACTCAGTTTCTCATCTTTTGCTGCACATTGCTTGCAAGACTCTAAACACTTTGAGCAAGGCTTGATGACTTCCACAATCTTTTCAACTTCGATGACTTTTTTAACCTCAATCACTGTTTCAGCTTCAGTCACCTTCTCAGCTTTAACTTCTTCATTTTGAACAGTCTCTTCTTTTTTATCAACACTTTCACTCTTCATTTTCTTTTGTTCTTTTGCAGCACATCTCTCCTTCAGCTTCTCCAAGCGATC
The DNA here is from genome assembly GCA_030545235.1 of Helianthus tuberosus. Classification (NCBI taxonomy): domain Eukaryota; kingdom Viridiplantae; phylum Streptophyta; class Magnoliopsida; order Asterales; family Asteraceae; genus Helianthus; species Helianthus tuberosus. The sequence goes on along the minus strand of CM060417.1, from coordinate 57,104,202 downwards.
TGCAAAATAAATTTGAAAACTTTCAGGAGATAGATGAGTTTTTGCAACATTAATATGTCTTTCTTCCTCATCATCACCACTGTCATCAGTTGGTGATTGATCAAAATCTATTTTCTTCTCAGAACTCTCATCTGAAGAACTAGAATCTGATGGTGTTTGATCAAAATTTAATGTTTTTTCAGAACTATTATCTGAAGAACCAGAATCAGATGATGTTTGATCAATAACAATTTCTGCTTCTTCTGAGCTTTCATCGGATGAACCAGATTCTTCTTCTTGATTCTTCTCATGAACACCAATTGCTTTCATCCATTCTGTAAACAAATCAGGTTCTTGAATTATCTTTGCAATGAAAGCTTTAAAATTCCCATTCTCATCCGTAAACTGATCCCAGCTGAAACCCTCAGGTAATTTTTCATCATCTTGATTTATTAAACATGCTTTACTATCAACTGAAATATATTTGTTCCAACTGAATCCTGGAGCCATTTTCTCATCATCTTGATCAATGATACCAGAATAGGCTTTCTTATTTGCATCTTCAATCATCTTCCCATGAGCAGTTTGTGTTTCTTTTTGTTGATATGGTTCATGAGCAACTTGTTGATATATGGCTTTCCGATAGTAGTCATCTTTTCCAAATGGATTCTTTGCTCCACTCGCTTCCTGATTTTTGCATTCTCTTTTGAAATGACCTTTCTCCCTGCATCGAAAACAAGTAACTTTAGATTTATCAAAACCCAAAGTAGACACATGTGCATCCAGAAAATCATTTCTTCCTGTGATCATTTTGAACTTTTCTGCTCTTCTCAAGACACTAGCTAGACACCATTTGATGTCCATGAGCTCCATCTCTTCAGCGTCTATCTGATCGTAATCCTCTTTCGTCAGCATAGGATTTCCGATCCTCCCTGCAACCAAACCTTCATAGGATTGTAGCACAGTTGCAAGTAACGCCATGTGATCTTTTGCAATTTCTTCAGAAAAACTTTGACCATCTGGAAGATTCAATGCAATATTGCACTGTATCACACACCCATTTCCACTTTTTGAACTTTGAGAATGAAAGCTTGATGTTGAACTTTTTGGATTAACACTTGGATATGAAGAAAAACCACTGCTGCTATTTGGACTTTGTTCAACATTTCCAGATAAGTCTCCAACACTAAAGGCAGTTTGAATCTTCGGACTCTTTTCAACCTCTTGAACATTGCCTTTGTAATACATCTTCACATCTTGTTGACCACTCGGATTACTCATCCTCGCAATCTTTTGTTGTTCAAGATCTTGACCTTCAATCTTCTCAATGAACTGAGAAATCGTCAAGTTGTCATATTCTCCAGTGTTCTTTAAGATCATCAAAAATGTACCCCACTCTTTCTGAGGTAAAGCATCAGCTAATTTGTCGACCCATTCATCTTGAGTTTTGGTAATGCTTAACAACCACATAGAACACACTAAATGGCAATATCTTTCGATCCATTTCTTTGTATCTTCTCCCGGCAAACTTGTGAAAAGATCAAATTCTTTCTTAAGCAATGACTTTTTACTTTTGATCATCTTATCACTTCCCTCAAACTTGATTTTAAGCGCATCCCAAATTGATTTTGAAGTTTTGTCATGTTGAAGCAATATAAAAATGTCTTCCTTAATAGGTTGCTAAAGTAGACTAATCATCATCTTTTCAGCTCTGTACATGTCTCTTTCTTTATCATTGAATTCAGAGATTTCTTTCTCAACTCGCAATTCAGTACGTGGTAGTACATACTTTTTCAAAATACACTCCCAAGATCTCAAATGGTTTGCTTGTACCCAGTTTTCAAACCGATCTTTCCAACCATAATATTCCTCAATGCTCAATAGCTTTGGAGGTTTTTGTAAAGTTCCGGTCTCATTTTCCATGTTCATGTTTTGAGTAATGGCAGCTGGACTAGTTGGGGATTTTGCAAATGCGTTGTAAAATTCTTCACTCATGATGTTAGTGCATCCGTCTGTCGTCTACGTCTTGTATCGAGTCTTGTTTAGAGATAGATAGAATAGAGAACGGAATCCAAGAATCAGAACATTTAGGAGTGATTCCACTTGAAAGTTAATTTTCTGATTCCACTCCTAATGTAATTTTCTGATTCCACCCGAAATGTTACATTCTGATTCCACCCGAAAGTAACATTGCTGATTCCACCCGAAATGACACCATGTCATTAGGAGTGGAATCAGAAACACTATATATAGGTCATTTGGGGTGGAATCAGCACATAGTTCTAGGTGTTGTCTTCCGGTGAGCCACGAAGTGCTGCCGAAGTGTCGACAGGTTGTAAACGTCATTCTATCAATATAAATCGACAGTTTAAAGTGTATTATCACTGAATTGAACTCGGTTTGTTTGTTTCCGCCGCTCAAACTAAGAAAAGCTCTTCTAACCGACTCGTTCGGATCCGAATTCGATCCTACACATGATTCGATAACAAGTTTCACAAAACAGACAATTTCAAGCGAGATAGTCCTTCAAGCGAGATAACCCTTCAAGCGAGATTACCTGCAAACAACTTCAAGCGAAATTAAATGTTTCAAGCGGGATAAGAAGTTCAAGCGGAATTACTGATTTCGTTTGAATTTCAAGCGAAATAGCTCACTGAAGCGAAATCAATGATTTCGCTTGAGATGTTTCAAGCGAAATAACGCTTTTCAAGCGGAACCTGTTATTTCGCTTGAAATGGCCTCAACTTTTCAAGCGGAATTAAATGTTTCGTTCAAGCGGAATAAGAACTTTGGTCCATTTTTGTCACTTTTAAGCTGAATTATGTTCTGATGTTCTCAAGGGTTTGTTAAAACAAGATTCTGATTATGTTTTGAAAAATTCAGGTCATTTTAACCGTGAAAAGTTGTTCAATTGATAAAAGAAGGTGTAGAAATAAGAAAATGAGATGAAATCGAGCTGAAATCTGCAGAACTCCTCCTCCTGAGCTCTGATACCACTTGTAGGATCGTGTTCGGACCCGAAACGAGTCGATCAGAGGTGTTCTACTCAAAATGAAAGGCGGAAACAGACATCCTGAGTTGAATTCAGCTAGATATCACTTTTAACTGTCGTGTATATTGATCTGGAACAATTTTACAGCAAGACGACACTTCGACAGAGCTTCGCCGTCGGAAACACACATACAAGACTGACTTCAAGCGAAATCAGATCACAACTATATATAGGGCAGGTGATTCCGCTTAAACATGCTTAAAGCGGAATAACATTCAAGCGAAATTAGACATCTCGAGCGGAATCAGCTTCAAGCGATATTAACTCATGTGATTTCGATTGAACTTGCCATGACACCTTTCAAGCGGAATTAACTATTTCACTTGATATCTTGAACTCCGTGCTCTGAGCAATGCAAGACTCGATACAAGACGAAGTCAGCAGACGTATGCACTAACAAACGGCACCAAGAACGTATGGTTTCAAATTAGATTAACATAACAATTAACAATTTACAAGCAAATAAACACACACCATAACAAACAAATCATAAAGACAAAGTTCGTTATTCTAGAAATAAGAAATCAAGCATAAAGTCTTACATAACCTTCAACCAAAGATACTCATCAAAAGCTTAGCCACACATGGCTTTAACAAACATCATCATCCAAGTTTTGATCTTCAAACAAAGTAAAAACATAAAACCCAATGATTAACAAGTGTCCCAAGCACCAAGAAGCTCCCAAATTTCGTCTCCAAAGTGTGTGTAACCGAATGCCCATGATTGGACCTCAAAAGACTCATAAAAACGACATTAAACATGGCAGTTACAAGTTTGGCTACAGTCGGCGCCGTAAGCTACGCCGCATGCCGTAGCTTACGGTGGTCAAAGAGTCAAAGCACAGCAGCATAACACCGTAACCTACGGCGCCAGCCATAGGCTACGGCGCCCATTGTTTCTTACGCCCCTTTTAAGCTGGGCTACTGTGGACAATTTATGAGAAGTGGAGGCCGTAACCTACGACCCTAGCCGTAGGCTACGGCGACTGCTGTAACAACCTTCTTTGTTTTCTTTTCAACCTCTTGATCTCTCAACTTGTTCCACCACTTCATGCTTCCATCCAAACTTTAAAAAACCTGCTTTTTATGATCTTTATCACCTGCAAGACCAAACAACTAGTAGTTACCATGTTCAAACAATTAACCATGTAAAGCGTGAGATGCGTGTATATTTAGACCGTTTAAGGGTTGTCCTATGGACCACCCGTCACATCCCCACACTTACCCATTGCTTGTCCCAAGCAACCCATTCAAAAACCATTTCAAACCTACAAGCGATCAACATGCAAACCAAGCTAAAATGTATTGTCCTTTTACTAACCTTTTATCACACCACAAGACACACCCCTCACAATAACCCTCGGTGACAAAGAATATTAGCAATGTTATGCTAAAACACTCAATGCAAATATGTGTTTGTGCGACAATAAGCTTGTATAAAAATCAAGTCTCCTCCTATCAAACACTTAGCATGCTTATGAATCAAAAGGACTTACGGGTTGCAACGGGGCTATGTGTAAAGGTAGGAAAATGGTGGGATATATATGCAAGTAGCTCATTGATTCGACCCGGTTTTTATTTCTACTACAAAACAAAGCAACTATCAACTATGTACACAACATCATCCACTTTTTCTTTTCTTTTCAACTACTATCGCAACTAACTCTTTCTTTTTGCATTTTTCTCATATTTTTCTCTTGTTTTTTTTTCAACAATATAAACATAAACGTCAACAACTACATACTAAAGCTCCTAAACCGGGTCGTCTCAATAGGTAAAGTTTTTTTGGTAAGAGCTAGGCTTGGGTCACAACCGAATGACATAAGGCTCAAACATGGTTTACTAAAGACCAAACCCCCTCCCCTCACAATACCAAGCTCATATATGTAACGTATGAGGTCCAACCCCCCAATCCCACACTCTCACACATCCAGACGAGGCTACCTAAAAACCCTTATCATTTTCACAAGCATGCTAATCCTAGGCTTCAACAAGTATTTATGCACAAGTTCTATTAACACAAATCACACACCGCCACTCAAAACAAAGAAAGAATATCTAATAATCATGTGTGTGGCCCAAGAACTCACCAAGAAATGACTAGAAAGGGTGTCGGTGTGTCATGTGGAACAATATCAAGTTTTCAAATTTCAACAATTTTTAGCTCGGTTTGCAAATTTTTAAAATTCTCAAAATTTTCCCCACATCCCCACAATTGGGATACATTGTCCCCATTGTATGGTTTTGAAGGGAAGATCGCTTTCAACCAAAAACACTAACTTTGGCTAATTATCTCAAAATACAAATTTCTTTTTGTATTTTTATTTTTTTTTCTTTTATTAACATTAAGAACACCACTAACTAGCACCTCCCATAAAAATCATCAAACACATAAACACCACCCAACCATAAACAAAAGACATCAAAATATACACAAATATACAAGATAGAGTGAAATACGACCTGGTCAATAATACTTTGGTTGCGGAGGCCAAAAGATGGATGTCATCATCTCCGAAATTTTCCAAATCCAAACGCCCCGCTACTGCTGCTGCCCTGATCGCCCTCTTGACTCGTTTGTTGATGACTCATGGTGTGTGGATCCACCCATTGTGAATGGTGCAACAGTGGGGTGGGATACGTCACACTACCATCATATAGAGGCAATGTGGAATAATCCACAATCGGTGGGTCTGCTACAACCGGCTGACCCGCATGCCACTAGTCATGCATCCTTTTCTGACGATAATCCAAATAGCGGTTATTCATCTCCTTCTAGGGGGCATACATGTGAGCTTGATTCCATTGTTCCTGTCTATCATAGCTCTGTTTAAGAGCCCTTTCCATGCTAGCCCCCATGTAAGTTTGTTGATCAAAAAGCATTTGATTGGGTTCAGACCAATCACCAAAAGTAGGAGGTCGCCTCTGTTCAATCACCTGCCCCATGTTTCCCGAGTGAGCCCAATACGGATCATAAGGCTGCTGTGCATAATTGTCACACCCCGATATTTACAGCTCAGCCCGGTGGGCCCAGTGGGGAGTATTGTGACGTAAGATTGATATCGTCATAGTCAAACATACACAGAATAGCACAGCGGAAGTCTTGGAATATAAAATATTATTACAAAACCCAAATGTCTGAAAATACCGAAATGATAGTTATAGATGAGTTTGTAATAATAAATCCATAGGCGGATCTATATAAAATGTACAAAATAAAGTTTAGCAGGCTTTAGGGCATCCAAAGGGTTTGCAAGATCCTTTATTGACACCAAGCAGCTCCCAGCCTATTTGCGTGTAGTACCTGTCACCTATTCTTTTGAAAATACGTCAGTTTACACTGGTAAATACAATTAACTGACACATTTGAAAATGTTTATGAAAATTGGTTTAGGTGCACAAGGCACGAAAATATTTTATGAAAATTTATTTAAATGCACAAGGCACAAATATTCTTTATAACTTGGGATAATTAAATCAATAACAATCTTGTATCAGATTTACATGTTTGTCCAACATTTAGGGCCGGTATTAAATAAACCGAACAAGATTAAACAACACACCACGAATATAAACTCACGGCGGGTTATCCATAGCAAATGAGTATATCTTTTACATACGGAACTGACAGGTGTATGCCTACACCCCGTGCTTAAGTCGTGGCCATTTACGCTTTTTAAATGAGCTAAGGATATCCAGGACACGGTCGTTAACCCCCAATGTTATATGTTATCAAGCAACACTGATTAAAACGGGATTATACAATTTAATCATATCCGATTAAAAAGGTTTCTACACCCGAGCAAGCGGTAATAGTTTACCGTATCCCAAGCCTGTATAAGGTAAAATAAGTTAAAAGTATTTACCTGAGCTACTTCTCGATTTACAGCAAGATTTATATAACTCAGCAGTATCCAATCTAATTAAATGCAGATAGCTTTTATCGGGAGGCTCTAGGCTGGAATGATGGTAATATATATAACCAATTTAGAATACTAACGGGTCTTATTTAGGTCATAGTCCTAGACCGGCTAACTTAAAATATTAGAAACGGTACTATACGCTAGATTAAGCGATGACCGGAATAAAATGTAATTTAGACCCAAAAAGTATGAAGACTTGTATAATATGGGTAAACTAAATACATTCTGGATTTTGAAGTAAAAATGATAAGGTTTGACCCGTTTCGGCTAATTCATGTAAACTTGTCACATAAAATGCACCGAACGCGTATATGCATAACGGGTAACCAGATAAGTCCAGTACAAGTTCCGTAAGTTATTATGCTTAAAATATGTTGTGATATCAGTAGGATATCTACAATTATGCCCAAAACGAATTTAAAACCAATTTAAGTCCCGTAAGGGTATTTTGGTCATTTTAAAGTTTATAAAAGAGGTTTAATAGTAAGCTGAGGTTCTGGTCTAAAACATTCAGTAAAAGTATTTATTTTATCAAGTTACATCAGCAAGATATCATACATATGTGTGTTTAATCATTTATGGCCAAACTATGCACCATAGGGGCATTTTGGTCATTTCACGTGTGCTTTTGAGGTCAAATTTGGAAGTCTGAGTTCAAGACTTATACTTACTGTTAAAGTATTAAAATTCATTTATAAAATCAGTAGGTATCATGTCTTAGGTGCTAAATATGGTTTTAAACCATACTATGCGCCTAATTTGCGTAAAAGTCGATAATTGACGATATTCAAGATGTTTATAAAATTCTGAAGTTTTGATCAGTCTCAAATGCTTAAAATATTTTATTTAATATATAACATCAGTAGGAAAAGGTTTGGCATGTAATTGATATGTAAAACTCATTGGTCCTATGGACCGAAGAAAACTCCTTGGAGGTTCCCAATTGCTGAGGATCCTCTAATATTGAGAAGTATAGCAGATTGGAATGAAGGTGTAAATTTTTGAAGTGAATTCTACACCCCTTTTATAGAGTTCAGAGGATCATTGGATGATCAACATGTGTCATAGGGAGTTCTAGGAATTAAACAAGTGTAATACCAGGCTTATAATTCAGTTAGCAAGCCCCTAGAATGAATCAAATGGTTTTAGAGATCAAGTGGTGAACAAGGAAGAAGAACTGGCAGTTGGAAGTGAGAATCTGTCAAAATTGAGCCGTCGCCGCACGCCACAGCAAAAGGGGTAGGATGTGGCATGGCGCTACCACACCAAACATCAGCAAACAAGTTTCAATCTTGGCAAATTTTGACCCCTGCACCTTTATATGCTATGTAACTTTCATTTTAGGCACAAAAACCCCTTGTATTTAGTTTGGAGATGATCTAGGGAGTATAACCAAACACCGTTAGGTCCATTTTCATTAAACTGTTACCGAAAACACTAGTTTCTACTCGTTGACGCTTTTAACCCTTTAATTTGCGAACTTGTGCGTTTTAACGCGAAATGGCATAAAAGCCTTTCAAGATCAATAATGAGCATTCCCAAGAGTATGATGGGATATTACAACACTCCAGTTTACTCCAGTTTGCTTAAATGATCGCTCAAAGGTGTAGTTTTATAGATTGACGCTTTTGGCCCCCCTATAATGCATAACTTGCGCGCATTATCATTTTATCACGTCAAAGCCCTATGTTATCCATATTAGGCATTCTAGAGAGTATTATCAAACATCATGATGCTTCGGGTTCGTTAAAAGGTCACTCGGAGGTTAATTTGAACATGTTGACGCTTTTAACCCATCTTCTTGATAATTGCAATTTAATTCGTTTATTTGCATCATAATTCCACGAAATCATTATCCGACAGTCGTGAGAGTATAAAAAGATTCTACAAAGCTTTGGGATCGTTAAAAGGTCATTCAGAGGTAAGAATTAACATGTTGACACTTTTAACCCCTGTCGTTTGTAAATTTTTGGTTTTAAGCACAAACGGCTTCTTGTGTCCGACTATTTATTCAATAAAAAATACGAACATCATATGAGGTCAATCAGAGGCACAAGTTTGGCATGTTGACATTTTTGGTCCTTCCATATTCATAATTTTTGATTTTTTTGCAAAATTAGTCCTTAATAGTCAACGTTTGACTTCATTAGAGTTTAGTACACGTGTTAACACATCATTGGACGTGATTTTACGAGGTGTTACATGCTCACCCCCTTTAAAGAAATCTCGACCTAGAGATTTGCTCAAAAGATAGGAGTTCTTCTGTCATGTAGTGAATACGACCTCCCATGTATAATCAGGGCCTCTACAGCATCCCTTTTAACCTTAATAATAGGTATATGCTTTCTTTCGGAGCTTCTTAACTTGTCGATCCTTATTCGACACTGGTTTCTTAACAAACCATAAGTTTTTCATTAGTCTACACATCAATGTGGTAATGCTATTGACTTAACAGCTAGACAAATCCTGAAATTACCAGCGTGAAACACATTGTGATTACCATCAAGCTCCTCAGGTAAGTTTCAGCTTACAAGCTACCGATCTTGACATATTCGGTTTTTCTCGAATAGTCCAATATATATAGAGTTTAACTTGTTCATTATATCAAAGTGTAGCACGCCTTTCTAGGGTGGTACTTTCTGTTGAGTCTTGTTCCTGATTGAGAACTTAAGAGGTTTGCAACCCTCATTAATATTGATTTTCTGCCAGTTACTAGCAGCTTTCGGATAATCACATATTTAAATGATCTTATCTGTTGACTCTAGGGTAATCTCAGGTCCTAATAACTTGGTCTTACCAAACTTCTGTCCAATAAACGGACGTTTGACATTCCATCTCTACAAGGTCTCCAAAGGAGCATCCTTGATGAATATATGACAACTATTAGTAGTGGAAGGACTAAATTAGGGTGAGACAGTCACTCTGATTATTACTTAAATCAATCTTAAAGAATAGCTACTCTCATAGTTAGTCGAATCAATCGACGATCCTGGGCTGCTGATAGCGATTCTCAAATGTTACCTAAGTACGGTTGTGGTAATTAATGCATAAGCATAATGAACCGTCTTTCTAAATTAATAATACCGGAGCTTTCAGAATTATGATTTAGGCTTTATGAAACCTTCTCTAAAAGCTTATCTAATTGGTTCTTAGTTCTTCCATTTCCGTCGGTACTAACCGATATGGGATTTTTCAATAGATGCAGCCCTAAGTGGGATATTATTCTTAACTCTATTTGCCTCTCAAGAGGTAAACAGGGTAGTTCTATGAAGAAGACGATCCAGATTCACAGAGATAACAAAGATATTCTGAATCTCAGGCTTTAGTTCATCTATCGTTATTCGTGCCATATAAATGACACATTTTTCTTTATGAATGCACGGATATCTTCTTTGAATACCATTAGGTGACTTTAGTACAATATGACCATTGGAATATCTCAGTGGTTCCGTGCATTAAACCTCCATACTGATCAGGCATGGAAGCAATCTACGGGATACACTAGGATACGCTAATCCTCATATGGCGCTTTTATCAAGCATAGTCTGGTATTCGCAGTTGATAGAAATCAATGAGATAACAAAATAAAATAACATATATTGTCGTACTCCATCTGAAGATAGAGTACTCCAGATCTTATGAATGAAGATTTCCGATAAGAATAGAAGAAATGGTTGCTATGGTTTTCGTCGGTAAGTTTTACCTTACACTTAATATCTGGAGTTCTTATGGAAAAGTTTTAAAAGTTTGCTATGCTTATGATCTATGAAAGACTTAATAGTTCCTGAATCAAAACAGAATTCTTATCAATTTATTCACGATAAGGGTGTACCTGGTGCTATTATTGATACGAACTGCCTCAAGCATTCATTAGGAGGGTTTAGGCGCCTCCATTCTTACTCTCTCTAACTTAACTACACCCTTTTTTCTTAGATTTCTAGGAGTTTCCCTCCTTTCTCCTTTTCTGGTAGTCTCAGCTTTGACTGGTTTATTTCTTAACCCATATAATGTGAATGGCTGAGATAGATCCATAATGGATTTACACAAAGCAGGCTTTGAAACCTTAATATGCCCTTTAATTTCTGATGCTATACCACCAATATATAGTGCATTATGCTTAGATTCTAGGTTAACCGAATAGGGAACTAACCCTGGCAATAAATTAAGGTCTGCAACATACTGTCGACAGTCTAGAACTTTTATGGTGAGAGTCAGAAAATTCTGATTCCACCTTTTCCATTTCGTGTTGCAGGCAACAGGTTTTTCTGATAAGATCCATAAACTTGAACCATCCCATATTGTATGAGGGTATCTTTCTTGTGGACTTTATTAATGTCCTTACTAACTAAGGGCATTGCCATCGAATGACTGTGATACATAACTCACAATGTCCTTTCCAGCACAACCGCTGATACACATAATGGTTTCTATTTCATCCAACAATTTCATGCAATCAATGGCCCCTTTTTCGCCATTGAAGTCTCTTGATTTGCAAGAGACGAAGTACTTTTAAGTGCATCCTTTAAAGGAACGGGGCTCCTTGCTATATATGATTTTATTTGGTTTATTCTTCACATTCGAAGTATGAATAAAGCTCTTCTCATGATCAGAGGAAATGTGTTTTAGAGCAAGTAGCATTTGGCTCTTTGAACCCTTTCATGACCTTTCTCATGGCCTTTTTAATAGCTGCGTCAATCCCAGCTTGGATATTAACTCCATTAACATTGAGGTTCACATTTGTTGCATCATTAGTATTTGTCGCATCTTTAGTATCGCGACTATTGTTTGTCTGATCCGAGTTTGCCATACTCGAAGCTTGGTACTAAACATTAAATTAAACAATTGCTTAATTGCATTACAATAGCTAGTCATCTTCCTGACGACCAAACATACATTAGCCATGGTATCATTAAACCATATAGGCTAATAGGTTATGAACATTCCTAATGAATGTTATTTGCATGTTTATCAATTACATTTAGCCTAGGTCACAAGAGGACCATCAACGACATTTAGGGTTTGGATCTAGTCCATTACCTTTTTGACATAGGATCAAATGTCACAACTGTCTTTGTTATGTTGACGATTTTGGATAGCTCAAAGGCTCGCCTTAAGGACTTTTAAAATATGGGACATAAGTCCATTATGAAGGACATATAAATGTAGCACATAGGCTTGTCACTAAGGACATTAATAGTCGTATGGCACGAAGGCCTTTTCACAAAGGACATATAGGATATGGCACAAAAGGCCTGTCACGGAGGACATTTTAATATATAAGTCGCGATCTTATTTGATCAGAGACTATAAAGTTTGAACATGGTTCTTCACCTTTGGGCAAAGAGTCATAGACTACATCTGTCATCATTTGAAAGACGATTTATTTTGCCACATAGGCCAATAATTGGACATCACTAATGGATGTTTATATATATACATATAATTATCGTAATTTAAGATATCTGTCAAGATCTTATCAATCTTATAGACTATAAGGCTTGGGCATTGCCCATCACCTTTGACGGTAAACCATCGCGGTCACATTTGTCAATGTCACTAATGGACAATATAGTATTTGGCCCGTAGGCGAAACATCACTAAAGGATGTTAAATATTGTGATCATCGTTTCAGATGATATTAGTCATGATCGCATTGATCATATATAGACTATTAGGCTTGAGGATAGCTGACTACCTTGGACAGGGGATCATAAAGATCACAATGTCAATGTCTCAAATGGACAATATGTTATGGCCCGTAGGCAAAACATCATTAAGGATGTTTAATAATATGATCATCGTATCAGATGATATTAGTCATGATCGCATTGATCATATAGACTATTATGCTTGGACATAGTCCAATATCCTTAGACAGGGGGTCATAGACCACAACTGCCGTTGTCTTTTTGGAAAGCAAGTTTAGCCCGTAGGCACTTCATCACTAACGGATGTTTATATATTTTGATCATCACCTTGATGATACTTGCCATGATCTAATTCAATCATATAGGCTCTAAGGCTTAGACATAGTCCAAATACCTTGACGGCGGGTGTGGTCTCTCAAGTCACACTGTCAGGAGTGTTAACATGTTCTCAGATGTTAACAAGGATTAATTGTCTTAAGAGGGTTTTACCATCATAGCATGTCTGTATTGACATATTGGCTAGGTTATACCATTAAGAAGATCTTTTTGAGATTAATTAGCAGATCGATATAGTTCAAATAAAATTGATACTATTGTTTGATAAAGGACGAAATGAGTACCTATATAAAATTTTTCACAGCTTTTCATAAATCATTAGGAAGTTTACAATAGTGCCTTAATCAGGACTTTTATTATCATATTTGTCCACAGAGGACTATAAAATATCATAAGTCCGTATAGGGACTATATTAAAACAGTTTGCCCATGAAGGGACTATAATGAAATAGTATATCCAAAAAGGGATTTTAATAAAATAACATGTCCATAAAAGGACTATACTGATACAGCATGCGCACTAAATGGCTTTGCTGAACAGGTGTCCTCACAGGGACTCACATCGAAAGATATGTTCATATAAGGATTATAATAAACAAATGTCCATACTGGGACTATATAGAAGAGATAGGTCCTTATTGGGACTTTGAAGCAATACCTGTCCAAACAGGGACGGAAGGGAAAATATAAGTCCGTTTAGGGACTATAAGATATGTCAATCATTAGGATAATAGTAAAACGATATGTCCTCTAAAGGACTATGATGAATTATTATGCCAGTGAAAGGACTATAATGAAGTATAATGTCCATGGAAGGATTATTTTGAAATACTAAGTCCACGAAGGGACTATTTAAATAGTGTATTCCCAAGAGGGATTTTAATAAAATCGCTTGTCCATGAAAGGACTATATTGAAATAGCATGCCCACCGAGGGACTTTATTGAAATATAATGTCCACAAAAGGACTATATTGAAATATATTGTCCACGAAGGGACTATATTGGAACATAATGTCCACAAAGGGAATATATAGAAGAGTTTGGTCCTTATAGGGACTTAAAAGACAAGGAATATTATGGAAGAAGGATTCTCTAATGCCTTCTTTGCTTCATTTCGATTGTTTCTCTTCTTTGTTTTCTGTACATGGTAGGGATACTTGATAATATCAGTAAATAAAATAAATATTTCAAATCAGGATCCATTGCAGAAGTAGAATCCAATAATTAAATGGTTAAAGAAATGACATGGATCACTGATTAGGTTTTGACTGGTATAGTCCAAGTCTGAAATTCCAAAATTTGGAGGTAGGAAATAGGGATTAATAGTATCCACATGTATCATCTTCAATATGGGAGCCTCAGGGATCTCCTGGTGTGGACTCCACTGGTACCGACTTTGAGATTTGAGCCTCAGGGACCTCTGGTATGGACTCCGTAGTTTGTTTAAAAATTCAATGGGTTTGGTTTTAGGAATGTGTCCATAAAGGTCTTCCTCCAAACCGGTCGCATGCCCTTTCTAGCCGTGGTATGAAGCTTAGCATTTCTTGGCTTCAGACGGGAAGAATCTCCATTAACGGCTTCTTTGCTTAGCGACATATTTAAAACACATAAAATCGAAAACAATGTTTACTTAATAGGGATTAGAGCATTCCTATGTTAAGTCTAGACTCAGAAGGTCTAAGGAATATGCTATTGTGTCATTTGAGATTAAACACTAAAGGCAAGTGTTTAATTCACTCAAACGTTGGCTCTGATACCAACCTGTCACACCCCGATATTTACAGCTCAGCCCGGTGGGCCCGGTGGGGAGTATCGTGACGTAAGATTGATATCTTCATAGTCAAACATACACAGAATAGCACAGCGGAAGTCTTGGAATATAAAATATTATTACAAAACCCAAATGTCTGAAAATACAGAAATGATAGTTACAGATGAGTTTGTAATAATAAATCCACAGGCGGATCTATATAAAATGTACAAAATGAAGTTTAGCAGACTTTAGGGCATCCAAAGGGTTTGCAAGATCCTTTATTGACACCAAGCAGCTCCCAACCTATTTGCGTGTAGTACCTGTCACTTAGTCTTCTGAAAATACGTCAGTTTCCACTGGTAAATACAATTAACTGACACATTTGAAAATGTTTATGAAAATTGGTTTAGGTGCACAAGGCGTGAAAATATGTTATGAAAATTTATTTAAATGCACAAGGCACAAATATTCTTTATAACTTGGGACAATTATATTAATAACAATCTTGTATCAGATTTACATGTTTGTCCAACATTTAGGGCCGGTATTAAATAAACCGAACAAAATTAAACAACACACCACGAATATAAACTCACGGCGGGTTATCCCCAGCAAATGCGTATATCTTTTACATACGCAACAGACAGGTGTATGCCTACACCCCGTGCTTAAGTCGTGGACATTTACGCTTTTTAAATGAGCCAAGGATATCCAGGACACGGTCGTTAACCCCCAATGTTATATGTTATCAAGCAACACTGATTAAAACGGAATTGTACAATTTAATCATATTCGATTAAAAAGGTTTCTACACCCGACCAAGCGGTAATAGTTTACTGTATCCCAAGCCCGTATAAGGGAAAATAAGTTAAAAGTATTTACCTGAGGTACTTCTCGATTTACAGCAAGATTTATATAACTCAGCCGTATCCAATCTAAATAAACGCAGATAGCTTTTACCGGGAGGCTCTAGTCTGGAATGACGGTAATATATATAACCAATTTAGAATGCTAACGGGTCTTATTTAGGTCATAAACCTAGACCGGCTAACTTAAAATATTAGAAACGGTACGATACGCTAGATTAAGCGATGACCGGAATAAAATGTCATTTAGACCCAACAAGTATGAAGACTTGTATAATATGGGTAAACTAAATACATTCTGGATTTTGAAGTAAAAATGATAAGGTTTGACCCGTTTCGGCTAATTTATGTAAACTTGTCACATAAACCGCACCGAACGCGTATATGCATAACGGGTAACCGGATAAGTCCAGTACAAGTTCCGTAAGTTATTATGCTTAAAATATGTTGTGATATCAGTAGGATATCTACAATTATGCCCAAAACGAATTTAAAACCAATTTAAGCCCCTTAAGGGTATTTTGGTCATTTTAAAGTTTATAAAAGAGGTTTAATATTAAGCTGAGGTTCTGGTCTAAAACATTCAGTAAAAATATTTACTTTATCAAGTTACATCAGCAAGATTTCATACATATGTGTGTTTAATCATTTATGGCCAAACTATGCACCGTAGGGGCATTTTGGTCATTTCACATATGCTTTTCAGGTCAAATTTGGAAGTCTGTGTTCAAGACTTATACTTACTATTAAAGTATTAAAATTAATTTATAAAATCAGTAGGTGTCATGTCTTAGGTGCTAAATATGGTTTTAAACCATACTATGCGCCTAATTTGCGTAAAAGTCGATAATTGACGATATTCAAGATGTTTATAAAATTCTGAAGTTTTGATCAGTCTCAAATGCTTAAAATATTTTATTTTATATATAACATCAGTAGGAAAAGGTTTGGCATGTAATTGATATGTAAAACTCATTTTATTAATGAAAAGGGCATTATCGTCAATTACCGAATTTACACAAGAACTCTATGTTATGGTCAGTATAAAATCTGACAAAAATTTCCAAAAATCCCTAAAAATTATATCATAACAGTGGGTAGCAAGTTTGGTGCCAAAAGTTGGGTTTAAATATGATTTATGCTAAAAATGCAATTTAATTAACAAAAAGTTTTGTTTTGCGATATCTTGTATAACTTTTATTTGAGACCAGAAACTGATGTCAAATTTTTATGACATACTTATATATCAGTAAGAAAGCTTTTTGTCCTCTCACATTTTCAAAAATCTCGTTTTTATATCATAAGGGCATAATGGTCAAGTTTTAAGCATTTAACGGAAACATGCAAATGATCTTTGATTTCTAAGGGACCATGTAGTATGACCTCAGAGGGTTATACTAACATATAATATGGTCACAAAGGAACCCTAAGGCATAACTAAATTAAGCTAATTCGGGTTAGAACTGAAAGTCAAAGCAAAAGTCTACTTTTGTGACTATCGGTTGCGAACCGAGCCTAAACTCAGAATTGTCGGGTTGAACATGCCTAGACATGTTCAATTTATATTTACCAAGTTATTAGAGTGACAAAACTGATTTTATAGATTCTATGTTATTAGTTATGAATTTTATTTAAAAACTGACCCGTTTGACTTTTATTTAATTACTTTGACCCGACAATTAACTAAGTGAACGTGGTAATTAGGAGGTGCCATTTTGAGGGTTTAACACCTACCTAATTACGATCACTTAGCCATGTTTGTTGCGAACCATGGCTTGACCGTTTATGGTCTAGCTAAAAGTCAAAGCGTTTATCGAAAACGCTTGACTTTTCGGCTCTAAAAGCCAAATAAAATAAACTAGTCACGAAAGGACACTTACAATTGGTCCTATGGACCGAAGAAAACTCCTTGGAGGTTCCCAATTGCTAAGGATCCTCTAATATTGAGAAGTTTAGCAGATTGGAATGAAGGTGTGAATTTTTGAAGTGAATTCTACACCCCTTTTATAGAGTTCAGAGGATCATTGGATGATCAACATGTGTCATAGGGAGTTCTAGGATTAAAACAAGTGTAATACCAGGCTTATAATTCAGTTAGCAAGCCCCTAGAATGAATCAAATGGTTTTAGAGATCAAGTGGTGAACAAGGAAGAAGAACTGGCAGTTGGAAATGAGAATCTGTCAAAATTGAGCCGTCGCCGCACGCCACAGCAAAAGGGGTAGGCTGTGGCATGGCGCTACCACACCAAACATCAGCAAACAAGTTTCAATCTTGGCAATTTTGACCCCTGCTCCTTTGTATGCTATGTAACTTTCATTTTAGGCATAAAAACCCCTTGTATTTAGTTTGGAGATGATCTAGGGAGTATAACCAAACACCGTTAGGTCCAGTTTCGTTAAACGGTTACCGAAAACACTAGTTTCTACTCGTTGACGCTTTTAACCCTTTAATTTGCGAACTTGTGCGTTTTAACGCGAAATGGCATAAAAGCCTTTCAAGATCAATAACGAGCATTCCCAAGAGTATGATGGGATATTACGACACTCCAGTTTACTCCAGTTTGCTTAAATGATCGCTCAAAGGTGTAGTTTTATAGATTGACGCTTTTGGCCCCCCTCTAATGCATAACTTGCGCGCATTATCATTTTATCACGTCAAAGCCCTATGTTATCCATATTAGGCATTCTAGAGAGTATTATCAAACATCATGATGCTTCGGGTTCATTAAAAGGTCACTCGGAGGTTAATTTGAACATGTTGACGATTTTAACCCATCTTCTTGATAATTGCAATTTAATTCGTTTATTTGCATCGTAATTCCACGAAATCATTATCCGACAGTCGTGAGAGTATAAAAAGATTCTACAAAGCTTCGGGATCGTTAAAAGGTCATTCAGAGGTAAGAATTAACATGTTGACACTTTTAACCCCTGTCGTTTGTAATTTTTTGGTTTTAAGCACAAACGGCTTCTTGTGTCCGACTATTTATTCAATAAAAAATACGAACATCATATGAGGTCAATCAGAGGCACAAGTTTGGCATGTTGACATTTTTGGTCCTTCCATATTCATAGTTTTTTATTTTTTGCAAACTTAGTCCTTAATAGTCAACGTTTGACTTCATTAGAGTTTTGTACACGTGTCAACACATCATTGGACGTGATTTTACGAGGTGTTACAATAATCAAATGCACTACCAATATACCCCGGCTCCATCCCCGCTCCACGAACACCACTACTTGGGCCAGCGCCCCCCATCTCCACATCAACTGTGAAGGTATACTCGCGATAATCATCATCTCCACTAACTTCCTCATCACTAGTCTCAGGCTCATCGGCCTCGCCCGGTTGGAGTGGACGAGCGTCCACTTTTAATGCTCTCCACCTTTTCCCATCAGTTTTTAACTTGTGGTACCTCTCCGTCTCTTTATATTCCCATCCCGATCCCAAATGCTTAATATCAAATGGTTTGAACTTCTTGTACGAACCCTTGTCTTCGGCTCCAATCACCCCATAAAGCTTTAACAATGCCGTAATTAATAGGCAATGGGGAACAATCTTTCTCTCACCACTATTTCGGCTAAGCCAAATGTTGTTCAACACTAAAAACCAAAATGGAATCAATGGCGACCCATGCATCAACATATATAGGACCGGTACCTCCGCGAATCTAACCTCCACTTTGTCACCCCGCCTCGGGATAACATTATGCGTACATATCACCAACATCAGTTTCGCCTCAATTCTCAAATTTCTTCTTAACAACTTCCCGTGTGTAGTACCCGGGATAAAAAGGTAATCCAACATGTTTTGCCATTGAGGGTGTTTTTCGGGGTTGTGATAAAGATCATTTAGGCTTGGATAAATGTATTGATTAGATGACTTACTATCAAATTTTTCAATGCGGCGTAAAGAATCGTATGACATTTCAACTCTCACCCCATTAACCGTCCCAACAAGTTTCATCTTATTTGGGGCCTTGAACGGAGGACATTCTAGAGTGGCCAACCACTCTTGGATTTCTCGATCATAAATTGTCTTCACCTCGTTATCATAACATTTAAGAGCCGCTTCCCAACCCAAAGCTCTGAACTTGTCCGTTATCCCGAAAGGCCCAAAATCCACTTCTCTAACTTCTTTCTTACAGATGAAAGCCTCTTTACGTTGCTGTAACTTGTTCATTTGATCGTGAAATAAATCAGTTCGCCACTCCTCGGGTTGCTCAAGTAACGATCCGGATGTCCAATCTGGTTTTGGACCCCTAGGAGGAGCATCTTCTTCCGAGTCTGGGTCTCCAACCCGAGTCAATCTCCTTCTCTTTTCTTGTTGTGATTCCGCTTGAGGCTGACTCGAGGAACTCGCTCCCGCTTTTCCTTTAGTTCTCACCATGTCCTACACACATTACAAACCACACACAAAAAGCATATGAGTTCACCTTCAAAACTTCCCCACACTTGCTTGACACAATGAGTATCAATGTAGGAGCCCCAAAAATTTTATCTTTTCAAACAAAATTTGGGCATGATGTCCCCACAATATAGAGTTTTTCCAAAAAAATTTCTATTAGACATCACCACATGTATACCCATATGTTCAACAACTTAACAAAATCCTATTATCTAACCTCTACAAGCAAGTGTATGTGAGCAAAAACAAGAATGAAAAATTACAAATCTACAATGTACTTCAAAGAATGAAAAGAAATTGCATACCTTGGCTTAAAAAAGGATGAGAATGACAAGAATTTCACTTTAAGCAAAAACCCACTAAAACCCCCCAATTTTCGGACCCTTAATGCTCAAATTCAACCACCAAAACAAAGGAATCTTCGAAATATAAGTGTAAATCTGAACTCCTTGTGAAATTTTAGTCAAGATTGACTCAAAAATCACTGGATTTGGCCAAGAGTTGAGAAAGTTATGAAAGATGGATGGTTATGGAGAACTAGGGTTCTTGAGATATGAAGGATAAGAAAAAGATAAAAAGAAAATGCGTGGATGGGGAACGTGCAGAAGATTTGTGGTTGGGGAGTTACAAAAGAAAAGGGGTTAATGAGTTTTATTATTAATAATTTCAGAATATTTATTTATTGTTTTTTTATATATGAAACTGCCGACAAAACCCATCCAATCTCCCAGCTCCGTGCCGTAGCTTACGGCTCCTGCCGTAGGTTACGGCAATCTCTGATTCAAAAAATTGCGCCGTAGGACAGTTTATTGGTGGCGTAATGAAAAAAATTTGTTCAGTGGCCACCGTAAGCTACGCCCTTACGGCGCTTACTGGGCGATTTTGGCTCTTTATTTTTTACTTGCAAAAATTGTTTTAAGTTTTGTTTTTTTTTTTTAGCTTTTTATTAAAATTCTATAATTTTTATGGTTTTTATGATTTTTTCAAAAACGTGAAAATATACCCTAGCCCCCTTTAAAAACCCGTGTTGTCCTCAACACTATGCTAGGGCGATTCGGAAGAATTTCCCCACACTTGTCTCGAACACAAGTTTTAAACGGAGACGGTATTTATTTAAAACAAAACAAAACAAACTAAACTTCACTACATATGTACACTACCAAACCTGGGCCTCTTTCAAGCTTCTTCGTCATCCAATGGGCGTAGAATGTAACCCACTTTATCTAGCTCGAGATTGTTGATGTGATTGCCTTCCAAGTACGGTTTAAGCCGATGCCCGTTCACCGTTTGTTGCTTGTTGGTTTGTACATCTTGAATATCAACATCACCAAATCTACCCACTCTCCGGATGACATAGGGACCCATCCATTTACTCTTACGTTTACCCGCAAACATCTTTAATCGCGAATTGTATAACCACACTTTTTGACCTACTTCGAAGGTCTTTTTTATTAGCTTTGCATCATGGACCTTCTTAAGTTTGTCTTTATATGCGGATGCACATTCGTATGCTTCGTCTCGAATTTCATCTATTTCTCTCAATTGAAGCCTCCTAACTCGACCCGCTTCGTCATAATCCGCATTCACCATTTTGATTGCTCAATGTGCTCGATGTGCTAGCTCCATTGGTAAATGACATCCCTTCCTATACACCATACGGTAAGGGGTAGTACCAATTGGAGTTTTGTAGGCCGTCTGATATGCCCACAATGCATCGTCTAGTTTACTTGACCAATCCTTTCTATCCGTTCGCACCGTCTTTATGAGAATTTCTTTGATTTGACGGTTAAACACTTCGACTTGTCCACTTGTTTGCGGATGGTACGGTGTAGCAACTCGGTGGTTCACATTGTATCTTTTCAACAATTTCCCAAAATTAAAATTTTTAAAGTGTGAACCACCATCACTAATTATAACCCTTGGAACATCAAAACGAGCAAAGATGTTTGATTGCACGAACTTACACACAACCGAATGGTCATTGGTTCTTGTAGGAATAGCTTCAATCCATTTTGAGACGTAATCCACCGCAACTAATATGTACAAAAACCCATTAGAATTTGGAAAAGGACCCATGAATTCTATTCCCCAAACATCAAACACCTCAACCACCAAGATTGGTTGTAAAGGCATTTCATCTCGCTTCGAAATGCTTCCCACTTTTTGACAATTTACACAATTTCGAGCAAACTCGCAAGCATCTTTAAAGATT
The DNA here is from genome assembly GCA_030545235.1 of Helianthus tuberosus. Lineage (NCBI taxonomy): Eukaryota > Viridiplantae > Streptophyta > Magnoliopsida > Asterales > Asteraceae > Helianthus > Helianthus tuberosus. The sequence continues at coordinate 57,082,024 of CM060417.1, read as the reverse complement.
GTGGGCCAATAAAACCCACATGTCAACACCCGATATCTCGTTTTGTTTCCACTAAAGTGCCGTCCACATGCCGATGAATGAGCATGTGTCAAAATCTCTAACACTTCGGTCTCGGGAACACATCTCCTTATCACTTGATCGGGTCTAATCTTAAAGAGATCCGGTTCATCCCATATGTATTGCTTGACTTGGCTAAAAAATTGTTGCCTTCGTTTCTTGGTCCAATGACTTGGAATTACACCCTTGGCCAAATAGTTCACATAGTGGGCATACCAAGGTGCAACAAAAGTAGATACGATCATCAATTACTCATCGGGGAACCTTTCATTAATTTCACTTGGATCATCAACACCTTCCAATGGAATTCGGGACAAGTGATCCACCACAACATTTTCACAACCCTTCTTGTCCTGAATTTCTAAGTCGAACTCTTGCAACAAAAGCACCTAACGAATCAACCGGGGCTTTGCATCCTTCTTTTCCATCAAATATCAGACCGCACTATGATCCGAATACACGATCGCTTTTCTCCCCCAAATGTAAGATCTAAACTTGTCCAAGGCATACACCACCACTAATAATTCTTTTTCGGTTGTGGTGTAATTCAGTTGCGCCTCGGACAAAGTTTTACTTGCATAATACATCACCACCGGCTTCTTATCAACCCTTTGACCCAAAACCGCTCCAATGGTTGTGTAGCTAGCATCACACATAATTTCAAACGGCTTCGACCAATCCAGTGGTTGCAAGATAGGAGCTTTCACCAACTGTTCATTCAACACATTAAACGCTTGCAAACATTTGTTAGTAAAATCAAAAGGAACATCTTTCAATAACAAATTACATAAAGGTTTTGTAACTACACTAAAACCTTTAATAAACCTTCGATAGAACCCCACATGTCCCAAAAATGATCTCACCCCCTTGACATTCTTTGGTGGAGGTAGAGATGAAATTACCCGAATTTTTGCTTTATCTACCTCCATCCCCCGGTCCGAAATCACATGACCCAACACAATACCCTCTTGAACCATAAAGTGACTTTTTTCCCAACTTAGCACCAAGTTTGTCTCAACACACCTTTTTAAAACTTTTTCTAATTCATCAAGACAAGACTCGAAACTTGGGCCAAAAATGGAAAAATCATCCATAAACACTTCAAGAGACTCCCCGACCGTGTCCGAAAATATACTCATCATACATCATTGGAAAGTAGCCGGGGCGTTACATAATCCAAATGGCATTCGCCGAAAAGCAAAAGTACCATAAGGACATGTAAACGTGGTTTTGTGTTGGTCGTCCAGGTGAATAGCAATTTGGTTATAACCCGAATACCCATCCAAAAAACAATAATATTTTTTACCCAAAAGTTTTTCAATTATTTGGTCAATAAAGGGTAACGGGAAATGGTCCTTAGAGGTAGCGGCGTTTAATTTTCTATAGTCAATGCAAACTCGCCACCCGGTGACTGGTCGGGTGGCAATTTGCTCACCTTGTTCATCTTTTATTACCTGGATGCCGGCCTTTTTAGGCACTACCTGAGTCGGACTAACCCACGCACTGTCCGAGATGGGATAGATAATCCCCGCATCCAACCACTTTATAACTTCCTTCTTTAGCACTTCTCCCAAGTTTGGGTTCAATCTTCTTTGCGTCTCACGGGTAGGCTTTGCATCTTCATTTGTAATAATTTTATGCATGACAATGGATGGACTAATACCTTTCAAGTCGGCTATCGTCCATCCAATTGCCGCCTTATGAGCCTTCAACACCAGCAATAAATCCTCTTCTTGAGCTACCTCCAAGTTAGAAGCAATGATCACCGGTAAGGTGTCATTCTCCCCCAAAAATGAATACTTTAAGTGTTTTGGTAGCTTCTTCAACTCCACATTTGGTGGACATTCTAGAGAGGGCCTTGTACCCGAATCGATTTCCACCGGTAAAATTTCCATTTGGTGGGTCCATGGCAGTCTTCCTTCCTTGAGCGCTAGAGCCTCTTGCTCTTTCTCTTCCATCTCCAATGCACATGCGTGAACCTGCAAAGAAACATCACACATACACGATTCCAAAATCTCTTCTTCGTATTCATGCGGGTCACATCCGTCGATGAAATCTGCTAGAAAACAATCATCACCACCAAAAGCATTAGCACCATTAGTAAAAACATTTAATCTCATTTTTCTATTACCGAATGTCATGTCGACCGTACCATATCGATAATCAATTACGACATGAGCGGTGTTCAAAAACGACCAACCCAAAATAACATTTTGTTGTTGAATTGGGTCCGCGGACGAGTTGTTGGACCCAGTATGGCCTTAAAACAACTTCTTTTCACGTAATATGGCAAGTGATTTCAGTAGATGTGAAAAAGATGTGCGGAAATGGAAATCAGACTTTCAAGAAACAAGACCTACAGAATTATCAAGTTTATATCACTTTGAAAACAAAAAGGTTTACAAGGTGATTGTAAGATTATTATCTAGTACAAACGAATCTTGAATTCTGTGGGTGAGAGGGTAATGGAGTTTTGATGTATGTGTAAATGCTAAGCTTCAAACTCACTTTGCTTCTCCTGGTTGAGCCTTCTATTTATATAAGACTGGGTGCATGAATAAACAATAGTTTATTCATGCAATAATTCCTGTAAAAAGTGCCCAATTGACATATTCATTGAATCCAACGTTCAAGTTGTCTTTTTCATCATGATATCAATTAATGTCAACTTGCTTCGGTAAGTGTGGCAGGACAGAGCCAATTTTAGACAAGTGGGGTATTTCATCAGAATTCTGATAAACTACTTCATCGGAAATTGTGATGAACAAATCATCAGAAAAATCCTGATGATCAGAATTGTCAGAAACTGATGATATTTCATCAGAAATATCATCAGATCCATCAGAAGTGACCTTTTCAGATAATCCAATTCTGCTCTTGATCAACTTGTGATTCTTTGAAGTAGATGCTATGCATTCCAGTTGTCCCATCTGATCTTCTTTTTCTAGTTCGTGATCTTCAGGACTGTGATCTCTTCATAGATCCAGTTGATTGTGATTTTCTTCAATACTTACAAATAAAGTTTCCTAACAGTTTCCCCCTAAGTATTGTAAGAAAATGAACTACCTCATAAACATAAAATTTCCAAACAGTGGAAACATAATTCTTGCAAAATGAAACCAGTTACTGATGTTTTTGAAAAACAAATTACATAAAAGATGAGAAATCAAATAAACAGTTTCTTCAGTTCAGCTTCACTCTCTTATGCACATCTCCTTTCTTTAACTTCTTTTTGTAGGAGATATATTTGTTGCAGCTGACATACATGTCTTTGTACCATTCTCTTGCTTGGATCCATTCTTCAATCATCTGCTCAATTTCTTTTCTGCTTCCCTCCAAGTTCTTTTCTATCTTCTGAAGATGTTCTTGTCTTTTGTTCATGGTTTTCAAGATATACCTCAGAGTTTGATTTGAGTACTTGCAGATGTCAACACTTCTGAACATAGCTTTGTTATTATCATGATCTCTGAAGATTACACCATAGTCTTGTTCTCCATTTTTATTTGTCAGCATAATGATGTCTCCAGATCTTGCATCTTCCAATATATCTAAGGGAACTTTCGTCTTTGGTGATCTGACATACACCTTTTTGTTGTGTACATGCTCAAAATTGATGCATAGATCAAAGTCTGAAAAAGCTATTCTTTCAAATAGCAATATTCCAGCTTTTGATATGCCATTTAATGCTCTTCTGACTTCTTGATTATTTTTCTTTTCCTTTTCATAGTGATCCTTCATAAACAAAATGTCTAAAGGATGCAACTGGTCAGCTATTTCTTCATCAGTCACCTTTTGTTCTTCCCCATTCTCCCTCTGAAGTGTGTATCTGTTTTGCACATGAGTTCCTCCAACATCATCAGTTGCAACTTTTACTTCATTCACCTTTAAAATTCTTTTTACTGGATTCCCATTCAGTTTGTGAATACTTCCTGGCCCTCTTTTCATCCTTTCTTCTCTTAAACCCAGTCTGGTAGGAGATAGTGATAATGGTTTTTCATCTTCTTTCGTTAAATAATAACTCACCAGATTGGACTCAGGGAATATCATTACATCCCGAGCAATCTCTTTAACCAAGACAGATTTGGTTTCAGAGATTTTTCTCTTAACAATCTTTGATTTTGTTGCTGACTCACCTTCTTGTTCCCATTCATTCATTGTTTGTATATTCATATACTTACTTATTGCTGAGTCATCAGATATTGTTGGATTTGGGACAGATGCTAGCAATTTCAAATTTGTAATAACTTGAGGTTTAGCAGTTGCAAACCTTTTCAGCATTTCATCTCTTGGGATATTCGGAGGTGGACCCATAACTGTGGTTCCAGTTTTGGTGATTGGTGTGGTTGATGATTGTTGAGGAGTTGACTTTGGAGCTTCTTGATGTGAGCTTTCAGCAGGAATTTCTTTCATGAGTTCTTGGGGATCCACTTTGGCCAGTTTTGCAATGTTGAATTGCATCTTCTCTATTAGTTGTTGCACCTCTTTTACCTGTTTTGAGTTGCTGTTTATGTTTTTCTGAACATTTGTGAATTCTGTTTGAGCTTTTGTCTGAATTACAGCCCATTCTTTTGACAGCTTCTGAAGGGCATCTGTGATACTATTATTACTTGCCCTTAGTATGGTAACTTCTTCCAAAACTCTGTTTGTACTACTTGACTGCCTTGATTCAATCACCTTTGCAACTTGTGCTTTGATCTTTTCTATTTCTGTGAGAATCGTTTGGATTTCTGATGCAGAGATGTTGGATTCTGGTGCCTTTTCTTTCATCTTTTGAAGAGTCTTTAGTGCTTCAGTGTTTTCTTCAGTTTGTTTCTTTATTGCCTTCACTGATTCTGACAAAGTCTTCATATCAGCCCTTTGACCTTGTATTTCTGACAGCAACATATCAAGTTTTTCTTCCACCGGATTTCTTTTGCAGGCTTTGTAAACATTTTCTAGCACTGTTTCTAAGTTTTCTTGGTTTATGGGTTTTTCAGGGATAATTGGAACAACAGATGTTCCTTCTAACATTCCAGCTGCAAACACATTTGCTGCTGTTTTAGAAATGATAGGGTCACTTTTGGCTTTACCAGATTTTGGTGCAGCTTTAAGTTTACCAGAATCATCTCCACCAGTGATGAAAAACTCATTTTCATCCTGGATTTCCTTATGTCCTTGAATAATATCAACATATGATCCTCCATAAGTTTTTGAGGTAAACAGATTACCTTTAGCCAGATTTCCTTGATCAGTTTCCTGATCTCCATCTCTTGGGATCTCATCCTCTTCCTCATTTTCTGATTCAGAGTTGAGATTAATGGAACTAGTAACCTCCTCATCAACCTTAGTTGTTCTGTATTCAATCTTGTAGGATACATTAACTGAGCTTTCTGATTTTGTTTCTTCTCTGTGAGACTCAACTAAAACAGTGTTTAAAAGAGATGTACCAGCAATGTGAGATTCATCATAATGTATGACTTCAGTGGCTTCAATTTCATCAGTATGAGTTTTTCCAGCAATATGTGATTCTGCATCATGTTTTTGATGGATTTCAAATTCGTGATGAATTCCTGCTTCATGAATCTGTTGACTTTCAGCATGTTTTTCTTCGTTTTCTGGTGAGTTTGCTATCTCCAAGTTAGCTGTTTCTAGAATTCTTCTTCCTTCTGCACCCTCCTTTTCTGATACCGAGGACTTCTCATCATCTCCTTTCTCATCATCTCCTATTTCTGTTGATGAAGAACAGTTCACAATTTCTCTGCTGGGTTCTTCTGTTGGAGAATCTGATTTTGTCAGAAGTTTTTCATGTTGTATTCTGTATTGTGAGTCTGGTGCAATGAAGCATAACATGCTTTCTGGCAACACAGGGACATCTTTGTCTGATTCCCATCCATGATTGGAACTCCAGGCTTTCATGGTTTTTGATCTCCAGACATATTCTAAGATTGGAATTTCCATATTTCTTTCAATGAATGCTTCAGAAATGAAAATTGAGATTAACCTTGGATATGGCAGATGTGAGGTTATTTTTCCATTTCTGGTGATGATTGATCTTTTGAGAAGGTTAAAAATTTCTGACCCATAATCGATGTTGAACCCATTTATGAGTCCAAACATGATTGTCAGAATAGCTTGGTTGATTTGATCAATTCCTCCTATTTTTGAGGTGAGACATTTGTTTAACACTTCCATCATCACTTGCTAGATGGCTTGCAATTCACTTCTTCTTATTGCTCCAATTTTGTTGACATCTCTTTTCTTGTATCCAAGCCCAATGACGAAGTTTAATAAATCTTCTATGCTTGGGGCTTCAGTGTAACTGCCAAGAATAGGCAGTCCAAGCCATTCTCTTACTTTTGCGGGGGTTAATGTTACATAAACACTTCCCCATACATGAGCAGACACCTGATTTTCTTCAACTTCATTAAAGGTGTAAACAAATTGCTGTAGTAGCCTTTCTGGTATTTCTCTTCCTTTTGTTAGTGCTCCTGAGATTGGGCATTTTGTGAGATATTCTACCAGAAGTTGACATCTTTTATCATACTCTGAATGCTCTGTATTCATCAGCAGATTGTTTTCCTTCATTGGTAGAAATTCTGTTTCCTCGACAAAAGGTACTTCATGTTGAGCGATTGGAATATTGAGGTTAACTTCTGCCATTGTTGGTCTCTGTGAGTCAGGGTTTGAAATTTAGGGATTTTTGAATTGTGAGTGAGAAACAGGGGATTTTAGGATATGTTGTTTTTGTGAGGAATATGAGTGTTTTTGAGTTTCTCCTACGTGTGTGTTTTATAGGAGTGTTTCAGCAGAGTATTGTGGGTGTATGGAATTGAAGGAGTTGAAAGGATATAGAACGTGGTATGAAATAGTGATAAAGAGATCATTAATTGTCTTTATAACCGTTAGATAGTGGGTGCTGAGTTCCTGGTTCAAAATGTAACCGTTGGATCGTGGGTATTAAGACATTAATTAAATTGTTTTATCATGAAATCGTGGTTATGCCCTTTCAACTTGACTCTTCAATTTGTAGTTTCTTCAATCATTCTTGAAAATGTTGCATTGATTTTTGATTGGAGAAGTCTATCGGTTCTATGACACCTTTTCTTCTTTGTGGACCCCATTTGATAGAAGGTCCAATCATCTTCCTTCATATGTTCCCTCTTTTCTTCATAAGTCAGAAAGTCCCATTCTGATGATGTCATCAGAAATTCTGTTGATCATATGTATCCCTCTTTTGCATTGACTTCTGTTGACTTTTTAGATGTGGTCAACAGAAGTAAACAGACTTTTCAACAGAATCTCTGAGTTTTCCCCCTAAACTTGTGATCCTTTTCAACAACAATTTTTTTTTTTTTTTTTTTTTTTTTTTTGAGATGAGAGGGAATAAGATACGATCAGAAGACTCACATTTGTTTTTCTGGTAGCATCCATGTCTCTTTGCCTTTTCTGATATTTTCTAAAAACATTTTATCATCTTAAAGTTTTATCAAAAAAAAAAAAATTAAGATCCAATTTTGAATTACCAGAGATTTTTTTTTTTTTTTTTGTCATCAGAAAACTTGAGTTTTGAGTCAGAATGTTAATTTCTGATGATCAAATCATATTTACCCATTAAAAAAAATAAACCAACAAATCAAGCAAGCACAGAATATTAACATATTAACAGAAAACAACAAATGTACAAGCAAAACAAACAAAAACTAATCAATATATATTCCTTCACCATGTTCTATTTCCAGAAGTAATAACAGATCAGTTATTAGCCCATAGTTGTGGTTGGTAGGAACAAGCATGCTGAGACCCATGTTTTCTTGAAGTCTCATATCAGCTCTTGGATAACTTGCAGGTATGCCTGCAAAGTCTAGCTGGCTCGTTATTATCTTTGTCAAAAAACGAGGATACATCAAGAATGGCTTGCCAACCCACATATTACTTGCAAAATCACTCATTAGATAATGAGAGAAGTTGTAAGGTACATTGAGTACAAGTGCCAGTATGGGCTCCATCAATCTAAGAGATACCTCATGATGATTGATGACCTTCTTTGAAAAACATGCGCCCATCTGTGTGACCAGAGATTGCCATGGCCTGATGAAGCCATGTTTGTTGATTGCTCGTTGTTCGGTTTGTGTGTGATAACCCATTTGTCTCAAGACATCATCCTTCTGAGCCCTTGTGAACATCAGGACGTCATTATCATCATTGAGTTGAAGAGTTGTCTTGATGGTGGCTTCATTTAACAGAATTTGTTGATTTAGCACCACACTCTTGATGGCCATCTGTTCCCTGTTCTGATACTCAGATAGTGTTGCATTTTTCCAGAAGATTTGAAGAATTTCTGGGTGAGCATTTATGTGAGCGGTAAGGGCATAGTTCAAGTTGCTGCTCATAAGCATTTTGAGCACGACTTGACACCCTTCCCATTGAGGACCTTCCAGATTTGTCCTCAATCTAAGGTTATGATATGGATAAAGAACAAGTGGGAAGCATTCATCTTTGATGGTGTTCATTTTGTGAGAGTGTGTGAATATGAGGTGAAGAAGAGAAGTGCAGATGACGAATTTTAACTCAAAGTGGTGATTATTTATAGTAAATTTAATATTTCCCATAAATGGAAGCTACCAACTTGTAGATTTTCTACACATCAATCTCTGTTATTTTAATGATTACCAGAGGACAGAAAAAAAAACAGAGATATGTTTCTTCACTACTTCTTATGCATTTAATGATATAGGCGGCTAAATTTCTGGTGATGTAATCTGATAGCCTACCAATATGTCATTTCATCCTTCTTAAAACATGATGGGGTGTAATAAATGAAGGAGAGAGAAAGTTCTATATTAATGAGTTCCCAGAAATTTTCTGTTTATCAGCACTAACAAGAATCAAAACCCTTTTTTTTATAAAAAAAATGTACAACTAATGAATATACAGTCAAGAGATATGAATAAGGATGATGATATGCAACAATTTGTTTTACTGATTTTCGACGATTCTGATTATCCAACATATTTTCTGATGATTCACCATAATTCTGATGACTTATCAGGTGTTCTGATGTTGTGTCAGATTTTCTGATGACTCCATCAGAATTCATGATAAGTTGCCAGATTTGCTGGTGATTTATCAGATATATGATTTTGATTATCACTAAAGCAATTTATCAATCATTTTACTGGTGATAAACTTATCTGAGTAATTTTTATCATTGATCTGACCATGTCAAAGCAGATTATTTGTTAAGCCTTCAACATAGGCTACTCTTTCTATGGTCAGACATCCATACCTTATGCATCCATATCCCATGATCCTTCCTTTCACTCCATTTCCAAAATTTACAATTCTACCCAGCCTTGAAACAAAGTTGCTGAGTAAGCTCCTGTCTCCAGTCATGTGCTTGGAGCTTCCTGAGTTGCAGTACCAGATCTGCTGCACATGATGGTCCTGAAATGAAATGATTAGAGGGTTTTTGGTACCCAGGCATGCTTGGGTACTATTTCTGATGGAATATTAATCACTTTATTTTTTCTTCTTCTTGGTCTTGCATCAGAAACTCTGTTATATGCTGAGTCATTAACAGATTTTACATTTTTCTTTTGAAGATGGTGTTGAACAAGCTTCAGTATGTCAACACACATACAAGAATTTTCTGATATTTCTTCTTGTGATGGAAAGAGTGGATAATTTTGAAAAGATGAGTGAACTGCTTCTGGAGTTTTTACAGATTTTTGACTGCATTCACTATTATTTGTTTTGAAGTTTGGTTTTTCAAAAGAGTATTCAGAACAGGTTGTTTTGCAAGATTCAGATTCAGACTCTGATGTAAATTTATCAGAATTCTGATGAGTTGCTTTTACAAAGATAGTGGGTTTATTTCTATTTGATCTTGTAGAACTTGTATAGCCTAAACCCTCTCCTTTGTTCTTTGGTGTGGACTCAATAAAATTTATGAACTCTTTAGCCTGTTGAAAATCTCTTACATTGATTTCTTTGTCATTGATTTTCTTGTAAAGATCTTTTCTTTCATTTTCATAAAACTCAATTTTTGCTCTTTGATCTAAACTATCCTCTATAAGAAGTTGGTTTTCAAGAATGATTTTATTCAAAGTCCTTTGCAACTCATCAGATTTTCTAATATCTAATTGATGTTTTTCTTGCAGATTTAGAAAATCTGACATGAGCTTGTTTAGCTTGTGTTCAAGATCAAGATTGTCTAAATTTACCTTTTGTTCTGAAGTTTCTGGTAGTCCTTCAGAAAGTGCCATCAGGCAGAAATTTGCCAATTCTTCTTCTTCATCATCAGAAGAATCATCAGATAACCATGTATCTGTTCCAGCAATTAAGCTTACTTGTTGCTGCTTCTTTGCTTCTTCAAGCTTTTTCTTATAATAGGCAACATCCTTCAGCTTTTTGGTCTTGCATTCTGATGCATAGTGACGCTTGCACTTGTAACACACAACTTCAGCCTTCCCTTTATCCTTAGATCTAACCTCTTCTTTAGATCTTCCATCCATCCTTCCTCTGTCACTTCTCTGGTATCTCTGGCTACCTCCCCTCAACCTCTGCTCAAATGTTTTGGTGAGCAGTGCTATTGCTTCAGCAAAAGCTGAAAAGTCTGATGATGCATCAGAAGTTTCAAGATTTTGGCTGTTTGATGGTTGTGGATCATTGGTTGTTGTTGATCTTTGTGAGTTTGAGATAAGAGCTAAAGATCCCCCTCTTTGAATGGTTTCTTTAAATATTTCTTCCTCTCTGGGGATCAAGATGTTGTATAAGTCATGAAGACTCATGTTTCCTAGTTCTAAGGTTGATGATAAAGTCATGGTTAGACTTCTCCATTCTCTAGGAAGGGCATCAAGAAATTTTATGTTTCTTTCATCGTTTGACTTTGTTATACCAAATTTCTTTAGCTCGTTTAAAAGTTTTGTAAATCTTTGATATGTATCATTTAACCTTTAATTTGGCAAAATTTTAAACCTTTCATAAGATGAGACATTGTTTGTTCTCTTGTTTCTTCTCATCCTTTCTCCTCCTTCACAAAGGTTTCCCAACTGATCCCATATTTCATTAGCTGATGCACATGCATCAACTTGTGAAAATATGTCATTGGGGATGGCCATTATTAAAAGTGACTTTGCCCTTTCATCCCCAGCCACCAGATCCTTGTCTTTCGCACTCCAGTTTATTTCACTTTTGGGAGCGCGGGAGGCAGGGATAGCTGGTGATTGGTCAGTTGCTGGAATAGCAGGTATATCAGTCATTGGTGTATGTGGGCCCCTTCCAATAGATTGAAACAGAGCTCGGTCATGACCATTAAGGAAATTGACCATCCTGGTTTTCCATTGGGGGTATTCCTCTCTGACCAGAGTCGGAGGTTTGGACATAGAACCAATGTTAAAAGCATTATTCCAGGATTGAAAGCTGGCCATATTTAGAGAAAAGAAGATGAGCGATTGATCGTTTGAAAATAGTTTATTCAATTTGCTCTAATACCAATTGTTGGACCCAGTATGACCTTAAAACAACTTCTTTTCACGTAATATGGCAAGTGATTTCAGTAGATGTGAAAAAGATGTGCGGAAATGGAAATCAGACTTTCAAGAAACAAGACCTACAGAATTATCAAGTTTATATCACTTTGAAAACAAAAAGGTTTACAAGGTGATTGTAAGATTATTATCTAGTACAAACGAATCTTGAATTCTGTGTGTGAGAGGGCAATGGAGTTTTTATGTATGTGTGAATGCTAAGCTTCAAACTCACTTTGCTTCTCCTAGTTGAGCCTTCTATTTATAGAAGGCTGGGTGCATGAATAAACAATAGTTTATTCATGCAATAATTCCTGCAAAAAGTGCCCAATTGACATATTCATTGAATCCAACATTCAAGTTGTCTTTTTCATCATGATATCAATTAATGTCAACTTGCTTCGGTAAGTGTGGCAGGACAGAGCCAATTTCAGACAAGTGGGGTATTTCATCAGAATTCTGATAAACCACTTCATCAGAAATTCTGATGAACAAATCATCAGAAAAATCCTGATGATCAGAATTGTCAGAAACTGATGATATTTCATCAGAAATATCATCAGATCCATCAGAAGTGACCTTTTCTGATAATCCAATTCTGCTCTTGATCAACTTGTGATTCTTTGAAGTAGATGCTATGCATTCCAGTTGTCCCATCTGATCTTCTTTTTCTAGTTCGTGATCTTCAGGACTGTGATCTCTTCATAGATCCAGTTGATTGTGATTTTCTTCAATACTTACAAATAAAGTTTCCTAACACGAGTAATCTAACACAAGAATATCAACGGGATAATAAAATTCATCAACTTTTACTATAACATCCCGCGCAATACCCCGAGGGAGTTTATGAGACAAATCGGCTAATACCACCGTTGTCTCAACCCGTTTCAATGGACCAAAATCATATTGGTCATATAACCCCCCCCCCCCCCGGTAAAATACTTACTCCGGCCCCAAGATCTAGTAACGCCCTCGCAGTTTGAAAATTCCCAACTTGAATATTAATAAGGGGCATTCCCGGATCTTGTAGCTTAGGAGGAAGATCTCCTTTCATAACCGCACTTACCCGCTCGGTCAAATCAACCAATTTAGACACTTTTTGTTGCCTCTTTTGAGTACACAATTCTTTTAAAAACTTGGCATATGCGGGTACTTGTTTAATTGCTTCAAGTAATGGAAGATTAATTTTAACTTGTTTAAAAACCTCCTATATCTCTTCCTTTTGAGGACCCCGTTTTGAAATAAAATTCTTTTTACCCGGATCTAACAAAGCCGAGGGAAATGGTACTTGACTAGATCCCCCTTCCTCATTTTTATCTTTTATTTCTTCATTATTCACAGGTTTTTCAAAATTGGGGTTTTTAGAAGAAATTTTAGGTGTTTCATTTTCTTCCTCACTTTCTTGACCCGTTAATATCCTCAACCACCCCATCAACCAAATCCGGTGAAGGATTGGTTTTGTACTCTTTCCCACTTCTCAAAACACTTACATGATTAATATTATATTATTACCACGAGAAGAATTATGGAAAGGGTTTACCTTAGTGTCGCTTGGTGATTGACCTTTACCTTTTTTCAAGTCCGCCACTTCGGTTGCGAGTTGACCCATTTGGGTGGTCAAAGATTGAATAGCTTTGTCACGGATCTCATCCTTTTGAATGCGAGCATCGTCCATTTGGTACCTCTTTTGCATCTCCGCTTGCATTGTCTGTAACATTTCCATCATTTCATTTCCACCCGAAGACCTCCCTTGCTCTTGACCCGTTTGATATTGCCTTTGAAACCCTTGGTTGTTCCCACCTCAGTATCCACCTTGATTATTGAAAGGTTGGCGCGGAACAAAGTTACCTTGACTTCCTTGAAAATTTGAGTTGGCTTGGTTCGAGGGATTTCCATATCTAAAGTTTGGGTGGTTTTTTAAGCCGGGGTGGTAAGTATTGGAATTCATGTTTTAATTTCTACCACCCCCACCTTGCCCTTGCAATGCATTCACCTCCTCATATTTGTTGGTGCATGCGTCTGTCGACTTCGTCTTGTATCGAGTCTAGCATTGCAAATGACACGAATATCGAGAGAACAGGATTCCGCTTGAAGAGGGCATGGAAGGTTCAAGCGAAATAGCAGGTTTCGCTTGAACAGGTGATCTAGCTTGAATATGTTATTTCGCTTGAGTGTGGGTTCGCTTGAAAGGCATTTCGCTTGAAGCATGTTCAAGCGAAATCAGTTGTCTATAAATATGTTTCAAGCGATATCATTTGTAACAGTTCTGGATTTGGATACCGAAGTGCTGCCGGTTTATCCTGTGATTGTAATCAGTGTTATATCAATCAGAAAGTTGTTTAAAGTGATTTGCAAGCTGTTTCGAAGTCTATTTCTCTGTTTCCGCCTTTGAAATAGATTAAAACTCCTCTGAACGACTCATTTGGGTCACGAACACGATCCTACAATATTGCCCTTCCACTCCTTGGCAATTTTCAGCTGCATGCCCCAATTCATTGCAAAGTGCACAAACATCATAAATTTGTTACTTGTTTGCAAATTTGCATTTTCCGCCGCATGCACTTGGGTTCTAGTAATAGCCGGTCGTGCCCTCCTTGAAGACTGAGCTTTTCTTTTTGACGTGACCGCCATTTGTTCGAAGAATTGCCAATCATCTTGTTCGTAATTTGTGCCAAAAATACCATTTGTGATAGACATTAAGTCACGAGCATCTTCGGAACATAACCCCTCATGAAATGCGTTCATCAACTCCCATAGCTCTATCCCATGATGAGGGCAATTCTTTATCATCATATTAAACCTCTCGAATGCCTCATGAAACAATTCACCCGATTGTTGTTGAAAACTTCTCAAACTCCTTCAAGCATCATTTGTCTTTTGGGCGGTGAAGAATTCGTCCAAGAAGATTTGTTGCATTTCTGCCCATGTATAGATAGATGCCAAAGGTAAGGTATAAAACCACTTTTTCGCTTTGTCTTCTAAGGAAAATTGGAATAGCACCAACCTAACATCATCGGCTGAGAACCCTTGACCCCCAATAGTGTTACAAATCGAATCATAAGCCTCCAAATGAAAATAAGGCTCCTCCGTTGCTAGACCCTTATACTTTGGAAAACTTTGTAATGAATTTGTTCGAACTTCAAACGTCCTCCCTTGATCATTTTGAGGGATAACTATCGGTGATGGATTATGAGTGATCACCGGTCTAAAATGTGCTTCTATGCCTCTCGCGGGTTCTCGAATATGTCTTCTTGGTACACCTAATCGAACTCTTGGATGTATAGGACCCATTGGTCTTTGAACTTGCATTCGTGGAGGCCCAAACTGTTGTAAAGGTGGTTGAAATGTCGGCCCCACATGAGGTTATTGAACTTGTCTTTGTACCGGTGGACCTTGTGGTGGCAATTGTTGAGGTATGATTTGTTGTTGAGGAATCCTACCAACATTTGGCATTCTTTGATTTTGACCTTGAACATAGGTATACTCACATTGATCTCCATCTCCTCCATACATGTATCCTTCTTCATCATATCCCCCAAAGTCGTCATTATACCCATCATCGAACCCATCTTGTCTTACTCCCGAAGTATGTTGAAATTGCACTCCCGGTTGAAATGGAGTAGAATGGATAATAGATGGACCAGTTTGGTATAAGTTAGGTGGTGGTATTTGTTGTGATGATGAAGGTTGGCTGGATGTTGGGAAAAATGTTGAATAAGCAGGAACGGCAGATGATATAGCTTGATAGCTAAAAGAGTATTCCGGTTGAGTGTTCTTGGGTAATGTAGTGTTGGTTGGTTTGATTTCTGATGTGGTTATAGGAATGGTAGTATTTGGTGAAGGTTGTGTTGAAGATGGTGTAAAAGGTGGTGTAGGTTGACCCGTAGTGGGTGGAGGTGGTGGTGGTGGATCCATGTATCTAATGGGTGTAACTGGTGTAGTAGGTGTTGTTGGTGAACCGCTGATTTTGTTTTCTCATAACAAAATTCTGTTTCTTCATAAAGTCGATTCAATTTCTGGATAAAATGCCAATGGTGATAGCTTGTGAGAGCTCCTAGTACGCATGCACCTGTAAATACCTGCACACTAACACACCCAGCGTAAACCAGAAAAATAACAAACTTAAAAAGATCAAAAATAACGCACGTTGCGCACTACTCCCCGGCAACGACGCCAAAATTTGACGTGATGTCGTGGTGTCACACCCCTTTCTAAGGCGGAAGCACGAGGTGTGACCTTGAAAGGTTTTCATTGCATACGATTGGTAAACGTACTACATGCTTGTAAAAACAACTCCAAATGCCAAATATTACATAAATGAAAACATAGGTTAAGTCTTTACATCACAAGACAGCATATTGTTTGAAAAGTTTACAACTTTATTTAAAGACAAACATAATGGTTTTGGTCCTTATTTCACCACACGGAGTGGGACATAACAACCAACCCAGCAAAATGACATCGGAGTCTTGACACACATAGCTAACAACATAAACAACATCCAAGAGCAAGAGTATGACCGCGCGCACATCCACTTTAGTTACCTGAAATACATGTGAGTTTTTGGAAAATCGTCAACATAATGTTGGTGTGAGTTCATGCAGTATTTGTATAGAATGTTTTATACTTGAATGAAAACATGGTATATATCTTGTAAAACGTATCTATAACTGAGTACTGTGAATGTAAGTAATATGAGATCGCTAGTGGTTTGCAAGGCCACTAACATGTGTCATGACATAGGAAGCCACCAAGCCTAGGCATTTTTGTCGAGTTTGACTGAGACACATCAGCACTAATTGGTAGAAGTAGGCCAAGAGTGGGGTTGCCTGAAACCCATTAGATCTAACCTTTTGTTCCGCGGTCTAAATGTATACGTTGATTAATGGTGCTTATGGTACCCTATTCGTCACATGATCTATGTGTCATTCCTTAGTTTTGTATCCCGCATACCATTAGTAAACGTTCGAAACATTTGTAGCATGTATTTCACCCCCGAAGTTATAAAAACTGAAAACAGTTAAAAGAAAAGGGGGACATAAACTCACAACTTTGCGTATCTTGCGCCGTAAACTTCACCGGTTGGTTTTTATAGCTTCGTGACCTATACGTGTTTTGTTAACGTTAGTCACTAGACTTGTATCGCACAAGTACAAGTCACCATCTTTTATGTATTTGTTATTTGTTTTTAAAAATAACTTATATTTTTAACTATGTATCTTATTTATATTATTTTCTCAAAAATAAGTATAAGTATCTTGTATTTTTCACCCGAGTTATGTATTTTTCATAAATATATATTCTTGTATTTGTCTAAGCATGCTGTATGTGTATTTTTGTGTGTTTCTACTCCTTGGGAGTATTTAGTGTATTTTCAAGTCCTAATACACTATCACATACATTACATATTACATACACTTAGCACAAAATTTGGTGACCAATAAATATATATATTTTCTTCAAAAATATACATACTTAATATCAATTTTTATCTTGAAGAAATCATCATTTCTTAACTTGAAGTTTACATAAAAATTAGGGAAATCTTGGTAAATATTTTTGGGTGAATTTTTAGGGAATTAGTTTCACCAAAACTTGTATTTTTCTAAGTGTCAAAATTTATATAAATTTTGACATGGTTTCCCTTAAAAATGGAGGTTTCCCATATTTTCAAAACATGTGTTTATTTTCTTTTAAAATCATCACAAACAATCATCAACTCATTCAACACTTACCGAGTGTCAAAATCAAGTAAATTACACGACATCATGAACTTGAAGTTTTTGTAAAAACTTGTAGTAACTTACCATGTTATTTAGTAGGTTTAGTTACCCTTAAAAACATGGTTATTTGTTTGTAAATTACTTTATTAAAAGATTTAGTCATCTACAACTTGTAAGATGATTTTTCTAAAAATATTTCTTTTGTATTTTTCTTGTTACAATCATGTTCCTAGTCTTGTTTAAACACTAAAAATATGACAAGTTTATTTAGAAACCATGACTTTGTAAATCTCATAAATAAACTTGGTTTCTTGAGAAAGTTATTTTTGTAATCATCTATTTACAAGATTTGTATTTTGTTTAAATCACCTTTACATATGAAAATCAATTTCATCATTCAAGTTCATGAAGACATAAAGCATGATGATCTTGGTCTTTCACAAGATCACCACTTTAACTTACTAGATCATGTGTTTAATTACAATCTAGTAGGTTTCTTATGATGTCTAACATCACTAACACAAATCATCATTCATCAAGAAGAAAATCATCATCATTTACATGTATTCTTATGTATTTAAGCTTATATTAAAGTATCATGATCATGTTCTTTTGTGTTCTTCAAGATTAACAATGTATATCATCTTTTAACCAACTAAATATGAAATAACGAGGGATTATAAGGGTCTTACTACTAGCACAAGGCTAGGGAAGAACACTTGATGTTGAAGATGATAAATGGGTTGGATAAAAGCAAATGAAGAAGGTCCTTCAAGATCCACAAGCTCTAAACCTCCTTAAACACCTTCTTGCACCTTGTGACTAACTTAGAATGATTGAATAATGGATGAAAGTGGTGGTGGTGTTGATGGTGGTTTCGGCCGTGAGCCAAGGAGAGGGAGAGAAGAAGGTTGATGGTGTGAAGATGAATGAGAGCTTGTGATATCTTATAGTACTTTGCAAGATCTTTACCATATCATAAAGAATCCAAGGAAGATCATGTGAATCAAAAGAGATCTAGAGAAGATCAAGTAGGATTTTGTATGAACATGAAAGATTATGGTGGGGTCACATAAGGTAAATTTCAATCACTAATTACATAAATAGGTTAAGTTTCAAGTGTAAAGTTTAGGGATTTAATGTGTTATTATGTTATAAGAGGTGTTGTGGTGTTCGGGGATCATAAGTAGCTCAGAAACATTAGAACAATGCTTCTAGTAATATTTTGATGTTTCGGGTAATGTCCGGTTGTTCGGTTAGATACTGGTTCGTTAAAGTGTTAAATTGCACCGTTTAGTGTCCTTTAAGTATCCTTTTGTGACCCTTTCAATTCCTGACACTTAGGAGGGTATTTGGGATAATGAAACATGAATTCTGCATGATATTTATGTGTTAAAAAGCTGATTATAGCTGATTTGTGCAGAATTCTGCATTTAAAGTGCGTTTCGGGTGCTTTTTAGTGCATATTCTAGCTTCCGGAAAGTCTATATGTTAACCCTTGTATACATTCTTGGGTTTTAATGTATTTTTGACGTTGGTTTCTGCAGAATTGTTGACACAATGTGTCTTACCGGTGAGTTTACTAGTATTTCTGACGCAACGCTATCATTAATGCATAAAGCAATATGCGTAGTATAAAACGTGCATGAATTCACAAGTATAGCATGTAATCAGACAATGTTGACATTTAAGCACATAATTGCAGATATTTAATATTAATTAAATTGTACGGAAATTACCGGTTTTGTGCCAGTTGTCACACGTGGTCACAATCAAATTTAATCCAATTACTACTAAATAACTAGCGGTAAGTGGGTATCGAACACAGGGAGTTTGTGGAATATGTGTTATTTAAAAGTGTGGCTAAATTGACTAAGATTAAACTAATTGCAATAAAAGTAAATTCAAGAGTTGGGTTGATTGTTTGATTTTAAAACTAAGACTACTATTCTAATTGCAAAATGAGAATTTGGTTTGTAAACAATTTAGAGACAAATGACCATCTTTGGTTTCCGGTTAGCTTTGACATTTATGCTATCATCCAACTAGAAAAAACTACATAGACATAGTTCATGTGTGATTACTTGTTGTGATAAAAGGGAACTAAGTACTCAGATTCCTAGAATGTGAGGTTGTTACCCGATGACCAATCAATCATTACCTAATCCTAATTCTACCCATGATATCTCAATTGCCAACGGCACCAAGAACGTATGGTTTCAAATTAGATTAACATAACAATTAATAATTAACTAGCAAATAAACACACACCATAACAAACAAATCATAAAGAAAAAGTTCGTTATTCTAGAAATAAGAAATCAAGCATAAACTCTTACATAACCTTCAACCAAAGATAGTCATCAAAAGCTTAGCCACACATGGCTTTAACAAACATCATCATCATCCAAGTTTTGATCTTCAAACAAAGTAAAAACATAAAACCCAATGATTAACAAGTGTCCCAAGCACCAAGATGCTCCCAAATTTCATCTCCAAAGTGTGTGTAACTGAATGCCCATGATTGGACCTCAAAAGACTCATAAAAACGACTTTAAACATGGCAGTTACAAGTTTGGTTACAGTTGCTCCGTAAGCTACGCCGCAAGCCGTAGCTTACGGTGGTCAAAGAGTCAAAGCACATCAGCATGGCACCGTAACCTACGGCGCCAGCCGTAGGCTACGGCGCCAATTGTTTCTTACGCCCCCTTTAAACTGGGCTATGGTGGACATTTTATGAGAAGTGGAGGCCGTAACCTACGGCGACTGCTGTAACATCCTTCTTTGTTTTCTTTTCAACCTCTTGATCTCTCAAGTTGTTTCCACCACTTCAAGCTTCCATCCAAACTTCATAAAACCCGCTTTTTATGATCTTTAACACCTGCAAGACCAAACAACTAGTAGTTACCATGTTCAAATAATTAACCGTGTAAAGCGTGAGATGCGTGTATATTTAGACCATTTAAGGGTTGTCCTATGGACCACCCATCATACCATAACATACTACTGGTCGGCTTGGTCAAAGCTAATGAATGTCATTGGTGTTATGAATTAACGCACCAACAAGTTCGTTCATATTATTGAAATCGTCATGTTTTATATAAACCATAGTCTTTGTTTTGAAAACTTGAAAAGCATTTAGCACATATGAGTCACCCCAAAACAATTAAAAGCATAAAAGAAGGGAGCTATGTACTCACTTGGGATTGCAAAGTATCCTTGAATCAAGTGAAATATCAAAGCTTCGAACGTGTCCTAATGTGTCCTAACATCGGGTAACTATGTTAAAGTATCGGTACATAATCGGGGGGAAATTGAATAGAATGAGGTCTTGTAAACCAAATGAGTGTTGGAACTTATATGAAATGGTTTAACAAAGTCTACATTCTGATTTGGAAAGAATCCTAAGTGCTTTTGACCTGTTATGACCCGTTACGGTAGTTTATGCTACTTTAACGTGTCATTTGCGTAACTACGCGTTCGGATGGTTAAGTATGTCATATGATAAGTCTTAAATGCCCAAACATGTTTGAAAATCTTATTATATCAATTTATATGTGAAAAATTTGATTACATATGCTTAAAATGAATTTATGCGCAAAAAGTGCATTTTGGTCATTTTCTAAGGGCATAATAACGACTTATCATATATCAAACCAAACGAAGTGACCATAAGGTATAACCTCAGGAGGATATTCCCTATACAACTATGGTCACAAATATGTGTTTGGTCAGATCCTAATGATCGACCAAACGGATCGGATTCGAAAGTCAAAGCGGTGGTTAACCCGCTCGACTTACGACCCTAAATAAGCACTAAACAAGAAGTGACGAGTTAAACATGTTAAAACATGTTTAACTAAGTTGCAAAACTGATTTGGTATCAAAACAAAGTGTTTTGATACCCGAGAATAGTTCCATCGTAAAATGAACATAATTGTGCATTTTGACCGAAATTTAGACTCGTCACTTCGACTAGTAAACGTGGTAATCAGTAGGTATAATCATAAGGGATTATAACCATCGTGATTATGATCACGTTGCAAAGTTCGATTGAACTTTGACTTAACCAATTCATGGTCATAACTGAAAGCAAACAATGTTTGACTTTTTAGCTTGAAATAGCTAAAAATAAATAAACAAGACTAGGAAGAACACTCACTTGTGTTCTAGGATGAAAGAAGACTAGAAAACTCAGATAGGAGGCATCCACAAGTGGTAGCAACTCCAACTTTGAGTAATAGAGAGAAGAAAGAGCAAATTAGCAAGTTGGAAGGCTTGAAAATCTTGCTATTTATAGGAATTTATGAAGCACAAGATTATGCCATGTTGATTGTGTATTGCCCAAGGAAGAATAGGATTAATACATGTGTCCAAGATCAGATTCTATGCTTGGTGATCACGCAAGATTGCCCACAATGTTCAAAACAATGCATAAGAAACCAAGGCTGTTGGCTGTTTTTAACAATCTGCCAGCTGATGTTCTCGCGCCCCGTGACCCAATACACCCCTGGATTTCATGCCCCACGACCCAATACACCCCTAGCTGTCATGGCCCGCGAGCCAGTTTAGGCTGAGTTCTGAATTTGGCAGTTTTGGTCCCTGCAACCCCTTAAACTTGTTTTCGACGCGTTTAACCCCCGTTAACCCAATTTTAAGGCTTTAGAAGCATGTTAAAGCATAGGGGACTTGAAATGTGCTTGGAAATATTGTGGATGTCGGTTTGTTCGGCTGTACGGTCGCGTTTTTCGCTTAATTACGACGAACGTTCAAACGAACGCAAAAACGATCAAAATTGCGTAACGAATGATATTTTTGCATTCACATCACTAAAATACAATATTTTAATGATTACAAAAATATTTGGATGTGTGTACGTGCTCCGTATTAAGAAATACGCGAATCGGCAGACTTTCGCAGTTTGACGCAAATAGTCCCTGAGCTCGAATAAACATGTTTTTGCCGTACCAAACCCTTCAAAACTTATTTCTAAGCTATGTAAAGGGTATTTATGGTATATTTAGCTTATGTCACTATTCCGGAGTGTATGTCATGTTAAACTAATTACGTTTGCGTAACAGTTTACGTATAACTTCCAGAAAACCTTTTGAGAGTTCGAAATCGCACAAGAATTGAAATGTGTAATTGTCATATGTAATTATACAAATCCCAGGAATGAAACACAAGATTTCATTGGATTGGTAATTGTATGATGGTCGTAAAGGCACAAATGTCATAGTCTCCCCTACTTTAGGAAATTTCATCCCGAAATTTAATTTTAGAGGAAACTTGTGAAAACAGATGTGATTGTTTCGCTTTCAAATAAATCCTCTGTTCCCTAATTAAAACTCTGGGCTACGTTTGGATTCTAGCAAACTTTGTTAATCGTACTCGTCTGTTGTCTATCGGAAAGAGTTTAGATCTGAAGATTTAAACTTCATTCCAATAGATTGGTGTATGATTCTACTGAACCTCAAGAACGTCATGCAATTGTCAAAGTGATATTCTTGTTGTAGAAGAATTCAAAGAGAGTGTGAACTTTGGAGTTTTGAACAACGGATGGAAGAATGTTTCCTATGAAGACTATTATAAGAAACTTGTGTGTGCTCAAAATTGGAGTCGGAGAGATAAAACAACATTGGTCAAGGTCCAGAACTTCTAGTAACTTAAATAATGCCACACTTGCAATGTAATAAAGAACACTTATATATAGGAAGTACCAGCGGCGTATCCACCATGCCCTTATTACGTTGTTCCCATTTTGTTATTCTTATCACTATAGGTTCTTACACATGACAAAACTTGCTGTGGTTTCTGTGCACTGAATTCCATAATTATGTATGCATCCATAATTACGTAATTCCTTGCATAGTATGCACAGTTCATTTTATGATGTGTAGGGGAAGAAAATCAAACGAATAATCCTGTGATGACTTTGACTAGACCACCATAGGGTCTCTTTAACTAGATCAACGAATTATCTCTTTAAATAGACCACCAAAAGTCTCTTCAACTAGATCACCACATGATCTCTTTAACTAGATCGACGAACGACCTCTTTAACTAGATCAACATATGATCTCTTTAACTAGATCGACGAACGACCTCTTTAACTAGATTGACGAACAATCACTTTAACTAGACCACCAAAGGGTCTCTTTAACTAGATCAACACATGATCTCTTTAACTAGATTGACGAACAATCTCTTTAACTAGACCACGAAAGGGTCTCTTTAACTAGATCAACACATGATCTCTTTAACTAGATTGACGAACAATTTCTTTAACTAGACCACCAATGGGCCTCTTTAACTAGATCAACGAATGATCTCTTTAACTAGACCACCAAAGGATCTCTTTAACTAGATCAACGAATGATCTCTTTAACTAGATTGACGAATAATCTCTTTAACTAGACCACCAAATGGTCTTTTTAACTAGATCAACGAATGATCTATTTAACTAGATTGACGAATAATCTCTTTAACTAGACCACCAAAGGGTCTCTTTAACTATATCAACACATGATCTTGTTAACTTTGGAATAGTACTTTTGGAATCCAAGGGTCTTAACTATTCCATAGAAGCCCATTAAGGATTTAAGATAGTAGTTTTTGGATATCCTTTTAAGAATCTAGCATACTAAAATATGGAAGACTCTACAAGGATTTGGATAGCGAGCATTTGAATCCGTTAAACACATAATCACATAATTGTCAATTTGGTCATCAACTTGTCGTCAATTTGTACATACGTATTGAAGTACACAAGGAATCCAATTAAGGACTTCGATTTGTACTTTAAACATCCATAAGGATCTAACTATAAAGATAGGAAGATCCTATAAGGATTTGGAATTCGTGTAGCGAAAATGTTTTGAAAACCATGTACTAGGTATGCTCAGTCAACATACGAAGCAGGATGTCTTTGAAAACCGTGTACTACGTGTACGAAGCAGAATATTTTTGAAAACCGTGTACTACGTATGCTAGGTCAACATATGAAGAAAAATGTCTTTGAATACCGAGTACGTATGCTAAGTCAATATACGAAGTAGAATGTTCTTGAAAACTATGCATGGAATCTTTGAAAACATGTTTGATGCTTTTGAAATCATATATAATGTTTTTAAAATCACGCACTATATATATTAGGTAAATATGTTTATAAAATGTTGTAAAACAATGTGAAATGTCTTTGAAATCATTTATGAGGTTTTTGAAAATATGTATAATGTTTTTGAAATCGTGGACTAGGTATATTGGGTAAACATGCTATGTTAAAATCTTTTAAAACCATATGTAATGTCTTTAAAATCATATATTATGTATAATGTCATGAAAAACCAGAAGGTAATGATATGTACATCGTCATATAACATATTGTATAAGACCAATTAAGGACTTATAAAAGTACCCTTAGGTATCCAATCAAGGATTTAAAGTGGTACTTCGAGTATTCGTTAAGAGTTATAACTTGTACGTTTGTACTTTGTTTCTTAGAAGAAACAAGCACTTAGGATTTTGTGGAGATCGCGAGTGATCACAAAATAGAAGAAACTACGAGAGTAGTTTGATTTTCAAGGAATCATATCCTTGGTGTTGGTATTGTAGGGGTATGCCATACATACGCGTAATTAAATTGGTCTTGTAAATAAAATTGAAATAACAAATTTATTTATAGAAAAACCAAAGTGTTTTCAAGGTTCTTAGAAAATAAACAGAAAACATAAAAGTTTATGTATTTATTCAGACATCAGCACAAGCCTTGATATTACCAGTGTTAATCTTGTGCACATTCATTGAGTCGTCATCTGTCAGCTAGGTCAATTGAAGTGGTTAGGATAACCAAAATTGAAGCAGGTTCCTTGTGGGTAGTTAGGATAAACATGTATCACATGAGGAGTTGTGATAGGTTGAGTAGGAACTACCATAGCTTGGTTTGGCATAGTGGCTGAACGGCAGACATTTGCTGTATGACCAATAAGTCCACAGTTTGAACATTTTTGGCATTGGACACTGGCATAGTGATGAAGGTCACATTGATTGCATAGAGGAGCCTTTCCTCTGTATGGCTTCTTAGCTGGTGGTGATGCCACCTGGCTAGGTCCAACTTGTTTAAGCGGAGTTGGAGCAATCACTGTAAGGTTCTTTGAAGCCTTACGGTTCCTTGATTTTCTTGAAGGCTTGGCTTTTGTCTTCTTAGGTGCCTCATGAGTAGTTTCATCATTAAGATGAGACATGGCGACAACTAAGTCAATGGTCCCACAGAGTACTATGCTTAGTTGCTGAGTGATTGTAGAAGCCAGTTTAGACCTTTGAGTATCACTGCGATGAGGAGGCATTCTAAAGAGAACGAAAAATATGAGAGAAAACAAGTGAGATGTTATTGGATAACCAAAATTGAACGTTAAAATATCGACGAAGCATAAGGATTGTGATCATTTGTTCGTTACCTAAAACAAACAAACGACACAGTGACTAATCAAAGTAAATGGTCTTTATAATGTATCGCGAAGATATGCTTTAGCCTATAGGTGGACACTCACCCCAAGAGTTCCCAGGTAAGAGTGACTGGTCCGTTGATGAGGATTTGTACGAACACTCTAGCCTTAGACAGAAAACTCAGTGTACAGGCACCCTCCCTTCCGGATTGCACATGTTCACATTATTTAAGCCCAGACTTTGACGAGATTTTGAAAACATCGAAGGCTAAAAAGCCTAAAATAAATCATCTAAGGATAGATGATTTCTTGTGAAGTTTTGGAAAAGTTTTGACTCCAGATAATGAATTGTATTTTGTTTTTGTTAATCACCAAAGGATAGGTGATGGTGTTGTATTAAGAATCTAAACGCAAATTTTATTGCGTTAGGGTCCTAGGAAGGTTATAGACTAGGTCAAGAGCATTACTAATAACCTAATTCCCTATAACCATGGCTCTAATACCAATTTTTTCTGTAACGCCCCGACCGCGTAATACAACAAACCGCGGCAGAAACGTCGGGGAGTCATGTCACAGGATCATTGTTTCACAACACATGGTAATTGAAGTTTTGTTTTATTTCGTTAATAGACTCATTATTTTGATACAAACCAAATAAGCTCAACAATTGTCTTTCAAGTTTTTAAGTCACTAAAGCCCGCGTCCATCCTAAGTGAAGTAAGCATCGACAATCATCACATAAAAGAACTTGAAACATATGTGAAAAATAGTCAGCAAAGAAAGCTGGCGAGTACATAGGTTTTGTATGTCAAGATTCATGGCTTTGAATTCAAATTGCAATACCTCGTCCAACTTCGAGAGTCGACGAGTATAAATCTTGAAATAAAAAAGTGTTTGATATTGCAATATGTTTTTATCAACTTTACAAGTTGATATAAGTAAAACAAAACCTTGTAGCCATGAATCTTGACCGAAAACATTTGTTTTGTAAAACGAGTCGTCTTTGAAAGAATACTTTGTATGATTTATATCTTTAAGTGAAAATCATTGCATGACATTGTTCAAAAACCATTCGTCCTTGTTATAAACCAATCGTTCAAATCGTCTGTGTTATCAATTGTTCGTGTTATAAAACCAATCGTCATTCATCCGTGTTATAAACCATTCGCCATTCGTCCGTGTTATAAAGCAATCGTCAATCGTCCGTGTTTTAACTGTGAAAACTTTTGGTCGTTCTTTAATGAACACATTCAAACCTATGTGACTCGACTATACCACCCATGGGGTATCTTTAATAGACCCTGAAAGGCCTTTTTAAACCGACTAACAAATCAACACATGATTTGTTAAAATAACAGATTCTATCGTTACCCCAAACTATTCACCAAATCTAGTGGATAGCCCGATAACGGGATTGTTAGTCCTATGGTACCATAACATACTACTGGTCGGCTTGATCAAAGCTAATTTATGTCATTCGTATTATGAATTAGCGCACCAACAAGTTCGTTCACATTATTGAAATCGTCATGTTTTATATAAACCATAGTTTTTGTTTTGAAAACTTGAAAAGCATTTAGCATATATGAGTCACCCCAAAGCAATTGAAAGTATAAAAGAGGGGAGCTATGTATTCACTTGGGATTGCAAAGTATCCTTGAATCAAGTGAAATATCAAAGCTTCGAACGTGTCCTAATGTGTCCTAACATCGGGTAAATATGTTAAAGTATCAGTACATAATCAGGGGAAATTGAATAGAATGAGGTCTTGTAAACCAAATGAGTGTTGGAACTCATATGAAATGGTTTAGCAAAGTCTACATTCTGATTTGGAATGAATCCTAAGTGCTTTTGACCCGTTAAGGTAGTTTACGCTACTTTAACGTGTCATTTGCGTAACTACGCGTTCGGATGGTTAAGCATGTCATATGATAAGTCTTAAATGCCCAAACATATTTGAAAATGTTATTATATCAGTTTATATGTGAAAATTTTGATTACATGTGCTTAAAATGAATTTATGTGCCAAAAGGACATTTTCTAAGGGCATAATAACGACTTATTATATATCTAACCAAACGAAGTGACCATAAGGTATAACCTTAGGAGGTTATTCCCTCTACAACTATGGTCACAAATATGTGTTTGGGCGGATCCTAATGATCAACCAAACGGGTCGGATTTGACGCTTTTAACCTGCGTTAACCCAATTTGGCAGTTTTGGTCCCTGCAGCCCCTTAAACTTGGCAGTTTTGGTCCCCGCAACCCCTTAAACTTGTTTTCGATGGGTTTAACCTGCGTTACCCAATTTTAAGGCTTTACAAGGATGTTAAAGCATAGGGTACTTGAAATATGCTTGGAAATATTGTGGATGTCGGTTCGTTCAGCTGTACGGTCGTGTTTTTCGCTTAATTACGACGAACGTTCGAACGGACGCGAAAACGATCCAAATTGCGTAACAAATGATATTTTTGCATTCACATCACTAAAATACAATATTTTAATGATTAAAATTTTTTTGGATGTGTGTGCGTGCTCCGTATTAAGAAATACGTGAATCAGCAGACTTTCGCAGTTTGACGCAAATAGTCTCTGAGCTCTAATAAACTTGTTTTTTCCATACCGAACCCTTCAAAATTTATTTCTAAGCTATGTAAAGGGTATTTATGGCATGTTTAGCTTATGTCACAGTTTCGGAGTTTCGAAATCACACAAGAATTGAAAAATGTAATTGTCATATGTAATTATACAAATCTCGGGAATGAAACACAAGATTTCATTGGATTTGTAATTGTATGATGGTCTTAAAGGCACAAATGTCACAGTTTTAGGTAATGGCTGACTAAATATGTTTGTGGATGAATAGAAGATGGAAGGTAGAAAAGAGGTATGTTAGGGTTTGAATGTTTGAACTGACTGATTGGAAATAAGGTTTGTAGAAAAGTAAAAAGGATGATTAGGAATAATAGAGGTATGAGAGTGAACGAACGTTCTAGTAGATGAACACAAGGGTAAAACTGGTATGATCATTTGGATACAATGTGCATATGAGTGTTGAGGATGAGGTCTCGTCATGGATAATCGGATATCGGGCATTTAGTAGTGCGTTTGTGAGTTGTTAAAGTTTATGTATCGTGTCTAAGTAAGGTCTGCAAAACAACAAATTTCTCATGGCACGTTTTGCGAAAGTTTGGTAGCATGGTAAAAACACCTATATATAGGAAGTACCAGCGGCGTATCCACCATGCTTTAACCATGTTACGTCCGTCTCGTTATTCGGTGTCATGTTACGTTCCGTGTCTTACCATACACAGTAGAACACCCTATGGTTTTCATGCGTCTACCATTATAATCCCGTGTGCACCCGCGATTATATTGATTGTTGCATGATCCGCATAGTTTGTACTAGTTGTGTATGAATCAGGGTATACATTAACTTTGAAAAAAAATGTGTGTATATGAATGTAGTATATAAGCATGTTTATGTTTAAGTATGTCACACCCCTTTCTAAGGCGGAAGCACGAGGTGTGATCCTGAAAGGTTCTCATTGCATACGAATAGTAAACATTCTATATGATTATAAAATAACCCCAAATTGCCATTCATAGTTTAACATTCAAAACAAAGGTTAAGTTTAAAGTTTACATCACAACATAAGATAATTGTTTGAAAAGTTTACAACTTCATTTCAAAACAAAGATCAAGGTTTTCACTATATCACCGCAAGGAGGCGGGATATAACAAACAAATCCATCAAAAGTGGCAACAGAGCATAGACACATGATAACTTGAAACACAAACAACATTCTTGAGCAAAGAGGCCGCCCGCACATCCACTTAGTTCCCTGAAATACATGTAATTTTTAAAAATCGTCAACAAAAGTTGGTGTGAATTCATGCAGTTTTGCGTAAAACATATGAGTAATTGTTGTAAGAATCATGGTATGTAATTGTAAAATGTAATTGAAAATGTAATTGAAAATGTATTCTGTAAATGTAAGGAAATTGAGATCGTTAATGCTTTGCAAGGATATTAGCATTTGTAACGACATAAGAAGCATCCAAACCAAAGGCATTTTCCTGTCGATTTACGACTCGAGACACAAAAACACTCTAGGTAAAACGTGGCCAAGAGTGTGGCTGCCTGAAACCCATTAGATCTAACCTTTTATTCCACGGTCTAGGTATATAGTTGATTAATAGTGCTTAAGTCTCACCCTATTCGTCACATGATCTATACGTCATTCTTTAGTTTTGTTTCTACATAACACAGTACATGTATTTTCCCCAAAGTTTAGAAAACAAGAAAGTTTTAAAAGTGGGGACACGAACTCACTGATTTGTGTATCCTGCGTCGAAAACTTCACAGGGCTTGTCTTGTAGGTGTAGTAACCTATATGTGTTATATGTACGTTAATCACTAGACATGTAACTCACTAAGTACAAGTCACCATCTTAAGTTAAATATTTGTTTTGTGTAAGTTCATCATTTGTGAGGGCCATGCCCTTGTTTGTCGGGTCTCGCCCATTTGTCGCGTTATTATAATTTGAATTTGTATTGCTTACTAGTAAATATATATTTTACTTCCAAAAATATATATTCGTATATGTAGGATTTGAAAAACGGTATGTGTTAAAAATAATCTATATTTTTAACTTATCCAAAATACGGTACTTATATTATTTTTCAAAAATAAATATAAGTAATTATTAAATAATATTTTCAATATTATTTTTGTGTAAGTATATTTAGGGAGGTATACTTTTATTTTCATGTAAATACTTGTGCAATTTTACATTATTTGTCAAAAATCAATACTTTGATTTTTAATACTCTCCGAAATTATATTTCTTAAAAATAATATATGTGACATCTGTGCTTGTAATCATTGTAGACAATTCAGTTATCAATGAAATAAAGTTATTTGATCCCAATGTTTGTTTGTTTATGTTTTACATTTTTCATGTTTTGACTTTTATTCAATTTCAAACTCTATATCGCTTTCTGGAGGATTATACGCAAACTGGTGCGCAAACGTAACCAGTTTAACACGAAAAATAAACCGGAACTTCAATTTATGCTTAACATACCTTAAATAACCTTTACATAACTTAGAAATAAGTTTTGAAGGCTTTGGTATAGCAAAATCAAGTTAATTTGCTTACAAGGACTAAAATTGACAAACTGCGAAAGTATGCCAATTTAAACTGTAACGAACATTCCGGAACATGATTATAAGTTAAACACACCTTAAATACCCTTTACATAGCTTAGAAATAGGCTTTAAGGAGTTCGGTGTGCTAAAATAAACTTTATGCTCATTCAGGGACTAAAAGCGTCAAAAAGTGCATAAGTTTGCATTTTCGCGCATAACTTACGTTCTGAATACATCCGGACATCCAAAAATTTTTGTAAACATTAAAATATTTTATTTTATTGTTTGGCATGATAAAAATCCATTCGTCGCGCAATTTGGATCGTTTTTCGCGCTTATGCGCATTCCGTCGTAATTAAGCAAACATCGCGATCGTACGACCAAACGAACTGACATCCGGCATATTTTTGAGCATGTTTCATGTCCACAATGTTTAAGCATCATTTTAGGGCCTTAAAGTTGGCTTAACGGGCCTTAGAAGTGTCGGAATGAGCTTAAAACACGTGCAGGGACTGAAACTGTCATTTTGGAAACTTATTTTGCTGATCTGAAGCCCAGGCGGGGCGCGTAGACTCTCCTTGTCTCTTACACGGGGCGCGTGGACCTCCCAGATCTGCACAGAATGTGTTTTACAGCTTGTTTTCAGCTGTTATACCTTCATTTCCCACTTGCAAACGGTTTTTAGCAAACAATGGGCATAATCTAGGGGCTCCCATGGTTTTGTAAAACAAGGGGCACACTTGGACGGCCTAGATCGAAGCTCGTTTCCCGATAAACGATCCTAATGGTTGTACGAAAACTATATATACCCCTTCACCCCATTTGCTCAAACCCACAATTTGATCTGATTTTATACTCTTTAAGTGGAAGTATATGCTTCCTACCTGAGAGTGGATTGGATCAAATACTTGCGGGGACCCTTTGTAAGTGTTCCTTCGTTCTTTTATGCGTTTTTATGCTTGAAAGTCAAACTGCGTTTGACTTTCTGCATTGACCAGTTTATGGTCAATGCGAAGTTCGTTTGAACTTCATAACGTGAGTGTAATCACGATGGTCATAGTCCCTAGTGACTATACCTACTGATTACCACGTTATCTAGGCTCAGTGACGAGTCGTAGTTTCGGCCAAAATACGTGTTCTTGCGTATTTTGTAACCAAACTACTCTAGGGTATCAAAACCATTTGTTTTGATACCAAACCTGTTTTCTAACTTAACTAAACATGTTCTAGCATGTTTAGCTCGTCACTTTTAGATTTGTGCTTGTCTAGGGTCGTAAAGGTAAGCGATCTAATCAATCGCTTATACTTTCGAACCCGACCCATTTGGTCGATCATTAGGATCCGACCAAACACTTTAGGTGACCATAGTAGTTTAGGGAATAACCTTCCGAGGTTATACCTTATGGTCACATCGTTTGAGTAGTTGTATGATAAGTAGTTCTTATGCCTTAGGTAAATTACCAAAAATGCCCTTTTCACATTAAAATTCATTTTAAGCCTATGTAACATAACTTTTGACATCTAAGATGATTTAGCAACAATATTAAACATGTTAAGGCATATCTTACTTGTCATAGGGCTAGTTAGGCGATCCGAACGCGTTTTACGCGAACGACGCGTTAAAGTAGCATAAGCTACCTAAACGGGTCGTAACGGGTCAAAAGCACTTAGGATAAGTTTCGTTTTCGTATGTAGGCTTTCTTAAACCATATTACATGAGTTCCTACACTCATTTGGTTTACGAACCCTCATGCTACCCGATCCTCCGATTAGGTCCGTTTATTAATGTAGTTGCCTATATTAGGTGCCGTTTGATTCCGTAACCTTCTAGCTTTGCTTGGTGGATATCTAAACTCTATTAAGCAATCTCAAGTGAGTACATAGACCCCACTTTTACTGTTTTCAAACTGTTTTGGGGTGGAACACATGTGCCTACTTGTTATTTTCATGATTTCCATGCTTTCATATCATATACTTGCTATGTTCATTAGTACATTATTAATACATGATTTCATTGTGTTTTTGCTATGTATGTCCTTTGTAGCATATTTAGTACATCGTTTTACATGACATTTTATGCTATGTATGTTCATTTAGCGCATACTTAGTACATTGTTTTCATTACATTTCACGATATGTATGTCTATTTAGTGCATACCTAGTGCATTGTTTTACATTACCTTTTCATGCTATGTATGTTCATCATACTTAGTACATTTTCATTTCATCACATGCTTACATTTTGATATGACATTTGGTTTGTTTAAATGGGACCATATACATTCATTAACACTGATCACGCCGTTTGTTAGTAGGTAGTGGTACCATAGGAATTGACAACTCCCGTTCCTGACATCCTAGGTATGTTTGGATGAAAGGAATGACCGAATCCGATAAAACATAACACAGATAGACCTTTAATTTGTTTAAGGGCTTATCACCACAGTCACAAGGCTTGGATGTATGCATTTTCACAATACCGATAAATATTTGTATTCAGTATAGCATGCATTTCCACTAGACATAACGTTGATTTAAACCACGTTTTACTTCAATACATTGTTTTGTGCATTTTTATCTGTGGCTAAGTAGATATATATATATATATATATATATATATATATATGTTTCACATGCCATACATGACATTTTGTTTACACATTACATATTTGACATTTGACATAGACATTTTGATATTGATACACATATTTCATGGACTACATTTTGACATAAACATTTTGACATGATTTACACAAAGACATTTGACAAATGGCTTAGACATGGGCAATTTACATTGGTGGTTTGTTTGGGTAAAATGATTTAAGTAACGAGGCGTGTGTAATATGATACAAGCATGGTGGATACGCCGCTGGTACTTCCTATATATAAGTGCTTGTATGGTATTACATATCGTAGCGTTATTTGAATCATTTCAATTTAGACATATAACATTTTATACAAATAACATATTTTTCAAGACATTGTTTTACAAATAACTTATTTTATACAAAACCCATTTTACTTGGTTATTCATTTAACCTCACATTACTCTTTTACATATCATCTACTTTATCATCGCTTTTCAAAAGATTTATAAAACAAAACAATTAACAAGGTTCATGACTGACCTTTGTTAAACAACTTTTTTTTAAACTTAAGTCATGAATCCTATTTTCACAAAACCTATGTATCTCACAGGCATTTTTATGCTGACGTACCTATTTTCACATGTGTTTCAGGAGCTGTTGCTTAGGATGATGATCGTGACACTAGGGCGGACCTGTGCCTTAGAGACTTAAAATAAAGATAGACTTAGTTTAATTATGTTGTGTACTCTTTGGTTCTTGTTTTGAAACAATATATTCCACTCTTTGGTTGATGAATAAAATAAATTTTAATTACCATGGTTGTGGAACAATAATTCTGTTACAACACTCCCCGACGTTTCCGCCACGATTTGATGTTTTACGTGGTCGGGGTGTGACAATATATTTTTAAGGTTTGTTTGAAATATATATATTTTGTTATGCTTGTTAAATATATATATTTATTTTTGTCATTTACCATATTTTTATATAATTCTCATTCCTTGGTAGTAATCATATATATTTGTCCAAATATATATTTTGGTCCAAAAATGTCCAATACTTGTCCAAGTACATATATTTTTAGGAATATATTTATGTTAATATATATTTTGTTCATTGTCCAAATACCCCTTTCATGGGTAATTCTTGTATATATATTTATAAATACTTTCTTGTATATTTTGTGTGTATTTTGGTATTTATTCTCCTTGGGAGTATTTAGTGTATTTTCAAGTTTCTAATACACTACTACATATAATACACATAATATACACTTAGCACAAAATTTGGTGATCACTAAATATATATATTTTCCCTAAAAATATACATACTAAATATTGAATTTTAACCTTAAAGAATTCTTTATTTCTTGACTTGAAATTTCGTACAAAAATTAGGAAACCTTAGCAAATATTTTTAGGTGAATTTTTGGGGAATAAGTTTCACCAAAACTTATATTTTTCTAAGTATCAAAATTTTTATTAAAATTTTGACATAGTTTCCCCTAAAAAGGAGGTTTCCCATGTTTTCAAAACATGTGTTTATTTTCTTTTCATCACCAAAAATCAATTTCCAACAACCTCACAAGTTACATACACTAATTTCATCATGTTAAACCCTAGGATGAACTTGATTATTTTGTAAAAACATGTAGTCTTGTAAATCTACACTTAACATACTTGGTTCTTTCAAAAATAAGCTTCTTGATGAATTTTTTTCATGAACTTTTTATAGAGCTAAATCTCATAACTTAACCATCCATCAACTTAGTTACTTCAAGATCACAAGAACATACTTTAAAAAACCATTTTTCATGTTTACATAAAGACTTTTCAAGTTCATCTTCAAGTTTAACCATGGATCTTTCAAGATCCATGCTTAAACTTGTTAGATCTAAGCTTCTAACAAGATTTCACATAATGGATCTAACTAAAGACACAAGATTCAACATTCACAACTTCATATCATACATCAAACAACTTCAAAACAACTCATTTTCACTTAGATTATGTTAGATCTTCATGTTACCATCTTTTAAAGTTTAGGTTCTTTGATGGTGTGACATGTACATACTAATAACATGAAGTAAAATAGAGCTTATGGTGCTTACTACTAGCTCTAGTGGCTAGGGAAGTGGCAAGAACAAGAAGATGATGAAGATTGAAGAAGATGAGTGGTTAAAAGCTCCACAAGAAGGTCCTTCAACTTCTAACAGTTGTAGCTTCCTTAGATAACCTTCATACACCTTTGTACATGCTTGGAATGGCTGTAAGATGATTGAAAATGAAGGTGTGTGGGTGGTGGTTGTTGGCCATAGGTGGGAGAAGAGAGGAGGAAGAAGAGAGTTTGAAAGAAATGAAAATGATAAGGTTTCCTTCAACACACTAGATCATGGTTCTTATATCCACCAACACATCTTTATCCTTAAGGTTTCATGTCTAATATCTTACCTACACTTGAATATTTTAATGGGGAAATGTTGGTGGGCCACTATGGGGTTGGTTACAAAAGAGGGGGGGTTAAGTGTAAGTTTTTGGAAGTTAAAGGTTATAAGTGTAAGTTAGGGGGTTTAAGATGAAGTTATGTGTGTTTATGTGTTTCTATTATTTTTAAGGTGTTTTATCATCATAACTAGCTTTAAATCATAAAAACAATGCTTCTAGTCTATTTTTGGTGTTTTGGGTAGTGTCCGGTTAATCTTTCGGTTATCGGTTCGTTAAAGTGCTAAATAGTGCAATTTTACAAGGTATGAAGTACCTTTTTGACAGTTTTCATTTCCGACACTTTACAAGTTATTCTGGACACTTAAACATAAATTTTGCATGCTATTTTATTGATAAAATGTTGTTTTTGCTGATTTTCTGCCGAACTCTGCATTTTAGGTGCGTTTCGGGCTGTTTTTAGTGTTTGTTTTAGCTTCCGGAAAGTCTTTATGTTAACCCTTGTTCTCACACTTGGGTTTTACTGTATTTTTGATACTGGACCTACATCTAGGCCCTAAATCTACCATATATTGCATGCTGAGGCTATGCTGTCACAGCTTGTCTTATCGGTGAGTTTACTAGTCGTTTCGACGCAACGCTTAATGTAATGCACAATGTGATAATTGAAGTATGAAACATGCATGAATTCATATGTAAAGCAAGTAAGAATATAATGTTGACATTTAAGCACATAATTGCAAGAAATAAATAATTATTAAAATAGTATGAAAATTACCGGTTTTGTGCCAGTTGTCACAGTCTACCCCCGTTAAAAGAATTTCGAATAGGTGGGGGTACTTAGCTTTGAACTGATCCTCACATTCCCAAGTATACTCGGGCCCTTGTCAAGAGTTCCAACGTACTTTAACCAGTTTAATACACTCCTCCTTGTCTTTTGGACCTTCCTGTCCATTACCTCAACAGGTTCTTCTGTAAATCAGAGTTTGTCGTCAACGTGCACCTCATCCGCAGGGATGATAACTGTTTCCTGGGTTGGACTCTTCTTGAGCTTTGACACATGGAACATATCATGTACACCATTCAGTTCCTCCGGTAACTCCAGTTTGTATGCTACGGTACCAATCTTTTCTAAAATTTTATACGACCCAATGTATCGTGGATTTAGTTTTCCACGTTTCCCGAACCTTGCTACACCCTTCCAAGGTGAGACTTTCAATAAAAATTTCTCTCCCACCTTGAAAGCTAAAGGTTTTCGTCTTCGATCAGCGTAGCTCTTTTGTCGATCACGAGCCGCCTTGATACGGTCTCGGATCTGAATGATTTTGTCAGTTGTTTCCTGAACAAGTTCGGGACCAATCAACTATCTATCTCCGGTTTCTGCCCAACACAACGGTGACCGACACTTGAGGCCATATAGAGCTTCGAACGGTGCGGCTTTTATGCTTGTATGATAGCTGTTATTATAGGAGAACTCGACCAAGGGTAGGTAAGTATCCCAGCTGTCGCCTAGATCCATTACACATGCGCCAAGCATGTCTTCAAGGGTTTGTATGGTCTGTTCGCTCTAGCCGTCTGTTTGCGGATGGAAGGTCATGCTTAGATCCAATTGAGATCCAAAGGCCTCTTGGAAGGATTGCTAGTTCCTTGATACAAAACATCCATCTCTGTCTGAAATTATCAAAATAGGCACTCCGTGACGTGCCACAATTTCTTTAAGGTACAACTCATCAAGCTTTCCTGTGCTATCTTTCTCCTGAATTGGTAGGAAGTGCGCAGACTTTGTTAATCGATTGACTATCACCCATATCATACCGTGTCCTCTAGGGGTCCTGGGTAATTTTGTTATAAAGTCCATCGATAGTTGCTCCCTGATGTGTGCAAAATGCAACATATAAATTACATCAAATGTGGCATAAAACTAACCCTTTTTTAGTACTAATGTTGGAAAAAGTGTGTTTTTGTCTTCCTTTTGTATTTTCAGGGTTAAAAGAGCTTAAATGAACAAAAGAAGCAAAAATACAGCTAAAACTAACAATAATACAAGAAAAGGAATAAACGTGGCATGCCCGACCCCTAGACAGCATCTCCCCAAGCAAGAACAAGAGAACAGAAGGCTGAACACTCCCCGTGCTCACTGAGCACGGGGGCGTGCCCAAGAGTCTGCAGAAAAGACAAAGTTGTAGAAGCTTCTATCACCCAACACGGGGGTTTGCCCACTGGACACAGGGTCGTGGTCAACACTAAGATTCGCAGAATCTAGGCAAATCTTGATAGTACAGATACGCTTCTGCACATGGGGTCGTGCCCAGCGGACACGGGGGCGTGGTCAACTAATGCAGACAAGCTACAATTAATGAAGAAAGATAAGATGGGTGGACACGGGGCCGTGCCCAATGGACACGGGGCCGTGTCCGGGCTTCTGTGCAGGGTATAAATAGGGGTGCTTGGCTCACTTGCAAACCATCCCTTGGAAAACCACCTCTCTCACACTTCACCCACCCACCACCACCATCACAACCCACATCCACCACCATCATCCATCATCCATCATAGAGTGTGTGAGTAGTCTCGGGATCCAAGATTGATCGTAAGAGTTCTTGACAATCAAAGGCCATGTTTGCCTAAGTCTCTTACATCACTTGGTGAAGACAAGCATTTAGTGTAATACTTTTTATTTTTAATCTTTTCGCACTTTTTATTTGGTTATGTATTAATGACTTTAATAACTAGTTTCTTATGTTGAAGGTGAATCTTCCTTATCATTTGTCCGTGGTGTCTTGGCGTTATTTTACTGTCTATATAAAATAAAAGATTTACACCATTCATATCTCCACGGTCTATATGGAGATATGTTGGCTACCTGGTCGGGGGTTAAGGGAATGGTTTGGTAAGAGTCTTGCCCTGTTCAGTGTATATATCCTGCAAGGACCTGGGTCAAGTTTAGTAGGACCTCCTTCAATACCCACTGGTATTGGATGGCGGGGGTCCGAACTCCTTGACCCCCTCATATGTAAACTACTATTAAAACTTTAACCCGGCTATTTAGGATTGTATCCCTGCTGACTCAAACTACTTAGCCGAGGATAACGTCACCTTCAAAAGAGGGGCCTACCACATTATGCATTAATAACTTAATTAATTATCTTTCAATAATCCAACCCCTTAGGATTGTATCCTTGCTGACTCAAACTACTGGGTTGAGGGTAACGTCACCTTCAAAAGAGGGGCCTACTACTATAACTAAGATAATCTCTTAAAAAGTGCAAAAGTGCGAAAATAATCAAAGGTTACACTAAAGGCGAGTCGGATCCAAGTGATTCATCTTGTCTATCTGTTTTATTTTTATTTTTATTTTTCAGCATTTTTAGTTTTTATTTTCATGTTTAAACCTTTTTCTAAAATTTTGATTTGATTAGACGTTGAGGATAAACTGGTACTAAAAGCTCTTGTATCCTTGGACGACCTCGGTATCTTACCAACGCTATACTACGCTCACGATGGGTGCACTTGCCCATATGTGTGTCTAGCGTTAGTAAAATATCGTGTTTTTTTGTAAATTTAAAACTTGACTAAAGTGTAAAAAGGGCTAAAAATATACATAAATATATATACACACCGACAAGCATCACTCCCACTTCCATACAGGTATTTCTGGTTGTTGCAGTAGACCTGCTGGTTTTAGATACTCGGCCTTAACCTTAGCGTGGGTTAGTCACTTTCCAACGTAAGCAGCAACGTCGTTCTTGAGGTTTAGCCACCAGTAATACTCTTTCAAGTCTTGATACATTTTGTCCGATCCTGGGTGGATCGAGTATCTTGACTTGTAGGTTTCATCTAAGATTATCTCTCGAACACCACCGTAGAGCGGAACCCATATGCGTCCCATGAAGTATAGGGTTCCCTCTTCGTTTGGCACCAATTGTTTATCCATACCCCGGAGAAATTCAGCTTTAAGATTTTCCTCCTTGAGTGCTTCTTGTTGTGCATCATGAATGCGCGAAGTGAGATTCGTCCGAATTGTCATCTCCAAAGCTCGAACCCTTAAGGTTTTAACCCTTTCCTTTCGACTTAAGGCATCTGCTACCACGTTCGCCTTTCCAGGGTGGTACTTGATCTCACGATCATAATCATTCAACAACTTAACCCATCGTCGCTGACGCATATTTAATTCCTTCTGATTAAATATGTGCTGCAAGCTCTTGTGGTCTGTGAAGATAGTACACCGAGTACCATACAGATAATGTCGCCAAATCTTCAAGGCAAATACCACCGCGCCTAGCTCCAGGCCGTGGGTGGTATAATTCTTCTCATGAACCTTCAATTGTCGTGATGCATATGCGATGAGCTTTTGGCGTTGCATGAGCACGCAACCTAAACCTTGACGCGAAGCGTCACAGTATACCACGAAGTCTTCAGTACCTTCGGGCAGCGATAAGATCGGTGCATCACACAGCTTGTCTTTGAGAAGTTGGAAGGCTTCTTCCTGTTTGTCTCCCCAGTCAAACTTCTTATCTTTCTGTGTTAGGGAAGTTAGCGATTGAGCAATTTTAGAAAAATTCACAATAAATCTTCGGTAATAGCCCGCTAACCCCAGAAACTGTCGTACTTCAGTCGGAGTTTTGGGCGCTTCCCAATTCTTGATTGCTTCGATCTTTGATGGGTCTACATGAATGCCATTCTCGTTTACCACATGACCAAGGAACTGTACCTCGCGAATCCAAAATCCGCACTTTGAGAACTTCACGTAAAGTTTCTCTTTCTTTAGCAGTTCCAGAATGGTTCTTAGATGTTGCTCGTGCTCTTCCTTTGTTCGTGAGTAGATCAGGATATCGTCGATAAAAAAAATCACAAATTTATCGAGATATGGTTTGCATACGCGATTCATTAGGTCCATGAAAACTGCAAGAGCGTTTGTCAATCCAAACGGCATGAATAAGAACTCGTAGTGCCCATAACGAGTCCTGAATGCTGTCCTCGGTATGCTCTCCTCATGTATCCTCAACTGATGATAGCCAGACCGAAGGTCAATCTTGGAGTAATGCCTCGATCCTTGCAACTGGTCGAATAAGTCATCAATCTCGGTAGCGGATACCAATTCTTAACAGTGAGCATATTCAACTCTCTATAATCAATGCACATCCGTAAGGTTCCATCCTTTTTCTTTGCAAACAACACTAGAGCTCCCCAAGGCGAGAAACCTGGCCTTATAAATCCCTTATCCAACAACTCCTGGAGTTGCGTGGATAATTCTTGCAACTCGGATAGCCCAAGCCGATAAGGTGCCTTGGCCACAGGTACGGCTCCCGGGACCAAGTCAATATGGAACTCGACTTATTTCTGCGGAGATAATCCCGACAAGTCTTCAGGGAAATCCTTCACTACGGGAATATCTTCAAGCTTTGGTTCCTCAACCTTCTTATCTACCACATGCACTAAAAAGGCAACGCATCCTTTTCGCAAGGATTTCTAGGACATCATGCAGTTGATGACTCGCAGGGGCGTGTCGCGCTTCTCCCCATGTACTATAAGTGTTTCATCATTCGCAAGAGGGATGCGAATGATTTTCTCACAAACAACTTCGGATCTATTCTTGGATAGCCAGTCCATACCGACTACCACATCAAAACTACCCAATTGGATAGGCAAAAGATCGATGCTAAATCTTCATTCACCAAGTTCCAATGTACACCCTCTAACAACTTCGCCCAATTCAACAAGTTTGCCATCGGCTAATTCTATGGAATAAGGAATGTCTAACCTACTAGACTCAACTCCAAGCATATGTTTAAATTCCACAGATATGAAACTAAAA
Source organism: Helianthus tuberosus (assembly GCA_030545235.1). Classification (NCBI taxonomy): domain Eukaryota; kingdom Viridiplantae; phylum Streptophyta; class Magnoliopsida; order Asterales; family Asteraceae; genus Helianthus; species Helianthus tuberosus. The sequence continues at coordinate 57,040,292 of CM060417.1, read as the reverse complement.
TCGGCACCAGTTTCAAAAAGTATGGATGCAAAGTGATTGTTAACAAGAAATGTACCAGTGACCATATTAGGGTCTAAGCAGGCGTTCCTTGTTCCTATAACAAATGCTTGAGCTTAAGCGTTGTTTCCCTTCGGGCAATCTTTCTTGAAGTGCTCCTTACTACCACAACCAAAACATCCTTGGTTTTGCCCGTTTCCATTTCCATTCTGGTTACCAGTGTCGTTGCCATTTCCATTACCGTTTCCATTGCCAGTACCATTACCATTACCATTTCTGTTCCCATTCCCATTCCTATTACCACCTCCATTTCCTCTTCTCCAACAATCTTCCGTACGGTGACCCAATTTTCCACATTTATCACATCTCGGAATGCGATAAGCTCCATCATGATGATACTTGCACTTGTTGCATTCGTGAGTTACGAGATAGGGGATCACTCACGAGAGATCATGAAACCTTTGAGTGTAACACAAAATGTCCGCACCAACCATGGACAGATTCCAGAACTTAGTTTCCAGTTTCTAAAGTTCAGCACGTGAACAGTACTTCTCCCTCATTCTTTCCTTCAAGTCGTCCCATGACATACCACAAGCTGCGTCATCACCCAGAGTCTGAACTTGTAAGTTCCACCAAGTCAAGGCTTCATCAACAAATAACCCAGTAACAAAAGTAACTTGTTAATCCGCGGTGCACTTGCTCATTCGGATAGTGGAATAGTTTTCTCGTCCAGCGCACGAAAGCACAACACCTCATGTGCCATCATAATTCAGTGGCTTGCAGTCTAGAAACTGCTAGTAGGTGCAACCTGGAATTTAGACAACCTATTCATGAATGAGAATCAATGAAACAATGATCGTTCATAAGCTTCATTAAATTGTAGCAAATTAACTCAATGTTACCTTGGTTAGGGTTTCCTCCAGATGAATCTCCATGACCATTTCGACCAGTACGTCCTGAGCCGCCACTGTATTCAGCACGGTTCGCCTCGTACTGGGCGATAGCTTCAGAAATACTTTCCTCAAGAAGAGAGTTCAACTCCTCAGCAGTCCTCAGCATCGGTGGGGGTGGAGGTTGATCTGAACCTCGGGTATTCAGCATTCTCCTGGGAGCCATGTTTCTTTCAAAACATAACACAACACGGTTAGACGTTTATCGGATACTACCATACTTTTATTAACTATATAATAAAAGAATATATATCTATATATACACATATGCACAATCAAACAATCCACCAAACATATAAATCAATTCATACAGCAACAAACTTGCATAAACACATAAATACTGATGTGTTACAAAGATAATCACCGAGTTTTTATATATATATTAGGACAACTTGTTACATAATTGTTTGTGAAGAAACAAAAATGCATATAGGTTACATCACCCAATCATTACAAGTTCAATACATATAAAGGCAAAATATCTTTCTTCACATTGGTGATCATTTGTCTTCAAGTTGTACCCAAAACTCGGCTTCAGTCTTCAGATCCATAAATACTGCTCCCAACAAAAGTACCTACAAGGAAAAAAACCTAATGGGTCAGGGGAGATGGTGGGGGTGTAGGGAAGACCAAACTGCGGAGATGAGCTACCTCCTCCTCGAGCTCGTGGACTCGATGAATCAGGAATCTCACCTGCTGCTCAAGTGTAAGGACTCGAGCAGCATAACGATCTACTGGTGCATGAACAGATGGTGGTGGTGATGCTGGTGGTAGTGGAGATGGTGGTGGTGGTGAAGATGGTGGTGGTGGTGTGGCTGGTGGTGGGAAGTCTGGTGGAGGGGGTCGTCTGGCATCAGACTCTTTCTCCAGCTCATAGATCCTTCGGCAGAGGATCTCAACCTGATGCTGGAGGGATAAGAGAAGATCATCCCTGGTATACCCAGAGTTGTGAGAAGGATGATACGGATCAGATGATGGCATGACATGTGGAGGGGATGATGGAAAAGATCGGGATGGATGAAAACGTGGGCTCATCTCAGGTGGTGGTACATGTGGATGTCCTGAGGGCTCTCCCTCATGAGTAGGTGGTGTGTGTGGGAAGGCTGACGCAAAATGAATATGTTGTATCTAACTAGAGTGGTCTACTGGGACGGGTGGTTGTGATAAGCTGTCACTAGTAACATGAGTGGGGGTATGAGGAGGTGTATCAACAGGCGTGGAAACAGGAGTAGGTGTAGCAGGTGCAGCTAACATGGCATCATCGTCATCTACAGGGTAAGCCTCTAGGCCTGCGGCCCGGAGTGCAGAAGAGGTCACTGACTCTCATGAGTCAGCGTCAGAATCGGGATCAGAATCAGAGGAAATGTCAATAACGGAGACTACAGGTGATGCTACGTCTAGAATAGCAATGTCAAAAACCTTGCCATCTCCAAGATCATCATCAAGGTGGTCGACCTCGAACATTGGGACCTCAACATCGTCATCCAAGTCAACAATGAAGGGCCAATCCTCAGCAGGGATGGCAACAAGTGGAATGGCATGGTGTGACACCTGTGCCTCTACGACCATCATATAAATACGAATCTAATGAAATCTTGTGTTTCATTCTTGGGTTTTGTACAATTACATATGACATTTATACATATCAATTCTTGTTCGATTTCGAGCTTTAAATCACTTTCTGGAAAGTTATACGCAAACTGTTGTGCAAACGTAATCAGTTTAACGCGACTAACACTCCGGAATAGTGACATAAGCTTTGCATACCTTAAATAACCTTTACATAACTTAGAAATAAGTTTTGAAGGGTTTGGTATGGCAAAAACAAGTTTATTCGATCACAGGGACTATTTGCGTCAAACTGCAAAAGTCTACCGTTTCATATGGCAACGTACATTCTGGAACATGATCATAAGCTAAACATACCATAAACAACCTTAACATAACTTAGAAATAAGCTTTGAGTGGTTCGGTATGCGAAAATACGCTTAGGGTATGTTTGGCAAAAGTAGTTGTTGGCTGGTGGCTGGAAGCTGGTAGCTGGTGGCTGGAAGCTGGTAGCTGTAGCTATAGCTAGTAGCTGTAGTTTTTTAGATATATTTGGTGTTTGGCAGAGTAACTGAAGCTTTTAATAAAATGTATAAAATGATCAAAATGGATATAAATAAAAATTTAAAAAGTTTATTCGTTAAAAAGTTTATTATCTTTAGAGGTTAAAAAAATCATTTTTCCCTAAAAGCTTGTAGCTCCTTCTAAACGCTACTAGTAGGAGCGTTCAACCAAAAGCTTCAAGCTCCTTCAACCAAACAAGACTTTTTATTGAATAGGAGCTTTTTCTTAAAAGCTTAAAGCTAGAAGCTTCTAAAAGCTCCTAAAAACTCCATGACAAACATACCCTTAATTGATCAAACAGGGACTAAAAGCGTCAAAAAACGGCGTAAGTTTGCATTGTTTGAAATCAATTAGAACAACTTGAAACAAAAGAATTATATTACAATAAGTATATAAAGTTTAAATGTGTTTCCAGGCATCCTACTAAGTTCCATGCATCATCAACATCAACATAAACCTGCAACATCTTTTAAAAGCATAGTTCAATACAAAAGTATTGGCGAGTACACAAGTTTTAGATACATAGCATAAGTATAAAAGAATTTCTCAAATCCAACATGGCAATTTGGTATACAAGGTTGATCTAGCATGCATAATTAAAAGTAAAACCCGATTGTCCACAAGAATAATGAGCATCCCTCGCCACCGAAGTGAACGAGACCGTTATGTATAATATTGTTCATCCCTCGACACCGAAGTAATCAAGATCGTAAATTGTTACTTAACAATACCCCGTCAGGTGGTGTGCTACACCTATAGCGCTATAATTGTTAAGGTGGGCTAGCTAAGTTAATGAGAAATAGCATGCATGTATTCTAGCATGAAACCTAAGTATAACAAATAGCACGTATGGAGGATTGAGTGAATAAAAATGTTTGTGTGAATTGTGTATTGTGATAAGTTAAACATGTTACATCCAAAAGTGTGTTAAAGCGTAACAAGTGTACTCACAATATTGCACATGCTTTCCGACTATCCGTGATTGACGAGTTGTTTGCGGATAAGGATTCAATGATAAGGTTACATGACGTTTAGGAAGTGGTAGGATTCGGGATTTAGAATTTAAAGTATCAAAAGTATGTATATCAAAGTAATATCTAGTTCTAACCGCTCGTTTATGACACTATGTTATGTGGTTTCATGGGTCCCAAATTGCCCATTAGAATCAACAACAAGTGACTTAGAACTTAGATATAATAGCCTAAGTTTATGAAGAATAATCATGACTTGATTACTATCACAAAATCAGCCATGTTCTTATGTATATATAGTTATAATATCAACCTAAAACTAAGTCCAATCATAGATAACATGTAGTATCATGTAAGTCAAGCATGGAGGTTGAAACCTCATTGTATGATTCACCACTACACAAACCATCATGAAAATGGTTCGTTCGGGTCATGAATAACAAGAAAATAAACCTATCTAACATAAGCTCAAGTGACTAAGTACACTACAACCAGGGTGTGCCAACACTTCATGGAAAGAATGAACTAAGTGAGGAGGGCTAGACGGGGCTAAGGTACTTTGATTCTAGTAAGTCACAAAAGTGTTCATACACAAGGTTCAAATGAAGGAGTGGAACTTAGATTGGAAAGCCAAAGCTTCTATTTGTTCACACTTCACAAGTCACAAGTCACAAATTCATCATATGGAAGATGATGACTTGTGCTTGTTTTCACCATTGGTTTTACCATATATAAACAGAAATAAAATAAGTGTTTGAACTCATAACTTGGATGGTAATCACCTCAACATAAACCCACAACCATAGACTTGGTTGTGAGCTTGGTGGGTACAAGATTCCACCAAGTTATTAACAAGAACATGAATATGAAATCAAAACAGAAAGTTTAGAAGTGTTTGCACCTCTTAAACTTTATACGAATCAACTCCTAACAAGTCTCATAACCTTAGATAGGTTCAAAAACAAGTAGGCACAAGATACAATCAAGAAAACATAGTTTTATAAAAGTTTAACAAGTATTCTTCCAAAACAGAAAGTTTGGACCTCAAAATGGTGATTTTACACCTTAGATTACCATGGTAATCTTATGGAAACACTCCTAGAGGTGTTCCAAACTTTGTAGAAGAAGAAATGGTGGAGAAAGTTGAAGAAAAGTGTTCACTTTGGCACTTAGAATAATCTGCCAAAACTAGTATTTCCAGCTGATTTGAGAGATTTTTGAGAGTGTAAATGAGTTGGAAAAGTGAAAATGAGTGTTAGGAGGCTTGTTTATATAGTGGAGGATTAGAGTTTGGTGTTAAATGAAGATTAGAAGTGATCAAGTATGAATATTCAATGTATAATTCCTTTAAGAATGATCAAGTTTTATTACGATCAAGGTCTTGGAAATATGATTACAAGAGATACGGGTTTCCCGCAATAGATTATAAGAAAACTTTCTAAATAAGGAAAGTTCTAAAAGCGAGGCGTTACAACCATCATCCCCATCGTTCCCTAAATCATCTCCACCATCGCCAGATCTAGCAAAAAACCACCAATATCTCACTTAAAAATACCTAATCGAGTTCCCCCTTCATTCCCGGTGGTTCCACACCACCATGGCTCCGACGACGAAGTTCGAATCTGATGGTGACCAGGGATGAGACTCGAATCTGACGGTGACAAGAATGAAACCCGATTTCTATTCCCATTTCTAGTGTTTTCCGGTTGGCATCACGGTGGTGATGGTTGTGAACAATGGTGGTTTGAGATGGTGACTGGTAGTGGTTGTCTTTCTGACGATGGTGGAGGTTGACGACGATTTAGTTATGGTTGGATGCCATCGGAGTTTAGGTGGGTAGTGAAAGGTAATGGTGGTGTACAGAGTTTGGTGGTAATTGGAGTGTTGGTGTAGAGGTGATGGTTAAACTGGTGTGGTGGAGGTTGTATTGATGGCTTGGTGGAAGTCACAATTGTTTAGTGAATTTAGGTTTCGAAAAAGCTGGGTTTAGTTGTTTACTTTTAGGAAATTATGTATAAATTATAATAATATAATTATTACAATTGTGAGTTTAGTAATGTTTAGATATATATATATATATATATATAGTTATATATTTATCTGATAATATATATACAAATGTTTGTGTGTGTGCATATATATTATTTAATTTATACATATATATGTATATGTGTGTGTTTTATAACATTATTTTTTTTTTAATGTAAAATAAGTTTTAGAGTAAAATGGCAAGTTGAAAAGTTCATAACGAAAATGGCAAAAATACCTCTGGTTATAACCAAGTTTTTAGATGGAGTTAGACATTGTAATTAAAATGGCAAAAAAATTGAAAACTCAGGGACCAAGAGAAGAAAAAAAAACAACTTAGACTAAAATGACAATTTGGGATAAACATCAAAGACTAAAATGACAATTTACTCATAAATAAATTAACAATAGAAGTATGATGACGTGTAAATGCTAATATTTATGTTTTTAACTTTTAACATATCATACAATCCACACATTTTTTTTCTTTTTATATGTTTAACATGTACATAAAAATTAATTAGAGAAGTCTGATAAACGTGTAATCGCATATAAACGTAACTTTTTTTATTGTAACATATAAAAAATAATATATTCTTACATTTTATATCTTTTTCTTTCTTTATATCAAACCACTACTACATATAAGCATTTTAAGTATATTTATACGGTTGGTTGCAAATTTGAAAGGGTCGTATTATTGGCACAACTTGGGGGATTAAATGGACACCCTCAATACGATCGTATAGGCCTATACGATGCGTATTGAGGTGGGTTCAAACTTATATGTCAGTCAAAGGCTGACAATGTCCCCTTATCAAAAAGTAATACGCATCGTATAGGCCTATACGATGCGTATTGAAGGTGTCGACTTAATTTTTTAATTTTGCAAGGTAGCTTCCTGTCACGCGGTAGCTTTTCGTCACGCGAATGAAGAAGCAGCACTTTGGACATTTGTCGGTCTTCAAACATCTAGGAAATATTATTTGAGAATACCCCTGAATTTATCGAAGCTGTAGAATGAGATCCTCCACTGTTGGGTTATCATCTTTCAACCCCATTTTCCCTAAATTTATCGATTTTGTTTTTCAACGGGGATGTAATGCAATAATTTCTCTCAATTAAATAGACAGACACTTGCTTCATAGGACTCACTTGAATCGTCTCGGATGTAATAACAGTACGTTTAGCATCCGTGCCTGCTTGAATTGCAGAAAGCAAAGGATAACGAAGATGATGTAACACCCCAAAAATGGGTTTGGTAATTTAAACCCGGTTAATATAAAGGAACGGGTAAAAGTACCGTTAGTGGTAAAGGTGAAACCGTAAACAAAATAACTAGGAACAAATTAACCTAGTGGTAACATGAATATAAGTAACAAGATAAGAGTTTCAGTCTCATTTATTATCAAACGGAACTTACGGGACCAAAACTGTTAAAAGGGAAACAAGAGTTTTAATAAATAAAATTAAATCATAACACACACATAGTGTGTCTGTGTGTGTGTCGATGTCCAGGAGAAGAAAGAACAAGGGTTCAAACCCTAGTTCATGAAGAAGCTTCAAATTGAAGGAAAATTTGGAGCTCAAACTTATAATTGAACATGATATAATGATCACCTACACAAGGGGATCATGAGGTATGTCTTAAAACTTAGATTGGTGATCTTGTATGAAGTGGGTTATGTTTAATCCGTGAATTAGTTAGAATGAATACTTGTTAATGCTATCATGTTAAAGTTGAATCATGGTTAAATTTTTAGTTATTTGGATGAATTAGAATGAGACCCAATGCATGAGTGTGAAGAAGATGATCATGATGAACTTGTAGGTGTTATATTGTGATTATGTGATGTATAAGGTGTTATATGATAGATTGTGATAGATAAACTTAATATGGAATTGATGATTATGAGATTTTGCTTGAATATGATGGTTCATGAGATGAAATTGGGAAGGACATGCTTGAAACACTTGTACATTATGCTTAGAAAGTGGTATGCACACCAAGTGTTTGATGATATGCTTAGGTGAAAGTGATAAGTGAAATTGTATGCTAACAATGGATAAATATATGTAGAATGTGGGATGTAATAGATAATAGGTTTGCAAAAGGAATGTGTTCTAGATGGATTACAAGTGGGAAATTAGTTTGATAAGATGATATGGTAAGATACATGCATTAGAAGGTTATATTACATGCTTTGAGGGTGTGATGCACACCGTATGTGGGATTAAGTGTTTGATCATAACTAGTAAATGATCATGTACTAAATATTAAGCGTGTGAACTCACTAGCAAGTAAAGATCGTAGAGTTATGTAAATGGATTAACTTTGAATGTGGTGGTCAATTTGTAGGATCATGAAGAATTAGCATATGTAGGATTGACTATGTGATTATATGTGCATATAACTAGGTGATCATGCGGTATGTGTATCATCACATGAGTATGAAATGCATACGATGTTATTACTATGGTATACCTTATTAAGAATAACAATATGAAAGTATACATGTAAGTTGGATCGTTGACTTTTGAAAGTCAACAGTGTATGAATGTAATGGATGGGCTTTTGGACACAAATGTAAGAGTAGAGAATTAATGTGTTATGTATTAGATGATTTATGTGCTATGTGTGATGGTAATCGAGTTGCGTGAGATTTGAATGAGGTAACTATTGGTATATGTCATAAGTATGCGAAAATGTGACTAATGAAAGTCAAAATAATGTGTAAATGAAAAGAAATGAATGTTTGTATGTATGATCATATATATGCTAACTTTGATACGAACGTGATGACATGTAAGGAAGGGAATCGTATCAATTGACTTAAGCACGAGGGCTAACGCGACGAGATGAGACAAGGAAGTAAGCTCTAATACGCACACTTAAGGTAAGTGATTCCGATTCACTTCTTAGTACGTATGTAGAATTTTAATATTTATGAGTGTGGAAAATTATGCAAGGATTATGTAATGAATGAGAGTATTAAGATAAGTGTTATTCTAGTATAATGAAGGAGTTATCTATAACGAAGGTAAATTAGTAGGATTAAACGGGTCAAATAATGGTATAAAGGATTTATAAGCCGTTTGCTTATAAATCAGCTCTTGCTGTAACCCGAGGTGATAAACGGATCCGAATTTAAATTACGGTTGCATAGAAACAAGAATCTTGTAATTTGGATATGTACATCAAAAGTTATGAAACTTAGAAGTTGGAATTTTGGTTAAAATCATAGCTGGGCAAATGTGCAACAGTGATTTCGACATAAATAAGGAACATTCTGTCGAAATCAGGGCGTCGCGTCACGCGACGATGAGCCTACAACACGGTCGTGCACCGCGATAGTCGTCGCGCCCCACGAGAACCGGGGGCTGCATCTGTCGCGCCCCGCGAGGAAGCCAATAGCTGGCAATCTTTGTTTTCTTGTTCGATTTCGTATCCGGACTCGATGTTTTAAATGATTTTCAATGTTTCATAACTTATATTAAAGTCGGTTTTGAATATAAGTGATGATATGAGCCTCCGGATAGTGAGAGTATGGATTTTCCTTCGTGTTAGTGAAGGAATTCTATAAGTAATCGAGTCTAGGAACGAGTAGATATGCAGAACGATAAGTATAAAACTTATATTATGGGAAGTTGTGATCATGACAAGCATAGGTATATGTGAATAAAAGTGGTATGCGTGAGCTCGTATGTATGTATGCGTGTATGAATGTGTGCGTATATATGTAGGTGTATATGTTTGTATATACGTAGGAATTAGGAATGTATACATGTAAGAGTGTGAGATGTTATAAATGTATGAAGGAATGGTTTCAACACGTTTGGGCATTGACGATTACTAATGTTGTGCCTTGAGATTGGAATGTAATGCATGTATGAGATCGTCGGGTTTATGAGGGATTGAAGCCGAAATTGGATTAAGAGAATTTAAGAGAATGCTTGAATGAGCCTAAGTTTACATCATGGATTGTTATACGACTTCCTATTATATAGAATAATGCCGTATGGTGTGTTAATGACTAATGGTTAAGTTGTATGTGATGTCCATAGGTATCGCACGGATTTCCTCGACCACTAACGAAGATAAGCAAGCGTTGATCGAGTCAAAGAACAAGGGTTGTACGGAAGAATAGTCACATAGTTCGAATTATGTATCGCCTTGAAGTATTAATTTAAGTATGAATGTTGTAAATTCCTTTTTATAAGACCTTTGACATTTTGTAATTTTTCCCTTACGTAAGTAATGTCGTTAATAGAGAAAGAAAATTTTGGGCTCATATTTCCGCTGCGTCGTTTTTAAGTTATTACGTGTTAGGGCGTTACAGATGAACATTGTATTAATCACGAAAGTACTAAACAACTGAGATAACAGCTCAGGTTTCATCAGCTGCATTTGGAACAGGAGAGTTGAAAAAACTGCAATTGGAATTGATCTTGGAACAACATACTCTTGTTACCATATGACACATGATAAAAGCGCTTTTCTAGACAATCTGGGATTATGTTCCGCAAATTGGGAACCACATATTTGCTTCAAGATTTACGTCCGATGTTCAAGTTTGATCACATTTGACTTCATCTGCGGCAGTCCATTGACTTTCTTCCCACGTGTCTGCACCGTGATCTTCATATTCTTAGTTCAATACCAACTCATCTTTAGTAGTGTTTGTTTTAGAACCTGATTCAGATACACAACGGTTCTCTAATTCCAGATCACTAAGCAAATACACAACGGTTCTCCAATTCCAGATTAGTAATGTAAAGAGAAGCGTTGAGATAACGGACATCCATCAAGCTCAAAAAGAAAACTTGCGTTTCCCATAGTCACAAACGATTGCGGTTTGTATTTCCCATAGCCACCGTTTCCGTAGTAAAAAATGGTTGCGGTTTGCACATTCAATCTTCATCGCTTCATTAAAATTAACAAGGTGGTATCTTTGCACCGTGATCTTCATATTCTTGGTTCAATACCAACTCATCTTTAGTAGTGTTTGTTTGAGAACCTGATTCAGATACATAAATCTTGAAGCAAATATGTGGTTCCCAATTGGTTACAGAAACCACTAGCAGAAGAACCCGATACGTCTTCATGTTACGGAGAATATTCTCGAAATTGAAGGAAAAGGAAAAATGGTAGCTGAAGTTTCGTCTTCTATGATGATCCGAAGCATTCCGAATAACTGCACAAAGATTTGTTGCGTACTGATTATTGAAAAGATTTGTTGAAATCGAAGAAAAGAGTAAAAAAGATGAATTGAGGCGTGCATTGTTTAAATCTGAATCAGTTGGTATGTGTTCATATCAGCATTGTTTATCACCCTGTGTGAGCATTGGAAGCCCGGTAAACAGTCTTGCAATTATATCGTGTTAAGATGTTTCAGTCTGCACACATTCTAGGATAAAAACGCTTATTTAGACAATCTAGGATTATTTTCTAACTAAACCCTTGAATCCCAATGCTTCTCTAAAAATATTTGTTCCTTTTGCTAGTGTTTCCCATAGTCACAAACGATTGCGGTTTGTATTTAGCATAGCCACCGTTTCCGTAAGAAAAAACGGTTGCGGTTTGCACATTCAATCTTCATTGCTTCATTAAAATTAACAAGGTGGTCTCGGTTGCATATTTTAGAGAGACCTTTAAGTACGGATCCTACAGTTGTATTTGGAACAAGAAGTCCAACAATCTGTTCATCATCTGTTGTTGTCTAAACAATATGAATGCACGCAACGAATTTGACAACTGTGACAGCTTATTAAAAGTATAAATCACCTCCAATCCCTTCCTGGCAAATCACACACTATAAAGTTTAAACGTATCGTGTGTTGTAGATTGGAAAGATGACCGAATAGAGTTCTGAATAAAAGACTGTGGAGAACTTGTTTGCGTTATCCTTCAACATACGCTAAAATACTCTAAAATACGAAAAAAAAAAACTCTAAAATACGAAACAAAACTCTAAAATACGCAAAAATACGCTAAAATACGATAAAATACGCTAAAATACGATAAAATACATGAAAATATGTTAAAATACGATGCAATATGTTAATATACGTCATATTACGAAAAAAACACATGAAAATACGTTAAAATTCGCCGAAATACGTAAAAATACCCTAAAATAGGTTAAAATAAGCTAAAATACGCTCAAATACGTCAAAAATACTATAAAATACGCAACAATATGTTATAATACGTCAAAATAGGCAAAAATACGTCAAAATACGCGACTAATGATATTTCCACACACGTATACATATAACAAGGCACTATGCAGTACAAGTGGATTTCAAACAAAACTGTACATAATCATAGAATACGATATTCGCATGCAACCGAACGGCACCGAAACGACGTATGTTGAAGGTATGCGTCATAAAACGACAAAATATGCGAAAGTTCGGCAAAAAACGACACGTATACGTGTCGAACCGAGGGAAACACGATAAAACTAAATTTGAAATTATGCCATATACGATCGTATAGGCCTATGTCGTATCGTATATCGACTTAATACGCATTGTATAGATCTATACGATGCGTATTAAACTTTGAATTTCTCAAAAATGCCCCTGAATTTACCAGAAAAACAGGGGTATTTCAGTAATTTCATTGATTAATACGCATCGTATAGGCCTATACGATGCGTATTAAACTATAAATTTCTCAAAAATGTGTTTCAAATCAAGGGTCCCATCATTACAACCACTTGTTTTCAATGGGGATGTAATGAAATGATTCCTCTCAATTGAATAGACAGACACTTGCTTCATATGACTCACTTGAATTGTCTCGGAAGTACTGAACAACCGAAATAACAACTTCGGTTTCATCAACTGCATCGTTTACCGTGGAATGCATCCTAATTTCTGTAAATCGCACAAACAAGCATGCCTTGAACAAGTCTAGAACACTCGTAATCCTCAACCGGCTTTGAAACCGGACGAAATCTATTAAGAAACTGTTCGATTTCACGGTGAGTGGAGAAATTAGCGAAGGAGAAACTGTTCGACACAGACATGCATCAGGAAGGAATCATATAATGATTCTTTTCAATTGAATAGACAGACACTTGCTTCATAGGACTCACTTGAATCGTCTCGGAAGTACTGAGCAACCGAAATAACAGCTTTAGTTTCATCAGCTGCATCGTTTACCGTGGAATGCATCCTTATTTATGTAAATCACACAAACAAGCATGCCTTGAACGAGTCTAGAACACTCGTAATCCTCAACTGGCTTTGAAACTGGACGGAATCTATTAAGAAACTGTTCGATTTCACGGTGAATGGAGAAATTAGCGACGGAGAAACTATTCAACACAGACATGCATCAGGAAAGAAGCATATAAAGAACCTTCAAAAGTTAGAGAATATACAGACTTCAAAAGTTAAACATATTTTATTAGCTATTATACCTCGTTTAATAGCAAGATAGGAAGGATGAGGTATCAGCAGTTAGCACGAAAAAGTTTCTCTCGATCAGGTGTTCTAATAGAATTCCTGTGTTAACAATGTCATGTTAATTGTTTCAGATGACATGCTTAGTAACAAAGAGGAACACTTTCTTCTTTTGTTCTTCAATCTTTGTTACTTGTTAATGTTTTATTTTTTTCTACTTTTAGAAAAGTTTGACCACCCCACGACTGAATAAAACGGAACATAATCTCAGATTGCCTAGAGAAGCGCTTTTATCATGTGTTATATGTTGGACGGAATATATGGATGGAAAGCCCGCATAGTTTATTTTTTTTTTATAATTTACAGACGATTTAGAGAAACAGAGAATACGTTACGAGATTCTTCGAGAATTAGAAAAGGAGAAAATACGGAACGACAAGGGTGTTGGTCTTTTCTCCCATGTGTGATCCAGAGGTCGGTCTCGGGTGGGCATAAGATCCGTGGGCCCTATTGTCGGATATGTGACTCCATGGAAAATGTGATTAAGGTAAGCGTGCCGTAAAGTTGCACCTGTTGTCTAGAGAAGCGCTTTTATCATGTGTCATAAAACGGAACATAATTCTAGATTGTCTAGAGAAGCGCTTTTATCATATGTCATATTAGAGAAACATAATTTTACAGACGATTTAAAGAAACAGAGAATACGTTACGAGATTCTTCGAGAGTTAGAAAAGGAGAAAATACGACACGACAAGGGTGCTGGTCTTTTCTCCCACTGTGCAAACTTGAAGAATCTCACCATAACACATTGTAGACTAGTGGGCTTGAAGATCCATGGGCCCTATTGCCGGATCTGTGACACATGATAAAAGCACTTTTTTAGACAATCTAGGATTATGTTTCGCAAATTGGGAACCACATATTCGTGTGTAAAAGCTCGGAAAGATGACCGAATAGAGATCTGAATATCCCCTTGGTAGTTGTTTACCACATGACACATGATAAAAGCTTTTCTTTAGACAATCTGGGATTATGTTCCGTTTTAACATGCCGCTTAAATCTCAGTTATGTCTCATTGCATTATGATAATATTGACAGGGGTGCTAGTATTTTCTCCCACTGTGCAGACTTGAAAAATCTAACCATAACACATTGTAGACTGGTGGGCTTGAATGGTTTTAATATATTCTTGAACTATCTAGTCTAATACTTGAAAATGGATATGATCATGTCAAGATCTTTATCTATCATGTCGTCGACTAACTGCTCGAAATCCCTTTCGTTTCTCGGGTTCGCATTCGACATAACACAACAAAAAATAAACTTCAAAAAACCAGTGCCTTGATACGTATTGTATATGCGTATACGATGCATATCAACCCCGCCGCCAGACATAACCTGTACCTGTCAGTCTGCCATGTCTTTTATTTTATTTTAATTTATTTCAATTCACATCGTATAGGCCTATACGATGAGTATTTAATTGAAAAAGTATGCAGATAGATAGGTGGTGTGCCATTAGAGCATTCACATCCAAGGCATCATATTGTGAGTGTGGGGTTTTTAAAATGTATCAATCAATCAATCATACCCAGTAAAATCCCACAAAGAGCAAAGCTATTTGTAGGGTCTGGGGTGGGTTTTTAAAATGTAAAGAGTATAAAAAGTGGTTGTGAGTGGAGGAGAGAGAAAATTTTACTGTTCATCTGTATATTTGGGGGAACACTGTTCACCCACTATAATTTTTTAATATATATTGAAAGTGGTTGTGAGTGAAGGAGAGAGAAAATTGTAATATATATTGAAAATGAGAGAGAAAAAATATTTGTTTTTAGTGGAAATATATTGATATAGAAGTTGTTTTTTAGTGGAATGTATGTATATTTTTAGTGGATTGGATGTGAATGCTCTTAGAAATCCCCATTTGAAATAGTAGAGAGGTATAGAGTATAATTATTAAACAATTATTATTGTTATGCTTATGGTCAGAAAGAAGAATACATATAGAGAAGTGTGAATTTCCCACTGAATTTACGCCGGTGCGACCATGAAACCTGCCACTATATACCCCCCCTTACCCCTACACCCACCCCCCTTTTCTTCTTCTTCCTCTTCAACTTTTTACCATCTCAAAACTCACTTTCCCCCCTACTTTGTTATCTGCATGTGCCCCATTACTTCAAAATCACACATTTCAGCCTAAAAACAATTACTTTTTCACTCCTTAAGAATGGTTGCTTGATTTGTTTCTGAACCCTTTGTCATCTTCTTGTTCATCACTAAACTAATGGCGAGAGAAAATAACTGGCTTTCGTTTTCTTTGTCACCCATGGAGATGTTCACTTCGCAGCCGAACCAGTATTTCTTCAACGATAATTTCTACTCCAATGGTAGTACTACATTCATTTTGCTTTTCAAATCTGTTATTCTTTTGTCTGAATAGAATAGGCTGCTGCACCTGAGTCCGGACTGTTCAGTCCGGATTCAGGTGCAACAAAATTTTATGCCCTTGAATACGGAGCAGAAACAAAAGTGGAGCCGCAATAGCATTGCGCATGTAGAAATTTAGAGTAATTAATAAGTATATGTTTTGTGGTGCAGGTTGGACCAACACCGGAAAAGACAACCAAGAAGGAGTGGGAAGTTTTGTGGATTCCGACATCAACAACCACCAAGCTCCTAAGCTAGAAGATTTTCTAGGCGGCGACATGGCATCCAACCCGTTTCGTTACTCGGAAACCACCGAAACACAGGACTCTTCTTCATTGACTCATATCTATGACGGAACTAGTCCCGTCTACTACACCGATCAACAAGACCTTAAAGCGATTACAACCGCTGGGTTTCAGACCAACTCCGGCTCCGAGGTGGACGACTCGGCGACTCAGTTCTCCGAGTCGACCGAGTTGGGTTACGGTGGTCAACGGTCAATGAATGCTTTGTCGTTGGGAATCACAACCACCACTGCTACTGCTACTACTACCACCGCCGCCGGCGGAGATGAAAAGGCGATCGTGGCCGTTGATTCTGGTGGTCAGAATAGTTGTAAGAAGATTGCTGATACTTTTGGGCAGAGGACTTCGATCTACAGAGGTGTTACTAGGTATCATTATTATTATTATTCATTGTCTTTTATTTTTTAAAATTTTTAAATAAATATTTGTTTTGAGTGTTTTATAAAAGGATTAAAAAATGGTGATTTGTGCTGCAGACATAGGTGGACTGGAAGATATGAAGCGCATCTTTGGGATAATAGCTGTAGGAGAGAGGGTCAGGCCAGGAAAGGACGTCAAGGTACAACAACATTTCTTCTTACTTATTATCTTTTTTTTTAATTCTAATTAGAAAATGTTAATAAAGTTAATTGTAATTTAGTAGATGACATGTTTGTGGTCATACCCCAACAATCTGAGTTATAAAGGTGTGACAATCGCGTGCATTGTCGTAGCCTAGTGTTGATCGGGTATAAGATATAACCGGCCGGAGAAAGGGGGTTCCGTTGGCTTATGCATTTATTTTGGTATATTCAGTTCAAGTTCTTTAAATTTGTAAAAGGGTACAAAAAAAAGTGACTAAGCTAATTTTTTATATTAAAGTCTATAAACTTGTCTCATGTGCATGTACTGTGATTGTTTTTAAAATAATAATGACTAGTTAACTTTTAAATTTGTAACAGTTTGATAAAGTGACATCAAAAGAAGAAACTTTAACATCTTATTTTGACCAATTTAAGAATTAAGAGATCATTGTTTTAAAACACTTTCAAAGGCACGTGTATTTGGGCTTTTTGTTTAAAAATATACTAGTTTTGTGTATGTTTTACAAGCTGGGATTTTAATATGTCAAAATTAATCCGAGTGAGTGATTTTTCCTTACAAAAATGTAAAAGTATTTTTATTATTATTTAGAGTAGAGTAAATTACGTTTTTGGCCTCTGTGGTTATATCACTTTTACTATATTCGCCCAAAATAAGAATTTTTAATATATCTGCCCCCATGGTCTCTATAACTAACCATTTTGCCCCCATGATCTCTAGAGTTAGGAGCCAAAATGTTTAGTTATAGAGACCATGGGGGCAGATATATTAAAAATTCTTATTTTAGGCTAATATAGTAAAAGTGATATAACCACAGGGCCCAAAAACGTAATTTTCTCTTTAGAGTAAATTACTTTTTGAGTCCCTGTGTTTTATTGGTTTTAACCAGTTGACTTCAAAATCAAAAAGTTTAAACGCTCTGAGTCCATAACCTCTCATTTTATAACGTTTTGAGTCCCTGTGTTTTATTGCATTTAACCACTTGAGTCCAATATAAAAAGTACAAGTGTTGTAAATTGGACTCAAAACGTTATAAAATGAGTGGTTAAGGACCCAAGGCGTTAAATTTTTTTATTTTGGATTTAAATGGTTAAAATCACTAAAACACAGGAATTCAAAAAGTAATTTACTCTATTATTTATGGTGAAACTGATAAATAGAGATATTTATAGAGTATTTAAAACTGATTTTTATAAAAAGTGATTTGAAAGGAGTGAATGGTTGTTGTCATGTGTTTGCCCAAAATGGAAGGAATATGTCCACAAGATATAAACAAAATCCTGTTTGTTAAATTTGTTTCTCTTTCCAACTGGATCTAGTATCACACAACACAAACTATGTTGTAGGTAGGTCTGCATTTCACTGTAGTTTCTTTTCATCACTACTTGCTTTTACTTTTGCTTTTCACTTTCCTTTTTTCCTCATTCAGTCTTATTTGTTTGACCAAGTCACACTCTCATTTCCCATTTCAAAACGTTTTTAAAGTCCAAAACTACTATATCAATTTAGTTAATTTTAATCAAAGAAACATGTAACTTTTTTTTTTCATCGGATTGCATTGGGTGTGTGATCATCTTATTCAACTGGTGGAGAGAGAGAAGAGAGACAGAGGGGTGTTTAGACCCGCTAACACGACGACTCGTGTCGCATCCCTGTATCTAACGCATTAATCAATAACGAAAGAACCCGACTCGACCCGGTTTGACAGACAAGCGATGGTTGTTACTACATTATAGGTCACCCAAATATGTATTTAGTTTCGTTTATTATACCAAATCCGCACGAATATTACTTCAATTTTCTTTAACTTCGTTTCTTTTTCATCCTAGAAAGTGACATGTTTTTTTATAAACAAACTAAATACATACCTTGGTGCTTGTAAAATTGTTTGGGTGTCTTTAGTAAGAAAAGTTGAATAGGTCATTATACGAGATAAAGATAAACCATACTAAAACCGCTTTATTTTCCTTTTGTGTTAAACCAAGCCCCGGTCTTAACCGTGTGGTTCATATCATCAATGTATGTACCGGTCGAAATGAGTGCTTTCCTAACTTTTAGCTTTTGCTTTATCTGAAAGTATTTTGGTGATCAAATCATGGACCACTTACATAAGCTAACATTTGCTTTCTTTTGCATGTAAATGGCTAATTGCTGTTACTCCGACCACTGATGTTATTTTTCGCAGTGTACTTGGGTAAGTGGACTCGACTTATACCCGTCAATTGTTCTTTTTTTTTTTTTTGTATTATTGATTATAACGTGTCTGGTGGATTATCAGGCGGCTATGATAAGGAGGATAAGGCGGCACGGTCCTATGATTTGGCTGCTCTTAAATATTGGGGACCAACTGCCACCACAAACTTCCCGGTAAATAGATATTGCTTTATCCTCTCGGTTTCATTTGATTGATTGAAGCGGATTTTTTGATATTTTATGATAATGGGACTATAATTCATTTTTGGATTTGTATTGATGTAGGTTGCAAGCTATGCAACAGAACTTGAAGAAATGAAAAACTCAACAAAGCAAGAATTCATTGCATCACTTAGAAGGTTTGTTTTCTTTCTTAACCTGTTGTTATAAGTGGCAAATTGCATGGGTTGGGTCTAATGGATTGGTTAAATAAGTTGAAAGTTGAATAATACGTATCTTTGTGCCCCTACCCCCCTTAGACTGGTTAGTGATTGAAAATACCCCTCTCGACCCATTTATTGGTCGAGAGGGTTGCTTTTCAGTTTTTGGGTGGCAATTTCTAACCTTTTTTTTTTATAAAAAATTCCAGGAAAAGTAGCGGTTTCTCAAGGGGAGCATCCATCTACCGGGGTGTCACGAGGCATCATCAACAAGGTCGTTGGCAAGCCAGGATTGGCCGTGTTGCTGGAAACAAAGATCTGTATCTCGGAACTTTTGGTAAAATCTACAACTTTCTGTAGTCGAGACCATAGAATGCAACAGTTGTTAACAAGCTAATTAATCACGTACATTTAAAAAATAATGCAGCCACCGAAGAGGAAGCAGCCGAGGCGTACGACATAGCAGCAATTAAATTCCGGGGGGTGAACGCAGTCACAAACTTCGAGATGAAACGGTATGATGTCCAAGCTATTTCCAATAGCTCCCTTCCCATCGGCAGCTCCGCTAAGCGCTTGAAAATCTCTCTAGAGTCCGACCCAAAACCGGCACAAATCACAAACCATCACCAGCCGCCACAATACAACAGCGGCAGTAACGGAAGCAGCATCAGTTTCGCCAACATTTCCTCAGCCTCACCCATTCCTTACGCAATGCCATTTGATCCAAACTCCGCACCACCATACCATCACCAGAACTTCTTCCATCACCTCCTGCCCAACCACCCCACAACCTCCGGTTCGTTGTCGACTGTTGGGAATCCGATGCCGCTACTGCCGCCAACTTCGGGCGAGTTCTTCATTTGGCCTCACCAATCATACTAACACGTGGCCAAAGAAGTACAAGTAGCTTAGCACCATAGAGAATGCTAATTTTGAAACTCTTTAAAGCTGACCATTGCTGACCGGTTTAGCCTAGGTGATCTACTTACCTTAGTATTAGTATGGGCTGGGTATAATGTTTCTGTTTTCTTAAATTTTATGTTTTTGGAGGTTGGACTATAATTGTCAACAGGTGTTTGGAATGCTAGTTATGGGCTTTCTTTCTTTCTTTTTTTTATAAACTCTTAGAAATTTTAAATATCTTATAAAACCACTTGCAATTTAAGAAGTTTTTGGACAAAAAAAATGATAATATTTTTTTAAAAGATCAAACAAGAACTGTGTCAATAATATTTTGTAGAGTTAATTGCCATTTTCGCCCCTGAGGTTTGGGCACACTTGCCATTTGCGTCCAAAATGAAGGTTTTGTACCATTTTGCCCCCAACGTTTGTAACTTTTTGTCATTTTCATCCAAATACCTAACCAAGTTACTTTATATCTTATTATGGGTTATTTTTAACCTAACCAAGTTAGTTTATACCTTATTATTGGGTATTTTTGAAATTTATCAATTATAAGGAGGTAATTTATAAATTATCTTCTAGTTATTATTTATCAGCCTTTATAAATTATCTTCTAGTAATAAATTAAATTTTGACTACTTTTGTGTCATAATAAATAAGTTTAAATATAAGAATACACAATTTAAGAATGATTGCTTAAAAACTAAAATGATATGTACATTTATGATTAAAGCATTAACATGCAAACAATATTAAAATAAAAATTTTCGGATTAAAATGGTTGTTTTTGCATTAATTCGGGAATATACGTGTCGTGTTTGGGTTTATGTACGTGACATCACGACCCGTTTAGTAACCCTAATAAAATCAATAGGTGATTTTGGTTCAATAATTTTAGTGAAAGTCCTACGTTGAATTGTTAATTGTGATCTGTAAAATTACATTTTAATTACAAGACTTTTAAAGTTTATTTTTTTTTTTTTGTAAAACTGTAAATGCAAACATATTAAAGTATAAATGCTTATATTATTAATGTAAAAAAAATATATACACAGCTAAAAATCGTGTTATATTATAAAAATGTTAACACCAATGTGATCTTATTTAGGTATACAAACATAGAAATAGATAAAAGCGTAACAATGAACAAAGCATATGTTATCATATGAATTGTATTTTTATAATTCGAATCTTTAATAATAGACCATCTCCAATATATATGCATTAATTAAAGTAAAATTTAAAATTTAATATTGGATCATCTTTTTCAAAAATAATAACTAGAAGATAATTTATAAAGGCTGATAAGTAATAACTAGAAGATAATTTATAAATTACCCCCTTATAATTGATAAATTTCAAAAATACCAAATAATAAGGTATAAACTAACTTGGTTAGGTTAAAAATAACCCATAATAAGATATAAAGTAACTTGGTTAGGTATTTGGATGAAAATGGAAAAAAGTTACAAACGTTAGGGGCAAAATGGTACAAAACCTTCATTTTGGACGAAAATGGCAACTGTGCCCAAACCTCAGGGGCGAAAATGGCAATTAACTCTATTTTGTAACAAATTAAGATTTTGGAATATAACTGTCTATAAGGTAATAACGCAGGCTAGTACAGTAAACATCATCATGGGATACTGATAGAAAAATAATTTTATTTGCTCCCTGGATATTTATGTCCGGTTCAATAAGTCAACGCTGCTGACCGGGTCTTGACCCGTAAGAGTTACACCGTGGGCAACGAACTAAAATCCGCTTAACTAATTTAACTGGTAATTACGAACGATACGCGGGTATTGAACTGAGAGACGGGTACATGGACCAGGTGAGACAAGAGCACTCTTCTACGCCACTTGTCGCGCATGCACTCTTGCATCGCCACTTGTCGCGCACCTGGATCTCGACCAATGGCATTACATGCACTATGCATGTCCGCCACTTGGCAAACATGTATAGATCTTCATTCTCTATTTAAAGGAGGGTTGGTCTTGCATTTTGAGGGTTGGAAAAACAAGCAAAGTTCTCATAACACAAACACACCACCGACCAAGACCGCCGCCGGCCTGAACCGCCGGGTGTCGCCGCTGCCAGAACCGTCGGCCACCTCCGCCGCTACCCAACCCATTCCCTCGTTTCGATAGTTCGTATAACTAGCACTTGTTCGTTGAACCTCGGTGTCTCAACCGGTTATTCACTAACCGAAGATATATCTAAACCCCCTATGGTTGATGTTGTATTTCCTGTTTGCATGTTGGTGATCTTGTTCCATTGCGGGTGTTCCTTGGTATAAAAGTGTTCACGTTATTTTGCTACATACGCTTCCGTTGCTTAAAAATGTATATATAATCTTCACTCGTTAAAGTTTATTTTAAACAACATATATATACATGTACTCTTAATTGTCAAAAGTGTTTTGACTAATCTTTATAACAAATAAGCACATACGTATATGAACCGGGTTCATAAAATAAAAGTAAAATTATGCCATTCGGACATCCTTCAGTGGTATCAGAGTCGATGCTCACCACATGCAAATCGAAACCGCTCTTTTTCACTGGAATAATGTCACACCCTGACTTTTGCGGAAGCGTGATTATGGTGTGACTTCTTAATACCATTGCATACAATCATAACAACACTATATGATTTAAAACATTAGATGTTCATCCATAAAATAAGCTTGAAAATACCACAACATAATTGTCTGAAACGTATACTCCGAATTTAAATTACAAACCATGCAATATGTTTAAAGAGTTCACGAAGACTCAACAAAAGACTTTAAATAAACCCGAGTTTAGAACCATGTATCTCGTCCAGGATTAAGATACATCTCCTAAACCCTAATGGCTCTGGATGACATCTTTTATTCATGACGCAGCTTGAAAAACATGCATACACCTGCCAGATCCACTTAGTTCCCTGAAATACATGTAATTTGAAAACATCAACAAAAGTTGAGCGAGTTCATGTGTTTGTCTGTGTATATGAATAACCTTTTAAGTATGTCTGTATGTATGTAAGCCCTGGTATGAAGCAATAAGGAAAAAACAGATCACCAATGGTTTGCAAGGCCAATGGTATGTGTGAAATGGTGCAGGAAAACTCAAACCTAGCGGATTTTGCCACGGCATTAGTATGTGGACATAGTCACCACATGGGCCACTCTGGTCCTCATGGGTGTGGGCTCGCTACACCCAAATAGATCTATTGTCACACCCTGGCTTTGCGGAAGCGTGGTTAATTTTGGTGTGACTTCTTAATACCATAGCTTAACCATAACAAGCTATATGAATTTAAAAACCATGCAAGTCATCCATTAAGTTTTGAAAACAAAATACAGTACCATTGTTTTAACCAACAACCATAACCTTGTTCAACAACATTACAAACTAAAACATAACATAAACGTGGTTTAAGGACTGTGTCTTGTCCAGGAAAGAGACACATCCCCTAAACCCTGATGACTCCATGACAAGTGCAGCGGAAAACGTTCCATACCGTGCCAGATCCGTTTAATTTCCTGAAATACATGTGAGTTGAAAAATCAACAATAATGTTGAGCGAGTTCATGTGCAAGTGAGTAAGTAAAAACACTTGTGAGTATAAAAGTTTCCTGGTATGTAGCAGTGTAAGAGGACTTGTGATCACCAATGGTTTGCAAGGCCATTAGCATGTTGTGAAATGCAAGTAGGTAGACACAACCCTAGCCGATTTTGCGTTGGGTACCAAGTCACTCCAGGTCCGTTCTGTTAGTCCTCCGAGAGGCCTGTTCTGTTGGGCCGGGAGCTGGGCTCGCTACACCCAGATAGATCTACCGCTCGAGTCCCTCGGTGTTCTAACTACCCATTCACATGATCTAAACCTCCTTACGTAAATCATACCGTGTATAATAGTACTTGTAAACAAAGTAACATGTATTTCACCCCCGCAGTTAAGAAAACTGAAAACAGTTAGAGAAAAGGGGGACATGAACTCACAGTGAATGCGCGTCTCTACCAAGTGTCTCCAATACAGTAAGCTGTGCAACGACCTACAAGTGCTAATTCTATTAGACGGACGGCCGTGCTTTAGCTTTATAGTTTAAGTCTTTGGGGAAATAGTTAGACAACTATTTCGTGTTTATGTTCAGTACACACTTGGTAGTTAAACTTCTTCCCAAGGATGGGGGATACAATACATGTGCGTAAGTTATGTTTTATCAATCGTGTGGTAATGTAATTACCGGTGTAACTTATATGTTTGTGGAAGCGTTCGTACAGTTTTGGAATCATTAACGCTTGTAAATATTATTTTCACTCTAAAATAATATTTATGTATTTCACAAAATAATCATAAACAGTGCTGTGACAAATATATTTATCACGTTAATCCTTGTGAAAATCCCACCTCCGAATATTTAGTAAAATATAGTGCTGGCGAAATTTATGTTTCGAAAGTATGTCCAAAAATAGTTCTAACACTTGTTGTGTAAATAAACCTAAGTGTTAGGTTTTTAGAAAATTTCGCCAGAGTTTCCTCTGTAACTGGAGGTGGCCACGCTTTCAAGCGTATCATTTTCTTTTAACAAATCAATCAATCACTTCTTTATTCAATCAAACAATTTCCGACACATCAAACTAGTCGATAAGTATGTAAATCGCATAATCGCATGAACTTGTAGTTTTTCCGAATCTATAGTGTAAATCCCATTATTTCTTGTAGATCTTTATATAAAGTAACTTTAATCTTGTAAAAACCTTGTGACTAGCGAAATCCGTCTTTACAACTTCTAGTCATTTTCCCAAAAATAGTTATTTGTCGGATCTTTTCATTTCACAAGTGTCTACACACTTGTGGTTTATAAAATCATGTTTGTTAGTGTAGGATCCTATCTTTAAAATACATGGTTTCTTAAATGTGTGGTTCTTTAAAAATACCACTTGCGGATGCGTAGATCCGCTAGTTTTAAACACCATTGTACCGGTTAAATCACTTTTACACAAGTAAAATATTTCTACACAAGTTCATGTATCTTGTGTGGTAGAGTTTCGCCTTTTAACCCTTGTGTTAACCAAAAACAAGCTTATGTGAAGATCCATGATCTTACAAAGTCGGGTTAAACGGAGATCCGAGCTACCACATCATAGATCGGGTCTCAAAAGTCTCATTTTTCAAGTCCTACGACTTTTACACAAGTTATATGTCTTTAACCACCATTTTAAGTATTTTTAGTAGACTTTTATGCATCAAAATGTATGTTAACGATATTTAACCGACAATATTCCTTTTAACCACTTTAGATGAGTGTAAAAACAAGTTTTAAATGTTATACCTCTAGCTCGGGGCTAGGGAAGATCTTTGATAAAAAATGCGTGGATAAAAGCTAACGGTAGAGGTCCTTCGTGTTCCGCTTGCTCCGAGGCTCCTAATACGTGACTTGTGAAGCTTGTATATGATTGGAATGGAAGAGACAAGAACCGAAAGTATGATGGTGGTGAGGGTGGAGTTCGGCCGAGAATAGGAGGGAGCAAGAGAGAGTGAGTTTTGGTCTTTGAGTGTTATGTTATGTGAAAGATCACAAGTGTAACTCCAAGATCTTATAGGCAATTAGGAAGTGATTAACCATTGGATGCAATGCTATCTAGATTTTAGACAAAGGGGAATTAAATAATCAAGCTTGTACCATCATGTCCCCCATACATGGGGACGGTTGTAAGGTGGGGGGGGGGGGGTCCCTTGGTTCGAAATCAACTAGTAGTTAGGGAGTTTAGTTAAGTTAAATAGGTAGGTTAAGTGTTAAACTCCGTTAGTTATATAAGGCGCGTTATGACGGGTGTTAGGGAAATCAGGGACCCTAACTGGCTCAGAAAATTAAAGATAGTGAAAATAATAATATTTTCATGTTCCGGGTAAAGTCCGGGTGTCCGGTTGGGTAGTAATCCGTTAAAGTGTTACAAAAGCTTTAAAGTGTCGTTATTAATATTTTAGTGACACAATTTGTTTTCCCGACACTTTAGAAAGTGTCTAGTAATATTTTCTCATGTTCTGGCACTTTACTAGTCAGCTAGAAGCTGGTTTATTTATTAAAGTGCTGTGTTTGGTACTTAAAGTACGTTTTAGGCACATCCGAATCAGTGTATCTTATTCCTAGAGACGCAGCACCACAACCCTTATATCCCTACACTCACTACCAGTGTAGCCAAAATATATGAGGCTCTTAACAGGCCTTAGAGGCAGTGTCTGCCTGATGCTGGTTATATCAGCATGTTCACTGTGTATCCGTTTAGTGCTACTGTGCTTTTTGTGCATCATGTTTGTCACTAAGGTGCCGTATGTAAATAATGTAGTGACAGCATATAAAGTATGATGCAAGTAAGTGCATGTATCAGTATGCAGGTAGCAGTTTATCAGCTAGTTTCAAACAAGCACAGTAATTAAGCAGTAATTAATCATTAATTAAGTTGTACGGATACCTGGTTTAGTGCGGGTTGTCACATTCTCCCCCCGTTAAATAAATTTCGTCCCGAAATTTAAGTTCTGCCTGTAGAAGCAGGGTTCCTAGGAAATAAGTGGGGGTATTTCTCTTTCATCCGGTCCTCACGTTCCCATGTGAATTCAGGACCATGTCTGGCATTCCAACGAACTTTGACGAGTTTGACACTGCTCCGGCGGGTCTTGTTAACTTTCCAATCTGTGACCTCGACAGGTTCTTCTACGAAGTGGAGCGTGTCGTCAATATGAATCTCGTCGGTAGGAATGGCAACGTCAACTTGAGTTGGACTTTTCTTTAAATTGGATACATGAAATGTATCGTGAACACCATTCAGTTCAGTAGGTAGGTCCAACTTGTATGCTACTGTCCCAATTCTTTCCAGAATTCTGAAGGGACCAATGTAGCGCGGATTTAACTTTCCATGCTTACCAAAGCGTGCCACCCCCTTCCAGGGTGAAACTTTCAATAACACCATTTCCCCAACTTGGAAATCCACATGTTTCCGGTTTGGATCCGCGTAGGCCTTTTGCCTGTGGCGAGCAGCTTCGATGCGTTTAAGTATTTGCGCAATCTTGTCTGTCGTCTCTTGGACGATCTCGGGACCAGCAAGTTGCCTATCACCGGCGTCAGACCAACAGAGGGGTGATCGGCACTTGCGTCCGTAAAGTGCTTCAAATGGCGCGACACCAATACTGGTGTGGTAGCTGTTGTTGTATGAAAATTCGACCAAAGGTAAGTGTTCATCCCAGCTACCGCCCAAATCCATAACACATGCCCTCAGCATGTCTTCCCAAGTTTGTATAGTTCGCTCGCTCTGGCCGTCAGTTTGCGGATGGAACGCAGTGCTCAGATTCAATTGTGAGCCAAAAGATTCTTGGAAAGATTGCCATATTCTTGACACAAACCTTCCGTCTCTATCAGAGATGATCGAGAGTGGTACTCCATGACGTGCTACGATCTCTCTCAAGTAAATTTCCGCAAGTTTACTAGTGCTGTCTTTCTCCTTGATTGGCAGAAAGTGTGCGGATTTTGTTAGGCGGTCAACAATCACCCAAATCATATCATGGCCTCTTGGCGTTCTTGGCAGTTTCGTAACAAAATCCATGGAGATTTGTTCCCATTTCCACTTAGGAATCTCAGGTTGTTGCAGAAGTCCCGAAGGCTTCTGGTATTCCGCCTTGACCTTAGCGCACGTTAAACATTTGCTCACGTAAACAGCAACGTCGCCTTTCATCCTAGGCCACCAATAGTAATTTTTGAGATCTTGGTACATCTTATCCGATCCAGGGTGGATAGAGTACCGTGACTTGTGCGCTTCGTCGAAAATAACTTCCCTTAATCCACCAAACAGAGGAACCCAAATCCTTTTCTCAAAACATAATGTTCCTTCCTCGTTTGGTACCAAAAGCTTCTCCATTCCACGGAGATATTCTTCCTCAAGGTTTCCCTCCTTGAGAGCTTTCTTTTGTGCAGCACGAATGCGCGAGGAGAGATCGGTTTGTATGATCATTTCTAAAGCTCTAACCCTTATGGGCTTGATTCTTTCTTTACGACTTAGGGCATCGGCGACTACATTTGCCTTCCCTGGGTGATATTTTACCTCGCAGTCGTAATCGTTCAACAATTCAACCCATCGTCTTTGCCTCATATTCAACTCCTTCTGGTTGAATATATGCTGTAGGCTTTTGTGATCTGTGAAGATTGTGCACTTCGTACCATACAGGTAGTGTCTCCAGATCTTTAAAGCGAAAACCACTGCGCCAAGCTCTAAATCGTGGGTGGTATAGTTCTTTTCGTGCACTATCAGTTGGCGTGATGCGTAAGCAATGACCTTTTGGCGTTGCATCAACACACAACCCAATCCTTGACGCGATGCGTCGCAGTATACCACAAAATCGTCAGTACCTTCTGGTAGAGCTAAGATTGGCACGTTACAAAGCTTGTCCTTCAATATCTGAAACGCTTCATCCTGTTTGATTCCCCAATCAAACATCTTATCCTTCTGTGTGAGGAGCGTCAAAGGTTGAGCGATCTTTGAAAAGTCCTCGATGAACCTTCTATAGTAACCAGCCAAACCCAAGAATTTTCGAATCTCGGTTGGCGTTGTAGGCGTTTCCCAATTTTTGATCGCCTCGATCTTTGTGGGATCAACATGGATTCCATTTCCATTAACCACATGTCCAAGAAACTGGACTTCGCGTAGCCAAAACTTGCACTTAGAGAACTTGGCGTACAACTGTTCCTTCTTTAGCAGCTCCAAAATAGCTCTTAGATGCTGTTCGTGTTCAGCCTTTGTCCTTGAATAAATCAAGATGTCGTCGATAAACACAATAACGAACTTGTCCAAGTATGGCTTGCAAACTTTATTCATTAGATCCATGAATACCGCAGGTGCGTTTATCAAACCAAATGGCATAACAAGGAACTCGTAGTG
Source organism: Helianthus tuberosus (assembly GCA_030545235.1). Taxonomy (NCBI): domain Eukaryota; kingdom Viridiplantae; phylum Streptophyta; class Magnoliopsida; order Asterales; family Asteraceae; genus Helianthus; species Helianthus tuberosus. The sequence continues at coordinate 57,011,107 of CM060417.1, read as the reverse complement.
TCCATAACGAGTTCGGAAGGCTGTTTTCGGGATACTTTCCTCCTGTATCCTTAATTGATGGTATCCAGATCGAAGATCGATCTTAGAGTAAAAGCTTGAACCTTGAAGTTGATCGAACAGATCGTCGATTCTTGGCAGAGGATATCTATCCTTGATCGTTAGCTTTTTCAGTTCTCTGTAGTTGATGTTTATTGAAAATCATCGTCCTCTTTTTTTTTTTTTTTTTTTGATGGGTAAAAGATGGGATTACCCCAAAAGGAAATTTTGGTCTGTTATCTTCCTTCTCTAACCATTGCTAACACTTCTCTGTCAGTCCTTGCATCTCCGAAAATGTAAGTTGCTATGATGCATCTACTACGGGTGCAGTGCCCGGAATTAAGTCGACGCGGGATTCGGCTAATCGTGAGGAGATGATTCCGGCAAGTCTTCGAGGAAGACTTCGGGGTATTCTCCAGTCACAAGGATACCTTTGAGTTTTGGTTCTTCGACTTCCTTTTCCATAACATGAGCCAAGAATGCAACACATCCTTTGTGCGAGAATTTTTGGGTCTTCTTATAATCCGCAGGAGCGTATCCTGCTCCATGAGTCACGATCATTTCTTCGTTCGTTGTCGGGGCGCGGATGACAATCTCCGCACGGTTGTTCGTCAACAAGTCCATCACAATCATCACGTCGAAGTCTTCCAAACTCAACTGGCAATAGATCTAGCGTAAACTTACGCTCTCTGGGTTCTATCGTGCCGATTCCAGTTACCGCGTTGGCTTCCACTAGCTTCCCCTAAGCTAGTTCTAATGGGTACTGGAATAACTACTTACTCGCTACGTAAACCAATTATGTCCTTGAATACTAGAATTGTGAATCGTAAAATTTGCAACAGTAGTTGGCAATACAGATGCATAATATTGAGTAATGTGGGACGTACCGCTATCCATGCTTGGATCTCTGGCGTGCCTCCCTAGCTCCGACGGGGAGCTTTCATCCTTGCGCCTGATTGTCTTCGGGCAATATCTTCTGAAATGCTTTTTGCTTCCACAATTTAAACATCCTCGAGCACGCTTCTGTTCATCACTCATTCCTCCTTGACAATTATCATTGTCGTTGTCCCCTTCGTGATTCTTACTACAGTCTTGGCCCCCATTACTAAGTTCAGTATTTTGCCAACAAGTTTCCTTGACATGTCCCACCTTGCCACAGTTACCACAATTTCCATATTTGCATCGCCCGACATGATAACGTAAACAATTGTCGCACTTAGGTAGGATACCCTTGTAATCTTTTCCCTGTGGGCGACTTCCAAAACCACCACGGTTATTATCTTTATCCCCAAATCCTCCTTGGCCTCCCTGACCGGCAGGGGCCCAACAAGCGTCCTTCAAGTGACCACGTTTCCCACATACTTCGCATGTTTTCAGTCCACATTGGCCAGAATGATGACGCTGGCATGTGTTACACTTGGGCAGAGTGCCCATATAACCCTTTCCTTTGTTCTCATTATTCGTTCGGGTACCTTCAGTGAGCTTCCTTTTGTTCTTTCCGGATGACTCTACCTGAGTCTCCTTGTCAGGGTCTGCAAGTTTTTCTAGTCTAATTGCCTCCGTAGCGAGTGCCAAACCCATCTTACTTGCAGTATCAGTTGTTGGTGGCGTTGATGTTGTCATCAAGCTCAAGACTTGAGGCGCCAGTTCCCAAATGAATTGTTCCAATTTCTTCAGTTCTGGTTTTACCAGGTATGGAACAATTTGTGACAGATCATGAAGTCGTCGCACGTACTCCAACACCTTCGGACCTTTCATCATTAGGCTCCGAAATTCATCTTCCCACTTCTGGGTTTCCGTGTGGGGGCAATACTTCTTATGCATCATTCCTTTCAACTCATCCCAAGTTAGCGCGTATGCTGTAGTTAGGCCCATTATTCGAACCTGAAGATTCCACCATAATCGAGCTCCATCTTGAAACAACTCGGAAACGTATGGGACCTGTTGTTCTGGCGTACAGCCACTCATTCGAAAGATGGATTCCATACTTTCAATCCATTTTACAAAAGTTATGGCACCCCCAGTGCCGTCGAACTTCGGAGGCTTGTAGTTGAGGAAGTGCCAGTAGGAACAACCGTTATTTTCTGAGGTACCTCTGATAGGTTCGGAGCGTAGGGCCTCGTGCTGTGCTATAGCTGCAGCAATTATCTCTTTCAGTTCCGCCTCAGAGGTGGGCATGCGCATTTCGCGTCTTGGCGGCATCTTCTAAAAGATGTTTCACATAGGTTAGGTCATAGCAAGCGAAGTGTACGTATGCATTCAACAATACCAACATCTCGTGTTATCAACAAGTCAATCACATAACCTCTTATGTCATAGGACATAAACAATTGATTGAACATCGCATGTGATGAGAATACTGCGATCGTATTGCCACAATTCGAGACCACAATGTAAAGCTTACAAGTACACCACTATATCGTACTACATCAATGACTTAGTAGGGGACGACCCTAGACAAGTCGTGCGATCGCTGGTCATGTTCAGGAGTCTCCGGTTCGTCCTTTCTCAAATTTCAGGACTCCACGTCAAGTTTCTGAATTTCTGTCCTAAAACAACCTTTCTTCTCAATCGTTTCCTTGAGCTCGTCCCAGCTCAGTGTATAAGCAGCGTCTGTGCCAAGGGTCTGAACCTGGAGGTTCCATTAAGAGAGTGTGCCATCTAGAAATATCCCTGAGATGTAGGTAACACTCTGTTGGGGCGAACAGTTACTCACTCTTAGAGTGGAGTCGGTCTTTTCGGACCAACGAACAAATGCAACGGTGCCTCCGGTTCCGACAAAGTTCAAAGGCTTGCAGTTCAGGAACTGTTTATAGGTGCAGCCAGTTGGAGGGTTATCTCCAGTAATGCCATCGTTGTACTTAGAGTGGAGGGCTTCATGTCGTGCATTTATCTGTGAGATGCGTTCTTGCAGCTCAGCTTCTGTCCTTGGCAACGTACTGGTGTTTGTGTCACGTCTGGGTGACATTCCCTTTTATTGAAGTGGCGTGAAGCGGGTTAGAAAACGTTTCAATTGTCTATGGGGTATATATAGCAACGTAAGCCATCATGTAAACACCCCATTTCACACGCAAATATACTCACTGTATAAGTGGGGAAATAAATTCCTGAGCCTTCACATAGGCTTGTCAATTTGGCTTGTTGCTTGTAATAGAATGAACTCGAGGCTACATCGCCTAGGTCATTTGTGTGTAAGTTATTTCCTGCTGCATTGGTTATCATCCGCTTGACCTGCAGAGTCCACCAGGATTCCTGTGCACTACAAATCGTTATTACGTGGGCCCCCGTAATAATAAATTGTCTTGCACAGTTACCCCAAATTTTCTCTCATCCAAGCAGATGATCAATCAAGGAGCAACAGCCGGTGCATTGGCATGAACAGGGTCATACTCCAATGCGGGGTCAGGAGCAACGCCTGGCTCAGGGGCCACGGCTAGCTCCGAATCAAAACTTTATCTCAAAATCAGCTGGATCAATAATCACAGGGGTTACAGGATCCCCCAAGGGCTGGTCTAAGTGCATGAACTCAATGTCATGGTCCGGATCAACACCAGGCGGAAAAACAGGATTGTCCTCAATATCGCGATCAAACTCAAAACTGTGTGCGGGATCCGGTGCAGCTAGCGATGCCATATCAGGGTCGGCGTCGTGTAAGTAGTGCTGCATTCCCTGTATGTGCGAAGATGCGGGTGTCAGAAACTCAAATGAGTCTGGGATAGGGGAATGGTCATAAGTTTCCCCTATAGGAGCGTCCGCATGCAGTAGTCTAATGCCGGCAGTAATAAGGCCCTGCCCTCGAATGGGTCCTCCTCCAGTAGATCGTTATCGTCTTCAGAGGCCTCGTTGGGAGGGCGTATTATCAACAGGATAAGCGGCAAGGGGCACAGGAGCAGGGATCACCGCCAGTGGTAAAATCCCAACAAGATGGCCATCAGCAGGCTCTGCTACGACTTCAGGCAGTGCACAAAGGGCTGAAAGTCGTCATTGTCTGTGCCGGTAGTATCAGAAATGTACACCTCGTGCCTTGTTGAACTATGTCGTCTGATACTATGGTCATGGGGTTCGTAGTGCCCATCTTTCTAGTACTTGATGAAAACATAACGTTTGTAACACAAACACATATACGTATAATATAATCAATCATATAATCAGTTAATCACATAAGTCACCAAGTAAGGTATCACATACTTCTCCTAGTCTTACTAGCCAATTTCATCCAGTCTACAAGACTGCTCTGTCCTTCACTTAAACCAAACCTCGATCCTCCAGACCGATCCTATAACAAACCAACGTGCTCGACTACCTTGATCACCGCGGTCCTCCAGACCGATCCTCAGCCCTCCAAGCTGAGCCTATAACCAATAAAATGTGCTCAACATTTGTTTGTAAAAAGTGTGGATCTGGACTTAAGTGGTATGCAGAAAAATGTTTTCGTGAGAGCCCTAGTGATCATAGTCTAGACTCGAGACAGAATCCTAGTTCGCTATGATCAGAGCTCTGATACCAAGCTGTCACACCCTGGCTTTGCGGAAGCGTGGTTAATTTTGGTGTGACTTCTTAATACCATAGCTTAACCATAACAAGCTATATGAATTTAAAAACCATGCAAGTCATCCATTAAGTTTTGAAAACAAAATACAGTACCATTGTTTTAACCAACAACCATAACCTTGTTCAACAACATTACAAACTAAAACATAACATAAACGTGGTTTAAGGACTGTGTCTTGTCCAGGAAAGAGACACATCCCCTAAACCCTGATGACTCCATGACAAGTGCAGCGGAAAACGTTCCATACCGTGCCAGATCCGTTTAATTTCCTGAAATACATGTGAGTTGAAAAATCAACAATAATGTTGAGCGAGTTCATGTGCAAGTGAGTAAGTAAAAACACTTGTGAGTATAAAAGTTTCCTGGTATGTAGCAGTGTAAGAGGACTTGTGATCACCAATGGTTTGCAAGGCCATTAGCATGTTGTGAAATGAAAGTAGGTAGACACAACCCTAGCCGATTTTGCGTTGGGTACCAAGTCACTCCAGGTCCGTTCTGTTAGTCCTCCGAGAGGCCTGTTCTGTTGGGCCGGGAGCTGGGCTCGCTACACCCAGATAGATCTACCGCTCGAGTCCCTCGGTGTTCTAACTACCCATTCACATGATCTAAACCTCCTTACATAAATCATACCGTGTATAATAGTACTTGTAAACAAAGTAACATGTATTTCACCCCCGCAGTTAAGAAAACTGAAAACAGTTAGAGAAAAGGGGGACATGAACTCACAGTGAATGCGCGTCTCTACCAAGTGTCTCCAATACAGTAAGCTGTGCAACGACCTACAAGTGCTAATTCTATTAGACGGACGGCCGTGCTTTAGCTTTATAGTTTAAGTCTTTGGGGAAATAGTTAGACAACTATTTCGTGTTTATGTTCAGTACACACTTGGTAGTTAAACTTCTTCCCAAGGATGGGGGATACAATACATGTGCGTAAGTTATGTTTTATCAATCGTGTGGTAATGTAATTACCGGTGTAACTTATATGTTTGTGGAAGCGTTCGTACAGTTTTGGAATCATTAACGCTTGTAAATATTATTTTCACTCTAAAATAATATTTATGTATTTCACAAAATAATCATAAACAGTGCTGTGACAAATATATTTATCACGTTAATCCTTGTGAAAATCCCACCTCCGAATATTTAGTAAAATATAGTGCTGGCAAAATTTATGTTTCGAAAGTATGTCCAAAAATAGTTCTAACACTTGTTGTGTAAATAAACCTAAGTGTTAGGTTTTTAGAAAATTGTGCCAGAGTTTCCTCTGTAACTGGAGGTGGCCACGCTTTCAAGCGTATCATTTTCTTTTAACAAATCAATCAATCACTTCTTTATTCAATCAAACAATTTCCGACACATCAAACTAGTCGATAAGTATGTAAATCGCATAATCGCATGAACTTGTAGTTTTTCCGAATCTATAGTGTAAATCCCATTATTTCTTGTAGATCTTTATATAAAGTAACTTTAATCTTGTAAAAACCTTGTGACTAGCGAAATCCGTCTTTACAACTTCTAGTCATTTTCCCAAAAATAGTTATTTGTCGGATCTTTTCATTTCACAAGTGTCTACACACTTGTGGTTTATAAAATCATGTTTGTTAGTGTAGGATCCTATCTTTAAAATACATGGTTTCTTAAATGTGTGGTTCTTTAAAAATACCACTTGCGGATGCGTAGATCCGCTAGTTTTAAACACCATTGTACCGGTTAAATCACTTTTACACAAGTAAAATATTTCTACACAAGTTCATGTATCTTGTGTGGTAGAGTTTCGCCTTTTAACCCTTGTGTTAACCAAAAACAAGCTTATGTGAAGATCCATGATCTTACAAAGTCGGGTTAAACGGAGATCCGAGCTACCACATCATAGATCGGGTCTCAAAAGTCTCATTTTTCAAGTCCTACGACTTTTACACAAGTTATATGTCTTTAACCACCATTTTAAGTATTTTTAGTAGACTTTTATGCATCAAAATGTATGTTAACGATATTTAACCGACAATATTCCTTTTAACCACTTTAGATGAGTGTAAAAACAAGTTTTAAATGTTATACCTCTAGCTCGGGGCTAGGGAAGATCTTTGATAAAAAATGCGTGGATAAAAGCTAACGGTAGAGGTCCTTCGTGTTCCGCTTGCTCCGAGGCTCCTAATACGTGACTTGTGAAGCTTGTATATGATTGGAATGGAAGAGACAAGAACCGAAAGTATGATGGTGGTGAGGGTGGAGTTCGGCCGAGAATAGGAGGGAGCAAGAGAGAGTGAGTTTTGGTCTTTGAGTGTTATGTTATGTGAAAGATCACAAGTGTAACTCCAAGATCTTATAGGCAATTAGGAAGTGATTAACCATTGGATGCAATGCTATCTAGATTTTAGACAAAGGGGAATTAAATAATCAAGCTTGTACCATCATGTCCCCCATACATGGGGACGGTTGTAAGGTGGGGGGGGGGGGGTCCCTTGGTTCGAAATCAACTAGTAGTTAGGGAGTTTAGTTAAGTTAAATAGGTAGGTTAAGTGTTAAACTCCGTTAGTTATATAAGGCGCGTTATGACGGGTGTTAGGGAAATCAGGGACCCTAACTGGCTCAGAAAATTAAAGATAGTGAAAATAATAATATTTTCATGTTCCGGGTAAAGTCCGGGTGTCCGGTTGGGTAGTAATCCGTTAAAGTGTTACAAAAGCTTTAAAGTGTCGTTATTAATATTTTAGTGACACAATTTGTTTTCCCGACACTTTAGAAAGTGTCTAGTAATATTTTCTCATGTTCTGGCACTTTACTAGTCAGCTAGAAGCTGGTTTATTTATTAAAGTGCTGTGTTTGGTACTTAAAGTACGTTTTAGGCACATCCGAATCAGTGTATCTTATTCCTAGAGACGCAGCACCACAACCCTTATATCCCTACACTCACTACCAGTGTAGCCAAAATATATGAGGCTCTTAACAGGCCTTAGAGGCAGTGTCTGCCTGATGCTGGTTATATCAGCATGTTCACTGTGTATCCGTTTAGTGCTACTGTGCTTTTTGTGCATCATGTTTGTCACTAAGGTGCCGTATGTAAATAATGTAGTGACAGCATATAAAGTATGATGCAAGTAAGTGCATGTATCAGTATGCAGGTAGCAGTTTATCAGCTAGTTTCAAACAAGCACAGTAATTAAGCAGTAATTAATCATTAATTAAGTTGTACGGATACCTGGTTTAGTGCGGGTTGTCACATCTATCACTCATGTCCCTCGGTCCTACGACGAGGATTAATGGCCTTAAGTGTTGTACCCACCACTCACATGATCAAGCAGTAACCTTCATTAGCTAACCATACCATGTATAAAACGTTTGTAATAATTGTAACATGTATTCCACCCCCGAAGTTATAAAACTGAAAACAGTAAAAGAAAAGGGGGACATGAACTCACAGTTTTGCGTCTTCGGTACTCGTAACTCAAATCCCTTCAGCAAACACGACTACCTACAATGTACTAACGTCTATTAGACGGACGGGCCGTGCCTTGTCTTTAACGTGTTCGAGTTACGTTTCTTTTATGTATTCAATATTATTCCAAGTTATAATTACTTGTTAAAACAATAATCATCTTAACTGTAAATTATATTTAATTTTGGAATAATTTGTTAAACAATATTTTTGTAATAATACTTCTCAAGTATTCATGCTTGAATTTCCTTCCCAAGGATGGGGGTATCTTATACATGTGTATTCGTATTCTTGTATTTGTTAAGTGTTCCGGCGTGTATTATCTTTAATAAGTATCCAATATATATTCTAAAATATATATTTCAAGAAGTATTTCTTAGAAAAATTATTCCTAATTTTTCTTTTCGCAAAACAATATATTTTTAAGTCTAACTTAGAAAATATATATATAAACTTATTTTATCCCAAATGTATTTCAAGTTTATCCAAGAAAATATATATATTTTATTTTCCCAAAAATCATACATCTTCTAAAAACTCTAGGAAAATATATTTTTACTTCTCAAAAATAATATATTTTCTCCTTGTCGAAAATATGATATACTTTGTAATAATAATAAAAATCATATTTTCATTTCTCCTGTATTCAAAATATTATTTACCAAAAATATGCTCATAAATGTGTTCTCCGGAATATTTTGTAAGTTACATTCTTGTTTGGTTTTTCCAATATTATGTGTGTAACTTGTGCATTTATTCCTTATGATTTTGGTAATATTTTGGATTGTAAATTTTTGGTATTTTGTTAAGTTATATTACATTAACCCTAAAATAATATAACTATTACACAAAGTATACAAATATTCACACATCATGTCTTTAATGTAAATATATATTCTAAATATAGATTCATCCATTTTTATTTATAAAAAACCAACTTCCAATACTTGTATTTTTGTAACAAAAATTATGGCAAAGTTTATGTAGAAAATCCATGGTTAAAATACACTTATAAATACTTGTTTGAAAATATTTTTCTAAGTGTTTATATTTTTAGAAAATTTTTGCCATAGTTTCCCCTAAAAATGGAGGTGTCCAAGCTTTTAAAGCATATCATTTTCTTTTTAAAACCATCACAACAATCAACAACTTAACCTACACTTACCAAGTGCCAAAACAATGCTTTTTACATAACAACATGAACTTGAACTTTCATAAAGACTTGTAGTAACTTGGTAGTGTGCTTAGTAGGTTTAGTTACCCTTTAAAAAGTGGTTATTTGTTTGTAAATCTTATTTTTGTAAAGTTTAGTCTTTTACAACTTACTAGATGATTTTTCTAAAAATCATTCTTTTGAATTTTTCTTGTTAATACTGTATTTTTATACTTGTTTCACCACTAGAAACATGGTTAGTTTCTTTAAAAACAATGTTTATGTAAATCTTGTGACTTAACTTAGTTTCTTGAGAAAACTAGTTTTGAAATCATCCAAGTTTATGTCTAGTATTTATGTTACATGTTTCATTATTCATAAAATCATTTTCATTCTTCAAGTTCATGAGAAACATAAAGTATGATGATCTTGGTCTTTCACAAGATCACCACCTTAACTTACTAGATCATGTGTTAAATCACAATCTAGTAGGTTTCATATGATGTCTAACATCACTAACACAAATCATCAATCATCAAGAAGCAAATCAACACTAATCAACATGTATTCTTATGTTATTAAGCTTATGTTAAAGTTTCATCTTCTTGTTCATTAGTGTTCTTGTGATTAACATCTTACATAACATCTTTTAACCAACTAAATATGGAGTAAATTCAAGTGACAAGAAGCTTACTACTAGCACAAGGGCTAGGGAAGAACACAAGAAGATGGAGGTGACAAATGCGATGGATAAAAGCAATTGGAAGAGGTCCTTGAAGATCCACAAGCTCCACACTTCTTAAGACACCTTCTAGCACCTTGTGATGAACTTGGATTGGATGATCAAAGCTTGACAATGGTGGTGGTGTGAGGGGTGTTCTTGGCCGAGACCAAGAGAGGGAGAGGAGAAAGAAAGTGTGTGTGTTGAGTGAGTGTGAGAATGAGGGTTTAATCCATCATCACTTCCTTATATCCAAGTTTAGAGTATTATCCAATGGTTAACATGTTTCTTAAGTACAAGACCATATCTTAATCAAATCTTAATGAATCAAAGGAAGATCAAGGGTGGGTCCACCCTTGATGCCGTGAACATGAGGGGGGGGGGGTCTTGGTTAGTTTGTGATGGTGGTTAAGTAATCTAATTAGATTTCAAGGGATTTAGTTAGTGTTTAAGTTGTTATAGTGTTATATAGTGTGTTAGGGTGTTCGGGGCTCATGACTAGCTCAGGAATATTAAAACAATGCTTCTAGTGTGATTTTGATGTTTCAGCTAGTGTCCGGTTGTTCGGTTAGATACCGGTTCATTAAAATGCTAAATTATACCGTTTAGTGTTCTTTATGTACCCTTTTGTGACACTTTTAATTCCCGACACTTAGGAAAGCATTCAGAACCATTTAGTCATATTTTTGCATGTAACTAGCTTGTTAAAATGCTGATTTTTGCTGAAATATGCTGAATTCAGCACTTTGGGTAAGTTTTAGGCACTTTCCGGCACTTAAACTATCACCTAGTAAAGCAGTTTTGTGGTCCTCACTTTCCTACACACTATACTAGTGTAAAACTTGATCTCTGGCTCATACTGGGTCTCAAAACACTGTCTGTCTATGTACTGAATCCCGTCAGCGTTTTTCTGAGTTATCCGCTAACTGTGCTAACTGTGCTTTTGTGCATCATTTATGTCAATGTGGTTTGTATGTAGATATGATGTGACATTATGCAATATGTGATGCACATGTAAGTATGATGCAGTAATCAGAGAGCAGTCATTTGTAATTCAGCACAGTCATTAAGCACTAATCATGGTTAATTAAATTGTACGGATACATGGATTTTTGACGGTTGTCACAAATAATAAGTCACAAACTTTAAAAGTCTAAAGTTTTTTATTTATTTTATTTTGGGCAATATATATATTTTGGTCATATTTTTAATTGTTAATATTTGGTTGACCAAAACTTGCCCAAAGAAACTTTTGGTTATGTTAAATATGTAAATCGGGCCTGACCTTGTGGTTGTGTTTGTGTTTGGTTTTGTTCATGGTTTAGGCCCACTTTGCGGCTCAAAGTTGTAATAGACTAGTTTATGGTTTTTGTAACACCCTAGTTTCTATTTATCAGTTTTACATGTAAATACCAACAATTAGATGTGTAGTTAAGACTACACATTCTATAAAAATACGAGTTTATTAAAACTTTTACAAATCATAAGTTATTTAACATAATGTGATCGAATTCGTCGTTTAAAATTTACAACGAGGCAATGTGCGGAAGCATGAATCTTTAACGTGTTCGGTTCTTCGTTGAGCTTGATCGTCTTTCGGCATCCAAAATGTACCTACATTTCATAAACATGAAATGCTTTAGTCATACGGGAATTAAATCGTATCTAAACAAGTCCGGTAACGATAATGGAAGAAAATCCCAACGTGAATCTCTTGATCTCAAAAGACTAATTTTGAGCTGGCCTCCACCGTAACTTACGGTGGCACCGTAAGTTACGGTGGCCACTGAATGTCAAATTCCCCACCGTAAAACAGTGGGCAACCACCGTATCAATATCATCCCCACCGTAACTTACGGTGGCACCGTAAGTTACGGTGGTCCCTGCATTCAGCCTTTCCATTTGCCGTTTATTGACACGAAAACTTTCGTATCTTTCAATCCGCTCGTCCGTTTGACCTACCGTTTCCTCCTATGTGTTTGTAATTTGATCCCCCATCATATGGAGTTAAAAATCCAACATCCGGATTAACAAAATTTAAGACTTTTAAGTCTTTGGCTTATTACCCTTTTTACCAAATTTTGACCCGTTCGTGATTTCATCTAACAAACTTGTTTGTGGCCCTTGTTTCTTTTGTAAACATATTATTATGATTATTTCCTATTGCACAAGGTTCAAATCACGGGTTATTACACATTCTTAACCCGTTTCGCTAATACTTCTATTTTGACCCGTTAAGGGTATTTAAGCACTTTTACGCATAATTCACACTCGATTATTTCTAGCATCTTATTTCCACATTATTTATCAAGTGATCTTCCGTCACAACTCTATTTGTGATGGATTTAATGTAGCGATCTATATAATCCGAGTTTTATCCCTCGGATTATCATTTTACGACAAAGACTCATATAGAGTCTTTTGACCAAGGATTTACTTATCAAGTAATCAAATGTCTATTTTGACTTCTTTTAACACTCATTGAACCTTACGTTCTAAATGAGTGTTACCCTTTTTCACATACCTGGCGTGGATCAAGATATTGACCCATTTTTAATACCTTGCTTTTATAACCGCCAACTCATGGCGTTGCTAATACCCATTTGACATTTACTCCTGAAATAATATAACTCGACAATAATCATTAGTCGTTATTGTCAAAAGGTGATATCTTCACCTTTTGACCCATTTGGTCTAAGTGACCGATTATATTGGTGAGATGATATTTATTACCATTTCATCTACATGACTCGCTCCGGTTTACACCGTGCAGTCATTTCACTTATTAATCATTTCTTAATGCTTTTTAGCCTATCATGGCTTACGTCATCCTGTGTCTTTCAAAACCAATAGTTATGGTCAACGCGTGACCAATTTACCATTTTACCCTTATTGTTTGTTTGGGTTTACCCTATAAGGTAACCGTTTAAAAGTTCATTTTCAATTTATCATAAAATGATCGAATTACCGATTTAACTCCTTTTTAAACCATCAACATGGTTTCTTGTCATGCTCGACTATCTTGTTCCGTACGTCTACACGCCAGAACATCATACCTCAATTATGTATTTGTCTTATTCATAAGTAATACGATAAGAGAATATTCTAAAATATAAGACTAGTGTAAGCTATACTTACCTCGCATCCGAACTATGCTTTTCCTCCATTCTTGATTTGTTTGACCCGCTTCCTTTCCAAGCCTCCACCTAGCTCGTTAGGCGTCAAACTATTTTCAATCATTTACAAGGCGGTTAAATTAGTCATAAAAATCACGACTATTCCACCTCACTTATTTTCTATGCCGAACCTACTATTCGACTTCATGTTTAGTTAACTTAGCTTATCAAAAGTTAACTACCCTTTGGATCACATGGTTTACACCATTAAGTCAAATCAACATTATGACTAGAACCCGCTTTAACCCATCTTTCACGTAATTAGTCACAAGGTAATTACACGTTTCATTCGTAATTTCAACATATGAACATTCACTTAGGCATTTTAACAAACACCTTGTGGGCATATTCTATAAAATCAACAATCAATTTTCGTAACTAGTTATTTACCCAAGTTTTAACATCACTCACAAGTTCTTATGTCTAGCATGCATAACAACACCTAGACTTACTTCATGGAAATCGAATAACACCAAATTGATGATTATAAATCTAGTGTTCATCATCTTCCCACAAAACCCATTTCAAGTCATGTATGAACATATACTCAAACTCATAAGTTGTTCAAGTATCTTCCTAATACTACCATCCTTGATGGTTTTAAACATAACTATATCCTATTATCCAAACCCACTTGATAATCTACTTGTTAATCACTTAGATGTAACCTTACATCAAGTACTTCATAATTTATTCATAACTAACAAAATTAAGCATATAATAACACCTAATTTCATCTTTAGATCATAATCCATCAATTTATTTGCAAGTAACCTACTTGTCTCAAATTTCAACTTCAACCAATCTAGGTTTTGTGACATACCTTGTGATCCCCATGACCTGGTGATCGTTTCTACGCGTTCATGCATCGATTTGGGTCTTGGATTGACCTTCAATTTGGTAGTTTTGATGAAGCTAGGGTTTTGCTCCATGGGAGCTCCCTGATGTCGATCCACAGAACACACACGTAGTGTGTGTTCTGTTATAATTTTCTTTTTATAATTTAACTTTCATGTTATCCAGCTTTAACCCCTCGTGTTTGGTTTGTTGTTAAGTAGGCCACAACCCTTCTATTTCTAATAACATTCCCACTTATTAACTAGGTTAAACACTCCTAGTTACATTAGTGGGTTCGGGAAATCTACAACTTAATTTATTTTAAGTCTCGTTAACTCGGTGTAACACCCCAAAAAGCGGGTTTGGTAATCAAACCACGCTAATACTAACAGACGGCTAAGGAACCGTTAGTGGTAAAAATTAAGCCAGAAAATATTAGGATTATTATATAATTATATCCAATATTTAATAAAAAGAGAAAAGAATGCGTTTGGGAAATAAAGTTTATAGAAGGCCCGAGTTAACGGGACTTAAACTAAACTTAGTCATAGATGCCCAAAACCCACTAATTCAATTAGGAATGTTTAACCTAGTTAATAAGTGGGGAATAGTGTTAGAAATAAGTAGGTTGTGCCCTACTTAATTAACTAACCAAATTAGAGGGGCCAATAATGTTAAAATCGAAACTTGATTTTTATTAAACAAATAAAAACTAAACCAAACACCCCATTTTGGGGGTCTGGTCGATCAGAGCAAGCAGGGGGCGACCCCCACTCCTTCAAAACCCTAGAACTTCAGAAATCTTGCAAATTGAAGGTTCAATCCAAGTTCAAATCGAATTCTAAACATAGATTCCTGATCCTCATCACAAGGGGATTACAAGGTATGTAAAATTTTGAGAAATCTTTCAACTTGAAATTCTCATGAATTGGGAATAATCTGATATTCTAGTTGCATGTGTATGTTATGATGATTTAGGAACTACTATAGTGTTTAGGGACAAACCCTAGACAAACACAAGCTGAAATCATGTGAATGTTTAGTGAAAACTATGATCACCATTGTAGGTGATTAGTGAGTTATGTGAAATTTGATGAACACTAGGAAATAGATTGTTGATCTAGTGTAAATTGACAATTTTGAAGTGATTTCAGAAATTATAGAAGTTAACCACTTTGTAAGATGGTTGATTTATGTGAAATTTTGGCTAAGAGATAAGCTAGACACTTGATAAATAAACATGTAAAATTCTGCCCTTAAGGTGTTCGTTGAAATGCCTCAAAGAAGGCTCGAAACTAGAATTTTGTAGTTAAAACACCTAGTTGTGATGTTTCGGCTATTATGCAAAATGTGATTAAAAAGAGTTCTAAATATGATAAACGTGGTCAGAACTTCGGTTAAAATGGTAGTATGAAGATAACGCCTACTGGGTAATCAAAAATGCTAAAACTAGTTGATAAACTTGAATATGCGATTAGTGTACTAATGGGCATTTGACTTTTAAAAGGTCAAACTGACCTATAGTACGATAGATGGTAATTTTGATATGAAATGCGTAAGGTGGAATAATCGTATTAAGTTATGATTAAACTAACCACCTTGTGAAATGATGAATAATAGTTGGCGCTTAAACAAGCTAAGTAAAGCTTGGAGTGAAAGCGGGTCAAACAAGTCAAGCATGGAAGAAAAGCGTAGCTCGGATGCAAGGTAAGTGAAACTTACATAATTATGTAGAATACTTGTTCATTCTATGCGTTATAGATGCAATAATGATAATATTGAAAATATGGATTTCCGACGCGATTGATACGAGTCGGAACATATAAAGATGATAAAACCATGGTTTATGGCAAAAATGGGCAAAACGGTAAATTGATTATGTAATGACTAAGAAATTATGAATTTCCATTAAGATTACCTAGAAGTGTAATCTAATAATGGTGAAAAAGGATTTGGTAATAAAATCCGGGATGGGATGGATGTATGAATTGGAAATCAAAAACCATGTTTTTGATTTAATAGGCAACGTTGGGCATTGTAACATCCGTGCTTGTAATCATTATGAACAGTTCTATTATCAATAAAAAAATGTTATTTGATCCCAATGTTTGTTTGATTGTGTTTTACATTTTTCATGTTTTGACTTTTATGTAATTTCAAACTCTATATCGCTTTCTGGAGAGTTATACGCAAACTGGTGCGTAAACATAATCAGTTTAATGCGATAAATACTCCGGAACATCAACATATACTTAACATACCTCAAATAACCTTTACATAACTTATAAATAAGTTTTGAAGGCTTTGGTATGGCAAAAACAAAGTTAATTCTCTTACAGGGACTAAACTTGACAAACTGTGAAAGTATGCCAATTTGAACTGTAACGAACATTCCGGAACATGACCATAAGTTAAACATACCATAAATATCCTTTACATAGCTTAGAAATAGGCTTTGAGGGGTTCG
Source organism: Helianthus tuberosus (assembly GCA_030545235.1). Classification (NCBI taxonomy): domain Eukaryota; kingdom Viridiplantae; phylum Streptophyta; class Magnoliopsida; order Asterales; family Asteraceae; genus Helianthus; species Helianthus tuberosus. The sequence continues at coordinate 56,994,727 of CM060417.1, read as the reverse complement.
GTATGCTAAAATAAACTTTTGGGTCATTCAGGGACTAAAAGTGTCAAAAAAAAATGCACAAGTTTGCATTTTCGCGCATAACTTACGGTCTGAATACATCCGGACATCCAAAAATTTATGTAAGCACTAAAATATTTTAGTTTAGTGTTTGGCATGAGAAAAATCCATTCGTCACGCAATTTGGATCGTTTTTCACGCTTATGCGCATTCCGTCGTAATTAACTGAACAACGCGATTGTACGGCTAAACGAACCGACATCCGGCATATTTTTTAGCATGTTTCATGTTCCCTATACTTTAACATCCTTGTGAAGCTTAAAAATGGGATTGACGGGTGTTAGAAGTGCCAAAACACGACGATACGCGCTCAGGAACCAAAACTGCAAAACTGCAAAAAAAAAATATAAAAATAAATAAATAAATAAATAAAATGCAGCAAAAAGCCATTTTAAACATAAGTTAGCAGCCCCTAACACTTCCCAAAGGTCAAGTGCCACATGTTAATCTCCTATGGTGGCCAAAATTAGTTACCACAACATTTTGACAAGTGTACGGCCTAGATCGTGCCCCCTTTTTCCAAGAAACGATCCTAACGGTTGTGGGTTTACTATAAATACCCAACCCATTTTCACTCTTTCCTCACTAGAATCTGATCTAAAAGACTCTAAGTTGAAACCATTGTTTCATACCTGAGTTATTTGGATCTAGATTAGCATTCGGGGACCTTTCGTAAGTATTCTTTCGTTCTTTTATCGCTTTCGAGTCCGAAAGTCAAACTTTGTTTGACTTTCTGCATTGACCAGTTTATGGTCGATGCGAAGTTCGTTTGAACTTCATAACGTGAGCGTGATCACGATGGTTATAGTCCCTAGTGACTATACCTACTGATTACCACGTTATCTGGGCTTAGTGACGAGTCGTAGTTTCGGTCAGAATACGTATTCTTGCGTATTTTGTAACCAAACTACTTATGGGTATCAAAACCGTTTGTTTTGATACCAAACCTGTTTTCTAAACTTAGTTAAGCATGTTTTAACATGCTTAGCTCGTCACTTTTAGTTGTGCTTGTATAGGGTCGTAAGGTAAGCGATCTAAACGATTGCTTATACTTTCGAACCCGACCCATTTGGTCGATCATTAGGATCCGACCAAATACATTAGGTGACCATAGTATATAGGGAATAACCCTCTGAGGTTATACCTTATGGTCGCTACGTTTAAGTAGTTGTATGATAGGTAATTTATATGCCTTAGGTAAATTACCAAAATACCCCTTTATGCCAAAATTCATTTTTAAACATATGTAACATAACTTTTGACATCTAAACTGATTTGACAACCATATTAGACATGTTAAGGCATATATTACTTGTCATAGGACTAGTTAGGCGGTCCGAACGCGTTTCACGCGAACGACGCGTTAAAGTAGCATAAGCAACCTAAACGGGTAGTAATGGGTCACAAGCACTTAGGATAGGTTTCATTTAATATGTAGGCTTTGTTAAACCATACTACATGAGTTCCCATACTCATTTGGTTTACGAACCCTCATTCTATCCGATCTTCCGATTTAGGTCCGGTTTATTAATGTAGTTACCTATATTAGGTGCCGTTTGATATTCCGAGATCTCTAGCATTGCTTGGTGGTTATCTTAGGACTTCTGAGCAATCTCAAGTGAGTACATAGAACCCCTCTTTTACTGTTTTCCACTGTTTTGGGGTGAAACACATGTGCCTACTTGTTACTTTCATGCTTTCCTGTTTTCACATCATATACCGGCTATGTTTGCTAGTACATTATAGTACATGATTTCATTACATTTCATGCTATGTATGTCCATTGTGTGCATACTTAGTACATTGTTTTACATTACATTTCTGCTATGTATGTTAACTGATAGCATGCTAGCACATTGATTTACATGACTTTTCTGCTTTGTATGTTAACTTAGCATACTTAGTTCATTGTTCTCATATAACATGTTCACTTTTGCTATGACATTTGGTTTGCACAAACGAGACTATTATACGTTCATTAACATTAGCTACGCCGCTCGGTAGTAATTACTGGTACCATAGGACTTGACAAATCCCATTCCTGACATCCCGGGTTTGTTTGGATGTAAGGAATGACTGAATCCGAAAACATTACTTTTGATAACCTTGACTGAAAGGGTTGTCCGACTGTCTCAAGGCTTGAATGTATGCGTTAACTTACCACATAAATGTTTGTATCAATGTAACATGTATTACTTTGCGAAACATAACTTTTTGATATATTCAAATTACTCTGTTTTGTACATTTCTACATTTGGATTATGTGACAATACTTTACTTATAATACACAACATTTGCTACACATTACTTGACTACGTTTGGACTTATAAACATTTGACATGGATTATACAAGGACTTTTGACTATTGGTTTAAACATAGACTTTATACATTGGTGGTTTGTTTAAGTGATTTAAGTAACGAGGCATGTGTAATATGATACAAGCATGGTGGATACGCCGCTAGTACTTCCTATATATAAATGTTTGTATGGTATTACATATTGTAGCATTATTTAAATCATTTCAATTTGGACTTATACATTTTACACAAGTAACACAATTTTCACAAGACATTGTTTACAAACAACTTATCTTATACAAATTCATTTTACATGGTTATTCAATTAACCATACTTTATGATCTTATTTATACATATCATCTGAACTTATTGTTTTTCAAGCGATTTACAAAACAAATCAAATTACAAGGTTCATGACTAAACATTTTCTTAAACTTAAGTCATGAATCCTATTTTCACAAAACCTATGTATCTCACAGGCATTTTTATGCTGACGTACCTATTTTCACATGTGTTTTCAGGAGCTTTTCCGTAGGATGACGATCATGACACTAGGGCGGACCTGTGCCTTAGAGATTTAAAACGAAGATAGACTATGTTTAATTATGTTAGAAACTCTTTGATTCCTGTTTAAAACAATGAAACTCTTGTGTTGATAAATAAATACAACTTTGTATGCCATGGTTATGAAACAATTAATTCTGTTACAACACTCCCCGACGTTTTCCGCCACGTCTTGTATGCTATACGTGGTCGGGGTGTGACAGAAGAGTTGGTATCAGAGCCAATGGTTATAGGGAATTAGGTTATTAGTAATGCTTTGACCTAGACTATAACCTTTCTAGGACCCTAACACCAGTTGTCTTGTGTTTAGATCTTAAAACACGCACATCACCTATCCTTAGGTGATTATCAAAACAAGAACCAAATTTTTTTTTTCGAAACGATTTTTGAAAAACAATCATCTGGTTTTGAATAATTTATTACAAGGTTTTGAACCCTCTGTTATATGGTTTTGAACCCTTCCAGTTTGACTAAATTTTTGGCCTTGTGCCTTCAAATTTTCAAAATCTCGTCAAAGTTTTGGGTTCTAAATAATGTGAACATGTGCAAACTGGAAGAGTGAATGCCTGTATTCTGGGTTTTCTGTCTAGGCAAGCACTTCGTATACATCTCATCAGACGTGAGACCAGTTGTGCTTACCTGGGAATTCTTGGGATGAGTGTTCACTTATAGGCGAGCATGTCTTCGCAATACATTATTTTTTATCCATTTACTTTGATTAGTCACTGTGTGTCGTTTGTTTACTTTGTGATACGGATGAATGACCACCATCTTTGCTTTGGTTGATTTTGTTTCATCTCATTCTTTTCATCAAATCATCTCACTCGTTACCTTTCATGTTTCCTCTTTTAGAATGCCTCCTCGACGCGACAATCTGATTGCGACTGCCGAACTGGCAGAAATTATTGCGGAGCAGATGGCTGCTCAATTTCCAAATCTCTTTGCTCAATGGCACCAAGCCAACAACAACAACAATGCTCCATGCAAATACAAGGATTTTAATGCGGCTAAACCACTCAAGTTTAGTGGTTCTGAGGGAGCGACTGGGCTTCTTCAATGGTTTGAGAGCATTGAGAATACTTTCCGCCACGTGCAGTGTCCGGATAATCGCAAGGTCGAGTTTTCTTCGAGCGTGTTTCAGAAGAGGGCTCTCACATGGTGGAATGGGGTTATGAGAGATCGGGGTGCAGAAGTTGCTCTAACGCAAACTTGGGCTGAACTTAGGGCCCTTATGATGAGGGAATTCTGTCCTCGTCATGAACAACGAGCGTTGGAGAAAGAGTTTGAGGACTTGAAATAAGACAGTGGCGAGCACAGGGCTTATACTGATAGGTTTGAAGAGTTGAGTCTGCTTTGCCCAACTATGGTTACCCCACTCGACAAGGCTATCGAAAGATACATCGATGGCCTACCTGACTCAGTACAAGACATCATTACTGGTAGTAACCCTGCCACACTCCGTTAGGCGATCGAGTTATCAGCGACATTGACTAAGTCGCAGGTTCGAAAGGGGAAGCTGCACAAAAAGGGTGACAAGGGTAAGAAGCAGGTGTCTGATAAGGAAGATAGCAAGAAAGGTCAAAACAAGAAGGGAAAGAATTCTGGAGGGTCTAGGAAGCGGAAGGCTTCCCAAAACTATGCTGTTACTGCACAGGCTCAAGCTGCACCAAATCAGCCTGCGCAACCACTAGCCAAGAAGCCTTATCTTGCCAATGCACCTTTGTGCAACAGGTGTAACGGCCATCATCAACCACACCTCCAGTGTCGTCAGTGCACCAACTGCGGAAGACCTGGTCATCTTGCTGCCACCTGCCGCATTCCTGTTAACCAGAACCAGGCAGTTCAGAACCAAGCACAACAAGTTGCTCAGCCTCTTGCTCAGCAACAGGGTCAAGCTACACGACCTCATTTTCCTCCTGGTTCGTGCTACAATTGTGGGGATCTGACCCACTACAGGAACCGGTGCCCAAGGTTAGCTAACCAGAATCCGAATCAGAATCAGGCTCCGGCTCAAGGACGAGCTTTTAACTTGAATGCCCAAGAGGCGCATGCAGATGATAACGTGGTGAACGGTACGTTCTTTATTAATAATCAGCCTGCATCTGTTCTTTTCGATTCTGGTGCCGACAAGAGTTTTGTGTCATTGTCTTTTGAGCCTATGCTTCGCGTGTCTAGAACGAAACTAGGTAAACCTTTGACAGTAGAGGTTGCTAGTGGTGAACCCATTGTTCTTAATTCTGTTCTTCACAATTGCCAGTTGAACCTTAACGACCATCTTTTCCCTATCGACCTTACGCCTATGCAACTTGGAAGCTTCGACGTCATAGTGGGTATGGATTGGTTATCTAAGCATCGCGCAGAGATAGTTTGTTCTGAGAAGATTGTTCGGGTGCCGCTTTCGACAGGCGAGATCCTACAGGTTCAAGGTGAGAAACCTGCCGGTGGTCTCAAACTCATGTCTTGTTTTAAAGCTCGGAAGTATCTACGGAAGAACTATGTGGCTTTCTTAGCACATGTTACAGCAGATAAAGGCAAGGGTAAGTCTATTTCAGATATTCCTGTCGTTCGGGATTATTCTGAAGTTTTCCCTGAAGAGTTACCTGGTCTACCCCCAGCACGCCAAGTCGAGTTCCGCATTGATCTCGTACCTGGTGCAAATCCCATTGCCAGAGCCCCATATCGTCTTGCACCATCTGAGATGCAAGAGTTGTCTAAGCAGCTTCAGGAGCTCTCTGACAAAGGTTTTATCCGTCCTAGCTTTTCACCCTGGGGTGCTCCCGTTCTTTTTGTTAAGAAGAAGGATGGATCTTTTAGGATGTGTATCGATTATCGTGAGCTTAATAAGCTTACCATCAAGAATCGATATCCCCTACCGCGCATAGACGACCTCTTTGATCAGTTACAAGGTGCTTCTTATTTTTCGAAGATTGATCTACGTTCCGGATATCATCAACTTCGGGTGCATGAAGAAGATATTCCCAAGACAGCGTTCCGTACTCGTTATGGGCATTATGAATTCACAGTCATGCCATTCGGTTTGACTAATGCTCCTGCTGTTTTCATGGACTTAATGAATAGGGTCTGCAAACCTTATTTGGATCAGTTCGTCATTGTTTTTATTGACGACATCTTGATTTATTCTAAGACGCGAACTGATCACGAGCAACATCTTCGTCTTACTTTGGAACTCCTAAAAAAAGAGCAACTTTTTGCCAAATTCTCCAAGTGTGAATTCTGGCTTAAAGAAGTTCAATTCTTAGGACATATTATCAACGAACAAGGTATTCATGTAGATCCCTCCAAGATCAGTGCGATTAAGGATTGGGACACGCCTACTACTACTGAGGTTCGTTCTTTTCTTGTTCTAGCGGGTTATTACCGCCGCTTCATTGAGAACTTCTCAAAGATTGCAGTTCCTCTAACCGCTCTAACTCAGAAGAAAATGCCCTTTTATTGGGGATACAAACAAGAGGAAGCTTTTCAACACTTGAAGCAGAAGCTTTGTGACGCGCCTGTTCTAACTTTGCCTGAGGGCAATGATGATTTCGTTGTTTATTGCGATGCATCTAAACTGGGTCTTGGCTGTGTCCTAATGCAAAGGAACAAAGTCATAGCATATGCATCGAGGCAGTTGAAGATACATGAGAAGAACTACACCACTCATAATCTTGAGTTGGGTGCAGTTGTCTTCGCTCTAAAGATCTGGAGACACTATTTGTACGGTACAAAATGTGTGGTTTTCACGGACCACAAAAGTCTTCAGCATATCTTCAACCAGAAAGAACTCAACATGAGGCAACGACGTTGGGTTGAGCTTTTAAACGACTATGACTGCGAAATTCGCTACCATCCTGGTAAGGCGAATGTCGTGGCTGATGCATTGAGTCGTAAGGAATGTACTAAGCTTCATTGTGTACGTGTTCAATCTGTTATTCAAGCTCGATCCGATATCCAAGCACGCATTTCTCAGGCTCAACAATCTTGTGTTTCACAAGGTTTAATGGATAAGGAATTTCCCTATCACATAACGCCTGCTTTGGAACTGAAGGACAATGGATCGTATTACTTCATGGACCGTTTGTGGGTCCCAAGCCAGGATGATCTTCTTACCTTGCTTATGGATGAAGCCCATAAGTCGCGTTATTCTATTCATCCGGGCTCAGATAAGATGTATAAGGATCTTCGTATTCACTATTGGTGGCCTGGTATGAAGAAAGACATTGCCTTATACGTATCAAAATGCCTTACTTGTCTTAAGGTTAAGGCTGAACATTAGCGTCCTTCTGGTTTATTGGAGCAACCAGAGATCCCAGTTTGGAAATGGGAAAACATTACTATGGATCTTGTTACCAAACTTCCGCGCACAAAGAAAGGTCATGATGCCATCTGGGTAGTTGTTGATCGTCTTACTAAGTCAGCGCATTTCTTGCCAATCCGTGAGGATTTTCCTGCTGACAGACTTGCTCAAATCTATGTGGATGAAATTGTAGCTCGACATGGTGTTCCTTTGAACATCATTTCTGACAGAGATGCTCGTTTCACTTCTCATTTTTGGAGAACCATGCAATCTGCTATGGGGACCCAACTTAATCTGAGCACAGCTTATCATCCACAAACGGATGGTCAATCTGAGAGAACAATCCAGACTCTGGAGGATATGCTTAGAGCTTGTGTGATCGATTTTGGTGGTAGTTGGGATTCACATCTTAAGTTGATTGAATTCTCCTACAACAACAGTTATCACACCAGCATCAAAATGGCTCCTTTCGAGGCTCTCTATGGTCGAAAATGTCGTTCACCAGTCTGCTGGAATGAGATCGGCGAGGCTCAACTTACTGGACCTGCCCTCATTTTAGAAACTACTGACAAGATCAAGAAAGTTCGTGATAACCTTCAGACAGCTAGAAGCCGTCAGAAGAGTTACGCGGACCCAAAACGCAAAGCCTTGGAATTTCAAGTCGGTGATCGAGTATTACTTAAGGTCTCACCTTGGAAAGGTGTGATCAGATTTGGAAAGAAAGGAAAACTTGCACCTAGATACGTTGGACCATTCAAGATCGTCGAAAGAATCGGAAAGGTAGCCTACAGACTTGAGTTACCTCCTGAACTTGGAAATGTTCATCCAACTTTTCACGTGTCCAATCTCAAGAGGTGTTTAGCTGATGAGAACCTCCACGTACCGCTTGACGAAATTCGTGTTGGCAAAACACTGAAATTCGTTGAAAAGCCAGTGGAAATTATGGAACGTGAAGTCAAGTGGCTTAAACGCAAGCGCATTCCTTTGGTCAAAGTTCGCTGGGAAGCTAAACATGGACCTGAGTTTACTTGGGAACGCGAGGATCAAATGAAGGCGAAATATCCGCATCTTTTCCCACGAGTTTCCTCTAAATAAATTTCGGGATGAAATTTCCACAAGTAGGGGAGACTGTAACATCCGTGCTTGTAATCATTATGAACAGTTCTATTATCAATAAAACAATGTTATTTGATCCCAATGTTTGTTTGATTGTGTTTTACATTTTTCATGTTTTGACTTTTATGTAATTTCAAACTCTATATCGCTTTCTGGAGAGTTATACGCAAACTGGTGCGTAAACATAATCAGTTTAATGCGATAAATACTCCGGAACATCAACATATACTTAACATACCTCAAATAACCTTTACATAACTTAGAAATAAGTTTTGAAGGCTTTGGTATGGCAAAAACAAAGTTAATTCTCTTACAGGGACTAAACTTGACAAACTGTGAAAGTATGCCAATTTGAACTGTAACGAACATTCCGGAACATGACCATAAGTTAAACATACCATAAATATCCTTTACATAGCTTAGAAATAGGCTTTGAGGGGTTCGGTATGCTAAAATAAACTTTTGGGTCATTCAGGGACTAAAAGTGTCAAAAAAAAATGCACAAGTTTGCATTTTCGCGCATAACTTACGGTCTGAATACATCCGGACATCCAAAAATTTATGTAAGCACTAAAATATTTTAGTTTAGTGTTTGTCATGAGAAAAATCCATTCGTCACGCAATTTGGATCGTTTTTCACGCTTATGCGCATTCCGTCGTAATTAACCGAACAACGCGATTGTACGGCTAAACGAACCGACATCCGGCATATTTTTGAGCATGTTTCATGTTCCCTATACTTTAACATCCTTGTGAAGCTTAAAAATGGGCTTGACGGGTGTTAGAAGTGCCAAAACACGACGATACGCGCTCAGGAACCAAAACTGCAAAACTGCAAAAAAAAAATATAAAAAAAAATAAATAAATAAAAAAAATGCAGCAAAAAGCCATTTTAAACATAAGTTAGCAGCCCCTAACACTTCCCAAAGGTCAAGTGCCACATGTTAATCTCCTATGGTGGCCAAAATTAGTTACCACAACATTTTGACAAGTGTACGGCCTAGATCGTGCCCCCTTTTCCAAGAAACGATCCTAACGGTTGTGGGTTTACTATAAATACCCAACCCATTTTCACTCTTTCCTCACTAGAATCTGATCTAAAAGACTCTAAGTTGAAACCATTGTTTCATACCTGAGTTATTTGGATCTAGATTAGCATTCGGGGACCTTTCGTAAGTATTCTTTCGTTCTTTTATCGCTTTCGAGTCCGAAAGTCAAACTTTGTTTGACTTTCTGCATTGACCAGTTTATGGTCGATGCGAAGTTCGTTTGAACTTCATAACGTGAGCGTGATCACGATGGTTATAGTCCCTAGTGACTATACCTACTGATTACCACGTTATCTGGGCTCAGTGACGAGTCGTAGTTTCGGTCAGAATACGTATTCTTGCGTATTTTGTAACCAAACTACTTATGGGTATCAAAACCGTTTGTTTTGATACCAAACCTGTTTTCTAAACTTAGTTAAGCATGTTTTAACATGCTTAGCTCGTCACTTTTAGTTGTGCTTGTATAGGGTCGTAAGGTAAGCGATCTAAACGATCGCTTATACTTTCGAACCCGACCCATTTGGTCGATCATTAGGATCCGACCAAATACATTAGGTGACCATAGTATATAGGGAATAACCCTCTGAGGTTATACCTTATGGTCGCTACGTTTAAGTAGTTGTATGATAGGTAATTTATATGCCTTAGGTAAATTACCAAAATACCCCTTTATGCCAAAATTCATTTTTAAACATATGTAACATAACTTTTGACATCTAAACTGATTTGACAACCATATTAGACATGTTAAGGCATATATTACTTGTCATAGGACTAGTTAGGCGGTCCGAACGCGTTTCACGCGAACGACGCGTTAAAGTAGCATAAGCTACCTAAACGGGTAGTAATGGGTCACAAGCACTTAGGATAGGTTTCATTTAGTATGTAGGCTTTGTTAAACCATACTACATGAGTTCCCATACTCATTTGGTTTACGAACCCTCATTCTATCCGATCTTCCGATTTAGGTCCGGTTTATTAATGTAGTTACCTATATTAGGTGCCGTTTGATATTCCGAGATCTCTAGCATTGCTTGGTGGTTATCTTAGGACTTCTGAGCAATCTCAAGTGAGTACATAGAACCCCTCTTTTACTGTTTTCCAAACTGTTTTGGGGTGAAACACATGTGCCTACTTGTTACTTTCATGCTTTCCTGTTTTCACATCATATACCGGCTATGTTTGCTAGTACATTATAGTACATGATTTCATTACATTTCATGCTATGTATGTCCATTGTGTGCATACTTAGTACATTGTTTTACATTACATTTCTGCTATGTATGTTAACTGATAGCATGCTAGCACATTGATTTACATGACTTTTCTGCTTTGTATGTTAACTTAGCATACTTAGTTCATTGTTCTCATATAACATGTTCACTTTTGCTATGACATTTGGTTTGCACAAACGAGACTATTATACGTTCATTAACATTAGCTACGCCGCTCGGTAGTAATTACTGGTACCATAGGACTTGACAAATCCCATTCCTGACATCCCGGGTTTGTTTGGATGTAAGGAATGACTGAATCCGAAAACATTACTTTTGATAACCTTGACTGAAAGGGTTGTCCGACTGTCTCAAGGCTTGAATGTATGCGTTAACTTACCACATAAATGTTTGTATCAATGTAACATGTATTACTTTGCGAAACATAACTTTTTGATATATTCAAATTACTCTGTTTTGTACATTTCTACATTTGGATTATGTGACAATACTTTACTTATAATACACAACATTTGCTACACATTACTTGACTACGTTTGGACTTATAAACATTTGACATGGATTATACAAGGACTTTTGACTATTGGTTTAAACATAGACTTTATACATTGGTGGTTTGTTTAAGTGATTTAAGTAACGAGGCATGTGTAATATGATACAAGCATGGTGGATACGCCGCTAGTACTTCCTATATATAAATGTTTGTATGGTATTACATATTGTAGCATTATTTAAATCATTTCAATTTAGACTTATACATTTTACACAAGTATCACAATTTTCACAAGACATTGTTTACAAACAACTTATCTTATACAAATTCATTTTACATGGTTATTCAATTAACCATACTTTATGATCTTATTTATACATATCATCTGAACTTATTGTTTTTCAAGCGATTTACAAAACAAATCAAATTACAAGGTTCATGACTAAACATTTTCTTAAACTTAAGTCATGAATCCTATTTTAACAAAACCTATGTATCTCACAGGCATTTTTATGCTGACGTACCTATTTTCACATGTGTTTTCAGGAGCTTTTCCGTAGGATGACGATCATGACACTAGGGCGGACCTGTGCCTTAGAGATTTAAAACGAAGATAGACTATGTTTAATTATGTTAGAAACTCTTTGATTCCTGTTTAAAACAATGAAACTCTTGTGTTGATAAATAAATACAACTTTGTATGCCATGGTTATGAAACAATTAATTCTGTTACAACACTCCCCGACGTTTTCCGCCACGTCTTGTATGCTATACGTGGTCGGGGTGTGACAGGCATATAGGCCGAACGGGTCGAATGGTGGTGATAACACCATTTGAAAATATCGATTAATGTGGTTGTCAAGTCTTATGTTAACAGGAGCGATTAGCAAATCGGATAATCGCGCCGCCATAGATTGTGTGGTAATAAAAGCGAGATATAAATCGGGTCTATTTGATGACCCGAGCCAGGTACGCTTGTATGAACTTATAGTTAAATAGTGCAAATAAGGTCCAATGGATAGTGAAATCCTTCATCGCAAAAATGAAGGATTAAAGATTACTAAAAACCCCTTGATGGGTAACCCGAGTAAACAATCCTTAGAGGTTGTTTAGGAACTTACATTATGATTATAGTAACCCTTGAATGCGTGCAAAAGTTGTAGACATAAAACTTTCAAGGGTTAAATGCTTAAAATGTGTATTGCCGCAAAATAATATTTCCGAGGGATAAAACTCGGAATAAAAGGTCCATTTCGTTAAATCCACCACACTCATAGTTGTGGTGGAAGACTAATCAATAAGAAACGGGTGGAATTATGAGGTATATGGGAAATGAGCATAGTTTATGCTAAAATGGTCGTAAATACCCTTAACGGGTCACAATATGATTTTAAACAAAAACGGGTAAATAATTGCGTAGAAACCCGTGTTCAGTACTTAATATGATTGACAGTATTAGAATTAAAGGGTTCATGATGAATGGTGGTCAAACAAACATGTTTGTTTGATAAACACATAGTCGGGTCAAAATTTGGTGAAAAGATAATAAGCCGAAGGCTTATAAGTCTCAAATTTATTTAATCCGGATGTCGGATCTCAACTCCACTAGATGGAGAATTAAATTACGGTCGCGTAGGAAAAAGAATCGCGTAAAACGGACAAGCGGATTGAAAGATACGAAAGTTTCCGTGTCGAAAACGGCGAAATGGAAGAAGCTGATGCAGAGTCCACCGTAACTTACGGTGGTACCGTAAGTTACGGTGGGGACTGAAAATGTTACGGCGGATAGCTCCTGCCTTACGGTGGAATGTTTTCAAATCAGGGCTGCCGTAAATTACGGTGTCCACCGTAATTTACGGTGGACCCTGATCAAAAATGTATTTTGAACAGTTTTGTTTCCCGGACTCGTTTAGATACGCATTAAATCCCGTATGACTAAAACATTTCATGTTTTTATGAAATGTAGGTACTTTTTGGATGCCGGAAGACGATCAAGCTCAACGAAGAACCGAACATGATAAAGACACATGCTTCCGCACTTTGCCTCGTCATAAATTTTAAATGATGAATCTGATCACGTTATATCAAATAACTTACGAATTGTAAAAGTTTTTAATAAACCCGTATTTCCGATGTATATGTAATCTTAATTACATGATTGTTTTCGTAAAATATACGTAAACCTTGAATTATAAGAACGGGTGTTACAAGTTGGTAATCAGAGCCCAAGGTTAAAGGGTAAAGTGTTCGGTTCGAGGCTTGATCGCAAATCCGGTAAGTACAAGTACGTTAATAGTTAGTATGCTAAAGTGTTGTAAACAACACATAGGGCTATCGTGTAGTATATGTTACCCCAATTTAAATGATTGATTTGTATTATAATACGGGCGATTATTGAAGTTGACATTACTAACTCTTGTGAATGTTTTAATTGAAGGACACTCGCGTCTGAAGATGACGGGAGTTGAACGAATTATGGATATGATGATGGAACGGTCCGAGGTATGACAGGAAGAGCATACTCATCAAGGACCAAAATCGCGTAACGGTCGCGAACAAGACTAATGACAAGAGAAGCCCGTTAGGGCAAGCATTACCAGGTGCACACTTTTAAATTTAATCGCATGAATCGTTATATGCAACAAACACGTAAGTAACAACGGTTGCATACACATATGATAGAACTTGGAAAACCTGATTTCCAAGAGAAATTTAATAGGAGATGTGTTATTCACAATGATGAATAACAAATGAATAACAAGACTTGTTTATATAGAAACTTGGACGAGAGTGATCATCCAAGTAAGTATTCTCAATATAAATCCTATTGAGAAAAGTAATGATCACATCAATGAATGTGAATAAATGTTTATAAAAAGGGACATTGTACATGTTCAAGGATAAACGACTAAAACTAATAATTGTTAACTAACAATTAAATAAAGTTTTACCAAATGAAACCATAAATATGGAGATAATTTGAGGAGTTACTTACATGGGACGTGATGTGGTAATTATAATAAGGTCACGCGTACCACGTGTTGATCGCTTACTCTGGCCAAGTAAGTAGTGAACACATGATAGCATGAGCTTCTTATAATGAGCGCAGTTATGTCCGATGTAGTAAGGTCAAGATGAATGAAATTTAAAGGATCCTTAGGGTCAAGAAATCTTATGGGCATACTCGTATAAATGGTTTTCGCGGGAACCATAAAAGCGATGTATGGCGCACATAGAAATAAAAGACCCAAGGAAATTCGTGACATAAGTCATTTTGATGAAACAACCATGGTAGACAAAAAAAGGGCAATGTAAAACCAAAGTATAAATGACCCGCGGGGTCATAGAAACAAAGGTATTGCCCACATGGGGAAAAACGATCAAAAACCATGGTAGACAAAAAGGGCATTGTAAAACCAAAGTATAAATGACCCGCGGGGTCATAGAAACAAAGGTTTTGCCCACACGAGAAAAACGATCAAAAAAATCGTTGACTTTGGTCGTAGTAAAGAAATGATGATGATGATAATCATCATTCATAGTTTAAAAGATTGTCAATGATGGTCAAATAAAGAATAAAGGTTTGGTTGAATAAAAGCGAGGGCTTCCGCTAAGACAACCAAACAAATTAAAACGAAAACTTGATGTGTACCAGAATGCTTGCACTAATAATGACTTCGGTAAAATACCCGGTTGATGGGTAAGGATTTAAACACATGCGTAAACCGAGAAACGAAAACACGAATTTAAAGTCAAAAGACTCGGATTATGAGTTATGACTAAAAGACCATAAAATTTTGTAAACAGAAATTTTGATAATTATATTCAACTATTTTGAGAATGAACGGGTTGAATAAAGTATAATGCTTGAAGGCATAAGTAAGCGCAAGCCGGATAACGGTAAGCATGAGACAAATGATTTTCAAACGTAAAAAGAGTGCTTTGACACCAAATATATATTTTAATAAGACACGAGTAAAAAGAATGATCTACGGGATCAACATAACCTTTAGGGTTATAAACAAATGAGAGATCTACGGACTAAAACGACCCACGGGTCATGATTAGAAAGAAGTTATAAGGACTTCGCCCTAAAGAGGTGAATGTCTAATAAAAAATAGCCCATAAGGCTAAGTGATAAAACCTACGGGTTAGATTGGATAAAGCGAGGAAATCAGTTAAGAATCCCCGCATAAAACTAAGACTGTAAAGGATTAAATTACGGATTGTCAATATCCCGGTATGGATGATTGACACAAGTTAAAGAAAAGATCCTAAAACTAAAACTTCGGTTTCAGTAAGAAATAATGTTTTTACAAACATAAATTCTGATAGGAATTTAAATAGTAAGCATGAAAGACACAAGTTTTGACACTGATAGGCGCAAGATGATATATTCGAAAAGTGATATTTTCAAAAATGAAAGGTTGATACAAATTAAACATGATGTGACACGATCACGGTTAGGAAATGTAATGTGAAGTAAAATCACATTATAACCAAGCGAGTGATAAAAGTAACTGAACTAATAAGACTAGTTAATGAGACCGGTTAAGGTCACCAAATCAAATCAAGAAATTTGGTTTGCTTGTAAGCGGTAGATTCGGTATAGCTGAACAGAATAGATAAATTTGAAAACAAAAGAATTTGTTGCTAAAAGTGAAAGATTTCACTAAAGATCTTTAAACGGGTCAAAATAACGGATTCGTGAGGAATTCGATAGTATATGAAAGCGATGGATATCGCTAAGTTAACTAAACTAGTGGAAATAACGAGATTACGTTATTTTAAGTTGCACTAAGTCATATGAGTTACGTAGACAATTAGTGACCAAAAAGATGTTACCATGCTTATCTGGTAATACTAATAATTGGTTAAAAAGTATAAGTAATTTCTCGGGTAGAATGCATTGAGTTTAAACTCAATGATTTATGTAAGAAAAGGTTTCGAGGACGAAACCTCCTTAAGGGGGGTAGACTTGTAACACCCCAAAAAGCGGGTTTGGTAATCAAACCACGCTAATACTAACAGACGGCTAAGGAACCGTTAGTGGTAAAAATTAAGCCAGAAAATATTAGGATTATTATATAATTATATCCAATATTTAATAAAAAGATAAAAGAATGCGTTTGGGAAATAAAGTTTATAGAAGGCCCGAGTTAACGGGACTTAAACTAAACTTAGTCATAGATGCCCAAAACCCACTAATTCAATTAGGAATGTTTAACCTAGTTAATAAGTGGGGAATAGTGTTAGAAATAAGTAGGTTGTGCCCTACTTAATTAACTAACCAAATTAGAGGGGCCAATAATGTTAAAATCGAAACTTGATTTTTATTAAACAAATAAAAACTAAACCAAACACCCCATTTTGGGGGTCTGGTCGATCAGAGCAAGCAGGGGGCGACCCCCACTCCTTCAAAACCCTAGAACTTCAGAAATCTTGCAAATTGAAGGTTCAATCCAAGTTCAAATCGAATTCTAAACATAGATTCCTGATCCTCATCACAAGGGGATTACAAGGTATGTAAAATTTTGAGAAATCTTTCAACTTGAAATTCTCATGAATTGGGAATAATCTGAGATTCTAGTTGCATGTGTATGTTATGATGATTTAGGAACTACTATAGTGTTTAGGGACAAACCCTAGACAAACACAAGCTGAAATCATGTGAATTTTTAGTGAAAACTATGATCACCATTGTAGGTGATTAGTGAGTTATGTGAAATTTGATGAACACTAGGAAATAGATTGTTGATCTAGTGTAAATTGACAATTTTGAAGTGATTTCAGAAATTATAGAAGTTAACCACTTTGTAAGATGGTTGATTTATGTGAAATTTTGGCTAAGAGATAAGCTAGAGACTTGATAAATAAACATGTAAAATTCTGCCCTTAAGGTGTTCGTTGAAATGCCTCAAAGAAGGCTCGAAACTAGAATTTTGTAGTTAAAACACCTAGTTGTGATGTTTCGGCTATTATGCAAAATGTGATTAAAAAGAGTTCTAAATATGATAAACGTGGTCAGAACTTCGGTTAAAATGGTAGTATGAAGATAACGCCTACTGGGTAATCAAAAATGCTAAAACTAGTTGATAAACTTGAATATGCGATTAGTGTACTAATGGGCATTTGACTTTTAAAAGGTCAAACTGACCTATAGTACGATAGATGGTAATTTTGATATGAAATGCGTAAGGTGGAATAATCGTTTAAGTTATGATTAAACTAACCACCTTGTGAAATGATGAATAATAGTTGGCGCTTAAACAAGCTAAGTAAAGCTTGGAGTGAAAGCGGGTCAAACAAGTCAAGCATGGAAGAAAAGCGTAGCTCGGATGCAAGGTAAGTGAAACTTACATAATTATGTAGAATACTTGTTCATTCTATGCGTTATAGATGCAATAATGATAATATTGAAAATATGGATTTCCGACGCGATTGATACGAGTCGGAACATATAAAGATGATAAAACCATGGTTTATGGCAAAAATGGGCAAAACGGTAAATTGATTATGTAATGACTAAGAAATTATGAATTTCCATTAAGATTACCTAGAAGTGTAATCTAATAATGGTGAAAAAGGATTTGGTAATAAAATCCGGGATGGGATGGATGTATGAATTGGAAATCAAAAACCATGTTTTTGATTTAATAGGCAACGTTGGGCATATAGGCCGAACGGGTCGAATGGTGGTGATAACACCATTTGACAATATCGATTAATGTGGTTGTCAAGTCTTATGTTAACAGGAGCGATTAGCAAATCGGATAATCGCGCCGCCATAGATTGTGTGGTAATAAAAGCGAGATATAAATCGGGTCTATTTGATGACCCGAGCCAGGTACGCTTGTATGAACTTATAGTTAAATAGTGCAAATAAGGTCCAATGGATAGTGAAATCCTTCATCGCAAAAATGAAGGATTAAAGATTACTAAAAACCCCTTGATGGGTAACCCGAGTAAACAATCCTTAGAGGTTGTTTAGGAACTTACATTATGATTATAGTAACCCTTGAATGCGTGCAAAAGTTGTAGACATAAAACTTTCAAGGGTTAAATGCTTAAAATGTGTATTGCCGCAAAATAATATTTCCGAGGGATAAAACTCGGAATAAAAGGTCCATTTCGTTAAATCCACCACACTCATAGTTGTGGTGGAAGACTAATCAATAAGAAACGGGTGGAATTATGAGGTATATGGGAAATGAGCATAGTTTATGCTAAAATGGTCGTAAATACCCTTAACGGGTCACAATATGATTTTAAACAAAAACGGGTAAATAATTGCGTAGAAACCCGTGTTCAGTACTTAATATGATTGACAGTATTAGAATTAAAGGGTTCATGATGAATGGTGGTCAAACAAACATGTTTGTTTGATAAACACATAGTCGGGTCAAAATTTGGTGAAAAGATAATAAGCCGAAGGCTTATAAGTCTCAAATTTATTTAATCCGGATGTCGGATCTCAACTCCACTAGATGGAGAATTAAATTACGGTCGCGTAGGAAAAAGAATCGCGTAAAACGGACAAGCGGATTGAAAGATACGAAAGTTTCCGTGTCGAAAACGGCGAAATGGAAGAAGCTGATGCAGAGTCCACCGTAACTTACGGTGGTACCGTAAGTTACGGTGGGGACTGAAAATGTTACGGCGGATAGCTCCTGCCTTACGGTGGAATGTTTTCAAATCAGGGCTACCGTAAATTACGGTGTCCACCGTAATTTACGGTGGACCCTGATCAAAAATGTATTTTGAACAGTTTTGTTTCCCGGACTCGTTTAGATACGTATTAAATCCCGTATGACTAAAACATTTCATGTTTTTATGAAATGTAGGTACTTTTTGGATGCCGGAAGACGATCAAGCTCAACGAAGAACCGAACACGATAAAGACACATGCTTCCGCACTTTGCCTCGTCATAAATTTTAAATGATGAATCTGATCACGTTATATCAAATAACTTACGAATTGTAAAAGTTTTTAATAAACCCGTATTTCCGATGTATATGTAATCTTAATTACATGATTGTTTTCGTAAAATATACGTAAACCTTGAATTATAAGAACGGGTGTTACACTCGGTCTTCGATAAACTCTATTTTCCCAAAAGCTTTTATTCACGTTGTAGTTAATATTAGGATTATTTATTTGAATCCTAATATTTACCCGGTTACTTTTACCTCTAACGGTACTTCACCCGTCTTTTAGTATTAACGGGGTTTGATTACCAAACCCGTTTTCGGGGTGTTAAAAGTCTACCCCCCTTAAAGAGGTTTCGTCCCCGAAACCTTTTCTTACATAATTTATCGAGTTTAACTCCATGCATTTGCTCTCGATAATCAATTGAGCATTGCTCATATTTTAACCGATTGTTAGTATTACCAGAAAAGTATGGTAATATCTTTTTGGTTATTAATCATCTATGTATCTTATATGGCATAGTGCAATTTGAAATAACGTAATCTCGTTATTTCCACTAGTTTAGTTAACTTAGCGATATCCATCGCTTTCATATACTATCAAATTCTTTATGAATTCGTTACTTTGACCCGTTTAAAGGTCTTTTGTGAAATCTTTTACTTTTAGCAACAAATTCTTTTGTTTTCAAATTTATTTATTTGGTTTAGTTATACCGAATCTACCACTTACAAGCAAACCAAATTTCTTGATTTGAATTGCTGACCTTAACCGGTCTCACTAACTAGACTTATTAGTCCAGTTACTTTTACCGCTCGCTTGGTTATAATGTGATTCTACCTCACATTGCGTTTCTTGACCATGATCGTGTCACATCATGTTTAATTCATATCAACCTTTCATTTTCGAAAACATCGCCTTTTTCGAATATATCGTCTTGCGCCTATTAGTGTCCAGACTTGTATCCTTCATGCTTACTATTTAAATTCCTATCAGAATTTATATTTGTAAAAACGTTATTTCTTACTAAACCAAAGTTTTAGTTTAGGATCTTCTCTTTATCTTTTGTCAATTATCCGTACCAGGATATCGACAGTCCATAATTTATTCTTTTACAGTCTTAGTTTTATGCGGGGATTCTCTACTGGTTCCCTCACTTGTCTAAGTAACCCGTAGCTTCCTTTACTTAGCCTCGTAGGCTATTTCTTTAGGCTTTCACCTCTTTAGGGCGTTTGTCTTTATGATCCTTTTCCTTTTTATTCAGGACCCGTGGGTCGTTTTAGTCTCGTAGACCTTTCCAGTGTTTATAACCCCAAAGGTTATGTTGATCCCGTAGATCATCCCTTGCTCATGTCATTCTTAAAATACATGTTTGGTGTCAAGGCACCCTGTTTTTGTTTGAAGTATCATTTGGTTTCAAGCTTAGATTCCGTTAACCTTGATTGTAGTTTCGTGGCTATAATTGTTTTCTTTCGGACAATTTTCTGACTCTATGACTTCTCACGTCATTTATGCGTCGGTTTATCTTATGCTCACCATTATCCAGTTTACATACATTCGTATTTGATTATATCCCATTACCGGGCTCATTATTCTTTTTCTTTTTAACGCTACTATTATCCCGCTTGCGTTTACTCATGCCGTCCGGCATGATATTATATTCGACCCGTTCAACTTTAAAATAGTTGAACATAATTTATTCAAAATTTCTATTTACATTATCTTGTTGTCTTTTAGTTATGACTCAAAACCCGAGTCTTTTAACTTTCCATCCGAGTTCCCGTTTCTCGGTCTACGCATGTGTTCAATTCTTACCCCTCAACCGGGTGTTTTACCGAAGTCGTTATTATTGCAACCCTTACGGTATGCATTATGACTTCGTTTCGCCTTTATATTTCTACTTTGTTTTCAAGTTTGGCGTTTTACAAAATCGGCCCGTTAAGAGTCATATTTGTATTCTCCGGGTTCGAGTGTAAGCACACCCCTCCCAATGCATACCTCAATCGTTTTACATTAATCCTTGTCCCTTCACTCGGGCTCATCATCCTAATGTAATACGCTTCTGTCACCCGGCTGTGCGTTTACATTATTATCGTATATTTTGCTCATTTGATTCATTTGGGTACTTTTAAGTTAGTCCCATTCACTCTGCCCTTACTACATCGGATGTAAATGTGTCCGCTATAAGAAACTCATGATATCATATGCCACTACTTACTTGGCCAGAGTAAGCGATTAACACATGACATACACGACCCTTTTATAGTTTTCACATCACACCCCATGTAAGTAACACCTCTATTTAGTTTTCTTGGAAATAATATCCTGGATAGGTATTTTATTCAGTCTTCCCAAGTTTCTAATTTACATATGCAACAATTATTCTTTACCTGTTTGTTGCATATTGCTAATTGTGCGATTATATTTAAAAGCACGCACCTGGTAATGCTTGCCCCGACGGGCGTTTCTTGCCATTAACCTTGTTCGCGGTCGTTACGCGATTTAGTCCTTAGTGAGCATGCTCCTATTGTCATACTTCGGACCGTTCCTCTATCATATCCTTAATTTGTTCAACTCTTGTCATCTTTAAATGCGAGTGTCCTTCAATCAAGACATTCACAAAAGTTAGTAATGTCAACTTCAATAATCACCTGTATTATAGTACAAGGCTTTTTCTACTATACGCGTCAACGGGCGTATTTTTGTCAACTATATCAATCATTTAATTAGGGTAATGTGTATTACACGGTAACCCTATGTGTTATTTACAACACTTTAATACACTAGACCATTAGCATACATGCACTTACCGAATTTGCGATCAAGCCTCGAACCGGACACTATTCTTTATCAAGAGCGTAAGGTTTAAGTCCAAGCATGGTTTTCCCCACCATACTTGAATCTCTTAAACCAGGGCTCTGATACCAACTTGTAACACCCTAGTTTCTATTTAACAGTTTTACATGTAAATACCAACAATTAGATGTGTAGTTAAGACTACACATTCTATAAAAATACGAGTTTATTAAAACTTTTACAAATCATAAGTTATTTAACATAATGTGATCGAATTCGTCGTTTAAAATTTACGACGAGGCAATGTGCAGAAGCATGAATCTTTAACGTGTTCGGTTCTTCGTTGAGCTTGATCGTCTTTCGGCATCCAAAATGTACCTACATTTCATAAACATGAAATGCTTTAGTCATACGGGAATTAAATCGTATCTAAACAAGTCCGGTAATGATAATGGAAGAAAATCCCAACGTGAATCTCTTGATCTCAAAAGACTAATTTTGAGCTGGCCTCCACCGTAAGTTACGGTGGCACCGTAAGTTACGGTGGCACCGTAAGTTACGGTGGCCACTGAATGTCAAATTCCCCACCGTAAAACAGTGGGCAACCACCGTATCAATATCATCCCCACCGTAACTTACGGTGGCACCGTAAGTTACGGTGGTCCCTGCATTCAGCCTTTCCATTTGCCGTTTATTGACACGAAAACTTTCGTATCTTTCAATTCGCTCGTCCGTTTGACCTACCGTTTCCTCCTATGTGTTTGTAATTTGATCCCCCATCATATGGAGTTAAAAATCCAACATCCGGATTAACAAAATTTAAGACTTTTAAGTCTTTGGCTTATTACCCTTTTTACCAAATTTTGACCCGTTCGTGATTTCATCTAACAAACTTGTTTGTGGCCCTTGTTTCTTTTGTAAACATATTATTATGATTATTTCCTATTGCACAAGGTTCAAATCACGGGTTATTACACATTCTTAACCCGTTTCGCTAATACTTCTATTTTGACCCGTTAAGGGTATTTAAGCACTTTTACGCATAATTCACACTCGATTATTTCTAGCATCTTATTTCCACATTATTTATCAAGTGATCTTCCGTCACAACTCTATTTGTGATGGATTTAATGTAGCGATCTATATAATCCGAGTTTTATCCCTCGGATTATCATTTTACGACAAAGACTCATATAGAGTCTTTTGACCAAGGATTTACTTATCAAGTAATCAAATGTCTATTTTGACTTCTTTTAACACTCATTGAACCTTACGTTCTAAATGAGTGTTACCCTTTTTCACATACCTGGCACGGATCAAGATATTGACCCATTTTTAATACCTTGCTTTTATAACCGCCAACTCATGGCGTTGCTAATACCCATTTGACATTTACTCCTGAAATAATATAACTCGACAATAATCATTAGTCGTTATTGTCAAAAGGTGATATCTTCACCTTTTGACCCATTTGGTCTAAGTGACCGATTATATTGGTGAGATGATATTTATTACCATTTCATCTACATGACTCGCTCCGGTTTACACCGTGCAGTCATTTCACTTATTAATCATTTCTTAATGCTTTTTAGCCTATCATGGCTTACGTCATCCTGTGTCTTTCAAAACCAATAGTTATGGTCAACGCGTGACCAATTTACCATTTTACCCTTATTGTTTGTTTGGGTTTACCCTATAAGGTAACCATTTAAAAGTTCATTTTCAATTTATCATAAAATGATCGAATTACCGATTTAACTCCTTTTTAAACCATCAACATGGTTTCTTGTCATGCTCGACTATCTTGTTCCGTACGTCTACACGCCGGAACATCATACCTCAATTATGTATTTGTCTTATTCGTAAGTAATACGATAAGAGAATATTCTAAAATATAAGACTAGTGTAAGCTATACTTACCTCGCATCCGAACTATGCTTTTCCTCCATTCTTGATTTGTTTGACCCGCTTCCTTTCCAAGCCTCCACCTAGCTCGTTAGGCGTCAAACTATTTTCAATCATTTACAAGGCGGTTAAATTAGTCATAAAAATCACGACTATTCCTCCTCACTTATTTTCTATGCCGAACCTACTATTCGACTTCATGTTTAGTTAACTTAGCTTATCAAAAGTTAACTACCCTTTGGATCACATGGTTTACACCATTAAGTCAAATCAACATTATGACTAGAACCCGCTTTAACCCATCTTTCACGTAATTAGTCACAAGGCAATTACACGTTTCATTCGTAATTTCAACATATGAACATTCACTTAGGCATTTTAACAAACACCTTGCGGGCATATTCTATAAAATCAACAATCAATTTTCGTAACTAGTTATTTACCCAAGTTTTAACATCACTCACAAGTTCTTATGTCTAGCATGCATAACAACACCTAGACTTACTTCATGGAAATCGAATAACACCAAATTGATGATTATAAATCTAGTGTTCATCATCTTTCCACAAAACCCATTTCAAGTCATGTATAAACATATACTCAAACTCATAAGTTGTTCAAGTATCTTCCTAATACTACCATCCTTGATTGTTTTAAACATAACTATATCCTATTATCCAAACCCACTTGATAATCTACTTGTTAATCACTTAGATGTAACCTTACATCAAGTACTTCATAATTTATTCATAACTAACAAAATTAAGCATATAATAACACCTAATTTCATCTTTAGATCATAATCCATCAATTTATTTGCAAGTAACCTACTTGTCTCAAATTTCAACTTCAACCAATCTAGGTTTTGTGACATACCTTGTGATCCCCATGACCTGGTGATCGTTTCTACGCGTTCATGCATCGATTTGGGTCTTGGATTGACCTTCAATTTGGTAGTTTTGATGAAGCTAGGGTTTTGCTCCATGGGAGCTCCCTGATGTCGATCCACAGAACACACACGTAGTGTGTGTTCTGTTATAATTTTCTTTTTATAATTTAACTTTCATGTTATCCAGCTTTAACCCCTCGTGTTTGGTTTGTTGTTAAGTAGGACACAACCCTTCTATTTCTAATAACATTCCCACTTATTAACTAGGTTAAACACTCCTAGTTACATTAGTGGGTTCGGGAAATCTACAACTTAATTTATTTTAAGTCTCGTTAACTCGGGCTTCGATAAACTCTATTTTCCCAAAAGCTTTTATTCACGTTGTAGTTAATATTAGGATTATTTATTTGAATCCTAATATTTACCCGGTTACTTTTACCTCTAACGGTACTTCACCCGTCTTTTAGTATTAACGGGGTTTGATTACCAAACCCGTTTTCGGGGTGTTACAGTTTTGGCCAATTTTGTGGTTCAAGGTTGTAATAGATAGGGTTTTGTCTTTGTTATATTTACTTGTTAAATATTGTTGATACGAAGACCCGAAGCAAAACTGGATGCTAAGAGGAGTCTTGGATTTAGTGGGAGTTGCTCAAGACAACACGATGCACTCAAGTCCATCCTTGTGATTGTTTTGTGTGTTGTGACCGTGACCCGTTTGATCTTGCTACTTGGCTCTAGCAAGATCATAATCATGCACATATGATTTACATATTCAGTTTTGTTATTATGGTTGCATTTTAATAAATGTCATTACACTTCAACCTAATGCCAAAAAGCATTCTTAAAAAAAGGGTTTTTTTTTTTTTTTTTTTTTTTTTTATAAATGAAATCGGGAAAAAGTAAGTTCTAGCAACTTGCTTATTTTTATAACCACTAGAGTTTTATAACATGTTTTTTCTCACATCTTTAAAACTCATAAACTTAATAGTATTCACTATTAACTTTAATTGGTTATTCCATGTCGCGACAAACTTAGTTTTATAGGTTATCTAAAACTAATTGTCCCGAGAGGTGAAAGGGTCTTTTGGTTATGTCGCAAATTTAATATCTAAATTAAAACCGACTATAACGACCCTATTTGGTAAAAATTAAAATCAATGGTCTATGCCATCCTACTACTAGTAACACTTGGGGTATAATGCGAACCATCAGTGTTTGAGCCACAGCATGACACTTGGTGTCTAGTGTATCCTTTCAAGGTGCAAGGGCTTCGTCGACACATCCGACCCTTCCACATATGACCGTTTTAGGACGACTATTACTTTTCTTCTCGTGTTTACGTGCCCCAGCTGTCGCGAGAACGAAAGTGGCATAGATGATGCCAAACGTATCAATGCAAGGACAATAGGTTATCCTCGCAGCCTCATAAACCCCTGGAGTTGTGCTTTTCTCACAATTGACAATCGTTGTCAGTCCCAAGTGTGTTTTCTAACTATGGTTTTCAATATAAACTTTGCCATAGACTTTGCTACAAAAATACAAGTATTAGAGGTTGGTTTTTATAAATAAAAATAGATAAACATGTATTTAGAATATATATTTACATTAATAACACATTGTGTGTGATTATTTGTATACTTGGTGTAATAGTTATATTATTTTAGGAATTAAAGTAATATAACTTAACAAAATACCAAGGATTTACAATCCAAAATAATACCAAAAATCACAAAGAATAAATATATAAGTTACACACATAATATTGCGAAACCGAACGAAAGAACGTAACTTACAAGATATTCCAGAAACTACATTTTGAGCATATTTTTGGTAAATATTATTTTGGATACAAAAGAAATGAAAGTATGATTTTTATTATTATTACAAAGTATATCATATTTTCGACAAGGAGAAAATATATTATTTTCGGAAGTTAAAATATATTTTCTTGGAATATTTAGAAGATATATGATTTTTGAGAAAAAATTATATTTTCTTGAAATAATTTATTTTTGGGACAAAACAAGTTTAAATATATTTTCTGAAGTAAGACTTGAAAATATATTATTTTGGAAATTACAAATACAAGAATACGAAAATACATGTATGAGATACCCCCATCCTTGGGAAGGAAATACGAAAATAAATACTTGAGAAGTATTGATACAAAAATATTGTTTAACAATTATTCCAAAATTAAAAAGTTAAAATAATTATTATTTTAACAAGGAATTATAACTTGGAATAATATTGGAGACATAAAAGAAACGTAACTAAAAAACGTAAATACTAAGGCAAGGCACGACCCGTTCGTCTAATAGACCCTAGTACATTGTAGGGAATCGTGTTTGCTGAGGAGATTTGAGTTACGAGTATCGAAGACGCAAAACTGTGAGTTCATGTCCCCCTTTTCTTTAACTGTTTTCGGTTTTATAACTCTCGGGGGTGGAATACATGTTACGAATGCTTAAACGGTATGAAATGCCTATGAAATGCACTATTATATCATGTGAGCATAGACTTAATATTGAAATGCCATTAATTCTTAATTAGGGACGAAGGTTAGATCTAACGGGTACGGCCGAGCCCCACTCATGGTACTTGTGACCACTTGAGTGCTTCGGTGTCCCAGTCGAGGGAAATGACATAGTCGAGGGAAATCGACATAGTCAAGGTAAATTGACATAGTCG
This sequence comes from Helianthus tuberosus, assembly GCA_030545235.1. Taxonomy (NCBI): domain Eukaryota; kingdom Viridiplantae; phylum Streptophyta; class Magnoliopsida; order Asterales; family Asteraceae; genus Helianthus; species Helianthus tuberosus. The sequence goes on along the minus strand of CM060417.1, from coordinate 56,967,408 downwards.
AAGGGAAATTCGACATAGTCGAGGGAAATCGACATAGTCGAGGGAAATCGACAAGGGTATAAGCCTACTCATTTCGAGTGCTCCCTATGTCCTCACATGCTTTAATGTCCTTGTAAAACATTCATTTGGTATGTTCATACACGCTTTTCATACATGTTTTCAAAGGAGTCTCTCAAAGGTTTACAAGTTTACCAGTACTCACACAAGCGCATGAACTCGCTCAACTTTTGTTTATGTTTTCCAAAATTACATGTATTTCAGGTGACAGGTTGGATCTTGGGCGCGGGTGTTGTTTCTAGAAGTAGACTTCAAGTTAGATGTCATCCACTTTTGTTGGTTTGTAACCTAGTCGAAGGTCGTGTTTTAAAACTTAACTAACCGGTGTTTGTAATACTCAAATTTTATAAATGGATGAACATCGTTTTGATCATGTAGTTGTTTATTATGATTGAATGCAATGATATTAAACCAGTCACACATCATACGCTTCCGCAAAAGTCAGGGTGTGACATCAACGATAACATCATCATCATCATCTCAACGGGTAATAACTACAATGCGTTTTCATGTTCACGCGTGTTCGGTTTGGGTGGCGGCGGTATTCCACGGGGTACCACGCGGGGTCACTGTGCTACGGTAGCGCCCCGAGTGGCATTAGTGAAAAGAAATTTGGGTCTCATTTAAATTTGGATCTCACTATTCTCACATCCCTACATCTTATTCCCACACCCTTTTCCAGTCTATCTCTCTCTATATTTATCGATGTATGTATAGAGAGAGATAGAGATGAGAGTTGCGTGAATATTAACTCCCTTAAATTTTGCTCATGTAAGTAAACGTTACAAATCTTGTTGATGAACTTTTTTTACATTACATAAACGTTACACATCTTGTTGATGAACTTTTTTTACTAATGTTTTATAAAAGTTGCAAGAAAATCGCTCAAGTGTTATAAATATTATTTAGTGTGGTTATTAGTAGGGCTGTAAACGAGTCGAGCCGAGTCGAGCCAGGGTGGGGTCGAGCTCAAGCTCGAAATTAATTCAGGCGGTTAAACTTGGCTTGAGCTTTACGTCGGAGTTAAACGAGCCTAAGAACGAGCCAACGAGCCGAGCCATGGGCCGAGCTGAGCCTAGCTCGAGCTGGGCTTGGTTACAAAATGAGCTAGCATGGTTTACGTCATCTCAATTAGAGTTTTTTTAGCTAGTTTTTCTCGAGTTTCTTTCGAGCGAGCTACGAGCCGAGCTACGAGTCGCGAGCTTTATGAACAGCCCTAGTTATTAGGCTAGAGGGTGTGGTTGGAGCCCCCTAGAGGCTTTATCAGGCCACGTCAGCGTCACATAGGATCCACCTCAGCCATGGGGCTTTATCACGCCCCCTTTAATTTGCATGGTGTAGATGTAGCCCCCTATTAAACAAAATTAAAAAAAAAATTTAATTGGTTTAAATCAAGTGGGCCCCACCTGATAAAGCTTTTTTCCCTCGTTACCATGAAGGAGCCCCATCAATGGCGCCCCCTCTTGAATTCCTCGGTGTGGATGTATAGCGCCTTGGGGCGCTATAGACGATGAGCTGGCCTGGGTGGCGCCCCACACCCTCCCGCGTTACAACTTTGAATTTTTATTATTTTCTTCATAAATTGTTTTATATTGACCTCTAAACACATTGTATATATGGTCTTGTTGCATGAAAAACACACAATCAGTTGGATAATGATATATCAGCAAACAAGCTAAGTTGGTAAGAAGTAAATTCGTCACATGAAGCATAACGCAACACTTCAAGGTTATTTATGATTCCATCTTGTGGAGATCGATCACCAATTGTCCTCACATTCCTATGTCTCCCGTTTGAAAGTAGGTAATGATCCCTGCGTTTGTTAGTGATATCTCAAAGTATAAATAGAGATTACAAGCCGACCTAGTCTATTTTTGGCTAATTGATATACATTGTAATCACAAAATATTTGCTACAAATAATACATATCTATTTATGCTAATACACCCCCGCTGTCGAAACGGGAAGATCTCGGATGTTAAGACTGGACCGAAAATTGTCAAAGAGAATCTTCGGTAAACCCTTTATGAATATATTTGCGACTTGATATCTAGAGGGAACATGAAGAACTCGAATGTTTCCTTCGACGACTTTTTCCCGAACGAAATGGATGTACATTTCGACATGCTTAGTGCGTTGATGTTCAACCGGGTTTCCGGTGAGATAAATTGCACTAACATTATCACAATACACTATGGTAGCATACTCGGGAGGAGTATGTAACTCGAGTAGCAAATTTCTAAGCCAACAAACTTCGGATACAACATTTGCGACACCGTGGTACTCCGCCTCGGTACTCGACCGAGATAGTGTTGGTTATCTCTTAGACGACCACGAGAGGAGATTATCACCCATATACACACAGGTTTTAATAATATAAGTAATGCCTTATAAAATTTAGAAAATAGCGTTGCGACATGCTTATTTTTATTTATATTTCAATATAAGTTTTGTTTGAATCGAACGGGTAAAATATAATTGATATTTTTTTGTTTTTTTATTGTGACGAAATGAACCAATACCGTGTGCACAACTTCGGTAGTAGTATAGAGTATATTTTATATATTGTATGCTATAGCGAGTGTTGGTATCATATCCCTACCATGACTAACTAAACTGACACCGTCTTAGCAACATCAATGCTTGTCGATTTCGACCGAACAACATTGGTACTGCATTGTTATTATTGGAACCACTATTCATTTTTATGGTTTTCAAGCATTGTAAAACACGTGTCAACGTCATTTTGGTCATATCATTACTTTTATTTTTTGGTTGTATCTTTTAGTTACTATACCGAGTGCTGAAACCATACCGATTTTATTTTAAATCGAACCAATACTAACCGTAGACCCGTCACAACACGCGGGGAATATTACTAGTTCAATACTTACAAAGCCCATGAGGGGCAATAGTGCCTGCCCCCTATTGGTTTAAACGGGCGGCAGACTGAATAGTGTCAGACAGCTGCCTGGCACTCCCTTATTGGCCAACAAATTTACGATTTTATCCTGTTTTAAAATTACGATTTTGCCATCAGTATAAAATTATGTTTTTACCCCCACTTAAAATAAATTTGCGCTTTTACTCCCCGCTAAAAATTTCGATTTTGCCCTCAATTAAAAATTACGATTTTGCCCCGTTTAAATTTACACTTTTGCCATTAGTTTTTTTTTCCTTAAAATTACGATTTTGCCATCAGTTCAAAATTATGTTTTTACCCCCACTTAAAAATAAATTTGCGCTTTTGCTCCCAGCTATAAATTTCGATTTTGCCCTCGGTTAAAAATTACGATTTTGCCCCGTTTAAATTTACACTTTTACCATTAGTTTTTTTCCTTAAAATTACGATTTTGCCATCAGTTCAAAATTATGTTTTTACCTCCTACTTAAAAATAAATGTACGCTTTTGCTCCCAGCTAAAAATTTCAATTTTGCCATCAGTTAATAATTAAGATTTTGCCCTGTTCAAATTTAGAGTTTCGCCATTAGTTACGATTTTTCCCCCAGCCAAGTTACGATTTTTCCCCCAACTTAAATTTACATTTTCTCCATCATTTTTGTTTGTTTTCCTGGTTAAATTACAATTTTGCCCCCAGTGTAAATTTGCAGTCATGCCGGCAGGTGTCTGGCACTCCCCCATTGGTCCTTTTAATTTACGATTTCATCCCTGAATTAAAATTATCATCTCGCCCTCGGTTCAAAATTACGCTTTTCCCATTGTTTTATTTTTTTAGCAAAACTATAAAAGTTTTTGTTTTAATTGGTTTTCTCCATTAAATTTTTTTTTTTCATGTCAAAGAGCTGCCTAACACTCGCTCATTAGTCCTGAAAAATTACAGTTTTGCACTGGGCCGAAAATTACGGTCTTATCATCGTTTTAGTTTTTTTCCTGACAAAATTATAGTTGTGTTTTTTTAATTGATTGAGAATTATTCGGCCATCATCCCGCAACGCGGGCGGGCATCAACTAGCTAGTAACATTAGACACTATGCATATGATACAACAAGTGTCATTGTTTTAAGACACCTAAAGGTTGTTATTATTTATATACTACAAATAAATATATAGAATCAGATTTTGGATATAAGCAAGAGAACTTCTATGAAAGCAATTCTCATAAACTGAGTTGATGGGCGACCAAAACTATGCTAAGCTCCACATAGCAATGCTTCCATGGCTAGCCTTTGGCCACCTTATCCCCTTCCTTGAACTCGCAAAGCTTCTAGGCTCCAAAGGTCACAAGATCTCCTTCATATCAACCTCTCGAAACATCGATCGCCTCCCTCAAATCCCACAAACTCTAACCCCTTTTATTCAATTTATCAAAATCAATCTACCGAAAGCTCTAAATCTCCCGGAAAAAGCAGAGTCCACCAAAGATTTACCCTTCAACAAGGTCAAGTACCTCAAACTCGCATGCGACCGCCTCCAAACGCCCGTCGCCCATTTCCTTGAAACCTCATCTCCGGATTGGATTATGTGCGATTTCGTTACTTACTGGGTGGGACCGATCGCTGCTGAACGCGGCATCCGATCGGCTTATCTTAGTGTTTTTCCGGCCCTGATGCTGTGTTTCGCTGGTACCCCTGAGGTGGCCATGCATGGCGATGATTCCCGAGTAACACTCGAGGATTTTGTCAAACGACCCAAGTGGGTGTCGTTTCAATCTGAAGTTCGACCGAGTATGTTTCAACTCATCAGAGGGAATGAAAACTTCAATGCGGTCGAAGAAAACGTTAGCGATGCGTATCGGCTTGGGGCAACGGTCCGCGGCTGTGACGCGGTGATTGTAAGAAGTAGTTTCGGTTTCGAGCCGGAGTGGTTGAACCTCTTGGACGAGCTTTACAAAAAACCGGTCATTCCGGCCGGGCTTTTACCGGCAGCAGCGGATACCACCGAACGGCATGCATGTTGGCCGGAAACCAAACAGTGGCTGGACATGCATGAAAAAGGGTCGGTTGTTTACATTGCGTTTGGAACTGAAACAAAACCGAGTCAGTACGAGTTGACTCAGTTGGCTTTAGGTTTAGAGTTGTGTGGGTTACCGTTTTACTGGGTGTTAATTGATCAGCGTGGGGTATCAGATGATGACGTTATTGAGTTGCCATGTGGGTTTGAGGAGAGGACACGTGGACGTGGTGTGGTGTGTAGGGGTTGGGCACCGCAGTTCAAGATACTGAGTCATGACTCGGTGGGTGGGTTGTTGATTCACTCGGGTATGAGTTCAGTGGTGGAAGGGTTTCAACTGGGTAAGCCGCTGGTGTTGCTGCCGTTCTTAATGGATCAAGGTGTGATTGCTAGTTATTTGGTGGAGAAGAAGATGGCATATATGATTCGTAGGGAGGATGTGGATGGGTCATTTACTCCAGAATCGGTGGCTGACTCACTGAGTCTTGTGATGGTGAGAGAAGAGGGGAAAATGTATAGGGAAAAAGCTAAAGAGATGATGGGTTTGTTCGGTGACAGAGATGTTCAAGATGACTATGTTGATGATTTGATTCGGTTTCTTCAAACATAGTTGTTTGGTGTCATTTAATGTAATGTAATGTAATACATTTTATTGAATTTTAGATTTGTTGACGACGTATATTAAATTAAGGTAACACACCCTTTCACTCTATTTCTCTTTATGTATATATATACATAGATACTACATACAGAGTGAGTGAAAAGGTGTAAGAATAAGATTTTGAAGGTGTATATCACCTTAATTAAATTATTATTCTAATAAATAATAAATACATGGCTAGTGCAAAAGGATTGTAAATAGTTGGAAATTCACTAAAATAGTCAATCAAAGTTTCTAGCAGTCTCTAAAAGCACGTCTTCACCAGCATACAAAAGCGCAAGTGCCGGTGGGTGGCCAAAAATGTAGTGTGTTGTTTCAGTCGGCAGAGCTTATATGACGGCTTATAATTGACCAAAACGAGGGATGGTTATTTTGATGAATGTTAAATTTGCATACACGACTAAAATGAGGGTTGATCACTTTAATGAATGTTTTCGATTGATCGAAATGAGGGTTGATTACTAAGGTGGTGTTTGTTTTTTGGAAGAAGAGCTTCCTGGCTTCTTCTGTCTGCACCGTGCAGACGCGGGAAGAGGTTTAGCCTCAGAAGAGTGTTTGTTTTTTTTTTTTCGAGAAGTGCTTTTTACCTCTCCCCAACCTCTTCTTGGGGAAGTGATGAGAGGTAAGCTTCTCCAAGCAGAGGTTTACCTCTTCTTGGCACCACCTCCACCTCCGACACTGCTCCGCCACCACCTCCACCTCCGCCACTGCTCCGCCACCACCTCCACCTCGGAACCCCTGCTCCGACCCCAAATCGAACCCCCAAATCATCAAATCGAACCCCAAATCATCAAATCGAACCCCCAAATCATCAAATCGAACCCCAAATCATCATCATCAACAACATCACAAACAAAACCCCCAAATCGAAAACCCTAAAATCGAAAACCCTAAATCGTTTTGTTCGATTCGTTGCAGGCGGTGGTGATGATGGCGGTGGTGAAGTGCTGATGGCGGTGGTTATGATGGCGGTGGTGAAGTGCTGATGGCGGTGGTGATGATGGCGGTGGTGATGAAGGCGGAGGTGGTGACGGTGGTTGTAGACTAGAGAGAGAGTAGAGAGAGAGTGGAGGTGAAGATTGTTGTGTGGTGTGTGTTAAACCTAGAAGAAGAGGTTTTATATAAAAAAAAAAAAAAACAAACCCTCTTCTCCTTGCAGACTGAAGACATTTGGTCCACCTCTTCTCCTGCAGATGTGGCCTGCAGCAGAAGAGGTTTTCGTGCAGAAAAAACAAACAGCACCTAAATAAACGTAGGGTATATGTTATTAATCTTTTGACTATTTTAGTAATTTTCCTATGTAAACAGGTAGGTTGTGACAATCAAGTGATATCAAAGTGACTTAGAAAATTAGGTATCAGGTGAGTACGACACAGATGAGTATTGGTCAAATCATTCAAAGATAACTTTGAAGATCACATCTGATGAAGGTTAACAAACTGTCTCGCTTATCTCATCTATAATTTATAGGGCTGGTTCATACATTTTGGAAGGTTTCTAGTTTCAGCCGGTTTGGAATAGCTAGGTGAGCAAGTAGCTTTTGATATTAATAATATAGAGTCGTAACTAGTGATTAGCTACTTGAAATCATTGTGTTTTGCTCAATCCAATTTCCAACAATCGAACTATGAATGGACTCGCCATCACAGTTTGTCAAAGTAGTTGACCTTATTCTTGGTGTTCATCGCTCTGTATGTAACCTTACTTAATAAACCATAAATAATCATCGACCACAAGTTATCATATATGATCTATATGTCACATCCATTACTCGGTAATAATTCATCTAGAATTTGACATACAAACACTAGTTTAAAACCTACTAAAATGAGTAAGCAAGTACTCTATACGTTCCCAACGATTGTAAAACATCAAAGTTAGTTGTACACGAAGACTGAACTCTTGAAAGTCAAACAGGAATATTCACAATTACCTGTTGGTTTACTTTGGGGAGGTCAGTTTAGTTTCATCAGAATCATGCTTCATTGATGAATCCCCACCCATCAGTTCCCCAAAGGCTTCGACTTTCACAGGTGGAGCTCTAACCAGGCCCATGTTCCTGCATCCGACGTATTTACAAATAGGTGATTACTTATTTTAATTTTTAAGAACAATATTAATTTTTATTGAAATAATATAACTTACGGTGAATGGGCTTGTGGCTGGAGTTGGGGAATTTGGACAGAAGCCATGGGGCGAAACTGATTGTTGGATTGAGCTTGGAAGGCTGAGATTGAAGCGAATTGCTGTTGTCGGAATTGCATCTGGGGATTTCTGTAGTTCATTGTTGAAAAGGTGGCGGCGGCGGCATTAGTGTCCATAGGAAACTCAGGTGGGTTTTCAAGTTTGACTTCAACCACAGATCTTTGACTTTGACCTTGACTTTGACTATCGTTATCCATATTCATGTGACCACCCATATTCATGACAGGTCGAGAGGTGGAAGGCTGTCGTCTTCGAATTCGGTCCCACTGCTGCTGTTGCTGCTGTTGTTGTAAGGGGTGAACCATCTGCTGCTGTTGCTGCTGTAACGGGTGAACCATCTGGTTGTGCATCTGCCTCGGAAACTATAACAGCAAGCAAAATGGTCAAACGAGTCAACTTGACCTGTGACTTTTTCTTTTTTTCTTTTAATCTAAATTCCATGAGTAACCGACATAAATTATCGCTTCAGACCAAAAAAAGTGCTATTCCAAACGCTTCATCGCTTCACGCTTTAAGCGCGCTTAAAACTCACTTTTTTAAAACAAGCGTTGCATCGTGTTAACTCGCAAAAATTAGAGCAAAACGTAAAGCGAAACGTAAAAACGTTGACACACATGCATGTTGCGCTGTGTTAACTCGCAAAATTTAGAGAACATAAAACCAAAGTTGAAAGTAAAAAAGTTGTGAGGTTAAATAGCAAAAGATGAAAAGTTTTGGGTTAAAAGTAAAAATATGTAATACATTTTTTTGAAAACACACTAAACATGAGTTACAACACCATTAAGCATAGAAAAGTTGCAAATGAATACTATGTAAACAAGCATTGTGTGAAAAGAAACTGATTCATATAAACAAACAATGATTATCACGTTATCATCCAAGATTTAACAAATATATATGTTGCAACAGCAAGGGGATTATAACTTGAACAATATATTAGTGGCCTGTCGCAAAAAAAAAAACATGAGATCAGCAGTGGAGTAAATCGTTGTTTCGGTGAACTTGTAAAAAAGCAAACCCGTATGATTTCAGTGTGGTTATTTAACATAATCCATTTTGACTGACCTGATGGGGTAGCCTAACATTAGCTTGATTTTGCAATTGTAACTGTGACTGCATCGCCTGAACTTGTTGCATTTGTGTCTGTTGTTGTACATTGTTCTTCGTACTATCTTTCACCACCTCAGCAAAAGCCGCAAGATTACTAGAGTAAGCCAAAAACATGTCAGAACAAAAAAGAATCAACAATGTACCACGGCATTGAGGAAAAACAAACTTGAAATGTAGTGTACCCATGTCCAATTGTTTGGAGGAACATCTTTAGTAGTTCAATTGCCGAACACTCTTTCTTGTAACCATCAGAAAGAATTTTCAAAATACGACCTAATTTAGATATATGAGAACCTAACAACTGACCAAATATATCCAACGGCCCACCAGTAGCCCGATCGAACCCCACATCCATTAACAAACGAGAAACCATTTTTCGTGACATCTCTGCCGCTTGTTCTGGACTTAAATTATTTTTCATCCCAGATGATCCACTTTTTCCACGATGATCATGGTTCCCTGTTTGTTCCATATTAAGGTACTCAGGTCTTATACCGAGTCTCTCTAACATTATGGGGCTTTTGGTCATTAGCGGCGGTAAAGTATCTAGAACCCCATTGCACTTTACGTTCTGCACATTATCCATTTGATTTGAAGGAGGTAAAGCGCTATCGGGTACAGAGTTTGCTGAAAACGTTGTCTCGGGGAAGAATAAACCTTCATCGCTGTCTTCTAAATTAGAAGATATTCTGACCATACCATTGTCAAACATGGGGTTTTGTTCTTCCATAAAAACTGCACGGCTTCTTTTATGTTTTTCAACAATTCTAAGATAATTAGCCATTTGCTCGGGTGTACGTTTTTCAGATTCTCGATCCCCTGAAGGTAATCGGTATGGTTTGGTAGCTCTATACTTTTCAAAGAATTGGCTATACCATGATTCTGGGATTCTTTGAGACATACTATCATCTTCGTGCACACCATACCTTGATCCAACACCAAAACTTGCTTTTGATTGCACCTGTTAAATAAATGTGGTAAAACATTAGCAAAAATAATAAGCGCTAGAAGCCATGACCTGTCATTATACCGTCCAGTGTTGTAGGAATCGCTAGGCACTAGTCGGGCGGGTGTGGTACTGACTAGCGATTAATCGGGATTAATAGGGATTAATCGGATTGAGATTTTTATGTGTAATCTTTAGTTATATATATGCACACACATTTTTATATGTAGTTTTTTTAAAAGTTGACATGTTTTAACCACACATTGACCCATTTTTTAAGTAATTGCAGGAATTTATAAAGTTTGATCGAAATTTGGCCGAGATTTGGACAAAATCTGGCCCAAATAGGACCGCCATTGACCGCCTAGCGATTAATCGGCCATTAATCGGTGAACCACCGATTAGTGATTAATCGGAGACTAGTCGGGGTTTTTACAGCCATGATACTGTCAAATAATAATAAAGTTGTGCTTAATAAATAATCACAACAAATACATGTTTACAGCTATAGCAAGTAAAAAATAGTTTGTAAATAATTAAACATCAATAGCACCTATAAATCCTAAAAAGTAATAATTCTTGATTATTAGGGAAATAATTTAAAAAGATAAAATCAAACAGTATACGGCATTACAGTGATAAACGTTTTCTTGCCGACCGTTCAAACAATCATATATCAATACAGCTGGTGTGCTTCAAATTTTTACCTATGCAACAAAGTCAATTAATTAAATGTCACATAAAACATTCACTGAATTTAGGTCAAGTGATAACTACATCTAGCTAGCTACCCTTATGATGTCGCTCTTGCAAGAAAAATTCTATAAATTCTAATGATCATAAAGGAATAGCAATGTTTCAGGGTCTAGTCAAGCAAATGCCAAATAAACATGTGTCGTATATAATGAAGAATGCTTAAAAAAGACAACATATAGACAGTATCAGTTAAAAAAATCAGCTGCTCTGTTTGAGCGTTTAATATAGACCATTGAGATTTGAGTAGACTATGATGAAACAGTATCAGTTAAAAAAAATCAACAAATCCAAACAAACACTATGACAAGAGAAATTTCCGATCGCAATTAAATTCATATAAGAGCTTACAGTGTACTACCGTCCTTGGATTAGTTGCCACAAGTATGAGCACACCATTAAGACATATTAATAAGGATTCTGCTAATTAAAATACCCAACATCTGAAAAAGGTTGTCTTTGACTTCTAATGCTTAGTCGAAAACAAGCACTTTTTTTTCAGGAACACCCTATAAGCAAACACATTAGCATCTTCACATAGACGCTCCGCTTGCGGTATGCTAATATAATGTATATGTGTGGACGCTCGGGGGGGGGGGGGGGGGGGGGCAAAAGTGAAAATGCACTAATTTTAACGTTATTTTACTAATTTCGTGAAAATAATATTAAAAGCGGCGGACGGTTAATCATGCATCATGTGGTGCCATTGATAGCCGAAAGACAAGGGGGTACATGCACTAATCGGTGTTTGTCTCAATTGCTGAGTCCTATGTGCCTTATGTCCAAGGCTTGATGCAAAACTACTATCGATCCGGGGATCTCACTGGAAGCAGCCTCTCTATTCCTATGGGGTAGAGGTAAGGCTGTCTACATCTTACCCTCCTCAGACCCTACCTTAGCTTTGCTATTGGTGGGATATACTGAGTATGATGATGATGATTAGCATCTTCACATACAATCTGATGGTTCTGAATAATAATAAAACATATGTAGAAACGAGAAAGCATACTTCAACTAATCTAATGACACAATAGCATCTTCACATACAGAAAAGCTTATGCATACAAAAAGAAAAATGAATCAATAAACCTTAGATGGGTGTGCCACATTTTGTGTAGGATTCTCCAGAGTGTAATAAACATCATCCCCGTGCAACTGCAAATCTGAAAGAAAAATTAAAATCAGAATTCAGTTGCTACTGAAAATCAGTACACTAGATAAAAACATGAAAAAGAATTATTAACACAAAGAATTTATCCAACAGAATATGATGGGTTGGGAGTTAGTTACAATACAATTGGGATTGAGCTTGGAATTAGGAGAGGGAGAAGAGCGATTGGAGCGGGGGAAGAGCGAGACGCAAGCTTTGTCGAAGAGTAAAGCGCGTGCGCGAAGTTGAAGGTGAATTTGAGCCCTAGACCTGGTCTCGTCGGTCCTCATGAAGGATTCCCAGGAAGAGGGTGATGACAAGAAGGGGACGAAGTTGGCGTACATTGAATCGTCTCCCAGCCACGATCTCCATACGCCTTGCAGTTCTAGTTTCCGGGCTAGCTCGTACCCTCGACCGTCGTCGCCGAGTAACGCCATCGTGGACGACTGGAGGACCTCTGTTAGATCGGCTAATAAAAGGACTAAGCTTAAAAGCTAGCTTTGATAACCATTAAAAAATAAATAAATAAATAAAAAAAAAACAAACTTACAATAATCGATTAGTAAAACATACAACACTTCAACATACACCCCTACAAACTGCGGTTCACCTTTTTTCACATAAATCCTAGAAATCCATTCAGTTAGCTTCACCAATTTTTCGTTTATTCTACAGTCAGACTCGACTACGTGTTTAAGTGTACGTCCAAATAGTTCGAAAAAGTTACGCTCCTAGTTCGAGTTTGTCATTTTTACCTACGAATCGATGTATAACTTAGAATTTATTTTAATTTGTTAAATACTTCAAGTCAAAATAATAAATATTAGGAATTAACAAATTTCTTTGAGCAACATCGTATTTAAGAGGTAGGAGGATATTGCTCCAAGAGATTTGTTATTTCCTAATAATAAACGTATTATTTATCATATCAATTTAGGCTCATACACATCACATTAAGCATTTAGCTAGTTTGATGTTAATTGTCATCGCCAGTTAAAAAGAAAAAGTTAAACGACATAAAAGAAACATAATAAGACTTAGAGACAATCGTTAACGCGATTAATCGTATCATATTTATAAATTAGGCTTAGAAATTCTTACGTACATCGGTTACTTGTAATAAGCCCTCACAATTCACTAAATAAAGATATAATCCATCATTGCCTTTTTACGAGTAACATTTAAATACTATCAATTAGCAACATGTTAAATGTACATAAACACGACATGGTTGCAATATATATTGCCACACCATATGACGTGTAATAGTCACGACAATGACAAAGCCATATTGACCCAAATTCAGTGCCACAAAAACACGGCACCAAAAGTGAAGCAACCCCACAAACAGAAACACTTTAAATATCCAATGAAAGTACAACACAACAAAGCCAATTTACAACTCAATAAAACACAAACAACCCAAACAGCCCAATATACAAAGCAATTATGACAAAAGAACAACAATCATATTCGAAAGACCATATCAGTCCCACCTAAAACATGGCAGCAAGTCACACAAACACTTCGAATACCCAAGCCACACAAACACTTTAAATACCCAAGGAGGTTACAACACAACAGAGCCAAGTTACAACCCAATAGAAGCTTGACGTCGTTCAGTGTGCTTATAAAGGATAGTCAATTTTAGATTGTTTTATGCACTGGTTCAAGTTTTAATATTTATAAAAACATGATATAATACGATCACACTACAACTCACGTCGGGCAAGTGCACCTATCATTGGCGTAATATAGTAATGGTAAGATACATAGGTCGTCCAAGGATATACGTGTGTTAGTATCGAGTCGTCAATAACGTCTAGTCAAGTCCAAAAGTTGAGTTTTAAAAAGAATAAATAAAAAATTAAAAAGAAAAAAAAATAAGTGGCTTAAGAGGAAAATAAAAAGGGTAGTAATCAATTATAGGAAAAGTGGTGTTTAGGATTAGTATACCTCTTGATGCTTGGTTAACTAGCTCAGACCATGGGGTCGCAAGGGCTCGATTGTGAGAGGATGGATTATGTGTGTAAATGCATATTATTGTGTAGTTCTTTTTTAGGGACCCTAGCACACTCAACCATATCGCTTTGAATCAACAGGGTATAGTATTAATTAATTAGATAGTTTAAGGGATTTATATTACTTGTCTCTATTTAGTCTGTCGGTGAGTCGTCAATTCCCCTAAGGAAGTTACTTTTATATAAATCAAGTCCTTTACACTTTGATGTTATCTTCGCGCGAAGACAAGAGCTTACCCAACCCGAAATCCCATCCAAAACCTTTAACCTCCGCTAAGAGCATCAACATATTTTTACTCTACATAGACATAGAAAACATGAACGACCTAAGTTAATGGTGTCGCAAGATTGTTGGTAGATTTTAAGGATAAGGTGGAAACTCTAATTACCCAAGTTAATGGTGACACTATTATTTCACTAACTTTCAGTAAACTATTTAATTAGTTAATATCATTGATATGCACCAAATGCAACATATAAATTATATCAAATAAGGTGTAAATCAACCATTTTTAGTACTAATGTTAGAAAAAGTGTGTTTCTTTGTATACTTTTGATTTTTACGATTAAAAGAGCTTAAATGTACAAAATGAATAAATTAACGGCAACAACCAGCATAAATACAAAAGAAGGAAAGTTGATACATCATACCGACCCTCTGAGCTTCACCCCAAGACCAAAAACAACAAATCAGAAGACAAGCACGAGGCCGTGCCACCAAAGCATGGGGCAGTGCCCCACTCAAGATTCCAGAAAGAATAAGACAAACAGAAGCAGACAAGATACACGGGCCATGGTCAACTTCCAGATATGCAAATCTTGGATAGTACAGCAAGTACAATGGCCACGGGGTCGTGTCGTTGACACACGGGGCCGTGCGAACATCCGGACTGACAAGCTCATTAAATGAAAACAGAGAAGGAGGGCATGGGGTCGTACCCACCAGGCACGGGGCCGTGTGTTGGATCGATCGGTGACCCTAAAAAGTCAGTATGAGTAGTTCATCATCAAGTACAAAGGCAGAATCAATGTAAATGACGTCAAACAGCTTGTTTCCTTTTAATCTTTATCTATTGATGATTTCCTGAGCTTTTTACACGTTCAAATGACACACGGACAGCACCTCGGCTCAGAGAACAAGACCAGATTTCGTTTGAAATGACACAGCACACACCTATATATAGGCAACATGATTTCGCTTGAGGATGTCATAGCCCTGTTCAAGCGAAATCACATGTGTTGATTTCGCTTGAACATGTCCATGTCACTCTCAAGCGAAATTACCTTCTAACACATGTACAAACCCTAATTTCTATCATGTTATGTGCTCGTTCATCCTATCTAGACAAAAGACTCAATTAAGACGAAGTTAACAGACACTAGGTGCACCAACAGACTCCCCCTTGGATGTTGACGGAGTCTTCGGCGTCGAGTCTTTAGTCTTTGTCTCTATCCAAATTGTCTTGACATTGTAAAGCTCTCTTCAATCTTTATCTTCAAACTTTAATCTTCAATCTCCCCTTTGAGTGTTGATCCAAAATTCTGACTCCCCCTTTCGCAGACTCCCCCTCTCGATAAGCTAGGGCTCGAATTCTGATTCAAACTATAACATTCTCTTTGCCATGGGGATTCCTTTTACCTGCACAATCTCTACCTAAATATAAGATATATGATAATTACAGTTACAATTCAAACTTACCATTCACCATCATTTGATGAATTTGTCAGAATTAGAAATCCACTAAAGTATTCAGGTCCAAACTAATGACCCTGATTACTCAATTAATCTACCAAGTCCAACTTAATGACCTTGGTTGATCTGAGACAATTCACACTGACAATTTGTTCAAACATTTTCTGAAAATTTACAAGTTTCAAATTAATGAACTTGCTTTAACTTTCTAACTTTCACAAACTTATCATATTAAGCTCACGACTCATCCTCCAATCCAGAAACTTCCTGCATCTGCTTCAATTCGAATCTGAAGATCAACTTTCCACTTTGGTTTGTCAAAAATAAAGCAGAAATGAAAAATCTTTTTGGATTTTTAATAAAGTTTCTAAACTAGAAATGAAATACAGAAATAAAATGCAGTGAACGTAAACTATTTACAAACAAATTTTTGATGAGCGTGTTAGGGAATCATATCAGCTATTCGACAAGTCACAAGTATCGTTAAGCTTTAATTACATACTCAGAATTAAACAATTTGCTTAGATTGTCGATATACTGGTCCATTTAAATTTTCACACAAACTTCAATCTGTACAGGATACGGATTTAGTGTTTTAAAGACTTAAACTTATACGTGTGTCCCACCTCTTGAATATACTCCCGTATCCAAATCCCAATATTCAGTCTTACAGGTGAGTATACCACAGATGATATCTGTAAGGGGTTAAATTGCGAAGAACCGTGGGAGCTCAGGTCAGAACTTCCGTTCAGCAGAGAGATGACGGCTTCGACTTTGGTGTGTCCCCTTTAGAGGATCTTTTTTACAACATCCATGATTAGCATTTTTCAATGTTTCATCATTTTTTAGCTGAGGGCGGTGCTATGTTTCAAGCAATGCAGAAAGTATTATTCGGGGACTAGGCCATTGCTTCCGCATTATCAGAAGTCCCAGAATAATACCCCAGATATCACTGAGTATAAAGACCTAGTATCTTAGAAAGAGGGATCCTTCAAACAAGATTTCAGGGGTTACCTATATATTCAAGTAGTGTTCCCCACGAAATAAGCAAGTAAGGATTTAGGTTTATATCCCGAACAAACCTACTAACTGTGCAAAAACCTATCGGCATATCATCAGCGAGACTGTTTAACCTTTTAAACTTTCCATTTCTTTAGCATACTGTAACTGTCAAGCCGATGTACTATCATTTTCCCTTTTTACACAAGCTCTTTTCTGGTTTTCTAATGTTTTTGGATTTTGAAAATATCTCATGTTTTTGGGTTTTTGAAATTTTTACTGTTTTTGTATTTTCTGGAAAATATTACCCTATACTCTCCCCCTAAATACCAAAACAAGTAAAAAATCGACAAACCATTGCAGATTGCTTCTCAACATCATCATCTACAGTGGTACCTTCATCAATGCCAAGAATCTCTTCCAACACAGATAAAAGCTTCATACCGTTCAATTTTAGCAAATATTGAAAACGAGTTTTGTCAAATGCTTTGGTATGTAAATCAGCTTTTTGTTCGTCAGTGTGGATTTTCTCAATTCGTATCAACTTCTTCTCGAAACAATCTCGAATGAAGTGATGACGAATTTCAATGTGTTTGGTTTTAGCGTGATGAACAGGATTTTTAGTAATGTTAATCGCTGCCTCATTATCAACAAAGATAGGGGTGTTTAGAAATTGCAAACCATAGTCGCGCATCTGTTGCTGGATCCACAAGATCTGAGAGCAGCAGCTGCTAGCAGATACATACTCCGTTTCACATGTGGATAAAGCCACAGAGGTTTGCTTTTTGCATTGCCAGGTGACCAATCGTGATCCAAAGAACTGGCACCCCGCTGTTGTTGATTTAGCGTTAACTTTGCAGCTTCCGAAATCTGAATCGGAATATCCTTCGAGCATAAAGTCGCCATCTTTTGGATACCACAACCCCAACGATGGAGTTCCTTTAAGGTAGCGTAATATCCTTTTAACAATAACCATGTGCGATGCTCTCGGATTAGATTGAAATCTTGCTGCGAGGCAGGTTGGGTACATGATATCAGGTCTTGAAGCTGTCAAATACATCAGCGATCCGATCATAGAACGATACATCGTTTCATCTACCTTCTCTCCGGTGAGATCAGGGTTTATCCCATGATTCGTCGCTAATGGGGTGGAGGCTGGAGTAGAACCTGACATCTCGAATTTCTCCAAGATATCATGAACGTACTTCATTTGATGTATGAAAATTCCCTTAGGCAGTTGATTAACCTGAAGTCCCAAGAAGAATTTCATCTCACCCATCGATGACATTTCAAATTTTTGCTTCATAACTTGTTCAAAATCTTTGCACAAATTTTCATTTGTTGACCCAAATATGATGTCGTCCACATATATCTGAACAATCAGAAGATGTCCGTCGACCTCTTTGGTGAAGAGAGTGGCATCCACTTTTCCACGAATGAAGCTGTTGGCTAGCAGGTGTTGAGACAATGTCTCATACCAAGCTCTCGGGGCCTGGTGTAAACCATACAGCGCTTTGTCTAGCAAGTAGACCTTGTCTTTGTGGATAGGATCGATGAAGCCCGGTGGCTGACCGACATATACCTCCTCTTTTACCTTCCCATAGAGAAACGCCGATTTAACATCTAGCTGATATACTTTGAAAATTTTCCAAGATGCAAATGCTAGGAAGATTCTGATCACTTCTAGTCGAGCAATCGGAGCATATACTTCAGTGAAATCTATACCCTCTTGCTGACTGAATCCCTGGACTACGAGTCGAGCTTTGTTACGAACAACAACTCCTCTATCATCTCTCTTGCACTTGAACACCCACTTGGTGTTTATTTTCCTCTGACCATCAGGCAAGTCTACTAACTTCCACACTCCTAACTTCTCAAACTGACTCAACTCTTCTTGCATAGCATTGACCCAAGAATCTTCAGTTAGCGCCTCTTTGTATGTACGCGGTTCGATCTGCGAAATAAAACAACTAAGTGAAAACTCAGTTTGTAAAGGTGCTACTGTAGAATAAAAACAAGTAAGGCCTTGGTCAATTTGACGTCTAGTGCGAACGCCTAATTGCAATTCTCCAATGATCAATTCTTCTAGATGGTATGAAAGAGTTCTCGGCATCACCTCGCCTGAAACATCTACGTCGCCTTCCAGATTAGTAACATTCTGATTTGCACCTTGTTCACTGACTGGGTTTGTTTGACTTGAAATCTGAATTTGCTCCCCCTCAGAATCTGAATCACCATGATCAAATACTGGCATGTTCTCAGATTCTTGATTATCATTCTGTGTCGTCTGAATATCATGAGCAACTTCATTTTGTTGAATATCATCATGTTCTCCAGCATTACTCGGACCTGCTTCATCATCATTCGAAGCTTTTTGTTGACGACTGAAAGTCTCTGCTGGGAACCTTTCTTGCGATTCTTCATACTCTCTCAAAATATCCAACTCGTCAAAGAAATCTTCTTCTTCTTCCATGTCAAACGAATCCCACAAAGTGTCATAATGAAAATGCCATGAATCTCCAGGATTCTGCGGTGGCATTGTGTAACCTTGACACTCAACATTATGTGCTTCAATAATCCGCTTCAAGCTTGGAACAAAGACTCTTTTCAATGGACTTTGATAACCCACAAAAACTCCTTCGATGCTCTTTGGACCAAATTTACCAAAAGGCTCTAGAACTGTGCAGGGAGACCCAAACGGTTCTAAATACTTCAGATTTGATCTACGGTTATTGATCAGCTCGAAACATGTCTTATTGAATTTCTTTACAGTGAGAACCCGATTGAGTGTATAGCATGCGGCGGATACTGCTTCTGCCCAAAAATTTACTGGTAGCTTTGAATCAGCAAGCATCGTCCTAGCCGTTTCTATTAGCGTCCTGTTCTTTCTTTCAGCTACTCCATTCTGCTGCGGAGTATAAGGAGCACTAAATTCATGCAATATACCTCTTTCATCACAATACTCTTCCATCTTGTTGTTCTTGAACTCAGTACCATTATCACTTCTGATTCTTTTGATACGCCTTTGGTACAAATTTTCAATTTTCCTGAACAACGCCATCAAACTTTCAAACATCTCATCTTTCGTCTTCAGAAATGAAACCCATGAAAACCTTGAAAAATCATCCGTGACAACCAAACAATAGTAATCACCAGTAATGCTTTTGACGTTCACTGGACCAAAAAGATCCATATGAAGTCTTTCTAAAGGTTTCAATACCGAATTGACTTTCTTTTGAGGATGTGATTTCTTCTTTTGCTTGCCTTTGATGCAGCTAATGCACTCCCCCTCAAGATGAAAACCTTTGACATGAACACCCATAACCAAATCATTATGCACCAAGTGATTCATTTTTCTAAGATGAATATGACCCATCTTCCGGTGCCACAATTGCGATTCCTTCTCAGTTGCTCTAGAAACAAAACAATGAGCCTGACCCGTTGTTGTAGTTGCTACACTCATGTCCAATACATACAGATCATTCACTCTAGGAGCCCTCATGATAACCCATTCTTCAGGAACAACAAATCCTGGTTTCAAGATCAAGCATTCTTTGTCAGTAAAGTGAGTGGTATACATCCTATCACAGATCTGAGATATGCTCAGAAGATTGTTTTCAAGCTCAGCGATGTAGTTAACTCTTTCAAACGTTACAATCCCATTGGATAACGTTCCTTCACCAACTATTCTACCACCTTGATTTCCTGCGAATCCCACATAACCACCATTGAAATTCCTAACATCGTACAGCAATGCTGTCTTCCCTGTCATGTGCCGAGAAGCTCCACTATCCATAATCCATCTTGAAACGGATCTTGGAAGCTCCTGCACCAGATAGAAATATGATTAACTGAAATAAGCTGCCCTAGCCTCATCAGACTCGGGTAACTTAACTTCATCTACACACTTTACAACCGATTTAAGAGGTGGAAAGTTTTTATCATTCATTTCCAATTTGTTATCAATATCCTCTTTTATGTCAACTTTCTCCTCTTTTTCCAAAGAAAAATTCTTTTTCACAAAATTTTCATAAGAAATTGGAATGTTTTCTTTTCTGTTTTCATTTTGAAGAATCTTTTTAGGAACAACCTTCTTCTCTTGTGGAGTTGAAGTTTGTTTCTCAGATTTTGGCTTCCATGCTTGTTGAGGCGACGCAACCCGTTTGTAAAACTTTTCATTTTTAGTTACCACATTCTTAACAGGTTCAATTTTGAGTTTTATTTTCTCATTTTTCAAGATTTTCTCAACAACCATTGGAGATTTTCCCTTCACATCATCTTTCTTTCTTGAATTCATTACAACTTCAGTCTTAGGCTTCAAGTTGGTACACTTTCGTGCAATATGTCCAACTTGATTACATTTGAAGCATGTTCGAGTGTCAACTACTCGACTTGTACCTTCAGACTGAGGCTGCGATGCTTTCTTCTCAAAAAACTCTTTGTTTGATTTTGAAAAAATCTCAGATTCTTCATCAGAAAGTGAACTTAAACCGTTCACAAACACCTTTTTCTCAGAAAACTTCTTGTTTTGAAAATTTCTTCTTTGATAATTCTTACCCCCCTGATATCCACCCGACCATCTGTTTTGATTGTTGTTATAAAAACGCGGTGGAACAACAGGTTTCTTGTAGTAAGCTTTATCTTTTTCAAAATTCAGTTGCCTTTTCACATTCTTCAAACTTTCAACTTCTGACACGTCAATCTCAACCAACTTGAAAACGTTTTTCAATTTGTTCACATTAACATTCTCCAAAGGAAAATCAGAATCCGAATACAACTTATCAGATCCAGCCATCTTGTACATCACAAGACTCGGTTTATCACCTAAGTTGTTTTTGGATTTTGATTTTGGATGTATTTATCCAGAAAACATTCATCATCCTCAGTAGTGTCACTTTCAGATTTTAAAACACTTTCAACTACACTTTTAACAACTTCAGATTGGACACTTCCTTCATCGGATGACGAAGTGAATGTGACATCGATTGTGTCTGGAAGTTTCACCTCATTTTCATCTTCATCATTAACCAACCCGGATGTTTTCTTTGAATAATTGTTCAGAACAGGCAGTGGAACCTGATGAAACCCAACCCCAGTTCCATCCGAATAAACTTCTTCGCCTGCTTTGTTTTTCCCGATGGGTTTGGGAACAATGTGTTGTAAAACAAAGCTTGCGGAGCTGTAACTGGTTAATTTCATATTAATGCGCTCATTCTCAATCTTAGCTTCTTCAAATTGAAGCTTCAATTTAGCAATCTCATCCAGTTGTTGGTTGATTTGCTCTTCTTTGTGTCTGAGAACTACAGTTAAATGCTCATTTTCTTTATTGGTTTTACCGTTTCTTTCATCAGAATCTTGTACCGTTCGTTTTAGTTTGTCAAAATTTTCTGAAATTTTACGATTTTCAAGAACCAATTTTTCATTTTCTTTCTTAATTATTTCTATTTCAATTTTATCATTTTCAATTTTATCATTTAACTTGTTAGCTCGATCATTTGAAGCTTTAAGCATTTTGTCACGATCTAGAATCTGATCTTCAACCTTTCTGACTTTTCTTGTCAGTTCTTCAACCTTTGCATTACTAGATTAAGTAAGTGTACTACAAAACTTGCAGTTTTTCATGCAACTTTTGCAATCACTTTCACCTTTGACTTTCTTACCTGTCTCATTTGTTGAAACGTTTGGACTGGCCTTGCTTTTAGACTTAGATTCAGACTTAGAGTCTACCTCAAGTTCTTTTGCAGCAAGCACTTTGTCAGCCATCTTCCCCAAGTTTTGAGCAGTAAATTCTTGTGAAGTATCTATAATTCCATCATCCACTTTCTTTGACTGCGGTTCTTTTGCTGTCTCTTTCTCTTTCTCATCAGATTCTCCTCCTCCCCACCATTTTCTCTGTCTGGCATCTTCTTCTGCTTTGAATTCCTCAATGAAAGCTTCAATACTAAGAGTTTTCGTATCAATAGCAATGTTTCCTTGAGGATCAAGGTAACATTCTCTATCAGCATCCCATCTCTTTGCTCTCTTGGCTTCGTTGAACACCCTAGATAACCTCATCATCTTGAATTCTGCTCTCTGCTTTCTGGCTTGGTATTTTTGATCTTCAGTTCTTGTGTCTTTGAAAGGAACTTCTTCTTCTTTTGCTACAAACGCATACCCTACTGCATCTTCCTCTGGTAGCAGTTCACTCCAATCAAAACCTTCATCATCATGAATAACAACAAGAGCTCTTGATTTTTCTTTGGAGGCATCCTCAAGCTGCTTCATTCTGGGCGGTTCTGATTTATTCTGATGATAGATCGCTCTTTTGTAGTAATCCTCGCGGAATGGATTTGCAGTATCATTAGTGTAAGCATTTCTACACTCACGCTTAAAGTGACCTTTCTGTTTACACTTGAAACATGTGACTTTTGATTTGTCAAAGCCAAGTTTTGTGGATGGTTCACCAATTGAATGTCTGCCTGTAATCTCCATAAACCTTTGAGCTCTCCGGACTGCACTGGGCATACACCACCTGATATCGATCAGTTCCATCTCTTCAGGATCTATTTGATCATAGTCCTCTTTAGTCAGGTTGGTGTTTCCAATCTTGCCCACCACGAGACTCTCGTACGATTCTAACACAGACGCTAAGAACACCATCTGTTGTTTTGCTGACTCTTTACTGAAATTTTGAGCATTCTTCAGATCCATAGCAATGTTACATTGGAACAGATTCTTTGAAGCAGATTGGCTTGAAGTTGTCGAAGAAGATCCACTATGAAAACCACTGTGAGGAATTTCTTGATTCACATTATTTGAACTCTCTGCAGAAAATGCTGTTCTTGGAGAACCAGTCTTTGGTAGATTTCCTCTATAGTACAACTCCACATTCTGCTGATAAGATGTGTTGTTGACTTTGTTAGATTTCTTGATCTCCAACTAGTGACTCTCCAGTATTTCGATAAGCCGATCCACTGTCAAATCTTCAGACTTGATTGTATTCTTCAGCATTAATGCAAAGTACTGCCAATCTTGTTCATTCGGCAGTGAATCGAACAATTTGTCAACCAACTCTTCTTGAGTATATACAATTTTGTGTCTTGCCAGCTCCAATTTCAGATGCCCAAATCTCTCAATCATCTTGGAAACCGACTCGTTCTTTAAACAACCAAACAAATCAAACTCTTTTCTTAACAGTTTCTTTTTGTTTTTGACTATCTCATCACTACCTACACATTTTACCCTCAGTTTCTCCCAAAGATCTTTTGAATTTTCATATTCAATCAATGAAATTATATCATCTCTCACTGACTGATGAATCAACGCGATGCACTTTTGTTCAGCAATATATCTTTCAACTTCATCAGGATCTGTCAAACTTTCACCAAACCGTTCTCCTCTAAGGTAACCATTCTTTAAACTTTTCCAGCTTTGATATGCAAAAGCTTGAATCCACTCGTCAAATCTTGTAGCCCACCTATTATAATCTTCTATTTCCAAAAGTTTTGGAGGTTTGTTGTATGTTCCATACGCACTCTCTACACTCATCGTGTCGGAAATAATCTTCTTTGCACTCGGAGATTTCTAGTTTGTGTTGTTTGACGTGTCGTTTGAAGTATCATCCCCACCATTTCCAGCAAAGGCAAAAATATCACAAAACGGATTGAAATCATCCATCTTCACGTACCTGACAATGATCAACAAACACTTAATAAGTTCTTGATTTTGAAAAATACAGATTCAAGCGGAATCTGTTCAAGCAGAATTGCTTTAACGAGATAAGCTCCTCAAGCGAAATCAGATGTTGAAGAGAAATCACTAATATTGTTTGGCTTTCAAGCGAAATCACAAATATGTGTATTTTCAAGCGAAATCACACAAAACTTTCAAGCGAAATCAGTTTAAATGTTACTTTTCAAGCGAAATAGCAAATCAAGTTTCAAGCAAAACCTGTATTCAAGTTAAAACAGACAACCGTTTCAAGCGAAATCACGTGACATCAGCAATGTTCGAACAGTTTTCAAGCGAAATCACAAGATTTTAGTAGATTTTGTTCGAATTAAGGTCCAAATATTTCAAGGATTAGTTAACATAATGTTTCGCTTGATATATGTCAAATTCAGGCCATTTCAACCGTAATATTTCGATCAAATCAGAAAAGAATGAGTAGAAGTAAAAGAATCCGGTAAAATCAAGCTGAATTGGTATGAACTCCTCGTCCTGAGCTCTGATACCACTTGTTGGATCGATCGGTGACCCTAAAAAGTCAGTATGAGTAGTTCATCATCAAGTGCAAAGGCGGAATCAATGTAAATGACGTCAAACAGCTTGTTTCCTTTTAATCTTTATCTATTGATGATTTCCTGAGCTTTTTACACGTTCAAATGACACACGGACAGCACCTCGGCTCAGAGAACAAGACCAGATTTCGTTTGAAATGACACAACACACACCTATATATAGGCAACATGATTTCGCTTGAGGATGTCATAGCCCTGTTCAAGCGAAATCACATGTGTTGATTTCGCTTGAGGATGTCACATGTGTTCAAGCTTCTGTTTCCAGCTATAAATAGGGGTGCTTGTGTCACACCCCGACCACGTAAAACAACAAATCGTGGCGGAAACGTCGGGGAGTGTTGTAACAGAATCATTGTTTCATAACACATGGAAATTGAAATTTTGTTTTATTGATTAACAGAAGTTACAATGTCTTAAAAATAGAAATACACAACATAATTAACTAGTCTTGCATCTTTTATTGTCACTAAGGCCCAAGTCCGCCTAAGTGTAACTTGATCAATCTTATGCATCATTTCCTGAAAACACATGTGAAAATAGGTACGTCAGCATAAAAATGCCTGTGAGATACATAGGTTTTATTGATTTAGGATTCATGACTTGTAAGTTTAAGGAAAATGTTTAACAAAAATAGTCATGAACCTTGTAAAATGTTTTTCTTTTATAAATCATATAAAAATCGATAAGGAAACAGATGATATAAAAGAAATATGTATGGTTAAATAAATAACCAAGTAAAATGAATTTGTATAAAATGTATTGTTTGTAAAACAATGTTTTGTAAAGATGTGTTAATTGTGTGAAAATGTAATATGTCAAAATTGAAATGGTTTAAATAACGCTACGATATGTAATATCATAAAAGCACTTATATATAGGAAGTACCAGCGGCGTATCCACCATGCTTTTATCTTATTACACACGCCTCGTTATTTAAATCACTTACCAAACAAACCACCAAAATGTAATGTTTAAACAAATGTTGAAATGTTATTGTGTAAACAAATGTAATGTATAGTGAATAAAAGCATTTATTGATTAAAAGCATTTACTCAACCCTATAAGAAAGAAATGTACAAAAAATGCATTTGATAAATCATAATCAAAAGTTATGTTTTGTAAAATAATGCATGCTTTACTGATACAAACATCTATGCGGTAATGTTCTACGTCTACATTCAAGCCTTGAGACTGTAGGATAACCTTAGAGTAAAGGATATCAAAAAATGTTTTCGGATTCGGTTATTCCTTCCACCCAAACATACCTAGGGTTTCAGGAACGGAAGTTGTCAAGTCCTATGGTACCACTACCTACTACCGAGCGGCATGATCGGTGTTAATGAATGTATTAGTTTCGTTAAACATACCAAATGTCATACCAAATGCAAGCATGTTTTATGCAAATAATGTACCTAGTATGCTAAGTAAACATACAAGGTAGAAATGTAAAACAATGTGTCCATATGCTACGAGAACATATGCAACAGAAATGCAATGTAAAACAATGTACTAAGTATGCAACAAATGAACATACATAGCATAAAATGTAATGTAAAACAATGTACTAAGTATGCACTAAATGGACATACATAGTATAAAATGTAAAACAATGCACTAGGTATGCACTAAATGGACATACGTAGCGTAAAATGTAATATAAGATGATGTACTAAGTATGCACTAAATGGACATACGTAGCAAAAACATAATGAAATCATGTACTATAAGTGTACTAATGAACATAACAAGCATATGATATGAAAACATGGAAAGCACGAAAGTAACAAGTAGGCACATGTGTTTCACCCCAAAATGTAAAAAAAACAGTAAAAGAGGGGACTATGTACTCACTTAAGGATGCTTAGAAGTCTTGAATAACAACCAAGCAAAGCTAGAGGGATCACGGAATCAAACGGCACCTAATATAGGTAACTACGTTAATAACCGGACCTAAATCGGAAGATTGGATAGAATCAGGTTTCGTAAACCAAATGAGTATAAGAACTCATGTAATATGGTTTAACAAAGTCTACATTCTAAAACGAAACCTATCCTAAGTGCTTACGACCCGTTATGACTCGTTTAGGTAACTTACGCTACTTTAACGCGTCGTTCGCGTAAAACGCGTTCGGAACGCCTAACTAGTCCTATGACAAGTATTATATGCCTTAATATGTCTAATAATGTTACCTAATCAGTTTAGATGTCAAAATTTAGGTTACATATGCTTATAATGAATTTATGCGTAAAAAGGGCTTTTTGGTCATTTTCCTAAGCCATATAAACTACCTATCATACAACTAACTAAACGAAGTGGCCATAAGGTATAACCTTGGAAGGTTATTACCTATACAACTATGGTCACCTAATGTGTTTGGTCGGATCCTAATGATCGACCAAACGGGTCGGGTTCGAAAGTTTAAGTGGTTGTTTAGACTGCTTACCTTACGACCCGATATAAGCACTAAACCTAAAGTGACGAGCTAAACATGTTAAAACATGTTTAACGAATTTAGAAATCAGGTTTGGTATCAAAACAAACGGTTTTGATACCCAAGAATAGTTTGGTTGCAAAATACGCATAAACGCGCATTTTGACCGAAACTATGACTCGTCACTATGCCTAAATAACGTGGTAATCAGTAGGTATAGTCACTAAGGACTATAACCATCGTGATTACGCTCACGTTGCGAAGTTCAAACGAACTTCGTGTTGAGCATTGACTGGTCAAAGCAGAAAGTCAAACACCGTTTGACTTTCACGCTTAAAAACGCATAAAAGAACGAAAGAAGCTTACAAGAGGTCCAAGCTAGGAAGTTTGATTCAAGTTAGCTCAGGTATGAAGTGTTTAAACTTCAACTTAGAGCCAAAATGAATCAGATTGTGAGTTTGCAAATGAAATGGAAGGGGTATATATAGATTTCCTTGAACCATTAAGATCGTTTCTTGAAATCCGAGCTTCAATCTTGATCGTACATGTGCACCCACTGTTTTGTAAACCTAGGGGCATCCAAAACCAGTCCATAGAATGGAAGAAACCATGTGCAAAACCATGGGAGCAGCTGGGTTTTAAAAAAATGAAGTCTGCTGATCTGGGAAGAGCTTACGGACCGTAAGCACACCCATACGGTCCGTAAGGACCTGGTTTGCTGGCAGATAGTTTCACAAAATGGCAGAACAGGCCCCTGAGTCTCCGAACTTGATTTTTGATGCATTTTGACACGTTTAAGCCCTGTTAACCTCATTTCAAGACTCTAAAATGAATTTAAAGTATAGGGAACTTAAAATATGCTCAAAAATATGCCGGATGTCAGTTCGTTTGGCTGTACAGTTACGTTGTTCGGTTAATTACGACGGAAGTCGTAACGGACTCGAAAACGATCCAAATTGCGAAACGAAAGAAGTTTTAGCATACCAATCACTAAAATAAAATATTTTAATGATTACATAAATTTTTGGATGTCTGGATGTATTCAGAACGTAAGTTATGCGCGAAAATGCAAACTTATGCACTTTTTGACGCTTTTAGTCCCTGAATGAACAAAAAGTTTATTTTAGCATACCGAACCCTTCAAAGCCTATTTCTAAGCTATGTAAAGGATATTTAGGGTATTTTTAACTTATGATCATGTTTCGGAATGTTCGTTACGGTACAAATAGGCATACTTTCGCAGTTTGTCGAATTTAGTCCCTATAAGCGAATAAACTTGATTTTGCCATACCAAAACCTTCAAAACTTATTTCTAAGTTATGTAAAGGTTATTTAAGGTATGTTAAGCATATATTGATGTTCCGGAGTGTATTTTGCATTAAACTGGTTATATTTACGCATCAACTCGCGTATAACCTTCCAGAAAGCGATTTAGAGCTTGAAATCGAACATGAATTGATATGTGCAAATGACACACATATTTATACAAATCCCAAGTATGAAATACAATATTTCATTGGTTTGGTATTTGTTTTGATGGCCGTGGAGGCACAGGTGTCACAGCTTGGTTTAATTGTAATCCATCCCTTGGCAAACCATTTCTCTCACACTTGCCACCATTCCACCACTATCATCTATGTAACACCCCAAGAATATAAAGTTATATGTATATATGTATACGTATATATATATATACATAATATAGATATATACGTATATATATATATACGTATATATATATACGTATATATATATACGTATATATATATATACGTATATATATATACGTATATATATATACGTATATATACGTATATATATATACGTATATATATATACGTATATATATATATATATAAACATGGGTTGGTCATAACCGAGGGTAAAGTAACTAGGAATAATTAACCTAGTTAGTTAATTGTTTAAAAACAATAAAGAAACATGAACTAGTAAACCTTTTTATAAAAAGGTTGGAACTAAAGGGACTAAAATGGTCAAGTTTGAAAGTGATATTACTATAAGGAAAATTGACTCAAAACACACACTTTGTGTGTGTTCTGGTCGACATTTTCACAGAGCCAAGAAAGGGTTCTTCTTTTAAACCCTAAACTCACTAAATTGCTCAAAATCGAAGATGAATCAAGCTAAAAATTGGGGCTTTAACTAATTTCATGATCACCCAAGGTAGGAGATCACAAGGTATGTTGAATTTTGTTATTTGGTGATATTTTGAAATTCTGATTAACATTCATGAACGAAATTCTGGTATGAATGATGAATGTTATAGTGAAATAGATATGAGTACAAGTCTAGGAACAAGCCCTAGATGTAAACTTGTTGATTTAGTGCCATGAATTAGTGTTTCGGTTAACTAATCATGTAGGTGCTAAGTGGGTGTTATGATAATGTGATGAACACTTAAATTATAGTGTTAAATTTATGAAATTTGAAGATATGATGCAAGTCCTAGATGTTGTTCTTGAACACTAGACATAGAGGTATGATTATGATGTTAAAATTTGGTTAAAAGAATGACCATGAGTTAGATAAAAGAGGCATAAGAATCTTGCCCGCAAGGTGTTTGTTAAAATTCCCGAATGAATGTTGATATGATGAAATTATGAAAGAAATGCGTAATTGGCTAATTTGACTAATTACGTGTGCTATGGGATAATACGGGTTCTAAACACGATGTTGATTAAACTTAATTGTGCATATCATATGATCAAAGGTAATTGACTTTTGAAAGTCAAACTAACTAATGATGAAGTCGAATAATAATTTCGACTAAAATCCGTAAGATGGAATAGTCGTAAGTAATGATGACTTATCTAACCGTCTTACAAATTATGATGATAGTTTGACGCTTGACAAGCTAGGGGGTTAGCAGGGTGGTTTGGGTAAAGTTCTTGCCTCGTTCAGTGTATAGATCCTGTGAGGACTTGATTCAAGCTTATTAGGACTTCCTTTGAGGCAGATAGCATCAAATCGGGGGAAGTAAGAACGGTTTGAATCCCTTATAATAAAGTACTAATAAAACCTTAAACCGGCTTTGCGGGACTGTATCCCTGCTGACTCAGACCAATATGGCCGAGGGTAGCGTTGCCTCCAAAAGAGGGACATGCCACTTTTTGCATTAATAACTTACTTAATTGTCTTTCAATATTCTGGCCTTACGGGACTGTATCCCTGTTGACTCAGACCAATATGGCCGAGGGTAGCGTTGCCTCCAAAAGAGGGACATGTCACTATAACCAAGATAATCTCTTAAAACCCCAAAGTGCGGAAATCATCAAAGGATATATGAAAGACGAGTCAGAACCAAGTGATTCAATCTTGTTTATTTGTTTCTTTTATTCCGCCTTGAGGACAAGGTATTTTACGGGGAGGGAAGTAATGATAACATTCCGGTTAAAGTTTATTCGAGAAGAAAATGGAATCGGGTCAAAGATGCCAACATGGGGCAGTTGGGTTATGTTTTCAGGTCTGAGCTGGATCCACTGGGTCAAAAAGAATTTAATGGGAAACTAGAAGAGTGGGGATCATTTACTATGCCTATTATCAGCAGGAAGATGGCAGAATGAGGAGTTGTCCCTACGTCTACTTTTAGGAGAAGTTACTAAATGTCATGAGTCTTTATAAGCAGGCTTTTCACTTTTGTATTCTCATTCTTGTTTTTCGTAGGAGAAGTTACTAAATGTCATGAGTCTTTACAAGAAGGCTTTTCACTTTTGTATTCTCAATCTTGTTTTTCGTTGTCTGTGTAATTGGAGACCTTGCCCCTCTCGAATCAGGCCAATTATCTCAATTTAAATAAAAGTTCCCTGCTTGAATCTTTGATCCTATCAATCAGTCTCGAGTCTTCTTCATCGATAGCACTTGTTCTCTTGTATTTGAGCAATAGAGTATTTAAATCATTAGCGATTGTTGTAGTCTACTTCGCCATAGTGGTTCTAAGCTTGGATAATTTGTTATGCAGATTTGTATGAAGTTGGTTCGTATTTTCATTGAATAGTTATGTTCACACATTTTGACAGAATGATGATTATTTTGTTTTATGTAGCATCTTGTGCTCGCTTTTTACGTGTTATTTATGTATCCAACACTCAAGTGACACCAATTCACCAAACATTTTGAAGACTCACTCTAGTAATGTAACACCTACGTCCCTAGACTTTTAGCTATTTTCAATTTTAGTCCCTGAACTATGTGGTCATTGATACTTTTGATACTTGGTGAATCTTATGCTATATACTAGATTCTTGTGATGTCTAAATATAGATTCTTGATACTTAATACTATGAGGCTTGACACTTAAAACTAGATACTTGATGCTTGATTCTTGACACTTGATACTTGGAAGACTAGACTCTTGACTCTTGATACTTTGGTGCTTGACTCTTGAGGCTCGTGAAAATTGAGACTTGGTTGAACGAGGGACTGGAGTCTTGTCACTAGCGGAAACTATGGAACTTAAACTCTTTTGTGTTTATGCTATAATCTATTTATACTATTACCCAATAATACGCAACGCTTAATCTAACTCGCAAAACGAATCAAAGACGGTTAAACGGAAAAAATGGGATTGACCGAGTGGCAATCTGATCGGATGACCATCCAATCGGATAGCCATCCGATCGGATGGCCACTCGATCGAGCTGCCATCCGATTCGAGTGCACACCTCCTTGACTCTCCTTCCACACTATAAATAGGCCTGTCACATCAGTCCTTCACTGATGTGACAGCCTTATCCGATCAGCACGCACTCTTCCTCACTTTCAGCACTTTTCTCCCATTTCTCGGCGATTCCGGTATGTTTTACACTAGATCCTTGTACATCTTTGATCTACACATCATACTCCACATGATTCCTCTTTGAAATCTCACTTTTCACCGTGAAATCTGTAAGTTTTGAGCTCTTGAAGGTGACGTCATCATGGCGGTTGTACCAAACTGCTGTGTGATGTCATTCTAAGTCAAGATCTAGCTCAGATCTAAGAAATTCATGCATGTTCCACTAAATCTATGTTAAATCTAAACTTTTCAAGCTAAGACTCATGTTTATCTCCATCTTTCTTAAACTTTTACTTAAAATGGTGAGATCCGGATCTGAAACGGACTGTAGACTTGATTATTACTCTGGGGTCGGCTTGGAAAGGGATTGTTACCGGAGAAGATGACCGGAGTACGGATTCTGACATAAGCACCATCACGAACGGACGACTGAACGGACTGGGGTGATTCCCACCTGATCAGCCCGGCTGTACACTGATGTGTTTACCGTTGTCTCAAAACGTACCAGGTCATCGTTGTTTAAAACAGAAACTTAGAAATTTTACAAGTTGAGGAACAAGACAAGGATAACCCGATCGAGTGGCAATCCGATCGGATAGCCATCCGATCGAACAGCCACCCGATCATGAGACACTTGCCTCTTAACCCTAAACATTTGACACTTGAAACTTTGATCGTCGAATGGCAATCCGATCGGATAGCCATCCGATCGAACTGCCATCCGATCGAGGTGACAATGCACCTTAGAACCTTTCAACACTTAGAATCTTTGAAACTTCGAATCCTTTTGAAAACTTGGAGCCTTGGATTGAATGGCAATCCGATCGGATAGCCATCCGATCAAGGTAGCCTGAGTTGACACTTGATTTGACAATTGGAATCTTGACACTTGGATCGGATGACCATTCGATCGAATGGCCATCCGTCCCACTCACACACATGCCATCTCAATCGAATGGCAATCCGATCGGATGGCCATCCGGTCAGACAACCATCCTATCAAGATGACTGATCCAACACTTGGTTTGAACCTCGTTATTTTGCCCGACTCTTATCTGTTGTAATCCAATCAGGCTAACCCCTAAAGAGCTCCCTTTGATCCAATAACAGTTAATCTGTTAAGCAATCACTGTGAGTATACTCGATCCCTTTTTGTTTTAAACTTTGGGATGTAACATGTATTCTATTAAACTACGATACTTGAGACTTTTGCAAACTAAACTCTATCCTATGTGTATGTGAAACTTGTAATTCTTGTATTCTATTTGTGCTATGTGGACGTTTAAGCCAGGGTGTGTAGTTCCGCCTTAACAATAGCAGGGCTATAGGAGATGCACCTCCCCATTATTCTCGGGGGTATTGTTAGGAGGATTCTAGTTTTCCTTGAGACTTGGGAAAACAACAAAGCATCAGGATACTTGGGCTATCACTTGTTGGACTGTAAAAACTAGCATGGCTGAAACTATTTTTGTTACATTTCACACGTGGATATAAGTTGTTTTAATCTATTTATGTTAGTATTCAAACTTGTATACTCGCCGGTACATTTTGTACTGACTCTATTTTAATACATGTTGCAGGCCGATAGATGCTGGAACTATGGAAAACAAGCTAGGGTCGATGCTTAGAAACTCACCTAATTTAACTCTAGAGTTTGAATCAAAGACTATTGTGGTTGTATTCGACATTTGTGGTTGTGTTGATGTTTTAGACAAATTTTGCATGAAACCTATTTAGTCTATAATGAAATTATTAGTGTTATGGAATCTCGTGAGCAATCTGAACGCTTAGTGCTCGCACCCCGATGTTTCCGCCATTGGTTGGGGTGTGACAGATTGGTATCAGAGCCATAACTATAGGGAATTAGGATAAGTAGGAATACTTACCTTATCTATAGTTCTAGGAATCTTGAATCTTATTTGTTGTTTAAGACTTTTGCATTCTACCGTATCTTCTTCCTAGCAGCACACCTTCCTTCTAAGGTTACAATGCCTTTCCTAAGGTTGATACAATATACACTTGATACTTTGAAATCGGTGTTTGTATTTTGCACGAGATTTTCCCTCAATACAGGAGTGACATCCGAACCTTGATGGAAAATCTCCATATTATT
This sequence comes from Helianthus tuberosus, assembly GCA_030545235.1. Taxonomy (NCBI): domain Eukaryota; kingdom Viridiplantae; phylum Streptophyta; class Magnoliopsida; order Asterales; family Asteraceae; genus Helianthus; species Helianthus tuberosus. The sequence continues at coordinate 56,933,282 of CM060417.1, read as the reverse complement.
CTAGAAGGTTTTGTCTGCGGATGAGTACCAACACTGTTAGGGTACGATGTTGTCAAGTTAGAGATGAAACTCAGACCTTGATAACTAGTCCCACTCCTTGATGTTTTGATATCTCGCCAAAGCCTCGAAACTTCCATTCAATTAGGAATGTGAAATGACTAAAAGGACGAATATCGTAGGCCTAACATCGATGACGTATTTGTCCAAGTAAGTCAAGACACGTTGCCTTAATTCGAAAGGGGTTCGATTCACTTTGGTTAGTCACCGTTCCTCTACCTGGAACACTCTATGTTTTATGAGCCTATCTTTTACGTTATCTCGATTTTTACATATGGTTTTAAACTTGATTCTTCGTTTATTTCGGGACTTTTTACACAAGTCACACGTATATCCACAATCTAAAGCCTAAATTCTAATCTCTCAGGATCAAACAAAAAATTAAGAAGCTTATCTATGATGTTAATCTGGTTGGTGAATCTATGTGCTATTGTGGTTGTAAGGCACTAGATGTAACATGGCATGGAATACGAGGGAGAAGTGACGTGTCCGAAACATGGTGGATACGCCGCTGGTACTTCCTATATATAAGTGTTTCCGACATGTTACCAACTTTCGTACCAAGTGCCATGCGAAACTTAGTGTTTTGATCGGTGATTATGTTGTTGAATTCTAAAACTATGGAAGAACTATTTGTGTGATCTATGTGAAACCTATGTAAAATCTATTGAGTACTCTAAGCGAAATCTATGTGTAATCTATGTATGTGTCGTTTTGAGAAACAAAATACGAAACGTAGCCTAGCGCCGAAGACGAGGCGGAAGTGGCATGTCCGAAGCATGGTGGATACGCCGCTGGTACTTCCTATATATAAGTGTTTCTGACATGTTACCGAACCTTCGTACCACGCGCTAAGTGAAGTTCGTAGTTTTGTAGGTTCGGGTTGGAGTTGTGAAATCTATTTGGGTTAATCTATGTTGTTGAATCTATTTGGTCAATCTATGTGAAGAGCTTATGGTGAATTCTAATGCTGTGGTTAACGAAGCATGACACCGATGACGAGGCGGACGTGGCATGATTGAAGCATAGTGGATACGCCGCTGGTACTTGTTGGTGCATACGTCTGTCGACTTCGTCTTGTATCGAGTCTTGTATTGTATTAGATAGATCAGAGCACGTAGTGCGAGAAAAGGATCAAAAATAGGCTGGGAGGTAATTTCGCACGAAATTACATGTTGTAATTCCGCTCGAAATCACCATGTCATTTCACACGAAATCAGCAGGCTGATTCCGCTTGAAAGCCTGATTCCGTTTGAGCGAGCTGATTCCGCTTGAAATGTGATTTCGCTTGAGCATGTTCAAGCGAAATCAGCAGCCTATATATACCCTTGATGTGATCTCGTTTGGAATGCTTCTTGATTCCGACGCCGAAGTGCTGTCGAAGTGTCTCTGGCCTGTAAACTGTTATTTGATCAATAAACAAGACAGTTAATAGTGATTCTAGTGTTATACAAGCTAAACGAAGACTTAATCAATGAATTCCGCCTCTGGTTTAGTCTAAGAACTCTTCTGATTGACTCATTGGGTCAGAAAACGATCCTACATGTGGTATCAGAGCTCAGGAGGAAGAGTTCTTACCTTTTAGCTTGTTTTCGTTAGAAAATTCTGATTTCTACACCTTCTTTTCAAAATTTAACAAGTTTTCACGGTTAAAATGGACTGATTTTCACACATAACGTGCGAAACATAGTTTTAACAAATCCTTGAAAGAATCAGACCTAAAATCGGCCTAGAACTTGATCAATTTTGCTAAAAACAGATCGACATGGATGACATCAGCACTATTTCGTACGGAATTACATACTTGATTTCACACGAAATTACATTTGGTGATTAATTTCGCTTGAAGTTGCTGTTAATTTCGCTCGAAATCAGATTTCGCTTGGGTGATTCCGTTTGAAAGTCTTATTTCGTATCAAAGTGTAATTCCGTTTGAGTATTTCAAACGAAATCAGCTATTTCGTTTGAAAGAGTGTTATTTCACACGAAATCAGGTAATTCCGTGTGAAAAAGGTATTCCGTTTGAACAAGTGATTCCGTGTGAAGAGGTATACTGTTTGAGAGTGTGATTTCGTTTCAGAGTGTTATTTCGCTTGAAAAGGTATTTCGTTTGAAAGTTTTGTTTTGTGTGAAATTTGTCAGGATTGTTTGAACTTTGGTAAAAATGTTTGATGAAAAAGAAAATTATTATCTTGAAAGATTAAATAGTGGATATAGTGGTTGGTGTAGAGAAAGCATATATGAACAAGATGAGAAGAATGTTTGGATTATCCGACTTAAAAAATTTATGTGTAAAAAGGATGAGACATTAGAGGAATTGGAAAGCAGATTTGATTATTTACTGGACAAGTTGAAAACGTATGAGATAAGGTTGTCAGATGTTGAAAAGATATCAAAGTTTGCAGATGCTCTACCTGCGGAATGGGATGATATTTTGAAAAATCTAAAAAGGGATTCTGGGTTCTCAAAATTACATCCAAATAAGTTCATCAATAAGCTCAAAACACACAGTTATGAAAACTATAAGAAGAAGAAAGAATTGATGGATAAAATAAATGGAAATATAGATAAAATGAGTTTGGATGTAATTGTTGAAATAGATAGAAGAGTATGTGTATGTCTTGCAGCAAAAAATGTCATGAAATATGACATTAAGAGGGGTTGTTATATTGACGAAAATATGAATCCTCTTGATTTCGTTAAAATTTTTTGTGCAGGTACATTCAAGACGGAGACAAAAGAAATTCCAAAGAAAGAAGAATCTGAGAAACTTGTATCTTCGAATTCTGAACCAGTATCAAAGAAAGAGATTGAAGCAAATGCACCTATCTTTGATCATTCATCAGATGAAGAGAGTGATGATGAAAGTGTTTAAGTTGAGAAGAAACAGATTGACAAAATTCCAGCTTTGAAGGTTGAAAAGAAAGCTGATGATAAACAGATTCTTGAGATGTGCTCAATTTGTGAAAAATTAAAATCAGATAATGTTAAACTCTTGAAAGATATTGAGAGTTTGACATTGGAAAACAAAATTTTGAAAGAAAAAGAAAAATATTTTGAAAATAAAATAAAAATGTTTGAAAATGAAAAATTAAAAATTGAAAAAGATTTTCAAAGTCAAATAAAGATTTTAGAAGATGAAAAGTCTGTTATTTTTAAAAATAATATTGAAAAACAGATTGCAATAAACTCTCATCTAAAGAAAATCATTCGGCTTGAAAATGAAGCTGAAAATGCTTGGAATAAAATCAAGGAGTTAGAGAAAAAGTTGAAAGGTTTTGAGACTTCGTCTTCAATATTGAATCATATTTGTCCAAAACCGATCAATGCAATTCCAATAAGTGACAATGTCACAAATTTTGACAAAGTCAAAATTGAAGATTGTGATGATAAAATTGATGATGAAAATGAGAAAAATAAATTGTTTCTGAAATTAAAAGAAAAATTTCAAGAAACTGTTCTACAGTCTACTGAAAAAGGCGAATGCTCAACGCAAAAACCTTTGAAGAAGAATGTGGAACAAAAACAAAAGGGTAAAAATTTGAAAAGTTTTCAAAAAGAAAATAAAAGATCATCAGTTCAATCATCCAATCGTGATAAAAAATCACAAAAATTTGAAAATCAAAACTCAAAAACAGTTGATAATAAGTGGTGCAGGTTTGACCACAGTGCTCAATCGACAAATCAAGGATACAAGAGAAGAAATGATTACCACAAGGCCAAACAATGCCATGATCTAAGTGTTTGGTATGAAAGTGGTGAATGGTATGATAACAGAGTGTGCTATAACTGTGGTTTTAGAGGACACATTGCTGTTAACTGCCAGAGTCGAATTTTTGAGACAAGAAGATGCTTTGAATGCCATATCAAAGGTCACATTGCCAGAGATTGCCCAATGAGATCAAAGAAAAAATCGAGGGCTGAATCTCAGGAAAAAGCTAAGAAATCAGTCAAAGTCGAAGAAAAGCCCAAAGAACAAAAAATTCTAGAACAGAAAGTGAAGCTTTCACAAGGGCAGAAAGACAGACTGAGGAAGAAAAGGAAGAAAACGAGAGAATACCTCGAAAGGATTTTGTCCTTGGATACAACTGGTAAAACAGATAAAAGTTCTGATGAATCGATTTGTTCAACAAAAAATGGTCATTCAAGCAAAATGAATTCATCAGATACAAATCTGAGGACAAAAGGGAAGATAAAGAAAGAAAAATTGACTAATCAAAATGATGAAAAATCAAAGAAAGTTAATTTTTCAGATAAAATCTTTATCAAAGTTTTTGATAGTGATGAATTTGTTTCTTCGGAAACAAAGGAGCTACGTTTTGGCAATGAATCTGACTCATCAAAGTCAGACAAGCCACGATCAGGCAATGAATTTGACTTGTCAAAGTCAAAGGAGCCACGTTTGGGCGATGAATCTGGTTCGTCAAAACCAGAAGAGCCATCTGTTGATCTAAAAAGTGATAATTCCGTTAAGACAATGGATGATGCAAATTTTCCATCATTGTCTAACAGGAATTTAAAACAAGAAATTGGAAAGAAACCGAGTGATGATCATTCGAAAACACCCAAGGTTAGTCAGGCTTGGGTGGATATCTTTAAATGAAAAACCTGACTTGTCGGAGCTCCCAGGTTGGTAAGAGTGGAGCAGGAATCAGCATCTTTCTTGAGAAATTCACTCTGGTGATATTTCGTCTTACAAGTGGTAAATCAGGGACATTAAGTTGGACTTGATTTCCTACATGTGGTATTGTTGTTCAAATCGGGAAATGTTAAATTCCTACATATGGTTGAAGATAACAAGGTGATGAGTAATCCCCATGTTTGAGAAATGTCTCACAAAACTAATTTTCCGGAAAAACCATTTTGATTAAAACAAACTTAAGTGTTTTGAAATCACTATGGGAAAATGTTTTGTTGTCAGGGGGAGTTCTGATTGTTTATGCCAAGTAAATGGAGAATTGAAGTAATTCTCATCATGTTGTCATTTTACCTTGTACAGTTTGGTTTCAAATTTCCCAGAAAATCAAAATTGAAACATATTTTGATTTTAGGGGGAGTAAAAATTTTTAAAAAATTAGAAAATTTGAAAATTCCAAAAACATTGAAAAATGCAAAAATGAGTTTTGTTGCAAAAAGAGGAAATGATAGTAAAGCAGTTAGACTGTCACAGCATGCTAAAGAAATGGAGAGATAAAATGTGATAAACGGTCTCACTAAGGATGTGACGGTAGGCTCAGCTAGACTAGTAGATTTGCGATAACGATACAAACTTAAATGAAAAAGCCTAGTTCTAGTGGGAAACATGATCGAAAGCATAGTACTTAGTTTTGTCCTTCGTGACTGTGTACCTACTCGGTAATTGCTAATTGTCGAAAGACATAAAACAGGTTAAGTCTGTGAACTTTCACAACTTTACTGAAAAAGTCGCTGTGTTTGTGCATTTTTTTTACAAAGATTTAAACTTGTTTTTTTTTTGTTTAAGCATTGGACATCCTCTGCGTATACGTGAGTATCGACCTGGATGTTAGTGCCTAAACGTTCTGCTTTATTTTCTTTGGTGTTTCGTTTAAGGCTTTGGATCACCTCTGCGTATACGGGAGTATCGACCTGGTGGTTAAAGTCTAAACAACTTCAACTTGTTTTATTTTTCTTATTTTGTTTAAACATTGGACTTTCTCTGCGTATACGGAAGTATCGACCTGATTGTTAATGTTTAAGCATTCTGCTTTGTTTTCGCACATATCACAGTTGATGAAAGTTTAAAGGCATTACTTGAGTCAGTGTATTGCATGATGAGGGGATATGCTGAGATCGTGGGGTCCATAAGAATTTAGTGCAAAATTAATATACCTTAATGTATCGGTAAGCATTTCGAAAGTTTTTAGATTGAGTTTAAATGGACAACAATATCGTCAATCTATGTGAATCGTTTAGAACTGAAAATGTTTAAAGCTTAACGGTGCTAGTGATTGGTCACATAAACCGATATGATCCTCTTACACAAACTCACAAAAATAGTGTCTGTAAATATTTCTTTACTGCATTTCAATATTGTTCTTTCTATGAGTTTAGCCTTTATTTGAAAATTCAAAAAGCTTTTCGACAACTGATGTTGAAGAACTGAATTTCAAAATTCCAAGTGCTGAACATGATGAACAGGGTTGGGAGTGTGTGTTTAAATGAAGAAATTTGTTTTGAGAAAGAAAGTTTGATTAGTTAATCAAGATCATTAGTTTGAACTTGATGTAACTATTGTAAAAACTTATGTGGTTGTGAGAAAGTTTGTGCAGGAAATGTTGAAGAAAGCAAAGTTTCAAATCCTGATGTTGAATTCCAGGTTTTCGTTACTATGCTACAAGATAAAGAATTCCAGACTGCGATCCCAGCTGAGTGAAAGGGGGAGTCTGAAGACAAAGAAGCCAGGTTCCTGATCCTGTTGCTATGGAAAGCCAGGAGAAGTTCCTGAAGTTGAGAAGACCGGTCAAGACTGAAGTTCAGACTCGTCAACATCCGAGGGGGAGTCTATTGGTGCATACGTCTTTCGACTTCGTCTTGTATCGAGTCTTGTATTGTATTAGATAGATCAGAGCACGTAGTGCGAGAAAAGGATCAAAAATAATTTCGCACGAAATTACATGTTGTAATTCCGCTCAAAATCACCATGTCATTTCACACGAAATCAGCAGGCTGATTCCGCTTGAAAGCCTGATTCCGTTTGAGCGAGCTGATTCCGCTTGAAATGTGATTTCGCTTGAGCATGTTCAAGCGAAATCAGCAGCCTATATATACCCTTGATGTGATCTCGTTTGGAATGCTTCTTGGTTCCGACGCCGAAGTGCTGTCGAAGTGTCTCTGGCCTGTAAACTGTTATTTGATCAATAAACAAGACAGTTAATAATGATTCTAGTGTTATACAAGCTAAACGAAGACTTAATCAATGAATTCCGCCTCTGGTTTAGTCTAAGAACTCTTCTGATTGACTCATTGGGTCAGAAAACGATCCTACAGTACTTCCTATATATAAGTGCTTCCGTCATGTTGCCGAACTCTCGTAGCACATGCCATGTGGGGTTTCGTTGTTGTGGACTGTTAACACTAATCTATGTGAAACTATTTGAAGTCTATGGAAATCTATTGTATCTATGGAAATCTATTGAAGTCTATGGGAATCTATTGAAATCTATGTGAAACTATGATAATGATGATGAGTGTGTTTTGCGACACGTAACATGACACCGAGTACGAGGCAGAAGCGATTGTGCCCGAAGCGTGGTGGATACGCTGCTGGTACTTCCTATATATAAGCGTTTTCGACATGTTGCCAAACTTCGTACAACGTGCCATGTGAAGGTCGTAGGTTGCAGTGTTGAAATTATTGTGAACTACGTGAACCTTGTTGAATCTTGAGTCTTTAATCTATCGTGTGTAAATCTATATTGTGAGACTTTGCAAACCTAGACTTATACGATCCTCTTGTTGGATCATTAGGATGTCTTCTTGAAAGCTCTCCGACACTCTCAAGAGATCCAGGGAAAAGTCTCAGAAGAAGATGATGTCCTTCATGGCCGACCAGATCGCTCGAGTCGTGCCAAAGATCGTCTCTGAGAGCCAAGGATCGAACACTCCGCCCTCCTCTGTTGACTCTAAGACGGAGAAAGAAAAGTCCACCAAGTTCAGCTACAAACATTTTGTCTCTTGCAACCCTAAGTCTTTCATGGGCAGTGATGGAGTGACTGCTATGCTTGAGTGGTTTGACAGCATCGAAGTTACCTTCATTAACAGCGAGTGTCCAGAACAGCTAAAGACTAGGAGTGCGACGGGAATGTTTCAAGCCAGAGCTCTGGAGTGGTGGTCAAATGAGAGAAACATCCGTTCGAATGAAGAAGCCTATGCTCTTCCATGGGCTGAGGTGCGAGAATTGATGATGCTTGAATTCTGCCGTCCTCATGAACAACTGAAGCTTGAAGAAGAGTTCTGGCACCTGAAGCAGATTGGTGATGATAATCTGGCTTACACTACCCGTTTCAAGAAGCTCAGCTTAATCGTTCCTCACTTGGTTTCTACTACCAAGCGCGTGATAACCAAGTACATCAATGGCCTACCTCCTGCTATGCATGATTCTATTGAAGCGGCCCAGCTCGAAACTATTGAGGAAGTCTACCGTCTTGCAGGTAGTCTCAACAACAATCACGTTCGTGATAAGCAGTTTGCTAACCACTCCCTCCAAGTATACGCATCAAGTTACCCAGCAGCCAAGTGGCAGCAAGAACAAGAACAAGAGGCGAAAGTCTCAGGGTTCAGGATGCAATGCTATTGTTCCTGCTGCAAACCCTGCTGCTAAACCTGCTCCTGCTGCTCCTGATGTCAAGAAGCAGTACTCTGGATCTTACCCCAAGTGTACGACTTGCAATTTTCATCACCCTGCTACCTCAGCATGTCGTTTGTGTACCAACTGCAATCGCTATGGTCACACGATTCCTTATTGTCGTCAAGCTAATCCTACTCAACCCGCTCAGCAAGCTCCAGCTCAGGCAGCTCAACCAGCTCTCCCAGCTCCTCTGCAGAATTCAGGACCAGTTAATGCCGTACGAGTGTGCTTTCAGTGTGGAGACACTACTCATCTCCGTAATCGTTGCCCCAGCTGAACCAAGAGCAACAAGCAGCCGCTCGTGGATGAGCATTCAACCTCAACGCTAACCAGGCTAGCAACAACAATGATGTGGTGAATGGTATGTTTCTCATCAATAACCTTTATGCTTCGATTCTATTTGATACTGGTGCCGATAGAAGTTTTGTGTCCGTGGAATTTGAGTCTTTGATAAACTTTACACGCTCCAAATTACTTGATTCGTTCTCTGTCGAGGTCGCCAACGGTAAGTCGATTCTCGTCGATTCTATTTTGCGTGATTGTTCCCTGACTCTTAACGATCACGCCTTCTCTATTGATCTCATACCCATGCGACTGGGTAGTTTTGATGTCATAATCGGTATGGATTGGTTGCGTAAGAATCATGCCGAGATTGCTTGTCACGAGAAGTTTGTTCGTTTACCTCTTCCGTCCGGTGATATTTTGCATGTTTATGGAGACCGGCCTTCGAAAGGACTAAGGCTGATGTCATGCACTCAAGCGAACAGATGCTTACGTAAACAAAACTTTTCCTTCTTGGTCCACGTGGTGGAACAAAAGGGCAAGGGGAAGGACATAAGCGATGTTCCAGTAGTGTGTGATTTCCCTGATGTCTTTCCCGAAGATCTTCCTGGTCTTCCTCCTCCTAGATCAGTTGATTTTCGTATTGATCTCGTACCTGGATCAACTCCTGTCGCTAAGGCTCCCTATCGTCTTGCACCTTCCGAGTTGCAAGAATCATCCAGCCAACTGCAAGAACTGCTCGACAAGGGATTCATTCGCCCAAGTACCTCTCCGTGGGGTGCTCCTGTGCTATTCATCAAGAAGAAAGATGGTTCGTTTCGTATGTGTATCGACTACCGTGAACTTAATAAGCTTACCATTAAGAATCGTTATCCTCTCCCCCGTATCGATGATTTATTTGACCAACTACAAGGCGCGTCCTGTTTCTCGAAAATCGATCTTCGTTCTGGCTATCATTAGCTTCATGTACTTGAGGATGATGTACCCAAAACCGCATTTCGTACTAGTTATGGGCACTACGAGTTCGTGGTCATGCCTTTTGGATTGACCAACGCACCCGCTGTGTTCATGGACCTCATGAATCGTGTTTGTAAACCCTATTTGGATCGTTTTGTGATAGTCTTTATTGATGATATCCTCATTTATTCTAAAACTAGAGCTGATCATACTCGTCATTTGCGCTTGATGCTCAAACTCCTACGTGGTGAACATTTGTATGCTAAATTTTCTAAGTGTGAGTTTTGGATTAATGAAGCGCAATTTCTTGGTCACGTCGTTAGTAAGCAAGGTATTCATGTTGACCCGTCCAAAATCGAAGCTGTGAAGAATTGGACTACGCCTAAATCTGCATCTGAGATTCGTTCCTTCCTAGGGTTGGCGGGCTATTACCGCCGATTCATTTCAGACTTTTCTAAGATCGCTGTCCCTCTTACTACGTTGACTCAGAAAGATAGACATTTTGCTTGGGGTCCCGAGTAAGAGGAATCTTTTCAGAATCTTAAGACTCTTTTGTGTAATGCTCCTGTTCTGACTCTCCCTGATGGGAATGATGATTTCGCGGTATATTGCGATGCCTTGAACCGTGGCATGGGCTGTGTGCTCATGCAGCAAGACAAGGTTATTGCTTATGCCTCTCGTCAACTCAAAGTGCATGAGAAAAACTATACCACTCACGATTTGGAGCTTGGTGCAGTTGTGTTTGCGTTAAAGATCTGGCGACACTACCTGTATGGTACTGAGTGTGTGGTTTTCACTGACCCAAAGTGCGGAAATCATCAAAGGATATATGAAAGACGAGTCGGAACCAAGTGATTCTATCTTGTTTATTTGTTTCTTTTATTCCGCCTTGAGGACAAGGCATTTTACGGGGAGGGAAGTAATGATAACATTCCGGTTAAAGTTTATTCGAGAAGAAAATGGAATCGGGTCAAAGATGCCAACATGGGGCAGTTGGGTTATCTTTTCGGGTCTGAGCTGGATCCACTGGGTCAAGAAGAATTTAATGGGAAACTAGAAGAGTGGGGATCATTTACTATGCCTATTATCAGCAGGAAGATGGAAGAATGAGGAGTTGTCCCTACGTCTACTTTTAGGAGAAGTTACTAAATGTCATGAGTCTTTATAAGCAGGCTTTTCAATTTTGTATTCTCATTCTTGTTTTTCGTAGGAGAAGTTACTAAATGTCATGAGTCTTTACAAGAAGGCTTTTCACTTTTGTATTCTCATTCTTGTTTTTCGTTGTCTGTGTAATTGGAGACCTTGCCCCTCTCGAATCAGGCCAATTATCTCAATTTAAATAAAAGTTCCCTGCTTGAATCTTTGATCCTATCAATCAGTCTCGAGTCTTCTTCATCGATAGCACTTGTTCTCTTGTATTTGAGCAATAGAGTATTTAAATCATTAGCGATTGTTGTAGTCTACTTCGCCATAGTGGTTCTAAGCTTGGATAATTTGTTATGCAGATTTGTATGAAGTTGGTTCGTATTTTCATTGAATAGTTATGTTCACACATTTTGACAGAATGATGATTATTTTGTGTTATGTAGCATCTTGTGCTCGCTTTTTACGTGTTATTTATGTATCCAACACTCAAGTGACACCAATTCACCAAACATTTCGAAGACTCACTCTAGTAATGTAACACCTACATCCCTAGACTTTTAGCTATTTTCAATTTTAGTCCCTGAACTATGTGGTCATTGATACTTTTGATACTTGGTGAATCTTATGCTATATACTAGATTCTTGTGATGTCTAAATCTAGATTCTTGGTACTTAATACTATGAGGCTTGACACTTAAAACTAGATACTTGATGCTTGATTCTTGACACTTGATACTTGGAAGACTAGACTCTTGACTCTTGATACTTTGGTGCTTGACTCTTGAGGCTCGTGAAACTTGAGACTTGGTTGAACGAGGAACTGGAGTCTTGTCACTAGGCGAAACTATGGAACTTAAACTCTTTTGTGTTTATGCTATAATCTATTTATACTATTACCCAATAATACGCAACGCTTAATCTAACTCGCAAAACGAATCAAAGACGGTTAAACGGAAAAGATGGGATTGACCGAGTGGCAATCCGATCGGATGACCATCCAATCGGATAGCCATCCGATCGGATGGCCACTCGATCGAGCTGCCATCCGATTCGAGTGCACACCTCCTTGACTCTCCTTCCACACTATAAATAGGCCTGTCACATCAGTCCTTCACTGATGTGACAGCCTTATCCGATCAGCACGCACTCTTCCTCACTTTCAACACTTTTCTCCCATTTCTCGGCGATTCCGGTATGTTTTACACTAGATCCTTGTACATCTTTGATCTACACATCATACTCCACATGATTTCTCTTTGAAATCTCACTTTTCACCGTGAAATCTGTAAGTTTTGAGCTCTTGAAGGTGACGTCATCATGGCGGTTGTACCAAACTGCTGTGTGATGTCATTCTAAGTCAAGATCTAGCCCAGATCTAAGAAATTCATGCATGTTACACTAAATCTATGTTAAATCTAAACTTTTCGTGATAAGCAGTTTGCTAACCACTCCCTCCAACTCCTACGTGGTGAACGTTTGTATGCTAAATTTTCTAAGTGTGAGTTTTGGATTAATGAAGTGCAATTTCTTGGTCACGTCGTTAGTAAGCAAGGTATTCATGTTGACCCGTCCAAAATCGAAGCTGTGAAGAATTGGAGTACGCCTAAATCTGCATCTGAGATTCGTTCCTTCCTAGGGTTGACGGGCTATTACCGCCGATTCATTTCGGACTTTTCTAAGATCGCTGTCCCTCTTACTACGTTGACTCAGAAAGAGAGAAATTTTGCTTGGGGTCCCGAGCAAGAGGAATCTTTTCAGAATCTTAAGACTCTTTTGTGTAATGCTCCTGTTCTTACTCTCCCTGATGGGAATGATGATTTCGTGGTATATTGCGATGCCTCGAACCGTGGCATGGGCTGTGTGCTCATGCAGCGAGACAAGGTTATTGCTTATGCCTCTCGTCAACTCAAAGTGCATGAGAAAAACTATACCACTCTTGATTTGGAGCTTGGTGCAGTTGTGTTTGCGTTAAAGATCTGGCGACACTACCTGTATGGTACTGAGTGTGTGGTTTTCACTGACCATAGGAGCCTTCAACATATCTTTGACCAAAAGGAGTTGAACATGCGACAGAGATGCTGGGTGGAATTGCTTAACGACTACAACTGCGAAATTCGCTATCATCCTAGCAAGGCGAATGTAGTGGCCAATGCTCTTAGTCGTAAAACTCATGTGAACGCTATTCGTATCTCTAGTGATCTTCATGCGTATATTCGTGACGCTCAGTATTCGTCAGCAAATGAAGGAAGTCTAGAAGTGGAAATCCAAGGAGCTAAAATTGATCAACTCGAAACTAAACCTAATGGACTCCAATACTACCTCAATCGCATCTGGGTGCCGGATCGCGATAATCTCTGTGAGCTCATTATGAATGAGGCTCACAAATCCCGTTACTCTATTCATCCAGGAGCCGATAAGATGTACCATGACTTATGTATGACTTATTGGTGGCCTGGTATGAAGAAGGACATTGCTATATATGTTTCGAAATGCCTTAGTTGCACGAAAGTAAAGGCTGAACATCAGCGTCCTTCAGGACTCTTAGAACAACCTGAAATCCCAGTTTGGAAATGGGATAGCATTGCTATGGACTTTATTACCAAACTACCCCGAACACCTTTTGGCCACGACAACATCTGGGTGATTGTTGATCGTTTGACCAAATCAGACCACTTTCTTCCTATTCGTGAAGATTATAAAGTGGAGAAACTTGCTCAAATCTATACCGATGAGGTTATATGTCGTCATGGCATACCTCTTGACATAATCTGTGACCGTGATGGTCGTTTTACTTCACGTCTTTGGCAAACCTTTCAATCCACTATGGGTTCTCATTTGAATCTTAGCACGGCCTTTCATCCTCAAACGGATGGACAGACCGAGCGTACTATTCAGACCCTAGAGGATATGCTCCGTTCTTGTGTCATCGACTTTGGTGGTAACTGGGATGTACATTTACCATTGATTGAGTTCTCGTACAACAACAACTATCATTCCAGTATTCAGATGGCTCCTTTCAAAGCTTTGTATGGCCGCAAGTGCCGATCTCCTCTCCGCTGGCATGAGATTGGTGACAAGCAGTTTACTGGCCCCGAAATCATTCAAGAAACAACGGATAAGATTCTTCAGATCCATGATAACTTGATCAAGGCTAGGAGCAGACAAAAGAGCTATGCTGATAATAGGAGTAAGCCTCTGGAATTTGATGTTGGTGACCAAGTCCTTCTCAAGGTATCTCCTTGGAAGGGAGTAGTTCGTTTTGGTAAGAAGGGAAAGCTCGTTCCTCGCTATGTGAGTCCTTTCAAGATACTCGAAAGGATTGGCAAGGTGGCGTACAGACTCGACCTGCCACATGAACTAAACAATGTGCATCCAGTGTTCCACGTATCTAACCTACGTAAATGCCTAGCCGACGAGGAACTACAGGTTCCCCTTGAATACTTGCAAATAAACTGTAGGATCGTGTCGCGACCTAAACGAGTCGTTCGGAAGAGCTCAAATCCGTTTCAGAGGCGGAAACTAAGAAACGGGTGTCAAAACAGCTTGATACACTTTAAACCTCTTTTATATTCGATTTACAATGTTTACAATCAGAGGAAAAACCGGCAGCACCTCGGTATCACTTGGCTATCTCTGTTACAAATGAAATGTACACACCCTATTTATAGTGCTCCTGATTTCGCTCATAAAGACACCACAACCATTTGGAGCGAAATCAGAATTTACAATTAGGAGCGAAATCACTAAAATATACAATCTGATTTCACGTGATAATATCCATATTGTTTTGTCTTGTTGTGTAATGATGCAATTGATGATGTCATCTTGATGACGTCATCTTTGTATATGATGACATCATGTTGAATCATATCCGCAACGAACCCGAAACTCGATATAAGACGAAGTCGGCAGATGAATGCACTAACAGACTCCCCCTCAGATGTTGACGAGTCTTAAGTGTCGAGTCTTCTCAATCTTCAGTCTTTATCAGTCTTTGTGCTTCCTTCACTCTAACTGGCTCTATCCTATCTCCAATTCTCTTTCAGGATCTCTAGCTCCTATCTCTCGCATCTTCAGACTCTCTTTCTCTAACAGACTCCCCCTCAACTTGTACTGGGATCGTAGTCTGGCTTTCACAGATTCAGGTATCGTAACCTGACTTACCTGCATATTCTCTACCCAAAACATAAGTTTCATACAAGATAAGATATAACAAATTTAGAAACTTTGCTAAACTCTTGAAGACACAACCCTGAATATAAATATTTATCATGTCAATTTCTGATGAACCACTTGAAAAAAATATCATTTTCATTTCACACATCTTCAAACACACTTTCCCAAACCTGTTCGTCACGTTTAGCATTCGGAATTTTGAAAATCAGCTTTTCAACATCAGTTGTCTAAAATCTTTTTGAATTTTTCAAAATTTATGCTAAAACACACCGAAAATCTTTTTGGACTTTTGATATAACAGAAATGAAATGCAGTAAAGAAATATTTACATACAATATTTTTGTGAGTTTGTGTAAGAGGATCATATCAGTTTTTGAGACAAATCACCAACACCGTTAAGCTTCATTTCATTTTAAGTTCTAAACGATTCACTTAGATTGTCAGTATACTGATCCACTTAAATTTTCACACAAAGTTCAACTGATCCGAGATACGATATTAATGTCTTAAGCACTTAAACTTATTCGCGTGTCCCACCTCAGAATATACTCCTGTATCCAGATCCCAATATTCAGTCTTACAGGTGAGTATACCTAGATGATATCTGTAAGGGGTTAAATTGCGAAACCGTGAGAGCTCAGGTCAGAAATTCCGTTCAGCAGAGAGATGACGGCTCGACTTTTGGTGGGTCCCCTTTAGAGGATCTTTTTTACAACAACATTAATTAGCAATTTTATTGTCTATTTTTGCTGAGGGCGGCGCTATATTTCAAGCAAGCAGAAAGTATTCTCCGGGGACTAGGCCATTGCTTCCACATTATCAGAAGTCCCGGGATAATACCCCAGATATCACTAAGCATAAAGATCTAGTATCTCAGAAAGAGGGGTCCTTCAAACAAGATTTCGGGGGTTACCCATATATCCGAGAGATGTTACCCACGAATTAAGCAAGTTTGAATTTAGGTTTTTATCTCGTCACTGTTGGACCGTTCTACGACCTTAAACCGTCAGTTAAGGCAGTTCATCTTCGATTACGAAGGCGGAATCAACGTAAACAAAGTCATAACAGCTATTATCCTTTTAATCCTTCTTTACTGATTGATATTCGTGCTTTTACAATGTTTTCTGATACAAATCCGGCAGCACTTCGTGTTTCACACAATGACCAAGTTCTACCAAATGAACAACACAACATCCTATTTATAAGCATTAGATTTCGCTTGAGATGGTTTCAAGCGAAATCTTCACCTGTTGATTTCGCTTGAACTTGTTTCAAGCCAAATCTCAAGATGTTGATTTCGCTTGAACTGATTTCAAGCGAAATCTTCAAGATAAACACTTACAAACCCTAATTAAGACCCTATTGTGTGATCATTCAAACAATCTAGACACAAGACTTGATTATGACGTAATCAGCAGACATTCAGTGCACCAACAGACTCCCCCTTGGATGTTGATGTAGTCTTTGGCTTCAAGTCTTTGTCTTTAACAATCTTCAAACATTGTAAATACTCTCATCAATCTTTATCTTCAAGCTTTAAACTTTAAACTTCAATCTTCCCTTTGACTGTTGATCCAGACTCCCCCTTTCACAGACTCCCCCTCTCAATATGCTAGAATCTGAGATATCTGGTTCACGCTTTGACAATTAGCTTTCGTTGGGAATAATGAAATCCAAACCTGTTACTCAACCATCAAACATTACAATTCTATCTTTTCAACAATAACTCACAAACTCAATCAGTTTTAGAAATCCACTCAAGTATTCAGGTCCAAGTTAATGACCCTGATCACTTGATTAATCTACCAAGTCCAAATTAATGACCTTGGTTGATCTTTTGACGAAACAACACTGATTTTAAACAATAATTTCAACATTTACTGAAAATAACAAGTATCAAGTTAATGAACTTGTTTTTGACTTTTCAAACAATTCAAACTTCTTCAACGTAAGCTCTCCTCATTCTTCAGTCCAGAATTCCCTGCATCTGCTTCAAACAACTAAGAATCCAACAATCAACTCTCCACTTTGGTTCGTCGGAAAATAAAGCAGAAATAAAATCTTTTTGGATTTTATCAAAGTGTTCTAAACTAAGAAATGAAATACAGAAAACTTAAATTGCAGAAAGTAAACAAAATAAACTATTTACAAACATATTTTTGGCAAGCGTGTCAGGGAATCATATCAGCTTTTCAGACAAATCACAAGTACCGTTAAGCTTCATTTCATACTCAGACTTAAACAATTCACCTCGATTGTCGATATACTGATCCATCTTAAATTCTCACACAAATTTCAATCTATTCAGGATACGATTTAGATGAATTAAGAACTTAGCTCATTCATGTGTCCCACCTCTTGAATATACTCCCGTATCCAGAATCCCAGATATTCAGTCTTACAGGTGAGTATACCACAAATGATATCTGTCAGGGGTTATAATGCGAGAGCCGTGAGAGCTCAGGTCGATCTTTCGATACGCAGAGAGATGACGGCTTCGACTTTTCGGTGTGTCCCCTTTAGAGGATCTTTTTGCTTACAACAGCAGCGACTATCAATTTTATTGTTTCATCAGCTTGCTGAGGGCGATGCTATGTTTCAAGCATTTGCAGAAAGTATTATTCGAGGACTAGGTCAGAAATTTCTTTCAGCAGAAGTCCCGGAATAATACCCCAGATATCACTGAGTATAAAGACCTAGTATCTCAGAATATGGGACCTTTCAAACGAGATTTCAGGGGTTACCTATATATCCAAGTAGTGTTCCCCACGAATTCACAAGTTTGAATTTTAGGTTTATATCCCGAATAAATCTACTAAATGTGCGAAAACCTATCGACACATCATCAGTGAGACTGTTTAACTCTTTTTAAACTTTACAAATCTTTAGCATACCGTGACTGTCAAGCCGATGTACTATCATTTTCCCTATATACACAAGCTCTTTTTCAGATTTTATCATGTTTTTGTATTTTTGCATTTTTTACTGTTTTTGTATTTTCTGAAAAAATAGCTATGTACAAATATCTACTCCCCCTAAATACCAAAACAAGTAAAAATTCGACAAACCATTGCAGATTGTTTCTAGTCTTCATCCGCAACAGTACTCTCATCAACGCCAATAATGCCATCCGACACCGACAGAAGCTTCATACCATTCAGTTTTAACAAATATTTAAACCGATTTTTATCAAAAGCTTTGGTATGTAAATCAGCTTTCTGTTCGTCAGTGTGGATTTTCTCAATTCGTATCAACTTTTTCTCAAAGCAATCACGAATAAAGTGATGACGAATTTCGATGTGTTTCGTTTTAGCGTGATGTACTGGATTCTTTGTTATATTTATTGCGGCCTCATTATCAACAAAAAGAGGTGTGTTAAGAAACTGCAAACCGTAGTCGCGCATCTGTTGCTGTATCCACAAGATCTGAGAGCAGCAACTGCTAGCAGATACATACTCCGCTTCACATGTAGATAACGCCACAGACGTTTGTTTCTTACACTGCCAGGTAACCAATCTAGGACCAAAGAACTGGCATCCTGCAGTTGTTGATTTTGAATTAACTTTGCAGCATCCGAAATCCGAATCGGAATACCCTTCGAGCGTAAAGTCGCCTTTCCTAGGATACCACAACCCCAATGAAGGAGTTCCTTTCAAGTAGCGCAATATCCTCTTCACAATGATCATATGCGATGCTCTTGGGTTAGACTGAAATCTTGCTGCGAGGCACGTTGGGTACATGATATCAGGACGTGAAGCAGTTAGGTACATTAAAGAACCTATCATGGATCGGTAAAACGTTTCATCAGCCCTGTCTCCGGTGAGATCTAGGTGAATCCCATGATTTGTTGCAAGTGGGGTAGCAGCTGGAGTAGAACTTGACATCCCAAATTTCTCTAGAATATCATGAACGTACTTTGACTGATGAATGAAAATTCCCTCAGGAAGTTGTTCAACTTGTAATCCCAGAAAGAATGAAAATTCCCCCATTGATGACATTTCAAACTTCTGCTTCATCACTGATTCAAAATCTTTGCATAGATTTTCATTTGTCGACCCAAAGATTATATCGTCCACATAAATCTGAACTATCAGAAGATGACCATCGACTTCTTTAGTGAAGAGAGTGGCATCCACTTTTCCACGAATGAACTTGTTGGCTAGTAGGTGTTGAGACAAAGTCTCGTACCAGGCTCTCGGGGCCTGGTGTAAACCATATAGCGCTTTGTCCAATAAGTAGACCTTGTTTTTGTGGATTGGGTCAGTAAAGCCCGGCGGCTGACCGACATAAACCTCCTCTTTGACCTTCCCGTAAAGAAACGTCGATTTAACATCCAACTGATAAACTTTGAAGTTCTTCCAAGACGCAAATGCAAGAAAAATTCTGATCGCCTCTAGTCGTGCCACAGGAGCATAGACTTCGGTAAAATCAATCCCCTCCTGTTGACTAAAGCCCTGAACAACGAGTCGAGCTTTGTTCCTTACGACAACTCCTCTATCATCCCTCTTACACTTGAACACCCACTTGGTGTTAATTTTCCTTTGACCATCCGGCAAATCAACTAACTTCCACACTCCCAATTTCTCGAATTGACTAAGTTCCTCCTGCATTGCATTGACCCAAGAGTCTTCAGTAAGCGCCTCTTTGTAAGTTCTTGGTTCAACCTGCGAGATAAAACAACTTAATGAGAATTCAGTTTGCAAAGGAGCAACTTTTGTATAAAAACATGTAAGCCCTTTATCAATCTGATTTCGAGTGCGAACGCCTGTCTGCAATTCTCCTATGATCAACTCCTCTGGATGATATGAAAAAGTTCGCGGCATCACTTCACTTGGAACATCTACATTTCCCTCCAGATTAGTAACATTCTGCTCTGCATCTAGTTCACCAACTTGGTTTGTTTGACTTGAAATCTGAATTTGCTCCCCCTCAGAATCTGAATCTGAATCACCATGATCAAAGACTGGCATGTTTTCAGCTTCTAGATTATCATTCTGAGCCGACTGATTATCTTGAGCAACTTCATTCTGTTGGACATCATCATGTTCACCAGCATTAATTGGACCTGCTTCATTATCATTTGAAGTTTCCTGTGGTCTCCTCGAATACTCAGCTGGGAACCTTAACTGCAATTCATATTCACGCAAAATATCCAACTCATCAAAGAAATCTTCTTCATCCTCTGATTCTTCTCTCATGTCAAACGAATCCCAAAGTTTGTCATAATGATAACGCCATGAATCACCAGGATTCTGCGGCGGCATAGTATAACCTTGACATTCAACATTTGCAGCTTCAATAATCCGCTTCTCACTTGGAACGAAGACACGTCGTAACGGATTTGAATAACCAACAAATATTCCCTCAATGCTCTTCGGACCAAACTTTCCATGAGGCTCTATAACCGTACAAGGTGACCCGAACGGTTCTAGATACTTCAAATTTGGTTTGCGATTATTGATTAGCTCAAAGCATGTTTTGTTGAACTTCTTGACAGTGAGAACCCTGTTGAGCGTATAGCATGCGGCGGAAACAGCTTCAGCCCAAAAATTAATCGGTAACTTTGAATCTGCGAGCATAGTTCTAGCCGTCTCGATTAGTGTCCGGTTTTTGCGTTCTGCGACTCCATTCTGCTGCGGAGTGTACGGAGCACTAAACTCATGCAAAATACCTCTTTCATCACAAAATTCTTCCATCTTGCTGTTCTTGAATTCAGTACCATTATCACTTCGAATTCTCTTGATACGCCTTTGGTACAAATTCTCAATCTTCCTGAACAGCCCCATCAAACTGTCAAATGTTTCATCTTTCGTCTTCAAGAAAGAAACCCACGAAAATCTGGAATAATCATCAGTAACGACCAAACAATAGTAATCTCCTGTAATGCTTTTGACATTCACCGGACCAAACAAATCCATATGAAGTCTTTCCAGAGGTCTCGAAACTGAATTAACTTGCTTTGTAGGGTGTGACTTTTTCTTCTGCTTGCCTTTGATGCAGCTAATGCACTCCCCTTCCAGATGAAAACCTTTGATATTAACACCCAATACCAAATCATTGTGCACCAAGTGATTCATTTTTCTAAGATGTATATGCCCCATCTTTCGGTGCCACAATCTTGATTCTTTCTCAGTTGCTCTAGACACGAAACAATGTGCTTGACCAGTAGTTGTAGTTGCTACAGACATATCTAACACATATAAATCATTCACTCTAGGTGCCCTCATAATAATCCATTCTTCAGGGATAACAAAACCAGGTTTCAGAATCAAACATTCTTTATCAGTGAAGTGAGTAGTGTACTGATTGTCACAAATCTGCGAGATACTAAGCAGATTGTTCTCCAGCTCAGTGATGTAGTTAACTCTCTCAAACGTCACAATCCCATTGGATAACGTTCCTTCACCAACAATTCGACCACCTTCATGACCTGCAAATCCCACATAACCACCATTGATATTCTTCACATCATACAGTAATGCAGTTTTTCCTGTCATATGTCGAGATGCGCCACTATCCATGATCCATCTTGAAATGGCTCTTGGAAGATCCTGCACATAACAACTTCAAATTAACCAACTTTAATAAAGATGCCGATTCATGCTTCGCGAACCAGGAAGCTCCGGCAATTCAAACTGCTTATTCGAACATGGTGTCCACCCAGGCCTCATCAGCCTTAGGTGTAGCCTTGACTCTCGCAATTTGAATTTTGAAATTTTCAGCCTTCAAAGGTGGAAAATTTGCATCATAATCAACCGAAATTGATTCTTCAGCCTTTTTCACTTCAGAAGTTGAAATTTTCATTTCAGTTTTTGGTTTCCAAACTTGTTGAGATAATGCAACCTGTTTATAAAACTTGTCGTTTTTAGTTACCACTTTCTTTACAGATTCATTTTTGTTAGGATCGGAGGCTCTCATGATAGTGTTTGTTTGTTTGAAAATGAATGATCAATGAATATGAAAACATGTTAGGTGCAGCGGAAATGAAAACAAACTTTGTAAACACAATCAAAGGAGAAAATAGTTTGATAAACAATTGCTTCATAGAGTCAAAAGATTACAAATCAAAGCAAAAGATTACAGTCATGCTTACAAACTATACTCCCCCTCAGCCTGATGCCCCAAGGTAGGTTGCACACAAGATGAAAGGATTAGACATGAGGAGAAGAACTCGCTTAGTCAAAATCAAATGTAACAGTACAGGGCACTGTTACATTTATAGGCAAACCAAACCACTGAGGTATCTCAGCTGACGTCACCATGAAAGCGACGTCTAACAGCCTAACAACCTGTATCTACTGTCCTTACACAAACACTGCTAACCTAACCACTGACTATACATAAACCAGATATTTCACTAAACAGCTGCTCTCCTTTAATGTCAGTGCTTTCCTCAAGGTTGATCAGTCCTTGACTGGGCAGTGCTTTACCATCAGTAGATAGGACCAGCAGTGTTGGAAACTTCAGGGTTTTCATCAGCAGTTGAAAGGGCAGCAGTAGTTGAATATGAGCAGCAGATAGAGACCATCAGTTGTTATAAATCACATTCAAGGGGAGAGCAAAGTGTAAACTGCTGCTTATTATGAATCCACTGTTGTGACCTGGTTTTGGCTTTACATTATCTGTTCCTCTGGTAGGGTTCAATCCCAACAATCTCCCCCTGGAACAGATAATGCCAAAACCTTTCATTATTCAGGACCTTTATTGCTCATCAAGAGTGCCTTAGCTTGTTCTTTGAATTCAGCTTCAAATTCCTTTGCACTCTGGTCATCTTCATCCCTGCACAGTGTAAGCTCAAGGAGATCTAGTTGATCTTCAACACCCAGGCCTAGTGCTTGATTCCTTGATATATGCCTCACTTCTCCATTGGTTCTGACCAAGGTCAATACGTGGGTCTTTTGATCAGACATCCACTTTAGTATTTTTAAACCAAATGGGTTTCTTGGGAGAGATTTATTTCCTGATGAGCTTGATGCATTTGGCCTTGAGAAAAACTGTAAAGCAGTATCTTGAACTTCAGACATTCTTTTAAAAGCTTCTTCTATGACTTTGTTTGCTGCAGCTATATCTTCTGCAACTTCTTTGTCAAGTAGCTCTTGTTTCTGTTGTTGATCAAGCTCACTGTCTGTGATATCTGCTGATGATGGTTTGCTTACTACTTTGACCCTTTTTGCAAGGTTTTGTAGTTTTGCTAGATTTTCTTTATCTGAAGCCAATTTCTTGGTAGCTTCTTCAATCAGATCATCTTCTTTAAGCCTTTCTTTTTCAACAGTCAGCATTTCCTTCCTTTCTTTTCTCAACCTTGTAACAAAGGCTTCTGCTGTGCTGATCTGTGTTTCAAAGGTCTTGACCTGTTCCTTCAGCTTTTTGTAGTCAGACTTTTTAGGAGTGTCCCTCCTTTTCCTAAGTCTTTCATAAGCTTCGTCTGTTTGCTGCTTGGTCCATTTTGCTATGGCACTCGCAGAATCCACTCTTGCATCTACCAACTCCTGCTTCTTTCTCTTGTATTCAGAAATAAGATCAGCTATGAGCTTCTTGTATTTATTCCAATTTGGAGCTGTCTTCTTTTTTCTTGGATCTTTGTTAACCTTCTCAATTCTTTTTGCCTCATGCTTTAATGCAATTATTGGCCAATCTTTGAAATCTGTTTCTTCAGCAGGATAGAACTTCTCTTTCATTATGTATGCAAGATATTCCTTCCTCAATTCATTTCGTTGATCTGCTTCAGGAGATATGCTTGACATTTCCTTGTTCAAATCACTTGCATATTCTTTTATTTGTTTAACCTTGTTGAGCAGGAATTCTCTTCTTTTCAAAATAGCTTCATTGCCTTGATTCTTGCATTCAAGTTTGGCTCTTATCCTTGCTTGTCTTACTTTCATTTCAAGGTATTCATCCATGTCTTCTGGAATTATGAAACCTATGAGAGAAGGAAATTTCCTTTTAGAAGGATCGTCTTCAGTGTAAAATTGTTTCATCTCATTTTTCACAGCTTCTAATTCCAGTGGATTCTTAGCAGCAACAGGATCATACTTTTCATCAGTGTCCTGAGTTGTTTCTCTTTTTTGTTTGTAAAGCTTAGGAGGTTGTGATGCAAGACTGGTGGGAACAGTTGAAGATGACTGACTAACAGCTGTTGAAACAACTGGTGTCTCAACATCTGTTGTCATTACAACTGCTGATATGTCAGCAGATGTCTTCTGCTTTTGAGCAGGGGATGAAAGAGGTGGTGATGAAGGTGGTGAATCATCATCTGATATGAGATTGCTTCTCCTTTTTAATGAAGAAGGAGCAGATGATGTTTTGGGTGGATCAGTGGTGGTAGATTGGATAGCAGTGGTTTGTGGCAGTGATTGACTGACAGTGGTTGAGACAACTTGTGTTTCAATCACTGTTGTCATTACAACAGATGTTGTAACATCTGTTGTCTTCTGTTTTAATACAGGAGGCAGTGGTGATGGTGTGATTGTAGATGATGATGGTGGAGCAGTAGTTGTGGTGGTATGTGGTAGAGTGGTGTGTGTTGAAGATGTTGATGACATGGCAGCTGTTTGGCTACTGACAGCAGTTTTTGTAACTGCTGCTGCATCAGCTGTTTGGCTAACAGGTTTTGAGACCTGCTTTTCTTTTGCTTTTTCAGGCTCAATATGGAGGCCATGCTCTATTCCCTTCGTATTCAGTTTTCTCAACAGCTTGATATTCTCCCCCTTTTTGGCATTATCTGAAGGGGGGTTATCAAGGAATGATATGGAAGCAGGAGCTTTGCCAGAGACACTTTGAATGCTTGCCTTTATGGCCTTGATATCTGCTTGAGTGTCCTTGAACCTTGATTCAACCATGTTGGTCAGCATTTGTACTTGAATAGCATGCTTTTTGTCAGCCATAAGTTGCTGTGTTTCAAGCATGGGTTGAAAGATATTCCAAAGCTCATTTTCAGCAAATGCATGTTGTGCAGGTGCTTGAGCAGGAACAGCAGTGGCTTGTGCTTTCTGAGCTTTTAAAATCTCTTGCACCATCTCTTTTATTTCAGCAACTGTTTCTTCAAGTTTGTCAACCCTGCCCGTCAATTCCTGATATTTTGAATCATCACCTACTTTAGTAGGATCATCTGAATCCCCACTAGTAGTGGTTATATCAATGTTTGACTTAGGAACTGAATCCCAAAAGTCACCCATTGATGCCCCTTTTTCTTGGTACTGGGGACTTCTTTCTTCAGCACTCGATAAACCTTTGATGGTACCAGTGGTTAGATCCAAACCACTGGTGGTTACCGAAGTTGCCATGGAAGAAATTGCCTTCAAGGGAGTCTTACTTATGAAACAACTGTCCAACTGAGGATCTGTTGATCCACCAGTTGTAGTTGCTGCTCCACTTGAACTACCACCGAGAGTTACTTGTAACTCAGGGGGTGTAACCTCCTCAGTTGTTGCTGGGATAGCAGGAGTAGTAGCATCAGACCCAGTCACTTGTGGGGGTATACTCTCAGTGACAGGTGATAGAGAGGAACTAGTTTGTGTCTGAGCTATAGCAGCTGCATGCAACAAAGGTAGCATGGATTGTGGCATTATTATTGGTGAGGGTATGGGGGTTGAAAGCGACATGTCCTTGGGATCAGGACCGAGGAAGATGGATCCGAGTGGATTCAGAGCTTCATATTGTGGTGTCCCTGTGCTTACAACCTGATCCTTTTGTGAGGATGCAGGAGGAGTTTTAGGCATGGGTTGAGATCTTTCTTCCAACTGCTGTGAGGAAGTAGCAGCAGTGGTTTGTGGTGACTTTTGTGTTGTCACAGGCATTTCCTCTGGGATCTCATCTTCCAGAGTTGCCTTTGTTTTGGGTTTGGTGGGTTTTCTGGATGTTTTCTTTTTGGTCTTTTTGGTTATGTCAGGTGTGGGTTTCAAAGCAGTGGTTGTGCTGCTATGATCACCTGGAGCAGTGGGCTCAGCAGCTGATACCTGAGGAGCAGTTGTAACTACTAAAATCTACTCAGGTACCCCTGCTTTTGTTTTTATTGGTGCCATCATCCTTGAAAATGTTTCTTTTGTTAAGCTTTTTATTTGACAATGAACACCTTGTTTTAGCAAATTTAAATTTTCCTTTGCAAATTTTTGTTCAAAATAGTAACTCAAAAATCTTGGAAAAAGTAAAAATGCTTTACTTTCAACGTTTTTCACCATGTCATTGAAAATCTCCTGGGAGTAGTTGTAGTCCTTATTATTCAAAATAGCGTAACCCAGGCATTGAATTTTCAATGGTATTTCGTTAAAAGATGTTGTTTTATTTGAGGCACACATCAAGAGTGTGTGAAATAAAAACCTGGGTGCAGATGGAAAATAACCCTTTTGTAGGGTATCTACCTTTGATTGTTCTGCATACCCCCTGTTTATGAAATCAGTTTTCATCTCGGCTTTCTCAAAAGAGAGTTTACCTTCCTGATCGTTGAGATTAAAGGCTTCGGAGATCGACTGTGGGGTTATTTGAACTGCTTTACCCTGTATTGAGGAGTTAATGGCTATGACTTTTCCGTCTTGTTTTTCAAGCGTCGCCTTTTTACAAAACTCTCTCTGGGTTTGCAGATATATGGGAGCATTTACTGTCAACAAAGTTTTGTACTTTGATCCAGTTATTGCATCAATGATGGAATCGAAGGTGTGGTTGTCTTTGGGTTTTGTGAGTAAACCCAAATAATTGTGAGATTGTTTGAATGGTATTTCGATGGGTTCTTCGATCGTTTGAGCGACCTCTTTGGAAGGTGATGGTGATTTAGGTTTTGATTTTGATTTTGTCATTGTTGCGGAGAATAACGAAGGAAGATTTTGGAGATTTTTTTGAGAAAAAGGGTTGGAAACTGCTATGAGAAGAGAATTTTTGGAATTCAATTCGACAGTGTAAAACCCTGTTTGGGGTTTAGGGCAGGGCTTTATTTAAAAATGAACGCTGATGTGGCAGCGGTTATTAAGATCTGAGGGCTAAAAACTGACCACGTGTCAAACACTAATGAAACGGATGAAGTATGGGGAACAGTTGTTTTCAGAGCCACTGACGTATCAAGCATCAGTGGTTACGACGGTAAAAATTATGGGCAGTGGATGATTTTAACTATCAGTAGATAGCATATCAGTGGATAAGACACTGATTTTGAGCATCAGTGCTTTTCAAGAAAATGAAGGATCAGTGGTTAACTTTCAATAGTGGACAGTGTTTAGAGATCAGACGTTAGAACAAAACAGTGGTTAGGGTAAATGGTATAATTCTGAAGGATAGGTGTTTCAGCAACAGTTTTAAAGATTTTCATTCAAGGTTTTGCCACATGTCAATTTTGAAAGACAGTGGATTAGTACCCCAGATGATGAAAACTTTTTACTAAGGCAACTCATTTTCGTTTAATATTCAATTAAAACATAAGCACCCTAGTATTTCAAGCACAGTTTGCAATCATTTTTTGATGGAAATTTAGGAGCAAGCCTGAGTATGACATGATCATGACATATGTACCATTTCCTTTTGACCCATTTATGAGGACACAGATACCACAAAAAAAAAGGTATTACATCCTGACAGGAGCTGAAACTATTGCCAACAAAAACAAGCAAGAGTTCCAAATATATTATTTAAAAAAAATGAATAATATATCCTGGTTATTTGAGAAAATCCTTTGAAAGAAAAATGATTAAAGGATTTTCTGAGAACAGTATCAAAAAGGATCTGGTATGTTTTCAATAGAAAACATAATCATATCATTCTCAAGTTTTATGAAAAATGGTCAGTGGTTTGACATCAGTGGTAGAATTTTTGACAACATTTTGACCACTGTTTGGTACCATTTTCTTTGTCAGTTGATTGCAAACATGAGGACACATGGATATATTTTTTAAAACATATGTCTAGTCCTTTTTGGAGTTCATTTACTGGAATCAAAACCTTTTCCTGAACAGATGAATGCACATAGTTGCTTAATGACCATTATTACCCTAAACTTTTGACTCATAAGTGTTTTATGTTTATACTCTTTTCTTTTGACTTCAAAAGTTTTGAGATAAACACACTTCTGAGTTTTTGTGAATATTAGTCCAAAATCATTCTGCAGTAATGTTTTGAGAGACTTGGTCATGTTTTCACAAGTTTTTCATCCAATCTCACATTACATATGATGCGGACTATGTTGACCCCTGTTTTCTTAATGTATTTGAACATAGTTGATTTTGTCCTTTTTAGGAACTCAACCTGTTTTCAACACATAAGATCTAAATAGCTAAAGTTTTAATTTCCCTCTTTTAGTGTTAACAAAACAACAATGCTTTTATGAACATAGGTTTTGTTAATCTGAGGTTTGTACTTTAGTATTTAATGAAAACATCACAGATATCAAAACAACAGTTGAAATCAATATTGAAGAATATAAAACAATCCCATAATTTGACAGATATGTTCACAGATCTGAAAGCTATGGGTGACTTTTGCATGATATCACCTGTTGTGTGAAATTTGTGTGTTATATGACATCTTGGTTGATTTACAGAGTTTTTGAATAACCATTTTGAACATGATTTAATCGATACTCTGTTTTTCAACAAAATACAACCAACCTTAGTATCAATGAATTTTGAGCCGAACTGTTATGTCAAATTGATTGTTAGATCGAATTTGACTGTCCTTGGCTCTGATACCAATTGTTAGGATCGGAGGCTCTCATGAAAGTGTTTGTTTGTTTGAAAATGAATGATCAATGAATATGAAAACATGTTAGGTGCAGCGGAAATGAAAACAAACTTTGTAAACACAATCAAAGGAGAAAATAGTTTGATAAACAATTGCTTCATAGAGTCAAAAGATTACAAATCAAAGCAAAAGATTACAGTCATGCTTACAAACTGTACTCCCCCTCAGCCTGATGCCCCAAGGTAGGTTGCACACAAGATGAAAGGATTAGACATGAGGAGAAGAACTCGCTTAGTCAAAATCAAATGTAACAGTACAGGGCACTGTTACATTTATAGGCAAACCAAACCACTGAGGTATCTCAGCTGACGTCACCATGAAAGCGACATCTAACAGCCTAACAACCTGTATCTACTGTCCTTACACAAACACTGCTAACCTAACCACTGACTATACATAAACCAGATATTTCACTAAACAGCTGCTCTCCTTTAATGTCAGTGCTTTCCTCAAGGTTGATCAGTCCTTGACTGGGCAGTGCTTTACCATCAGTAGATAGGACCAGCAGTGTTGGAAACTTCAGGGTTTTCATCAGCAGTTGAAAGGGCAGCAGTAGTTGAATATGAGCAGCAGATAGAGACCATCAGTTGTTATAAATCACATTCAAGGGGAGAGCAAAGTGTAAACTGCTGCTTATTATGAATCCACTGTTGTGACCTGGTTTTGGCTTTACATTATCTGTTCCTCTGGTAGGGTTCAATCTCAACAATTTTTCATTTTGATGTTGTTATTTTTCACACTCTTTTTCTCAACAATGATTGGTGCTTTACCCTTCACATCAACTTTCTTCTGTTGAATCTTCACATTTTCAATCTTAGGCTTGGAGTTGGTGCAATTTCTTGCAATGTGACCAACTTTGTTACATCTAAAACATGTTCGAGTATCAATACCTAGACTTGTGCCTTCAGACTGATAATGTGAAGCTCTTTTCTCAAAGAACTCTTTATTTGATTTTGAAAAAATTTCATTCTCTTCATCAGAAAGTGAACTTGAACTGTTCACAAACACCTTCTTTTCAGCAAACCTCTTGTTTTGAAAAATCTTCTTTGGATAACTATTACCACCCCGATAACCACCCGACCAACTGTTTCGATTGTTATTATAAAACCGTGGTGGAACAATAGGCTTTTTGTAATAAGATTTATCTTTCTCAAAATTCATTTGCCTTTTTGTTTGACACAAACTGTTCACTTCTGACAACTCAACTTCAACTAACTTGAAAACATTTGTCAACTTTTTCACATTAACATTCTCAATTGGAAACTCAGAATCCGAATACAACTTATCAGATCCAGCCATCTTGTACATCACAAGACCCGGTTCATCACTTAAGTTGTTTTTGGACTTTGATTTCTGAATGTATTTGTCCAAGAAACACCCATCATCTTCAGTTGAATCAGACATCAAAACACTTTCAGCTGTGCTCTTAACAATCTCTGTCTGAACACTATCATCAGATGATGTAAAAGTAACATCAATGTTTTCTGGAAGTTTAACTTCTTTTTCTTCCTCAATTTCAACCAACCCAGATTGCTTTTTCGTGTAATTATCAAGAACAGGTGGTGGAACTTGATGAAACCCCACCCCAGTTCCATCACAATACACATCTTCGCCCGCTTTGTCTTTCCCGATGGGTTTGGGAATGATATGTTGCAAAACAAAGCTTGCGGAGCTGTAACTGTTAAGCTTCAACTGGATTCGCTCGTTTTCGATTACAACCTCTTGAACTTTAAGTTTCAATTTAGCGATTTCATCCAGTTGTTGATTGATTGATTCTTCTTTGACTCTAAGCACTGCTCTTAGATGTTCATTTTCTTTAAAAGTTTTACCATTTCGATCATCACAATCTTTCAATGTGCCTTTTAGTTTTTCAAATTTTTCAGAAATCTGACGGTTTTCAAGAATCAACTTTTCATTTTCTTGTTTAATTTTGTCATGATCAATTTTAACATTTTCAATTTGTTTAGTTAATTCTCTTATCCGTTCAGTTGAAGCTTTAACTGTTTTGTCACGATCAAGAATCTGATTTTCAACGCTTCTGACCTTAGCTGTCAGATCATCAACTTTCTTCCCGTTGAGATACATGACTGTGCTACAAAATTTGCACTCTTTGTTGCAATTTTTGCAATCAGCATTTCCATCGATTTTCTTACCTGACACATTTGTTGACACTTCTGAACTGACCTGGCTTTTTGACTCAGAAACGGAGTTAGAGTCTACCTCAAGTGCCTTAGCAGCTAGCACTTTGTCAGCCATTCTTCCAAGATTTTCAGCAGTCAACTCCTGAGTTGTGTCAATAACTCCAGTATCAATCTTCTTTGCTTTCTTGATCTCTTCTTTCTCTTTTCTCTCTTTCTCTTTCTCTTCTTCAATCATTTTCGAAGTTGGAGTTCCCCACCATTTGTGTTGCCAATACTCATCATCTTCTTTGTATTGCTGGATTATGGCTTCAATATCAAGTGTACTATCATCAATTGCAATATTTCCATACTCATCAAGATAGCACTCTCTGTCTGGATCCCATCTATTGGCTCTTCTTGCTTCCAGAAAGATACGAGATATTCTAATAATTTTGTTTTCAGCAATCATTTTTCTGTATTTATATTTTTGCTCTTCAGTTCGATCGTCTTTCCACGGAATAGGATCGTCATTTCTCGCCATAAATGCGTAACCAACCGCATCTTCTTCTGGTAGAACCTCTTGACTCCAATCATAACCCTCATCATCGTAAATCACCGCAAGAGCTCTAGATTTCTCTCTGTTGTCTTCAACCTGCTTCAATCTAGGCGGTTCGGATTTATTCTGGTGATAAATCGCCTTCTTGTAGTAATCATCTCTGAAAGGGTTCTCCGATTCATCAGCATAAGCGTTTCGGCATTCTCGTTTGAAGTGACCCTTCTGCTTACACTTGAAACATGTCACTTTGGATTTATCGAACCCCAGCTTAGTAGAAGCACCACCAATTGTTTTTCTGCCAGTAATTTCCATGAATCTTTGTGCACGACGAACAGCACTTGCCATAGCCCAACGAATATCGATCAGTTCCATTTCCTCCGGATCAATCTGATCGTAATCTTCTTTCGTCAGATTTGTGTTTCCTATCTTCCCAGCTACCAACCCTTCATATGATTCCAACACCGATGCTAGAAAGATCATCTGCTGCTTGGCCGATTCTTCATCAAAATTTTGAGCATTCTTCAAATCTATTGCGATGTTACATTGAAAACGATTCTTTGCATCAGCATTTCCAGAAGATGAAGATCCACTGTGAAAACCACTGTGACTTCCACTGCTTTGACCACTTTGACTTTCTTTGCCAGCTATCGACATATTTTCAGCAGAAAAAGCAGTTTTTGGTGAAGTTGCTTTTGGCATCATGCTTTTTGGATAGTATAGATCCAGATTTTGTTGATAAGATGAATGATTAACTTTGTACGTCTTCTTTAACTCCAACTCGTGACTCTCAAGTTTCTCAATCACCAAATCTGGTTTCAACAATTCAGAAGGAATAGTGTTCTTAAGCATGAGAGCATAATATCTCCACTCCATCTCGTCTGGCAACGAATCGAACAACTTGTCTACTTGCTCATCATCAGAATATCTGATATCATGTCTTGCTAATTCCAGCTTCAGATGACCGAACCTTTCAATCATTTTACACACTGACTCATTCTTAAGACAACCAAACATATCAAACTCTTTTCTAAGAAGTTTCTTTTTGTTTTTCACGATATCAGTACTTCCTAAACATTTCTTTTCTAACTTTTCCCAAAGATCTTTTGCATTTGAATAATCGATCAATGAGATTATGTCTTCCTGGACAGACTGAAATAACAACGCCACACACTTTTGTTCAGCTACAAACGATTCAATTTCCTCAGCTGCTCTTAAAGTTTCACCATGTTTCTTTCCATTGGCATAACCATTTTTCAAACTTTTCCAGCTAGGAAATGCGAACGCCATCAACCAGTCTTCAAATTTTCTGGACCACCGACTATACTCCTCAATAGCCATTAGCTTCGGAGGTTTATTGAAAGTTCCGAAAGCACTTTCCGATTCCCAAGCTTCCTTTTTCTTCTCCTTTGGCGGGTTATCATTCACATTGCTTGACGAAGTATCATTGTTTCCGGAATCTCCAGCGAACGCGTACATATCGCTAAACGGGTTCATGAAAATATCATCCATCGTGAACGTACCTGAAAAATCAGTCAAACACTTAGAAAATTTTTAGGTTTTGAAAAATCAGCAAGTTCAAGCGAAATTCTTTGAAATGAAATGATTTCAAGCGAAATCAGCACTATAATACTGTTCAAGCGAAATCTGATCCAAACACTTTTCAAGCGAAAACTACTATTTCGCTTCAACTGAACAGAAACTTCAAGCGAAATCCCACAAGATCAGATTCAACAGTTTCAAGCGAAACCCAGATGATCTATTTCGCTTCAGATGAATTCAAGCGAAATCCAATAACAGATCTGATTCAAGCGAAAACCACAAATAATCAATTTCGCTTCAACAACTTCAAGCGAAATCCAGTCAAACTTTTCTGTTTTGAAGCGAAATCAACCATTAATTTCGAATACTTTCAAGCGAAATCTAGTTTTAGGTCATTTTTAACAAGTTTTAGTCTGAATTTAAGTCCGAATCTTTGTAGGCTTTGTTAAAACTCAGTTTTACACGATATACTCGAAAATTAGACCATTTCGACCGTTGGAACTTGTTCAGATCTGAAAAATATAAAAAGAAATGAGTAGAAAGAAGAGAATCCGCTGCTATGGTATGAACTCCTCGTCCTGAGCTCTGATACCACTTGTTGGACCGTTCTACGACCTTAAACCGTCAGTTAAGGCAGTTCATCTTCGATTACGAAGGCGGAATCAACGTAATTAAAGTCATAACAGCAAGTTTCCTCTTAATCCTTCTTTACTGATTTATATTCGTGCTTGTACAACGTTTTCTGATACAAATCCGGCAGCACTTCGTGTTTCACACAATGACCAAGTTCTACCAAATGAACAACACAACATCCTATTTATAAGCATTAGATTTCGCTTGAGATGGTTTCAAGCGAAATCTTCACCTGTTGATTTCGCTTGAACTTGTTTCAAGCCAAATCTCAAGATGTTGATTTCGCTTGAACTGATTTCAAGCGAAATCTTCAAGATAAACACTTACAAACCCTAATTAAGACCCTATTGTGTGATCA
This sequence comes from Helianthus tuberosus, assembly GCA_030545235.1. Taxonomy (NCBI): domain Eukaryota; kingdom Viridiplantae; phylum Streptophyta; class Magnoliopsida; order Asterales; family Asteraceae; genus Helianthus; species Helianthus tuberosus. The sequence continues at coordinate 56,899,371 of CM060417.1, read as the reverse complement.
TTCAAACAATCTAGACACAAGACTTGATTATGACGTAATCAGCAGACATTCAGTGCACCAACAGTCACAATCTACTAAATGTGCAAAAACCTACTGACACATCATCAGCGAGACCGTTTATCACTTTTTAACTTTCCATTTCTTTAGCATGCTGTGATCGTCCACTGATGTACTATCATTTCCTCTATTATACAACAAAACTCTTTTTGAATTTTTACTATTTTTGTCTTTTTCAAATTTTCAAATGTTTTTGGATTTTCTGAAAATTTTTACTCCCCCTAAAATGCAAACACATTTTAGGAAATTTGAAAACAAACTATACAATAAAATGACAACTGATATCAAATCACTTCAAATCGCCATCCTCTTGGCATAAACAATCAGAACTCCCCCTCACAACAAACTATTTTCCCATTGTGATTTCAAAACACTTAAGTTTGTTTTAATCAAATGGTTTTTCCGGAAAATAAGTTTGATTTTACCAATTGTAGGTTAGGGGTTCATCACATTGTTCTCCAAAATACCAGTTGTAAGTATGGTCCAATCAAGTTCAACTTAATGACCTTGATTAACCACTTGTCAATGAAAACCTCCAACCACATACAGGTTCACTCACCAACCATAACCACTTGTAAATCAAAATATAACAATTTAAATATACCACCTGTACTTTACCAACTGTACCACTTGTAGAATCATTTGCTAAGAAAGATGCCGATTCCTGCTCCACTCTTAACAACCTGGGAGCTCCGGCAAGTCCGGATATTTACTCAAACATTATGTCCACCCAAGCCTCACCAGCCTTCGGTGATTTTGGTGCACATCTATCCCACCAACATTTTGATTTGTAAAATTCTTTGGCACCCTTAACCTTCCTATCAACCATCTTCCCGAAAATATGTTTGACTTTCCCATTGAAAGCCTTCTCAACATCAAATTCTCCCTTATCAGCAAAGAATTGATTTGAGATCTCTATCTTTCCAACTTTCGACTTCCAATTTTCCTTTGACAATGGAGGAAAATTCTCATCGTTCAACTCAGGAACGGAATTCACAATCTTTTTCTCAACCAAAGACTCCTCTGATTTTATGGAATCAGATTCATTGTCAGAATTACCCACAGATTTAACCACCCACTTTTTCTTGTTCATATCACCTTTTCTTTTGTAAAATTTTTTTGAACTTTCTCCTTCCTCAGAAGTAGAATTTTCAAACTTTTTAACAATTTTTACAGGTTGTTCTTTCTTATCAACATAAGTCTTTCTCAAAACAGATTTAGAAGAAACTCCCTGTTTTTGGTAGTTGGTCTTGGGGCAATTCCAAGCTATGTGTCCAACTTCCTGGCATTTGAAACAGGTTCTTCTGTCAACTCTTTCAGCAAACCTTCTCACATTCTTTTTCACTTCAGCAAGAAACTCTTGATTCGACTGTTTCCAGAATGGTTTCTTCTGCTCATCTTCACAACTTCCTCCTGAAACAAATTTTGTTTTTGGTTTATAAGTTTTCTGATTTTTATAATTTTCTGATGAATTAAAACCAAGACCTTTCTTTTTAAGATTACCGTTGTAGTTTGGTTTCTTTCGATAACCAGAACCATAACTGTAACCCTTTTTCTTGTTCAATCTTTGTTGAACTCTTGAAGTGTACTTTTTAGATTTTTCATGAAGATTTAAATCTTTTATTTTAGAAATATTAATTTCTGTTAATTTGAAAACCTGTTTGATCATTTCAGTTTTGACACTTCTTATTAGAAATTCCTCATCAGAATATAATTTGTCTGAATCATACAAAGTATAAGCCACTTTGATTGACCCGTCATTCAAATTAGATTTTGATAACAGGAATTCTCTATTGTAAACCCTGTTAACCGATGAACTCGGACTCTTTTCTGACGAACTCGAACTTTCAGACTTAGACTCCGGTTTTGACTCTTCATCCATATCTAACACCTGATCGACCACTTTCTTTAATAACTCGGACTCATGATCAGTGTCAGACGCTGTGAATGTAACATCAATATTGTCTGGTAATTCATCAATTATTTTAGACTTTAACTTGATGTTGACTGCCTTTTTTAGACGCTCCTCATTAGGATTCCTTGGAGAATAAGTTTCATGGATCGGGGGCGGACATCTGTTATACTTGACACTTGGTTTCTTACCAGTATCAGTATCTTCAATCTTTTTATCCACGAATGCTTCCAGACCTGCAACAGTAGGATAAACACGATCAATCAGATAATCACATGTAGTATAACTCAACAGTAATCGTTTAATTCTTTCACTTTCAGTCTTTTCAAGTTCCAGCTCCTTCTTCAGATTGGCACAATCCTCAATATAATCATTGATGACACTCTGCTTTGTCATTAAAGTTGCACTCATTTTGTCATTTGCTTTCTCTATTTCAGCATTCGTTCTTTTCAACCCATCAACTGTCCTATTCAGTACATCGTATGACTCTTTCACATACTTCACATCAGACAGTAAATCTTCCTTAATCTTCTCTAAATCAGCAATCTTTTTATCTTTTTCTTCACAAACTTTGCAAGACTCTGAACATTTCTCACAAGGCTTCGTGACTTCAACTACCTTCACAATTATCTTTTCAACTTCGACAGTCTTTTCAACTTCAACAATCTTTTCGACAATCTTTTCTACTTCGACGATTTTCTCTATATCGACAAGTTTCTCAACTTCGACTAATTTTTCAACTTCAACTATTTTTTCAACTTCAACAATTTTCTCGATCTCGACAATCTTATCAACAACTTTCTCTACTTCAACAATTTCTTCTCCTTCTTCTGTCTTTTCAGCAGCTTGCATTTTTGCTGCTTCCAGCTCTTTCCTCAATCTTGCCATCTTCTTCTGGTACAACATCTCCATTTTATCTGCAAAAAACAAATTAAAACTAGTTAGATCAATGCCTTTTCTAGCTTTGCTGAGATGTTCTTCCTCATCATCGGTATCCACATCGCTTCCAAGATCAGGAAATATCGGGATTCTTTTCTCACTAGCCTCTTCACCTAGTATTCTAGCAACAAAGCCTGAATCAGATGGAATGTATTTATCCCAACTAAATCCCTCTGCAACTTTTTCATCATCTTGATGAATCAGTAACGCTTTCTTCTTTCCATCATCAGTAGCATGAGCATGTGTAATTTGAGGTTGTTGAGTAGTCTGATGGAAGATTGATTTCTGATAATAATTGTTTCTATCTTGATTCCCGGTAGCTTCTTTACTTTTGCACTCTCGTTTAAAATGACCTTTTCCTTTACAACGGAAACAGGTAACCTTCGATTTGTCAAAACCCAGTTGAGAAGTAGCCATTCCTCGAAATTCATCTCTGCCAGTAATTTCTTGAAACTTTTCAGCTCTCCTCCAAGCACTCGCTAAGCACCATTTGATATCCATCAATTCAAGTTCTTCAGCATCAATTTGATCATAATCTTCTTTGGTAAGCATCGGATTCCCAATCTTCCCACCGATCAAACTTTCATAAGATTCTAACATAGTAACCAGTGATGCCATGTGCTGCTTGGCAACTTCTGGAGACAAATTCTGACCATTTTGAATGTTTAATGTAACATTGCACTGAAGATGTGTTGAATTTTGTCGTTGAGAAGTTGATGTTGCGCTATTTGGATCAAAACTTGAGAATGATGAAGATCCACCACTTTGAGTCACATTACTACTCTTTGTTCCAGACGAACTGTCAGCACTATAACCAGTTTGAATCTTTGGACTAGGACTGGGAGTAGCCTCAAACTTGTTCCCTCTGTAATACAAACTGACATCTTGTTTGGCATTTGGATTCCTCATTATAGCAGTCTTTTGAATATCCAGCTCTTGTTCCTCAATCTTCTGGATAAACTGTGCCAAGTTCATACTCTCAGTCTTCCTCATGAGTTTCACAATCATCAGATAAGTTCCCAACTTCTGTTGGGGTAATGCCTCTGCTAACTTATCAACCCACTCATCATCATCTTTCTGAATATCTAATCTTTTCATTTCTAGAACCAGATGACAGTATCTATCTATTGTTTCCTTTGTGGTTTCATGATCAAATGCAGTAAATATGTCAAACGACTTCTTCAATAAGGCCTTTTTGTTTTTGATCATATCAGCACTCCCTCGGAATTTCTGAAGTAAAGCTTCCCAGATTGATCTAGCAGTTCCATTATGTTGAAGTAAGACAAAAATATCTTCTTTAACTGCTTGCTGTAAAATGCTGATCATCATCTTCTCACTAGTGTATTTCAACTTATCAGCTTCAGTAAAATCATTGAAACCCTTTTCCAACCCACATTCATTCTTTGGTTTCTCGTAATCTTTCAGTAAAGAACACCAAGCATCGAATCTGTAAGCCTGAACCCAGTTCTCAAATCGGTTTTTCCAACCCTGAAAATCCTCAATATACATCAACTTTGGCGGTTTTTGATGAGTTCCCGTTTCATTTTCACTGTATAAATTCTCTGCAGCAGTAACGGGAGCGACTGGTGTGGCAAAAGCATTGTAGAATTCCTCTTCCATGTCTTTAGAAAATTTGATATACTTTGGCAAAAACACCTGAACGACAAACGAAAACAACTAATCAGTTTAAACGAACTGAGAAAATGTGAACGTGTGAAATGGTTGACTCGATCTAGAACTCGTGTCGAAAATTCGCGGACTTGTTCTAATGTTGTTCGAGTGGTGACACTGAATGAATGGACCCGATCGGAATGAAATAGATTCAAATTTGAGCCGTGCACTTCTTTATATGGGCTGCAACTATGACTCACTTGGGCCGAAGACACTTAGACAAACCATTTAACTTCTGTTGAGCAGATGACTATTGAAAAACCAAACACTTATCAAATCTTTGGGCCGAGACTTTTATTGACCAAATTGTTTGTATCTTGGGCTAACACATGTATTCCTTAATGAGCCGATGATGATTATGATATAAAAATCGAGATTGGGCCAATTGATATGATGAAACTTGGGCCGTAAATGTTCAACACATGTACTGATAATTGTCACTTGAATTGTTACCTTCTAGACACTTAGTCAAACATTCAATAACATTCTTTACATGCACATGCACTTTGTAAGTTGATGGCAGACAACTTTGACTTTCACACCTGATTTATATGAACCAAATACTTTGATTGGACCACCCTTTTAAATCTTTTTGTACCAACAAAAACACTAAGCTGACAACCTTTAAAAAAAAACAAAGTTCAATTCTGATTGAGCCGCTTTCTTACACATGCATTGGGCCAACAATTGTGCACTTATCCAACAACAATGATTGGGCCATTTGACTTAGTGAATGTGATATGACTGATGTTTTAACTATACACACCAAACCGACAAATTTTAGTAATGAGCCAACACTTTTGATTGGGCCGATCACATATGTAGACACATGGGCTTCACTATTTAATTCAGATCATGTGGCAGACAAACCCTTTACCAATATAACTTTCTTGGATTAAAACAACTGACACAAATACATGTGATTTCCTTTTTTTTTTCAACTAACTGACAACCTCATTATATTCACATGCAACCGATTTAAACCATCATATTCCCGATGTACTGACACTATGTCGTGTTTCAGGTCAACAATGAGCAGAATCAGACTTTGATTATTAAGAGCAGAATCAAAATGTTCACATGAGCGGAATCAAACTTGTTCACAAGAGTGGAATCAAACTTTTCACAGGAGCGAAATTAAACTTGTTCACAAGAGCGGAATCAAGGATTTAGCAGCCAAGAGCGAAATCAACAGCAAGTTTAGGAGCGGAATCAGACTTTCAAGAGCGAAAACAGGAATGATCATTATGAGCGGAATCAACTCGGAGTCCATTTTGGTCCATTTTTAAGTCGATTTTAGCTATAAAACTTTCAAGGATTTGTTAATAGTCACTTTTATACAATTTGTGAAAATTTGAACGAATTTTGACCGTTAAATCTCGTTGAACTGATGAAAGAAGGTGTAGAATAAAGCTAGGACAATGTTTCAGAGGCGAAAACTAAGAAACGGATGTCAAAACAGCTTGATACACTTTAAACCTCTTTTATATTCGATTTACAATGTTTACAATCAGAGGAAAAACCGGCAGCACCTCGGTATCACTTGGCTATCTCTGTTACAAATGAAATGTACACACCCTATTTATAGTGCTCCTGATTTCGCTCATAAAGACACCACAACCATTTGGAGCGAAATCAAACAATTACGTAGGAGCGAAATCAGAATTTACAATTAGGAGCGAAATCACTAAAATATACAATCTGATTTCACGTGATAATATCCATATTGTTTTGTCTTGTTGTGTAATGATGCAATTGATGATGTCATCTTGATGACGTCATCTTTGTATATGATGACATCATGTTGAATCATATCCGCAACGAACCCGAAACTCAATATAAGACGAAGTCGGCAGATGAATGCACTAACATAAACGAAGTTGTACACTTTGTGGAGAAACCGGTTGAAATCATGGATCAGGGTGTCAAGCGACTGAGGCGCAACAAAATTCCCATCGTCAAGGTTCGATGGGAAGGAAAGCGAGGTGCCGAATTCACTTGGGAACTGAAAAGGGAAATGAAGGCCAAGTATCCGCAGCTCTTCGAGCAGCCTTCTTCCTAGATTTCGGGGACGAAATCTCCTAAAGGAGGGGAGACTGTAACACCTACGTCCATAGACTTTTAGCTATTTTCAATTTTAGCCCCTGAACTATGTGGTCATTGATACTTTTGATACTTGGTGAATCTTATGCTATATACTAGATTCTTGTGACGTCTAAATCTAGATTCTTGATACTTAATACTATGAGGATTGACACTTAAAACTAGATACTTGATGCTTGATTCTTGACACTTGATACTTGATACTTGGAAGACTAGACTCTTGATACTTTGGTGCTTGACTCTTGAGGCTCGTGAAACTTGAGACTTGGTTGAACGAGGGATTGGAGTCTTGTCACTGGCGGAAACTATGGAACTTAAAATCTTTTGTGTTTATGCTATAATCTAGTTATACTATTACCCAATAATACGCAACGCTTAATCTAACTCGCAAAACGAATCAAAGACGGTTAAACGGAAAAGATAGGATTGACCGAGTGGCAATCCGATCGGATGACCATCCGATCGGATAGCCATCCGATCGGATGGCCACTCGATCGAGCTGCCATCCGATTCGAGTACACACCTCCTTGACTCTCCTTCCACACTATAAATAGGCCTGTCACATCAGTCCTTCACTGATGTGACAGCCTTATCCGATCAGCACGCACTATTCCTCACTTTCAGCACTTTTCTCCCATTTCTCGGCGATTCCGGTATGTTTTACACTAGATCCTTGTACATCTTTGATCTACACATCATACTCCACATGATTCCTCTTTGAAATCTCACTTTTCACCGTGAAATCTATAAGTTTTGAGCTCTTGAAGGTGACGTCATCATGGCGGTTGTACCAAACTGCTGTGTGATGTCATTCTAAGTCAAGATCTAGCTCAGATCTAAGAAATTTTATGCGTGTTACACTAAATCTATGTTAAATCTAAACTTTTCAAGCTAAAACTCATGTTTATCTCCATCTTTCTTAAACTTTTACTTAAAATGGTGAGATCCGGATCTGAAACGGACTGTAGACTTGATTATTAATCTGGAGTCGGCTTGGAAATGGATAGTTACCGGAGAAGACGACCGGAGTACGGATTCTGACATAAGCACCGTCATGAACGGACGACTGAACGGACTGGGGTAATTCCCACCTGATCAGACCGGTAGTACACTGATATGTTTACCGTTGTCTCAAAACGTACCAGGTCATCGTTGTTTAAAATAGAAACTTAGAAATTTTACAAGTTGAGGAACAAGACAAGGATAACCCGATCGAGTGGCAATCCGATCTGATAGCCATCGGATCGAACATCCACCCGATCACGAGACACATGCCTCTTAACCCTAAACATTTGACACTTGAAACTTTGATCGTCGAATGGCAATCCGATCGGATAGCCATCCGATCGAACTGCCATCCGATCGAGGTGACAATGCGCCTTAGAACCTTTCAACACTTAGAATCTTTGAAACTTCGAATCCTTTTGAAAACTTGGAGCCTTGGATAGAATGGCAATCCGATCGGATAGCCACCCGATCGAACAGCCATCCGATCATGGTAGCCTGAGTTGACACTTGATTTGACAATTGGAATCTTGACACTTGGATCGGATGACCATTCGATCGAATGGCCATCCGTCCCACTCATACACATGCCATCTCAATCGAATGGCAATCCGTTCGGATGGCCATCCGATCAGACAACCATCCGATCAAGATGACTGATCCAACACTTGGTTTGAACCTCGTTATTTTGCCCGACTCTTATCTGTTGTAATCCAATCAGGCTAACCCCTAAAGAGCTCCCTTTGATCCAATAACAGTTAATCTGTTAAGCAATCACTGTGAGTATACTCGATCCCTTTTTGTTTTAAACTTTGGGATGTAACATGTATTCTATTAAACTACGATACTTGAGACTTTTGCAAACTAAACTCTATCCTATGTGTATGTGAAACTTGTGATTCTTGTTTTCTATTTGTGCTATGTGGACGTTTAAGCCAGGGTGTGTAGTTCCGCCTTAGGGTGGAGGGTATGGTCAATCACCCTAGGGTGTTTGAATGAAATCCTACCCAATAATGTTATGCCATGTCAACTCCCCATTCCACTCCCCATTTTGCACTCAATCTGGGGGTATGGTCAATCACCCTAGGGTGTTTGAGTAGGTTAAAAAATAAAAAAATTGTGATTGGTTGAAAGGGGTTGGGACCCACCATTAAACCTCCCTCCCTCCTCCTTCCATCCTCTTCCCAAATCGGTGAATATACACCGAAAATTGTCAAAATTTCGGTGACTGAAACATGTGGGGGTGGTCACCGATCGGTGACTCCCACTCAATCACTCACTCCCCGCTTCCTATACCCTCCACCCTTAACAATAGTAGCGCTATAGGAGATGCACCTCCCCTTTATTCTCGGAGGTATTGTTAGGAGGATTCTAGTTTTCCTTGAGACTTGGGAAAACAACAAAGCATCGGGATATTTGGGCTATCACTTGTTGGACTGCGAACACTAGCATGGCTGAAACTATTTTTGTTACATTTTACACGTGGATATGAGTTGTTTTAATCATTTATGTTAGTATTCAAACTTGTATACTCGACGGTACATTTTGTAATGACTTTATTTTAATACATGTTGCAGGCTGATAGATGCTGGAACTATGGAAAACAAGCTAGGGTCGATGCTTAGAAACTCACCTAGTTTAACTCTAGAGTTTGAATCAAAGACTATTGTGGTTGTATTCGACATTTGTGGTTGTGTTGATGTTTTAGACAAATTTTGCATGAAACCTATTTAATCTATAATGAAATTATTAGTGTTATGGAATCTCGTGAGCAATCTGAACGCTTAGTGCTCGCACCCCGATGTTTCCGTCATCGGTTGGGGTGTGACAAATAAACAATTCCATGGTCCACCACTAGAAGCAAGTAAAAGCAGAAAATGTAGATAGGTTCAACTCAACAGCGGATTGCAGGTCGAAATGCTACAGCCATTTTTTTCTTATTACGTCTGGCTGTCGAGACCTCCCTAGCTCAGGGAGTTAATTCCCAACTTGTGCAATAAAATTGGATGAAACACAACAATTATTTCAGCAAAATGCATGAAAATAATATGTGACCCTTTAAGAAAAAGCTTCACTCAATCATCTACTGTTGAGTAAAGTTCTGCTGAAACATTTTATTACATTTTAAAAATTCATGAACAATATATATATATAGAAATATGCATACACACACACACATACATATGTAAGTAAATATATATATATATATATATATATATATATATATATATATATATATAGGATAAGGCTAGGTAGAAAACCCTCCTTAGGTAGAAAACCCGGGAAACTCAAAGCTCCCGACAATTTTTTTTTTTTGAAAAAAATAACACATGTAATATACATGTTTTTAAGAGTTTTGGACCAAAAAAATCAAAAAAGCGCCGAAGGGTTTTTTTTAAAAAAAAAAAACAAATTTCAGCAACTTTCAGCATTTTTTGTCTAACACATGTTAGTCAACGAAGTTTTTGGAACTTGTTTATTTTTTTTTTAAAAAAGTACTCGGCGCTTTTTTGATTTTTTTGGCCCAAAAGTCTTAAAAACATGTATATTACATGTGTTATTTTTTTCAAAAAAAAAAAATGTCGGGAGCTTTGAGTTTCCATAGTTTTCTAAGAAAGATAGGGTTTTTTGTCTAGCCCAACCCTATATATATATATATATATATATTCTGAAGCCAATACTAATCCTCCATTGGCTGCTTACATTACTGACTTGTACTGGAGTGCTTCTTTAGGCTTTCCCAAGAGCGATAAAAGTGTTGAACAAATATGTTTCGAAGAAAGACCGGCTTCTTCAAGCTGATCTCGCGGCGCTCCATGATCAATATATCTATCAGGTAGAGTCATTGCTCTAAGCTGCAAATAATCAATACCATAGTTGTTATTAGTTTACATTAAATGATATCATATTAAAACGAACATGTTTTGGGGCAAATTTAACCTTGAGTTTTCCGTCTAAAAGGCCATTTAAGCTCAGAAAGTGAGCGACGTGTGATCCAAAACCACCAACCGAGCCTTCCTCTACTGTCAATAAGATTTCGTGCTCGTTGGCTAATCTTCTGATTAGTTCTACATCTAACGGCTTGCAAAACCGGGCATCGGCTACTGTTGCAGAAACGTTATGTTCTTGAAGCAAGGTAGCTGCACCTAGACATTCTTGAACTATGGAACCATATCCCAATATTGCAACTCTAGTTCCTTCAAGTAGGACTCTTCCCTTACCGACCTAGTCAAAGTCAAACGAACAAATTTCAAATTCAATTTTCAAAAATTTATCGCACATTTAACATCACAACTGATTTGGTCAATGTGTAAATTTAATTAAAAACTTTTAGTTGTAAAGGAATTTTAAAGATTTGATATCATTTATTAAATAAAAACTAGCTTGTGATGACCGAAAAAGTCACAAACCTCAATGGGAACTCCTTTGTTAAAAGGAGGAAGCTCTACTCCAATGCCGTTTCCTCTTGGGAATCTAAAGCAACTCGGCCTGTCGTCAATGGCTGCAGCCGTGGCAACCATGTGAGTCAGTTCGGCTTCGTCTGACGGAGCCATCACTACCATGTTTGGCAGGCACGCCATGTAGGTTATGTCAAATGCTCCACAATGCGTTGGTCCATCTGCCCCAACTAAACCCGCTCTATCCATCGCAAATCTAACTGGTAACTTCTGAAGATCAACATCATGCACCACCTGATATTTATCATATCCACTTGTCAGTTATCGGTTATCAGGACAATTATTGGTTCAGTTGATAGTAACATGTTATCAGTTGTTACTTATAAGAAATGAAGTGCTTACTTGATCATAGCCTCGTTGTAAAAACGACGAGTAGATGGCACAAAATGGCTTAAGACCTTCGACTGCTAAACCGGCTGCAAAAGTAACTGCATGTTGTTCGGCGATGCCAACGTCAAAACAACGTTCAGGAAACCTCTTCTGGAAGTAATTAAGTCCGGTCCCGCCTCCCATGGCTGCATGTATAGCTACAATCTTGTTATCTACCTCGGCTTCTTTTATAAGTGCTTCTGCAAAGTACTGAGTATACGAGAGTGTGGGGGATTTTGTCTTCAACTGTTTTCCCGTTGCAACATCAAACTTCACAACTCCTGAATAATTAATTGAGGGCATATATTAGTTCATCAATTATATATATTTGGTTAAGTGAGCCTGTATATTGAGACCTGTTTTGCTTGCTTACCATGCATTCTGTCAGCAGCTGCCTCAGCGGGAGGGTAACCCTTCCCTTTTTCAGTCACGATATGAATCAAAACAGGTCCAGGGGCTGGCATCGACTTAACTTTCTCAAAAATAGACACTAAATCTTCGATGTTGTGACCATCAACTGGACCAATGTAGTATAAACCAAGCTCTTCGAATAAAGTTGACCCACTAGCACTAATCATACCCCTCGCATATTCATCAACTTTTGCGGCCACTTCATGAGCTTGAGGTCCAATTTGCTTAGTGATGCTCTATACATGTTTCAAACCCAAAAAACGGCATAAATTATATATTAATGGATTAAACAATGTGTGAATATTTAGTGTCAAACCAGACAGGTCATTAAAATGTAATCTTAGCTGATGATGTCAAAATTAATTAAAAACTATATATGTATGTGTGTATATACGTATATAAAACTCAATCTATTCTAAATATGAAACTAGTTTATGTGACACACAAACACTTATCATAATTATATATAATCACCTTGGCAGCTTCACGAAGCTTACGAAACTTGGTACTGGCTTGCAATTTGGATAACGCGCTACTGAGAGCTCCGACGGGGGTTGCTGGTCCGTCCAAGGTGGCTGTAGGTAATGAAACTTGCTTGTTATCGTTTAACACAACGATTAGATTCGCATCAAGGAAGCCTGCATTATTCATGGCCTCGTATGCTTGTCCTGCCGTCATTGCGCCATCTCCAATAACTGATATCACATTGTTGTTCTTCCCTAATAAATCTCTTCCGACAGCCATACCTATTATTTAATAAGATCGAGAAAAAGACGAGTTCAAGGATCATATCATTCATTGCATATAAATTAAAACAAGAGTTGTATGATAAAATGATAAATAACTGACAAAAAGTGAGTATGAATAGTAATTTGATTTTTATAATAACATATATAGTTTCTTTTTAGTATGATAAAATATCATAAAATGATAAATAATGTGATAAAAAGTGAGTATGAATACTACTTTGATTTTTATAATAATATATACAGTTTACTTTTTAATAAACGTAATTTGATTTTCATAATAATATATATATTTTCATTTTTTCATATTTTTATCGTTTCAATATTACAATAGATTATTATTATTATTACTAATATTTTAATTACTATTACTATTACTTACTTTTAACCGTAAACGTATTTCTTTAATTTTAAATTTGAATGATTTTCTTTTTTTAATATTACCGATACTGTCTGAACAACATCGGTACCGGTACTGTATAGCATCGGTATAGTTTTTTTTTTATTATTATTATTAACGCCATCGTGTGCCTATTATTGTGTATGATTCGATAAAAGTTCTACTCGAACGAGTCATATTTAGTTGATTTTTTTATCATCACAAACCGGACATATACCGACCAAACAACATCGTTATTCAAACGAATCATATATAGTTGATTTTATTTATCATCACAAACAAAATATATACCGACTAAACAACATCGGTATTCGAACATGTCATATATAGTTGATTTTTTTTATCATCACAAACCGATCATATACCAACCAAACAGTATCGGTAACGGTACTGTATTCGTTTTTATAGAATTCTCGACCTGGCGGTATAAAATTCATTGAACACAAAGTAATATTTGCAATAAAGTATTTTTGTATCGTAAGCTATATCGAGTGTCTGTACGATACTGGTATCGGTATGGGTATTCGATTTTATGGGTTTTCAATCGATTTAAAAAACATGTCGATTGGCAACGATTGCTATGTCGGGTGCCGATGTCGTACTAGTACTGTAATGAACCAGACTAATAATGACAAAAGGCCACATCAAAATGCACGAGAATCCCATTAATATGTATTAATTCATAACATGTTAAGGAATCGTACTTTTGTCATTCTTCTTTTTTGCATTTTTTTCATAGTAAATTTTATAATTTTCAATTTTTATAACAAACCTTGTTTTTTTTATAATTTGTCACAAAGGTTTAGTTTTTTATTAGTTTTTGTTTTACGCTTTTGTTAGATTTGGTCGTCGTTCGCTTGATACTTGGCATGTTGTTTGGTGGTCACATTTGGTCTCTCATGTTTTTACGCCTTGACTTTCTAATACGTGTCGGCGTAAATTCGACTTTGTCTACATTTTACATCACATGAGTCACTTGATGTTAGATTTTCGTGTTTTTATTTTACGTGTTTACCAGTTTGGCCGTTGTTCGGTTACACGCCCCGCAACAACACTATTATAAAAAATAAATAAATAAATATTTAACACGCAACGGACGCTGGTCAAATAAAAGTTGCTCAGATTGTGATTTTTTATTATCAATTTAATATACTTTATAAATAATAAATAACTAAATATTTAACACGCCAACGACACTGGTCAAATAAAAGTCGCGATTGTGATTTTTTATTATCAATTTAATATACTTTGTCCAGTAAGTTAGAGTTAGAGCATTCACAATCCGTACCCAAATTCTGTGAGGGGGCTTTTTATATTATGAAAAGTGATTATAGATGAGAGAGAATATTATTTTTCATCTGTAAATTTGAGGGGACACTATTCACTCTTTATAATTTTTTAATATATTTTGAAATTAGTTGTAAGTAGATGAGAAAGAAAAGATAATGAAAAAAGTATAAAAAAATATTATTTAATTGAAAAGGAAGAGAAAATGTAGTTGTTTTTAGTAGGAGTGTCAATCATGTCGGGTTGACGGGTTGAAATATTCAACCCGAACACGACCCATATTATTATTCGGGTCAAAGATTTCAACCCTAACCCGACCCATATAAATTTGGGTCAACCCGACCCGACCCGTTTAACCCATATTTTGAAATGAGTCATATAATTAGCTGATGATTTATAAACGAGTTATTGGGTTTTAAGCGGGTTATCGATAACATATTTAATGATAAGTATGAGTGTGACAAATAAATAATATACTGTATTAAAATTAACATTATTATAATTAACTATGTAAAATAGAAGCAGAAAAAAAAATATAAAAGTTTTTTTTTTCTAAATTAGTTAAACGGGTTAATGGGTTAACCCGTTTTTTATACGGGTAAACCTGAACCCGACTCGTTTTTAATACGGGTCAACCCGAACCCGACCCGTTTTTTTAAACGGGTTGTGTTAGTCGACCCAAACCTGTTTTTTTCGTGTCGGGTTCGGGTCGATTGATGGGTCATGTCACGAATTGCCGCCCCTAGTTTTTAGTGAAATTATGGGGTAAAAAGATGAAAGGGATGTGAATTCTCTTAGAATTACTAAAATAGTATGCAACTTTTATAATTAACTAGCTAGTTTTAAGTCCCGTGTTGCGGGGCGAGGGCGTAAACCGTGCTACCAACATCTAGGGGTAGAACCGTGCTAAGTGGCAAGTCAAAAACAACCAAAACCGGGAAAAACGTTAAAGAAAAACACAGATTTATCACACCAAGTAACTCACATGATGTAAAACATAGATGAACTCGAAATTATACCGACAAGTATTAGAAAGTCGAGGGATCAAAAGAAACTTTTAGAAAATGAAGGGACAAAGGTGACAAATTTAAAACTTAAAGAGGTAGAGCAAATTACTTTTGAGTCCCTATGTGTTAGAGCTTTTAACCACTTGAATCCAAAATAAAAAAGTTTAATGCCGTGAGTCTCTACCGCTTATTTTATAACATTTTGAGTCCAATTTTTTGAACACTTGTACTTTGATTTTGGACTCAAGTGGTTAAAACAAATAAAACACAAGGACTCAAAACGTTATAAAATGAGCGGTTAAGCTTTTTAATTTTGAACTCAAATGGTTTAAACTACTAAAAGACAGAGACTTATAAAGGAATTTACTCAAGGAGGTAAAATAAACTTTAAGTAAAAAAAAAAAAGTTTGATGGTAGCGAAAATTGGCTAGGTGAGGTGATAAAATATTAGTGGCAAATTTGTAAATAATATTTCATTCTTGTCTTAATAATACACTGTAGACAAGAGTCTACCATAAATGTTATATTTAGTAATAGTAATTAGTAATATAACACGTATGAGAATCATAAAAGTTAAGATTCTTCTTGAACCATATTGTTTTTTTCGACTGAGAAATAACATATATTTATTACTGTATTATTTACGATCTTACATTATTCACTATCTTACGCAATATCTATTTGACACATTTGTTACTTAAAAAAAACAGATAATGAAAAAAAATATATATAATAAGACAAAAAAACTAGTTGTATGAGAATCATAAAAGTTAAGATTCTTCTTGAACCATATTGTTTTTTTCACTTAGAAATAACATATATTTATTATTATTAACGATCTTACATTATTCACTATCTTACGCAATACAATATTTTATTAATAGGTCTCAGGGCAGGCGGGGCGCTACGTGGTGGTTGGGTCTTAACGCGTGGAACACTGCCGCCACCGAAGGTGACCACGCGTGGTGGTGACAACGCATTGTGGTGACCACGTGTGAAAATCATTGAAAGTTGTTGAGAGGACGGTTGGATGATGAGGAAGAAGATGATACCGGCACCCCATCACTAGTGATGGGCATCCCACTAAAATTCATCACTAGTAGTAAAGTTCGATGATGTGGCGTAAGCTCTTTAGGTTTGGTGAGTGATAAAAAGTGAAGCACCCCACCCCTTTAGGAACAGTCATTTTTGTTACTTTTGATTTTCATCGAGTTTTGTTTGATGATCAAGTTTAACGCTTAAGTATTTTCTTTTTGTCTTTTAAGTGTAGAGTTTTATCTTCTTTTCCTTAAATTTTTAAAATTGTTACTTTTAACTACGGCTTTCTAAAACTCTATATTGTATCAGTTTGACTCCGAGTCACTTGGTGTTATAAATTCGTGTTTCTTTTACATTTTTTCTAGTTTTGGGTCGTTGTTGGCTTGGCAGTTTTACTCCCCCTTCTGGGTCGGTATAAATTCGAGTTCGTTTATATTTTACGTATTTGGTGTTATAAAGTCGTTATTTTGTTGTACGTTTTTTTCCAGTTTTGGTTGTCGTTGGCTTGCTACCTAGGATGTTTTTACACCCCCGCGGATAGCACGGTTTTACGCCCCCTCCCTGCAATGTAGGGGGCTCGATTCTAGTTTATCATATTTATAGTTGATTCTCTCAGGTTTGACTTAAATTACACTTTTAGGATTTAAGTTTAAAAAGTTAGAGTTTTGAGTTACGCTTAAATTACACTTTAAAGATCTAAGTTTAAAAAGTTACAGTTTTGAGTTAGGGTGTCCGGAGTGGTAATCGGTAAAGGGTGTTTAAACAATTTACCGAGTGGTAAACACCACCGCCAACATAGTTTACCACTCTCAAGTTTACCAATTCGGTGGTTGAAGGCCGATTCGGTGAAGTGAGTTTGTGTGTGTGGTGGGGGGGGGGGTCCATTTCTATCTCAACCAATCACAACTTTTTCCTTTTTTTTTTAAAATAGTTTACCACTTCACCAAGTGTATAAACCATTGCCAACACTTTTCACCAAAGTTTAAACACTTTTGACTGATTGACATGGCACGCTCTAATTGGTCGGTTTTTTGGTTTACCACTCCAAAGTGTTTAACCACTCCCTACACCCTTATGTGGCTTTCGTTTGAAAGAAATTTGAGCTCTATACTAATTTTTTAAAGCTTCCATTAAAGTATAAAACAGTCCTTTTACACACATTTGACCGAAACTGTATCAGGAATTAGTTTTAAACACCCAAATTGTTGACCAGATAAGTCAAACATAGCATTTATTTATTTATTTATTTATTAAAATGAAGAGTTTGAAGTGGTGAATATTGGTGTGATATTTAATTATAGATTACCTAGGCCGGCAGAGATGCTTGTGGAACTATGTCCTGCACCAAAAGCATCATGAACACTCTCATCTCTTTTAGGAAAACCAGCTAACCCTGATGTTTTCCTCATGGTGTGCATCTTTGACCTTCTCCCTGTCAGAATCTTATGTGGGTATGCCTGTTTTTTTTTTCTTTCAAAAATTAAATTCAACACATTTCCCAAAATCATCATCAAATTAATTAATTATAATAAGTTTTAGTAAATCTGTCATAATTTCACCTGGTGACCAACATCCCATATGATCCTATCCTCTGGCGTGTTGAAAACATGGTGCAAAGCCACAGCCAATTCCACCACTCCTAAACTTGAACTCAAATGCCCACCTGTATTCGCCACTGAATACACTATATCAACTCGCAGTTCGGCTGCCAACTGTTCTAGATCCTGAAAAAAACAACAGCGTACAAGTAAGACAATTAAGCAGTAACTAACTCTTAACATGTTGTTATAACAAACAACCAACCAACCTTTGTGGAGAGGTTTTTCATGTGGACAGGATAATTTATGGTGTCAAGCAATGGTGTCTTGGGTTTGTCGCCCGAGAAATCTATTTTCCTACTCGTTGTATCCTTGTTCACTGTCAACTTCACGTCTTCGGCCTCTGGATTGGCCGCAGAAGACGCGTTAATTCGAAAAGAGCGATTTAATTTTCTTGTGAGTTTGTGGAGTGGTGGGATTGAGATGTATGGAGATGAAGTGAGATGCATGTTCATAGAACAACCTGCAACAGCCATGGCTGATCTAGAGAGAGAGAGAGAGAAGGAGATTGGTGAAGAAGGTGTTGCATATGGAGATGGAAGAGAGGACAAAATTTATAATCAAGGATGGTTGGGTGGAGTAATGAATGTTAAATATAATAATATGCCTTCACTTCCAAAATGGTGTAATAAAAAAATCTTTATGCTAAAAAATATAAACAACTTTTTATTTCATTTGATTTTATTTTAGAGTAAATTTCTGTTTTCGTCCCTGAGGTTTGTCAATTTTAACTAGTTTAGTCCAAAAATCTAATTTATTACAAATCCAGCCCTGAAGTTTGCATTTCTTAACGCTTTTCATCCCTAAGGGTGCTTTTTCATTTAATTCTTAGGGATGAAAAGTGTTAATAAATACAAACCTTAGGGATGAAAAGCGTTAAGAAATACAAACCTTAGGGATGGTTTTGTTATAAATTAGATTTTTGGACTAAACTAGTTAAAATTGACAAACCAAGGGGACGAAAACAAAAATTTACTCTTTATTTTATTTACCTGGACCTGAAAGTTCTTCTAGTAAAAAAAAAACATTATGGTCCACTTAACGTTGCTCATATTGTTCCAAAATTGTTTTTTATTGCAAGTTGCAAAACTCCATAGTTTACACCTTTTTTGACATGTTAAGATCTTAAAAACATGGAACATTTCCCATCTATGCAAGGACATTAATCTACTTTGGTATTTTGGTGTAAGAATAATCTTTGCTATAATTATCAAATTCATTGTGATTATTATGTGTTTTAAATCTCTTTATAAGAAAGTAAGCTCATATGAAGTATACACAACGATGAACTCAGGTTATAGATATCAATACACCGGATTTAGGACCAATATTGGTAATTTTAGTCAAATATATGATTGTAAAATTGTGTCTTGTATTCGGTCCCAAACCCGGCAGGTGCATGCCCGATTACTTAATACCCGTAGCTTATCAGGTATACTCATTAGTTTGTTAAAAGTTACTTGTTGCAAGTTTTATTATCTATGGACAAAGAATAAAATGTCTACGAGTACAGGGTCAGGTAAATGACTAAGTAGGTTGCAAATAATCGAGCTAGGAATCATTAATACAATAACCGTCTTATACCCATAAAAATTTTCAAATTTTACGTCACTCCTGAATAGTAAGTAGTCTTGAATGTTTCAAGTGTCGGGTTCGGGCTTGTTTGTCATACCTAACTCACATCTAGCATATTCATTCGCATTAAAGCTTGTGTGAGAACATGGTAAAACCATCATGTATCAAAATACCAAGGGTACATTGTATGCCTTAAAAAAATATATGTTTTGTCTAATCAGTCATATATTCTAGATATACCTATGAATTGAATGTAGTTATAGACTTATAGCTATAGTCGTATTATGCTATTACTTACGTGTAACACTCATGCTCATCATATATGATAAGGATCATATCATAATGGATATGAGATTCCCTAATACACCACTGAACTATATATGTGCCACACCATTATTTTTGAAGGATCATCTTATAATGGATATGAAATAGTATTTAATCGGAAAACACAAACTCATGGTTATGCCAACTATATATTTATCAAGGAAACTAACACAAAATCTTGATTACAAACCCTACCTTGAATCTATACATATATATATAAATGAGATGGATTTGAGCCATGTGATATGTAAGGATAGAGCTAGAGGGTGATGTGACATGTTATGGTGAAGGTAGAGGGTGATTTTGAGAGGGAATCATTCTAAATACACACAATCTTTCTTGGACGTGAGATCCGAAAGAAAATGGGTCGGATTTTTGGGTTTTTTGATACCACATCGAGAAGATTTCGGGTCATATAAATAGTTAAGTCTCAATTATTGGTTTCACTTTACCTACCAACAACATCTTCAATCTTCTCTCTGGTTTTCTCTCGCACAGATTCTTCCGGTTGATTCTATAACATAATCTTCTCAGATACAAAGGTACAAAATCAAACCTAAATATTGTTTCTTTATGTTATTCTATTACAAAGGATGTTGATTTTTTTTTTGTGAAAACTCATTCGAATGATATTAACTTCATCTTTGTTTTACTTTTTTGTAGATCCGTAGCTAAATCTTGCAGGTATGTTATTTACTTTTGATGTTTATGTACTGTATATTATTAATCGAAAATATTGATGATTTTTCTTTCTTTTCTTTTGCAATATAAATACTCTATCATAATGTTTTATGGATGATCATCTATGTTCTGCGATTGTAATAATATGTATGATGTTTATGTATGTGTTCTTCAGAAATCAAGGTTACTAATGTTTCTTGATTTGTTTTTTCATGGTGAATCCTAAAAATTTTATCACAATCGGACTCGGAATCGGACTCGGACTCTTCGTCGAACAAAACAGGTTAGTTAAACTTTGTTGTTGTTGTTTGTATTTTGATGGGTATAGTGTTTGTTTTTTAATCTTTGATCTTTAGTCCTTATTTTTAAATTTTAGGTTATTATGTTTTGAAGGTATGATGGTTATGGTTTTTTCAGTTAGAATTTTTGTATTTTATTCGTTGTTAAGTTATTAAAAGATGTTGTTATTTTATTTATTTTGGTGTGATTTTTGTTTTCCGTATTATGATTTAGTTTCTATAAATAAATTAGGTTGTTAAGTTTTAAAAATATTTGGATTGTAATAATATGTAGGATGTTTCTGTATGTGTTTTTCAGAAATCAAGGTTACTAATGTTTCTTGATTTGTTTTTTCATGGTGAACCCTAAATATTTTATCATAATCAGACTCGGACTCTTCGTCGAACAAAACACGTTAGTTGTTATTTTCTTTTTAAAATTATTTTGGTTTCTACAAACAGGTTACTGTTGTTAAAGTTGAATTTTGAATTCGGTATTATGATTCGGTTTTTGTAAATAGATTTTGTTTCTATAAATAGATTACCGTAATTTTTTTTTAAAACAGTGGTTACTTGTTTTGCAGTTATGGATCCTAATAACAACGCTCCTTTACTGTTAAAGTTGATTAAGGACCATGATCCTATATTTTTGATATGTTTCTTTAGTTTTCAGTTTTTTACACATAATAAGTTATTGCATCTTACATGTTTTTTGTTTCAATTGGTAGGAAATACCGTATGATTTTGCAACCTTATTTTGGGAAGAACAACTTCCATATGGTCAATCTCTTAAAATTATTGATGATGACTTATCATGGGTGGTTAGACTTAAAAGAAATGTGTCAGACCCTGTCTTAGGTGATGGCTTCACCAAAGTCGTTAGAGATTATGGTCTCAAAAAGAATGATTATTTATTGTTGAAGGTTATTGGACCATCGACATTGTATCTTTCAGTCTTTAAATCATGCGTTTTTGAGAACTCCTTTATCTCTAAAATTATACCTGATGATACCTTCATTGTAAGTGCTATATATAATGTAGGCTAAATTGCAAAAATCAACCTTTATGTTATACCCAAACTGCACTTCGTATCTTTCACTATGAAATCGGCAAAAACTAACCTTTATGTTCATGTTTTGCTACAGGTTCAACCTTTAACACAAACACCGTTTGTTTTCTGGTTAACACGCCTCACATGCATTGCATGTGAGGATATTTTAGTCCTTTTAAATTCTTTTTTAATATATATTTAAAAAAACCCACAAAACCCACCATGAGTCTCCATCTTCATCTCCAAAAGATTAAAAATTGATGTTGAGTGGTAGTTGCTGGTCCAAACAATATGTAAATACAAAAACCCACAAACCCGCAATCGCCTGCAAGAAGCTAAAAGTTGCATTTCTTTTTCACCAATTCACTGATAAGAAGTAATGTTGATAGAAACTGAATTACAAGATTATGGAAACTGCTATGATATTTTCACAATTTGGTAGTAAACATACAATTCGTTATCTTCTTTAGTATCATCCTATCTTTACTAAAAAAAAAAAAGAAAAAATAGCAAAGAACATCTGTACAGAAATCTCTACACAATACTAAACACTCAAACTTAAGCTAAAAGCAAATGATAAATGTGAAACTAAATACATTACCCAAAAATTTCACTTGTAAACCACAAGATAAGATCTCTTAACATCCAACCAAGATTGACGGTCAAACCACATCGAACGTTCTCATTTTGTACTCTTTGATCCGGTTATATAAACTTGAGCTTAAACGACGGTCTTCCCTATTTTGAACCTGGGTATGGTAAACCCCACTTTTGATATACCGTTTTCAAGAATCGAATACCTTTTTGTTACGTCTTCCATATAAACCATTGAAAAGTCAACGCCTTTTTCCACCTGAAATATCTCAATAGGTGGAGTAAACAAACGAGCCAGTTTATGAAGTAACGAAACTGAGCTAAACATATTAACAAAAGCTTCATAGAAAACAGTAACCGATCTCCATGAATCCATAACCTCCAAATTCTTTCTGTCCACGTTTTGAATATTGAAGATTCCATCGTCGGATGCACCAGCTGTTCGTATTTTCTTTCACAAAATTTCGAGAAAGGAAAATCAGGATTCTTATTTAAAGTCTCCAACGGATTAACGGATACATGCTCAAACAATTCCATTGAATTATCATTAGAACCTTCATATCCAACCAAACTGAAATTCTCGGTTTCAAAACCTTGAAATGTAACACCCCAAATTCTTGTATGTCCTAAAAGTATAATGTGTAGTGATGTTTTAATAAGTTAAAATGGAAAAAATATATATATTTATGTCAAAATAAAAGTTAGTAAAAGAAAGATGATTTAAGTTAGAACGTAAATTACTAAAGTGAATAGAGATTAAATGATGAGGGACTAGATGTGTAAATATTGTTATAAAAAAAGGGAAACCAGACTTGGGTCTGGTGTGCGATCGTGAGGGAGCCAGAAGGGACTCCTTCCCTCTCAAAACCCTAAATCACTAAAATTCCATCAAATGAAAACCAAATTCGTGAAGAATCGAATGCATGAGCTAAGAATTCTGATTGTCTAAGTATTCTTGATCTCAAGTAAGTGAAATTTCTTGATTTGATGATGTTTGATTATGTGGGTTTAGTGTAATTCGTGAATGTAATGCAAAATTTAGTATGATTAATGGTTGCTATGAATGTCTAGACATCAATAGATGCTAAATTTCGAATATGAGCATGATTAGGGCAAAACCCACTTGCATGTCAAGTAATGGTTAGAAACTGTGAAGTTCTACATGTTAATTTGATTGTTGTTGATGAAATTGTTATAAATAATTGATTTGGAACCATATGTTCATGGTCAAAATAGTAAGTTATGGATTAGGGTAATGATTATTATTATGAAAGATTATGATTAATCATTGATGAGATAGGATGGACATGTTATAACTACTTGTACATCATGCCTTGTAGATAGTATGCACACCATGTGTTTGATGAAATGTCTAAATGAATTTAGATATGATTTTGTATGAAAATTCGCTAAATTGATGAGATGTAATCATGGTGGGAATGTATGTGAATTATAAATATCATATTCGATAATAAGGAATGTGAAAGTAATGGAAGCTAAGTGAATAAAGTTATGATGTCCAGGAAATAAGAAGGAAGAAGGAGTAAGTCACTCCAAAGCACAAGGAGCTCAGGATCACGGTAAGTTCATATGAACTTAATTCTCCTTTTATGTTGTTCTACGGATGAAGGTTTAGTTATTAATCCTAAATGTTGAGTTGTGTGTTGTTATGGGTTCAAATGACGATATGTTATATGTTAGAAAACGGATAAGCAACACAATAGTGTCGGATTTATAATGACCACTCAAGTGGGATAAAATTGTATGGAAAGTAGGATTATGAGATGGTTAAGTAACGACTTGTTGTAAACGGGTCATGATGATATGTTATGCTAGGCATGTATGATAAGGCTTACCCGCTGTAAATGGGTAAATTAGGACAAGCACGACGATTATTGTGGACGTTTGAATATGGGCTCATTATGAATGGGTCGAATGATATGGATGTATGAATGTATCGAGATGTTGGAATGAAAGAAAGCTAATGGAAGGGATGTTTAATGAAAAGAATGTTGTAAACAAGATTTGTCAATGATTTGGTAAATTGTTAATGGTTTGATTAAAAGTATGTAAGGTATGTTATGGATTTTGTTTGAGCATTGTGAATTAACTAATGTTTGATGTTGTGCATGATAGGTAAATCTCATGTTTGAAGTTGGCAAGCTCGGACGAACACACTAAATAGCCCTTTTTGCGCTTCCGGACTATGTTATCTTTTACTAATGGGTCGAAAATCATTTTGTTAATGTAAATGTTAACCGTATGTCTAGAATAGTAGTAAGTGTTTTAAGAACGTTTGAATCCTTTGGGTTGATTTTGAATTTTATTGTAAAAACAGGGAAACATCAATGTTACGAATGGGTCATGCCCAATTTTTGTTAAATTTTTTTTTGTATGTTTGATCGTTAAATAAAGTGGATGCCACAAGTTTGTATCAGAGCCGAAGTTTGAGGGATTCAAGTATTTGAGTCAAATGCTTGAACTCAAACTAAAAGCTCGTATAAGGTGTGTTCGTTCCGAAGCGCTACGCAAGTAAGTAAATTGTAAAATTTATTGTGTTGTAGTTAGAAATAGAATGGGATTTATAGGTTATTTGCTTTTAAACCGAGTCTTACGGCTAACGAATATGCTAAATGGGTCCGCAATTAAATTACGGACGCGTAGGAAAAAGAATCGGGCAAAACGGACTTGTAGAACTTGAGATATGATGTTTTTAAGAGTTAAGTTTAAGAATTTATGGAGCTGGGCATCAACAACAGCAAAACAACAACCTTCTGTCGAAAACTGATGCTCGCGTCGCGCCACGCCCTTGTCCTATGTTCGTCGCGCTGTGCGACGTTGGTGGCGTCGCGCGACGGATGGGCGGGTAGGACCTCGCGCCACGCGAGAACCCCATATGTTCCCAATTTTTTTGTTTTGATGATTTTGAATACGGGACTCGTTCCAATTGATTTTAAAGGCCTTATAAACAATGTTTAAGGCAAATTTGATAATCAAATGATGAAGGAAAGGTACATGTGAATGATGAGAAGGAAATTTGTTATGCTTAAAGAATTCGGTCGGTATGATACGATACGATCGTCAATGACGAAAAAGCATGAAGTATGAATGATGAATGGAATGTGTCATGATAAAATGATGTTAAAACATGATGATGGGAAGTATGAAATGAAATCTAATGAATCTAATGAATGTTTTATATAGATGGCTGATGCGGTGAATGTAAATGATGACGATGAAGCACGCCGAAATGAAATGAGAACAATGATTGTGGAAGAGGTAGAGAAAACGATTGAAGCTAGTATTTCCCGACTAGCTCAAGAGGTGGAAGGTCAAGTATTGGGAGTAGTCGATACTCTAGTAACATCCAAAGTGGAAGAACTAAAGGAGATGATTAATGAACTACAAACAAAGAAAAGTACTCGAAGGTGCACGTACAAGGAGTTCATGGCATGTAACCCCTTGCCGTATAAAGGGGAAATCGACCCGATAGCTTGTCAAAGGTGGATTTCAAGCACTGAGGCGGTGTTTGTGAGAAGTAGATGCGAAGTGGAAGACCAAGTAATGTTTGCAACGGGTCTCCTACAACTCCAAGCAAAGGATTGGTGGGATGCACATTCGAAGGAATTAGGGGATGACAAAGTACAAACGTTAACATGGCAAGAGTTCAAGGAACCATTTCTGAAATATCATAGCCCACAATCCGCAATTGATAAGATTCAAGAAGACTTCTTACGTCTTCGACAAAAAGATGAAACGATTGATGAAATAACAAATAAGTTCCTCAAAAAGGTGAAATTTTGTGGGGAGATAGCGGGGACTGAGAGGTTGAAAATCATACGTTATCATGCTATGTTAAAGGCTGAATATCGGGAGTTCGTAAATCCCTCCAAGTGTGCAACATTGAATGAATTAATCGACTGGGAAAGAGATAGGGAGATCGAGTTAAGAAGGCAGGTTGAACGGGGAGAGAAAAGGGTGGCGGAGAAGCCTACCAACACAAACCCATCGAAAAAGGCAAAATATCAAGATCAAAATAGGAAAGGGAAGACAAGTAGTGGGATTCCGACTTGTAAGACGTGTGGGAAACACCACTCGGGTGAATGTTTGCTTGGAAAGAAAGGGTGCTACAAGTGTGGGCAAGAGGGACATCCGTACTACAGATGTCCAGACAATCAGAAAACGTGTTACAATTGTCATCAAGCGGGGCACATGAAATCTGAATGTCCAAAGCTCCAACAAACGCCTAGAAAAGAAGGAAAGAAAGAGGAGCCGTCTAGGGCTCGTGGAAGGATGTTCCAGATAACGTCTGAAGAAGCAAAGTCTCACCCGGAAGTAGTTTCAGGTATATTTTTAGTAAATTCAATACCTGTAAATGTTTTATTTGATTCCGGGGCTAGTAGGTCATTTGTTTCGAATGAACTTTTATGTCATCCTTCCTTTATGCTTGAAAAGATGTTAGTACCTTTAGAAGTGGAAGTAGCGGATAGCAAAAGTTACCTATTGCATGATGTATGTAGAAACTGTAAGATCTTGATTGAAGATGAGGAATTTAGCATAGACCTTGTTCCAATGTGTATGGGGGAATTTAAAGTAGTTGTGGGAATGGACTGGCTGGCCCAAAATCATGCTGAAATATAATGTGAAAAGAAAGTTATTCAAGTAGTAACCTCAGAGGGAAAACGGGCAAGTATTCAAGGGGATAGGGTCGACAAGTCGAAATTTTGTTCTATTATTGAAGCTGTCAAGTATGTAAAAAACGGAGGAAAGGCGTATCTGTCTTATGTGATCGATATCAATCAAGTTGTATCGAAGCTGGAAAATGTGAAAGTAGTGAATGAATACCCGGATGTATTTCCGGAGGATTTACCGGGGCTTCCGCCCAAACGTGAAGTGGAGTTTAAGATAGAGCTTACCCCGGGAGCCGCACCGGTAGCTAAAGCTCCTTATTGGTTGGCCCCGACCGAAATGAAAGAATTGATGACCCAACTTCAAGAACTGCTCGACAAAGATTTTATTCGACCAAGTGTTTCGCCATAGGGAGCACCCGTATCATTCGTAAGGAAGAAAGATGGTTCGATGCGAATGTGCATCGACTATCGGGAGTTGAACAAGTTAACGGTGAAGAATCGTTACCCCTTACCCAAAATTGACGATTTATTCGACCAACTTCAAGGGGCGAGCTGGTTTTCAAAGATTGATTTGCGATCGGGATATCACCAACTGCGGGTACGAGAAGAGGATGTCCCGAAAACTGCATTTTGAACTCGGTATGGACATTACGAGTTCTTAGTAATGTCCTTCGGCTTAACAAACGCGCCAGCTGCATTTATGGATCTAATGAATCGGGTGTGCCGGCCTATGCTTGATAAGTATGTAATCGTTTTTATTGATGATATACTAGTGTACTCCCGAAGTGAAGCAGAGCATGCTTCACACTTACGTGATGTGCTGGAGACGCTCTGCAAGGAAAGGTTATATGCAAAGTTCTCAAAATGTGCCTTTTGGCTTAGAGAAGTACAATTTTTGGGTCATGTAATCAATGCGGACGGCGTCCATGTGGACCCGTCCAAAGTAAAGGCAGTGATGAATTGGGTACCCCCGAAGAATCCAAGCGAGATAAGAAGCTTTTTGGGCTTGGCTGGTTATTACAGGAGATTTATCTAGGATTTCTCCAAAATAGCCTCGCCCATGACAAAGTTAACAAAGAAAAGTGAGAAGTTTTTATGGGGCGAAGAACAAGAAAAAGCGTTTCAGGCGTTGAAAGAAAAGCTCTCAAGTTCCCCTGTGTTGACATTACCAGATGGAATGGATGATTTGGTGGTTTATACTGATGCCTCCCATCAGGGTCTTGGGTGTGTACTAATGCAAATGGGTAAAGTCGTTGCCTATGCTTCAAGAACTCAAGCAACACGAAAATAATTACCCAACCCACGATCTAGAGTTGGCGGCGGTCGTATTTGCCTTGAAGATACGGAGGCACTACCTATATGGGGTGAAATGTACTATTTACTCGGATCATAAAAGCCTCAAATATTTCTTCGAGTAGAAAGATCTTAATATGAGGCAACGTAGATGGTTGGAACTCATAAAAGATTACGATTGTGATATCCACTATCACCCCGGGAAGGCTAACGTAGTGGCGGATGCTCTAAGTCGAAAGGAGTACCCGCCCCCGATTCGGGTAAGATCAATGAAAATGGTAGTCACTTCCAAACTTCTTGAAGAAATACGAGAGGCTCAAATTAAGTCCTTGGATGCCGAGGACTCAAAGAAAGAAAGGACGAAAGGATTTATCCACGAGTTAAATGAGAATGTGAATGGTATGAAAACGAGGTATGGTCGAATCTGGATACCTCGGGAATGTGATGTGAAAGAATTACTGTTGAATGAGGCACACAAGTCTCGATACTCCGTTCATCCAGGAGCTACAAAAATGTATCGAGACTTGAGGATGAATTATTGGTGGCCGGGAATGAAAAGAGATATTGTCAAGTATGTGGCTAAGTGTTTGACATGTTCCCAAGTAAAGGCCGAACACCAAAGACCGTATGGGAAATTGCAACCGTTGGAGATACCGGTATGGAAGTGGGAGCATGTAACGATGGATTTGGTGACTAAGCTTCCCAAGACAAGAAAAGGGCACGATGCAATATGGGTGATCGTTGATCGACTGACCAAAAGTGCACATTTCTTACCCATTCAGGAAACTTATAATTCAAAAAAGATGGCAGAAGTTTATATGAACAAGATTATATCCCGACATGGGGTTCCGGTGTCTATAGTATCCGACCGGGACACCCGGTTCACATCCAGTTACTGGAGGAAGTTTCATGAATAATTGGGAACCCGATCACATATTAGCACCGCCTACCATCCTCAAACCGATGGTCAATCGGAACGAACTATACAAACATTAGTTGATATGTTGAGGGCCTGTGTCATGGATTTTGGGGGAAACTGGGATGATCATCTACCCTTGGTAGAATTTTCATATAACAATAGTTATCATAACAGCATAAAAATGGCTCCCTATGAAATGCTCTATGGAAGGAAATGTAGAACCCCGGTTTGTTGGGGGGAAGTGGGTCAGCGCGAACTCGCGTCAAAGTATCTAGTAGCCGAAACAAACGAAAAGATTGATATGGTTAGATCAAGAATTAAGGCGGCGCAAGATAGACAAAAGTCTTATGCAGATCGACGAAGGCGACCAATTGAGTTTCAAGTGGGAGATCATGTGTTACTAAAAGTCTCTCCATGGAAAGGGATAATTCGTTTTTGTAAACGCGGGAAGCTAGGTCCTCGATACATCGGACCATTCAAAATACTCGCTCGGGTCGGGTGTCACACCCCCAAAATCCACACGCGGAGTATCACCGCTTGGAGGCGTGACTGACCAGGATCAAGCCACCAATCATATTGAACATATAAGTAAATACCCAAAAATCATTCATCAATACGAAAGGTGTTTTCAAAACCAAACATCAACAAGTGTGTAGCGGAAGCATAAGTATGTAAACCCAATGTAAATAGTAAATTCAAACGTTTAGATAATTAACATGGCATCATCGATCCATGTCCCACAACGACCTGCTCCTCCCTGTGCAAGCTCCATATGTACCTAAGGTCCTGCAAGGCATGCAAGAGAGAGTCAACAACTAGTTGAGCGAGTTCACAGTTAATAGTTCAGTAATAGTATAGCGTGAGTAATAGTATGTTCGTTCGTTACAATGTATCGTATTAGTTCCCATCGCGGCCTTCCAGGCAGGTGTGCGAAGATGTTGGGGAATGTTTTTCCCAAGTATTCTAGACTAGGTTTATTTGTATCGCGGCCCCCCAGGCATGTGTGCGAAGATTAGTATTCGTATCGCGGCCATTCCAGGCATGTGTGCGAAGATTAGTATTCGTATCGCGGCCATTCCAGGCATGTGTGCGAAGATTAGTAAATTTAGTTCGCGGCCTTTCTAAGGCAGGTGTGCGAAGTCAGTCATAATATCGCGGCCAAATCCTTGGCAGGTGTGCGAAGATCAGTTCAATAAGTGTTACCAGTCTAGTCGTATCAAATCGTTAGGTTCTACTTTATGAGTATACACAATAATTCATCAATTCCCATTCCCACCCGGGAACCCCATGCCTTGGCTGTGTGAACTCACCTTGGTTTGCTCGGTATGCTAGGTTATGTGCTCGCAAATAAGTCAATCACGTCCTAGAGTATGCACGTATATAAAATCAGTTTGTGTTCAAGTTGTTCACGTATAAGCAGGTAACACGTAATCATAATCATACTAGTCATGCTTGACATTTAACAGCAGTTAGATATTCCAGTTAACACTTAACAGAATTAACTCAAGTTCCTGCACAGATCAGCTATTCGGCGAAACACACATGTTGGCGAAACACAGATATTGACGAAACACATAAGTTGGCGAAACACACATTTGACGAGACACATTCTGTTTCGCCAACTACCCTTGGCGAAACACCCCCTCTAATTCGTCAACATATCCTTGGCGAAACACTTTCTTGTTTCGTCGAAACCTTAACTAATCTAGCAAGAAACAAACATCACAACAACCTAGATGCCCTAGTGGCCGACACCTATCCTCCACCGCCAACCCTCATTGGACCAAAATATAGTGGCTGCCTTTTAGTCACATGATCCTAAAAGGTGACTTTGATTCAACATAATCTGTTACACATGCAAGACCACTGACCACTATTAGGATGTCATCATAGTTTGACTAGATCTACACATGTGCCACATATAATCACTTTTATTTGACCAACACTGCAACTGTAACTATCAACAATCATCATCATAACTATTATCAAACCAACATCTATGACTGACACTAGGTTAATGTTTACACGCTGTTACATGATCTAATCCACATAATAGCATTCATCACACAACAGGTTTTTAAATCGGATCATACGTATTATTATCATACGGATCAAAACATACATAATCATTACATTATAACTGGTCATTCATCCCAACATATATAACAGTCCACAATCCTCTCGATGCCATCTATATTAAACCATTCGAAGTCATGAATCACATCATTGTTACCACTGACATATCATATCAAAAATAATTAACACATTTAGATCGGCTCACACGAAATCATCGACACACCATGTAGACAGATAGCATACAACATAATCAATACTCAAGAATCAGTATAACTGTGCATGCGATTCAAGGAGGTTTCATTCAATACATGAGAAGATTATACTAACCGAAAATAGAGAAGAAATAAAGAGAATCTTCACAAAAGAATTGTTGCCGTCGTTCTCTAGGGATAGAGGCTCTAGGGTTTCTGTTCTTGCTAAAGTGTGGTGAAAGAAATCGTTCTACGTAATATACACATGTCTAACCGTACTGGGCTCTAACTGGGCCTCGGTGAATCTGGGCTCGGCGAAACACTTTTGTTTCGTCGAGTGGTTTATGGCGAAACAGAATATGGCGAGACAAGTTCTGTTTCGTCGCCATAGTTGTGATTCGTCATTCATGTTCTTGTTCGTCTAAGTATTATCAAGTGTTGAGTATTAATCATGCAATCATGTCCCATACATTCAACATACAAACACTCACTGTTTTACAGTTAAGCAAATAGTCAAACAATCAACGTGCAATAAATGCGAAAGTGAAACGTCGGAAATTCGAGTTGTCACATCGGGGCGGTGGCGTATCAATTAGAATTACCACCCGCGTTGGATGGGATTCATAACACCTTTCATGTGTCGCAATTGCGAAAGTGTCTCGCGGATGAGACAGCGTACGTGCCTTTGGAGATATTGAAGTGGATGAGAAATTAAATTATGTTGAAAAGCCCGTCGCAATAAAGGATTTTAAAGTAAAGTAACTCCGCAACAAATCCGTTCGGCAAGTGTTGGTCCAATGGCAACATCGAAAAGGATCGGATCTCACGTGGGAAGCGGAGGATGAAATGCGAAAACATTACCCAGAATTATTTGGTACATATTCAGGTTTCGGGGACGAAACCTTCTTTAAGGGGGGTAGACTTGTAACACCCCAAATTCTCGTATGTCCTAAAAGTATAATGTGTAGTGATGTTTTAATAAGTTAAAATGGAATATATATATATATATATATATATATTTATGTCAAAATAAAAGTTAGTAAAAGAAAGATGATTTAAGTTAGAAGGTAAATTACTAAAGTGAATAGATATTAAATGATGAGGGACTAGATGTGTAAATATTGTTATAAAAAAAAGGGAAACCAGACTTGGGTCTGGTGTGCGATCGTGAGGGAGCCAGGAGGGACTCCTTCCCTCTCAAAACCCTAAATCACTAAAATTCCATCAATTGAAAACCAAATTAGTGAAGAATCGAATGCATGAGCTAAGAATTCTGATTGTCTAAGTATTCTTGATCTCAAGTAAGTGAAATTTCTTGATTTGATGATGTTTGATTATGTGGGTTTAGTGTAATTCGTGAATGTAATGCAAAATTTAGTATGATTAATGGTTGCTATGAATGTCTAGACATCAATAGATGCTAAATTTCGAATATGAGCATGATTAGGGCAAAACCCACTTGCATGTCAAGTAATGGTTAGAAATTGTGAACTTCTACATGTTAATTTGATTGTTGTTGATGAAATTGTTATAAATAATTGATTTGGAACCATATGTTCATGGTCAAAATAGTAAGTTATGGATTAGGGTAATGATTATTATTATGAAAGATTATGATTAACCATTGATGAGATAGGATGGACATGTTATAACTACTTGTACATCATGCCTTGTAGATAGTATGCACACCATGTGTTTGATGAAATGTCTAAATGAATTTAGATATGATTTTGTATGAAAATTCACTAAATTGATGAGATGTAATCATGGTGGGAATGTATGTGAATTATAAATATCATATTGGATAATAAGGAATGTGAAAGTAATGGAAGCTAAGTGAATAAAGTTATGATGTCCAGGAAATAAGAAGGAAGAAGGAGCAAGTCACTCCAAAGCACAAGGAGCTCAGGATCACGGTAAGTTCATATGAACTTAATTCTCCTTTTATGTTGTTCTACGGATGAAGGTTTAGTTATTAATCCTAAATGTTGAGTTGTGTGTTGTCATGGGTTCAAATGACGATATGTTATATGTTAGAGAACGGATGAGCAAAACAATAGTGTCGGATGTACAATGACCACTCAAGTGGGATAAAATTGTATGGAAAGTAGGATTATGAGATGGTTAAGTAACGACTTGTTGTAAACGGGTCATGATGATATGTTATGCTAGGCATGTATGATAAGGGTCACCCGTTGTAAATGGGTAAATTAGGACAAGCACGACGATTATTGTGGACGTTTGAATATGGGCTCATTATGAATGGGTCGAATGATATGGATGTATGAATGTATCGAGATGTTGGAATGAAAGAAAGCTAATGGAAGGGATGTTTAATGAAAAGAATGTTGTAAACAAGATTTGTCAATGATTTGGTAAATTGTTAATGGGTTGATTAAAAGTATGTAAGGTATGTTATGGATTTTGTTTGAGCATTGTGAATTAACTAATGTTTGATGTTGTGCATGATAGGTAAATCTCATGTTTGAAGTTGGCGAGCTCGGACGAACACACTAAATAGCCCTTTTTGCGCTTCCGGACTATGTTATCTTTTACTAATGGGTCGAAAATCATTTTGTTAATGTAAATGTTAACCGTATGTCTAGAATAGTAGTAAGTGTTTTAAGAACGTTTGAATCCTTTGGGTTGATTTTGAATTTTATTGTAAAAACAGGGAAACGTCAATGTTACGAATGGGTCATGCCCAATTTTTGTTAAAAATTTTTTTTGTATGTTTGATCTTTAAATAAAGTGGATGCCACATGAAACATACCTAAACAAACATACGACAAAAAAACATACCGATGATGCCCCTTTTTCACATACCCAACATCCGGATGAACATAACTAGCTGCTACATCCAAATCATACCCATCTTTCTTCATCAACTAGATCAAACATTTGGTAAACCGATGCGGAGATCGACACGCATCGCGCAACATAGAATCAAAAACCCTAATTCTAGGCAAAAACCCATTTGGGGGTTTCAAGCCTTTAGACAATCTCATCGACAATTTCGCATTACCCTCTTCAATTTCCCCCAATTGCTTCCTCAAAATCAAAACTTTATCATCTTTACCATCAATATCAGACTTTAACCTATTAAACATGGTTTCTAGGGCTTGTAATTTGTTCTGATTCTCATTAACCTGAGCTTCTAAACAAGACCCACTAGTAAAATCAACATTAAAATCCAGATTCTTTCGAGAATCTATATATAACCCTCTTAAAACATACACCTTTTGAGGCTGATTAACTAGAGCTTTATCATTTACCATAATACCCTCTTCGTCAAACGTCTTAAGAAAGTCCAACAAGTTTGGAATATCCTCAAAAAGAATTAAATTAATAATGCTTGATTTAATTGAGATGTTGCGATGCTTCATAGGATCATTTATGGTTCATAACCACAAGTATTTTTGTATTTACATATTCTTTGGACCGGCAACTACTGCTCAACATCAAATTTTGATCTTTTGGAGATGAAGATGGAGACTCATGGTACGTTTTGTGGGTTTTTTTAAATATATATTAAAAAGGATTTAAAAGGACTAAAATACCCTCACATGCAATGCATGTGAGGGGTGTTAACCAAAAAAACAAACGGCGTTTGTGTTAAAGGTTGAACATGTAGCAAAACATGAACATAAAAGTTGGTTTTTGCTGATTTCATAGTGAAAGGTACGAAATGCAGTTTGGGTATAACATAAAGATTGATTTTGCAATTTATTCTATAATATAATAAGTCTGTTTAATAAACTTTTTTGTTGTTTATGGAAAGATTTTTACGGCAAGAATTTTAAAGGTGGATAGGCAACTCTGTAGGTGGGAGATAGGTATTGGAATGTGAAGATGGAGGAATGGTTCGACAGAAGTGCCTTCACTGATGGATTATCTAAGCTGATTGTGGATCTCGCATTAGATACCCGGTCTACTTTGTTGTTTACAAGTCTTGGATATAAAATGTTCGAGGTATCTATTTTTAATCATGAAACAGGTACGAAAATTTATTTCAAGAAGGTTGAGTTGTTGTTTTAGACGATTCTATTTATGGAAATGAAGGATTTGATTTAGTGATTGCAGTTAGTGTTATACAATTTATTATTAATTATTTCTTAATACGAGCTTATTGGTTGAACTTCATTTTAACATGGTTGCTAATGTGGATTTTTTTTTGTGGTCGGAACACAAGAAGATGCTAAAGACTAACGAAAGTCATGTTGATGAAGGTGTTGCTGGGGATAGTGTTGGTGACTTTCAACTTCCAAATTTTGAGTCTATTTTTAATGTATATAACTATATTTTAATATATATTAACAAACTTTAACAACCGGTACATTGTTATATTCTTACATTTTTATACTTCTGATGTCATTTTTTAGGATACTGACGACTCCAAGTTTGATCGACATATAGCCGCTCTCATTGAAATGGAAGATGCTAAGAAGCTGGTAACTTTATACGTTCAAATTACTAACATATTTTATTATGTCTATTACATAAGTACTCTATTAAATCGTGCTACTATTTTGTTGCCATACATCTTCTACGGTCAAAAAGTTGGAAAACCATTCAGTATTGGAGTTCACCAAAACGGTTGAATGCAGACTGGTAAACTTTTTGATACGATTTGGTAGTTTAATGTTATATAAGTTAAGAAACATATTTTATTGATTAATCAGATAATTAATCCGTTATTTTATCTTCTCAGCGTTTACCGGCTGATGTTGCAAGTCATTTATCTCTTTCTGTTGACAACCTTCCTGATGTGACAATCCAGAACCTAAAATGTGAATTAACTAACTTGGGCACAAGAGCCGAAAAGTCTGGAGATGTTTACAGGTATGGTTTTACCCAGTGGCCAGCTTACTTGAAATCAAATCACATCCAGTTCGGCTCCACTCTTTTCTTTACGTACGTTAAGTCTACTCAGCGTTTGATTTTGACCAAAGTTGTACACAAGACAGCAAAGAAAAGAGGCCGTGCGTAATTGTTGGTTATTGTCTTTTTTTGTTAATTGGTCCTGCATGAACAGTAAATGGTATTTTTGTTTTTAGTCTTGACCCTTGGGTGGTAGTACTTATGGTTCTTTAGACAAATAGTTTGGTAGTTTGTATATGATATCGATATGCTAAAAAGGTGGATACTTTGTTATGTTCTCCGTTTGAACAAGTAGTACGCAAACAATGGTCTTTTGTATGAAACTTGATCCTCTAGTATTAGTGTTCCTTTTAATGGATAACACAGTTTTGATATTATTGTGTGTTGAAATTTTGTCTGTCTTTCGACATCTATTCTATGTTGGTTACAATGTCGATGTGTCACACCCCCAAAATACCACCCACGAAAACCCCGTTAGCGTGTGACGTACCAATAGTGACCCACTAATCATGTTGAACCCATAACAAGTTTTCAAAAGAAATCGCCAATTATTATGAAATGTACGAACAATAAGTTTAATGAAAATTCAATAAGTTCAGTGGAAGCAATAAGTAAATCAAGTTTAAATGTTTCAATGCAAGTATGTAATGTCAACAATCACATCATGAGTATCCAATCAGCTCGACACATAACCACTCCAGCTACTCCAGACAGCAAGTTCCAAATCCAAGTAATCTAACGACCTGCGAGCATGCAACAAGTGTATCAGACAACGCTGGTGAGTTCATAGTTTGTGAAAACGTTAGTTACCAAGTGTTTAGTTCAGTTCATTGAATATAATGTAGATAATAACTCAAGTACCATACAAGATGGCTACCAGATTGTTTTGCCCGTCCCCAATGCCCCTATCCAAACATTGGTCATGATTTAAGGTCATTAGTTCACGCCCGTCCTCTCAGGTATGGTGTAAGGTTGCCAAGCCTAATAGCGCTATCAACTAACACCTCGTTACCTCTCAGGTAACTTTTTGGTATAAGATGGGACTTAAAATGATAGGAAGAGTGTATTATCTAACATTCCCGTTTTACCCAAAAGATTTATCCCTCTTAGGGATACCCATTTGACTGTCCCAACCACCGGGACGCATGCTCAAGAGAAATGAACTCACCTTAGATTGCTCGGTGTGTTATGCTACGCTATTCGTCCAAGTTGGTCAACCAAATCCTATTGTGTTTATCACTAATAATCAGTTCCGTGTGCAAATAAATTACATTATCTATGCATACATCAAATAAGTATCGTACAAGTATTTACACATATTGTTTCACACGCTATAACAGTAATTCACGTATTCATAAACTACACAATTAAACGTTACACGGTTTCTTGTAAACATACACACATAAACATTTAGTGGTGCACGAGATAGGCAAATAATCATAGAGACACACGCTAAAGGTTGTGGAATTTCAAGTAATGCTAACCTTAATTATTCGGGTTGTCACATCATCCCCAACTTGAAAGAAATTTTGTCCCGAAATTTGATAAGTAAGCACAGAGAAATGAAGTGACAAATCAAGATTGCTGCAGGTTTTCCTCAGGTGCCACATCATCCCCAACTTGAAGCGGAATTTTGTCCCGAAATTAAGCAGTTTCATCAGAATTAGATTGATCATCAGGAAAAAGTTGAGGATACTTAAGCTTCATCTGATCCTCACGCTCCCACGTGAACTCCGGTCCACATCTTGAGTTCCAACTAACTCTCATAATCGGAACTCGGCTATGCTTACGAACCTTGACTTCTCAATCCATGATTTCAATGGGTTCTTCGACAAACTGCAACTTGTTGTCAATCTTGAGCTCTTGAAATGGCATAACCAGTGTTTCATCAGACAAACACTTCTTTAATTGTGAAACATGGAAGACGTCATGAACATTACCCAACTCAGTAGGTAATTCGAGCTTATAAGCCACTTTACCAATCCGCTCCAGAATTTTAAATGGCCCAACGTAACGCGGATTGAGCTTGCCGCGCTTCCCAAAGCGTACAACACCCTTCCACGGCGAAACTTTCAACATGACACGATCACCTACAGCGAACTCCAACGGTTTCCTACGCTTGTCAGCGTAGCTTTTCTGACGATCATGCGCTGCCGCCATACGATTTTTGATTTGGACAATCTTTTCTGAAGTTTCAAGTACAAGCTCAGGACCCGTGATCTGGCTGTCACCCACTTCAGCCCAACAAAGAGGAGAACGGCACTTTCGTCCGTACAATGCTTCGAACGGAGCTGCCTGAATACTGGTATGGTAGCTGTTGTTGTAGGAGAACTCTATCAACGGAAAATGTTTCTCCCACCGTTTCCCAAAATCGATCACACATGCACGCAACATGTCTTTAAGTGTCTGGATGGTTCGCTCGCTCTGACCATCCGTCTGTGGGTGATAAGCAGTACTCATATCGAGACGTGAACCGAATGACTTATGAATCGACTTCCATAAATCGGAAATGAAACGCGGATCTCGATCTGAGATGATGGAGGTTGGCACCCCGTGCCTAGAAACCACTTCCTTAAGATAAACCACTGCAAGCTGTGAGAACTTATCCGTTTCCTTGATTGCTAGAAAATGTGCTGACTTCGTGAGACGATCATCGATCACCCAAATAGTATCGTTTCTGCCCTGAGTTCTTAGCAACCCAGTGATGAAATCCATAGCAATCTGTTCCCATTTCCATGTGGGTATCTCTGGCTGCTGAAGTAGGCCTGAGGGTTTCTGGTACTCCACTTTGACTTTAGTACAAGTCAAGCACTTACTCACATATGTCGCTATGTGAGTTTCATCTTCGGCCACCAATACATGACTTTCAGATCTTGATACATCTTATCTGACCCTGGGTGAACTGAATACCGAGACTTGTGCGCTTCGTCCATCACAAGCTCTCTAAGATTACCATACAGAGGAACCCGTACCCGCTCCATAAAATAATGAATGCCGTCAGATCTCTCCACAAGTCGCTTTTCCATGCCCCGCAAGTATTCAGCCTTGATGTTTTCCTTCTTTAATGCCTCGATTTGAGTGAAACGAATCTGATCAGGTAAACTAGAGTGAATAGTAAGTTGCTGAGCGCGAACACGTTTAGGTTTCGTCACCTTTCGGCCAAGTGCATCGGCTACGACGTTAGCTTTACCCGGGTGATACTTGATGGCGCATTCATAATCGTTCAAGAGTTCTATCCAGCGACGCTGTCGCATATTCAATTCCTTCTGGTCGAAGATATGCTGGAGGCTCCTATGATCGGTGTAGATAGTGCATTTGGTACCGTACATATAATGTGTGACAACCCTCATAATTCCATGAATCCGTACAATTTATTAATGATGATTAAAGTGCTTGATGACTGTGCTGAATCACTTAACTGTTTTCTGATTACTGTGTTATACTTACATGTGCTTGCTAACATACTAGTAGTATACAGAAAAGTTACTAAATAGTCCGGTATGCTTTCCTGAGTGTTGAAAATAAAAAAATGTGACACAAAAAGATATATAAAAGACACTTTACGGAATAATTAAGCACTTTAACGAAACGGTATCTAACCAAACAACCGGACATTACCCGGAACACAAAAATATTGTCAAACACATTGTTTTTATTTTTCTAAGCTAGTTAGGGTCCCCGAACACCCTAACACACTATATATTTCATAACACACCATAATGCACTAACTAAACACTTGATTCCTAACTAAATTAGTAACTAAACATTGAAACCCAACCCTATAACCCCCCCCCCCTTGGAGACGGTTACCATGGGTGTCCCTACCCATGGATTTGTTTAATATTTTATTTGATATTGTTGGTAATTAAGAAACATGTTACACAAAGGTTAAAGGTGATGATGGGTTATAAAATGGCACAAGGGATCTTAACAATTCATTCTCTACACATCAAACCACAAACACTTCTCTCCTCCTCTCCTTGTGTGTTCGGCCGACCCCAAGCACAACCATCACCACCATCACTTGATCAATTTCAACCATTCTAAGAGCATCCAAGGGTGTTAGTGATCATACAACGAAGCTCGGTGTGTTCGGAAGCTCAAGGACCTCTCTTATCTTCTTTTAACCACCACTTTTCATCACTTGAACTCCCCTAGCCTTGTGCTAGTGGTAAGTCTCTTAGATCTTCATCCACTTCATGTTTTTGATGGTTAATAGTTAAAAGAATGATGAAATCCCAAGAAACACTAAAATCATAAACAAAGTCTTGAACATAAACTAACTTAGTGATAAAGTATGGTTAAAATGATGAAGAAATCATGATATTCATGTGTTGTTATGCTTGTTGGTTATTGTTTAATCATGTAGTTGATATGGATCATCATATGGACTTGCTAGATCATGATTAAAAACATGATCTAGCAAGATGAGAAAGATAAAATGTTGTAGGATGATGGAATCATCCACACATAAACTATGAACTTGAATAAATGAATGTTTTCATGAAAAATAAAGATCAAAGTAGGTTATAAACATGTAGATCTAAAGATCCATGAGTGGTCTTTCAAAAGAACCAAGTGAAAAATATAAGTTTCATTAAAACTTGGATCTTACATAAACTAACCTCATTTTTGGTGGATAAACAAGTGTAGAAACACTTGTGTAATAAGAAAATTTCACAAGGAAATATTTTCAGAAATATGATCGGAAGTTGTAAACGCATAAATTCTTTAAAAATGAAGTTTTTAAAGAACTAATCACATTTTTAAAGGTAACAAAACTTACTAAGTATGCTAGTAAGTTACTACATACTTTTATAAATTTTCAAGTTCATGAGTTTATAGTTTATGCTTGTTTTTGACAAGTTTGGTAAATAGAGATTGTATGTTGTTGATTGAGAATTGTTTGAATGAATTTTTGAAAAGAAAATGATATGCTAGTAAGCATGGACACCTCCATTACAAAGGAAACTCTGGCGAAATTTTTCTAAAAATCCAACACTTAGAAAATATTTTTCTAGCAAGTGTTACAATTATATTTTTAACCTTGTTTTCAAAATAAACTTCGCCATGATTTTATTTACAAAAATACAAAGTGCCGGAGGTTGATTTTATAAATAAAATGGTTAAATATATATTTAGAATATATATTTTATACTAGGACACTTGTGTGAATACTTGTTTATTTTGTGAGATAGTTATATTATTTTAGGGTAAAATAATGTAACTTAACATTATAACTTGACAGTTGAATCGTGTGGTATGTGATAGAAATAATGAGTAAATAAACCGTACGTAGGATACGTGTTATGCATGAGAAACTGATTGTTATCCGTACCTTATTAGGACGTGCTTGATTCCTGTTTATTAGAGTAATTAATCTAACCGAGCAAACCAAGGTGAGTTCA
This sequence comes from Helianthus tuberosus, assembly GCA_030545235.1. Classification (NCBI taxonomy): domain Eukaryota; kingdom Viridiplantae; phylum Streptophyta; class Magnoliopsida; order Asterales; family Asteraceae; genus Helianthus; species Helianthus tuberosus. Next base: position 56,857,468 of record CM060417.1, on the reverse strand, counting down.
CACACTTTCTAAGGCATGGGATTCCCGGTGGTTTGGGAATGGGTTAAAGAATTAAAACGGAATCTACATATCCTACTTAGGTAGGATATGTACGACCATCCTCCTTGGGTAGGATGCCAATATTAATCCTGCGTATTCTCTTTGGGGAGAATACGTACGTTCGTCCTCCTTGGGTAGGACAACAACCTTAAAACTTACTAGACAAAAACTCTATCATTAAGTCCCTCATTTTATATCGACTTAATCGCCGAGGCCGATGGCGAGCGGGTCATTAGTTAATAGCGCTATTAGGTTTAACAAACCTCACACCGTGTCGTCCGAACGGGCGTGTACTAATGGACTATGGCAAACTGTCAATGATGATAGAACATTGACGTAGGGCACAACAAAATTCGTTAGTAGTCGATATCATAACCGTCTAATGGTTCACATGGGGAAGCCCCCACTGATTATGGATATGGTTTGGGTAATAAAAGGAACTGGTTAAACATACTTTCAACTATGGGGTAACCCCCACGCCAAATAAGCCAACGAAAGTCAAACCAAGTTTTCAGAAACAACTTAAAACTAATCAACCAACCGTGAACTCACTCAACTTTGTTGTTGACTCGTTGTTACATGCCTTACTGGTCGCTAGATGCTTATGGAGCTTGCACGAGGAAGAGGTTGTTGTGGAATATGGATGTTATGTCCCGTGCTAAACATTTAATCCTTATGAACTTATTAAACCTACGTTTTGGACTTTAAACTTATGAACTATGGAACTTATGTGTTAGCTCTACGTATTATGCTTCCGCTGTTAACTTAAAGTCGGTTTACTTTCTTTTGGTCACCAATCGTATTGTGGTTGGTTTTATTTACTTAATTATGTTGTTCAATATGATTGGTGGCTCAATCCTGGTCACGTCACGCCTCCAAGCGGTGATACTCCACGTGGTGGATTTTGGGGGTGTGACAGATTGGTATCAGAGCCATTGGTTATAGTGAACTTGGTTTTAAAAAGGGGAAAAGCTTTTTGATAAAACCAGACTATAACCTCTATAGTGCTCAACGATCCACAACGACGCTGTGCTCCACGTGCAAGACTCAACATCCTAGGTGATACGGTTTATGTTTATATTACCTACTTGTTAAGTTACATGGTACATTGTTCGTGGTATGCATTAGTTAATGTGATAACTGCTATTTAAACCTTGTGTGCTTACTCTCTTCTGTCACTCCACACTTACGCACCTTGCGACACCTTTCTTACGTGTGTTCCTTCGATGTGAAGATCATGAGTGGATGTCTCGACATGACCCAGGGTCAGCTGACGACCTTAATTAACGAATGGATTGCTGAAGCCTTAGCACCCAATTAAGGAGTCAACCCATGCACACCCAATCACGCATAGGCACTTTCAAGGCGTTCTTGGAATGCAAACCTCCCACTTTCGACGGCACTGGAGGAGCAATCGACCTTCTACACTGGATCCAAAGAATCGAATATACATTTGAAGAAAGTGAAAGCCCTGCCAGCAAACGAGTAGAGTACGCTACTGGCATGTTGCAAGGGAAAGCATATTCTTGGTGGAACGTACAAGTTCAGATGCTCGGGTTGGCAGACGTGAATGCCACCCTTTGGAGCGACTTCAAGGATTAGATTAAGGAAGAATTCTGCCACCTGGACGACATCCTGGAACTTGAAATAGAGTATTATGGTCTGAAGATGGAAGGATCAGAGATTGAGGCATACACAAAGAGGTCCAACGACTTGGCTGCCTTATGTCCTAACATGTCACAACCCACATCTAGACGAATCAAGCTATACCTCAGAGGCTTAGTCCCAGAAATCCAAGGGTCTGTGATTGCGGCCAACCTTCCCACAATCCAGTAAGTCATTCGTTTGGCGCACCAGCTCACCGATCAGGCGGTGGAAGAGGGCAAGTTGCCCAAGCGTAACGTTTCCAATGCAAACACTCTTAATAGCAACAAGCATATTTGGGGTGACCACCAAGGTGAGGGTCCTAACTCTATACGACAGGACCCGCACAGGAAACTAGTACAACAGGGGCTGAACTACCAAAATCAGGGGGGATACCTAGGGAATAAACCGAGATGCCGCACGTGCCAACGGCACCACAGTGGGGCATGTGCGGGATCGTGTTGCCAGCGGTGCAAGAAGATGGGACATATGGCTAGAGACTGCAGGAGTCCATATCGTGCAAACCGGAACCAGCAGCAGCAGCAGGGTAGCAAGAAGGGGTGTTTTCGATGTGGTGCTGAAAACCACTTCAAGAGGAACTGTCCGCTGATGAGGCAGAATCGTGACAACAGCAGCAACCAGAGCAACGGGAACAATAACGGAGACAATAAGGATAACCGCAGGACTGGTGAGCATGAGTTCCTAAATGGACAAGAGGAAGAAAGAAACAACCCCAACGTTGTGGCGGGTAAGTTCCTACCAGACAATTTCCTTATTTCTATTTTAGTTGATTTGGGTGCAGAGGTTAGATATGTGTTCCTAAGAGTTAGTCAGGTGCTTAAGCGTACCCCCCTTTACCCTTAAAACACCAAACATGTTGTAGAACTAGCTAATGGTGAATGTCTTAAGGGCACACACACAGTTAAGGGTTGTAACCTCGTCTTAGCTGGTCAGACCTTCTCTATCGATCTTATTCCTATCGTACTTAGTAGCCTCGACGCTGTTATTAGGAAGGATTGATTATCTCACCATTAAGCGGAAATTCTTTGCAACAAGAAGATTGTCCGCATCCCTCGTTCTGGTAAAGGACCCCTCGTGATTCGTGGCGACAAGAGTGGTGCTGTTGTGGGCATCATCTCTTTCCTTAAGGCCCAGAAGTATTTGCAAAAGGGCCACACTGTTGTCCTAGCCCTCGTTTCTGATACATCCTCGGAAGAAAGGAAGATAGAAGACATACCTATTGTACGTGATTTTCCTAAGGTATTTCCTGAGGAATTGCCTGGTCTTCCGCCTCATCGTCAAGTTGAGTTTCAAATCGAGCTAGCTCCTGGAGCAGCGCCCATAGCTCGAGCACCTTATCGTCTAGCTCCATCAAAACTAGAAGAACTGTCCACGCAATTACAAGAACTCTTGGAAAAGGGTTTTATACGTCCTACCTCTTCGTCCTGGGGAGCTCAAGTCTTGTTTGTGAAGAAGAAAGACGGTACTTTCAGAATGTGTATTGACTATCGCGAACTTAACAAGGTGACCGTGAAGAATCGTTATCCTCTTCCACGTATTGACGACTAGTTCGACCAGCTGCAAGGATCAAGCTTTTACTCTAAGATTGATTTGAGATCGGGATACCATCAGCTGAGAGTCTGAGAGGAGGACGTCTCCAAAGAAGCATTCAGAACTCGTTATGGATACTACGAGTTTCTGGTTATGCCTTTCGGATTGACGAATGCACCTGCAGTCTTCAGGGATCTCATGAACAGAGTATGCAAACCTTACCTAGATAAGTTCGTTATTGTTTTCATCGACGACATCCTGATCTATTCTAAGAGTCAGGAGGAACACGAGCAGCATCTACGACTTATGTTGGAACTTCTTCGAACAGAGCAATTGTATGCCAAATTTTCAAAATGTGACTTCTCGCTTCGCGAAGTCCACTTTCTAGGCCATGTGGTAAACAAGGATGGAATTCATGTGGATCCGTCTAAGGTTGAATCGATCAAGAACTGGCCTGCACCCCGTACACCAATAGAAATCCGCCAATTCTTGGGTTTGACTGGATATTACAGAAGGTTCATCAAGGATTTCTCCAAGATCGCGCAACCTCTCACTTCACTGACTCAGAAAGGTGTCACCTATCATTTGGGTGATGCACAGGAGTCCGCATTTCAGCACTTAAAAGACAGACTTTGTAGCGCGCCTATCCTCTCATTGCCTGAAGGCACAGATGATTTTGTGGTTTATTGCGACGCTTCCATCCAAGGACTTGGTTGCGTGTTGATGCAACGTGACAAGGTCATTGCCTACGCATCACGCCAACTTAAGGTTCACGAAAGGAACTACACTACGCACGACTTGGAATTGGGAGCAGTTGTTTTCGCACTTAAGATATGGAGACATTACCTGTACGGTACCAAGTACACCATTTACACCGTTCACAGGAGTCTCGCGCATATCTTTAAGCAAAAGGAGTTAAACATGCGACAACGCCGATGGGTCGAGCTCTTGAATGATTTCGAATGTGCGATCAAGTATCATCCGGGCAAAGCCAATGTTGTGGCTGACGCCCTCAGTCGAAAGGATACTATACCTAAGCGTGTACGTGCGTTACAACTTACCATTCACTCTAACCTTCCCGCTCAAATTCGTGATGCTCAGGTTGAAGCATTGAAAGCAGAAAACATCAGGGCTGAGTCCCTGCGAGGGTCGAGGCAGTGGTTAGAACAGAAGGAAGACGGCGCTTACTATGTTAACGGACGCATCTGGGTTCCACTTTATGGAAACTTGCGCGAACTTGTGATGGACAAAGCGCACAAGTCTCGTTATTCTGTACATCCTGGTTCGGATAAAATGTACCATGATCTCAAGACTACATACTGGTGGCCTAGCATGAAAGCTCACATAGCAACCTACATTAGCAAGTGTTTGACTTGTGCGAGAGTCAAGACCGAATATCAGAAACCCTCAGGACTACTTCAACAACCAGAGATCCCGAAATGGAAATGGGAGCAGATTTCCATGGATTTCGTTACCGGTCTGCCTAGATCCCAACGCGGAAATGATACCATTTGGGTGATCGTGGATCGACTGACCAAGTCTGCACATTTTCTGGCTATCAAGGAAACGGATAAGTTTTCTATTCTAGCAGACATCTACCTAAAGGAAGTAGTATCAAGGCACAGAGTGCCAACCTCCATCATTTCGGATCGTGACTCACGTTTTACATCTGAACTGTGGCAAGCTATGCACAAGTCCTTTGGCTCTCGATTAGACATGAGCATGGCATATCACCCAAAGATGGATGGGCAATCTGAACGCACAATCCAAACCCTTGAAGACATGCTTAGGGCATGTGTAATCGACTTCGGTAATGGGTGGGAAAAACATCTCCCGTTAGTGGAGTTTTCGTATAACAACAGCTACCACACCAGTATCCAGGCTGCTCTGTTCGAGGCATTGTATGGACGTAAATGCATATCACCTCTTTGTTGGGCAGAAGTTGGCGACAGCGAAATCATAGGCCCAGAACTTGTAGTGGATACAACCGAAAGGATTGCTCAGATACGACAACGAATGGCGGCAGTTTGTGACCGTCAGAAAAGCTATGCGGATAAGCGAAGGAAACCACTCGAGTTCCAGGTTGGGGATCGAGTGCTACTTAAAGTCTCACCATGGAAAGGTGTAGTTCGTTTTGGCAAACGAGGCAAACTCAACCCGCGATATGTTGGACCCTTTGAAATCATTGGAAGATTGGCAAGGTGGCCTACAGGCTGAATCTACCGACAGAACTCAGCGGAGTTCACAATGTTTTCCATGTGTCAAATCTGAAGAAGTGTCTGTCAGATGAGACCCTCATAGTTCCCTTAAAGGAGCTCACTATCGACGACCAGCTGCGATTCGTCGAGGAACCAGTAGAGATTACTGATCGAGATGTTAAGATTCTCAAACAAACCAGAATACCTCTTGTCCGAGTTCGTTGGAATTCCCATCGTGGCCCAGAGTATACCTGGGAACGAGAAGACCAAATGAAACTCAAGTATCCCCAGTTGTTTAAGAAGAGTGCAACCACTACTGAGGCTAAAGCAACTGCAGAATTTCGGGACGAAATTCCAAACCAACGGGGGGATGATGTGACACCCCAAGAAAACTAGGAAACCAACGCAACATAACTAGCTTCCTCAGTAACCACGTGCTAAATTTTGGGACGAAATTTTCTTAACAGGGGAAGAATGTGACAACCCTCATAATTCCATGAATCTGTACAATTTATTAATGATGATTAAAGTGCTTGATGACTGTGCTGAATCACTTAACTGTTTTCTGATTACTGTGTTATACTTACATGTGCTTGCTAACATACTAGTAGTATACAGAAAAGTTACTAAATAGTCCGGTATGCTTTCCCGAGTGTTGAAAATTAAAAATGTGACACAAAAAGATATATAAAAGACACTTTACAGAATAATTAAGCACTTTAACGAAACGGTATCTAACGAAACAACCGGACATTACCCGGAACACAAAAATATTGTCAAACACATTGTTTTTATTTTTCTAAGCTAGTTAGGGTCCCCGAACACCCTAACACACTATATATTTCATAACACACCATAATGCACTAACTAAACACTTGATTCCTAACTAAATTAGTAACTAAACATTGAAACCCAACCCTATACCCCCCCCCCCCTTTGGAGACGGTTACCATGGGTGTGCCCACCCATGGATTTGTTTAATATTTTATTTGATATTGTTGGTAATTAAGAAACATGTTACACAAAGGTTAAAGGTGATGATGGGTTATAAAATGGCACAAGGGATCTTAACAATTCATTCTTTACACATCAAACCACAAACACTTCTCTCCTCCTCTCCTTGTGTGTTCGGCCGACCCCAAGCACAACCATCACCACCATCACTTGATCAATTTCAACCATTCTAAGAGCATCCAAGGGTGTTAGTGATCATACAACGAAGCTCGGTGTGTTCGGAAGCTCAAGGACCTCTCTTATCTTCTTTTAACCACCACTTTTCATCACTTGAACTCCCCTAGCCTTGTGCTAGTGGTAAGTCTCTTAGATCTTCATCCACTTCATTTTTTTGATGGTTAATAGTTAAAAGAATGATGAAATCCCAAGAAACACTAAAAACATAAACAAAGTCTTGAACATAAACTAACTTAGTGATAAAGTATGGTTAAAATGATGAAGAAATCATGATATTCATGTGTTGTTATGCTTGTTGGTTATTGTTTAATCATGTAGTTGATATGGATCATCATATGGACTTGCTAGATCATGATTAAAAACATGATCTAGCAAGATGAGAAAGATAAAATGTTGTAGGATGATGGAATCATCCACACATAAACTATGAACTTGAATAAATGAATGTTTTCTTGAAAAATAAAGATCAAAGTAGGTTATAAACATGTAGATCTAAAGATCCATGAGTGGTCTTCCAAAAGAACCAAGATAAGACGTAAGTGTCGCTCCTTCCTCAGGAGCTCCAAGATAAGACGTAAGTGTCGCTCGTGGTCTTCCTTGCTCTTGGAGTAGATCAAGATGTCGTCAATGAACACAATAACAAAATCGTCGAGATACGGTTTGCACACGCGGTTCATGAGATCCATGAAAACCGCTGGTGCGTTAGTCAACCCAAATGGCATAACCAAAAACTCATAGTGGCCATACCGCATTCGAAAAGCCGTTCTGGGAACATCCTTCTCTCGGACTCGTACCTGATGATAGCCCGACCTTAAGTCGATCTTGGAATAGAAACTTGACCCTTGCAACTAGTCAAACAGATCGTAGATACGTGGTAAATGATAACGGTTCTTGACGGTTACCTTGTTGAGTTCACGATAATCTATACACATCTGAAAGGACCCATCCTTCTTCTTCACGAACAACACTGGGGCTCCCCAAGGCGAAGAGCTGGGTCGGATAAAACCTCTATCCAACAGCTCTTGGAGATGATTTTATCAACTCCTGCAACTCTCCTGGTGCAAGATGATAAGGAGCACGAGCAATCGGAGCTGCTCCTGGCGTGAGGTCAATCTGAAATTCCACCTGACGATGTGGAGGTAAACCAAGAAGCTCTTCAGGAAACACATCAGGGAACTCATGAACCATTGGAAAGTCTTCGATCCTCCTCTCATCAGGTTGAGATGATACTAGCCATTGCACCACTACGATGACCCTGAACCGACAAAGATTCTCCACTAGGGAGAGGGATACGCACGATTTTCTCTTTACAGAGAATTTCCGCCCGATGCCTAGACAACCAGTCCATGCCAACTACCACATCAAAACTTCTAAGAGTGACATGGAGTAGGTCAATGTCAAACACTTGACCCAAAAGATCGAGTTTACACCCAACGAGGACATGTGAAGCTTCAGTCGATTTACCATCAGCTAGTTCTACTATATGTTTAGTTACAAAAGGTGTAGGACTCAACCCGAACTGACGACTGAACCCCATAGATACATAACTCCAATCGGCACCAGAGTCGAATAAAACAGAAGCAAATAGATCATTTACCGAAAATTTACCAGTCACTACATTGCCATCTGTCACACCCCGACCGCGTTAAAACAACAAACCGCGGCGGAAACATCGGGGAGTGTAGCAACAGAATTATTGTTTCACAACAATGGTATTTAAAGTTATGTTTTATTTATTAACAAAGTGGATTACATTGTCTTTAAAACACAGAAACAAGGAGTACATAACATAAGTTAAACTAGTCTTGCTTCATTTTATGTCACTAAGGCACAGGTCCGCCTAAGTGTATCTTGATCATTCCTACGCAACAGCTCCTGAAAACACATGTGAAAATAGGTACGTCAGCATAAAAATGCCTGTGAGATACATAGGTTTTTGTTAAAATAGAATTCATGACTTAAGTTTAAAGAAATGTTTAATAAAAGTTAGTCATGAATCTTGTTAAATGTTTTCCTTTATAAATCATACGAAAATTTGATAAGAAATCCGATTATATAAAAGAAAGGTGTATGGTTAATCAAATAACCAAGTAAATGAGTTGTATAAAATAACTGTTTGTAAAACAATGTCTTGTGAAGATATGTTATTTATGTAAAATGTAATATGTCTATATTGAAATGGTTTAAATAACGCTAGGATATGTAATATCATAAAAGAACTTATATATAGGAAGTACCAGCGGCGTATCCACCTTGCTTTTATCATATCACACACGCCTCGTTACTTAAATCAGTTACCCAAACAAACCACCAAAAATGTCTTGTTTAAACCAATTGTCAAATGTTTATGTGTAAACCATGTCTATTGTCAAATGTCAATCATGTAATGTGTAAACCAATGTCAAAATATTTATGTGTAAACAATGTCTATTGTCAAATGTAAATCATGTAATGTGTAATCAAATGTCATGTATGGCAAGTGAAATATGTCAACTAAATGCCATAGGTAAAATGCACAAAACAAGGTATTGAAATAAATCAAAGTTATGTTTTGTAAAATAACTGCATGCTCTACTGATACAAACATCTATGCGGTATTGTAAAATGCATACATTCAAGCCTCGCGACTGTGGGGACAAACCCTTAAACAAATTAAAGGTTTATCTAAGTTATGTATATTGGATTCAGTCATTCCTTCCACCCAAACAAACCTAGGATTTCAGGAACGGGAGTTGTCAATTCCTATGGTACCATTACTTACTACCAAGCGGCGTAGCTAATGTTAATGAATGTATTTTTGTCCCATTTAAACAAAACAAATGTCATACCAAAATGTAAGCATGTTATGTGAAAACAATGTACTAAGTATGCAATAAATGCACATACATAGCATGTGATATAAAACAATGTACTAAGTATGCAATAAATGAACATTCATAGCATGTGATGTAAAACAATGTACTAAGTATGCACTAAGTGAACATACATAGCATGTGATGTAAAACCATGTACTAAGTATGAAATAAATGAACATACATAGTATAAAACATGGATGAAATCATGTTCTATATGTGTACTAATGAACATAGCATGTATCTGATATGAAAACATGAAAAGCACGAAAGTAATAAGTAGGCACATATGTTTCACCCCAAAATGTTTGAAAAATAGTAAAAGAGGGGACTATGTACTCAACTGAGATTGCTCAATAGTCTTTGAATAACAACCAAGCAATGCTAGAAGATCACGGAATCAATTGGCACCCAATATAGGTAACTATGTTAATAAACCGGACCTGAATCGGAGGATCGGATAAAATGAGGTTTCGTAAACCAAATGAGTATAGGAACTCATGTAATATGGTTTAACAAAGCCTACATTCTAAAACGAAACCTAACCTAAGTGCTTACGACCCATTACGACCCGTTTAGGTAGCTTACGCTACTTTAACGCGTCGTTCATGTAAAACGCGTTCGGACCACCTAACTAGTCCTATGATAAGTAATATATGCCTTAACATGTCTAATAATGTTGCCTAATCAGTTTAGATGTCAAAATTTAGGTTACATATGCTTAAAATGAATTTATGCGCAAAAAGGGTATTTTGGTCATTTTCCTAAGGCATATAAACTACCTATCATACAACTAACTAAACGTAGTGACCATAAGGTATAACCTTGGAAGGTTATTCCCTATACAACTATGGTCACAAAATGTGTTTGGTCGGATCCTAATGATCGACCAAACGGGTCGGGTTCGAAAGTCTAAGCGGTTGTTTAGACCGCTTATCTTACGACCCTATATAAGCACTAAACCTAAAGTGACGAGTTAAACATGTCAAAACATGTTTAACGAAGTTTGAAAACATGTTTGATATCAAAACAAAGGGTTTTGATACCCAAGAATAGTTTGGTTGCAAAATACGCATAAACACGTATTTTGACCGTAACCATGACTCGTCACTATGCCTAAATAACGTGGTAATCAGTAGGTATAGTCACAAGGGACTATGACCATCGTGATTACGCTCACGTTGCGAAGTTCAAACGAACTTCGTGTTGACCATAAACTGGTCAAATCTGAAAGTCAAATATAGTTTGACTTTCGTGCTTAAAACGCGTAAAAGAACGAAAGAGACTTACAAGAGGTCCAAGAAATGGAGATTTGATCTAGATATTCTCAGGTATGAAGGTTTTTATCCTTCAACTTAGAGAAATCAGATCGAAGTGTGAGTTTGGAGTGAAATGGAAGTGGGTATTTATAGGAAATCCACAACCGTTAGGATCGTTCCTTGATTTTTGAGCTTCAATCTTGGCCCTCCATGTGTACCCACTGTTTTACAATACTAGGGGAGTCCAAAACCAACTCCAAGTATTGCAAAAATTGCATAAAAACCCCTGAAAATCAACCCAGTTGCTGAAAATTGTTCTGCTGAAAAAGGTCGCTCTCGCGCCATGCGAGAGGAGCACCTGGGTCTGGCGCGTGGCATGAGGGAGCCTGTTTTTGAAAAAGTTTCATTTTTGGCAGAACAGGTCCCTGCATGCTATAAAGTTGATTTTTGACACGTTTAAGCCACATTAACCCATTTTCAAGGCTCAATAATGATGCCAAAGTATAGGGGACATAAAATATGCTTGGAAATACCTCGGATGTCGGTTCGTTTGGTCGTACGGTTGCGTTGTTCGGTTAATTACGACGAAACACGAACGGACGCGAAAAACGATCTAAATTACGTGACGAATGGAATTTTATCTTGCCAATCACTAAAATAAAATATTTTAATGATTATATAAATTTTTGGATGTCCAGATATATTCAGAACGTAAGATATGCTCGAAAATGCAAACTTATGCACTTTTTGACGCTTTTAGTCCCTGATTGACCAAAAAGTTTATTTTAGCACACCGAACCCCTCAAAGCCTATTTCTAAGCTATGTAAAGGATATTTAGGGTATGTTTAACTTATGATCAAGTTCCGGAATGTTCGTTACAGTACGAATCAGCATACTTTCGCAGTTTGTTGAAATTAGTCCCTGTAAGCGAATAAACTTGATTTTGCCATACCAAAGCCTTCAAAACTTATTTCTAAGTTATGTAAAGGTTATTTAAGGTATGTTAAGCATAAATTGATGTTCCGGAGTGTTTGTCATGTTAAACTGATTACGTTACGCATCAGTTTGCGTATAACTTTCCAGAAAGCGGTATAGAGTTTGAAATTGAACAAAGTCAAAACATGAAAAATGTCAAACATAAACAAACAAATATTGGGATCAAATAACATTGTTTTATTGATAACTAAGCTGATTAAGGTTTATACAATGATTACAAGCACAGATGTCACAGTCTCCCCTACTTGTGGAAATTTCGTCCCGAAATTTATTTAAAGGAAACTTGTGAGAAAAGATATGGATATTTCGCCTTCATTTGATCTTCACGTTCCCAAGTAAATTCTGGTCCACATTTAGATTCCCAGTGAACTTTGACAAGTGGAATGAGCTTGCGCTTGAGCCATTTGACTGTTCCATGATTTCCACTGGTTTCTCAACAAAATGCATCGTGTTATCCACACGAATTTCATCAAGCGGTATGTGGAGGTCCTCATCAGCTAGACACTTCTTGAGATTGGACACGTGAAAGGTTGGATGAACATTTCCAAGTTCAGCAGGTAACTTGAGTCTGTAGGCTACCTTTCCGATTCTTTCGACGATCTTGAATGGTCCAACATATCTAGGTGCAAGTTTTCCTGTCTTTCCAAATCTGATCACACCTTTCCAAGGTGAGACCTTAAGTAATACGTGATCACCGACTTGAAATTCCAAGGGCTTGCGTCATCGGTCCGCGTAACTCTTTTGACGGCTTCTAGCTGTCTGAAGGTTATCGCTAACTTTATTAACCTTATCTGTTGTCTCTAGAATGAGGTCAGGTCTAGTAAGCTGAGCCTCACTGATCTCATTCCAGCAGACTGGTGAACGACATTTTCGACCATAGAGAGCCTCTAAAGGAGCCATGTTGATGCTGGAGTGATAACTGTTGTTGTAGGAGAATTCAATCAACGGAAGATACGAATCCCAATTACCACCAAAATCGATCACACAAGCTCTTAGCATATCCTCCAAAGTCTGGATTGTTCTTTCAAATTGACCATCTGATTGCGGATGGTAAGCTGTGCTCAAATTAAGTTGGGTTCCCATAGCAGATTGCATGGTTCTCCAAAAACGAGATGAGAACCGAGCATCTCTGTCAGAAATAATGTTTAATGGAACGCCATGACGGGATACTATCTCATCCATATAGATTTTAGCAAGCTTGTCAGCAGATAGATCCTCACGGATCGGCAAGAAATGTGCTGACTTAGTAAGACGGTCAACGACTACCCAAATAGCGTCATGAACTCTTTTAGTGCGTGGAAGTTTGGTAATAAGATCCATAGCAATGTTTTCCCATTTCCAAACTAGAATCTCTGGGTGCTCCAATAAACCAGAGGGATGTTGATGTTCAGCCTTAACCTTAAGGCAAGTAAGGCATTTGGATACGTACAAGGCAATGTCTTTCTTCATACCAGGCCACCAATACTGAGTACGAAGATCCTTATACATTTTGTCTGCACCAGGATGAATAGAATAACGAGACTTGTGAGCTTCATCCATAAGCAAGGTGTGAAGATTGTCTTGACTTGGGACCCACAAACGGTCCATGAAATAATACGATCCTTCGTCTTTAAGCTCTAGATCAGGCTTGATATGAAATGGTAATTCCTTACCCATCAAATCTTGTGAAACACAAGCATGTTGAGCCTGAGAAATGCAAGTTTGAAAATCAAATTGCATTGACACAGTGAAGCTTGACACGTTCCTTACGACTTAATGCGTCAGCCACGACATTCGCCTTACCAGGATGGTAGCGAATTTCACAGTCATAGTCGTTTAGAAGTTCAACCCAACGTCGTTGCCTCATGTTGAGTTCTTTCTGATTGAAGATGTGCTGAAGACTCTTGTGGTAAGTGAAAACTACACATTTTGTACCATACAAATAGTGTCTCCAGATCTTGAGAGCGAATACAACTGCACCTAACTCAAGATCATGAGTGGTGTAGTTCTTCTCGTGTACCTTCAACTGCCTTAATGCATATGCTATGACTTTGTTCCTTTGCATGAGAACACATCCAAGACCCAAGTTTGATGCATCACAATACACGACAAAATCATCATTGCCCTCAGGTAAAGATAGAATAGGTGCATCACAAAGTTTCTGTTTCAAGGTCTGAAAAGCTTCTTCCTGTTTAGATCCCCAATTAAAGGGTTTGTTCTTCTGAGTTAGAGCAGTTAGAGGAACTTCAATCTTCGAGAAGTTTTCGATAAAGCGGCGGTCATAACCCGCAAGACCAAGGAAAGAACGAACTTCAGTGGGTGTAGTAGGTGTATCCCAATCCTTAATCGCGCTGATCTTGGAGGGATCAACATGGATACCTTGTTCATTGACAATATGCCCCAAAAATTGAACTTCCTTAAGCCAAAATTCACATTTAGAGAATTTGGCAAAAAGTTGCTCTTTCTTCAGGAGTTCCAGAGTAAGACGAAGATGCTGCTCATGATCAGCTCGAGTCTTGGAATATATCAAGATGTCTTCAATGAAAACGATGATGAACTTATCCAAATAAGGCTTATAAACCCTATTCATCAAGTCCATGAAAACAGCAGGAGCATTTGTTAAACTGAATGGCATAACTGTGAACTCATAATGCCCACTTAGAGTGTGGAAAGCAGTCTTGGGAATATCTTCTTCAAGCAGATGAAGCTGATGATACCCAGAACACAGATCAATCTTTGAAAAATAAGAAGCACCTTGTAACTGATCAAAGAGATCATCAATGCAAGGTAGGGGATATCGATTCTTGATGGTAAGCTTGTTAAGCTCACGGTAATTGATGCACATTCTGAAAGATCCATCCTTCTTCTTGACAAAAAGAACGGGAGCACCCCAAGGTGAATATCTAGGACGAATAAAACCTTTGTCAGAAAGCTCTTGAAGCTGCTTAGATGACTCTTGCATCTCAGACGGTGCAAGACGATATGGAGATCTAGCAATAGGATTAGCACCAGGTACAAGATCAATACTGAACTCGACTTGGCGTGCTGGGGGTAAACCAGGTAACTCTTCAGGAAACACTTCAGGATAATCCCGAACAACAGGGATATCTTGAATAGACTTACCTTTGCCTTTATCTGCTACGACATGTGCCAAGAAGGCCACATAGTTCTTGCGCAGATACTTCCGAGCTTGAGTACAAGACATGAGTTTGAGGCTACTAGCAGGTTTCTCACCACGAACCTCTAAGATCTTACCTGTCGAAAGCAGTACACAAACAATCTTCTCAAAACAAACTACCTCTGCGCAATTCTTGGCTAACCAATCCATTCCCACTATAATGTCGAAGCTTCCAAGTTGCATTGGTGTGAGGTCGATAGGAAAAAGATGTTTATTAAGGTTCAACTGGCAATTCCGGAGAACAGAATCGAGAATAACAGGTTCACCACTAGCAACTTCCACTGTCAAGGGCTTTCCTAGTTTCGTTCTAGACATACGAAGCAAAGGCTCGAAAGACAATGACACAAAACTCTTATCGGCACCCGAATAAAAAAGAACAGAAGCAGACTGATTGTTAACAAAGAACGTATCGTTGACCACCTCATTGTCTGCACGCGCTTCGTTAGCATTCATGTTGAAGACTCGACCACGAGCCTGAGCCTGATTTGCATTGGCCAATCTTGGACACTGGTTCCTGTAGTGGGTCAGATCCCCACAGTTGTAGCACGAGCCAGGAGGATAATGAGGTTGTGCAGCTTGAGCCTGTTGTTGAGCAAGTGGTTGAGCAGCCTGCTGAGCTGGGTTACGTGCGGCTTGGTTTGGAGGAAAATGACAAACATCGGTGAGATGACCAGATTTTCCACAATTACCACAGAAACGACACTGAACTTGCGGTTGATTGTGACTATTTCATTTGTTGCACAACGGTGCATTACCAACATACTTTCTCTTTGCTGGTGGTTGTGCGGGCTGGTTGGGGGCTGCCTGGTTAACTTGAGCAGTAACAGCGAAATTTTGAGAAGACTTGCGCTTCCTAGACCCTTTCGAAGAACCACATTTCTTTCCCTTCTTGTTTTCATCCTTATCAGACGATTGTTTCTTACCCTTGTCACCCTTCCTATGTAGCTTACCCTTTCGGACCTGCGACTCAGTCAAAGTCGCAGCTAACTCGATTGCCTGACGAACTATGGTAGGGTTACTACCAGTGACGATGTCTTGCACGGAGTCAGGTAAACCATCAATATACCTTTCGATAGCTTTCTCGAGTGGGGTAACCATTGTAGGGCATAGCAAACTCAACTCTTCATACCTATCAGTGTAAGACCGGTGCTCACCACTATCCTGTTTCAAGTCATCAAACTCCCTTTCTAAAGCCCTTAGTTCATGACGAGGACATAATTCCCTCATTATAAGAGCCCTAAGCTCGGCCCAAGTCTATGCTAAAGCAACCTCAGCACCACGGTCTCTCATAACTCCATTCCACCATGTAAGAGCCCTCTTTTGAAATACCCTGGAAGCAAATTCGACTTTGCGATTATTAGGACACTAAGCATGATGAAACGTACTCTCAATGCTCTCGAACCACTGTAGGAGCCCAGTTGCTCCCTCAGAACCACTAAACTTGAGTGGTTTAGCCGAGTTGAAACTCTTGAAGTTGCATGGAGAATTTTGGTTATTGTTGGCTTGGTTAACTTGAGCAACAATGTCTGGGAGTACAACAGCCATTTGCTGCACAATGATTGCTGCCATTTCGGCATTAGGTAGCGGATTTTTGCGTCGAGGAGGAATTCTAAAAGAGGAAACATGAGGGAAAACGAGTGAGATGATTAGATGAAAAGAATGAGATGATACAAAAATTGACAAAAGCAAAGATGGTGGTCATTCGTCCGTACCACAAAGCAAACAAACGACACACAGTGGCTAATCAAAGTAAATGGGTCAAAAATAATGTATCACGAAGACATGCTTTAGCCTATAAGTGGACACTCACCCCAAGAGTTCCCAGGTAAGAGTGACTGGTCCGATTATGTGGATTTGTACGAACACTCTAGCCTAGACAGAAAACTCGAGATACAGGCATCCACCCTTCCAGATTTCACGTGTTCACATTATTTAGACCCAAAACTTTGACGATATTTTGAAAACTTAGAAGGCAAAAGGCTAAAAGAATCATTCAAGAATGGATGATTGAATTTTCAAAATCATTTTGAAAAATTGGAGGGTTCAAAACCTTATAACAAATCATTTAAAAACAGGTGATTGATTTTCAAAAATCGTTTTGGGAAAATTGAGTTCTTGTTTTGGTAATCACCTCAGGATAGGTGAAGTGCATGTTTTAAGATCTAAACACAAACTAACTTATGTTAGGGTCCTAGAAAAGTTACAGTCTAGGTCAAAGCATTACTAATAACCTAATTCCCTATAACCATTGACTCTGATACCAACTCTTCTGTCACACCCCGACCACGTTAAAACAACAAACCGCGACGGAAACGTCGGGGAGTGTAGCAATAAAATTATTGTTTCACAACAATGGTATTTAAAGTTATGTTTTATTTATTAACAAAGTGGATTACATTGTCTTAAAACACAGAAACAAGGAGTACATCACATAAGTTAAACTAGTCTTGCTTCATTTTATGCCACTAAGGCACAGGTCCGCCTAAGTGTATCTTGATCATTCCTACGCAACAGCTCCTGAAAACACATATGAAAATAGGTACGTTAGCATAAAAATGCCTGTGAGATACATATGTTTTTGTTAAAATAGAATTCATGACTTAAGTTTAAAGAAATGTTTAATAAAAGTTAGTCATGAATCTTGTTAAATGTTTTCTTTTATAAATCATACGAAAATTTGATAAGAAATCCGATTATATAAAAGAAAGGTGTATGGTTAATCAAATAACCAAGTAAATAAGTTGTATAAAATAACTGTTTGTAAAACAATGTCTTGTGAAGATATGTTATTTATGTAAAATGTAATATGTCTAAATTGAAATGGTTTAAATAACGCTACGATATGTAATATCATAAAAGCACTTATATATTGGAAGTACCAGCGGTGTATCCACCATGCTTTTATCATATCACACACGCCTCGTTACTTAAATCACTTACCCAAACAAACCACCAAAAATGTCTTGTTTAAACCAATTGTCAAATGTTTATGTGTAAACCATGTCTATTGTCAAATGTCAATCATGTAATGTGTAAACCAATGTCAAAATGTTTATGTGTAAACAATGTCTATTGTCAAATGTAAATCATGTAATGTGTAATCAAATGTCATGTATGGCAAGTGAAATATGTCAACTAAATGCCATAGGTAAAATGCACAAAACAAGGTATTGAAATAAATCAAAGTTATATTTTGTAAAATAACTGCATGCTCTACTGATACAAACATCTACGCGGTATTGTAAAATGCATACATTCAAGCCTTGCGACTGTGGCGACAAACCCTTAAACAAATTAAAGGTTTATCTAAGTTATGTATATTGGATTCAGTCATTCCTTCCACCCAAACAAACCTAGGATTTCAGGAACGGGAGTTGTCAATTCCTATGGTACCATTACTTACTACCAAGCGGCGTAGCTAATGTTAATGAATGTATTTTTGTCCCATTTAAACAAACCAAATGTCATACTAAAATGTAAGCATGTTATGTGAAAACAATGTACTAAGTATGCAATAAATGCACATACATAGCATGTGATGTAAAACAATGTACTAAGTATGCAATAAATGAACATACATAGCATGTGATGTAAAACAATGTACTAAGTATGCACTAAATGAACACACATAGCATGTGATGTAAAATAATGTACTAAGTATGAAATAAGTGAACATACATAGCATAAAACATGGATGAAATTATGTACTATATGTGTACTAATGAACATAGCATGTATCTGATATGAAAACATGAAAAGAACGAAAGTAACAAGTAGGCACATGTGTTTCACCCCAAAATGTTTGAAAAACAGTTAAAGAGGGGACTATGTACTCACTTGAGATTGCTCAATAGTCTTTGAATAACAACCAAGCAATGCTAGAAGATCACGGAATCAATCGGCACCGAATATAGGTAACTATGTTAATAAACCGGACCTGAATCGGAGGATCGGATAAAATGAGGTTTCGTAAACCAAATGAGTATAGGAACTCATGTAATATGGTTTAACAAAGCCTACATTCTAAAACAAAACCTAACCTAAGTGCTTACGACCCATTACGACCCGTTTAGGTAGCTAACGCTACTTTAACGCGTCGTTCGCGTAAAACGCGTTCGGACCGCCTAACTAGTCCTATGATAAGTATTATATTCCTTGATAGCAGAAACACGTGGTGGTAGCGAGCCACACTCCACCTTCTGATCCGTGATCTTGTGGGCTAAGCGGATGATTCGAGGCGGGTTGTCAAGATTTGCAGCAGTGATCAAACTCTTGACTGACGGTGCTAAACCCTTGATGCAATTCGATTCTTCGGGGTAGTGGTCGTGATAAGTTAGGACCCATATTCACGAGCTCATGTGACCTTTTTGTATACGCTTCAATTTCAGACCCTTCCATCTTGAAATTGTAATACTCGTTCTCAAGCTTCTGGATCTCATCACGAGGACAGTACTCCTCTCGCATCAACTCCTTGAAATCATCCCAAGTAGTTGCATTAGCCATTTCAATGCCCAACATTTGCACCTGGGCATTCCACCAAGTTAAGGCACCATCCTCCAATGTTCCTATAGCATACTTTACCCGGTCCCCCACGGGACAGTTACACATAGCAAAGACCGACTCTGCCTTCTCAAACCAACGTTGGAGTCCCACAGCTCCTTCGGTCCCACTGAACGTCTGTGGCTTACAATCCATGAAAGTCTTAAACGTGCAAACATGTGGATTGTTTTGATTTGCAGGTTGACCTAAAAACGAAAGAGAGTACAACACACAGTTAAAATTTGGGTACGCCACACAGGGATAAGGAATAAATGGGCACATATCGTACCAGCCTGATAAGCCGCTAGGGCTTCAGCCACACGAGTGTTGATCAAGTTAGTTAATTCGGCCTAAGTCATAGCAATGTTGCAGCGTCCATGGCCTCGTCCGCTCATGATTCTATAGAAGAAAAGGGAAAAGGTTACGAGTCGAAATAAGGTAGGAGTCAAACCTCCTAATGACTTCTACAGACTACTGAGTTTACATCAAACAACAGAGCGGAACCCCTCTCACACTCGTTAAGCCTCACTGAGACTCACATGCACCCCACATTATTATTATGTGTGCACCCATAATAATAAGGCAATTTTCATGCTTATCTCAGTGCCTTTTAACTTGCGCTAAAAGGTTCCCCACATCCAAATAGATAACGAAAGGTATTACAGGATTAAGAATCACAATAGTCGAAGGGTAGTGTCACACTAACAGATCACATAACAGGGGTTGGTAACATAAGGACTCATACTGCAGTGCCAAGTGTGCATTCACGTGTAATGTCATACATAAGTGTACACTAGATATACAATGCAATAGTAAACGAGAAACGAACCTTGCAGTCTGGAGTTGAGTGTCATGGTCGATTTCGGAACTGTTCGGTTATAGTCTGGTTTTATGAGAACGTTTTAAAACCAAGTTCACTATAACCAGTGGCTCTGATACCAAACTGTCACACCCCCAAAATACCACCCACGAAAACCCCGTTAGGCGTGTGACGTACCAATAGCGAGCCACTAATCATGTTGAACCCATAACAAGTTTTCAAATGAAATTTCCAATTATTATGAAATGTACCAACAATAAGTTTAATGAAAATTCAATAAGTTCAGCGGAAGCAATAAGTAAATCAAGTTTAAATGTTTCAAAGCAAGTATGTATTGTCAACAATCAGATCATGAGTATCCAATCAGCTCGACACATGACCCCTCCAGCTACTCCAGACATCAGGTTCCAAATCCAAGTAATCTAACGACCTGCGAGCATGCAACAAGTGTATCAGACAACGCTGGTGAGTTCATAGTTTGTGAAAACGTTAGTTACCAAGTGTTTAGTTCAGTTCATTGAATATAATGTAGATAATAACTCAAGTACCGTACAAGATGGCTACCAGATTGTTTTGCCCGTCCCCAATGCCCCTATCCAAACATTGGTCATGATTTAAGGTCATTAGTTCACGCCAGTCCTCTCAGGTACGGTGTGAGGTTGCCAAGCCTAATAGCACTATCAACTAACACCCCGTTACCTCTCAGGTAACTTTTCGGTATAAGATGGGACTTAAAATGATAGGAAGAGTGTATTATCTAACATTCCCATTTTACCCAAATGATTTATCCCTCTCAGGGATACCCATTTGACTGTCCCAACCACCGGGACGCATGCTCAAGAGAAATGAACTCACCTTAGATTGCTCGGTGTGTTATGCTACGCTATTCGTCCAAGTTGGTCAACCAAATCCTATTGTGTTTATCACTAATAATCAGTTCCGTGTGCAAATAAATTACATTCTCTATGCATACATCAAATAAGTATCATGCAAGTATTTACACATATTGTTTCACATGCTATAACAGTAATTCACGTATTCATATCATTCATCATGTATACGTAGTAAACCCTTGGCTACATACACCTTCGTATTACATGTTTGTGCATCACCTAACAATTCAGCAATCCAATCAGTTTGTTATACCAGTGTACGGCCCAATTAACCCAGGCCCATCATCAAGTACGGTCCACACTCATGTGTGTGTGACCTGGTCATGTGGTGCGGTTCTTGGAAAGTTCGGCCCATTTGGGTATGCAACTGCCTCGCGACAGTGAGTGCGGCCCAATTGTGATAAGCCCGTAAAGGGTGTGCATCTTCCGTCATTTGTGCGAATGTTAAGTTGTACAGCCCACTAACTTAACAGGCCCAACTATCCTTGCGACCCAATACTTATTCCAGAACCCGTGTAGCCCAAATCTGTGTGTATGCGAGGCCCATGTGGTGTACAATAATCCATTCAATTCCTTTCATTAATCATCATAATATTCTTCACTAATTTATCTCAATTTGGTTACACAATTGTTAACAATTATGCACTTTTGTTTTATCAGATCTAACAAATTCACAACCACCCACATGGTCCTATTTATCATCAACAATTAACATGATTATCATTCTAAATTCAAGTTTCCATGTAATCATATTTAAGCTTGCATAACAATGTGATTAACAACAAATTTCCGTATACGAAGGACTCTAAATCGTCTATTAACCACATGACCCTTTGTTTTCAGCTTTGCACTCACAAGATTAACACAACCATAATTATTTAACCATGCACGATCGATTATCGGTTGGTTCACATCATTCATAACAGCAATTTCTAAGTCAACAGCATGCATACGGTCACATAATATCACCTATTGCTAAACACATGATCACATACTCTATCTTAACAACAACACGTAAATCATCCTAGCGATGTGTGTGATGTACTAACCGTATTCGCGAGAGAGAGAGAGAGAGAGGGAGAGATGGCGAGCAAAGAAAGAACTTCGTCCCGGGTGAAACTGCCGTCGACTTCAAGGGCGAATGAGGGTGTTTTAGGGTTTGTGATTATGTGATTGCTAGCTTATTAGGCCATGTACAATCTACCTATATGTGTGCACGTATATACCACCTCAACAGTGGCCGGCCCAAATCCTAAATCTTCTTTTGGGCTTTACATAACCCATGTATGATTATGATATAAACAAGTGTGTAGGTGCTCGGGTTGGGCCCCGGTTATGTGGGCCGAGGAGAGACATATGAGGTGTGGCCTCATGCCCAAGTATGCCAAGTAAACTCGCGGCCCACATGTGTCGAGTAATTCCGCGGCCCAATTTAGTTAGTTTCCTAAATTTACTAAACTACACAATTAAACGTTACACAGTTTCTTGTAAACATACACACATAAACATTTAGTGGTGCACAAGATAGGCAAATAAACATAGAGACACACGCTAAATGTTGTGGAATTTCAAGTAATGCTAACCTTAATTATTCGGGTTGTCACATCATCCCCAACTTGAAAGAAATTTCGTCCCGAAATTTGATAAGTAAGCACAGAGAAATGAAGTGACAAATCAAGATTGCTGCAGGTTTTCCTCAGGTGCTACACGATGCGTATAAGAAACCATCTACACTTTTAAATAGATTCGGTCAATGCGAATAATTGTCTTCTTCAACTTTGGTAATGTTGCTATCTAAACAATTAAATGAGTATGATTACCTGTTGTTTTCTTATAGGAACTGTTTAAACAAAAAATATTTGTTTTGTTAGTTGAGCCGTATATAGAATAAGATGAACACGTACTGTCTGACATTCTGTTTAATAATTTTTGTCAATCATTGTAACCATTTATAATTTTATACTACGTTAGTACTTACTGATTGAAACCGTATTATCTAAAAAAAACATAACTGCATATTTATTTCCGGACTAAGTTTGAAGTTTGTTTTTAAAATTAATTATATTTTAATTTTTATGTTACTGATTTCAGATTTAGGATTATATTTTTTTATCAATTCACAATAGTTTAGTGATTTTCCATCTATTTAAAACAAATAAGGTAGTTATGATAGTTTATTTCTATCAATCTATATTTGTAAAGTATGTAGCATTAATTTTAAAAAAAAGTTTTAAAAAATTTCTAAATATAGACTTTGTTTTTAAAAATCTATGATATAATACTTTAATCGATTTTTTTACTAATTGACAATCAATTTTAACTAATTTGGAAACTAAATTTGATAGACTAATATTTTAGATGTATGTTGTATGCTTTATTTGTTTATAGTCTTTATAATATTGGTGTGTTTTATGTTACTAAAGGTTACTTAATTATGTAGTCATCATTTGTTATATAGTAACACAAAGACTTTTTATATTTTCTCAGTTTTCTGAATCAAACTGAAGTTATGTGTCGTTGAAGGTTCGGTTATGCAGGTAACTGTGATTTCCCAATTGCAGCATATTAGTAACAACATATGTAGTTTAATTAAATTCAATTAATATTCTAATAACTGGATGAATCATTAAAAAACTGGATTATATGTTGTATAAATATTTTTGTATAAATATCAACATTTAGAGTTATGGTTTTTTCTGTTGAAGATGAATTTTTTAACCACAATGTTTTTTCACCAATTGCTTATATTGGCTCTACCAACGAGGTTTTCCTTAACATTTGATATTTGATATTTTGTATTTCAATTATTAACAAAATTTTAATAAACATTTATTTTTTTAATCCTTTAAACAGGCAAAAAAAGTGGTTATTGTTGGAACTATTGTAGTAATCGTTTCTGATAAGATGTGGTATTATGATGGGTGTAACCATTGCAAGTCTAAAGTTGAGCAAAAGTATGAAACTTATGATAAGGAAGATGGAACACGTGATGTTATAGATGAGAAGGTATATCAATGTTCCAATAAGGATTGTCAAGGAAAAGAAGTTTTCCCGTTGTCCAGTTAAAGTGTTTGTTATTCATAATTAAATTAATGTTGATTCAAAAGGTAACTTTGTTTATACTATCTATTCGTACATGTTTGTTAATTATGTAAATACGATTGTAAGGTTTAAAATACCAATTCGGGTTCAAGATTCAACTGGTACTATGACACTTACAATGTTTGACCATGAGGCGTTTAAGTTTGTTGGGAAAACTGCAAAGGAAATTTTAGAAATTCAAGACGAGGTTTTATTTAATAATTTGTTATAATTATTTCAATCAGCTGTTTATATATAGATTCTAACCACACATGAGATTTTGTTAATATAGTTACTCAAGACCGAGGAGTTTTCAATAGAATACCCTATTGAATTTGAAACGTTGGTTAACCAAAATGTGCTTTCTTGATAAGTAGCAGACTTTAATATTTTGAATGCTATCGAGAATTGTGGAATATCAGTTGTTACCAATGATGTTGACATCTTGGATGAGCTAAAAAATGTAAAATTGATCAAGTAAACGATTATGTGACAATTGTCAAATTTCCATATATCCGTACATTAATTTAACAGTAATTAGTGCTTTAATGATTGTGCTTGATCTAAATTAATGACATAAATGCTTTCTGATTATTGTCATATACATACAAGTGCATCACATATTTCATGATTTCATATCATTATTGCATGCAACACTTTATGATTAAAATGATGCACGAAACAAAGTTAGCACAGTTATCAGACAAATCAGAAGTACTGACGGGAGTTCAATACTCAGACATACATAATGTTAGAGCACAGAATGAGCCAGAAACCAAGAGTTACACTAGTATAGTGTGTAGGAAAGTAAGGATCATAAAACTGCCTTCCTAGTGATAGTTTAAGTGCCGGAAAGTGCCTAAAACTCACACAAACTGCAGAATTCTGCAATTTTCAGCAAAAATCAGCATTTAAACAACTTAATATTATGCAGAATTATGGTTTAATGGTCCATAATACCTTCCTAGGCGTCGGGAATCAAAACTGTCACAAAAGGGAACATAAAGCACACTAAACTACATAATTTAGCACCTTAACGAACCGGTAACCAACCAAACAACCGGACACTACTCGAAACACCAAATTTTCACTAGAAGCACTGTTTTATCATTTCCAAGCTAGTAATGGTCCCCGAACATCATAACACGCCTTATAAGTGTATAACAACTAATAACACTAACTAAACACTTAGAATCTAACTAGTTATCTTAACTATCCATCACCACACAACCAATACCCCCTAGTTCGACGGTTACAAGGGTGGCCCCCACCCTTGATTTGTTTCAATATTTTAATTGATCTTGTTTTAATCTTTAGAAGCACATTAACCTTTAGATAAGAACATGTTGGAGAGTTTTTGTTATAAACCCACAAGTCCATCATAACTTCATTTTCACAACACATCTCAAACTCAACTCTCTCTCCCTCCTCTCTTACCTATGGCCGTGAGCCACCACCACCATACCATCACCTTCAAGCTTTCATCCATCCATTCTAAGGTGCTACAAAGGTGTAAGGAGCTTGATTAAGGAGCTTGGTGCCATTAGAAGTGGAAGGACATTTCTCTAGTGCTTTTAACCACCAAGTTCATCATCTTCATCATCTTGAACCTCTTCCCTAGCCTTGTGCTAGTAGTAAGACCCTCCTAATCTCATTTTACTTCTTTTTAGGTTGGTTAAAAGTATATGTAAAAGACTAAACATGAAGAACATCAAAGATTAAGAACATAACTCTTAACATAAAGCTCTAAATCATAAGAATCATTGTTGTTTTAGTGTATGTATGCTTCTTGGTTGTTGATTATTTGTGTTTATGATGTTAAACATCATATAAAACTTGCTAGATTGTGATTAAACACATGATCTAGCAAGTGAGAGGATGATCTTGTGAAAAACCAAGATGATCATCCTTTATGTAAACATGAACTTGAAATATGAAGATGTTTTTATGAATGATGATGATCAAAATATAATATAAATCTTGTAGATGGATGATTTCAAAACTAGTTTTCTCAAGAAACCAAGTTTATTTACAAGATTTACGTAAACATGAGTTTTAAAGAAACTAATCACATTTTTAGCGTTAAATCAAGTGTAGAAATATGTTGTTAACAAGAAAAATTCAAAAGAATGATTTTTAGAAAAATCATTTTACAAGTTGTGAAAGTCTAAAATCTTCAAGAATGCGATTTATAAATAAATAACCACACTTTAAAGGGTAACTAAGCTTACTTAACAACATACTAAGTTACTACAAGTTTTTACACAATTCCAAGTTCATGATGTAGCGAAAATTATAAGATTTTGGCTCATGGTAAGTGTTGTTTGATTTGTTGATTGATTGGTGATGATTTTAAAAGAAAATGATATGTTTTGAAAGCATGGAAACCTCCATTTTTAAGGGGAAACTATGGCAAAATTTTTCTAGGATTTAAACACTTAGAAAATTTTTTTTAAACAAGTGTTTATAAGTAAATTTTAACCATGGTTTTCATATAAAATTTGCCATAATTTTTGTTACAAAAATTACAAATATTGGAGGTTGGTTTTTGATAAATAAAAGTGACGAAATATGTATTTAGGAAAATATATATTTAGATGTCACAATTTGTGTGATTACTTGTATATTATGTGTATTAGTTATATTATTTTAGGACTTGAAATAATATAACTTACCAAAATACCAAAAATTATAACACAAAATATTACCAAAATTCCAAGAAAATGAATATATAATTTATACCAAAAAATTGGACAAACCAAACAAGGAATATGGATTATATAAATATTCTGGAATTAAATTTAGATGTATATTTTGACGAACAAGTTAAACGGTATTTTTGGAGCCAAAGAAACGGAAGTTATAATTTTTACAAGTGTTACAAAAATATATCATATTTTTGTTAGGTAGAAAATACCTTATTTTTGAATAAAGGAAATATATATATATATATATATATATTTCTTGTATTATTAGAAAATATATTACTTTTGAAGAAAATATATATTTTCTTAAATAAATTTTGAATATATTATTTTTGGGGTAAAAAATGGATTTATAAATATTTTCTAAGTTAAACTTGAAAATATATTATTTTTGAGATTTATATGAAAATATAAATATTTTTGCCAAGGAAGAATTGTAAATAATTTTCTACACAAGTTTTCTTAAAATATATATATTTTAAGAATATATATTGGTGAATTTTTATTTAATTAAAAATAATATTCCGGAAAGTATAAATACAAAAATTAAGTATAAGAATACTTAATAAATACAATAAAAATACGTATTCTCGTACGTATAAATACACACCGGAATACACCACCAATACTTGGCAAAAATACACAAGTTTAAGAATACATGTATAAGTATACCCATCCTTGGGGAAAATATTCTTTGAAGAGTTACAAAACAAATAAGTTAAAATATATTATTTTAACAAATATTCCAATAATTAATAAATATAATTTAAGTTAAAATATTTTTATTTTAACAAATAATTATATACTTTGGAATAATATTTTTGACACCAAGAAATGTAACTCAAAGAGTCATAACAATTAAGACTAAAAGTCAAGGCACGACCCATCCGTCTAATAAACAATAGCACGTGTGTAGGTAGTCGTGCGACCGAGGAAAAACTTTGAGTTACACCAGTTTACGAGACGCAAGATTGTGAGTTCATGTCCCCCTTTTCTTTTAACTGTTTTCAGTTTTATAACTTCGGGGGTGAAATGATGTTTACAAACGTTTATAAGTGGTATGGTTAGATAAGGAATGAACTGTTAGATCATGTGAATGGGTAGGCGCACACTTAAGACCATTAATCCTCTTACAAGGACCGAGGGACATGAGTGATAAATCTATTTGGGTGTTGCGAGCCCCACCCCTGGGCCAGAAGTGGCCGAAGGTGGTGACTGTGCCTTCCAGCCGGAAGCCCGGTACAAAATCTGCTAGGTTTGAGTCTTCCTGCACCATTGCACACATATTAATGACCTTGCAAATCATTAATTGATCTGTTCATAGACGCTTTCATACCGGGTTTACAAATACATACATACTATGGTTACAAAGTTTATTACGAGCTCACATACAAAACACATGAACTCGCTCAACTTTTGTTGATGTTTTCAAACTACATGTATTTCAGGGAACTGATAATGGATCTGGCGGGCGTTGAAGGTTTTCAAGTCGTGTCTACAATAAATGATGTCATCCACACTTTTGTAGGGTTTGGAATGGATGTCTTATCCTAGATATGACATACACTTCAAAGCCGTGTTTTATCAATGTATTTGTCAAGTCCTTTATAGAACTTTAAACATTTGGATGGTTTGTGTTTTAAACTCGAAGTCTTGGTTGATGTTAAACAATGTTGGTTGTATTGTTTTGAAACTCTTTAATGGATGAACATCATGGTTTCTATCATTTAGTTGTTTGGTATAATTTAATCCAATGATATTAAGCAAGTCACACGTAACACGCTTCCACAAAAGTCAGGATGTGACAGTTTGGTATCAGAGCTTCGATTGTAGCGAACTAGGATTCCTTCTCGAGTCTAGACTACAATCATTAGGGCTCTCTCACAAAAATATTTTCACAAAATGTTTTTCATTGCATACACAAAACGCCAAGATCCATGGAACAAACGTTTTACAAAACGAAATACAAGAAACACAATGCAAGGTCACAGTGGTGGTTTAGTTTGCATGGGGTAGACTAGTTAAGATAGAAAAGTTTCATGAGGGATAATGTGAGTACATGATTAAGTGATGACTGTCTTTGTTTGCTTATGCTGAGTGTGGTGATTAATATATGTGCACATGTTGTGATAATTATGTTACAGGCACCCATGTCTTCCTCTGAGAGTGGGTTATCTGACGCCCATGACCCGATGGCTATCGTTTCGGACGATGAGGTCATGCCTAAGCCAGAGATATTCACATTGGACACTGAGAGTGATCCCAAAACTCTGTCTGAGGATGAGGACGACTTTCAGCCATTCGCATTACTGGATTTTGGCGATGACATACCTATAGCTGATGGCGTTCCCGTTGAGGATCATTTTGATATTCCTGCTCCTGTCCATGACCATCTCATCATCGGTCACCCCGATGGTGAGCACATTGTGGCACCGATCCTTGACGTCGTTCCCCTCGTTGTCATTCCTCCTGAGGATTAGCCCTTCGATGACTTGTTTGACGATGATGTCGATTTATTTGTGGAAGGTTCCCAAGCTGACGCCCAGGGCGACGGGGAGATTGATGATGATGTTGTTATGCCTCCTCCTGCTATTCCAGATATCGAGCTATCTTCTGAATCCAATTTGCATTCAGTTTCAGACTCCTTTGAGTCCTTGACTTCCTCAGCACTGCAGGCGGCAGGACTGCAGCTTTATGCCACTGATTCCGACGACGACACTGTGATGTCAGCTGCACCACTATCCCCTGCTCGAGTCCCCACACATCCACACGACCCAGAGCCTATCCCTGAGCTAGATCCTGTCCCTTTTGGCCAGCCAGATATTGCACCCCTTGTTCCAGAGCCGATACCCACACCTATTGATCTTCCTCTTGTTGATCCATTCATTCCACCACCTCCACCCGCTGATGTTGCTCCCCCACCTCCTGTTGAGTCTGATGATCACCGTACTGACCTACCGATTATTTTCTTATAAGAGATCCCTGCACCCTGTCCAGGGGAGGGTACCTCGGGCCAGCCCCCGAGTTATGACCCATTTCCTTCAGCAGCTTTCCCTCCGATTCCACAGACTACATCTTTCACTCCCTTTACATCCGCACCACTTGACGAGCCATTCCGATGGTTCCTGCCCTATACCATGCCTATCTCAGACCCCTATCATCCCTCACATTATGGAAGCTACACACAGGATAAGTTGCTTTTGTCACTCCAGTTACAGTTTGAGATCTTGAGTCGCAGAGTTCTGGAGCTCGAGCTGACTCCTTCATACCCTCCACCTTGTCCCTGTCATTCTACTTTTGTCCCTCCACATTCATCGTCATCTCCTTTTGCTCATCCACCTGCTGCTCCCGCACCTATCCCGGGTTTTGACGCCCGTTTTCTTACTGTCGAGCAGCAGATTGGTTACTTACTTCGTCGTGTCTACGAGCTCGAGGAGGAGCTCGCGCATGTTCGCAGTTTGCTTTTCTTCCCTCCTCCTCCTCCTCCTCCGCCATCAGCATAGTAGGTTTTTGGTTTTATGCAGATGCATTACTTTTGGTGAGAGCACTACAATTGAGCCAAGATTGTGAAGAATGGAAGACCACTTTTTGACTATATGATTTTCGTATATTGGCAGACTTATTTGACAAGGGTAGAGTGACCCTATGTCCCTTTTGATGTGATACACTTTGTAAACAATGTAACTTGTGGTTGGTAATTAATGAAAGCTCAATCGTCATGTTCTCACTAAACACTTTGTTGGATTACATGTTCATGCTATGATTGTGATGTTGCATGATTGTTTGATATGATGATTGCTTATATATATGTACATACGACCTCTAGAAAACTATTTATTTATTTAACGAATAAGACCTGACCTATCCGATCTTCTTCTTAGAAGAAGAATGCCGCCGAGAAGGAATACCGATACTAACAATCCTCTGCCAACGACAGAGGCGGAATTACAAGAGCGCACCTCACACACCATCGCACAGCACGAGGCCCTTCGCTCCAAACACAGCGGAGGTACCTTAGGGAATAACCCACCAATCGGTAATGTTTAAGTCGCCTAAGACACATTACAATACGTTTGGACATTTCCATGTGTGCTTTGCTAATGCTTTCTGTGAATGATGTTGCTTGTGTACAGGCTGTACCTATTAACAGTTCTTGGACTGTAAGCCCCTGAATTTCGATGGCACTAGTGGTGCTGTCGACTTCATACGATGGGTAGAGTAGACGGATTCTGTTTTGAGGATGAGTAAATGTGCTCCAGAGCAACAAGTCATGTATATTTCTGGACTGTTCCTAAACGGAGCGCTGTCGTGGTGGAACCTTCAGGTTCAGACTTTGGGTGAGGCTGCTGCGTATGCTTTGACGTGGAATGAACTGAAAGAGTTGATGCGTAAAAAGTATTGTTCTCGAGCAGAAATCTAGAAGTTGGAAACGGAATTCTGGAACTTGAAAATGGAAGGTCCAAAGGTGGCTGAGTATGTGCAGAGATTTCATGATTTGTCTAGAGTTGTTACTTATTTGGTGGAGCCGGAGTTTAAGAGGATAGAACGTTTCATATGAGGATTGGCCCCTCAGATTCTGAGCATGGTGACAGCATCCAAGCCTCCAACTATCATCGAGACTATTAACTTAAGTGTGGCGCTTACTGAAGAGGCAGTCAGGTTGGGAAAGTTTTCAATTTCTGAAGCGAAGAAGAAAGAGACTCATGTGGAGTCGTCTGGGGATAACAAAAGAAAGTTCACAAATTTCAAGAAGGGTACTCGGGCGAATAACAACAACAATGCCAACAAGCGCAGAGACGCTAATTCGCCAGCTAAGGCACAGGCTGGCGCTGCAAATGCTGAAAACAAGGGAAAGGGGTACATGGGTACCCTACCAAAGTGTGACACTTGCCAATTCCATCATGCTGGTCGACGCAGATATGGAAAATGTGATACTTGTGGAAAAATTGGGCATTCTAAGGAGGTATGCTGGTATGGTGCTGGGCGTGGTAATGGAGGACAAGGTGGTAACGGTAATGGAAACCGTGGTGGAAATGGGAATTAGACTGGGAATCGGAATCAGGGAGGAAATGGTAATTTTGGTGGAAACGGGAATCGTGGTGGTTATGGAAACCAAGCTGGTAACGGAAACCGTGGAGTGAACAACAACAACAATAACCAGGGTGGTAATGGAGTAGACGCAGCCAAGGATGTTATGGTTGCGGTGATGTGGGGCATTTTAAGCGGGACTGCCCTAAAAATAACCAGGCACGTGGAAGGGTGTTCACCATAGGAGCTAGGGAAGCACGCCAGGATCCAAACGGGGTTACTGGTACGTTCCCTATTAATCAACGTTATGCATCTGTGCTGTTTGATACTGGTGCCGATTTTAGCTTCGTATCTCTAGAATTTAAGAATATACTTGGTTTAGTTGCAAGTAAGTTAGATGTCCCGTACTCGATAAAACTGGCTAGTGGAAAGCTAGTAGAAAATAATGAAGTAATTAGAGGTTGTGTTATAGAGCTTGGAGAGCGTGAGTTTCTGATAGATCTCCTGCCAGTTGATTTGGGAAGCTTCGGTGTCGTGGTTGGGATGGATTGGTTATCTAGCAATCGTGCAGAGATAGTGTGCCATGAGAAGATCATTCGCATTCCAATGGCGAATGAAGAGACGATTGTGATTCACGGAGAGAAGCATGATACGCTTTTGCGGATTATTAGTTGTTTAAAGCACGAAAGTGCCTACATAAAGGATGCGTTGCCTTCTTAGCTCATGTTGTGGATAAGGAAGCCGCAGAGCCGAAGCTTGAAGATATCCCTGTGGTAAGGGAATATCCTGAAGTCTTCCCCGAAGACTTGCCAGGATTACCTCCTCAATGACAATTCGAATTCCGCATCGACTTGGTTCCAGGCGCCGCGCCTGTAGCCAAGGCACCTTATCGACTTGAGCCTTCAGAGATGCAAGAGTTATCCATGTAGCTTCAGGAGTTATTGGACAAGGGATTCATAAGGCCGAGCTTCTCGCCTTGGGGAGCTCCAGTGTTGTTCGTCAAGAAGAAGGATGGTAGTTTTCGAATGTGTATCGACTACCGGGAGCTGAACAAGCTAACCATCTAGAATCGGTATCCCTTGCCGAGGATTGATGATCTATTTGACCAACTGCAAGGATCAAGCTACTATTCCAAGATTGATCTTCGATTGGGTTATCATCAACTGCGGATTCTGGAGGAAAGTATACCAAAAACTGCCTTCAGAACTCGATATGGACATTACGAGTTTCTAGTGATGCTGTTTGGGTTGACCAATGCGCCAGCAGTGTTTATGGACTTGATGAATCGAGTGTGCAAGCCATATCTCGATAAATTTGTGATCGTGTTTATCTATGATATACTGATTTATTCGTGGACGAAGGAAGATCATGAACAACACCTCAGAGCCATTCGAGAGCTGTTAAAGAAGGAAAAGCTCTATGCTAAGTTTTCAAAGTGCGATTTTTGGATTCGCGAAGTACAGTTTTTCGGCCACGTGGTAAACGAGAATGGTATTCATGTGGATCCCACAAAGATAGAGGAAATCAGGAACCGGGAAACTGTCACACCCTGACTTTTGCGAAAGCGTGATTATGTGTGACTTGCTTAATATCATTGCATTCAACCATAACAAACAACTATATGATAAGACCCAAGATGTACATCCATAGATAAGTTTTTAAAACATTACAGCATCATTGTTTTAAATCCCAACACAGACTTCAAATTCATATTACAAACCATTCAAATTGTTTTAGAGTTCCATAAGGACTTAACAAGAGCCACTAATAAAAACTAGGTTTTGAACTATGCATCTTATCTAGGATAAGATACACCATCCAAACCCTTAGACACCGGATGACATCTTTTATTTCAAACATCACTTGAAACTTCCAAACGCCTGCCAGATCTACATTTAGTTTCCTGAAATGCATGTAGTTTGAAAACATCAACAAAAGTTGAGCGAGTTCATGTGTTTGAATGTGTGCATGAATAAACCTTGTAATCATTGTAAGTATGTATGTATTTGTAAAACCCCGGTATGAAAGAAACAAGGAAACGGATCAATTAATGGTTTGCAAGGCCATTAATATGTGTGACGTGATGCAGGAAGGCTCAATCCTAGCGGATTTTGTATCGGGCTTCCGGCTGTAAGACATAGTCACCTCATGGGCCAAATCCCGGTCCTCATGGGTGGGGCTCGCCACACCCAAATAGATCTATCACTCATGTCCCTCGGTCCTATTACGAGGATTAATGGTCTTAAGCGTTGTACCCACCACTCACATGATCTAGCAGTACCTTCCTTAGCTAACCATACATGTATAATCGTTTGTAAACAATTTGTAACATGTACTTCACCCCCGAAGTTATAAAACGAAAACAGTTAAGGGAAAAGGGGGACATGAAATCACAATCTTGCGTCCTTCAATCAAGTAACCCAAAGCTTTCCTCTAGAGTGCACGACTACCTACAAACGTATTACGGTTTATTAGACGAGTGGGTCGTGCCTTGACCTTAGTCTTAGTTAGTGTCTTTGAGTTTCGTTTCATTGTGTCATCAATACCATTCCAAGTTATATAATTATTTGTTAAAATAATAAATATTTTAACTTAAATTATATTTATTAAATTTTTGGAATGTTAGTTAAAATAATATATTTTAACTTGACACTTATAAGTATTTGTACATGTATATCCCTCCCAAGGATGAGTGTATTCATACTCGTATTCTTGAGTTCGTGTATTTTTGTCAAGTATCGATGGCGTATTCCGGTGTATATTTATACGTACGAGAATACATATTTTTATTGTATTTATTAAGTATCCTTATACTTAATTTTGTATTACCTTTTCCGAAATAATATTTTTATTAACAATTAGCCAATATATATTCTTAATATATATATTTTAAGAAGTCTTTACACAGAAAAAATATTTATAATTTTTCCCTTGGCAAAAATAATTGTATTTTCATTTAAACCATAAAAAAATAATATATTTTTAAGTTTAACTTAGAAAATATATATGAATCTATTTTGCACCCAAAAATAATGTATTCTATGTTTATGTAAGAAAATATATATTTTCTCCAAAAATAATATATCTTCTAATAATCTCAAGAAAAATATATATGTTTTCTTTTCCAAAAATAATATATTTTCTTCTTGTCAAAAATATGATATAATCTTGTAGTAATTGTAAAAATTATATTTTCGTTCTCTTGGAGTCCAAAATACCGTTTACCAAAATATGCTCTCAAAATTAAATCCCGGAATATCTATGTAAGTTATATTCATTGTTCGGTTCTCCAATATTTTGGGTATAAATTATATATTCATTTCTTGGAATTTTGGTAATATTTTGTGTTGTAATTTCTTGGTATTTTGGTGAGTTATATTATTTCAAGTCCTAAAATAATATAACTAATACACATAATATACAAATAATCACACACATGGTGACATATAAATATATATTCTCCTAAATACATATTTAGTCACTTTTATTTACAAAAACCAACCTCCAATATTTTGTAATTTTTGTAACAAAATTTATGGCAAACTTTATATGAAAATTCATGGTTAACATACACTTGTAATTACTTGTTTAAAAATATTTTGCTAAGTGTTAAATTTCTAGAAAATTTTTGCCATAGTTTCCCCTTAAAAATGGAGGTTTCCATGCTTTCAAAGCATATCATTTTCTTTTATAAATCATCACAATCAGCAACAAATCAACCAATACTTACCAATTTGCCAAAATCAAGCCATAATCACTACTTCATGAACTTTAAAATTTATAAAAATTTGTAGTAACTTACTAGTGTGTTTAGTAGGCTTAGTTACCCTTTAAAGTGTGGTTGTTTATTTAAAAACATCTTTTTTGAAGAATCTAGATGTTTACAACTTGTAAACCATTTTTCTAAAAATATTTCTTCTTGAGTTTTTCTTGTTACATATATATTTCTACATTTGTTTAACCACTAAAAATGTGATTAATTTCTTTAAGAACCAAGCTTATGTAAATCTTGTATTTTTAACTTCGTTTCTTGAAAATTATTCTTTGAAATCATCCATTTATATGATCTACGTTACACTTTGATCATTATTTTTTCAAGAAAACATGTTATACTTCAAGTTCATTCCTTAACATAAAGATGATTACTTTGATCTACAACATAATCATCCTCTCATCTTGCTAGATTATGTCTTTAATCACTATCTAGCAAGATCACATGATGCTTAACATCATTAACATAAACAATCAACCATCAAGTAGCATAACAACACTAAACAACATGATTTCTTATGATTTTTAAGCTTATGTTTAAGTTTCATGTTCTTGATTCATAGTGTTCTTCAAGATTAGTTACTTGTATCATTCTTTAACCAACTAAATAATATGTAAAATGGAGTGTAGATGATCTTACTACTAGCTCATGGCTAGGGATGATCACAAGATGAAGATGAGGTGGTTAAAAACTTGTATGAGAGGTCCTTCAACTTCTACGAGTTCCTAGCTTCCTTGTATGGTTTCTGTCACACCCCTTTCTAAGGCGGAAGCACGAGGTGTGATCATGAAAGGTTTTCATTGCATACGATTGGTAAACATACTACATGCTCATAAAATAACTTCAAACGCCATTACCATTACATAACGGAAAACATAGTTAAGAGTTTACATCATGAAACAACATATTGTCTGAAAGTTTACAACTTATTTAAGACAAACATAAACGACATCCACGAGCATGAGTAAGACTGCGCGCACATCCACTTTTAGTTACCTGAAATACATGTGAGTTTTGGAAAAACGTCAACATAATGTTGGTGTGAATTCATGCAATTCTTGTATTGAACGTTTGTATACTTTGTATGAAAAACATGGTATGTATCTTGTGTAAATCAAGTATTCATGTATCAATCAAGTATTTATGTATGTATCAAGTTGTTAATGGGTTGCAAGGCCATTAACATGTGACACGACATAGGAAGCAACCAAACCATAGGCACTTTTCTAGTTGTCGATTCACGACGGAGACACAAAAACACTACTCGGTACTAGTTATCACCAAGAGTGGGGCTGCCCTTGTACCCATTAGATCTAACCTTTTGTTCTGCGGTCTAAGTATGTACACGATTAATGGTGTTTATGGTACCCTATTCGTGACACGATTTCTCGTATCCTTTCTCGTATCGTTTCTCAAAACGCATCATACTTGGTACTAGTTATCACCAAGAGTGCTTCTTGTTTTTGTATCATACCATTTATAATCATTGTAATATTTGTAACATGTATTTCACCCCCGAAGTTATAAAACTGAAAACAGTTAAAAGAAAAGGGGGAGCATGAACTCACAACTTTGCGTTCCTTGCGTCGTAAACTTCACCGGATTTGCTTATATAGCGTCGTGACCTAAACGTGTTTTATTAACGTTAGTCACTAGACTTGTATCGCACAAGTACAAGTCACTATCTTTTGTGTACGTATTCTTGTGTTAAAAATAATTTATATTTCTAACTAAGTGTCTTACTTACATTATTTTCTCAAAAATAAATATAAGTTTCTTGTATTTTGCACCCGAATTTTGTATCTTGTATGTTGTACGTGTATTTTTGTGTTTTTACTTCTCAAGAGTATTTAGTGTATTTTCAAGTCCTAATACACTATCACGTATAATACATACTACATACACTTAGCACAAAGTTTGGTGGCCAATAAATATATATATTTTCTCAAAATATACATACTTAGTATCAATTTTTCTTGAAGAAATCATCATTTCTTATCACAAAAATTAGGGAAACCTTGGTAAATTTTCTAGACACATTTTTAGGGAATAAGTTTCTCAAAACTTATATTTTTCTAAGTGTCAAAATTTATAGAAATTTTGACATGGTTCCCCCTAAAAATGGAGGTTTCCCATGTTTTCAAAACACGTGTTTATTTTCTTTTAAAATCATCATCAAACAATTTCAACAACAATCATCAACAATATGCATTAATTTCTCTATTTCATGAACTTGAAAATTTATAAAAATGTGTAGTAACTTACTAGTGTATTTAGTAAGTCTTGTTACCCTTTAAAATGTGGTTGCTTCTTTAAAAACTCCATTTTTAAAGAATATGATTCTTTACAACTTATGTTCATGTTTTCTAAAAATACTTCTTCATGTATTTTTCTTGTTACACATGTGTTTCTTTACCTTGTTAACCACTAAAAATGATGTTTATTTATGTAAGAACCAAGGTTTAGTGAAACTTGTATTTTTAACTTGGTTTCTTGGTAAATCATACTTGAAATATTTAGATTTACAAGACTTTAAACTTACTTGTTCAACATTTTACAAGAAACATCATATTTATTCAAGTTCATGACTTTTTGTGAGGATGATTCATAACCTTTAACATGTCCATCCCCTCATCTTGCTAGATTATGTTTTTAATCATGACCTAGCAAGATTATATGAGGATCTACATCATTTCTACAAACAAACAATAATCAACATGTATATCATCACTAAAACAACATGATTTCTTTATATTTAGAGCTTATGTCCATGTTTCATTCTTGTGATTCTTAGTGTTCTTTAAGATTATCATCATGCATCCTACTTTAACCACTAAGATAAGATGAGATATGAAGGGATTCATGTTCTTACCACTAGCTCAAGGCTAGGGATGTTCAAGAGAAGAAATGAGGTGGTTAATAGCAAACGAAGAAGGTCCTTCAAGTTCCGTTGCTTCCACACTCCCTAACTTAGCTTCTTACACCTTGGAGTCACCTTAGAATGCTTGATATGGAGCTTGAAATGGATGTGTGTGTGTGTGTATGGTTGGAGCCGTAGCCAGGGGGGGAAGAAGAAGGAAGGAGGTGATTGTGTTGTGAAGTAAGAGAATGGAGAACTTATGGTTACTTATAATAATTTTCCAACATTTCTTTACACCATGTGTATTATGTTCCTAATCCTTCCACATGATCTTATAAAATAATGAAATAAAATCAAGGGTGTGGGACCCTTGTCTAGAACCGGTCATTGGGGGGGGGGGGGGGGTCCTAGTTCCATCTTAATGGTTATTTACACAACTTAGTTAGCTATCAAGTGTTATGTTTAGGTAATTTGTGTATTTAGTGTTTAGGAGATGAAATAAGATGTTCGGTGACCATAACTAGCTCATAAATATTAAAACGATGCTTCTAATATAATTTTGATGTTTTGGGTAATGTCCGATTGTTCGGCTAGATACCGGTTCGTTAAAGTGCTAAATTGCACCGTTTAGTGTCTTTTAAGTATTCTTTTGTGACACTTTCAATTCCCGACACTTAGGGAAATATTTTGGATGATAAATCATAATTTCTACATAATATTTCAGTGTCATAATGCTGATTATAGCTGAATTTAATAAAATTCTGCACTTAAAGTGCGTTTCGGGTGCTTTTTAGTGCTTATTTTAGCTTCCGGAATGTCTATATGTTAACCCTTGTATGTACTCTTGGGTTTTAATGTATTCTTGTCGTTGGACCTACACCTAGGCCCTAATTCTTTTGTCTGACTGCTTTCTGCAGATTTGTTGACACAATGTGTCTTACCGGTGAGTTTACTAGTGACGCAACGCTGTTCATTAATGCATAGAGTAATTCTTGTAGTATAAAACGTGCATGAATTCACAAGTATATCATGAAATCAAACAAGGTTGATATTTAAGCACATAATTGCAGTCATTAAATAATAATTAAAGTGTACGGAAATTACCGGTTTGGTGCCAGTTGTCACAGTTTCTTACACCTTTGTATATGTATGGAATGGATGAATGTTGAAAGATGAAGGTGGTGGTGCTTGTGTGGGTTACGGCCGAAGACAAGAAGAGAAGGGAGAAGGAGAGTGAAGTGTTGGTTTGTGAAATCAGAATGAAGGTTATGAATCTCAAGGTTAAACTTATAATCTCTAACCATGTTTAGACTAATGTGTAATATGCTCATAAAGATGGAACATGATCCATTATAAAATTCAAAGAAAATCAAGGTGGGGCCACCTTGTCTAACCGTCCACCAAGGGGGGGGGGGGTCTTGGTTAGGGTGTAATGTTTAGTTAAGGTTATATAGTTAAAATCCAAGTAATCTAGTTAGGTGTTTAGTTATTAGTATGTTATATAGTGTGTTATGATGTTCGGGGACCATAACTAGCTTGGAAATGTTAAAACAGTGTTTCTAGTGAAAATTTTGTGTTTCGGGTAGTGTCCGGTTGTTCGGTTGGTTACCGGTTTGTTACGGTGCTAAACTATGCTGTTTAGTGTGCTTTATGTTACCTTTTGTGACAGTTTTGATTCCCGATACTTAGGAAAGTATTCTGGACCATTTAACCATGTTTCTGCATGATTTTAAGTAGTTTAAATGCTGAATTTTACTGAATTCTGCAGTTTTTGTGAGTTTTAGGCACTTTCCGGCACTTAAACTATCACTAGGAAGGCAGTTTTATGATCCTTACTTTCCTACACACTATACTAGTGTAAGTCTTGGTTTCTGGCCCATTCTGTATCTCAATGCCATGTCTGCCTATGTACTGAACTCTGTCAGCATTTTTCTAATTTGTCTGATAAGTGTGCTATCTCTGTTTCGTGCATCATTTGAATCAATAAAGTTTGCATGTAATAATGATATGACATTTTGCACTATATGATGCACATGTATGTATATGGCAATAATCAGAAAGCAATTCAAGTCATTAATTGTAAATCAGCACAGTCATTAAGCACTAATTACTGTTTAATAATTGTACGGATACCTGGAATTTTGACAATTGTCACATTCTCCCCCTGTTAAGAAAATTTCGTCCCGAAATTTTAAGCGTTACTATTAGCTGCAGGGGAGTTGGGGAACAAATGTGGGTATTTTGCTTTCATACGGTCTTCACGCTCCCAAGTAAACTCTGGGCCGTGACATGCATTCCATCGAACCTTGACAAGCTTAACACTTTTCCTCCGAGTCTTGTTAACCTTCCAATCTGTAACCTCAACGGGTTTTTCGGTAAAGTGGAGTGTGTCGTCAATGTGTACCTCATTCGCAGGGATGACAACTGTCTCTTGAGTTGGACTTTTCTTTAGATTAGATACATGAAATGTATCATGAACACCATTTAGTTCTGCTGGCAGCTCCAACTTGTATGCTACAGTACCAACCCTCTCCAGAATTCTGAATGGCCCGATATAACGTGGGTTTAACTTACCACACCTTTCCAAGGTGAGACTTTTAACAAAACCATATCGCCCACTTTGAATTCCAAGGGTTTTCGTCTTTGGTCCGCATAGCTCTTCTGTCGATCACGAGCTGCCTTGATGCGCTCTCGGATCTACATGATCTTATCAGTTGTTTCTTGGACCAGTTCGGGACCAACCATCTGCCTATCACCTGCATCTGCTCAGCATAACAGTGATCGGCACTTGCGTCCGTAGAGAGCCTCGAACGGTGCAGCTTGGATGCTTGTATGGTAGCTGTTGTTATAGGAAAACTCAACCAATGGTAGATGAGTATCCCAACTACCACCTAAATCCATTACGCAAGCACGCAACATATCTTCAAGTGTCTGAATAGTTCTCTCACTTTGACCGTCCGTTTGCGGGTGGAAAGCTGTACTCAGATTCAACTGTGAACCAAAAGCTTCTTAAAAGGATTGCCAAATCCTTGACACAAACCTTCCATCCCTATCTGATATAATCGAGATAGGCACTCCATGACTTGCAACTATCTCCCTTAGGTAAAGCTCAGCTAGCTTACCAGTGTTATCCTTTTCTCTAATTGGCAAGAAGTGCGCAGACTTCTTCAGTCGGTCGACGATTACCCAAATCGTATCATGACCTCTGGGAGTCCTTGGTAACTTGGTTATGAAGTCCATAGAAATCTACTCCCACTTCCACATGGGTATTTCTGGCTGTTGCAGGAGACCTGAAGGCTTTTGATACTCGGCCTTCACCTTGGCACAAGTTAAACACTTTCCAACGTAAGTAGCAACATCGCCTTTAAGTCTTGGCCACCAATAGTAATCCTTCAAATCTTGGTACATCTTGTCCGATCCTGGATGGATTGAGTACCTCGATTTATGGGCTTCATCAAAAATAACTTCTCTAAGACCACCAAAAAGCAGAACCCAAATACGTCCCATAAAATACAAGGTTCCTTCCTCGTTGGGTACCAGCTTTTTCTCCATTCCTCTAAGATATTCAGCCTTAATGTTCTCTTTCTTGAGAGCTTCTTTCTGTGCAGCACGAATACGTAACGTGAGGTCCGTCTGAATAATCATCTCCAAAGCCCTAACCCTTATGGTCTTGATCCTTTCTTTTTGACTTAAGGAGTCTGCTACCACATTCGCCTTTCCTGGATGGTATTTGATTTCGCAATCATAATCATTTAACAACTCAACCCAACGTCACGGTCTCATGTTAAGCTCTTTCTGATCGAATATGTGCTGAAGGCTTTTGTGATCCGTAAATATAGTACATCGAGTACCATATAGATAATGTCGCCAGATTTTTAACGCGAACACCACTGCGCCTTATTCCAAATCATGCGTGGTGTAGTTCTTCTCATGGACCTTTAATTGGCGAGAAGCATAAGTGACAACCTTTTGTCGCTGCATTAGCACACAGCCCAATCCCTGACGCGAGGCGTCACAATATACCACGAAGTCGTCGGTGCCTTCGGGTAGGGATAATATAGGTGCATCGCAAAGCTTGTTCTTAAGTAGCTGAAAAGCTTCTTCTTGTTTGTCTCCCCATTCATACTTCTTATCCTTCTGAGTAAGGGAGGTCAGTGGTTGAGCGATCTTGGAGAAATCCTCAATGAACCTACAGCAATAGCCTGCTAAACCCAGAAACTGTCGGATCTCGATTGGCGTCTTTGGATTTTCCCAATTCTTGATTGCCTCAATCTTGGTGGGTGATGCGCGTGTGGTGTGATATATATTTAAGTATATTTTTAAGCCCTTTTTACACGTTAGTCAAGTTTTAAATTTATAAAACATGATATTTTACTAACACCAAACACACATATGGGCAAGTGCACCCATCGTGAGCGTAGTATAGTGTTGGCAAGATACCGAGGTCGTCCAAGGACACAAGAGCTTTTAATACCGGTTTATCCTCAACGTCTAATCAAATCAAAAATTAGAAAAAGGTTTTTAAACTAGAAACATAAAACTAACTAAAATGCTGAAAAATAAAATAAAAATAAAAACAGATAGACAAGATGAATCACTTGGATCCGACTCGTGTTTAGTGTAACCTTTGATTATTTCCGCACTTTTGCACTTTTTAAGAGATTATCTTAGTTATTGTAGTAGGCCCCTCTTTTGAAGGTGACGTTACCCTCAACTCAGTAGTTTGAGTCAGCAAGGATACAATCCTAAAGGGTCGGATTATTGAAAGATAATTAATTAAGTTATTAATGCATATTATGGTAGGCCCCTCTTTTGAAGGTGACGTTACCCTCGGCTAAGTAGTCTGAGTCAGCAGGGATACAGTCCTAAGTAGCCGGGTTAAAGTATTAATAGTAGCTTACATATGAGGGGATCAAAGAGTTTGGACCCCCGCCATCCAACACCGGTGGGTATTGAAGGAGGTCCTACTAAATTTGACCCAGGTCCTTGCAGGATCTATACACTGAACAGGGCAAGACTCTTACCAAATCGTTCCGTTAACCCCCGACCA
Organism: Helianthus tuberosus; assembly: GCA_030545235.1. NCBI lineage: Eukaryota > Viridiplantae > Streptophyta > Magnoliopsida > Asterales > Asteraceae > Helianthus > Helianthus tuberosus. The sequence goes on along the minus strand of CM060417.1, from coordinate 56,813,832 downwards.
GGTAGCCAACATATCTCCATATAGACCGTGGAGATATGAATGGTGAAAATCTTTTATTTATATAGACAGTAAAATAATGCCAAGACACCACGGACAAACGATAAGGAAGAATCACCTTCAACATAAGAAACTAGTTATTAAAGTCATTAATACATATAACCAAATAAAAAGTGCGAAAAGATTAAAAATAAAAAGTATTACACTAGACACTTGTCTTCACCAAGTGATGTAAGAGACTTAGGCAAACATGGCCTTTGATTGTCAAGAACTCTTACGATCAATCTTGGATCCCGAGACGACTCACACACTCTATGATGGACAATGGATGATGGTGGTGGATGATGGTGTTGTGATGCTGGTGGGTGGTGGGTGAAGTGTGAGAGAGGTGGTGTGCCAAGGGATGGTTTGCAAATGAGCCAAGCTCCCTTATTTATTGGCTGAACAGAGGCTCGGGCACGACCCCGTGTCCATTGGGCACGGCCACGTGTCCACCTTCCTTCTCTTTCTTCATTAATTGTAGTTTGTCTGCATTAGTTGACCACGCCCCCGTGTCCGCTGGGCACGACCCCGTGTGCAAAAGCGTATCTATACTATCAAGATTTCCCCAGATTCTGCGAATCTTAGAGTTGACCACGGCCCTGTGTCCACTGGGCACGCCCCCGTGGTAGGTGATAGAAGCTTCTACAGCTTTGTCTTTTCTGTTGACACTTGGGCACGCCCTCGTGCTCATTGAGCACGGGGCGTGTTCAGCCTTCTGTTCTCTTGTTTTGCTTGGGAAGATGCTGTCGGGGGGTCCGGGCATGCCACGTTTGTTCCTTTTCTTGTATTTATGTTAGATTTAGCTGCCTTTTTGCTTCTTTTGTTCATTTGAGCTCATTTAATCCTGAAAATACAAAAGGAAGACAAAAACACACTTTTTCCAACATTAGTACTAAAAAAAAGGGTTAGTTTTATGCCACATTTGATGTAATTTATATGTTGCATTTTGCACACATCAAATACCCCCACACTTGAATCTTTGCTTGTCCTCAAGCAAAACTCTTTATAATGTGGCTTTACACTCCCAAATGGAATGGGTAGAAGAGAAGGTTTTTGGGCTTGTCATAGAGTGTCAGGATTTCCAAGATTCTTTATTAGTTTTATCTTTATTTATTTACAATCCTATTCATCATGATTTATTTAAAACATTACATATGATAAATTACTTATTAGGGCATAACATGCCTTTTTTAAAAATTTCATTTATATACAAGTTCACATACCTCACGGGGGATCACTCAACACTCGGCCGAAGATGTATTTTAGTGGTTCACTCGAGAGCGGCATGGAACTTACTCCTACCATAAGCTTGCCAAGCAATCAATCCTCCTCCTTTTTAACTATAAACCTTTGTAAATATCAAGAGGACTTTTGGTTGAAGGGTTAGGCTTGGGTTAAAGGTAGGTGGTTGGGTTAGTGGTTAGTAAAAAGGTGAAAGGCGTAAAAAGCGTCGGTTTTCGTAAGACTTTTTTATTTTTCATAACCTTTTTATTTTAATGAAGCAATTCTTCAAACAAATTTGTTTTTTGATAAACTTGTTGTTTATTTTTCTTTTGCTTCATCATCATATTTTTTTTTTCGAAAGTAATAAGAAAAACCGAGCTTGTTACTAAAACAAAGGGTTAAAAATAAAAAGGTTTTGGTGGGTAAAAGGGTGTTTGTTTTGGGTTAAGAAATGAAAAGGTTTAGACTCAAAGGGGTTAACTAGGGGGATTTTGGGTAGGTGGTAAAAAAGAAAAAAAAAATAATGGTGTAGAAATGAAAAGGGTTAGTCCTAATGCCTCCATCATTTACTTACTCGGGTTTAAGTTGGTAAGGACCGGGAATGTATTGTCGTGGCAAGTTCTAGAGTCGTAAGAACCAAGCGGCTATTCACACAAGAAACGAAAAATGAGCAATTAGTTTAAAGATATGTATTTGTATGCTCAATAAAGGCTCAAAACTCACTTTTTGTGGGAATGGGTTTTTATGTGATCAAGTATATATAATCAAATTTTAAATAAACTTGTCATGCCGTTTCATAATTTTCTTATATTGGTTATTTTTATCACGATGCTATCGGTTGTAAATTTGTAAAAATATAACCTTTTTAGAATTTGAATTCCCAAATTAAACCTAGACAAGTAAAAAAATGAAAATTTTTGAAAAAATTTGGGGTGATTAGCGGTTCCAATAGAGTTTTGTGTAAGGGTTGTATTTAGGACTTGCAAGATTCAAGGTTTTAGCATCCCCCCCACACTTAAATTACACATTGTCCTCAATGTGTCCCAAAAATAAGTTTTTAGGTTGATTGAATGTGTAAAAAGGTGTGAAAAAGCAAAATTTTATGTTACTGGGCGCCTGGACACGGCCCTGTGCTCGTTGAGCATGGCCCCGTGTTCAGAGTGCCAGCAACGAAAACTTACAGAAGGTGGACACGGGGGCGTGTTGGCTGGGCACGACCCCGTGTCTGGCAAAAGTCTGCAGAATTAAACAAACAGCAGGTCTGGGGAAGTGGGCACGGGAGCGTGTCGGCTGGACACGACCCCGTGTAGACAGTCTACAAAGGGTGAAAAACAGGTTTCTGGCTTCAGTTTTCCTGTCCCGGCTTTAGTAGCACTAATGTTTAGTGTTCTAAGCCTCGTATGTACCTATTTTATCAATAAACACTACACCAGACCATAGCAAACATCCTAAATTACCAAAGTTCAACATCCATATCACAAAGTTAAAAAGAAAAACAAATGCAGAAAGTAAAAAGATTTAAAGGAAAGTAAATTGTTCAACACACGGCACGCAGGCCGAAAATTGTTCAAGATAAAAGAGGGTTAACCTGTGGGACCTCCTACCAGCTGCTCCTGCCTCTACTCCACCCGCTTAGTCCATGTCCTAATCCTCATCATCACCTCCTCCTCCGTGCCCCACCATGTACTCCCGGATGTTCCCAATGTCATCCTGAATGTCAGAGATGTTTCTCTCAATCGCTCCGACCCGGGTGTACGTGTTGCTCGCCATGTTATAGGTGTTCCTGGTGCACATGAGGTTTTCCTGCAACAAATCCTGTAAACTTTGGAAGTTAGGAAAAACGCCTCCTTGTGAGGAGGATTGGCCCGGATCACCGTGGGGCTGGTACTGGTACAGAGGAGGCTGTTGAAACTGTGGAGCGTGAAGGACGAGTGCCTCTTGCGGGTTCCATGCATGCCCCTGGACTCTTTGGAAGCTAACCGTCCCGTCTTCGGCTTCGGCTTCATAAAGCAAGTTCATGGAGGGGCAGATGTGTATGTCCACTCTTCCCGACCATGGGCTCTTTTGGAAAGACATGGGCATGTTCACGAAGTGTTTGAAGAGACGGTATATCCACCCCCCGAAGAAGATAGGGGTTGGTGGAGTAGCAAGCCGGTTCCAATCCATGTTTCGGAGCAGGAGACATGGAACATCGAGGTTTCTGCGGTTATGAATGCAATGAAGGACCACCAGATCTCTTAACCCAACGACGCCACTGCTGTCATGCCTTTGGCTAAGAGAGTAAGTGAGGACCCTATGGATGTAACGGTAAAGAGGGTCCCTCAGCTTAGTGCTCTTAGTGCTGCTTGGGTTGTAGATTCCATTTCCTATTTGAGCCCAAGCGGCTTAGCGTTCGTTTTCTGATAGTTCACGTAACCCTCCGGTGTTTTCTTCATTACCCGCATCTTCCTCCGCATACAACCCAACTATCGACCCAAATTGTGCCATCGAAATCGAGTATTTGGTCCACCCACATCGGAATTCCACCCCTTCATTATCGAATGGGTCGCACCTTGAATTGAACACGAATGTGCTATAGAATTCCAGATTATATTCGTGGACCGAGCGAAGGCGAGTAGTAAGGGCGACTCTCAGCGGCCCGGTGACTAGGTTGTTGAAGCGGTCCCATTGGTTCACTAATCCCAAAAGATCCATGCACACTTGTCTTGGGTATTCCTCCGGTCTGGTTCGAAGTACGTCGTATATTGCTTTAGCATCGAGATCATTTGCATTGAACCTTGTGAATTTCTTCGACATCTGAAAAAATACACCAAAAGTTAGCACAAAACAGTGAAATTTTCGGAGAAAACTGAAAACAGCTAGCTGGACACGGCCCCGTGTTCAGCGGACACGACCCCGTGTCCAGGCGTCTGTTACTCAAAAATTTCATTTTTCGACCCGGTCCTGAAAACTTGAAAATTTTTGGTCCAGTAGGTGTGGTTTTCCCGAAAATGAAACCCCAAGTGCCGTTTTTCCCAAAACAAACCGTTTACCCCTTCAATTTTATCTTTTTCGGTTCAAAAACAAGGGTTTGGGGTATTTGTGAGAAATCGGGCGAATCTATGAACAATACAAGAGGATTTACTTCCTATAACACTAATCTAAACTAATGCTAACAGATTTATGCAAAAATTTGAGGTTCGATCCGGATGAAGTTCAAGAACCCTAGATTTTTCCCCAAATTTTTGATGTTTTAACTACATGCAAATGCCTAATCTAACTACTAATGATGATAGAATCATACCTTGATGTTGTTAGAAGTAGAGGAGATGTCGGAATTCTGCGGAAAAATCGCCTGAACCAGAGAGTTTTTGGGGAAACGGGGCGTGTGGAATGAAGAAACTGTTTGAGAAAATGGGTTTTATCCCGACAGTCGTGCGGACACGGCCCCGTGTCCAGCGGACACGGCCTCGTGCCGAGTAAAGTTTAATTTTTTTTTAGTGCTCATGTGAGTGCCCTTGTTTCCCAAAAACTTGGTTAGAAGACTTACCGATTAAGATGTCATCCCATTCGTTCGTAACTTACCAGGTATGATGTTGATGCTTTCATTCTTCGATCGTTTGAAGCGAGATTTCTTCCTCTTCATCCTCAATGAATCCTTGATAGAGTTTCAGCCGTTGGTCATTGACTTTGAATGGAATTCCATTCCGAGATTTAATTTCTACTGCACCGTGTGGGAAAACATGGGTGATGGAAAAAGGTCCTGACCACCTAGACTTTAATTTACCAGGGAATAGTCGAAGTCGAGAATTAAACAATAGAACTTGATCTCCTACTCGAAATTCATTAGGTTTAATATGTTTGTCATGCAAGTTTTTCATTCTTTCTTTATAAATTTCAGAGTTTGAGTATGCATAATTCCTTAATTCGTCTAATTCATTTAATTGACAAAATCTATTTCTACCCGCAAATTCTAAATCTAAGTTTACATTTTTAATTGCCCAGTAGGCTTTGTGTGCAATTTCTACTGGCAAATGACAGCTTTTTCCATAGACGATCTTATATGGGGTTGTACCGATTGTTGTTTTATAAGCAGTTCGAAAAGTCCATAAAGCACCATCTAATTTATCGGCCCATTCCTTTTTATTTTACGGTTTTTTCAAGTATTCGTTTTAAACCTCTATTAGTCACTTCGGCTTGTCCGTTTGTTTGAGGGTGATATGCTGTTGAGACCCGGTGATAGACCCCATATCTTGTTAAAAAAATTTCAAGTTGATGATTGCAAAAATGGGTACCTCTATCACTTATTAATGCTTTAGGTGTTCCAAAATGAGAGAATAATTTTTTCAGAAATCTTACCATGACTCTTGCATCATTTGTTGGAAGTGCCTTGGCCTCGGCCCATTTAGACAAGTAATCTACTGCCACAAGTATATATTTGTTTCCTTTTGACGGTGGGAAAGGTCCCATAAAGTCGAGTCCCCACACATAAAAAATTTCACAAACAAGAATGCCATTTTGTGGCATTTCGTTTTTGGAAGAAATATTACCTGTTCTTTGGAAAGCGTCACATGTCTTGACAAGACTTTGGGCGTCTTTGTAAATGGTAGGCCAATAAAATCCCGAATCAAATACCTTTCGTGCGGTACTAGTGGCACCATGATGTCCTCCTTATGGACCTTCATGACAATGACGGAGAATTCTTCGTGCTTCGCTACCATGTACGCATCGTCGGATGAGTTGGTCGGCACACATTTTAAAAAGATAAGGATCTTCCCAAAAATAGTGTTTTACATCAGCAAAGAATTTCTTTCTTTGATGATGTGGCCAAGCTTTCGCGACTATACCGCTAGCTAGGTAGTTAGCATAGTCGGCGTACCATGGCTCTTTTCTGTATTCCACCATTTCTAGGGACGCCGTTGGAAATTTTTCATTGATTTGCTCGTCCCTTGTTACCTCCAAAGCTGGGTCTTCTAAGCGTGAAAGATGATCCACTGCGGTGTTTTCAGCTCCTCTTTTGTCTTTGATTTCAATATCAAATTCTTGGAGGAGTAAAATCCACCGAATCAAACGTGGTTTGGCGTCCTGCTTTTTGAAGAGATATCGAATGGCTGCATGATCTGTATAGACTATTGTTTTAGAAAGAACAAGATAAGAACGAAATTCATCAAAAGCAAATACCACAGCTAGTAATTCTTTTTCAGTTGTTGTGTAATTTTCTTGTGCATCGTTAAGTGTTTTACTAGCATAATAAATTGGGTGAAACTGCTTTTCTTTTCTTTGTCCCAAGACAGCTCCAACTGCAAAGTCACTTGCATCACACATGATTTCGAAAGGAAATTTCCAATCAGGCGCTATCATGATAGGTGCATTGACTAGCATTTCCTTTAGGGTTAGGAATGCTTGATTGCAATCCTTGTCAAAGATGAAAGGGGCATCTTTTTCAAGTAATTTTGTTAGAGGCCTTGAAATTTTAGAAAAGTCTTTGATAAACCGCCTATAAAATCCGGCATGCCATAGGAAACTTCTGATAGCTCTAACGGAGGATGGGGGTGGTAATCGAGAAATAGTGTCTATTCTGGCTCGATCAACCTCCATTCCTTCGCTTGAGATTTTATGACCGAGTACTATTCCCTCCGTTACCATGAAATGGCATTTTTCCCAGTTAAGGGCGAGGTTAGTTTCCTCACATCGGGATATCATTCGTTCAAGGTTATCGAGGCATTGGTCGTATGAATCCCCAAAGATAGAAAAGTCATCCATGAAGACTTCCATTGTCTTTTCTATCATGTCATGGAAGATGGCTACCATGCAACGTTGGAAGGTTGCGGGGGCATTACATAGACCAAATGGCATGCGTCGATAAGCAAAAGTTCCATAGGGACATGTGAAGGTTGTCTTTTCTTGGTCTTCGGGTGCTATCGGGATTTGAAAGTAACCTGAAAAACCATCCAAGAAACAATAAAATTTATGACCGGATAATCTTTCTAACATTTGATCAATGAAGGGCAAAGGAAAGTGATCTTTCCTTGTTACTTCATTTAATCGTCTATAATCTATACATACTCTCCATCATGTGACGGTTCTCGTTGGTATTAATTCATTCTTTTCGTTAGTTATTACCGTCATACCTCCTTTCTTTAGAACTACTTGGACGGGACTTACCCAAGGACTATCGGAGATAGGATAAATAAGTCCGGCGTCAAGTAATTTGATGACTTCGTTTTTAACCACTTCTTGAACATTAGGAGTTACTCGACGTTGTGGTTGTATTACCGATTTGTAGTCATCATTCATTAAAATTTTGTGCATGCACATGGAAGGACTTATTCCTTTAATGTCTACAAGCTTCCAAGCAATCACATTTTTGTGTTTTTTTAAAAGATTAATTAATTTTTCTTTTTCTGAACTACTTAATTTAGACGAAATCATTACAGGTGATTTACCATCTTTGTCTAGAAAAGCATATTCCAAACCTTTCGGAAGTTCTTTGAGCTCAAGAGGTGGGTCTTTAGGAGACTCCTTATTTGGTTGCTCATTTTGATCAAGAACTTTGAAAGTTTGTTCTATGGCGACCTCTTCTTCAACAAAGTGGTCAATCTTTTCACTTGTATCGGGTGGTTCATCTTCATCTTCAATTAGGGGGTCATTATTGCCGAATGGATATTTCATTGAACGCTCTAGATCGACACTCTTTTTAAATGCCCCTAATTGAATAGATAGATTGTTGTACTTCTGGTTTTTCAAAGCTTCGTGAGTTTTTACAAAGGGTCATCCCAACACTAGAGGAGCGTCATCGAGGAAGACAAAGTCGGTTGGGATTACCATTTGATTTGTTTGAACCAAGACATCCTCAACTATACCGATTGATTTTATTACTTTCCGATTAGATAGAAAAATGGGTATTTGAAGTGGAGAAAAATCACTAATACTTAATTTTTCGAAAATGTAGTTGGGCATTATTTTAACACAAAGATCTTTATCAATTGTGACATTACTAATAAATGAATTTTGAAAAAAACATGGAACCGGTGTAATGTTGATTTCAAATAGGTCTTCTTTTATTAGCGAAGTTTGATCATTAGTTAACTTAACGGTTACCGTTTCGTCAATTTTAGTGTTAGTGTTTAACTCTTTTAAAAACTTAGCATGAGTGGGTACTAAACAATGATTTTCAAAAGAAGGTGACAAGAGATTAATTTCTTCAAAATTAGACTCTTCTTGTATTTTCACGTTGTCGGGCACACCTTTTTCGTTGTTTAACTCATGTGTCGGTTTTTCACTTATTTGTTCTTCCATTTTTACCTCTTCAACTATCTCTTCTTTATTACAAGTTAATTCTTCTCTTGCGCGGGACTCCTCTTCCCTTGCACGAGATTCTTTTATGTACCGTTCGATAGTTTTAAGGTGTTCTAATATCCTATCGGTCACTTCGGTGATAGAGTAAGGATCGGGATTTTCAAAGCTTGAATCTGGTTGTTCGATCCTTTGCTCCTCATAATATCCCATATGAAGTAGATGGTTCACACCATTGTTCTTCATTGTAAGTATATGATGGATAAGGGTCGTAATTTTGTTCTTCATAACACTCATATGAGGTGGGTTGTTCATGCCATGGTTCCTCATAATAAGCATATGAAGGTGGTGGCTCATATCTTAGTTCCTCAAAGTACGAGTATGAAGGCTCATACCTTGGTTCATCAAAATATGAGTATAAGGGAGGAGGTTCAAACCTTTGGTCTTCATAGGATATGTATGAAGTTGATGGCTCGTACCTGGGCTCCTCATAGTAGGTGTATGAAGTGGATGGTTGAAATAAGTTACAATATTGAACCGAGTGCGGGTCACCACAATTAGTGCAATAATTTTCCCTATAATCATCCTCCCCATAGGTGTAGTTGTAACCTCCTAAGTATTGATCCATAAGAATCACTCAGCAGACCACAACAAAGTCTCGAGAACAGAAAACAAAAGTAAAAACGGAAACAGAGGCTAGACACGACCCCGTGTTCCGTGGACACGGCCCCGTGTTCAGGATCTGTATCTGGGCATTTTAATTAAAGTTACTGGTTTCGTTGAGCACGGGGGCGTGTTCAGTGAGCACGACCCCGTGTTCAAGCTCTGTATCTGGGTGTTTTTATGAAAAATATGCAGCACGGCCCGTGTTCAGTGAGCACGACCCGTGTTCAAGCTACTGTAAATGCAAAATTAAACAAAAATGCAGAAAACATGTGTGCGCGTTTTGAAAAGGTTTCGAAAAACTGATTAGGCCGTCGATTTTAAGCTTTCTTAAAATCCTTGTGTACCCGGCAACGGCGCCAAAAACTTGATGCGCGAGTGGTGTCATATATATTTAAGTATATTTTTAAGCCCTTTTTACACGTTAGTCAAGTTTTAAATTTATAAAACACGATATTTTACTAACACCAAACACACATATGGGCAAGTGCACCCATCGTGAGCGTAGTATAGTGTTGGCAAGATACCGAGGTCGTCCAAGGACACAAGAGCTTTTAATACCGGTTTATCCTAAACGTCTAATCAAATCAAAAATTAGAAAAAGGTTTTTAAACTAGAAAAATAAAACTAACTAAAATGCTGAAAAATAAAATAAAAATAAAAACAGATAGACAAGATGAATCACTTGGATCCGACTCGTGTTTAGTGTAACCTTTGATTATTTCCGCACTTTTGCACTTTTTAAGAGATTATCTTAGTTATTGTAGTAGGCCCCTCTTTTGAAGGTGACGTTACCCACAACCCATTAGTTTGAGTCAGCAAGGATACAATCCTAAAGGGTCGGATTATTGAAAGATAATTAATTAAGTTATTAATGCATATTATGGTAGGCCCCTCTTTTGAAGGTGACGTTACCCTCGGCTAAGTAGTCTGAGTCAGCAAGGATACAGTCCTAACTAGCCGGGTTAAAGTATTAATAGTAGCTTACATATGAGGGGATCAAAGAGTTTGGACCCCCGCCATCCAATACCGGTGGGTATTGAAGGAGGTCCTACTAAATTTGACCCGGGTCCTTGCAGGATCTATACACTGAACAAGGCAAGACTCTTACCAAACCGTTCCCTTAACCCCCGACCAGGTAGCCAACATATCTCCATATACACCGTGGAGATATGAATGGTGAAAATCTTTTATTTTATATAGACAGTAAAATAATGCCAAGATACCACGGACAAACGATAAGGAAGAATCACCTTCAACATAAGAAACTAGTTATTAAAGTCATTAATACATAACCAAATAAAAAGTGCGAAAAGATTAAAAATAAAAAGTATTACACTAGACACTTGTCTTCATCAAGTGATGTAAGAGACTTAGGCAAACATGGCCTTTGATTGTCAAGAACTCTTACGATCAATCTTGGATCCCGAGACGACTCACACACTCTATGATGGACAATGGATGATGGTGGTGGATGATGGCGTTGTGATGGTGGTGGGTGAAGTGTGAGAGAGGTGGTGTGCCAAGGGATGGTTTGCAAATGAGCCAAGCACCCCTATTTATAGGCTGAACAGAGGCTCGGGCACGGCCCGTGTCCACCTTCCTTCTCTTTCTTCATTAATTGCAGTTTGTCTGCATTAGTTTACCATGCCCCCGTGTCCGCTGGGCATGACCCCGTGTGCAGAAGCGTATCTGTACTATCAAGATTTCCCCAGATTCTGCGAATCTTAGAGTTGACCACGGCCCCGTGTCCGCTGGGCATGCCCACGTGGTGGTGATAGAAGCTTCTACAGCTTTGTCTTTTCTGCTGACACTTGGGCACGCCCCCGTGCTCATTGAGCACGGGGCGTGTTCAGCCTTCTGTTCTCTTGTTTTGCTTGGGAAGATGTTGTCGGGGGGTCCGGGCATGCCACGTTTGTTCCTTTTCTTGTATTCATGTTAGATTTAGCTGCCTTTTTGCTTCTTTTGTTCATTTGAGCTCATTTAATCCTGAAAATACAAAAGGAAGACAAAAACATACTTTTTCCAACATTAGTACTAAAAAAAGGTTAGTTTTATGCCACATTTGATGTAATTTATATGTTGCATTTTGCACACATCAGTGGGATCCACATGAATTCCATTTTCATTTACCACGTGACCAATGAACTGCACTTCGCGTAACCAAAACTCGCACTTCGAGAATTTAGCATAGAGCTCCTCCTTCTTTAGTAGCTCTAAGATGGTTCTGAGGTGTCGCTCATGGTCTCCTTTTGTCTGCCAATAGATCAAAATATCATCGATAAATACGATCACGAATTTATAAAGATATGGCTTGCAAACCCGATTCATCAAATCCATAAACACTGCCAGCGCATTTGTCAATCCAAACGGCATCACTAGAAACTCGTAAAGTCCATAACGAGTTCTGAAGGCAGTCTTCGGTATACTCTCTTCTTGAATCCGCAACTGGTGATAACCTGATCGAAGATCAATCTTGGAGTTGTAACTTGATCCTTGAAGTTGGTCGAACAAATCATCAATCCTCGGCAAAGGATACCGATTCTTGATGGTTAGCTTGTTCAGCTCCCGGTAGTCGATACACATACGGAAACTACCGTCCTTCTTCTTGACAAACAGTACTGGAGCTCCCCAAGGCGAGAAGCTTTGCCTTATAAATCCCTTATCTAGTAACTCCTGAAGCTGCGTTGACAACTCCTGCATCTCTGAAGGCGCAAGTCGGTAAGGTGCCTTGGCTACAGGCGCGGCGTCTGGAACCAAGTCAATGTGGAATTCGACTTGTCGTTGAGGAGGTAATCCTGGCAAGTCTTCGGGAAAGACTTCAGGATATTCCCTCACCACAGAGATATCTTCGAGCTTCGGTTCTTCGACTTCCTTGTCAACGACATGAGCTAAGAAGGCAATACATCCTTTACGCAAAAACTTCCTTGCCTTCAAACAACTAATAATCCGTAGAGGCGTATCATGCTTCTCCCCATGTACCACAATCGTCTCTTCATTTGCCATCGGAATACGGATAATCTTCTCATGGCAAACAATCTCAGCTCTATTACTTAACAACCAATCCATCCCGACTACAACGTCGAAACTTCAAAATTCAACTGGCAGAAGATCTATCTAAAACTCACGCTCTCCAAGCTCTATAACACAACCTCTAATAACTTCTTTAGCTTCTACTAGCTTTCCATTAGCTAGTTCTATTGAGTACGGGATGTCTAGCTTACTTGCTACTAAACCAAGTATATTCTAAAATTCTAGAGATACGAAGATATAGTCGGCACCGGTATCAAATAGCACAGATGCAAAATGTTGATTAATAGGGAACGTACCAGTAACTACGTTCGGATCCTGGCGAGCTTCCCTAGCTCCAATGTTGAACAATGCCCTACTTCACCGCAACCAAAGCAACCTTGACCGCGTTCATTTACATTTCCACCTTGATTGTTGTTATTGTTTCCTCCGCGGTTTCCATTTCCATTCCGGTTTCCATTTCCTCCGTGATTTCTATTACCGTAACCATTTCCACCAAGGTTGCCATTGCCACTACCATTTCCATTTCCCCCTTGACCACCATTTCCACGATCGGTTCCAACCCAGCACATTTCCTTCGAATGACCATTCCTTCCATAGTTACCACACTTACTAAACCTGTATTGATTGGCATGATGAAACTGGCATACATCACACTTGGGCAGAGTGCCCATGTATCCTTTCCCTTTGTTCTCAGCAGTTGTAGCACCAGTCCTGACCTCGGCTGGTGGGTTAGCATCTCTCCGCTTGTTCGCACTGTTGTTGTTCCCTTGGGTACCCTTCTTGAAATTCGAAAACCTTCTTTTGTTTTCTCCAGATGACTCTACATGAGTCTCTTTCTTCTTTGTCTCAGAAATCGAGAACTTTCCCAATCCGATGGCTTCCTCAGTCAGTGCCACGCTCAAGTCAATTGCCTCAGTGATGGTTGGAGGCTTGGATGTTGTCACCATGCTCAAGATCTGGGGCGCCAATCCCCAAATGAAACATTCAATTCTCTTAAACTCTAGTTCTACCAAGTAAGGGACCACGCGAGACAAATCATGGAACCTCTGTACATACTCTGCTATCTTAGGACCATCCATCTTCAAATTCCGGAATTCAGTCTCCAACTTCTGGATTTCTGCCCTCGAACAATACTTCTTACGCATCAGTTCTTTCAATTCATCCCACGTAAGAACATACGCCGCATCCTCACCTAGAGTCTGAACCTGAAGGTTCCACCATGACAGAGCCCCATCTAAGAACAGTCCAGAAATGTATGTGACCTGATGCTCTGGTGCACATTTACTCATCCGCAAAATAGAATCCGTCTTCTCAACCCATCTCAAAAAAGCTACGGCACCTCCAGTGCCGTCGAAGTTCAGAGGCTTGCAGTCCAAATACTGCTTGTAGGTACAGCCTGTACACAAGCAACATCATTCACAGAAAGCATTAGCAAAGCACACATGGAATGTCCAAACGTATTGTAATGTGTCTTAGGTGACTTAAACATTACCGTTAGGTGGGTTATTCCCGGAGGTACCTCCGCTGTGTTCGGAGCGAAGGGCCTCATGTTATACAATGGCCTGTGAGATGCGCTCTTGTAGTTCTGCCTCAGTCGTGGGCAACTGAGTGTTTCTTCAAGGAGGCATTCTCCTTCTAATAAGAAGATTTGATAGGTCAGGTCTTATTTAGTAGATAGATAAACAATACGTATATATATAATAGCATTTATCATAGCAAGCAATCATATAACAACACAATCATAGCATAAACATGTAAATCAATAACGTGTTTAGTGAGAACATGATGATCGAGATTTCATTAATCATCGACCACAGTTTCATTGTTTACAAGGTGTATCACATCAAAAGGGACATAGGGTCACACTACCCTTGTCCAATAAGTTTGTCAATATACAAAAGTCACATGGTCAAATATGGTCTTCAAAAGTCTTCACAATCTCTGCTCAATAGTTGTGCTCTTACCAAAAGAAATGCAATCTGCATAAAACCAAAAACCACTATGCTGATGGTGGTGGTGGAGGAGGAGGGAAGAAAAGCAAGCTGCGCACATGCGCAAGCTCCTCCTCGAGCTCGTATACATGACGAAGTAAATAACTGATCTGCTGCTCGACAGTAAGGTATCGAGCATCAAAACCTGGGAAAGGAGTAAGAGGAGCAGGTGTATGTGCAAAAGGGGACGGTGATGAATGTGGAGGAACAGAAGTAGACTGACAAGGGCACTGTGGGGTATGCGGAGTCAGCTCAAGCTCCAAAACTCTACGACTCATAATCTCAAACTGGAGCTGAAGTGATAAAAGTAACTCATCCCGTGTGTAGCCAACAAAATGAGAGGGATGATAGGGATCTGAGATCGGCATAGAGTACGGTGGGAACCATCAGAATGGCTCGTCAAGTGGTGAAGAAGTGAAGGGAGCTGGAGCAAACGGTGCAGTCTGAGGGATCTGAGGATAAGCTGCTGAAGCAAAAGGATCATAACTAGGCTGCTGACCTGAAGTACCTTCCCCTAGACGGGGTGCAGGGTTGTCCTGTAGGAAAACGATCGGTAAGTCTGTGCGATGGACATCGGACTCTACAGGAGGGAGAGGAGCAACATCAGCGGGTGTGGGTGGAGGAATAAATGGCTCAACAACTAGGAGCTCAACAGGTGCAGGAACTGGGTCAGGAATAAGAGGTGCAATGTCTCGTAAGCCAAATGGGACAGGGTCAAGAGAAGGAATCGGCTCAGGGTCAACAGGTGCAACGTCAGGCTGATCAAAATGAAAAGGGTCCAGCTCAGGGACGTGCTCGGGATCGTGTGGAAGAGATGGTGTAGCTAACATAGTAGTGTCATCGTCAGAATCAGTAGCGTAACACTGTAATCCGACCGCCTGTAAAGCTGAAGACGTCACAGACTCAAAGGAGTCTGAAACGGAGTGCAAACTAGAATCAGAGGATATCTCAACAACAGGAATCTCAGGAGGTGGGACAGCAACAACGTCCTTATCTATCTCTCCATCACCATGGGCGTCAATAGGAGGACCATCAACAAACAAATCAACGTTATCATCAAACAAATCGTGAAAAGGCCAATCCTCAGGAGGGATGACCACGAGATGAACAGGATCGAGGATCGGAGCCACGATGTGCTCACCATCGGGATGACTAATAATGAGATAATCATGGACTGGAACAGGAATGACAAAAGGATACTCGTCAGAAGTACCATCAGCAAGGGGTAAGTCATCTCCAAAATCGGGCAACGTGAACGGCTGGAAGTCGTCCTCATCATCTGATAGCATGTCTGGGTCGCTCTCAGTGTCTGATGTAAAGATCTCCGGCTCTGGTGCTATCTTGTTAACTGAGACGATAGCCATAGGGTCATCGGCGTCGGACAATCCGCTCTCGGATGAAGACATAATGCCTGTAACATAACAATCATAACATATGCACATATATTAACCAATATCACTTAGTATGCAATCAAAGACAGTTATCACTCAATCATGTATTCACGTTATCCTTCATGAAGCTTTTTCTATCTTTCTTAGTCTATCCTAGACTAAACCACCAATGTGACCTTGCAATCGTGTTTCTTGTCTTTCCTTTTGTAAAAATGTTTGTTCCATGGATCTGGGCGTTTTGTGTATGCAATGAAAACATGTTGCAAAAACATTTTTGTGAGAGCCCTAATGATTGTAGTCTAGACTCGAGAAAGAATCCTAGTTCGCTACAATTGAAGCTCTGATACCAAACTGTCACACCTTGACTTTTGCGGAAGCGTGATTATGTGTGACTTGCTTAATATCATTGCATTCAACCATAACAAACAACTATATGATAAGACCCAAGATGTTCATCCATAGATAAGTTTTTAAAACATTACAGCATCATTGTTTTAAATCCCAACACAGACTTCAAATTCATATTACAAACCATTCAAATTTTTTAGAGTTCCATAAGGACTCAACAAGAGACACTAATAAAAACTAGGTTTTGAACTATGTATCTTATCTATGATAAGATACACCATCCAAACCCTTAGACACCGGATGACATCTTTTATTTCAAACACCACTTGAAACTTCCAAACGCCTGCCAGATCCACATTTAGTTTCCTGAAATACATGTAGTTTGAAAACATCAACAAAAGTTGAGCGTGTTCATATGTTTGAATACGTGCACGAATAAACCTTGTAATCATTGTAAGTATGTATGTATTTGTAAAACCCAGGTATGAAAGCAACAAGGAAACAAATCAATTAATGGTTTGCAAGGCCATTAACATGTGTGACATGATGCATGAAGGCTCAATCCTAGCGGATTTTGTACCGGGTTTCCGGCTGTAAGACATAGTCACCTCATGGGCCAAATCCCGGTCCTCATGGGTGGGGCTCGCAACACCCAAATAGATCTATCACTCATGTCCCTCGGTCCTACTACGAGGATTAATGGTCTTAAGCGTTGTACCCACCACTCACATGATCTAGCAGTACCTTCCTTAGCTAACCATACCATGTATAATCGTTTGTAAACAATTTGTAACATGTACTTCACCCCCGAAGTTATAAAACGAAAACAGTTAAGAGAAAAGGGGGACATGAACTCACAATCTTGCGTCCTTCAATCAAGTAACCCAAAGCTTTCCTCTAGAGTGCACGACTACCTACAAACGTATTACGGTTTATTAGACGAGTGGGTCGTGCCTTGACCTTAGTCTTAGTTAGTGTCTTTGAGATTCGTTTCATTGTGTCATCAATACTATTCCAAGTTATATAATTATTTGTTAAAATAATAAATATTTTAACTTAAATTATATTTATTAAATTTTTGGAATGTTAGTTAAAATAATATATTTTAACTTGACACTTATAAGTATTTGTACATGTATATCCTTCCCAAGGATGGGTGTATTCATACTCGTATTCTTGAGTTCGTGTATTTTTGCCAAGTATCGGTGGCGTATTCCGGTGTATATTTATACGTACGAGAATAAGTATTTTTATTGTATTTATTAAGTATCCTTATACTTAATTTTGTATTAACTTTTCTGGAATAATATTTCTAATAACAATTTGCCAATATATATTCTTAATATATATATTTTAAGAAGTCTTTAAATAGAAAAATTATTTATAATTTTTCCCTCGGCAAAAATAATTGTATTTTCATTTAAACCATAAAAAGAAATATTTTCAAGTTTAACTTAGAAAATATATATGAATCTATTTTTCACCCAAAAATAATGTATTCTATGTTTATGTAAGAAAATATATATTTTCTCCAAAAATAATATATCTTCTAATAATCTCAAGAAAAATATATATGTTTTCTTTTCCAAAAATAATATATTTTCTTCTTGTCAAAAATATGATATAATCTTGTAGTAATTGTAAAAATTATATTTTCGTTCTCTTGGAGTCCAAAATACCGTTTACCAAAATATGCTCTCAAAATTAAATCCCGGAATATCTATGTAAGTTATATTCCTAGTTCGGTTCTCCAATATTTTGGGTATAAATTATATATTCATTTCTTGGAATTTTGGTAATATTTTGTATTGTAATTTCTTGGTATTTTGGTGAGTTATATTATTTCAAGTCCTGAAATAATATAACTAATACACATAATATACAAATAATTACACACATGGTGACATCTAAATATATATTATCCTAAATACTTATTTAGTCACTTTTATTTACAAAAACCAACCTCCAATATTTTGTAATTTTTGTAACAAAATTTATGGCAAACTTTATATGAAAATTCCTGGTTAAAATATACTTGTAATTACTTGTTTAAAAATATTTTGCTAAGTGTTAAATTTCTAGAAATTTTTTTCCATAGTTTCCCCTTAAAAATGGAAGTTTCCATGCTTTTAAAGCATATCATTTTCTTTTATAAATCATCACAGCAACAACAAATCAACCAATGCTTACCAATTTGCCAAAATCAAGCCATAGTCACTACTTCATGAACTTGAAAATTTATAAAAATTTGTAGTAACTTACTAGTGTGTTTAGTAGGCTTAGTTACCCTTTAAAGTGTGGTTGTTTATTTAAAAACATCTTTTTTGAAGAATCTAGATGTTTACAACTTGTAAACCATTTTTCTAAAAATATTGCTTCTTGAGTTTTTCTTGTTACATATATATTTCTACACTTGTTTAACCACTAAAAATGTGATTAATTTCTTTAAGAACCAAGCTTATGTAAATCTTGTATTTTTAACTTGGTTTCTTGAAAATTATTCTTTGAAATCATCCATTTATATGTTCTACATTACACTTTGATCATTATTTTTCAAGAAAACATGTTATACTTCAAGTTCATGCCTTAACATAAAGATGATTACTTTGATCTACACCATAATCATCCTCTCATCTTGCTAGATTATGTCTTTAATCACTATCTAGCAAGATCATATGATGTTTAACATCATTAACATAAACAATCAACCATCAAGTAGCATAACAACACTAAACAACATGATTTCTTATGATTTTTAAGCTTATGTTTAAGTTTCATGTTCTTGATTCATAGTGTTCTTCAAGATTAGTTACTTGTATCATTCTTTAACCAACTAAATAATATGTAAAATGGAGTGTAGATGATCTTACTACTAGCTCAAGGCTAGGGATGATCACAAGATGAAGATGAGGTGGTTAAAAGCTTGTATGAGAGGTCCTTCAACTTCCAAGAGTTCCTAGCTTCCTTGTATGGTTTCTTGCACCTTTGTATATGTATGGAATGGATGAATGTTGAAAGATGAAGGTGGTGGTGCTTGTGTGGGTTACGGCCGAAGAAAAGAAGAGAAGGGAGAAGGAGAGTGAAGTGTTGGTTTGTGAAATGAGAATAAAGGTTATGAATCTCAAGGTTAAACTTATAATCTCCAACCATGTTTAGACTAATGTGTAATATGCTCATAAATATGGAACATGATCCATTATAAAATTCAAAGAAAATCAAGGTGGGGCCACCTTGTCTAACCGTCCACCAAGGGGGGGGGGGTCTTGGTTAGGGTGTAATGTTTAGTTAAGGTTATATAGTTAAAATCCAAGTAATCTAGTTAGGTGTTTAGTTATTAGTATGTTATATAGTGTGTTATGATGTTCAGGGACCATAACTAGCTTGGAAATGTTAAAACAGTGCTTCTAGTGAAAATTTGGTGTTTCGGGTAGTGTCCGGTTGTTCGGTTGGTCACCGGTTTGTTAAGGTGCTAAACTATGCAGTTTAGTGTGCTTTATGTTACCTTTTGTGACAGTTTTGATTCCCGATACTTAGGAAAGTATTCTGGACCATTTAACCATGTTTCTGGATGATTTTAAGTAGTTTAAATGCTGAATTTTGCTGAATTCTGAAAAATTCTGCAGTTTTTGTGAGTTTTAGGCACTTTCCAGCACTTAAACTATCACTAGGAAGGCAGTTTTATGATCCTTACCTTCCTACACACTATACTAGTGTAACTCTTGGTTTCTGGCCCATTCTGTATCTCAATACCATGTCTGTCTATGTACTGAACTCCGTCAGCATTTTTCTGATTTGTCTAATAAATGTGCTATCTCTGTTTCGTGCATCATTTGAATCAATAAAGTTTGCATGCAATAATGATATGACATTTTGCACTATATGATGCACATGTATGTATATAGCAATAATCAGAAAGCAATTCAAGTCATTAATTGTAAATCAGCACAGTCATTAAGCATTAATTACTGTTTAATATTTGTACGGATACCTGGAATTTTGACAATTGTCACAGAAACTCTGAAGACACCAACCGTGATCCGACAGTTTTTGGGTTTAACAGGATATTATCGTAGGTTCATTGAGAATTTCTCCAAAATAGCCCAACCGTTGACCTCCCTTACTCAGAAGGACAAGAAGTACGAATAGGGAGACAAGCAAGAAGAAGCCTTTCGGCTGCTCAAGAACAAGCTATGCGATGCACCTATACTGTCCCTACCCGAAGGCACTGACGACTTCGTGGTATATTGTGACGCTTTGCGCCAGGGACTGGGTTACGTGCTCATGCAACGCCAAAAGGTTATCTCTTATGCTTCGCGCCAACTGAAGATCCATGAGAAGAACTATACCACTCATGATTTGGAGCTAGGTGCAGTGGTATTTGCTTTGAAGATCTGGCGACACTATCTGTATGGTACTCGATGTACTATTTACACAGATCACAAGAGCCTTCAGCACATATTTGATCAGAAAGAGCTTAATATACGACATCGACGTTGGGTTGAGTTGCTAAATGATTATAACTGCGAGAACAAATATCATCCTGGAAAGGCGAATGTGGTAGCAGACGCCTTAAGCCGAAAGGAAAGGATTAAGCCCATAAGGGTTCAGGCTTTAGAGATGATTATTCAGACGAATCTCACTTCACGTATACGTGCTGCACAACAAGAAGCCCTTAAGAAGGGGAATCTTAAGGCCAAATATCTCCAAGGAATGGAGAAGAGGTTGGTGCCTAATGAGGAAGGAACCTTGTATTTCATGGGATGTATTTGGGTTTTGCTTTATGGTGGTATTAGAGAGGTTATTTGCGATGAAGCTCATAAATCGAGGTACTCGATCCATCCAGGATCGGACAAGATGTACCAAGATTTGAAGGATTACTATTGGTGGCCAAGACTCAAGAGTGATATTGCCATCTACGTTGGAAAGTGCCTAACCTGTGCTAAGGTGAAGGCCAAGTATCAGAAGCCTTCAGGTCTCTTACAACAGCCTGAAATACCCATGTAGAAGTGGGAACAAATTTCGATGGACTTCATAACAAAGTTACCCAGGACTCCTAGAGGTCACGACATGATTTGGGTGATAGTGGATCGGTTGACCAAGTCTGCGCACTTCCTACCGATTCGAGGGAAAGATAGCATAGGGAAGCTAGCTGAGCTTTACCTCAGGGAGATAGTAGCACGTCATGGAGTGCCTATCTCGATAATTTCGGATAGAGATGGACGGTTTGTGTCAAGGATTTGGCAATCCTTTCAGGAAGCCTTTGGGTCTCAGTTGAATCTGAGTACGGCCTTTCACCCGCAGACAGACGGTCAGCGCGAAAGAACTATTCAGACGTTAAAAGATATGCTTCGCGCTTGTGTAATGGATTTGGGTGGCAGTTGGGATACTCATTTACCTCTGGTTGAGTTTTCCTATAATAAGAGCTACCAAACAAGTATTCAAGCCGCACCGTTCGAAGCTCTCTATGGACGTAAATGCCGCTCACCGTTGTGTTGGGCAGATGCTGGTGATAGACAGATGGTTGGCCCCAAACTGGTACAAGAAACGACTGACGGCAGATCTGAGAGCGTATCAAGGCGGCTCGTGATCGACAGAAGAGTTATGCGGATCAAAGGTGAAAACCTTTGGAATTTGAAGTAGGAGACATGGTTTTGTTGAAAGTCTCACCATGGAAAGGTGTTGCACGATTTGGGAAGCGTGGCAAGTTAAACCCACGTTACACTAGGACATTCAGGATATTGGAAAGGGTTGGTACCGTAGCGTACAAGTTGCATGATTTCATATCATTATTGCATGCAACACTTTATGATTCAAATGATGCACGAAACAAAGTTAGCACAGTTATCAGACCAATCAGAAGTACTGACGGGAGTTCAGTACTCAGACAGACGTAATGTTAGACCACGGAATGAGCCCGAAACCAAGAGTTACACTAGTATAGTGTGTAGGAAAGTAAGGATCATAAAACTGCCTTCCTAGTGATAGTTTAAGTGCCGGAAAGTGCCTAAAACTCACACAAATTGCATAATTCTGCAATTTTCAGCAAAAATCAGCATTTAAACAACTTAATATTATGCAGAATTTTGGTTTAATGGTCCAGAATACCTTCCTAGGTGTCGGGAATCAAAACTGTCACAAAAGGGAACATAAAGCACACTAAACTGCGTAATTTAGCACCTTAACGAACCGGTAACCATTCGAACAACCGGACACTACCCATAACACCAAATTTTCACTAGAAGCACTGTTTTATCATTTCCGAGCTAGTAATGGTCCCCGAACATCATAACACGCCTTATAAGTGTATAACAACTAATAACACTAACTAAACACTTAGAATCTAACTAGTTATCTTAACTATCCATCACCACACAACCAATACCCCCTAGTTCGACGGTTACAAGGGTGGCCCTCACCCTTGATTTGTTTCAATATTTTAATTGATCTTGTTTTAATCTTTAGAAGCATATTAACCTTTAGATAAGAACATGTTGGAGAGTTTTGTTATAAACCCACAAGTCCATCATAACTTCATTTTCACAACACATCTCAAACTCAACTCTCTCTCCCTCCCTCCTCTCTTACCTACGGCCGTGAGCCACCACCACCATACCATCACCTTCAAGCTTTCATCCATCCATTCTAAGGTGCTGCAAAGGTGTAAGGGGCTTGATTAAGGAGCTTGGTGCCATTAGAAGTGGAAGGACCTTTCTCTAGTGCTTTTAACCACCAAGTTCATCATCTTCATCATCTTAAACCTCTTCCCTAGCCTTGTGCTAGTAGTAAGACCCTCCTAATCTCATTTTACTTATTGTTATGTTGGTTAAAAGTATATGTAAAAGACTAAACATGAAGAACATCAAAGATTAAGAACATAACTCTTAACATAAAGCTCTAAATCATAAGAATCATTGTTGTTGTAGTGTATGTATGCTTCTTAGTTGTTGATTATTTGTGTTTATGATGTTAAACATCATATGAAACTTGCTAGATTGTGATTAAACACATGATCTAGCAAGTGAGAGGATGATCTTGTGAAAAACCAAGATGATCATCCTTTATGTAAACATGAACTTGAAATATGAAGATGTTTTTATGAATGATGATGATCAAAACCTAATATAAATCTTGTAGATGGATGATTTCAAAACTAGTTTTCTCAAGAAACTAAGTTTGTTTACAAGATTTACATGAACATGAGTTTTAAAGAAACTAATCACATTTTTAGCGTTAAATCAAATGTAGAAATATGTTGTTAACAAGAAAAATTCAAAAGAATAATTTTTAGAAAAATCATTTTACAAGTTGTGAAAGTCTAAAATCTTCAAGAATGTGATTTATAAATAAATAACCACACTTTAAAAGGTAACTAAGCTTACTTAACAACATACTAAGTTACTACAAGTTTTTACACAATTCTAAGTTCATGATGTAGTGAAAATTATAAGATTTTGGCTCATGGTAAGTGTTGTTTGATTTGTTGATTGATTGGTGATGCTTTTAAAAGAAAATGATATGCTTTGAAAGCATGGAAACATCCATTTTTAAGGGGAAACTATGGCAAAATTTTTCTAGAATTTAAACACTTTGAAAAATATTTTTAAACAAGTGTTTATAAGTAAATTTTAACCATGGTTTTCATATAAAATTTGCCATAATTTTTGTTACAAAAATTACAAATATTGGAGGTTGGTTTTTGATAAATAAAAGTGACTAAATATGTATTTAGAAAAATATATATTTAGATGTCACAATTTGTGTGATTACTTGTATATTATGTGTATTAGTTATATTATTTTAGGACTTGAAATAAAATAACTTATCTAAATACCAAGAATTATAACACAAAATATTACCAAAATTCCAAGGAAATGAATATATAATTTATACCCAAAAATTGGACAAACCGAACAAGGAATATGGATTATATAAATATTCCGGAATTAAATTCAGATGTATATTTTGACGAATAAGTTAAACGGTATTTTGGGAGCCAAAGAAACGGAAGGTATAATTTATACAAGTGTTACAAAAATATATCATATTTTTGTTAGGTAGAAAATACCTTATTTTTTAATAAAGGAAAGATATACATATTTCTTGAATTATTAGAAAATATATTATTTTTGGGGTAAAAAAATGGATTTATAAATATTTTCTAAGTTAAACTTGAAAATATATTATTTTTGAGGTTTATATGAAAATATAAATATTTTTGCCAAGGAAGAATTGTAAATAATTTTCTATACAAGTTTTCTTAAAATATATATATTTTAAGAATATATATTGGTGAATTTTTATTTAATTAAAAATAATATTCTGGAAAGTATAAATACAAAAATTAAGTATAAGAATACTTAATAAATACAATAAAAATACGTATTCTCGTACGTATAAATACACACTGGAATACGCCACCAATACTTGGCAAAAATACACAAGTTTAAGAATACATGTATAAGTATACCCATCCTTGGGGAAAATATTCTTTGAAGAGTTACAAAACAAATAAGTTAAAATATATTATTTTAACAAATATTCCAATAATTAATAAATATAATTTAAGTTAAAATATTTTTATTTTAACAAATAATTATATACTTTGGAATAATATTTATGACACCAAGAAATGTAACTCAAAGATACTAAGTCATAACAATTAAGACTAAAAGTCAAGGCACGACCCATCCGTCTAATAAACAATAGCACGTGTGTAGGTAGTCGTGCGACCGAGGAAAAGCTTTGAGTTACACCAGTTTACGAGACGCAAGATTGTGAGTTCATGTTCCCCTTTTCTTTTAACTGTTTTTAATTTTATAACTTCGGGGGTGAAATGCATGTTACAAATGTTTACAAACGTTTATAAATGGTATGGTTAGCTAAGGAATGAACTGTTAGATCATACATACATACTATGGTTACAAAGTTTATTACGAGCTCACATACAAAACACATGAACTCACTCAACTTTTGTTGATGTTTTCAAACTACATGTATTTTAGGGAACTGATAATGGATCTGGCGGGCGTTGAAGGTTTTCAAGTCGTGTCTACAATAAATGATGTCATCCACACTTTTGTAGGGTTTGGAATGGATGTCTTATCCTAGATATGACATACACTTCAAAGCCTTATTTTATCAATGTATTTGTCAAGTCCTTTATGGAACTTTAAACACTTGGATGGTTTGTGTTTTAAACTCGAAGTCTTGGATGATGTTAAACAATGTTGGTTGTATTGTTTTGAAACTCTTTAATGGATGAACATCATGGTTTCTATCATTTAGTTGTTTGGTATAATTGAATGCAATGATATTAAGCAAGTCACACTTAACACGCTTCCGCAAAAGTCAGGGTGTGACAGTTTGGTATCAGAGCTTCGATTGTAACGAACTAGGATCCCTTCTCGAGTCTAGACTACAATCATTAGGGCTCTCTCACGAAAATATTTTCACAAAATGTTTTTCATTGCATACACAAAACGCCAAGATCCATGGAACAAACGTTTTACAAAACGAAAGACAAGAAACACAATGCAAGGTCACAGTGGTGGTTTAGTTTGCATGGGGTAGACTAGTTAAGATAGAAAAGTTTCATGAGGGATAATGTGAGTACATGATTAAGTGATGACTATCTTTGTTTGCTTATGCTAAGTGTAGTGATTAATATATGTGCACATGTTGTGATTATTATGTTACAGGCACCCATGTCTTCCTCTGAGAGTGGGTTATCTGATGCCCATGACCCGATGGCTATCGTTTCGGATGATGAGGTCATGCCTGAGCCAGAGATATTCACATCGGACACCGAGGGTGATCCCGAAATGCTGTCTGAGGATGAGGACGACTTTCAGCCATTCGCATTACCGGATTTTGGCGATGACATACCTATAGCTGATGGTGTTCCCGTTGAGGATCCTTTTGATATTCCTGCTCCTCTCCATGACCATCTCATCATCGGTCACCCCGATGGTGAGCACATTGTGGCACTGATCCTCGACGTCGTTCCCCTCGTGGTCATTCCTCCTGAGGATTGGCCCTTTGATGACTTGTTTGACGATGATGTCGATTTATTTGTGGACGGTCCCCCAGCTGACGCCCAGGGCGACGAGGAGATTGATGATGATGTTGTTGTTGTGCCTCCTCCTGCTATTCTAGTTATCAAGCTATCTTCTGACTCCAGTTTGCATTTAGTGTCAGACTCCTTTGAGTCTATGACTTCCTCAGCCCTGCCGGCGGCAGGACTACAGCTTTATGCCACTGATTCCGACGACGACACTGCGATGTCAGCTGCACCACTATCCCCTGCTCGAGTCCCCACACCTACACATGAACCAGAGCATGTCCCTGAGCTAGATCTTGTCCCTTTTGGCCAGCCAGATATTGCACCCCTTGTTCCAGAGCCGATACCCGCACCTATTGATCTTCCTCTTGTTGATCCATTCATTCCACCACCTCCACCCGCTAATGTTGCTCCCCCACCTCCTGTTGAGTCTGATGATCACCGTACTGACCTACCGATTGTTTTCTTACAGGAGATCCCTGCACCCCGTCCAGGGGAGGCTACCTCGGGCCAGCCCCCGAGTTATGACCCATTTGCTTCAGCAGCTTTCCCTCCGATCCCACAGACTACATCTTTCACTCCCTTTACATCCGCACCACTTGACGAGCCATTCCGATGGTTCCTGCCCAATACCATGCCTATCTCAGACCCCTATCATCCCTCACATTATGAAGGCTACACATGGGATGAGTTGCTTTTGTCACTCCAGTTATAGTTTGAGATCTTGAGTCGCAGGGTTCTGGAGCTCGAGCTGACT
This sequence comes from Helianthus tuberosus, assembly GCA_030545235.1. Classification (NCBI taxonomy): domain Eukaryota; kingdom Viridiplantae; phylum Streptophyta; class Magnoliopsida; order Asterales; family Asteraceae; genus Helianthus; species Helianthus tuberosus. The sequence goes on along the minus strand of CM060417.1, from coordinate 56,787,051 downwards.
CCTTCATACCCTCCACCTTGTCCCTGTCATTCTACTTTTGTCCCTCCACATTCATCGTCATCTCCTTTTGCTCATCCACCTGCTGCTCCCGCCCCTATCCTGAGTTTTGACGCCCGTTTTCTTACTGTCGAGCAGCATATTAGTTACTTACTTCGTCGTGTCTACGAGCTCGAGGAGGAGCTCGCGCATGTTTGCAGTTTGCTTTTCTTCCCTCCTCCTCCACCGCCATCAGCATAATAGGTTTTTGGTTTTATGAAGATGCATTACTTTTGGTGAGAGCACTACAATTGAGCCAAAATTGTGAAGAATGGAAGACCACTTTTTGACTATATGATTTTCGTATATTGGCAGACTTATTTAACAAGGGTAGAGTGACCCTATGTCCCTTTTTATGTGAGACACTTTGTAAAAAACTTGTGGTTGGAAATTAATGAAAGCTCAATCGTCATGTTCTCACTAAACACTTTGTTGGATTACATGTTCATGCTATGTTTGTGATGTTGCATGATTGTTTGATATGATGATTGCTTATATATATGTACATACGACCTCTAGACAACTATTTATTTATTTAATGAATAAGACCTGACCTATCCGATCTTCTTCTTAGAAGAAGAATGCCGCTGCGAAGGAATACCGATACCAACAACTCTCTGCCAATGACAGAGGCGGAATTACAAGAGCGCATCTCACAGGCCATCGCACAGCACGAGGCCCTTCGCTCCAAACACAGCGGAGGTACCTCAGGGAATAACCCACCAATCGGTAATGTTTAAGTCACCTAAGACATATTACAATACGTTTGGACATTTCCATGTGTGCTTTGCTAATGCTTTCTGTGAATGATGTTGCTTGTGTACAGGTTGTACCTATAAACAGTTCTTGGACTGCAAACCCCTGAATTTCGATGGCACTAGTGGTGCTGTCACCTTTTTACGATGGGTAGAGAAGACGGATTCTGTTTTGAGGATGAGTAAATGTGCTCTAGAGCAACAAGTCACGTATATTTCTGGACTGTTCCTAGATGGAGCGCTGTCGTGGTGGAACCTTCAGGTTCAGACTTTGGGTGAGGCTGCTGCGTATGCTTTGATGTGGAATGAACTGAAAGAGTTGATGCGTTAAAAGTATTGTTCTCGAGCAGAAATCCAGAGGTTGGAAACAGAATTCTGGAACTTGAAAATGGAAGGTCCAAAGGTGGCTGAGTATGTGCGGAGATTTCATGATTTGTCTAGAGTTGTTACTTATTTGGTGGAGCCGGAGTTTAAGAGGATAGAACGTTTCATCTGGGGATTGGCCCCTCAGATTCTGAGCATGGTGATAGCATCCAAGCCTCCAACTACCACCGAGGCTATTGACTTAAGTGTTGTCACACCCCGACCACGTAGAACATACAAAACGTAGCGGAAACATCGGGGAGTGTTGTAACATAATTAATTGTTTCAAATCCATGGCAATTGAAGTTTCGTTTTATTGATTAAAAGTGTTACAATGTCTTAACAAACAAAGAAATACAACATAATTAACTAGTCTTGCATCTTTTATTGTCACTAAAGCCCAAGTCTGCCTATGTGTATCTTGATCATCTTATGCAACAGCTCCTGAAAAACACATGTGAAAATAGGTACGTCTGCATAAAAATGCCTGTGAGATATGTGAAAATAGGTACGTCTGCATAAAAATGCCTGTGAGATACATAGGTTTTGTGAAAATGAGATTCATGACTTATGTTTAAGAAAATGTTTAGTCATGAACCTTATAGTTTGCTTTGTTTTGTAAATCATTTGAAAAGCAATAGAATCAGATGATACGTATAAGTAAAAGAATAATGTATGGTTAAATGAATAACCAGGTAAAAATGAGTTTGTAAAAGATAAGTTGTTTTTGTAAAACAATGTCTTGTGAAAAGTATGTTATTTGTATAAAATGTTATATGTCTCAAATTGAAATGATTCAAATAACGCTACGATATGTAATACTATACAAACACTTATATATAGGAAGTACCAGCGGCGTATCCACCATGCTTGTATCATATTACACACGCCTCGTTACTTAATCAATTACTCAAACCAAACCAAACCAAACAATGTAATATGTCTATGTTTAAACCAATTGTCAAAAGTCCTTGTATAAATCATGTCAAATGTTGATAGTCCAAAAGTAGTCAAGTAATGTGTAACAAATGTTATGTATGGTAAGTAAAATTAAGACTACTTAAACCATAAGTAAAATGCACAAAAACAAGGTATTGAAGTAAAACATGGTTTAAATCAAAGTTATGTTTTGTATAATATATGCATGCTATACTGATATAGACATTTATGCGGTATTGTGAAAATTCATACATCCAAGCCTTGAGACAGTCGGATAACTATGTAAAAGTGAGTTATCAAAAGAATATGTATTCGGATTCGGTCATTCCTTACGTCCAAACAAACCCGAGATTTCAGGAATGGGATTTGTCAAGTCCTATGGTACCACTACCTACTACCGAGCGGCATGATCGGTGTTAATGAATGTACATTGTATCATTTAAACAAACCAAATGTCATACCAAAATGTAAGCATGTTTTATGAAGATAATGTACCTAGTATGCTAGAGTAAACATACAAGGTAGAGCTGTAAAACAATGTGTCCATATGTTACTGGAACATATGTAACAGAGACGCAATGTAAAATAATGTACTAAGTATGCTAAGTTAACATACAAAGCAGAAAAGTCATGTAAATCAATGTGCTAGCATGTTATCAGTCAACATACATGGCAGAAATGTAAGGTAAAACAATGTACTAATAGTGTACTAATGAACATAACAAGTATATGATGTGAAAACAGGAAAGCATGAAAGTAACAAGTAGGCACATGTGTTCCACCCCAAAACGTTTGGAAAACAGTAAAAGAGGGGTCTATGTACTCACTTGAGATTGTTCAGTAGTCCTAAGATAACCACCAAGCAATGCTAGAGATCTCGGAATCAAACGGCACCTAATATAGGTAACTATGTTAATAAACCGGACCTATATCGGAAGATCGGGTAGCATGAGGGTTTGTAAACCAAACGAGTGTAGAGACTCGTGTCATTTAGTTTAACAAAGCCTACATACTAATTGAAACCTAACATAATTGTTTATGACCCATTACGACCCGTTTAGGTAGCTTATGCTACTTTAACGCGTCGTTCGCGTAAAACGCGTTCGGACCGCCTAACTAGTCCTATGACAAGTGTTATATGCCTAAACATGTTACATAATCAGTTATGTGACAAAAGTTTAGGTTACATATGCTTAATTACCAATTATACATGAAAAGGGTATTCTGGTAATTTACCTAAGGCATATAAACTACCTATCATACAACTACTTAAACGATGTGACCATAAGGTATAACCTCGGAAGGTTATTCCCTATATACTATGGTCACCTAATGTATTTGGTCGGATCCTAATGATCGACCAAACTGGGTCGGGTTCGAAGGTATAAGCGATTTATTAGATCGCTTACCCTACGACCCTAGACAAAGTGGTAATCAGTAGGCATAGTCCCAAGGGACTATAACCAACGTGATTACACTCACGTTGCGAAGTTCAAACGAACTTCGCATTGACCATAACTGGTCAACGCAGAAAGTCAAACAAAGTTTGACTTTCAGACTCGAAAAGCAATAAAAGTACGAAAGAATACTTACGAAGGGTCCCCGAATGCTAATCCCGATCCAAGTAGATCAGGTATGAAACAATGGTTTCAACTTAGAGCTCCTCAAATCAGAATTCTAGTGAGTTTAGCAATGGGGTTGGATGGGTATATATAGTTTTCGGTCCACCGTTAAGATCGTTTCATGGAATAACGTGATTGAATCATGTGCGTACACTTGTTGGAAACTCATGGTAGCTAAGAATGATCCGTATCATCTGACTAGACAATTGAGAATGTGTGGGTGAGAATCAAACAGCTGCAACCTGCTGTTAAAAACACTGAATCTGGTCTGTCCCCAGACTAGCGCACCGTTACTTAATAAGTGTAGCGGTGCGCTAGGCCTTAGTTTGGCAGATTTACAATTTTGGTCCCTGTCATGCATTCAGCCCATTTTCGACACGTTTAAGGCCCGTTAACCCCATTTCAAAGCTCTAAAATGAAGTTAAAGTATAGGGAACTTAAAATGTGTTCAAAAATATCTCGGATGTCGGTTCGTTTAGCCGTACGGTTGCGATGTTCGGTTAATTACGACGGAATGCGCATAAGCGCGAAAAACGATCCAAATGACGCGACGAATGGATTTTTGGCAAGCCAAACACTAAAGCATAATATATTCATGCTTACATAAATTTTTAGATGTCCGGATGTATTCAGAACGTAAGTTATGCGCAAAAGTGCAAACTTGTGCACTTTTTGACACTTTTAGTCCCTGAATGACCCAAAAGTTTATTTTAGCACACCGAACCCCTTAAAGCCTATTTCTAAGCTATGTAAAGGATATTTATGGTGTGTTTAACTTATGGTCATGTTCCGAAATGTCTGTTACAGTTCAAATTGGCATACTTTCGTAGTTTGTCAACTTTAGTCCCTGTAAGCGATTTAACTTGATTTTGCCATACCAAAGCCTTTAAAACTTATTTCTAAGTTATGTAAATGTTATTTAAGGTATGTTAAGCCTATTTCACTATTCCGGAGTGTTCGTTGCATTAAACTAGTTATATTTACGCATCGGTGCGCGTATAACCTTCCAGAAAGCGATTTAGAGTTTGGAATCGAACAAAATTTGATATGTGCAAATAATACACATATTTTTACAAATCCCAAGTATGAAATACAATATTTCATTGGTTCGGTATTTGTTTGATGGCCGTGGAGGCACAGGTGTTACAAGTGTGGCGCTTACTGAAGAGGCAGTCAGGTTGGGAAAGTTTTCAATTTCTGAAGCGAAGAAGAAAGAGACTCATGTGGAGTCGTCTGGGGATAACAAAAGAAAGTTCACAAATTTCAAGAAGGGTACTCGGGCGAATAACAACAACAATGCCAACGAGCGCAGAGATGCTAATCCGCCAGCTGAGGCACAGGCTGGCGCTGCAAATGCTGAAAACAAGGGAAAGGGGTACATGGGTACCCTACCAAAGTGTGACACTTGCCAATTCCATCATGCTGGTCGATGCAGATATGGAAAATGTGATACTTGTGGAAAAATTGGGCATTCTAAGGAGGCATGCTGGTATGGTGCTGGGCGTGGAAATGGAGGACAAGGTGGTAACGGTAATGGAAACCGTGGTGGAAATGGGAATTAGACTAGGAATCGGAATTAGGGAGGAAATGGTAATTTCGGTGGAAACGAGAATCGTGGTGGTTGTGGAAACCAAGCTGGTAACGGAAACCATGGAGTGAACAACAACAACAATAACCGGGGTGGTAATGGGAGTGGACGCGGCCAAGGATGTTATGGTTGTGGTGATGTGGGGCATTTTAAGCGGGACTGCCCTAAAAATAATCAGGCACGTGGAAGGGTGTTCACCATAGGAGCTAGGGAAGCACGCCAGGATCCAAATGTGGTTACTGGTACGTTCCCTATTAATCAACGTTATGCATCTGTGCTGTTTGATACTGGTGCCGATTTTAGCTTCGTATCTCTAGAATTTAAGAATATACTTGGTTTAGTTGCAAGTAAGTTAGACGTCTCGTACTCGATAGAACTGGCTAATGGAAAGCTAGTAGAAGCTAATGAAGTAATTAGAGGTTGTGTTATAGAGCTTGGAGAGCGTGAGTTTTCGATAGATCTCCTGCCAGTTGATTTGGGAAGCTTCGATGTCGTGGTTGGGATGGATTGGTTATCTAGCAATCGTGCAGAGATAGTGTGCCATGAGAAGATCATTCACATTCCAATGGCTAATGAAGAGATGATCGTGATTCACGGAGAGAAGCATGATACGCCTTTGCGGATTATTAGTTGTTTGAAAGCGCGGAAGTGCCTACGTAAAGGATGCGTTGCCTTCTTAGCTCATGTTATGGATAAGGAAGCCGCAGAGCTGAAGCTTGAAGATATCCATGTGGTAAGGGAATATCCTGAAGTCTTCCCTGAAGAATTACCAGGATTACCTCCTCAACGGCAAGTCGAATTCCGCATCGACTTGGTTCCAGGCTCCGCGCCTGTAGCCAAGGCACCTTATCGACTTGCGCCTTCAGAGATGCAAGAGTTATCCACACAGCTTCAGGAATTATTGGACAAGGGATTCATAAGGCCAAGCCTCTCTCCTTGGGGAGCTCCAGTGTTGTTCGTCAAGAAGAAGGATGGTAGTTTTCGAATGTCTATCGACTATCGGGAGCTGAACAAGCTAACCAACAAGAATCGGTATCCCTTGCTGAGGATTGATGATCTATTTAACCAACTACAAGGATCAAGCTACTATTCCAAGATTGATCTTCGATCGGGTTATCATCACCAGCGGATTCAGGAGGAAAGTATACCGAAAACTGCCTTCAGAACTCGATATGGACATTACGAGTTTCTAGTGATGCTGTTTGTGTTGACCAATGCACCGGCAGTGTTTATGGACTTGATGAATCGAGTGTGCAAGCCATATCTCGATAAATTTATGATCGTGTTTATCGATGATATACTGATTTATTCGCGGACGAAGGAAGATCATGAACAACACCTCAGAGCCATTCTAGAGCTGTTAAAGAAGGAAAAGCTCTACGCTAAGTTTTCAAAGTGCGAGTTTTGGATTCGCGAAGTACAGTTCCTCGGCCACATGGTAAACGAGAATGGTATTCATGTGGATCCCCAAAGATCGAGGCTATCAAGAACTGGGAAACTTCGAAGACACCAATCGAGATCCGACAGTTTTTGGGTTTAGCAGGATATTATCACAGGTTCATTGAGAATTTCTCCAAGATAGCCCAACCGTTGACCTCCCATACTCAGAAGGATAAGAAGTACGAATAGGGAGACAAGCAAGAAGAAGCCTTTCAGCTGCTAAAGAACAAGCTATGCGATGCACCTATACTGTCCCTACCCGAAGGCACTGGTGACTTCTTGGTATATTGCGATGTTTCGCGCTAGGGACTGGGTTACGTGCTCATGCAACGCCAAAAGGTTATCGCTTATGCTTCGTGCCAACTGAAGATCCATGAGAAGAACTATACCACTCATGATTTGGAGCTAGGTGCAGTGGTATTTGCTTTGAAGATCTGGCGACACTATCTGTATGGTACTCGATGTACTATTTACACGGATCACAAGAGCCTTCAGCACATATTTGATCAGAAAGAGCTTAATATGCGACATCGATGTTGGGTTGAGTTGCTAAATGATTATGGCTGCGAGATCAAAAATCATCCTGGAAAGGCGAATGCGGTAGCAGACGCCTTAAGCCGAAAGGAAAGGATTAAGCCCATAAGGGTTCAGGCTTTAGAGATGATTATTCAGACGGATCTCACTTCACATATACGTGCTGCACAACGGGAAGCACTTAAGAAGGGGAATCTTAAGGCCGAATATCTCTGAGGAATGGAGAAGAGGTTGGTGCCTAACGAGGAAGGAACCTTGTATTTCATGGGATGTATTTGGGTTCCGCTTTATGGTGGTATTAGAGAGGTTATTTTTGATGAAGCTCATAAATCGAGGTACTAGATCCATCCAGGATCGGACAAAATGTACCAAGATTTGAAGGATTACTATTGGTGGCCAAGATTCAAGAGTGATGTTGCCATCTATGTTGGAAAGTGCCTAACCTGTGCTAAGGTTAAGGCCGAGTATCAGAAGCCTTCAGGTCTCTTGCAACAGCCTGAAATACCCATGTGGAAGTGGGAACAGATTTTGATGGACTTCATAACAAAGTTACCTAGGACTCCTAGAGGTCACGACATGATTTGGGTGATAGTGGATCGGTTGACCAAGTCTGCAAACATCCTACCTATTCGAGAGAAAGATAGCACAGGGAAGCTAGCAGAGCTTTACCTTAGGGAGATAGTAGCATGTCATGGAGTACCTATCTCGATAATTTCGGATAGAGATGGACGGTTTGTGTCAAGGATTTGGCAATCCTTTCAAGAAGCCTTTGGGTCTCAATTGAATCTGAGTACAGCCTTTCACCCGCAGACAGACGGTCAGAGAAAAAGAACTATTCAGACGTTAGAAGATATGCTCCGCGCTTGTGTAATGGATTTGGGTGGCAGTTGGGATACTCATCGACCTATGGTTGAGTTTTCCTATAATAACAGCTACCATACAAGTATTCAAGCTGCACCGTTTGAAGCTCTTTATGGACGTAAATGCTACTCACCGTTGTGTTGGGCAGATGCTGGTGATAGACAGATGGTTGGCCCCGAACTGGTCCAAGAAACGACTGACAAGATCATGCAGATCCGAGAGCGCATCAAGGCGGCTCGTGATTGACAAAAGAGTTATGCGGATCAAACGTGAAAACCTTTGGAATTTGAAGTAGGAGACATGGTTTTGTTGAAAGTATCACCTTGGAAAGGTGTAGCACGATTTGGGAAGCGTGGCAAGTTAAACCCACATTACATTGGGCCATTCAGGATATTGGAAAGCGTTGGTACCGTAGCGTACAAGTTGGAACTACCAGAGGAACTACACGGTGTTCACGATACATTTCATGTATCTAACCCGAGGAAAAGTCCAACTCAGGAGACAGTTATCATCACTGCGGATGAAGTGCATATAGACGACACTCTCCATTTCACGGAAGAACCCGTTGAGGTTACGGATTGGAAAGTTAACAAGACTCGGAGGAGTAGTGTTAAGCTTGTCAAGGTTCGTTGGAACTCGCGTCACGGCCTAGAGTTTACTTGGGAGCGTGAAGATCGAATGAAATCGAAGTACCCACATTTGTTCCCTAACTCCCCTGCAACCAATAGTGCAGCTTAAAATTTCGGGACGAAATTTTCTTAACGGGGGGAGAATGTGACAATTGTCAAATTTCCATGTATCCGTACATTAATTAAACAGTAATTAGTGCTTTAATGACTGTGCTTGATCTAAATTAATGACATAAATGCTTTCTGATTATTGTCATATACATACATGTGCATCACATATTGCATGATTTCATATCATTGTTGCATGCAACACTTTATGATTCAAATGATGCACGAAACGAAGTTAGCACAGTTATCAGACCAATCAGAAGTACTGACGGGAGTTCAGTACTCAGACAGACATAATGTTAGAGCACAGAATGAGCCCGAAACCAAGAGTTACACTAGTATAGTGTGTAGGAAAGTAAGGATCATAAAACTGCCTTCCTAGTGATAGTTTAAGTGCCAGAAAGTGCCTAAAACTCACACAAACTGCAGAATTCTGCAATTTTCAGCAAAAATCAGCATTTAAACAACTTAATATTATGCACAATTATGGTTTAATGGTCCAGAATACCTTCCTAGGTGTCGGGAATCAAAACTGTCACAAAAGGGAACATAAAGCACACTAAATTGCGTAATTTAGAACCTTAACGAACCAGTAACCAACCGAACAACCAGACACTACCCATAACACCAAATTTTCACTAGAAGCACTGTTTTATCATTTCCGAGCTAGTAATGGTCCCCGAACATCATAACACACCTTATAAGTGTATAACAACTAATAACACTAACTAAACACTTAGAATCTAACTAGTTATCTTAACTATCCATCACCACACAACCAATACCCCCCCTTGTTCGACGTTTACAAGGGTGGCCCCCAACCTTGATTTGTTTCAATATTTTAATTGATCTTATTTTAATCTTTAGAAGCACATTAACCTTTAGATAAGAACATGTTGGAGAGTTTTTGTTATAAACCCACAACTCCATCATAACTTCATTTTCACAACACATCTCAAACTCAACTCTCTCTCCCTCCTCTCTTACCTATGGCCGTGAGCCACCACCACCATACCATCACCTTTAAGCTTTCATCCATCCATTCTAAGGTGCTACAAAGGTATAAGGAGCTTGATTAAGGAGCTTGGTGCCATTAGAAGTGGAAGGACCTTTCTCTAGTGCTTTTAACCACCAAGTTCATCATCTTCATCATCTTAAACCTCTTCCCTAGCCTTGTGCTAGTAGTAAGACCCTCCTAATCTCATTTTACTTCTTGTTATGTTGGTTAAAAGTATATGTAAAAGACTAAACATGAAGAACATCAAAGATTAAGAACATAACTATTAACATAAAGCTCTAAATCATAAGAATCATTGTTGTTTTAGTGTATGTATGCTTCTTGGTTGTTGATTATTTGTGTTTATGATGTTAAACATCATATGAAACTTGCTAGATTGTGATTAAACACATGATCTAGCAAGTGAGAGGATGATCTAGTGTAAAACCAAGATGATCATCCTTTATGTAAACATGAACTTGAAATATGAAGATGTTTTTCTAAATGATGATAATCAGAACATAATATAAATCTTGTAGATGGATGATTTCAAAACTAAGTTACTACAAGTTTTTACACAATTCCAAGTTCATGATGTAGTGAAAATTATAAGATTTTGGCTCATGATAACTGTTGTTTGATTTGTTGATTGATTGGTGATGATTTTAAAAGAAAATGATATGCTTTGAAAGCATGGAAACCTCCATTTTTAAGGGGAAACTATGGCAAAAATTTTCTAGAATTTAAACACCTAGAAAAATATTTTAAACAAGTGTCTATAAGTAAATTTTAACCATGGTTTTCATATAAAATTTGCCATAATTTTTGTTACAAAAATTACAAATATTGGAGGTTGGTTTTTGATAAATAAAAGTGACTAAATATGTATTTAGGAAAATATATATTTAGATGTCACAATTTGTGTGATTACTTGTATATTATGTGTATTAGTTATATTATTTTAGGACTTGAAATAATATAACTTACCAAAATACCAAGAATTATAACACAAAATATTACCAAAATTCCAAGGAAATGAATATATAATTTATACCAAAAAATTGGACAAACCGAACAAGGAATATGGATTATATAAATATTCCGGAATTAAATTCAGATGTATACTTTGATGAAAAAGTTAAACGGTATTTTGGGAGCTAAAGAAACGGAAGTTATAATTTTTACAAGTGTTACAAAAATATATAATATTTTGTTAGGTAGAAAATACCTTATTTTTGAATAAAGGAAAGATATATATATTTCTTGAATTATTAAAAAATATATTATTTTTGAAGAAAATATATATTTTCTTAAATAAATTTTGAATATATTATTTTTGGGGAAAAAATGGATTTATAAATATTTTCTAAGTTAAACTTGAAAATATATTATTTTTGAGGTTTGTATGAAAATATAAATATTTTTGCCAACGAAGAATTGTAAATAATTTTCTATACAAGTTTTCTTAAAATATATATATTTTAAGAATATATATTGGTGAATTTTTATTTAATTAAAAATAATATTCCGGAGAGTATAAATACAAAAATTAAGTACAAGAATACTTAATAAATACAATAAAAATACGTATTCTCGTACGTATAAATGCACACCGGAATACGCCACCAATACTTGGAAAAAATACACAAGTTTAAGAATACATGTATAAGTATACCCATCATTTGGGAAAATATTCTTTGAAGAGTTACAAAACAAATAAGTTAAAATATATTATTTTAACAAATATTCCAATAATTAATAAATATAATTTAAGTTAAAATATTTTTATTTTAACAAATAATTATATACTTTGGAATAATATTTATGACACCAAGAAATGTAACTCAAAGATACTAAGTTATAACAATTAAGACTAAAAGTCAAGGCATGACCCATCCGTCTAATAAACAATAGCACGTGTGTAGGTAGTCGTGCGACCGAGGAAAAGCTTTGAGTTACACCAGTTTACGAGACACAAGATTGTGAGTTCATGTCCCCCTTTTCTTTTCACTGTTTTCAGTTTTATAACTTCGGGGGTGAAATGCATGTTACAAATGTTTAGAAACGTTTATAAATGGTATGGTTAGCTAAGGAATGAACTGTTAGATCATGTGAATGGGTAGGCGCACACTTAAGACCACTAATCCTCATACAAGGACCGAGGGACATGAGTGATAGATCTATTTGGGTGTTGCGAGCCCCACCCCTGAGCCAGAAGTGGGCGAAGGTGGTGACTATGTCTTCCAGCCGGAAGCCCGGTATAAAATCTGCTAGGTTTGAGCCTTCCTACACCATTGCACACATATTAATGACCTTGCAAATCATTAATTGATATGTTCATAGACGCTTTCATACCGGGTTTACAAATACATACATACTATGGTTACAAATTTTATTACGAGCTCACGTACAAAACACATGAACTCGCTCAACTTTTGTTGATGTTTTCAAACTACATGTATTTCAGGGAACTGATAATGGATCTGGCGGGCGTTGAAGGTTTTCAAGTCGTGTCTACAATAAATGATGTCATCCACACTTTTGTAGGGTTTGGAATGGATGTCTTATCCAAGATATGACATACACTTCAAAGCCTTGTTTTATCAATGTATTTGTCAAGTCCTTTATGGAACTTTAAACATTTGGATGGTTTGTGTTTTAAACTCAAAGTCTTGGTTGATGTTAAACAATGTTGGTTGTATTGTTTTGAAACTCTTTAATGGATGAACATCATGGTTTCTATCATTTAGTTGTTTGGTATAATTGAATGCAATGATATTAAGCAAGTCACACGTAACACGCTTCCGCAAAATTCAGGGTGTGACATATTATATTAAAAATTTACACTTATGTATTCCTTTAAATTAGGTTTATACAAATTCTCTTTTGATTTTGATTTTTAATACATCTTGATGTTTTTGTTTCATTTGGTCTGAGTCAGTCCGACTTCCAATCTACTGGTGGTGAATGCTCAAAGGTTTATCTTTAAAAAATATAATGCTATATACTTATAATTGCTGTGTTTTTATAAATTGTTTATCTTTTTTAAGGATGGTGTATCTTAGACTAGTGATAACTCAACACTGGTTTCAAGGATTACGTGACTGGCGTGAAGCAATCATCAGCTGAGTTGAAGCGTAACCTTGGTGATGTTTATGCGATCGAAGAAGGCTTGGGGTCCTCAACAAGTAAACCTCGCATGAGTGTTGAGAAGAATGATCTTGACGAAGATGTAGGCAAGAATTGAGAAACGAGATTTGCAAGTGCTGGTTACGATAAAAAAACATTTCCTTTGTTATTGGAGTATTTGTTTTGTGTTCTTTTATTTTTGGTGTTTGAAGACATTTTCATGGTTTATCTATTTATTATGACATTTTGAGTTATCTTTTTTTGTGTTTGGTTGAAAATCATGTTTGGTTATGTTTCTTATTTTATAAATTAACATTTATTATTTCATAATTTAATCATACGATAACATAAAAAATACAAAAATAAAAATTACATATCACTTTTATCCTTAATTACTTTTCATGAAATGAACATTAATCATTTTTAATACAACAAAATCACACGTTTGTTATTTTAGTCATACTTAACAAAGTGTATAGATATTTAACTAATTTTTTATTATTCTTTATGCTTTATGTATTTTGCTATTAGTTTCTTTTTATTTTTCTTTAAATTTTTTATACTATTCAGTTACATTTGTATATTTATTTTATAAAATATCCTAATTATAGAAAGTCAAGTGTAGTGTTGACCTATTTCAAAATTTTTACAAACTTTCTAAATATAACATCATTTCTATAATTCAGAGCATTAATTTGATTGTAATTGATTTGTAATAATCTTTATTATTTATTCCATAAATACCTTATGTCTATAAATACAAATACTTTACACACTTTTGCAACATCTTGAAGGTTCTTTGAATCTGCATTCTGACATTCTTCTACGTTGTCATATAGTTTTTTTCATCACTCTTTACATTTCAAGTAAGTTTTCATGTATTGTATTATATTTTTTACGTATTTCATGTTTGCCATTGATGATAAACATATGTTCATTGTAATAATGCTTTTACACGATTAAAGTTTTGATGCTATAATTATAACCGTGTCGTATGTGTGTTCGTTGTAGTTCTCTATGGTGGTTAAAAATGCATAAAAGATTGAAACAAGTATCTTCATCTTCTTCCGAACTTCCAAACCATGGCGTCGCTAATAATTGTAAGTGTGTTTCTTTTTTTGTTTTATCATATAGTATTTTATCAAACTTTGAAAAGAGTGATGAATTTCTTTTTTCCGAAAATGTTTCAGGTTTAAGAACTCTGTTGTCTTACATTATGAGTGGTAATTCAATATTGTTCTAAATTTTATATTTCTTTTTACGTTTTAAACTGATTGCATCTTGATATTTAATTTTTTGTTACTCCTTTTTTTAGCTCTTTATTTTTTTGTGTTGTAGTTGACGAGGCTAAGCATAGACGAAAGTTAAGAAGACGAAATCTTGATAATAAGAAATCAAAATCAAAATCTACTTTAGCACCATCAAATATACAAATGAACATACCGTGTTCGTCTTCCTTACAAGTTCCAAATTATTTTCTCAGAGGTAAATTGTTTAATCATATTTTAAGTTCAGTTGTAACAATTTTTATTATAAAAAAAATAATTTTATAATTATCGTATGATCTCTAATGTTTACTGTTACTTATGTAATATTTACTTGCTTTATCTACTTTAACATTCTAGTTGTCGAGACTAAACACAGGCGTAAGTTAAGAAAACTATACCTTGATAGTATGCGATCAAGGATTACTCGAAAATCGTTTCCTTCCAAAGGGGATTCAACGTCTTCATCAGCAACATGGTGTAGATGTATGTAATGCTTCACACTTTTATACTTTCCCGATTTAGCAAGTATTGTTGTACTTTCTATTTTTAGACATTTGTACTCAAGTCGTACTCTATCTTGTAATCCGAGACAACTGATCATAATGAAAACACAAGTATTTTATTCATATTCATGTTAGACTCGTGTGCATGATTATACTCACAATCGACACTTTAAACACTATATTATACACATTTCATAATCGCACAACACATATTTATTCTCGTTACACATAAAACCAGCTAGAACATATAATTTAATCAAACTGGAAACTCGAAGGAAAGGGGAAGGACCCTCTCGTACGAAGTGCCCACTCGTACGAATGGGCCCACTCGTCCCAATCTGCACACTCGTCCGAACTTATCGGAAACCTTAATTTCACCCTACACCTATAAATTGGTGTACTGCTTCACTCATTTCTTTGCTCACTTCACTCAAACTCCTCCAAACGGTCTGAACCTTCTTGCTCGCGATCAGAAGCATTTGGTATGGATCCTTTTATCTTTTCCATTGCTTTAACATGATTCTTACATCATTGTTTGATTTCTTAAAACACTTTTGCAAAGCCCTCTTGATCCAACACATCTCAGAGACGGTTTCCACTGGTTTGCTTGGGCAAACCGCAGTTGGAGCATCACATACACGAGATTTGAATCAAGATTCATAAACTCAAAACATTTTTACAACTTGTTCATAACTTTCATTTTGATTATTGTACGATCTTGATGGAATCTGGAACCCATCAGACCGTCAACTCGTTTCATACTTAAGGGTTTGCATTAGGGTTAATTTCCATCAAGAAATGATCTGTTTTGGACAGATCTAACATACGTTTTCGACAAAACAACATTCACAGTTGTCCGAGAGAGCATACCCATTTGTACGAAAGGGCATGTCCCATTCGTACGAAAGCGGCATTTTACGTATATTCTGTTTTCCATTTCGTTCTGTTTTACATCAGTTCATCGGTGATGAACCCCAAACAATTTATTAGACACAAAGTGAGTTAACCCCGTCCAGCCTCCGACACTTAGCTCACGCTTTCCATATCATGTTGGTACACCTGGGTTGTCCTCACTTGGCTGTTTAACCATTTTACTTCTTGTTTTCGATTTGTTTAACAACTACTTTACTGTTCACATTTAAATCAGTTTATGACTAAGCTTTACGCACTTTAGACAGTCCAAATCGTTCGAAAGGGAACACCCATTCGTACAAAAGGGTCTGTTACCTGTTTTGTTCCGTACTTTTCTCGTATTTTGCTATCTGGTCCGAACCTCTTTCACATCAGGATACTTACACTTCTGTTTACCCATTTTAGGGTAACTTCGGTGTTCCGACCTTCACCAACTCAACTCTCGGTTTTCGTGGAACCCTACGCAAAACTGTGAGTATACTCGATCCCATTTTCATTTTAATCACTTTGGGTGCAACATGTAAATTATACAAATCACGCAACACTATGATACTTGTTTATTCAATGACACTCTATCCACTTTTAAACATGAAACTTGTTATACCTGTTAATCTCATATGCTCTGTTTACACTGTGTCTATATGCTCATTAACTTTGCAAGCCTACCTTAACAATTATAGCGCTATAGGATTAACGCCTCGCCCGTATACTTGTGGTATTGTTATGTAAAACACATTACACCCTCTTCGTTTCCACGAGGTTGGGTAAACAAGATTGCGTTAAACTCTGGTTCGACATATAGCTTACACCCGTACAACATATTAGTAACTTGTGTACATTTATCATGTTGGATAGGAGTTCACTTAAAACATTTTCATATTGTGCTATGTCACACCCAACCGATGGCGAAATTATCGGGATGAGACGAAATAGATTGCAAGAGACTTCATAACACTATTTGTGACAATATTTAAATCAACCATTTTCATTTCATAATAAAATTGTCAACACATTACAAGAAATTCAAATAACAACATTGTTCATAACATAAACATAACAAAATTGATACAACAATTTAAACCTAAGACGTCTAAATGTGTATCTAGGAATCATCGCTACTTCATTTCATAGCATCATCATCCTCAACAATTTAAACCAAGTGTCCACTAGTATTTAGCATCCCTCGCAACAATAGTGACGAGGCCGTTTAGAATAAAAACTTAACAAAACCCCGACAGGTGGTGTGCTACTCCTATAGCGCTATATATATTAAGTTGAGGGCCTAGCAAAGTTAATGACATAAAGCATGTATAATCTAGCATGAACCTAAGTAAACAAGTAGCATGTATAACGGATTGAGAGCATAAAGTATGTTTAAGTGTGTGTGAGTGAAGTTTGTATAATAACACGTTACAACCCAAAGTGTTTTTAAAGGTAAATGGGTCAAGTGTACTCACAGTTTTGCAAGTCTTGAACTTGAGGATCTGCGAGTGAGTTGTTTGTTGTTTAGGAGGTTGGAACACCAAGTCCTTCTACACGAAATAAACAAGGCGTATGAGTATTGGGAATAATATGGTGGAATGAAGATTCGGAGTTTTAAAACACAAAAATATAACATATGAAAGTAACCATCTTTTAACACATAACACTTGTTTGACACTATGAAACCTTAAAGGTTATAATGTTTTCATGAGTAGGACACCCATTAGAATCATAACAAGGTTTAGGTCTTAGATGATATTAGTCTAGTACTTTGACGAATGAACATAAGTTCATCATCAAAGGTTCGAATATTGAATAGTACATATAAGTATTATTTAGGTTATATATTAGTATGTCCAATAGTCAAGCATGAGGTAGGAGGATGAATCCTCCATTTAGGTACCTCTTAAGTGTCATAGAATTCATGTAGGAGGTAGGAAAAAGGTCTTCCATTTAGGCACCTCTAAGTGTTCACCACTACACTTGATGTTATGAACATATAAGGAGGGTCATGAACTACAAGTAATACAAGAATATTAAACACTAATCTATAAGAAATCATCAAGCAATGTGTGGATTTTATGTAGGATAACCCAAGTTAATCATTAATCTCACATTCATCAAGCTTTGAGCTTGAACATCACTTGTGGGTTAAACCCTTGAACAAAACAGAAAGTTTGTGAGGATTAATCCTCTAATTTTGAATGTCTCAACCTTGTTTTTAAGCCTAACTAACCATAGAAGTGGTTATAAGCATAAGGATATAGGTTTGAGATGAGTTAGACTCAAGTTTGAACAAGTTTAGTAAAGATTTAATCAAAATAGAAATGAACAGTGAACTTTGGAGCCCTTTTGTCGACATTCCAGGGACTGATTTACTGTGAAAAACCCATGGAATCGAAGCTAAGGTCAATCCAAGCACATAGGAAAAAGAATGGAGTAAATCGGACAAGAAACAAGTGAGTTATGCTCACTTTAGTGAAGTAGGATGCTTCTGTCCGAACTTGTGTTTGCAGCAACTTTAGGACTGATTAGAAAGAGTTGTGAGGGAGTTTGTAAAGTGAAAATGGCTTGGGGAAGCTTGGGTTTATATAGGGAAGGGATTAGGATTGTGTTAGTTGAGTATTTAATGTCCAAAACTCGTTTAAACTCAAGTTAAACCCGAAATCCCGCTAAAATTCGCGAGCTGAAAAGGGAATCTGATCTGGGGATTGGCTTGTGGGCTGCGAAGGAATTAGAGGGGGTCTTCACGCCCCGTGACTCTCCTCCAGGTAAGTTTCACTTATTTACAGATTGGCCCCTCTAGTTTGTTAATTAGGGTTTTTAAGGTTTTAAGGGTTATTTTCGCTATATAAGCATAGTTTAAGGAAAAAATAAGTATGGAGAACATAAACCATGTATAATTAAGCGTATGAGTGTCGTATTTAATTGTCGTATACGATCAAAAGGTGTTTTATGCATAAGTTTCACGTATTTGCAAGTTTAACACATAGTTTCCAAGAATTACGAATAAGCATCGATTGTTTCACGAAATTGAATGTATAAGCATCTGTAAAGTATAATTAACACGAAATTAAAGAAATATGAGTTTTATTTATGATCCAAGTCTCGGATTTTACAACGATTACAAAGCAAGAACGATTACAAGTACACAAGGCTTCCAAAAATAGAAATACAAGCAAGACTTGCTAATTATGGAAAGTACGAAGAAGCAGGGCGTTACAGTCTCCCCTCCTTTAGGGAATTTCGTCCTGAAATTTTGGAAGAAGTAGCGAACAGTTGTGGACACTTTGTCTTCATTTCACTCTTGAGTTCCCAAGTAAATTCAGCGACACGTTTTCTTCCCATCGAACCTTAACGATAGGAATTTTACTATGCCTCAATAACTTGACTCCTTGATCCATGATTTCGACGGGTCTTTCCACAAAAAGCAAGGTCTCGTTGACTTGAAGGTCCTCGAGTGGTACTTGAAGCCCTTTGTCAGCTAGACACTTCTTTAAGTTGGACACGTGGAAGACATGGTGTACATTGTTGAGTTCTTCAGGTAGGTCCAGTCTATATGCAACCTTGCCAATCCTTTCGAGAATCTTGAAAGGACCAACGTAGCGAGGTGCGAGTTTCCCTTTCTTGCCAAATCGAACCACGCCCTTCCAAGGGGATACCTTGAGAAGTACGTAGTCACCTATCTCGAATTCCACGGGTTTGCGATGCTTGTCGGCGTAACTCTTTTGTCGGCTTCTGGCTTTTAGTAAGTTGTCTCGAACCTGTAAAATCTTGTTCGTTGCTTCTTGTATAAGCTCGGGACCAATGAATTGAGATTCACCAACCTCGTGCCAACAAATAGGCAAACGGCACTTGCGACCATACAATGCTTCGAAAGGTGCCATTTGAATACTCGCATGATAACTGTTGTTGTATGAGAATTTGATCAAAGGAAAGTGTGAATCCCAGTTGCCACCAAAATCTATTATGCAAGAATGAAGCATATCCTCTAAAGTTTGGATAGTGCGCTCGGTTTGACCGTCAGACTGAGGATGAAAAGCAGTGCTAAGGTTAAGAACAGTACCCATAGCAGATTGAAAGGTTTGCCAAAGACGAGACGTAAAATGAGCATCATGATCGGAAATGATGTCAATGGGGATACCATGATGATAGATGATCTCATCAGTGTAGATTCTAGCCAATTTCTCGACTTTGAAATCTTCACGAATGGGAAGAAAATGAGCTGATTTGGTCAATCGATCAACAATCACCCATATACTGTCATGACCAAAAGAAGTACGAGGGAGCTTGGTGATAAAATCCATGGCAATGCTCTCCCATTTCCAGACAGGAATCTCTGGTTGTTCGAGTAAGCCAGAGGGGCGTTGATGTTCAACTTTAACCTTCGAACAAGTGAGACATTTTGCAACGTAGGAGGCAATATCCCTCTTCATCCCAGGCCACCAATAGGACGTACACATATTGTGGTACATTTTATCAGCACCAGGATGAACAGAGTATTTTGATTTGTGTGCCTCGTTCATCAGAAAGTCTCAAAGGTTTTCGCTATTAGGAATCCAGATACGATTGCAATAGTACAAAATACCATTGGGTTTGGACACAAGATCTTGTTCAACAGCGCCTCGTATCTCGACATAGAGACTACCTTCGTTAATAGAGGCATATTGGGCTTCACGAATAAAGTTTTGAAGATTGTTAACGAGTTGGAGACAACGAATGCTCTTCACATGAGTTTTACGACTAAGAGCCTCGGCTACTACATTCGCTTTACCTGGATGGTAGCGAATTTCGCAGTCGTAGTCGTTTAATAGTTCCACCCAGCGACGTTGACGCATGTTCAGTTCCTATTGGTTGAAGATATGTTGAAGGCTCTTATGGTCGATGAAGACCACACACTTAGTACCATAAAGGTAGTGTCGCCAAATTTTCAACGCAAAAACAACTACGCCAAGTTCAAGGTCGTGGGTGGTATAGTTTTTCTCATGTATCTTGAGTTGTCTTGACGCGTAAGCGATAACCTTGTTGCGTTGCATAAGGACACAACCAAGACCAAGGTTTGAGGCATCGCAATACACGACGAAGTCATCGTTACTATCAGGAAGCGCGAGGATAGGAGCATTACATAGCATGTCCTTGAGAGTTTGAAAAGATTCCTCTTGTTCGGGACCCTAAACAAAAGGTTTTTCTTTTTGAGTCAAAGAGGTCAAAGGAACAGCGATCTTCGAGAAGTTAGAGATAAAACAACAATAATAACCAGCAAGACCAAGAAATGAACGAATTTCAGATGGATATTTAGGTGCGATCCAGTTCTTCACAGCTTCGATTTTAGCGGGGTCAACGTGAATACCAAGTTCGTTGACAGTATGACCAAGGAATTGAACCTCTTTTATCCAAAATTCACACTTGGAGAATTTGGCGTATAGACGTTCAGTACGAAGAAGTTGAAGGATAAGACGCAAGTGTCGCTCATGCTCTTCTTGTGTCTTGGAATAGATGAGAATATCGTCGATGAAGACAATCACGAAACGGTCCAAGTACGCTTTGCACACGCGGTTCATCAAATCCATGAAAACAGCAGGTGCGTTGGTCAAACCAAAGGGCATGACCACGAACTTGTAATGACCATAACGCGTACGAAAAGAGGTTTTAGGTACATCTTCTTCGAGGACTCGAAGTTGATGGTACCCAGAACGAAGATCGATCTTGAAAAAGCAGGTCGCGCCTTGCAATTGATCGAAGAGGTCATCGATGCGAGGAAGAGGGTATCGGTTCTTGAATGTAAGCTTGTTGAGCTCACGATAGTCAATACACATTCGGAATGACCCATCTTTGTTTTTGATGAACAAAACGGGATCGCCCCAAGGAGAAGTACTAGGGCGTATAAAGCCTTTATCAAGAAGCTCTTGAAGTTGAATCGAGAGCTCTTGCATCTTAGAGGGTGCTAAACGGTAGGGAGACTTAGAGACGGGAGTAGTGCCAGGCACTAAATCGATGCGAAAGTCGACAGAACGAGCAGGAGGCGAACCAGGGAGATCGTTGGGAAACACATCGGGAAAATCACGTACGACGGGAACGTCGCTTATGCTTGGGCCTTTGTCCTTCTTTTCCACAATGTGGGCGAGAAAGGCGAAGGTACCCTTGCGTAAGCATTTGTTCGCTTCAATACACGACATAAGCTTGAGACCTTGAGAAGGTTTCTCGCCATACATGTGCAGAGAATCACCATTTGGAAGAGGAAGACGGATAAACTTTTCTAAACAAACGACTTCAGCACGAACTCGCCTAAGCCAGTCCATGCCTACTATGATATCAAAGCTACCCATTTGCATAGGTATAAGGTTGATCGAGAAAGTATGATCGTTAAGAATCAAGGAACAATTGGAAAGAACGGAATTGACTGCGATGGATTAACCATTAGCGACTTCGACAGCGAAAGATCTTGGCAACTTAGAGCGTTTACATATAAGCAAAGGTTCGAATTCTAACGACACAAAACTTTTATCCGCGCCAGTATCAAACAGACAAGAAGCATAAACATGGTTCACAAGAAACGTACCAGTAATGACGTCATTCACGTTTTGAGCTTATGCAGTGGTGAGGAGAAAAGCTCGGCCCCTAACTGGTTGCTGAGCTTGTTGTTGCTGTTGTTGCTGCTGAGGTTGATTCCTTTGAGGGCAAACATTGGCGAGATGATTGAGATCGCCACATTTGAAGCTTGCTCGCACAGGAGCTGCTTGAGGTTGAGCCTGATTAGGTGTAGGGTTTGCAACGATAGCCTGATCTTGGGCAGGCTTTGGGTTATAGCGACAGCAATCGGCGAAATGCCCCAACCTGTGACAGGTGGCGCATTTGCGACATGGGGTGCCAGTAGGGTGATGGCATGAACATTGGTTACACTTGGGCCATGTCCCAGTGTAGTTTCTTCTTGGTGGTTCTAGGGTTGAGGGATTAACGGCAGCTACTGATTGGATGGGTTGTGGGTTTGGCGGAGTGACGACCGCACAGTTCTGGCTTGAAGCCTCCCGCTTCTTGCCTTTGTTCTTCTTGGGTGGTTGAGAGGGTGAAGGTTTAACAATGGTGGTAGTATCGGTGGTATCAGTGACGGCTTGCTGAGCACTCTTCGTTGAAACCTTATCATAGGTTACATGATGAACGCAATTATTGTTAAGCTCAGTGGCTATGCTAAAGGCTTCCTCTATGGTTTTAGGGCAACCAGAGGCAACATGGTTAACCAAGGAAGGTGCAATACAACGAATGAACTTGGCTATGGTTTTGGGTACGGAGTTGACTTGTCCAGGGCAAAGTACACTAAGCTGTTTGAAACGGGTAATCAGACCATCCATGTCGCTCCCTTTTTGCGTTAAGTTCCAGAATTCGTTCTCCGATTTTTGGAGCTCGTGAGGAGGACAAAAGTGATCTTTCATGAGCTGCTTGAGCTCATCCCAAGGCATGGCATGTGCAACATCGTTTCCCCTCTTGTTGCGTTCTGTAGTCCACCATTCGAGTGCCCTCGAACGGAAAACTCCAGTCACGTTTAAGGTTCTTAGCTCATCAGGACATCCACTTTGCAAGAAAGTAAGCTCAATCGCGTCAAACCAATTCATCATGGAGGTAGCGCCATCTTTGCCAGTAAACTCTAGAGGTTTACAAGCCATAAATTGCTTGAATTGGAACGTTGGCTTGGGTTTTTCAGCCTTTGAATCGACAGAGCCATGCGATGAATCGGTGTTTGGCTGAATTTTGCTCACAATATCGGGTATGACCTTGGCCATGAACTTCATACAATCTTTCTTGGACATTGAGGCGGAGGTGGAACCCCTCTTGGACTTGGTTCTCTTGGAAGCACCGTTGGACGACATCTAAGGAAATCGAAAGAGAAGGAAAAGGATGAGACTTGATCATAAATTCAAAATGAGTTTGTAAGTTTAAGCATGTATGCATGATGTATCACGTATGGTTCACATAGTTAGCACGAATTCAACAAGTATTCAACAAGTATAAACACGTATGAATGCGTAAAAAGAGTATAAATTTAGTTTGTTCATGATAATTATTATTGTTTTTTATTGCGAGAGACGTGCGAATTGTGTAACGGTTTTGAAATGAACGAGGTAACAAGTTTAAAATCACATATTAGTCTAGTACTTTGACGAATGAACACAAGTTCATCATCAAAGGTTCGAATGTTGAATAGTACATATAAGTATTATTTAGGTTATATATTAGTATGTCCAATAGTCAAGCATGAGGTAGGAGGATGAATCCTCCATTTAGGTACCTCTTAAGTGTCATAGAATTCATGTAGGAGGTAGGAAGAAAGTCCTCCATTTAAGCACCTCTAAGTGTTCACCACTACACTTGATGTTATGAACATACAAGGAGGGTCATGAACTACAAGTAATACAAGAATATTAAACACTAATCTATAAGAAATCATCAAGCAATGTGTGGATTTTATGTAGGATAACCCAAGTTAATCCTTAATCTCACATTCATCAAGCTTTGAGCTTGAACATCACTTGTGGGTTAAACCCTTGAACAAAACAAAAAGTTTGTGAGGATTAATCCTCTGATTTTGAATGTCTCAACCTTTTTTTTAAGCCTAACTAACCATAGAAGTGGTTATAAGCATAAGGACATAGGTTTGAGATGAGTTAGACTCAAGTTTGAACAAGTTTAGTAAAGATTTAATCAAAACAGAAATGAACAGTGAACTTTGGAGCCCTTTTGGCGATGTTCTAGGGACTGATTTACTGTGAAAAACCCATGGAATCGAAGCTAAGGTCAATCCAAGCGCATAGGAAAAAGAATGGAGTAAATCAGACAAGAAACGAGTGAGTTATGCTCACTTTAGTGAAGTAGGATGCTTCTGTCCGAACTTGTGTTTGCAGCAGCTTTAGGACTGATTAGAGAGAGTTGTGAGGGGGTTTGCAAAGTGAAAATGGCTTGGGGAAGCTTGGGTTTATATAGGGAAGGGATTAGGGTTGTGTTAGTTGAGTATTTAATGTCAAAAACTCGTTTAAACTCAAGTTAAACCCGAAATCCTACTCAAATTCGCGAGCTGAAAAGGGAATCTGATCTGGGGATTGGCTCGCAGGCCACGAAGAAATTAGAGGGGGTCTTCGCGCCCCGTGACTCTCCTCCAGGTAAGTTTCACTTATTTACAGATTGTCCCCTCTAGTTTGTTAATTCGGGTTTTTAAGGTTTTAAGGGTTATTTTCACCATATAAGCATAGTTTAAGGAGAAAATAAGTATGGAGAACATAAACCATGTATAATTAAGCGTATGAGTGTCGTATTTAAGTATCGCATACGATCAAAAGGCGTTTTATGCATAAGTTTCACGTATTTGCAAGTTTAACACATAGTTTCCAAGAATTACGAATAAGCATCGATTGTTTCACGAAATTGAATGTATGAGCATGTGTAAAGTATAATTAACAGGAAATTAAAGAAATACGAGTTTTATTTATGATCCAAGTCTCGGATTTTACAACGATTACAAAGAAAGAACGATTACAAGAACACAAGGCTTCCAAAAATAGAAATACAAGCAAGACTTGCTAATTATGGAAAGTACGAAGAAGCAGGGCGTTACTTGCTATGTATTCAAACTTGTATACTCGCCAACATATTTGTTGATCATTATTTTAATACATGTTGCAGGTTGATAGACGATGACATTGAAGAAACAAGTTTAGGGTGGACTTAGAAACGCACCTTAGTAATAAATAATGTTTGAATTATGTTTCATGATTGATACAATTTGAGTATGTTTTTGTTTTGGTTGAACGATATATGACATTTAGCATTTATGAAATATTGATTTAATAAATTATTGTCACGATTTATTGTTATGAAGCTATGAGCAATTTGTTTTCGTCTCACTTCGATGTTTCCGCCATGGTGGCACGATGATACTCCAGTGGTCCGTCAGTGATCCAAAATTGCCGTTAAAAAAAAAAGAAAACTCATTGGATCCTAATGACAATAATTTTAGGAATTTTTACATATTTCTCCCTTCTAAGAGAGCTTATTACATATTTTCAAAAAAAAGACAATTACATATTTCCTTTTTTTGAGAAATTACTCAATTAGCCTTTTTTATTCTCATAATCTTTAATCTTCATATCCATACCCTACATCGACGCACCCCATAGGACGAGGAGAAAAAGACGCCAAACCCTAGACGAACAGAAGAAGACTCCACCAGCGTCGTTCTTTTTGGCAGTCGTTTTTCGCAAAGTTGTTTCGATTTTCAGGTATGTTTTTTCGAGTTTCGACTATTATTGGATATCAAATGCTTTCGCAAGGTTATTGGATAGGGAGTCAAGGAGTAGGATCAAATACAAACCATATTTTTCATACAAACTGTAAGAACCATTTAAAAAGTGTCACGTGGCATCCAACCAATTATAGAGAAATGATAAAATAATATCCTAAATAATATCAATTATGTTGAATTCCCTATAAATATGCTAACAAGCAATTAATTCTTTATTTGGATCTTTCTTTTGTTTTCAATGTGCTGATTAAGAAAAGTGTTGATATCATTCAAATATGTGCTAAAATCAATTATCTTGATTAATTTTCATGTGCTAATATAATTCAAAAGTGCTACTTTTATGTATGTATTGTTTTGGTATGTGCTAATTTAACTTTTTTTAAGTGCTAGGATTTGTTCTTACGGTTTGTATGATAAATATGGTTTGTACCGGAACCAACCCCAGGGAGTTAATATTCACATATCTCTCCTCTTTATCTCTCTCTCTATACATCTATTATAACTAATAAATGAAAGTTATTTGGGCTACGTGTCACTTGATTAGGGCATCCTCAATTCCCTTTTCCCGCCCAACAGTACCACTCCCCTAAAAACCCTAAAATCTTCTCCTTCACTTCACTTCTCCTGTACTCCTCTTTTTTTTCTTTCTCACGCTT
Source organism: Helianthus tuberosus (assembly GCA_030545235.1). NCBI lineage: Eukaryota > Viridiplantae > Streptophyta > Magnoliopsida > Asterales > Asteraceae > Helianthus > Helianthus tuberosus. The sequence goes on along the minus strand of CM060417.1, from coordinate 56,760,441 downwards.
CTTTTTCAAACCCTCATCTTCTTCCTCTCTCTCTTTCTTCCCTAGAATTTCATACTCTTGAAGAAACACTATGTAGTTTAGGGTTAGATCTGACAAACTCATTGAGTTTGGGGGACGAAAGAGAGTGACGGTGGTGATGATTTGGTTACAAACTTCTATACGGTGGTGACACTGGATAATCGGACAAGATCTGAATCAACTGTATACATCTCCTTCGATTGGTGGCTAGAGATGCTTTACAGAGAGATGATGTTAAACATCTAGGGTTTGGGAGTATAGATGGATTCATCGCTGTGGTGGAACACACTCATGTTCTTCAAGTTAAAGGTTATCACAGTATGTTTGTTCTCCTTTCATTAAGGTAATTTCGTTTCCATTTTTACAAAATTAGGGCTAATTTTAACACTACCAAGTTAAAGGTTATCACAGTATGTTTGTTCTTGTTGATGCGCGTTAATGCTATCGGATTTTTGGATCTGAAGTTGATGTTGTTAATGTTGAATATATTGTAGTGATAACGAGAAATCTGGTGAAATTACAGATTATAATAACTTTGATTTATTTTTACGGTTCTTTTTTGTGTTGATTAGTGTTAATGCTGTCGGATTTGTGGATCTGAACTTAGTTTTGTTGTTGATGTTGAATGCGGTGTAGTAAGAACGAGAAATCTGGATTTATCAACTTTGTGTCGCGATATCTCAGGTACGTGAATTGAAATAGTAGCGGTTGTTATGTATTGCGTGGTTTGATGATATGTGTATTGAGATTGGTGATTTGAATCGCTAGATCCTGATGTTAGATACTGATTGGGGAATTGGATACTGGAGATTTTTTAATTTGCTGTTAGAATATGTTTCTGCAGAGAACAATCATAATGAAGTAAAATAACAAAATGTTTTGTTGTAGTTGTGTTTAATAATTAAATAAACATAGGAAAACTATAGATTTGTTGATCTATCAAGTAGAAGAGAAAAGGAAAATGAGGAAAACCACCAAATATGTGGACATGTTTGCTTAGTTGTCTAACAAAAATTGAATGGTCAAAACGAACTGGAATGTTATAATGTAAATTCTCATTTTCTGTTTTGTTTTCATGCAAATTGTGTAATAAAGTGGCGAAGCAGAACATGTTGAATGGAGTAAGATCCAAACGCCTACTGACAAGATCGTTGTGCCCTATGATACCCTATCAGCTGTACCAGAAGGTAATGGTTTGATCTTTTAATTGGTAGTTTTGATACTTCGTCACCTGTCAGTGTAGTAATGATTTAATATTTAGTTGATTCTATAATATAATGTACATTATAATCACCATAAATTGGGACCATTTTACGTAAAAGTGATAAGAATGTGTGCTTATCTATTATCTTCTGTGAATTGAATGTGTTAAATGATGCAGATGCTGCTGAAACCTAAAGTCTATTAGATAAGCTTGTGGTGCTAAAGCTTAATGGTGGCTTGGGGACAACAATGGGATGCACTGGTCCAAAGTATGTGGTTGGTTACCTGGTTTACATAGTAGTTTATTAAAATGTAATTGAATAATTATTTTTGAGATTCACCGGTTCTGGTATCAGTTTCGAATACATCTTTGCTAGAGTTCATAGACTGTTGGTCAGTATAGGCTGCCTGGATATATATTTCATGTTAATGCTTTGTTGGTGTCTTCATTTGTTTTCGTTTTCTGCTTTTTAAAATCTAACATCATCTTTGCTCCCCCTTGAACCAAAACCCTACTTTCTGACATTCATTACTCTCCACGATCTTCCATTTTCTTTTCTTAATTCTCTTTTCTCTTTCAATTTACATCAAAACCCCACTAATTGCTTTCAAAACCCCCAATGTGTGTACATACAGTCAATCATACACGTATTTATGCTCAATGTTCTTAATTCTTTTTTCAGGTTGAGCTTTTCTGTGTGAATAATTTAGTTAATTGTTCACTAGAGTCCACCGAAGAATTTCTTTGTATGGAGTTTCGTTTTACTACACGCGACAATGGAATGTGTGCTGCTTTCCAATTGCTTCATATGGTACTTGAGGTAAATATTAAATAATATGTTATTCATCTCTCAGCCAAATGCCAATTTTACATTTTATTGTTATTAATTTTTTTTATTCCATGGTCAAGTAAAGTTTCACTTTTGTTGTCGTTATACAGCGTAGTGTGTGGCTAGAAGATGCATTTGATAGAGCGAGACAACTATATTTATCGTATTATCGCTCTATTCCAAAAAAGCTTGGAACGATCAACTGCTTACAAACTCATGACAGCTATGTTGGATGAAGACGAACGGTTTATGGAGCCCATACCATATTCATTACAAAATTTGACTTTGCAAACGGTAAAAGATGCAGTGATGAATCAGTTTGCCAGTGATAACATGGAGGTATGTGTTTTTTTATGATTTTTTTGTATTGATTCTAAACTAGCGGGATTTCCCTACACGATACGGCAGTTCGATTGGAACAGGTAGGTACTACATCATCAACAGCTGTGGATCCTTTGCTCGAACTCGGAAAGATTACAAAGGTAATATCTATACTATATATATAATGCATATCCGAACACTCGGAACCGGTAGGATATCTGTTTATGTTTAGTTATTTAGTTAAATTAACAATAAAACGAACATAAAACATCTATTATATATACTCCTGGTATCTCTTTGTATCTCTTTATGCCGATGAAATCGGAGTTCTATCTCCTCATCAGAAGCAGGTTGATGAACTATATTGTAACACCCCTGCCTGGATGGGCTGACGTGTCACTTTTACGGAGTCAGATTAAAAACATAATTCCATTTATACTTAAATGTATTACAAGGCTTTACAACTTAATGAAGGATATCTAATCCAGTACAATTATTTCTACCGTCTTTTTCAAACACTCGAGCACTCTTCCAAATCCCGTCCCAGATTATCTTGATAACCTGACGTAAAGAAGAAAACACAAAAACGTACGTCTGAGCAAAATTTGAAAGTTTTGCCCAGTGCGCGGATAGAGGAAAATAAAAGCTTATTTTAAAAGTAACATAATTTCATAATCATATCATACGGATGTACCCATGAGCCAAACTTAAAACGTGACAATACACAGGTAGCTACTCCTGCATAATTATCACAAGAGATGGCGAGTTGGCATACCCGTTATCCACCTCCTTAAACTTAAATCCTAGGATCGATCCATACGCCTCCTAATAGCTTATATGTACCACACTTGTACTTAAGAGACGCCGTGAACTGATCTCTCCGTCACGGATGGAGCACATGATGTCGATGCCGCAACAACATGCTCGTGGGACACTCCACGAGAAGCGGAAACTCAGGGTATCAGAGTACAAATGGTCTTATTCACATAACTTATCGTAACATATATTGGAACATGCGATAATGAGTACAACTTAACATAATACTATCGCATGACATAAAAGCAAAATCAAAAGTTATGATTAGAATAGGAATTCAACGGACTGTCAAATGAATCGATAATCAAAGACGTGAGGAGTTTTAAAAAACATAGTAATTTAATGGTATTATAACAATTTAACTTGGGTAACCTAATACTTATGTATAATATTAAACTTGTAATTTATTTACTTGTAACTTGTAAGCCTTAAGATATTTAACTTGTAACTTGTAAACCATAATTTGATTGAAAATACGAATCTTTGGCGATATTGAAAATCTAAGAGTGGAACCAGTCACCAAGGTATGGATATCAATCCTATCTTGACAATTTCGTCCCCAAAATGTGGTTTATTGAACGAAACAAGATAAAACCTTGACTCGTTAATAAGGAACCACTAGAGTATGAAATGAAACTCGTATAAAATAAACCATTTTCTAAATAACTGATGTAAAACAAAACCTTTTCAAAACGTTTGTAACTTTCAACACATATTTCATAACTTAATCTTAATACGGAATTTAAAATCAGGAATGATATACTTGTATCCAATTGACATAAATCAAAAGAAAGGATTCTATCCGTACCTTAAAATTTCCAAGTGATGCTACCTTGTTTTCAATTGTAGATTTATACAGGCAGAGTTTAGCTTATTGATTATCCTCTTAACCTAATTTGCACACAAACTAGGTAAGTAACTTAATACAGCATTTACGATAACTCACGAGATCAGCCCTCACAACGAATGACAAAGTGCTATTCTTAAACATCCATCGGATTCACAACGAAGGACAGAGTATTCCCCGAATTTGGGTGGCACTCAACATCCAGTCGAAATCACGATTAATGACAAAGCATCACCCTAATGTGGGAAGCACTTAAACATCCATTGAGTACATTGATCGATCGGATAATGAATCGTAATAGCGATCGAGTTAATACCCTGATTGCAGCACCCCGCTATACTAATTAGTGTTTCGTGTGTGTTAATTGTGATAATCAGACGATAACTCGAAGCCTGAAACGAATTTCTTCGTCGACTGAACACCAGAATTCGAGTGCCAATGTCCTCTATTTATACCCAAAAATTGTCAAGCCTTACGCATCATAGCACTATAACCCCTACGATGCGTAACCACCTTTGCGCACCGTAACACTTATTCCCTTACAGTGCATAAGGGACACCTAAACACTATAGGGTTGCCACGTTTGGGACTAGCCTAGCTGAGTCAACATTTTCTTAAAATTCTAAACTGACAACGAATTATTTAGATAATCGTTAACTAGGGTATACACCCCCATGAGTTTTAGGGGCCCTGATCCTGATTCTGAAAATTCTGAAAATTCTAGGGTTTGTACAGAATTACTTGGGTGTCTTAATTAGGGTTTCCTATTGGACTATAATCATAAGAAATAATAGTTTTTAATGAGGGTTATTACATTTTTGTTTTTAAAATTTTCGGGTGTTACAAATCTACCCCTCTTAAAAAAAAATTTCGTCCTCGAAATTATTACATACATATATATATATATTAATAATCATACTTGAACGCGGCCCACTATAATCAATAGTCATACTTGAAATAAAGCTAGAGTAAAAACAATGAAGATGACGAAATACTTGTGTTCGAGACTATCATGAAGTGCAAGAAAAGTTACTAACCGATGGGTAGAAAATAAATAATAATAAAAAAACAATTATTGTATCGACTGATTGGACATCGAAATCCTAACCCAATGTCTACCCATTAACTCACAGGTCTTAACTTATGTTTAAGTTTTCTACAGGAAAGAGCCTTTGCTCTGATACCATAGTTGTAACACCCCAGCCCGGATGGGCTGACGTGTCACTTTTACGGAGTCAGATTAAAAACATAATTCCATTTATACTTAAATGTATTACAAGGCTTTACAACTTAATGAAGGATATCTAATACAGTACAATTATTTCTACCGTCTTTTTCAAACACTCGAGCACTCTTCCAAATCCCGTCCCAGATTGTCTTGATAACCTGACGTAAAGAAGAAAACACAAAAACGTACGTCTGAGCAAAATTTGAAAGTTTTGCCCAGTGCGCGGATAGAGGAAAATAAAAGCTTATTTTAAAAGTAACATAATTTCATAATCATATCATACGGATGTACCCATGAGCCAAACTTAAAACGTGACAATACACAGGTAGCTACTCCTGCATAATTATCACATGAGATGGCGAGTTGGCATACCCGTTATCCACCTCCTTAAACTTAAATCCTAGGATCGATCCATACGCCTCCTAATAGCTTATATGTACCACACTTGTACTTAAGAGACGCCGTGAACTGATCTCTCCGTCACGGATGGAGCACATGATGTCGATGCCGCAACAACATGCTCGTGGGACACTCCACGAGAAGCGAAAACTCAGGGTATCAGAGTACAAATGGTCTTATTCACATAACTTATCGTAACATATATTGGAACATGCGATAATGAGTACAACTTAACATAATACTATCGCATGACATAAAAGCAAAATCCAAAGTTATGATTAGAATAGGAATTCAACGGACTGTCAAATGAATCGATAATCAAAGACGTGAGGAGTTTTAAAAAACATAGTAATTTAATGGTATTATAACAATTTAACTTGGGTAACCTAATACTTATGTATAATATTAAACTTGTAATTTATTTACTTGTAACTTGTAAGCCTTAAGATATTTAACTTGTAACTTGTAAACCATAATTTGATTGAAAATACGAATCTTTGGCGATATTGAAAATCTAAGAGTGGAACCAGTCACCAAGGTATGGATATCAATCCTATCTTGACAATTTCGTCCCCAAAATGTGGTTTATTGAACGAAACAAGATAAAACCTTGACTCGTTAATAAGGAACCACTAGAGTATGAAATGAAACTCGTATAAAATAAACCATTTTCTAAATAACTGATGTAAAACAAAACCTTTTCAAAACGTTTGTAACTTTCAACACATATTTCATAACTTAATCTCAATACGGAATTTAAAATCAGGAATGATATACTTGTATCCAATTGACATAAATCAAAAGAAAGGATTCTATCCGTACCTTAAAATTTCCAAGTGATGCTACCTTGTTTTCAATTGTAGATTTATACAGGTAGAGTTTAGCTTATTGATTATCCTCTTAACCTAATTTGCACACAAACTAGGTAAGTAACTTAATACAGCATTTACGATAACTCACGAGATCAGCCCTCACAACGAATGACAAAGTGCTATTCTTAAACATCCATCGGATTCACAACGAAGGACAGAGTATTCCCCGAATTTGGGTGGCACTCAACATCCAGTCGAAATCACGATTAATGACAAAGCATCACCCTAATGTGGGCAACACTTAAACATCCATTGAGTACATTGATCGATCGGATAATGAATCGTAATAGCGATCGAGTTAATACCCTGATTGCAGCACCCCGCTATACTAATTAGTGTTTCGTGTGTGTTAATTGTGATAATCAGACGATAACTCGAAGCCTGAAACGAATTTCTTCGTCGACTGAACACCAGAATTCGAGTGCCAATGTCCTCTATTTATACCCAAAAATTGTCAAGCCTTACGCATCGTAGCACTATAACCCCTACGATGCGTAACCACCTTTGCGCACCGTAACACTTATTCCCTTACGGTGCGTAAGGGACACCTAAACACTATAGGGTTGCCACGTTTGGGACTAGCCTAGCTGAGTCAACATTTTCTTAAAATTCTAAACTGACAACGAATTATTTAGATAATCGTTAACTAGGGTATACACCCCCCTGAGTTTTAGGGGCCCTGATCCTGATTCTGAAAATTCTAGGGTTTGTACAGAATTACTTGGGTGTCTTAATTAGGGTTTCCTATTGGACTATAATCATAAGAAATAATAGTTTTTAATGAGGGTTATTACATTTTTGTTTTTAAAATTTTCGGGTATTACATATATGCTGGTGAGGTAAGCATATGTTTCAATGATACACTCCTGGTATTCTGTATACTTGTAAGTTAATGACACAATTACTAAAAGCTTATGTCATAACTTTATTGTTTCACAATATTTTCAATTACATTTAGTCTGGATCGACATATTCACAAGCTGTAATCGCCACTTGGGTTATTGAATTTACTTGTTTTGAAGGTTAAAGCTGTGGAGCAGGAGTTTGATATTGAAGATGAAGAATGAAGATGGTAATGGAGAATCATCGAGCCAACTGAACTAAGGTAACTGTATTTCTTTGGTTCGCTAGAGTTCAATGGAATTGAGTTTTGACAGATTCTATTTGAAGTTGAACTTGATAATTCAGATGTCCTCCTTCGTTACTCATCAGCTCTTGTGCAAGGTGCCACAAACATCTTCTGGTATGGGCATTTGCATCAAATCCTGTTCAGTTTTGATTAGGCACCAGATGGGTTGACGGTATTAGGTTCTGGTGACACAAGTATGGTTACGATTCAGCAGTGGGTGACGGTGTTCTACGACGAACAATAAACAGCTCTAAACAAGCCCTAGGTAAGTTATATAATTCTTTTTTGGTTGTTTAATAAGTGATTTAAATTTTCCTTCATCTAATAATGACCTGTTTACTAATTGACCAGAGTCAACTTTTAATTTCCTGGTGGAACAATGGAAAGACCATTTTCCTCCTTTCTACATGCTCATGGAAGCTTCTATTGATTAACCATTTGAAGAAGATGCTTGTAACTGCCACTTTCTTTTTACCAAAGATAAAACTCTAAATGATGAAGATTCAGAATTATTCTTGAATTATCAATGGTTCATTGGAAGCACAAGTCTTTCAAACTTCACCCCAATTCCGGATACTACTGCTGAGGTAACAAGTTTTTTAATTATCATTAATAGAAGTTTCCTTATGCGATTATATTTCATTTTGTGAACCGGTAATTTTTCAAGGTATATTGGCCAAAACATATCTTGAGTGCAAAATTTATCTTTTCAGTAACTACTTCCCCTGTTGGGTTAAAACAGTGGTTTCAACCACTGTTGGGTTAAAACAGTGGTTGAAACCAATGTTGGGTTAAAATAGTGCGTTAAACCACTGTTGGGTTAAAACAGTGGTTGAAATCACTGTTGGGTTAAAACAGACGTTGAAACCACTGTTGGGTTAAAACAGTGGTTGAAACCACTGTTAGGTTAAAACAGTGCGTTAAACACTGTTTTAACCCAACAGTGGTTTCAAACACTGTTTTAACCCAAAAGTGGTTTCAAAACATTGTTTTAACCCAAAATAGTGGGTTCAAAACACTGTTTTAACGCAAAATAGTGCGTTAAACACTGTTTTAACCCAACAGTGGTTTCAAATACTGTTTTAACCCAAAAGTGGTTTCAAAAAACTGTTTTAACCCAAAACAGTGGATTCGCTCAGTTTCCTACCTTTGGTTTAAAAGCTTGGAAGAAGACTGTGGATTTTTTCAATGGTTCTTTACAGGAAAGGAAGGAGACTGCGGATTCGCTTAGTTTCCTACATTTAGTTTAAAAGCTTAGAAGAACACGTATGACCGTTCTTTGATATTGCTTGTAATGCAAGCAACTTATTCCATTAACACCGTTCTTGGTTCTGATATACGCGTTCTGAATATGGTTGTAGGTTTTACTTCGACTTTAGCATGACTTATGTGGGAACTGGGATGATTTGCGCTCATATTGTGAACTTATCATTGCTGTTTGGAGTAGTCGTTTCATGGGGTATAATGTGGCCCCTTATCGGAACAAATAAGGGTGATTGGTTTCCTACGGGTTTGCCCGAAAGTAGTATGAAAAGCCTCAACGGTTACAAGGTGATGCCGGTTTAGTTTTCTTGATTTTTCCGCTACGTTGGACACATTTAGTTATTGTTTCTTGGGTTTGTAGGCGTTTATTTCTATCGCTATAATACTCGGTGATGGGCTATACAACTTCATCAAGATACTATGCATAACGTCGACGAATGTTCTGTGGAAGATTCAAGACGAACAACCTTAATCCAGGTTGTTAGGAGTTCATTAACTTTGTGTTTTTTTGTTTGTCGGTTTTTGTTACCTTAACATAGCTTATTTTTTATTCTATATTTTTGTAAATGCAGTAATAGAAAAGAAATTGTAGTTTCTTTTAAGTTATCTGTAGTTCTGTACTCTGGTATAGCAGTATGGATCATTGTACTTGTGTTTGCAGGTTCAGCAGAGGAGTTGATCAAACAAGAACTTCAGGCGGTTGCTGAGGGTGTGGCTGCTTCTGTTCTTCGTTCGTCACACCCACTCAACCCGACTTAAATAAACATAGCTCAGAAGTTAACCTGAGTGGTGAAACTCAGAATAATAACGAAGACGCGCAATCGAGAGTTGAAGTTGAGGTCCTTTGATTGTGTTATCCTTTTGTTACTATCTAGGGACGTCACATGTTACATTTTTGGTCGATGTGGAAAAACGGGCAGGTTGGATAATGGGTTAAACGGGCTCGATTTAACACGGGCAAGTTGGATAATGGGTTCAGGGACTAGGGACTGGTAGGTGAAGGGGGCTGCCTGGGTACTCTTTTAGGAACCAGTATGTTCGGTTTCTTAATTTTGTGCTTTTGTTGTAGATTCAAAGAGGTTGGTGAAGGAGCATATCAAACGGATTTCTGGTTCCGAATTGGCTATTAAATCAGCACAGGTTAGTTTTGTTGAGTTGAGTTGTTAGGGTTTGTTTCGTGCCTTAATTGTATTAAGGAAAAGATGCAACTGCATTTGTAATGTATTAACCGGGTCTTGAAAGTAATTGGTGACTAATTAGTATTGAATCATATGTATTGCTCTTGTAAGCGTTTGTTTGATCCAATCTATAGTTTTAGGGTGTGGTTGGATGTCGTTCGAGATCGATGTAGATTTGGGTTTTATATATTAATCAGATATAGTTTTTAATATAAAAACATACTCAAGCCCGGGAAGCAATCCCGGGTAATAACCTAGTAGATATATATAGAGAAAGATAGAGTGAAAAAGGAGGTGAGAATAAGATGTAGGGATGTGAGAATAGTGAAAGCCTATAGGATATCATATGTTCAGGCTATGAGTGAAAAATTAGGTGGGTCAGGGGCCACGTTATGGAGCTTCCATCACTCGTGGAGTAGCGTGGAACACCGCTGCCACCCAATTTCATCACTCGTGATGGCCATGATGCGTGAAAAGTTGCAGAATGTGAGGGAAATCATTGGGTTTGGTGAGTGATATACATCCCCACTAAAATCCATCGCTAGTAATGGAACCAAGTTCAATGACGTGACGGAACATGATTGGGTGTGGTGAGTAATGGAAAATGGAGCACCCCCTACCCCCTTAGACTATGGGGTATGGGGCGGGGGTTTGGGCGTGGGTTGGGTAAAAACGCCCAAGTCACCACCCCGGGTGGGCTTGGGTTTGGGCGTGGCCCCTTGGGTGGGACTTTCAGCCCGGGCGTTGGGCGGGTCTATCAATATGACATGGCGGGCTCTCAATGGCCAAAACAACTAGCCGTTGGGCTAGCCGTTGGACTAGCCGTTGGCCAACGGCTATTTGTAAAAAAAAATTATTTTTTCACTATAAAACTCACACTTCTATTCTTTTTTTTACCACATCCAACCACAATACACTCCACCTCTTCTATAATCATCTCTATTCTCATTCTACAATACGAAAAATGAATCCTCATAATCGTGGTTTTGACCCGAACAACCCGTGGGCATTCCAAGAAAATCCTAGCCCACCACCCAATCGTCCAATTCATCCTCCATTTTTAATACACTCCAATATGCCCGATATGGTGGGTTACGCATCGTATCTCTCGAATCGTGTGTATACTAACTTCCCTCACACCGAAGATTCTATACCTAGCCCGTTTCAACAATCGCCCATCAACCTTTCACAAACGTCCATCAACCTTTCCCAAAACGAAACCGTCCCCGAAACTCAACCCCCAATCGATGGTCCTTCCGCATCCAAACCCATCAAGAAGAGAAGTCACAAGAAAAAAACCGAGGCCGAGAAAGCACTTGAAAGCGCCAAAGGAAAACAACAAAGATGGGTCGTTAATGAAGAACTTGCATTGGCGAGGGCTTGGCTTCAACAATCTCAACATCCAACTTTAGGTATTTTTAAATATTTTGTAGCCCTAATTTTAATATTTATGTTTTTTTATATAACTTTCTAATATATTAAATTTTGTTTTGATTAAAGTAGGAAATTCTCAACATAGAAGCCATTTGTGGGAAGCGATTAGTAAAGCATTCCATGAAGAAATGGAAAGGGAGGTTTATCGTGAAAACGATAGCTTATCCTCGAAGTGGACCGAGATAAGCGGGCAACTCACCAAATTTAGTGGTTTTTTACATAAAGCAAAGCGAAACCCAAAAAGTGATGAAACCGAAGCCGACTTTGTGACAAATGCATTGGTTACATACAAAATGAATGTGGGGAGCGACTTTCATTTCATGCATTGTTGGGACATTTGTAAGTTCCATCCCAAGTGGGCGAATATCCCCAGTGGTAGCGAAACTAACACGTCTTCCAAAAGGTCAAGGACACCCTCGTCCCAAGCCCAATCGGATGCACGAGATCAAGAGTTGGAGGACTTTCTAGATGATTCGCCAAACCGGCCTGAATACGGAAGAGATGTCGCAAAAAGGCACGCTCAAAAATCAAGATCGGGTACGGCATCGCCTTCAGTTGGGAGTTCGGGCTCGCGTAGGGGAGTATACAGCGATCAGTTGGATGACATTGCAAGCAAGTTAGATACATTCAACGTATTCCAACAACAAAGGGCCGAAATTCAGAAGAGCAAAGAAGCTAGGGATGCCCTGAAACAAAGATGAGATGATATGAAATTTCTAGCCCAGCCCATCGATCACCTATCAGGTGACGAGTTGGAACTAATGTTGGAGACGAGAGAAGAGATAAAGAAAAAATATAAGCACTAGGAATTTTTTTATGTAATTTTCTTTATTTAAAAAACATTAAAAAATTTAAATTTTTTGTTTTAAAAAATATAAAATAGCCGTTTGGGCTGGCCACGCCCCAAACCCCCGCCCCACCATACCGTCTTCAAAGTGGGTCAGCCCAGTGAAGCCCCCCCAAGCCACGTGTCAACCCATACCCCAAACCCTCGCACCACCATACCCCACGGTCTTAGGATATCATATATTCAGCCTATTCAATTTTAGGATATTGAAAACTGATACTGATTGATTTCGCATTTGTTGTTTAGTTGAAAATAGGTGAAGGATTTTGGTTGATGCATTAAAGAATTTGGGGATATGTTTTTTCTTAAGGGTCATGGTATCTAGACACCCCCCAAAAATTAGTGTACATCCCTCAATACGAAGTGTATAGCACAATACGCTTCCTATAGGTTTAAAAGCAATAAATGCTAAACCAATAGGAACCGTATAGGCCAATACACTTCCTATTCGCTTGCTGAAACCTACTGCTCTCTGCCATGCAAGAAGTGCAGAGAGTTCAGACCTGAAAAGTACTGACAACTTTTGAAAACTGAGTTCAACAGGAGGCGTATTGGCCAATACGATTCCTTTACAGTTACCAGGAAGTGTATTCAGCAATACGCTTCCCATAGGGTTTTGGTTGGTGGACCAATTAAATCAATAGGAAGCGTATAGGGCAATACGCTTCATATTGATACGATGAACAAATATGCTCTGACATGCAGGTAGTTTAGACCTGAAAGCTGTAAAGTGACTCGAATATGAAGCGTATAGAGCAATACGATTTCCATAGGGAGCCAATAGGAAGCGTATAGGGCAATACGCTTCCCATAGGGTTTTGGTTGGTGGACGAATTAATTCCATACGAAGTGTATTGGGCAATATGGTTCCTATAGGACCAGAATTCTGTTATATATCCAAGCTTTGGGGATGAATGTATTATGATGAAAATTCACAAACTAAACAATCTGATCAAACCATTCGTATCACGATGTCGTCTTGGGGCCTCAATTATATTTTTGGTGATTATTCAAACGAGTCATATCCGAACGAATCATACGTCTCCGAAAGTAAAATCGAACACGTTGTTGAACAAGGGGAGGAAGAGGTTGCATCCGTGGTTCGTTGTAATGACGGGTTTCAGGTGACCGATTTGAACCAAGAGTACGCAGATGAACCTGAAAGCTATCCGCAATACCAATAACCGTCTTACTATTCGCATGAGGATGTAAAACACGAGAACGAATACGAGTACGAGTACGGGGAACGTGTTAAACATATCGAGGAAGATGATAACGGTTTAGAGGAAGATGATAACGATTTCGAGGAAGCTGATGACGAGGAGGAAGTTGACATTCCGGTTACTTACGTGTTATTTAAATATTTTGTGTTTATATTCTTTTAGGGATGTTTTTACCATTAAGGTTTCACTATCACACTTTATAGATTGGGAAATATATGTGTTATTCGATGTATAATTTTTATTAGATTCTGTATTTTGTTACATTTTTTTATCTATAGTGTGTTTATATTGTTTTAGGGTCTATAAAGATATTCTCACTCTTATATGGATTCCTTTTCTGTATCACAAAACTAAAGATTAAAACAAAAGATTAAAATATTCTTATTTTTCTTCGTCTTCAATTGATTGCGTTTTCTATAATTGAAAAAACAATATTCATTCATAATATATTTGGACGCTTTCGTGTTTGAATGATGTGTTTGCTTTTTATCTTTCGTATAATTTTTTTATGTGAATTGCTAATATTTGGCTTTAAATGTTATGCCAAAATATAATCTTTCTGTAGGTTTTGGACATCGAATAATGGTTTTTTTTCATAATTCTCAGGTTTTAAAGTTATTTTCTTAATGCAAATATCACCAAATGTTATGGAAGATCAAACAAATATGTTATTATTATACTAAACATATATTTTGGATCTAGCCTACAGCTTTGTGTTGATATCTTTAGAGACATATTAGCATATATTGTGCAAGTAAAAATTAAATGTCTGGATATGAACCAAATGTGCTAATATATTCATAGATAATATTTAAATCTATATAATCTATATTAAAAATAAAAAAAAATGCTAACTGATTAAATTATGGAACTAATTACCTCAAAAAAAATTTCTCGATATTCGAAACAAAAGTTTACATATTTATTTGTCTTGTCTAAGAAATATTTATCCGTATAATATTAATTTTGAAATTTTGAAAATTTTAAAAGAAAAAACAATTTGTTGAATAATGAAATTTTAAATAAAAGTTGTTTAACCTTTTTTTTCTTTTGCAGACGTCTTTAACTCTTTATAAACTTTTTTGTAATAGAAATGGTGTTAATCTTTCGTAAATATTTTCTTAATTCTTATAATATAATATATTATTTGTTATCTGGAAATTTGTAGTATATAATAAGTATCCGCTAACATATTATATATACACCATTGATCCAAATATACTTTTAAATGTTTATTGAATTTGGTGTTTTGTTACATTTTATTCGATATATAGTGTGTTTATATTTTTGTGGAAATCGTTATATATAATGTTTATTAATATATTCAATACATTTTAAAGAGAGAAAGTTGATTTTGTTTTAGAAATTTGGATCTCTTGAAGAGTTGAAGACTTGGGTTTACCAAAGGGCACTTGCGTGTAATTTTCTCGTTGTTACCAAACGAACTATTTCAAAAAATGAAAGGACAGTGAAGATATGGTTGTGTTGCGACCGTGGTGGTGAATACAATAGTACAGCCAGAAAACGACGTTCTGGTAGCATAAAGGTTGGATGTCCTTTTACTCTGGTAGGAAGACTAAACTCCAAGAGTGGTACTTGGAAGTTAAAGGTGAAGGAACCAAACCATAACCATGTAGCTTCACAACATCTTGAGGGTCACGCGTTTGCAAGGAGGCTAACCCCGAACGAAGAATATATGGTGGAGAGTCTTTATTCTCAAAACTTGGAGCCAGCTAACATTCTTTTAACAATAAGAAATCAAAACCCACAGAGCATGTGCATTCTACAAGACATACACAACGTAATAAAAAAGTTTAAATTCAGAATGTATGCGGGTAGAACTCCAATGCAGGTACTAGAGCAACATTTGGCAGAAAAGGAGTACAATTACTTCACCCGAGAGAATCCCTCCACAAATGTGGTCGAGGATATTTTCTTTGTTCATCCTCACTCGTTAACATTGTGGCGTGGCTTCCCACTTGTGCTGATGATTGACACTACTTATAAAACGAATGAGTATAAACTTCCGTTCGTTCAAGTCATCGGCGTGACATCGACCCACAAGTAGTTTTGTGTCGCGCATGCATTTATCTCTAAAGAAAAACAAGATAACTTCTTATGGGTCTTGGAAAGGCTTAGAGACATGCTATAAGAGTGTATGGAGCCTCGCGTAATAATAACGGATAGGGATCTCGCTCTGATGAATGCTTGTGATAAAGTATTCCCAAATGCTTTCAAGTTGTTGTGCAGGTGGCACATTTCTCAGAATATTCTGAAACACTGCAAGGTAAAATTTAGTAAAGATGACTGGAAAAATTTTAAGCTTTCTTGGGCTCGATTGTGTCAGTCTCATACACAAGATATATACGAGTATAACTATAACCGACTTTATGAACGACTGCATAGTGAAGGCCGAAAAGGTACATATTGTATTAGTTTACGTAAATGCATACATACATACATATATACATACATTACTAATAAGTATATTTTATTTTTCAGAAGTTATGGACTATGTGTATGACGTCTGGCTGAAAAATTATAAAGAGATATTTGTTTCACTTTGGACTAACACAAACCATAACTTTGGTCAACACACAACGAACAGAGTTGAGAGTCAGCATGCCAACTTGAAGAGATACCTTAAGGGGCATAACAGCTCACTCCATAGACATGTGTTGCAAGTAGACAAAATTTTAGAGTCACAAGTCATAGCAATAAAACACAGTTTCCAAAAGAGCCTGTTCGTTCCCATGGGGGACCACAAAATACCAATGTTTGATTACATACGTGGTAAGGTTTCCCATAAGGCTCTAGATATGTTGCTTGTCGAGTTAAAGAAGTTGAATGCCTTGCGGTCAGTAACAGGAACTTGTGGCCACCAACTTTTCACGAGTTGTGGGTTGCCATGTGCTTGTCGTTTGAACTGGTACGAAAGGACAGGAAATAAATACATGTTATCACCATTTATTAAACTTTAAATGATTACCCAATCCCCCATCCCTTTTAACTATAAATTTTGAATACAGGTAACAATATCCCACTTGATGACATAGACGTCTTCTAGACAAGACTAAATGTATTACCGGAGAAAATTCACAAAGACGAGAGTTACCTTCAGGAGGAGATGGATAAAATCACACAACAACTACAATCGCAACCACCGCCAGTGAAAAGGAGTATGATCTCAAAGTTATTAGCCGTGGTGAATCCAAGTATGACTGACCATCGTCCACCTGAGGTACAAAAAGATACTCGCGGGCACCCAACTGATAAAGCACGACAACAGAAAAATGAGGGGGCTGATAAAGATGACACTAAAAAGAAAGTTGTGCAACGCAGTCGCCTAAAAAAATCTAAAAATAAAGAGAAAATTTGTGATGAGGAATTTCCACTGTTGGTTGGGGACAGGTATAAATATTTACATACATACATACATACATACATACAACCATTTCATCCTTCTTAAGTTAACCAATGATTGTCCAATGCCTCCACCGAATGGACTTTGGAGTCTATACAGAACCCCTGAAGCTATAGAATGGGAGACACTATACGCGTCTCGTATTCAACAGGGTAAGACATTATTGGCAAGTAACAAAAGTCAACATAAAGAGTACATAAACGTGTTTGGTTAGTCATAGCATTAGTTATTGTATTATTTAGTGTTATCTCTGTAAAAATTATTTATTTAATCATGGTGGTATTTCATGTTAAAAAAAATGGTTGTTCGTATTAGTTTTGTATCATTTCATGTTAAAAAAATAGTGTTCATATTAGTTTTATTTACATCAAATTATTAACTTATTATTGTTACATTATAATATTTTTATAAAAAACACTTGTTAAACAAAAAACAAAAAAATATACATATATATATATATAGGAATCGTATAGCACAATATGATTTATAGCACAAAACGAAAGGAAGTGTATAGCTCTATACAGTTCCCCTGATTTAAAGTAGATTCTTTAATAAGATACTTCCCTATTGGAAGTGTATAAGCCAATACGGTTCTTCTGGTCCTTAAAGGAAGCATATAGGCCAATACGTTTCCCCTGATCCCCTAAACCATTTCCTTTTAAAAACTCCCTGCCTCCATTCTTTAACAAATCTCCAAAAGGCTCTCAACTTTAAATCCGAACGGCTCTCAACTTTAAATCCGAAGAACAAGCCTCTCGTATAGCTTATACGCTCCGTTTCGGCTTCAAGGTTAGTAAACTCGTTTATAAACCTACATATTTTCATGTTTTTTTCGTTTATATTGGTTCAATGGGGGGATAAATAATTATGGCAGTTTCTACGTCCTCCACCGGCAGTCAGGCCTGTAACGGCACCAAAATTTACGGACAATAGTCCTGATCAATGCCTACGATCCCAAACAAAATCGAGGCGGCCCGTCATCACGGATACAATTAAAGCGTGCAACCGAAATACCAAAATAGTTTGTTCTTGTTAGCCATGTACCCTTCCTTTCGTTTATATTGGTTCAATGGGGGGATAATGGTAGTTTTAGGTATTTATTTGCACTCGTTTATAAACCTACAATCGTTTTGTAGATGTTCATGTGGCTGAATAATTTTGATTTTAAGTGAGTTTTGGTTTCTGCTCTATGAACCACCCCTTGAACTTTGTTGTAAACCAAGAAACTCTTTATCTTATCTGCAATGAAAAAAACTAATGGAATTGTGGCAAGATCGTGAAAATGATTTTAGGGTTATGAGTGTGTAACAGGGAAGAAGGTAGAGAAGAAGAAGGTTGTAATGAAAGAAAAAGAAAAACCACTAGTTTTCTTTCTTGGAAATAAGGAAAGCCTCCTCGAAAATTATTAGCATATCAATTAATTGCAAATTATTCATTAAATATTATATTGTATTTACACATTCCATAGTTAATTAATTTATGCACTAAAAATAAAAATTATCCATTCTCTTTTAATTCATTTGAATAAAGTTTATCCATTCTTTTTAATTAATTCGGATAATAATATGCTATAGATTTTTACTAGCCTTAAAAAATTCGGATAATAATATGTTATAGATTTTTACTAGCCTTAAAAAATTAGATTCAAGTCAGAATTGCATGTAGTAGTCTTTATTTTGATTTCATCATGTTTAGTTGCTTTTATTGAATAAAACAAATCAACCGGATTCAAAACATAATATTCTAAAAACGACGACAAAATGAATTTTTTTTAACTTACCGAATATAATTTTTGTTTTGATTTGCTCTGTGTCAAACCCGAACCCGATATAGTTAATTTTGGGTTTTAACACGTTTTTTTTTTATAATTTTGCAGATATGGCGTTGGACGATGAGATGCATGTTGCGGAACTTTTCGATCCATGGGCCGGTGACGATTGTTCACAATATTCATATATGGTGTACCCTGCCCGAACGTACGAAGCTAAGCGGTTTAATAAACTTAGGGAGATGAAAGTGGGGTGCATGACGGGGATACATTGGGATTCGTTAGAGACATGTGGGGTGGCGGACATTGTGCGGCAGGTTATCGGGCAGGATAGCCCGTGGGATCGTTTGTTTTGAATCGGAGCTGGGTCGTCTTATCGGTCGTTGATGGTGGAATTTCTCTCCACATTCCGCTATAGACCTTGACCGGTTGACCGTGCGAACTCGGATTTTGATGATCCGAATTTGCCGGCCCCAATGCCCGAGATCACATTCCGTCTGTTCGGCGAGGTGTTTCTGATGTCGCTTCGTCAATTTGCCGTCGCCATCGGTTTTTACACGGATGCTGAGTTGGTTCAGGACGTGTATACCACGGCTATCGATTCTATGCCCGACGATGACTTGATTGCCTGGTGGCCCACTATCGGTGATGGTCATCAATACACCAAAGCGGAGGAGGCCCGATCCTCGGACATTCGTGACCCGTTAGTTCGTTACTTGCATCGTTGCATTAGCACGGGCATCGCGGCCCGTGGCAAGAGTTGCTAGTACATAACGAAGGCTGATCTTTTCTATCTCTATTGTTTATTTACTGGCCGTCCGTGTGCCCTCCATCTCTGCTTGGTGGATTATTTTGTCACACGTTGGAGAAAGCAGCGTCGTGGCAGTATATATGGAGGATCATTTATCGGCCGGATAGCCGAGAGTGTTGGTCGGTACTCTTGTTGGGCCGATGTTAAGTATCCGGCACCGGCTCCCTGCAAATATTTGGACATGAGGTCGATGACAGGGATGAAAGTGGCGGTAAACATTCCTAATGTTGGTTATAGGTTTGTCGGGGCGAATCGTCAAGCTTGGGCATGGCAGCCGTTGGTACATCACCCGCTTTTGGAGGCTGAGGAGGTTCAGATGCCTCAGATGGCTGAGCAGGAGGGCGGGCATGATGATGTTGAGGTCCCGCCTCGGCATGAACAGGGGGGTCATCAGCATCCACAGAGAGCTTATCATGCGGTTAGGTTGCCTCGGTCAACCAACCGTCTTCTCGATAGGATTTTGCGTAACCAGGATGAGCAGATGCGGCTTCCAACATCTCACGGTCGCCAGATGGACCGGTTGCATGATGACATGGGGTGGATGATGACTGGCATGGGTGAAATGTATAAGCATATGGGTATGTCGGTTCCACCCCGTCCATCACCACGAGTTTATCAGGGCCGGGGCCCGTTCTATACGCAGCAGCCCGACCCGTCCATGTCATCCTTTACTCAGCCCATTCCGTCCATGCATGTATGTTATCTTATTTTTATTTCATTATCTTTGATCAATTTAATGTTATGAAATGTAATGTATAATTTGTTTAAATTCTTATAGGCTTCAGGCCCGTCCTATTCTCAGCCTGACATTTGGATGCCGCGTTTTCCTCAGTCTGGCCAGACGATGCCGCTCTTTCCTTTGTTCGGCACTTCCATGCATGTATGTTATTTTGTTTTTATTTCAATTTTTATGAACAATTTTAATATTATGTAATGATTATTTTGTTTAAATTTTTTTATAGGCTCCAGGCACGTCCTGTACGCGGCACAACCCGTCGCCCTCTATTAGGCGTGGCCCGATATTTACGGAGGAGGAACTCGCAGAGTCTAACGAGGAGTCTGATGAGGAGTTTGACGAGGAGTCTGACGAGGATTGACGAAGATAGTGGTTTGTGATGTTTTTATATGATGCAATATTGTACGAACAATTTAGTTTTAATGTTTTGATGTATGAACAATTTAATTTTCTGTTTAATTAGGATATGTTTGTTTTGGTAAGTTATAATGTATGTATATGTTTAGTTTGTTTGGATTGCTTAATTTAACTATGTTGTTTACAAAAATTTTTAACAAAAAACCATCATTATTTTATAACAAAAAAACTAACTCAAATTAAAAAAAAATAAAGTTTGGTAAGAGCAATATGTGATGCGTGAAAAGGAAAATTCTTCTAGGGTCGTATAGGGCAATACGCTTCCTCTGGTCCCTAATCATTGGCTGAAAAGCATCTGAAAAGTGACTGAAAAGCATCTGAAAAGTTGTCCGATAGGAAGCGTATAGATCAATACGCTTGGGCTCAGAGGAACCATATAGCCCAATACGCTTCCTGTAGGGTTAGGGATGTGCAAATAAAAATGGGGGATGTGTGGATACTGAGAGCCTTTCTTAAACAGAGACCATCATAAATCAATTACTAGTTCAGTGTTCATTGGCCCTTCTCGATTTCCAATCTGTTTATTTATATGCGTTAATTTGGTAACCTCTGTCCCTCCCTCTCGTGATTGCCGATATCTCAGTTGTTTGACTTTTGTTTGTATATGAAGTGTTCGATGAAATGCTCCAGCGGGTTTCCTTGTTTTTCTTCTCTTATCTTACATCCTTCTTAAGTAAACGGTGAAAGTTACGTTAGACCCCGTGTGATTTGAGGTAAACTATCAATTATCTTTTTTTTTTTAACGGCAAATTTTATTACTCCCGTCGTCTGTGGGACTTGAACCCAAGACCTACCCCTCCCAATGTGTTTAAAGGCATTCTATTTGGCAATAGATCACCACCCCATTGGTAAACTATCAATTATCTAACGCACTTCTTTAGATCATTTGAAATTGTGATGAATTTGTCTTTTAGTCCCATTTTTTTTGTTTAAACATGTTTTTCTTGTAAGTTTGATGGTCATATAGTGTACTTTTAGTAATTGGAGTAGCAATTTTTTCAAATTGACATTCTCTTTTTGGTGTTACTGTGTTAGTTGCTACTCTACATATGATCTCTTCGTTTGTCAAAGTGATGCTACATGTCTTCTTGTAGCAGCATCAGATTGGAATAGAGTAGCTTAAAGAAACAGAAAAACTAGCCTTTCTAACAATTCAGTTTATCAAATAAATCAATGTGATACGATCTTTATTTTCTCTATTTCAACATTTGAAGACCAAATACCCTTTTGCATCAATATCTTCAATTTGAAAGTTTGTGTTTTTTTATCAGGGCCGGCACTAAGAATTCCTGTACCCTGTTCGAGCTCGAAAAAACGTGCCATCGGGACTTAACGAAATAAATAATTTAAACTACTTTTTCATACAACCGTGAACCGTTGACAAAAATATAGCATTCGATAAACAATGCAATTAACAAAAAACAAAATATAGTATTCGAATGAGTGACATTCCGTAAAACAAATTAGCTAATATCTAACCAATGATTTGTGAAGCCTTCTTTACATTCTTGATAGCAAATTGATGAATCAAATATTCACAGTTTAAATCATACCTGAATTCGAACAAAAAAAAAAAAAAAAAAAGCACATGGGCCTGAATTTGACAATCGTTTTTGTATAAATTACCAACAATTTAGTCTTCAACACAACAGAAAAAGGCATGAATTCAACAATAACTAATCGCCTAAACAAGGGCCTGAATTCAACCAAAAAAAAAACATAATAATTAATAACTAATAAGAGCCTGAATGAGTGAATTTGACCAAAAACAAAACATAACAATTGAAGTATTGAACAAGGGCCGATTGACGATTGATGATTTGATGTTTACCTGAATACTTGATCCGTGATCGTGAGACTGAGTTCGCCAGACAGACTCTATGCTTGGTGGCCCGTGGTTGCGTGCATGACTGAAATCGAAGAACAAAAGAATGTAGACTCTGTGGCTTCTATGTGTGCAGACTCTGTGAGTTCTTCGTCGAACCAGGCTTCTAGTTGCCGCCAAACATGGACTAATTGTTTTTTTATTAGTTTTTAAAATCATTTGTGTATTGGGCTCACTAACCTAATCCCAATGAGCTAACTAAGCTAAACCATATGATTTTGTTGTAAGTGGGCCTATGTTATGTTAGTATTTGTTTGGCTATACCCTATTAATTTTTTTTAAATATATAATATCCCATTTTTAAAAAAAAATTACGTGCCCTACGAAATCAAGGGTCCTGGCCGGTGGTTCTCCCCGCCCACCTCCAGGGCCGGCCCTGTTTTTTATTATGAGTATTATGGTAGTGTTTAAGAAAAGTAGCAAGTAGATAATATTAGAAAAGGGTAAAATAGGCATTCAAAAAGAGTAGTTTTAATGAAAAAGAAAAAAATATGTAATATATATGAGTTAGGGAAGGGAAAATATGTAATGGAATCTTATGATCGGATAAATATGTAATAATCATGCTTATGAAGAGGAAATATGTAATAATTTTAAACCACGGTATGCTTTTTGTAATTTTCTTAAAAGAAGTTATAAAAAATTAACATTTCGGAACAAAATCCAAAGACTAAATGAGTAGTTTTCTCAATCTTATTCTATATATATAACAACAAAAAAGTGCATATATCAATAATTTCAATGTCTACATCAATTTTGGGTGTAGATAAATAATATTTATGATTTTAGTATTTTAAACGTGTATCTTTAAAATAAAAGAAACATATATTAAATGAACTTATTTTTAGTAAACTAGCTAGTCATGTGGGTGGTTGTAAATTAAAATAAAAACAAACACTCGAATAAATGATTTTTTTTACGGTAGATGTTACTATTATTAGAAGGAGAAGAAGTAACGGTCTAATTTTCTAATTTGGACGGCTTTGAAAAAATACTGGTTCAGAGTTTTTTGGTTTATGAATCGTATAAAAAAAGTAATATTGGATTTTAATAATCCAAACTATTCGTCGTTGGCTGCCAACAGTCCCAACTTTAAACATAACCATTGGCGGTCCTAAATTTTAACATATTGGCCTCCAATGGACCCTGACTAACAGAACCCTAACGCCGTTAGTCTTCGGTCGCCGGAAAAACGTTTTTTGACCGGAAAACTCAACATTTTTTTGTCCCGAACCTCTTTGTAACCTTATTATGGACCTTTGGGAACCTTTTTCTAGTAAAAGCCTCAATTATTAAAGTCGCCGGAAAACTCCCTTTTCGCCGAAAAACTTCTTTTTCGCCGGAAAACTCAACTTTTCCGTCTCAAACCTCTTTGTAACCTTAAATCGGACCTTTAGAAACCTTTTAGAGACTAACGGCGTTAAGAATCTGTTGGTCAAGGTCCATTAGGGGCCAATATGTCAATAGTTGAGACTGTCAGTGGTTATTTTTGAAGTTGGAACTGTTGGCGGCCAATGACGAATAGTTGAGATTATTAAAATCCAATATTCTAAAAAAAAAATAGCAGAAACTGGTTAGATTACATGGTGATAAAAGGATAAAGATGTGAATGTATTATTTTTAACGGCTTAAATTACATTAAACCTGTTTTGTAACGGACTTGAACCGTTAACCTTATTAACTTTAAAAAATGACTTTATATATATAAATGTGTTTTACTTTGGTAATTTGATCGTAATAAAAAAATTAAATACTTCTATATATCTTTGACATTGACATGTGCGTGTATATACAAGTTTTTACAATGAATTTTACACACGATTCGGCTTTAAATTTATAAAAATGATTTATACTTCAACATTAAAACATACACCAAAAGGCAAATGTACCTCGTCATATATGTAGTAAAGTATCGGTAAGAACCAAGTGTCGATCCAAGGATGTGGGCGGGTGTAAAAATACTAAACCTTCGTTAATAAATTACCGGTAAAAAGATAAGTGGATAATTGGTTTAAACTAAAATATGAATAAATATATATATTTTTAAAACATAATAAACTCAAAATATAAAAATAGATAAACAGCCTTGCTTTACGAACAACCGGAGCATGTTAACTAAGTCGGTTTTGCCACTAAAACACTTGATCAATTTTCCAATTTTCAAAGATAATTAGTATCCCTTTCGGGAATCCTAACATGACAACTCTTTGGAAAGTTAAAACGAAAAACACACTTTAACCACCTAGAATTGTTCTTTAACGCCTAATTGACATATGTCTATGAAAATCCCCTAAAGATAAGTTAGTCATCCGTTAGGAGTTTTCTAACTTCACTTAATCAAGGAAAGTGACACCGATAAACACAATGTAACCACCGAGACAAGCATAAACTAGATTAAAGCACAACCGAGTTCATTTTACAAATCTTGAACATAAGTTCACCAAGAAAGCAATTTTGGCTTAAACTACTAACAAACTTAACAACTTATGTCAAGAATTCATAACAACACAATCTAACCCGTTAAGGTCCTTCCGTGAGGGAAATCATTCCTGATTAATATTAATTACCTCTTATTAAACCACTAACCATTTCTAGTATCATGGTGTAAACATTTTAAACAAGTTAAAACTCTACTAATAAATGATTAATTACGCTTCTTTTTGTAAATATCCCAACTAACCATATACTAATCATCCAAGATAATTAACTATAATCAAGAATCCAACATCAATCAACAAGGTTGCAAACTAATCATCAAGGATTAAGATAGAAAATGCTTAAGTGTCATTACAAACATAATTAACATACTAATGGTTGTTTATGAAGCAAGGAATACTAGTGTTTTTTTGCCCGTAGGCTACAATAATACATAAACATCAGCCAAAATGCTTGGATCATAACAAAATAATGGAAAGATTCCAGAATCAAACCATAAACAAGCACTAGATTGAAGGTCCGGATGATAACGGAGCTTCTAGGCACAATGGTGGCTTGAATCCGAGCAAAAGTATAACCTCCGGAGCCTGATAATTCGCCTGAAGTGCTCCCAAAAGTCCAGAATGTCGAACTGATTTCCCCCTGCTGTTTTTTTATAACTTTTCGATTGGCACGGTCGTGCCAATAAAGGGCACGGCCGTGCACTGTTCACCAAATCTTGTGACATCAGAAGATCTTGGACCGGTCTTCAGATCGGCACGGTCATGCCGCCCGATGCACGGTCGTGCATCTCCGAGAAGTGGCCGGCACTGCCAACTGCACTGGCAGTGCTTCCGAGAACAACAACCTGGCACGATCGTTCCATTCGACACACGGTCGTGCGTTTTCGAGGATTGCCAGCACTACTGATCGCACTGGCAGTGCATCTCTGAGCTTGGGTCTAGTCTCCGGATTGGCACGGGCGTGCCAGAAGCTGCATACATCTTCACAGAATCCTCGTAATTCTGCTGTCTCGCTCGGAAAATCCTTGTTTTCTTCATCTTCTTGTTTCACTACTAGAAAAATTAAAATTTCTGACACCATTTTCCGTAGGAAATGCGTCATAACTCGCGATTTTCTACGAATTTGTGACAAAATGCATATGTAGGAAAACCACTCGTAGGAAATTGGTTTCTTACGCATTTTCCTACCAATTTCTGACAGAAAAGGGCTGTCACAAATTGCTACACATTTTCTACGCATTTTCCTACCCATTTAACGGAAGTTAATTTTTTTATTTTTGCTACACAATTGTCACGAAATTTAATTTTTATATTTTTTCATAGTTTATGACAAATTTCCTACTACCTGTTTACTACACATTTCTGACAAATTTGTAATAAAAAAAAATAAAAAAATAAAAGGTTTTCAGCAATGGATTTTGTGTCACAAACCCGCCAGTAAAAATATGCTTTGTTTAAAGAAAATGTTTTTTTTTCTAGTTTTATTCTATACAAAAGCAAATAAAACTAAAAACTATACAAATTCAATAACATTAATCATAAATTTATACGAATTTACAAACAAAAAATGTATAAAATATACAAACATAAAGAAAATAAAATTACATATTCATCGGAAGCTTGTTTTGTCATCATCTTTTCTCTAAATTTATGTGATGCCTTCACTATCTCAGCGTATGTGAACCTTTCGAATCCAGTAGCAATTGCCAGGTAGGTTTGGGTTGTTGCCTCCATTTGATACAAGGTTTATTTCAATAACAGCAGATCTTCATCATCATCGACAACAACAATTCGCCATCATCCTCACAATCAGCAATTTATAATCATCGTCATCGACAACAACAATGGGGAAGAGAGGTGGGGGCTTACCCATGTTTGTCGGGAAAAACGTCAAAGGAACGGTTCCACCGCCGCCGCTCCACCTCTGCCGCTCCGCCACAGACGGCGGCGCTGCTGTCTCTCGCCATCTCTGTCTCGTCTCTCTCTCTCTCTCTCTCCTTCGTCTCTCTCCTCTCTCTACTCTGGGTTTTCGCCGCGGTACGCCACCACCAGATGGTGGTGGCCGGATGTTTCCGTTGTCGGAGTTGCAGGAAGTCACTAAGGGAGCGGGGGTGTGCGATGTGACAACTGGCAAATAACTGGTAATTCCGTACAATCTAATCACTATTTATATTTCTTAATCTCATGCATTTAGCGTAATTTAATTACGTAACTGTGTCGTATATTGGATAACAGTGTTAGGACAAGAAAACAAAGCTAAAACATATGTTGGTTTTCGTCGTAATGCGAAACCAAACAAACAATGTCCTAAAAGTGTTGGTAGAAAGTGCTGCGTGCACTATTCACGGTTACATTATTCATGCCAGCAAACCGTGAAATCAAATCGAAACACTGAAAAACGACACTCGGATAACATAACTGAGTCCATTTATATAAGAATGCATTATTATGAAAACACACCTTGCAAAGAAACAAGACTTTCCGGTATAACGCCCTAATCTCAAAAATGTCCGTTTCGGCTTAAAATATAGCACTTTTAATGCGTCCGAATACGTAATATAGCATTTCCGGGACTTCGTAATTATGTCACTTGATGAAAAACACACCAAAACATTTTAAGGATATCAATGGGATGACCAAAATCATAAGCTTCCGATATTATATCGCTATGCGTCAAACTAGATCGTTAGCAAACCGACGAGCTAGTAAGCAATATTTCCGTCATCGTAACAACTAAATGAAAACTCTACTGAACTAGTTAAGCCTAATTTGGGACTCGAAATAACTTCATACATCGTTCGGATGCGAGATAACAACTTTCAGCAAGGATTCGTCGGTACGCCATAAAAGCACCGTAAGCGAGCCGACGACGAAACGGAAAGCATTTTTAAGTATCAAAACATGATTTCTACTAGTTTAATGAACTAGTTAATATTAATTTTGGTTCCGAATTCCTAATTACCCCTTAACGGTGTAATTTAACCCCTAATCACCATACCTTATATATTTGTCAAAATATATACTTTTTAGCATTTTTTTATATAAAAAATATATATTTATAAAATACCCCCCATTATGGACGAAAATTTGGGGGCCCCACCTCTTTGATCTTGTTTGAAATTTGAGCATTTGAGGTATGGTTCTTCATGTTTATCTTGTTGAAAATTGGTGCATATATCATTATAATCACCATACTTTTAATCACATCACTTTTCACTCATTTTGTCACATTGAGTAAACATCAAAAACATCTCCCAACACCCCTCTAATTTCGGAAGCCATATCCCCACACAAATCCCACTCTCAATCTTTCATTTAACACCCCAAAATTCACTAAATCTAGCCATTCTAAGGACATCTCAACATGGTTTAAGCATGGAGAATCACTAGGAGCACTTTTGGAGCTTAATCTTCTTCTTATTTTCTTATTTTGGCTTGTGCAAAGTTGCAAGTCTCCTAAACATCATGTTTAAGCTTCTTATTACTAGTTAATCTCAAAAGTACAAGTTGATTATCTTGAAGCTTAATAAAAATCACAACAAAAACCCTAATCTCAAAGCTAATAAACACTAAATCTAACTATATTATGTGTTAATATGTGTAGATTAGTGTAGTTATTTTGTATGATCACATTGTTTATGTTGATCTTGTTAATATTAGTGATTTAAAGTCTATGTTTATGATGATCTTGTGAGTAGATTCTGGTAGTATTCAAGATTGGTGTTCATCTTACCATAATGAACATAAAAATGTGATTTAAACATGGATATGTTTAAATCTTGAAAGATCATTATACTCACTTTCATGAACTAATTATATAATTTTTAGATTACATAAAGAAACAAGGGTTTAAATGGGTTTAACACTAAATTTTGGAAGTTCATTAAGCTTTGTTCTTACAAGTGAAGTTTAATAACTTGATTATTATGAAATATCACCATAAAAAGTCTAGTAATCAAAGGGGTTAAAGTGGGAAAACTTGATTTGAACTTATGACAAAAATGATGTCTTTAAAAGTCTAGTAAAAATGTAAAGATTAATTGTTATAAACAAGTGGTAAAAAAAATACACTTATAAAGTTCATGGAAATGAGGGTTAAAATGTATGATATCATGCATGTAAAGTTGGAGTAATGAAATTTTATTTGAAAATTGATTATGATTATGTGTTAAACAGGGTTTAAACGCGTTTTTATAACGTGGGAAACGTCATAGTTTTAGGGGAAACTATGGCGAATTTTTCTAAAAATCTAACCGCGATTAAAGAGGGGATTAAAGGGTGATTAACAATGTTAAACGCGATTAGTGGTCATAAACGTCATTTTTGGAAGCCCTAATGAGAATATTTAAGTCTTAAATATTCAATAAGTTCTATGGACTTAAACTTATTCTTTTAAAAAAATAAATGGTTAAAATGTAACCATATATGTATATATAATTTTTGGTAAAAATTATATATTTTTGGAAACTTGTCAAGTGCATGTACTATGTGCTATATGTGTATGTATTAGATACCTATAGGGTGATCAAAATAAATACACATACATGTTCCTACATGGTCCAAGAAATGCTAGTAAATCGGACAACTAAATAAAATGGCCAAAATGGAAATACATAACACTTGATGACGACAAATGGGGCGTATCGAGAACAAGAAATGCTAGTAAATCGTGAACAAGTTACTACAATGTTGAATCTAAAAATAATATATTTTTAGACACTAAAACGAACACATAACTAAGTGGTCAAAAACAAGAATCCGGAAAGTCGAAAACTATAAAAATTACCAAGTATTTTTCATGTGAAAAACGAACTTATTAAGTTACATGCTTGGTGAATTTTTGGTAAAAATGCAAGAGTATATTTAATGGACTCACCAAAATTAGATTTGGGCTAGACCCAAATTACTAAAATGCATGGGCTAGGGCCCAAAGATAAATTATTTGGGTTAGGCCCAAATTAGTAACATATATGGGCCAAGACCCAAATTACTAAAGTACATGGGCCAAGGCCCAATAACAAGAAAACTAGGGCGAGGCCCAGTGACATAAAACTAGGGCTAGGCCCAATAACAATAAAACGTGGGTTAAGCCCAATGACATAGGTTCAAAGCCGTTCACATATAAGTCAATACACATAGTGTGACACCTGGGTCACTGCGACCATCAAACAAATACCAAACCAATGAAATATTGTATTTCATACTTGGGATTTGTACAAATATGTGTATCATTTGCACATATCAATTCTTGTTCGATTTCGAACTCTAAATCGCTTTCTGGAAGGTTATACGCGCACTGATGCGTAAATATAACCAGTTTAATGCAACGAACACTCCGGAATAGTGAAATAGGCTTCACATACCTTAAATAACCTTTACATAACTTAGAAATAAGTTTTGAAGGCTTTGGTATGACAAAATCAAGTTTAATCGCTTACAGGGACTAAATTCGACAAACTGTGAAAGTATGCCAATTTGAACTATAACAGACATTCCGGAACATGACCATAAGTTAAACATACCATAAATATCCTTTACATAGCTTAGAAATAGGCTTTGAGGGGTTCGGTGTGCTAAAATAAACTTTTGGCTCATTCAGGGACTAAAAGTGTCAAAAAGTGCACAAGTTTGCACTTTCGCGCATAACATACGTTCTGAATACATCCGGACATCCAAAAATTTATGTAAGCACTAAAATATTTTATTTTAGTGTTTGGCATAAGAAAAAAATCCATTCGTCGCGCAATTTGGATCGTTTTTCGCGCTTATGCGCATTCCGTCGTAATTAACCGAACATCGCGATCGTACGACCAAACGAACGTTGGTGACCGACCGGATAATATTTAAATCCCACAAATATTCTGTTATGATTAAAATCTTATTTTAATCAGGTCCGTGTCGAAAAATAAATTAAAACGCCTAAAAACGTTATTTTTCAAAGTTCAAGCGCGTACCGTGTGTTTCTGCGCAACACAATGCTTCTACTGCAAAACGCAGACAACGCAGCCAGTCCTGGCAACTGAAATTTATTTCAGTAATATCTTGGCGAGTTTATTTTTATAGAGTAATAAAAATAATTTAGAACGCCATAAACCGGGATTTAAACGCTAGATAAAATACCCGGTACCCAGTTAAATACCCGTTTTAGCCATATGCCAGGAATATGATAAGGTATATGCTAGGAATATACTTGGCATATGCTAGGAATATGCTTGGAATATGCTAGGAATATGCTAGAAATATGCTTGGAATATGCTAGGAATATGCTTGGAATATGCTAGAAATATTCTATATGGAAGATCCTATAAATACCCAACCCCATTCAACCCAAAACCCACAAAAATCTGATCTAAAAGCTCTAAGTTGAAGCCATTACTTCATACCTGAGCTACTTGGATCAAGATTAGCTTTCGGGGACCCTTTGTAAGTGTTCCTTCGTTTTTTTATTCGTTTAGCGTAAAAGTCAAACTTTGTTTGACTTTCTGCGTTGACCAATTTATGGTCAACGCGAAGTTCGTTTGAACTTCATAACGTGAGCGTAATCACGATGGTTATAGTCCCTAGTGACTATACCTACTGATTACCACGTTATCTAGGCTCAGTGACGAGTCGTAGTTTCGGCCAAAATACGTGTTATTGCGTATTTTGTAACCAAACTACTTGTGGGTATCAAAACTGTTTGTTTTGATACCAAACCTGTTTTCTAAACTTAGTTAAGCATGTTTTAACATGCTTAGCTCGTCACTTTTAGTTTGGTCGATCATTAGGATCCAACCAAACACATTAGGTGACCATAGTTGTATAGGGAATAACCTTCCGAGGTTATACCTTATGGTCACGTCGTTTAGTTAGTTGTATGATAGGTAGTTTATATGCGTTAGGTAAATTACCAAAATGCCCTTTTTATGCCAAAATTCATTTTAAGCATATGTAACATAACTTTTGGTATCTAAACTGATTTAGCAACAATATTAGACATGTTAAGGAATATTTTACTTATCATAGGGCAAGTTAGGCGTTCCGAACGCGTTTCACGCGAACGACGCGTTAAAGTAGCATAAGCTACCTAAACGAGTCGTAATGGGTCGTAAGCACTTAGGCTAGGTTTCATTTTAGTATGTGGGCTTTGTTAAACCATATTGCATGAGTTTCCATACTCATTTGGTTTACGAACCCTCATTCTATCCAATCCTCCGATTTTAGGTCCGGTATATTAACATAGTTACCTATATTAGGTGCCGTTTGATATCCGTGATCTCTAGCATTGTTTGGTTGTTACTCAAGGACTACTAAGCCATCTCAAGTGAGTACATAGACCCCTCTTTTACTGTTTTCCAAACATTTTGGGGTGGAACACATGTGCCTACTTGTTACTTTCATGCTTTCCATGTTTTCACATCATATACTTGCTATGTTCATTAGTACACTATTAGTACATCATTTTACATTACATTTTATGCTATGTATGTCCATTGTGTGCATATTTAGTACATTGTTTTAACATTACATTTTATGATATGTATGTCCATTGTGTGCATACTTAGTACATTGTTTTTACATTACATTTTATGCTATGTATGTCCATTGTGTGCATACTTAGTACATTTGTTATTCATCACATGCTTACATTTTGGTAAGACATTTGGTTTGTTTAAATGGGACAATATACATTCATTAACACCGATCATGCCGCTCGGTAGTAGGTAGTGGTACCATAGGACTTGACAACTCCCATTCCTGAAATCCCGGGTTTGTTTGGATTGGAAGGAATGACCGAATCCGACTACATTTCTAGGTGGACCTTAGACTTTGTGCTAGGGTTTATTCTACAGTCACAAGGCTTGGATGTATGAATTTTCACAATACCGCATAGATGTTTATATCAGTATAACATGCATTTATTACACAAAACATAACGTTGATTTAAACCATGTTTAACTTCAATACCTTGTTTTTGTGCATTTTACATATGGTTTAGTTGATATATTTCACTTACCATACATAAACATTTTGACACTGATATACACAATTCATGATTTACATTAGACATAGACATTAGACATGGTTTTCAAACAAACATTTTGACATTTGATTATACATAAACATTCTACTTTGATGGTTTGGTTTGAGTAAGTGATTTAAGTAACGAGGTGTGTGTAATATGATACAAGCATGGTGGATACGCCGCTGGTACTTCCTATATATAAGTGCTTGTATGGTATTACATATCGTAGCGTTATTTGAAGCATTTCAATTTAGACATATAACATTTTATACAAATAACATACTTTTCACAATACATTGTTTTACAAACAACTTATCTAATACAAACTCATTTTACTTGGTTATTTACTTAACCATGTATTATTCTTTTATACATATATATCATTTGGTTTATTTATCACTTTTCATATGATTTACAAGACAAAGCAAATTACAAGGTTCATGACTAAACATTTTCTTAAACATAAGTCATGAATCTTATTTTCACAAAACCTATGTATCTCACAGGCATTTTTATGCTGACGTACCTATTTTCACATGTGTTTCAGGATATGATGCATAGGATTTATCAAGATACACTTAGGCGGACTTGGTCCTTAGTGACAATAAAAGATGCAAGACTAGTTATTTATGTTATATTTCTTTGATTGTCAAGACATTGTAACTCTTTTAATCAATAAAACAATATTTCAATTTCCATGTGTTATGAAACAATGATTCTGTTACAACACTCCCCGACGTTTCCGCCATGTTTTGTTGTTTTACATGGTCGGGGTGTGACAGAAAAGTTGGTATCAGAGCTCATGGTTATAGGGAATTAGGTTATTAGTAATGCTTTGACCTAGTCTATAACCTTCCTAGGACCCTAACGAGTTTACTTGCGTTTAGACATAAAACAATACCGTCACCTATCCTTAAGTGACAACCGCAACAAGAACATAAATTTCAAAACCGCTTTGAAAACTAATCATCTGTTCTAGGATGATTGATTACTAGGTTTTGAACCCTCTGTTATATGGTTTTGAACCCCTTTGAATTTTCAAAACCTCGTCAAAGTTTGGGTCTTATAGTGTGAACACGTGCAATCTGGAAGAGTGGATGCCTGTACTCTGAGTTTTCTGTCTAAGGCTAGAGTGTTCATACAAATCCACGTAGTCGGACCAGTCACTCTTACCTGGGAACTCTTGGGGTGAGTGTCCACTTATAGGCTAAAGCATGTCTTCGCGATACATTAATATAACCCGCTTACTTTGATTAGTCACCGTCTCATTTGTTTGCCTTAGGTAACAAACAAATGATCGCAATTTCTATGCGTTGTCATTTTGTTTTATTTACCGGTAACATTTCATTTGTTTCCTCCTATATCCTTCATTTCCTCCAGAATGTCTCTTCATCGCAACGATGCGCAGATATCTGAGCAGACTGTCAAATTTGCCCAGCGAATAGGCGAAGTAATTCTGAAGACTGTTGAATTAGGCATTGCCATGTCTCGTCTCAACAATGAAGCCACTCAAGGGCCACCAAAGGAAGCAGAAGTCAAGCCTGCACCACCAGCCAAGAAACCAATCAGGGAATCAAAGACCATGGATGAACAGACTGGCTCCCCTAAGAAGTCAAAGAAGCGAAAGACTTCTCAGAACTTCACCGTGGTCACTCACAATGGTCAAGCCGTCCCCAACCAACCAGCTCAACCCCCTGCTAGGAAGCCATACAATGGAACTTCACCCTTGTGCAACCAATGTAACCTTCATCATCATGCTAGTGTGAAGTGCCGCGAATGCCAAATTTGTGGACTTAAAGGTCATACAGCAAAAGTTTGCCGAGCTGCAGCTGTACCAAATCAAGCAAGACCCATCCGGGTGGCAACACCACCTGCTAAGAAGCAATACAAGGGAACGGCACCAATATGCGACAAATGTAATGGGCATCACCAAGCTCACTTACAGTGTCGTCTGTGTGTATCATGTGGGCGTGTTGGTCACCTGGCAAGTGCTTGTCGATGTAACCCGAACCAAGGTGGTTCAAATCAACCACAAGCCAATCCTGCTCAAGCTCGCTTCCCGCCTGGATCGTGCTACAATTGTGGCAAGATGGGTCATTTCGTGAATAAATGCCCGAAGCTTGCTAAGGCAAATCCAACCCACGGCTGAGCAGTTGGCTGATTAGAAGATGTTGTTGTCTTATGCTTTTGTTTCTTCTATTTTTCTTGTAATGTGAAACAATCTGTCCCGTTCATAAATAAAAGTTGTTGTTCGTAATTCTGATATACAAGTATAGTTACATGTATGTACGGCATTCCCCTATAATGCCTACATTTAAGGAACTATGTTTCTTGCAAACTGCTTTTGTGAATTTTTTCCCATTCTTGCGTTTGCTCATGATTCCCTTGGAAAATTCTAAGTACTCGTTTCATTCTAATAAATGAAGTACAGAAAATAAAGTGACATTATGAGTAATCATGCTTCTGCACATCTGTGCCTTTGAATCCTTGGTTAGATAACTAAGGGTATTTTCAAATCTCATACCCATTACGTTTTGATTTCTCAACATACATAGTATGAGTGTTTCAAAAACAACCTTCATGATTTCAAAATGTTATTAATACAGTATAATTACTTATATCAAGTGCATGATTTCAAAAGCATCAATCATGTTTTCAAAAAAAAAAAAAAAACCTTATACATAATTTCAAAATTCATCTCGCATGATTTTAAAACATTTTTATAAATATACTTACCTAGTACACCTACTTTATGATTTCAAAAGTATTATGCATAAGGTTTCAAAAACATTGAACACTTTTTTTTTTAAGAACCCCATGCATAGTTTTCAAAAATATTTTCCTCATACATTGACTTAACTTTCAAATTCTACTTCATATGTCGCCTTGACATATCTAGCATCTCAACTTCATAAGCATTTTTACTTCATGTTTTGACTTAAGCACATCCAGAGCAAGGTTTCAAAACAGGTTTCAAAACATCTTCAACTTCTAAAATCCATATGGGATCTTTTTATCTCCACAATTAGACCCTTGTGGATGATTATCATACAAATCAGAGTCCTTAATTGGATTCCTTGTGTACCTTAATTCGAACATTTCGGTTCCTTAGAATCGAAATCGAATTTTCTCTTTAAGATCTTTCTATCTCTATAGTTAGATTCTTGGAAATATTTAAAGCATCAATCAAAATCCACTGATTGGATACCTGGTGTGCTTTGAATACATGTGCACAGTTAGCAGAACAAATTAACAAAATGATAACAAATCAAGTTAAACAATTTTGTGGTTATGTGACTATGTGTTTATGCATCTTGTGTTTTCTTTTATGCATTTTGTGTTTTTGTATACTCTCGATATTCGTTATCCCAATCCTCGTAGAATCTTTCATATCTTTATATGAGGGATTTGTAGAGGATATTCAAAAAGGTACTACCTTAAATCCTTATTGGGCTTCTACATGATAGTTAAGACCCTTGGAGTGTATAGTACCACTCCATGATTCATAAGAGACCCTTTTAGTGGTCTAGTCAAAAAGATTGATTCAAAAATCTGGTTAAGAATGACATGTGATGGTATAAGCTGAAAAGACTCCTTGGTTGTCTATTAAAATCATTTATTGATTTAATAAAAGGGACCCTATGGTGGTCTAGTCACAATCCTCACAGGCTCGTTCATTGTTTTGCTTCCCCTACACATTTTAAGATGCACTACGTGACTATGCAAGGAATTACGTGATTATGGATGCATACATAATTACGAAGTTCAGTGCACGGAAACCACAGTAAGACTTATTATGTGTAAGAACCGATAGTGACAACCATAACGAAATGTGAACAATGTAATAGAGGTACGGTGGACGCACCAATGACGCTTTATATACTTGTATATAAGTATCCCTCTCACATTACAAGCATGATGTTATTGTAAAGTTACTAGAAGTTCAGGACTCTAACCAGTATTGTTTGATCTTTTCAACTTCATGTTTCAAGCTCTCACAAGTTTCCTCTGAATAAATTTCGGGACGAAATTTCCTAAAGTAGGGGAGACTGTGACACCTGGGTCACTGCGACCATCAAACAAATACCAAACCAATGAAATATTGTATTTCATACTTGGGATTTGTACAAATATGTGTATCATTTGCACATATCAATTCTTGTTCGATTTCGGGCTCTAAATCGCTTTCTGGAAGGTTATACGCGCACTGATGCGTAAATATAACCAGTTTAATGCAACGAACACTCCGGAATAGTGAAATACGCTTCACATACCTTAAATAACCTTTACATAACTTAGAAATAAGTTTTGAAGGCTTTGGTATGACAAAATCAAGTTTAATCGCTTATAGGGACTAAATTCGACAAACTATGAAAGTATGCCAATTTGAACTATAACAGACATTCCGAAACATGACCATAAGTTAAACATACCATAAATATCCTTTACATAGCTTAGAAATAGGCTTTGAGGGGTTCTGTGTGCTAAAATAAACTTTTGGCTCATTCAGGGACTAAAAGTGTCAAAAAGTGCACAAGTTTGCACTTTCGCGCATAACATACGTTCTGAATACATCCGGACATCCAAAAATTTATGTAAGCACTAAAATATTTTATTTTAGTGTTTGGCATAAGAAAAAAATCCATTCGTCGCGCAATTTGGATCGTTTTTCGCGCTTATGTGCATTCTGTCGTAATTAACCGAACATCGCGATCGTACGACCAAACGAACGTTGGTGACCGACCGGATAATATTTAAATCCCACAAATATTCTGTTATGATTAAAATCTTATTTTAATCAGGTCCGTGTTGAAAAATAAATTAAAACGCCTAAAAACGTTATTTTTCAAAGTTCAAGCGCGTACCGTGTGTTTCTGCGCAACACAGTGCTTCTACTGCAAAACGCAGACAACGCAGCCAGTCCTGGCAACTGAAATTTATTTCAGTAATATCTTGGCGAGTTTATTTTTATAGAGTAAT
This sequence comes from Helianthus tuberosus, assembly GCA_030545235.1. Classification (NCBI taxonomy): domain Eukaryota; kingdom Viridiplantae; phylum Streptophyta; class Magnoliopsida; order Asterales; family Asteraceae; genus Helianthus; species Helianthus tuberosus. The sequence goes on along the minus strand of CM060417.1, from coordinate 56,722,369 downwards.
AAAAAAATTTAGAACGCCATAAACCGGGATTTAAACGCTAGATAAAATACCCGGTACCCAGTTAAATACCTGTTTTAGCCATATGCCAGGAATATGCTAAGGTATATGCTAAGGAATATGCCAGGAATATGCTTGGAATATGCTAGGAATATGCTTGGCATATGCTAGGAATATGCTTGGAATATGCTAGAAATATGCTAGTAATATGCTTGGAATATGCTAGGAATATGCTTGGAATATGCTAGGAATATTCTATATGGAAGATCCTATAAATACCCAACCCCATTCAACCCAAAATCCACAAAAATCTGATCTAAAAGCCCTAAGTTGAAGCCATTGCTTCATATATGAGCTACTTGGATCAAGATTAGATTTCGGGGACTCTTTGTAAGTGTTCCTTAGTTTCTTTTATTCGTTTAGCGTAAAAGTCAAACTTTGTTTGACTTTCTGCGTTGACCAGTTTATGGTCAATGCGAAGTTCGTTTGAACTTCATAACGTGAGCGTAATCACGATGGTTATAGTCCTTAGTGACTATACCTACTGATTACCACGTTATCTAGGCTCAGTGACGAGTCGTAGTTTCGACCAAAATACGTGTTATTGCGTATTTTGTAACCAAACTACTTGTGGGTATCAAAACCATTTGTTTTGATACCAAACCTGTTTTCTAAACTTAGTTAAGCATGTTTTAACATGCTTAGCTCGTCACTTTTAGTTTAGTGCTTATATAGGGTCGTAAGGTAAGCGATCTAAACAATCGCTTATACTTTCGAACCCGACCCGTTTGGTCGATCATTAGGATCCGACCAAACACATTAGGTGACCATAGTTGTATAGGGAATAACCTTCCGAGGTTATACCTTATGGTCACGTCGTTTAGTTAGTTGTATGATAGGTAGTTTATATGCGTTAGGTAAATTACCAAAATGCCCTTTTTACGCCAAAATTCATTTTAAGCATATGTAACATAACTTTTGGTATCTAAACTGATTTAGCAACAATATTAGACATGTTAAGGCATATTTTACTTATCATAGGGCTAGTTAGGCGTTCCGAACGCGTTTTACGCGAACGACGCGTTAAAGTAGCATAAGCTACCTAAACGAGTCGTAATGGGTCGTAAGCACTTAGGCTAGGTTTCATTTTAGTATGTGGGCTTTGCTAAGCCATATTGCATGAGTTTCCATACTCATTTGGTTTACGAACCCTCATTCTATCCAATCCTCCGATTTTAGGTCCGGTATATTAACATAGTTACCTATATTAGGTGCCGTTTGATATCCGTGATCTCTAGCATTGTTTGGTTGTTACTCAAGGACTACTAAGCCATCTCAAGTGAGTACATAGACCCCTCTTTTACTGTTTTCCAAACATTTTGGGGTGGAACACATGTGCCTACTTGTTACTTTCGTGCTTTCCATGTTTTCACATCATATACTTGCTATGTTCATTAGTACACTATTAGTACATCATTTTACATTACATTTTATGCTATGTATGTCCATTGTGTGCATACTTAGTACATTGTTTTTACATTACATTTTATGCTATGTATGTCCATTGTGTGCATACTTAGTACATTTGTTATTCATCACATGCTTACATTTTGGTATGACATTTGGTTTGTTTAAATGGGACAATATACATTCATTAACACCGATCATGCCGCTCGGTAGTAGGTAGTGGTACCATAGGACTTGACAACTCCCATTCCTGAAATCCCGGGTTTGTTTGGATCGGAAGGAATGACCGAATCCGACTACATTTCTAGGTGGACCTTAGACTTTGTGCTAGGGTTTATTCTACAGTCACAAGGCTTGGATGTATGAATTTTCACTATACCGCATAGATGTTTATATCAGTATAGCATGCATTTATTACACAAACATAACGTTGATTTAAACCATGTTTTACTTCAATACCTTGTTTTTGTGCATTTTACATATGGTTTAGTTGATACATTGATATACACAATTCATGATTTACATTAGACATAGACATTAGACATGGTTTTCACACAAACATTTTGACATTTGATTATACATAAACATTCTACTTTGATGGTTTGGTTTGAGTAAGTGATTTAAGTAACGAGGCATGTGTAATATGATACAAGCATGGTGGATACACCGCTGGTACTTCCTATATATAAGTGCTTGTATGGTATTACATATCGTAGCGTTATTTGAAGCATTTCAATTTAGACATATAACATTTTATACAAATAACATACTTTTCACAATACATTGTTTTACAAACAACTTATCTAATACAAACTCATTTTACTTGGTTATTTACTTAACCATGTATTATTCTTTTACACATATATATCATTTGGTTTATTTATCACTTTTCAAATGATTTACAAGACAAAGCAAATTACATGGTTCATGACTAAACATTTTCTTAAACATAAGTCATGAATCTTATTTTCACAAAACCTATGTATCTCACAGGCATTTTTATGCTGACGTACCTATTTTCACATTTGTTTCAGGATATGATGCTTAGGATTTATCAAGATACACTTAGGCGGACTTGGGCCTTAGTAACAATGAAAGATGCAAGACTAGTTATTTATGTTATATTTCTTTGATTGTCAAGACATTGTAACTCTTTTAATCAATAAAACAATATTTCAATTTCCATGTGTTATGAAACAATGATTCTGTTACAACACTCCCCGACGTTTCCGCCATGTTTTGTTGTTTTACATGGTCGGGGTGTGACACATAGAATACATGGATATACATAACAATCGAGCGAGTAAACTATCAACGCTCTAAAATACAAAGTTGTTCCAAAGATGACAAATGAGAACATAATAAAGAATTCAAGATGAACAACTTGTACGAGGTCCGAAAGACCTAGAGTCTAATCAAGTTAGTAAACATGTAGGTTACTCACGTGTACGGATGCTCACCTACGGTATTACTTAATACGGAACGCAAATTTGTGAGTTCATGTCCCTCCTTTCAATGTTTTCAAAGTTTTGGTTTTTAAAACAATCGAGGGGAAATACATGCTAAAACTACGGATATGTTAGCATACATGCTAATACTATGGATATGTTAGCTATGGGTTTAGATGATAACACGATCAATGTACATAAGTAGGACGATGACATAGTAACCATTAATCACTTAGTGACCAAGGTGCAAAAGGTGTAGATCTATAGAGCTTGAGACACGCTCCACTCCTTGATAGGCCATAGGAGTGCTTTTGTGATCCCATAAAATGTCAAAGTTGTCTCGGTTTGGTTACGTAACTTATGGTACATATAGTCAGGGGGCTCGCTACCCACTGATAGATCCTTAAACTCCATATATGCTAATACTTACCAGGATTTCATTTTCATGAATAATACGATTACAAGATCTCATTTTCATGAATACTACGATTACAAGATTTCATTTTCATGAATACTACGATTACAAGATTTCATTTTCATGAATACTACGATTACAAGGTTTCATTTTCATGAATACTACGATTACAAGATCTCATTTTCATGAATACTACGATTACATATGATAACAAATACTGCATGAACTCGCTCAACTTTTGTTGACTTTTTAAAACTACATGTATTTCAGGAAACAGGACCTGAGCCGGTGATATTCTATGGGATTCGGGATAACTAATGACAACGATTGCCACTTTTGAAGGGTTTGTCTTCTATATCCCAACTTCGTATGGGTATATAGGGAACAAATCCTTACTATGTGATGTGTAAAACAATTCGATAACTATGTTATGTTTAACGTTGTAAACGTGGTATGAAACTCGAAACTACTTTTGGAAAAATTGTAAATATTGGTTGAAATCTATATATCTATGGCATCGTTGTTGGTTCATGTTATCAATACATTTGGATGCAATGATTACCATGCTTACGTCACACACAATATGCTTCTGCTACTAGCAGGGTGTGACAGATTGGTATCAGAGCTCCGATTGTAGTGAACTGGGGACAAACTTTTATAAAGTTTGGTCTACAATCACCAAGGGCTCTCACATGAAAACAAAGTTGATAACATTACAAAGATGATTTCAAAAAGTATGACAAAATGACAAAAGGTTTTCATTGTGTCACTATAACATGAGGATCTATCACGCGGGCTCAATCATAAGTAACTGATATGGTTCAATACATGTTTAGTCTATAAGGAATAGACTTGAAAACACTAAGGCTTACATGTGAAACATGAGAACAAAAAAAACATGAGATTTAGTGATTAATTATATATATATATAATATATTTATATATGTGTTGTATGGAATATTTGCCATGAATGAAAATACCTTCGACTATGAATTCTATTATTACACTTAACTCACTCGATGAGAATGACGACCTCGCGTCTATTACGAAGCTTTTAGCGGAAGTGGTCCCTAATCGAGACCTTAAAGCATTGATTCCGTGGAAGAGGGTTGCTTCCCTCGGGTAGTATATGTCTAGCTTCGGTTGTGACGACGAGGCGGAGGTGGCAGCCTTGGACAACAAATCTACTAGTGGGAAGAGGTCCCTGAGATTCATAAAGGTCATGATTGATTACATTCTTGTTAAGGAAAGGAAGATGAGGTATTCATCTTGAAGGTGCCCCTCCAGTGGTTATTATTACGAATTATTTTTAGACTAACGTTGTGCCCTTTCACGAATAATGACAAGGGGCATTGGCACGTGAACCAGCACGAAGGTCCCTTCTATGTTGAAGGTAGGTAGACAATAGACTCCTCTCTCTGACTGATCGTCTGCTTTGAACGAGAGACACTGGGGTGACCATGCAAGACAATTTATTATTACGGGGGCCCACGTAATAACAACTTGTAGTGCATGGGAATCCTGGTGGGCTCTGCGGGTCAAACCAAGAGATCACTATCCATTCGAAGTTCTTAAGTTGTTCAAATTTCTATCTAGTAGAACACTCACCGGAATGGTTACTATAACACTCTACGATACAGGAAGACTACACGTATTGTTTGCACTTAACATTCGATCTATAACACGAGTCGTCTGAGACTAGTCATCGAAAGCAAACAAAACTCGTTAGCCACTCATGGAGGATTTTTCCTCAACATTCTCGAAATTCTTGTACATGGACTGGTTCTTTGGTGTCTATGACACCTTACCTTATCTTAGTTATCGGAGATGATTACATTAAACTCTGTCGTTTGATATTTTTCTTATTCCAAGGGATACTATGGCATGAGCCAAGCTACAACCCCTTCATTGTATTATTCGACATCTATGGAAATTATAACAATTTTGTCGAAGCTCGTGGAGCTCAAGGAGTATCAACGTATTCGTCACACGGGCTAGTGCGGCGAAGGATTTTTCCTACTTTGGGCGATCGAGATCCAGGAAGTATGGGATACACGTTGTAAAAATTGGAGACGACCGTTTGGTTTCTCCTCCTCAACGAATTACTTCTTTTCCCATTTAGGCACATGGCTAATACACTCAAGGGGTACTATGCATTTTGGAATGCATTTATTCATGAATATCATTGTTCAAACATACCGGAGCAACGCTGTCTTGAGGTTTCCATGACCAATCACATTCTTAATTCTTAGGCGCATTATAGGCTATATCTGTCCAAATAAAAGCCTAGACCCAATGATACTATGTATCGGAAACAACGTCGCGTCGACAAGAAAATCTACGCCTAGAAGAGGGTCAGTTAATCAGCGCTCTACTATTAAAGTTGAACTAGAGGTCATATGGAACAACATGAGGTTGTCGAGTCAACACTAGTGATGGTACTGATGGTACCAGTAGTTCAAGTGGTTCAAATCCCGATGGCACGAGAATGAGTGGCAATGCCACACTTGGAGATGCAATCACACCAGATTTTAATCCTAAGGCTTTTCCGGATTATAAGCCGCGAGACCTCATTGATACGGAAGGTGCGGTGAGTTCTATCCGCTAGATAAAGACAAGGAAGTCAGTTAACCTTGCTAATAAATGTACTCCTAAGTAAACGTTTTGGAAAACGAATAGCCTTCTGTTGAATGAGGCGTTAACTTGGTGGAATCTCCAAGTGCAAACTATAGGGAGTAATACAACAAAGAGGTTATTGTGGGAAGAACTCAAGAATCTTAAGCGAGAAGAGTATTGCTAGCTAGTGGAAAAATTCCAAGTTTGGGAACCGAGCTCTAGAACTCGATCATGATTAGAGCTAATGTTGTTAGTTACCCCAACGCCTCTACAATCTGTCAAGGATTGATTGCATTTTGGATAACACTCGAATCCAAACGCACTGAGCGCTACATTTGGGGTTTAGCCCTGAGATCCGAATCATGATCACATCATGTCACCCTACCTAGATTTATTTTCAAGTAACTCTCTCAGTTAGTCTTACCAAGGATGTGGTGAGGATGGGGGACTGCCCAAGGAGGGTGTTAAGAGAAAGAGAAATCCCGTGACAAGCAAAGCGAAGGCGATTACTGCCATAATCGATGCTCGCATCAAGAAGTATGCTAATAACTTGTCAAAATTCGGAATGAGATAGGTGAAACTTTCATCATGAGGGCATTTGCAAAAGTGACAAGAGTAGCAGTGTGGTGAGACTTGGCACAAAACAGAAACTAATGAGTTAGCTATATTTAAGAATAAACGAGGTGGTTTTTACTGTGGCAAGGAGGTCACTACGGGCATGGATGGTTAAGGATGAATCAAGCTAGTGAGTAAGCAAGTCTAGGGGTATGCTCTACTCTACAACCATCATGTATCAATTCCTTGGATACCAACATCGACTTGGCTTAGTGCCTTTAGATATTAAACATATACACGAATTAGAGTCATGTAGGTTAGACATGTCTTGCTCAATCAACTTAGCTAATGGGGAATTAGCAGAGTCACGTGAAGTCATTAAGGGTCACCGATACGTCCCCTACCAACCGACCCGGTGCATCCATTTTGTTTAATACCGGTGTCAGTATTAGTTTCATCCCCATAGAATTCGAAATATACTTGGTCTAGAGTCAGGTAAGCTAGACGTCCCCTCATTCCATAGTGATGACCAACGATAAATTAGTTAAGTCAGGAGAAGACATTAACGGATGCACACTTGAACTTCGAGCGCGAAAATCTAATATAGACCTTTCACTCATTCAATTGGGTTGTTACGACGTAGTATTTGACATAGACTAGTTATCCGATAATCGAGACGAAATCATATGTCACGCGAAGATCATTCGCATCCCCCTGTCTGACGAGAGAACATCTTTTAGTGCACGAGCAGAATCAAGACACGCCACTGTGAATTATTAAATGGATAAAGGCTCGGAAGAGTCTGAGAACAGGATGCATCGCCCTTCTTGTCCATGTGGTCGACAAGAAGGCCGAGTAGCGTAAGGTGGAGGACATCCCTGTGGTAAGGGAATACCCTAAAGTCTTTCCAGAAGACTTGCCGGGACTACCTCCGCAGCGACAAGTCAAATTCAGTATCGATCTTGTGCCAGGAGCTGCACCGGTGGCGAAAGCTTCATATAGACTCGCACCCTCGGAGATGCAGGAATTATCTACTCAGCTTCAGGAATTGTTTGACAAAGGATTCAATAGATCGAGTTTCTCACCTTGGGGAGCTCCGGTGCTATTTGTCAAGAAGAAAGACGGAACCTTTCGGATGTGTATAGATTACCGAGAACTGAACAAGTTAACCATAAAGAACCAGTATCCTTTACCAAGGATTGACGACTTGTTCAATCAGTTACAAGGTTCTAGCTTCTATTCCAAAATTGATCTAAGATCCGGACACCATCAGCTGAGGATCCAAGAGGAAAGCATTCCTATGATAGCGTTCAGGACTCGCTATGGGCATTACGAGTTCCTTGTTATGCCTTTCGGCCAAACAAACGCTCCCACCGTATTCATGGATTTGATGAATCGGATATGTAAGCCATATCTCGACAAGTTCGTGATCGTATTCATTGATGACATTTTAATATACTCACGAACCAAGGCGGAACATGAACAACACTTGAGAACTATTCTGGAGCTACTTAAGAAAGAACAATTGTATGCCAAATTCTCAAAATGCGAATTTTGGATTCGCGAGGTCCAATTTCTCGGTCACGTTGTGAATGAGAATGGAATACATGTGGACCCAGCTAAGATAGAAGCCATAAAGAACTAAAACGCTCCCAAGACCCCAACGGAAGTAAGACAATTTCTAGGCTTAGCGGGATACTATCTGTCACACCCTGACTTTTGTGGAAGCGTGGTTATTTGGTGTGACTTCTTAATACCATAGCAACAATCATAACAATGCTATATGATAAAAACACGAGATGTTTACCTATTAAAAGAGTTTAGAAAATACCACAATAACATTGTCTGAAAACATCAATACCGAATTAAGTTACAACCCATGATGTGTTTAAACGAGTTCACAAGACTCAACAAAAGTACTTAAATAAAACCTGAGTTTAGAATTATGTATCCCGTCCAGGAAAGGAATACACCCTCTAAACTCAACGATCCTGGATAACATCTTTTATTCAAACGCAGCTTAATGACCCATGCATACCCTTCCAGATCCACTAGTTTCCTGAAATACATGTAGTTTGAAAAAATCAACAAAAAGTTGAGCGAGTTCGTGTGTAAGTCTGTGTGTATAAGCCTTTGAAATATGTCTTGTATGTATAAATGTCCCTGGTATGTAGCAATAAGGAAAAACAGATCACCAATGGGTTGGAAAGCCAATGATATGTGTGAAAATGGTGCAGGAAGACTCAAACCTAGCAAATTTGTCTCCGGTATGAAGACATAGTCACCACTATGGGCCGCCCCGGCCTCATGGGTGTGGGCTCGCTACACCCAAATAGATCTATCACTCATGTCCCTTGGTCCTACAATGAGGATTAATGGCCTTAAGTGTCATGCCCACCACTCACATGATCGCGCAGTAAACCCTCCTTAAGCTAACCATACCATGTATAAAAATGTCTATAATAATTGTAACATGTATTCCACCCCCGAAGTACAAAACTGAAAACAGTTAAAAGAAAAGGGGGACATGAACTCACTGTAATGCGTCGTCCGAAATGTCAACTCAAACTCTGTCAGCTACACGACAACCTACAACGTACTAATATCTATTAGACGAACGGGCCGTGCCTTGGCTTAGAGTTTAATGTTTTGAGTTACGTTTCTTATTTTATTCCGAGTGATAATTATTTGTCAAAATAATTAACATTTCAACTTAAATTAAATAGTGTTGGAATAATTGTTCATTCAATATTTTTGTATTAATACTTCTAAAGTATTTAACTCCGTATTTCTTTCCCAAGGATGGGGGTATTTATACATGTATATTCGTATTTGAAATAATATATTTTTAAGTCCCACTTAGAAAATATATATAACTTATGTGTCAACAATAATGTATTCCAAAATATATATATCTTTCCCAAAAATAATATATTTTCACTTCTTGTATCAAAACAATATTTACCAAAAATATATTTGCAAAAGCATGTTCCGGAATATTTCATAAGTTACATTTTAACGTTTGGTTCCACAATAACAAGTGTGTAACTTAATTATTTATTCCTTGAAATTTTTGGCATTATTTTGGAGTTGTAAATGTCATGGTAATTTGTTAAGTTATATTATTTTACCCTAAAATAATATAACTATTCCACAAAATAAACAAATATTCACACAAGTGTCTTAGTATGGAATATATATTCTAAATATATATTTAGCCATTTTTATGTACAAAACCAACCTCCGATACTTTGTATTTTTGTTACAAAACTTATGGAGAAGTTTATTTTTGAAAAACAAGGTTAATAATATACTTGTAACGCTTGTTAGAAAATATTTTCTAAGTGTTGGAGTTTTTAGAAAATTTCGCCATCGTTTCCTTTGTAAATGGAGGTGTCCATGCTAATAAGCATATCATTTTCTTTTCAAAATTCATTCAATCAATCAATAACCAAACTACACTTCCCAAGTGCAAAAATTATTTCATTTACAATATAACATGAACTTGATTTCTTACGAAAACGCGTAGTAACTTGGTGAAGTGTTTAGTGGGTTTAGTTACCCTCCAAAGTGTGTTTATTTTTGTTAAAAACTCATTCTCAGGATTTCTAGATGTTCACAACTTGTGAACTCATTTTACAAAAATATTTATTTACAACATTTTCTTGTTTTACTAGCCTTCCTACACTTATTTTATTTCCAAAAATAATGTAAGTGCAAGAAAAGTTATGACCTTTCAAAACCGTCTCTTGAACTTGGTTTGTTTAGAAAAATCATTTGTAACTCTTGGATTTACAAGTTTACTAGTTCACTTAGTTTGTCACTTTACAAGAAAATCATTCACTTTCAATTTCATGTTAGATCAAGATGATGATCATTTCATGTAAACCCATAATCACCTTCTAACTTGTTAAACCATGTTTTTAATCATACTTTAACAAGTTCCATATGATGATCAATCAACATATTACTAGTAATCAACATGCATTCATCATCCATCTACTAAACAACATTATTCTAACAATATATCATCATATTTCACCTTTATGTAAAGCTTTATGTTCATGATTTAAGTTTGTGTTCTTTTAGTGTTCATATGATTTCATCATAATATAATCTTTAACCACTAAAACATGAAGTAAACAAGAGTTTAAGCAAGTCTTACAACTAGCTTAAAGCTAGGGAAGATCTCAAGAGAAAATGATGAAGAAAATGGTGAATGGAAGCAATGTATGAAGTTTCTTCAAGTTCCTCGAGCTTCAAGCTTCATGTAACACCTTCTAGTACTTGGATTAAGCTTGAAAATGGATTGATGGAGGTTGCAAGGTGGTGGTGGTGGCGGTTTTAGAGTGAGCCGAGAGGGAGAGAGAGTAAGTGAGAGAGTGGGGTGAACTTGTGAAGGAATGATGAAGATATGATCTTGTAAGAGTTCACCATACTTATAATCTCTTCTAATATTTTGTTCATTCCATCAAGCAAAGATCTATTATAATATTGAAGTAATATCTAGTGGGATATGTTGGTGATTTGGGTGGGTCCCTTGGACTGTAAATGGGCATGGGGGGGGGGGGGGTGTTAATTGTAAGTTTTTGATTATAGTAGGTAAATAATTGGAGGTTAAGTGTAATATCTAGTGTATGATGTGTATGACATACTTTATAGTGTGTTGGGGTATTCGGAGACCATAACTAGTCCAAAAATAATAAAACAATATTTCGGACAAAATTTTGGTGTCCCGGGTAATGTCCGGTTGTTCGGTTAGATACCGGTTCGTTAAAGTGCTAAGTTGTTATGTATAGTGTCCTTTATGTATCTTTTTGTAACACAATTAATTCCCAACACTTAGGAAAGCATTCAGGACCATTTAGTCAATTTTCTGCATAATACAAGTATGTTAAAATGCTGAATTTTTGCTGAAAATGCAGAATTCTGCACTTAAAGTGAGTTTTAGGCACTTTCCGGCACTCCAACTATCACCTAGTGACGCAGTTTTATGGTCCTCACTTCCCTACACACCATACTAGTGTAGTACCTTGTCCCTGGCCCATACTGGGTCTCAAAACACTGTCTGTCTATGTACTGGCACTGTCAGTATATTTCTATATTTCTGAGTTATCCGCTAACTGTGATAACTGTGCTTTGTGCATCAAGTATGTCACTAAAGTTTGTCTGTGATAATGATGTGACATTAAGTAATATGTGATGCACATGTATGTATGATGCAGTAATCAGAAAGCAATTAAGTAATTCAGCACAGTCATTAAGCACTTAATTAATATTAATTAATTGTACGGATACCTGGTTTAATGAGGGTTGTCACACTATCGTAGATTCATTGAGAATTTCTCTAAAATTGCTCAACCGCTTACCTCGCTCACTCAAAAGGATAGAAAGTTCGATTGGGGTGAAAAACAAGAAACGACATTCCAATTACTTAAAGATAAACTATGCCAAGCGCCAGTCTTATCACTCCCTGACGGTACCGATGACTTCGTGGTGTACTGTGATGCAACGCGTCAAGGCTTGGGCTGCTTGTTAATGCAAAGTGAAAAAGTCATCGCGTACGCGTCGCGACAGTTAAGAGTTCATGAAAAGAACTATACCACTCATGACCTGGAATTAGGCACAGTGGTATTTGCTTTAAAGATTTGGCGCCATTATCTCTATGGTACTAAGTGTGCCATATTCACAGAACATAAAAGTCTTCAACATATATTCAATAAAAAAGAATTAAACATGCGCCAGTGGCGATGGGTAGAATTGTTGAATGACTATGACTGTGAAATCAAGTACCATCCGGGCAAAGAAAATGTTGTGGCGAATGCTTTGAGCCGGAAAGAGCGAGTCAAAACTTTACGAGTACGAGCTTTAGAGTTAACCATTCAGATGAACTTCACTACTCGTGTGCACGATGCACAACTAGAAGCTCTAAAGCCGGAGAACATTCAAGCAGGATCCTTGCGAGGATTAGAGAAACAACTGGAAGAGATCAAAGATGGCACAAGGTACTTCATGGGAAGAATCTGGATTCCTTACTTTGGCGGATTGCGAGACTTAGTGTTGGATGAAGCACATAAGTCAAAATATTCAATACATCCCGGATCTGATAAGATGTATCGGGATGTAAAGGAATATTACTAGTGGCCTAATCTCAAAGGAGATATTGCGATCTACGTTGGGAAATGCCTAACTTGTGCAAAGGTCAAGACCGAGTATCAAAAGCCATCTGGACTATTACAACAACCCGAGATTCCCGTTTGGAAATGGGAACATATATCAATGGATTTCATTACAGGACACCCACGGACCTCTTGAGGTCATGACATGATTTGGGTTATCGTCGATCGATTAACCAAGTCAGCTCACTTCTTGCCAATTCGCGAGAAAGACAGTATAGAGAAGTTAGCTGGCTTTATCTCAAAGAAATAATAGCACGTCAAGGAGTACCTATTTCAATAATCTCGGATCGCGATGGTCGTTTTGTGTCAAGAATATGGCAATCATTTCAGGAATCGCTTGGATCTCGTTTGGATCTAAGCACATCATCTCATCCGCAAACCGATGGACAAAGCGAACGAACCAACCAAACGTTGGAGGACATGCTTCGCGCCTGTGTGATGGATTTGGGCAGAAACTGGGATACTCATTTACCGCTGGTGGAGTTTTCCTGTAATAACAGTTATCACACAAGCATCAAAGCCGCCCCATACGAAGCACTATACGGACGGAAGTGCCGATCACCGCTGTGTTGGGCGGAAGTCGGAAACAAACAACTCATTGGCCCTGAACTAGTCCAAGAGACTACTGACAAGATAGCAAAGATACGAGACCGTATCAAAGCGGCTCGTGACAGACAAAAGAGCTACGCGGACAGAAGACGTAAACCATTAGTCTTCGAGGTCGGAGACAAAGTCTTACTGAAAGTCTCGCCTTGGAAAGGCGTAGCTAGATTCGAGAAACGCGGAAAACTAAACCCGAGATACATTGGGCCATTTGAAATTCTAGAAAAGATCGGTACCGTCGCGTACAAGTTGAAACTGCCAGAAGAACTCAGTAACGTACACGACACATTTCATGTGTCGAATCTCAAGAAAAGTCCGATCGTTGAGACAGTTATCATCCCAGCGGATGAAATTCAAGTAGACGACACGCTCCAGTTTACCAAAGAACCCGTTGAGGTTATGGACTGGAAAGTCCACAAGGCAAGGTGTTGGACCGTTCTACGACCTTGAAACGTCAGTTAAGGCAGTTCATCTTTGAATATGAAGGCGGAATCAACATAAACAAAGTCATAACAGCTATTTTCCTTTTAATCTTTCTTTTCTGATTGATTTATGTGCTTGTACAATGTTTTCTGATACAAATTCGACAGCACTTCGTCTCACATACAATGACCAAGTCTTTCCAAATGACACACACATCAACCTATTTATAGACTGTTGATTTCTCTTGAAACCATTTCAAGCTAAATCATGATTTCGCTTGAACCCATTTCAAGCTAAATCTTCAATGTTGATTTAGCTTGAAACACACATAAACCCTTTCAAGCGAAATACACAAGTTTATACATATAAAACCCTAATGTGTGTTCATTCAAACTATCTAGACACAAGACTTGATTAAGGCGTAATCAGCAGACATTTAGTGCACCAACAGACTCCCCCTTGGATGTTGATGAAGTCTTTGGCTTCAAGTCTTTGTCTTTATCATTCTTCAAACATTGTAAAAACTCTCTTCAATCTTTATCTTCAAACTTTAAACTTCAAACTTCCCTTTGACTGTTGATCCAGACTCCCCCTTTCACAGACTCCCCCTCTCGATATGCTAGAATCTGAGATATCTGGTTCAAGCTTTGACAATTAGCTTCCATTGGGAATAATGAAGTCCAATCCTGTTACTCAACCAATAAACATTACAATTCTATCTTTTCAACAATAACTCACAAACTCAATCAGTTTTAACAATCCACTCAAGTATTCAGGTCCAAGTTAATGACCCTGATCACTTGATTAATCTACCAAGTCCAAATTAATGACCTTGGTTGATCATTTGACGAATCAAACTGATTTTGAAAAACATTTTCAAATATTTTCTGAAAATAACAAGTATCAAGTTAATGAACTTGTTTTTGACTTTCCAAAAAATTCAAAACTCTATCAAGATAAGCTCTCCTCATTCTTCAGTTCAGAATCTCCTGCATCTGCTTCAAACGACTGAGAATCCAACAATCAATTCTCCACTTTGGTTTGTCGGAAAATAAAGCAGAAATAAAATCTTTTTGGATTTTTTAAAGTGATCTAAACTAAGATATGAAATACAGCAAACTTAAATTGCAGAAAGTAAACAAAGTAAACTATTTACAAACAAATTTTGGTGAGCGTGTCAGGGAATCATATCAGCTATCAGACAAATCACAAGTACCGTTAAGCTGTGATTACATACTTAGAATTAAACAATTCACCTCGATTGTCGATATACTGATCCATCTTAAATTCTCACACAAATTTCAATCTATTCAGGATACGATTTAGATGAATTAAGAACTTAGCTCATTCATGTGTCCCACCTCTTGAATATACTCCCGTATCCAGAATCCCAGATATTCAGTCTTACAGGTGAGTATACCACAAATGATATCTGTCAGGGGTTAAAATGCGAGGGCCGTGAGAGCTCAGGTCGATCTTTCGATACGCAGAGAGATGACGGCTTCGACTTTTCGGTGTGTCCCCTTTAGAGGATCTTTTAGATTCAACAGCAATGACTATCAATTTTATTGTTTCATCAACTTGCTGAGGGCGATGCTATGTTTCAAGCATTTGCAGAAAGTATTATTCGGGGACTAGGTCAGAACTTCCATTCAGCAGAAGTCCCGGAATAATACCCCAGATATCACTGAGTATAAAGACCAAGTATCTCAGAATATGGGACCTTTCAAACGAGATTTCAGGGGTTACCTATATATCCAAGTAGTGTTCCCCACAAATTTCGCAAGTTTGAAATTTTAGGTTTATATCCCGAATAAATCTACTAAATGTGCGAAAACCTATCGACACATCATCAGCGAGACTGTTTAACCTTTTAAACATTCCATTTCTTTAGCATACCGTGACTGTCAAGCCGATGTACTATCATTTTCCCTATATACACAAGCTCTTTTTCAAATTTTATCATGTTTTTGTATTTTTGCATTTTTTACTGTTTTTGTATTTTCTGAAAATATAAACTATATACAAATATCTACTACCCCTAAATACCAAAACGGGTAAAAAATCGACAAACCATTGCAGATTGTTTCTCGTCTTCATCCGCAACAGTACTCTCATCAACGCCAATAATGCCATCCGACACTGAAAGAAGCTTCATACCATTCAGTTTTAACAAATATTTAAACCGATTTTTATCAAAAGCTTTGGTATGTAAATCAGCTTTCTGTTCGTCAGTGTGGATTTTCTCAATTCGTATCAACTTTTTCTCAAAGCAATCACGAATAAAGTGATGACGAATTTCTATGTGTTTCGTTTTAGCGTGATGTACTGGATTCTTTGTTATATTTATTGCGGCCTCATTATCAACAAAAAGAGGTGTGTTAAGAAACTGCAAACCGTAGTCGCGCATCTGTTGCTGTATCCACAAGATCTGAGAGCAGCAACTGCTAGTAGAAACATACTCCGCTTCACATGTAGATAACGCCACAGACGTTTGTTTCTTACACTGCCAGGTAACCAATCTAGGACCAAAGAACTGGCATCCTGCAGTTGTTGATTTTGAATTGACTTTGCAGCATCCGAAATCTGAATCAGAATACCCTTTGAACGTAAAATCGCCTTTCCTAGGATACCACAACCCCAATGAAGGAGTTCCTTTCAAGTAGCGCAATATCCTCTTCACAATGATCATATGCGATGCTCTCGGGTTAGACTGAAATCTTGCTGCAAGGCACGTTGGGTACATTATATCAGGACGTGAAGCAGTTAGGTACATTAAAGAACCTATCATGGAACGGTAAAACGTTTCATCAGCCCTGTCTCCGGTGAGATCTGGGTGAATCCCATGATTTGTTGCAAGTGGGGTAGCAGCTGGAGTAGAACTTGACATCCCAAATTTCTCTAGAATATCATGAACATACTTTGACTGATGAATGAAAATTCCCTCAGGAAGTTGTTCAACCTGTAAACCCAGAAAGAATTTCATCTCCCCCATTGATGACATTTCAAACTTTTGCTTCATCACTGATTCAAAATCTTTGCATAGATTTTCATTTGTCGACCCAAAGATTATATCGTCCACATAAATCTGTACTATCAGAAGATGACCATCGACTTCTTTAGTGAAGAGAGTGGCATCCACTTTTCCACAAATGAACTTGTTGGCTAGTAGGTGTTGAGACAAAGTCTCGTACCAGGCTCTCGGGGCCTGGTGTAAACCATACAGCGCTTTGTCCAATAAGTAGACCTTGTTTTTGTGGATTGGGTCAGTAAAGCCCGGCGGCTGACCGACATAAACCTCCTCTTTAACCTTCCCGTAAAGAAAAGCCGATTTAACATCTAACTGATATACTTTGAAGTTCTTCCAAGACGCAAATGCAAGAAAAATTCTGATTGCCTCTAGTCGTGCCACAGGAGCATAGACTTCGGTAAAATCAATCCCCTCCTGTTGACTAAAGCCCTGAACAACGAGTCGAGCTTTGTTCCTTACAACAACTCCTCTATCGTCCCTCTTACACTTGAACACCCACTTGGTGTTAATCTTTCTCTGACCATCCGGTAAATCAACTAACTTCCACACTCCCAATTTCTCGAATTGACTAAGTTCCTCCTGCATTGTATTGACCCAAGAGTCTTCAGTAAGCGCCTCTTTGTAAGTTCTTGGCTCAACCTGCGAGATAAAACAACTCAATGAGAATTCAGTTTGCAAAGGAGCAACTTTTGTATAAAAACATGTAAGCCCTTTATCAATCTGTCTGCGAGTGCGAACGCCAGCTTGCAATTCTCCTATGATCAATTCCTCTGGATGATATGAAAAAGTTCGCGACATCACTTCGCTTGGAACATCTACATTTCCCTCCAGATTAGTAACATTCTTCTCTGCATCTTGTTCACTGACTTGGTATGTTTGACTTGAAATCTGAATTTGCTCCCCCTCAGAATCTGAATCTCCATGATCAAAAACCGGCATGATTTCAGTTTCTAGATTATCATTCTGAACTGACTGATTATCCTGAGCAACTTCATTCTGTTGGACATCATCATGTTCACCAGCATTACTCGGACCTGCTCATCATCATTCAAAGATTCCCGTGGTTGCCTCGAATACTCAGCTGGAAATCGCTGCTGTGACTCGTACTCACGCAAAATATCCAACTCATCAAAGAAATCCTCTTCATCCTCTGATTCTTCTCTCATGTCAAACCAATCCCACAGTTTGTCATAATGATAACGCCATGAATCACCAGGATTCTGTGGCGGCATAGTATAACCTTGACATTCAACATTATATGCCTCAATAATCGTTTTCCAAATTGGAATGAAAACTCGTTTCAACGGACTTGCATAACCCACAAATATTCCTTCTAAGCCTTTTTCACCAAATTTGCCTTGAAAATCGAGAACAGTACATGGAGATCCAAACGGTTCAAGATACTTCAGATTTGGTTTACGATTATTGATCAGCTCAAAACATGTTTTGTTGAACTTCTTGACAGTAAGAACCCTGTTGAGCGTATAACATGCGGCGGAAACAGCTTCAGCCCAAAAATTTATCGGTAACTTTGAATCTGTGAGCATAGTTCTAGCCGTCTCGATTAGTGTCTGGTTTTTGCGTTCTGCGACTCCATTCTGCTGCGGAGTGTATGGAGCACTAAACTCATGCAAAATACCTCTTTCATCACAAAATTCTTCCATCTTACTGTTCTTGAATTCAGTACCATTATCACTACGAATTCTTTTAATACGCCTTTGGTACAGATTCTCAATCTTCCTGAACAACCCCATCAAACTGTCAAATGTTTCATCTTTCGTCTTCAAGAAAGAAACCCACGAAAATCTGGAATAATCATCAGTAACCACAAGACAGTAGAGATCCCCTGTAATACTTTTGACGTTTACTGGACCAAACAAATCCATGTGAAGTCTTTCCAGAGGACACAAAACTGAATTGACTCGTTTTGTCGGGTGAGACTTTTTCTTTTGCTTGCCTTTGACACAACTAATGCACTCCCCTTCCAGATGAAAACCTTTGACATGAACTCCCATAACCAAATCATTGTGCACCAAGTGATTCATCTTCCTTAAATGAATATGCCCCATCTTTCGGTGCCACAACTTTGACTCTTTCTCAGTTGCTTTAGATACAAAACAATGTGCTTGACCAGTAGTTGTAGTTGCTACACTCATATCTAACACATATAAATCATTCACTCTAGGTGCCCGCATGATAATCCATTCTTCAGGGATAACAAATCCTGGTTTCAAGATCAAACATTCTTTGTCTGTGAAGTGAGTAGTATACATATTGTCACAAATCTGCGAGATACTAAGCAGATTGTTCTCCAGCTCAGTGATGTAGTTCACTCTTTCAAACGTCACAATCCCATTGGATAACGTTCCTTCACCAATAATTCGACCTCCTTCATGACCAGCAAATCCTACATAACCACCATTAATGTTTCTCACATCATACAGCAACGCAGTCTTCCCTGTCATATGTCGAGATGCTACACTATCCATGATCCATCTGGATACAAGTTGTGGAAGATCCTGCACAAGACAAACTTTGACTTAACCATCTTTAATAAAGATGCCGATTCATGCTTCGCGATCAAGGAAGCTCCGGCAATTCAAACTGCTTATTCGAACATGGTGTCCACCCAGGCCTCATCATCCTTAGGTGTAACCTTGACTATCGCAATTTGAATTATGAAATTTTCAGCCTTCAAAGGTGGAAAATTTGCATCATAATCAACCGAAATTGATTCTTCAGCCTTTTTCACTTCAGAAGTTGAAATTTTCATTTCAGTTTTTGGTTTCCAAACTTGTTGAGATAATGCAACCCGTTTATACAACTTATCGTTTTTAGTTACCACTTTCTTTACGGGTTCATTTTTCATTTTGATGTTGTCATTTTTCTCATTCTTTTTCTCAACAATGATTGGTGCTTTACCCTTCACATCAACTTTCTTCTTTTGTCTGTCAACAACTTCAGTCTTAGGCTTGGAGTTGGTGCAATTTCTTGCAATGTGACCAACTTTGTTACATCTAAAACATGTACGAGTATCAACAACTCGATTTGTGCCTTCAGACTGAGGTTGTGAGACCCTCTTCTCAAAGAACTCTTTATTTGATTTTGAAAAAATTTCATTTTCCTCATCAGAAAGTGAACTTGAACTGTTCACAAACACCTTCTTTTCTGCAAATCTTTTGTTTTGAAAACTCTTCTTCTGATAACTATTACCACCCCGATAACCACCCGACCAATTGTTTCGATTGTTATTATAAAAACGTGGTGGAACAACAGGCTTTTTGTAATAAGCTTTATCTTTCTCAAAATTCATTTGCCTTTTTGTTTGACACAAACTGTTCACTTCTGACAACTCAACTTCAACTAACTTGAAAACATTTGTCAACTTTTTCACATTAACATTCTCAATGGGAAACTCAGAATCCGAATACAACTTATCAGATCCAGCCATCTTGTACATGACAAGACCCGGTTCATCACTTAAGTTGTTTTTGGATTTTGATTTCTGAATGTATTTGTCCAAGAAACATTCATCATCTTCAGCTGAATCAGATAACAAAACACTTTCAGCTGTGCTCTTAACAATCTCTGTCTGAACACTATCATCAGATGATGTAGAAAAAATAACATCAATGTTTTCCGGAAGTTTAACTTCACTCTCTTCCTCAATTTCAACCAACCCAGATTGCTTTTTCGTGTAATTATCAAGAACAGGTGGTGGAACTTGATGAAAACCCACCCCGGTTCCATCAGAGTACACATCTTCGCCTGCTTTGTCTTTCCCGATTGGTTTGGGAATAATGTGTTGCAAAACAAAGCTTGCGGAGTTGTAACTCTTAAGCTTCAACTGGATTCGCTCATTTTCAATTTTAGCCTCTTGAACTTTAAGTTTCAGTTTAGCGATTTCATCCAGTTGTTGGTTGATTGATTCTTCTTTTACTCTAAGCACTGCTTTTAGTTGAATGTTTTCTTTATAAGTTTTACCATTTCGATCATCATTATCTTTCATTGTGGTTTTAAGCTTCTCAAATTTTTCAGTGATTTGACGGTTTTCAAGAACTAACTTTTCATTTTCTTGTCTAATCCTCTCATGATCAGTTTTATCATTTTCAATTTTGTTAGTTAATTCTTTTATCCGTTCAGTTGAAGCTTTAACCATCTTGTCACGATCAAGAATTTGATTCTCAACGTTTCTGACTTTTGCTGTCAGATCATCAACCTTCTTACCGTTGAGATACGTGACTGTGTTACAAAATTTGCATTCTTTGATGCAATTTTTGCAATCAACATCCCCATCAACTTTCTTACCTGACACATTTGTTGACAAATTTGAACTGACCTGGCTTTTTGACTCAGACTTGGAGTTAGAGTCTACCTCAAGTGCTTTAGCAGCTAGCACTTTGTCAGCCATTTTTCCGAGATTTTCAGCATTCAACTCCTGCGTCGTGTCAATGATCCCGGTATCAACCTTCTTTGTGTTCTCTATCTCTTTCTCTTCTCTTTCCTTCTTCTCTTTCTCTTCTTTTTCTTTCTTCTCTCCAGTTCCCCACCATTTATTCTGCCAATAATCATCATCATCTTTTAACTCTTTGATTATAGCCTCTACATCAAGAGTGTTGTGATCAATAGCAATGTTTCCATATGGATCAAGATAACACTCTCTGTCTGGATCCCATCTATTTGCTCTCTTTGCTTCTGAAAAGATACCAGATATTCTGATCATTCTGTTTGTGGCCAACAACCTTCTGTAGTTATACTTCTGTTCTTCAGTTCTGTTGTCTTTCCACGGAACTGGTTCATTCTTTGCCATAAAAGCGTAACCAACCGCATCTTCCTCCGGTAGCAGTTCGCTCCAATCGAAACCTTCATCGTCGTGAATCACGGCAAGAGCTCTAGATTTCTCTTTGTTGTCTTCAACCTGCTTCAATCTAGGTGGCTCATATTTATTCTGGTGATAAATTGCCTTCTTGTAGTAATCATCTCTGAAAGGATTCTCCGACTCATCAGCATATGCATTTCTGCATTCTCGCTTGAAGTGACCTTTCTGCTTACACTTGAAGCACGTCACCTTGGATTTATCGAACCCCAGCTTGGTAGATGCACCACCAATTGTCTTCTTGCCTGTAATTTCCATGAAACGTTGTGCTCGACGAACAGCACTCGCCATTGCCCAACGAATATCAATCAGCTCCATTTCCTCAGGATCAATCTGATCATAATCTTCTTTTGTCAGATTGGTGTTGCCTATCTTCCCAGCTACTAACCCTTCATAAGATTCTAACACCGATGCTAGGAAGATCATCTGTTGTTTAGCCGACTCCTCATCAAAATTCTGAGCATTTTCAAGTCTATTGCAATGTTGCATTGAAAACGATTCTTTGCATCAGAATGACTTGCAGATGATGAAGATCCACTGTGATAACCACTGTGATTTCCACTGCTTTGACTGCTTTGACTTTCTTTGCTTGCAGTGGATACATTTTCAACAGAAAACGCAGTTTTTGGTGAAGTTGCTTTTGGTATCATGCTCTTAGGATAATATAAATCCAAATTTTGTTGATACGATGAATGATTAACTTTGTACGTCTTCTTTAATTCCAACTCGTGACTTTCAAGTTTCTCAATCACCAAATCTGGTTTCAACTTCTTAGCAACAATAGTGTTCTTCAACATCGGTGCATAATATCTCCAATCCATCTCGTCTGGTAATGAATCGAACAGTTTGTCAACAAGTTCTTCATCAGAATAACTGATATCATGTCTTGCTAATTCCAGCTTCAGATGACCGAACCTTTCTATCATTATACACACTGACTCATTCTTAAGACAACCAAACATATCAAACTCTTTCCTAAGTAGTTTCTTTTTGTTTTTCTTGATTTCTTCATTATCTATACATTTCTTTTCTAATTTTGCCCAAAGATCTTTAGCACTAGAGTAATCAATCAAAGAAATTATATCTTCACGCACGGATTGAAACAATAATGCCACACATTTCTGCTCAGCAACAAACGACTCTATTTCATCAGATGTTGATAAAGTTTCACCCTCTTTGCCTCCATTATCATAACCATTTTTAAGACTCTTCCAGCTCAGAAATGCAAAAGCCCTCAACCAATCTTCGAATTTCTTTGCCCACCGACTATACTCCTCGATAGCCATCAATTTCGGTGGTTTGTTGTAAGTTCCGAAAGCACTTTCAACTTCTAAAGCATCCGATAATTTCTTCTTGGCATTTGATGAGTTCTCATTGTTATTGCTTGAAGATGTATCGTCTCCCGAATTTCTAGCAAACGCGTACATGTCGCTAAACGGGTTCATGAAAATATCATCCATCGTGAATGTTCCTGCAAAAACAGCCAACACTTAGAAAATTTTTAGGTTTTGAAAAATCAGCTGGTTCAAGCGAAATTACTTGAAGTGTAAACAGCTTCAAGCGAAATCAACAATTTTCAAATGAAATCAGATAGTAATCTGATTCAAGCGAAATCTATTGAAAAAAATTGTTTTCAAGCGAAATCTACTATTTCGCTTCAACTGTCCAGAATATACAAGCGAAATCCAAGAGATCAATTTCGCTTCAACTGTTCAAGCGAAATCCCCAAATACAATTCCAATCGATTCAAGCGAAATCCAGCCAAACAATTTCGCTTGAACTGTTCAAGCAAAATCCTAAGAACAGTTCTGTTACAAGCGAAATCAACAGATAAACTCAAGCGAAATCATACAAATAAGCATATTTCAAGCGAAATCATCAATATATTTCAAGCTAAATCTGCTGATGTCATTTTTTACGAAAATTTTTCAAGCGAAATCTTAAATTTTTATATGAATTCGATCGATTTTAAGTCCAAATCTTTCAAGGATTAGTTATCACACTAATTCGCTTGTTAAATGTCAAATTCAGGTCATTTTCACCGCTGAAATATGTTCAAATCAGAAAATTAAGAGAAGAAGTGAGTAGAGATAAGAAAATCCGGTAGAATCAAGCTGTAATGGTATGAACTCCTCGTCCTGAGCTCTGATACCACTTGTTGGACCGTTCTACGACCTTGAAACGTCAGTTAAGGCAGTTCATCTTTGAATATGAAGGCGGAATCAACATAAACAAAGTCATAACAGCTATTTTCCTTTTAATCTTTCTTTTCTGATTGATTTATGTGCTTGTACAATGTTTTCTGATACAAATTCGACAGCACTTCGTCTCACATACAATGACCAAGTCTTTCCAAATGACACACACATCAACCTATTTATAGACTGTTGATTTCGCTTGAAACCATTTCAAGCTAAATCATGATTTCGCTTGAACCCATTTCAAGCTAAATCTTCAATGTTGATTTAGCTTGAAACACACATAAACCCTTTCAAGCGAAATACACAAGTTTATACATATAAAACCCTAATGTGTGTTCATTCAAACTATCTAGACACAAGACTTGATTAAGACGTAATCAGCAGACATTTAGTGCACCAACACAAGGAGAAGTCGTATCAAACTAGTCAAGGTCCGCTGGAACTCACGTCACGGACCCGAGTACACCTGGGAACGTGAAGATCAGATTAAGGCAAAATATCCCCACCTGTTCAAGAAGACTCCTGCAAAGGATGGCTCAACTTGAATTTCGGGACGAAATTCTTTTTAACAGGGGGAGAATGTGACAACTGGCAAATAACTGGTAATTCCGTACAATCTAATCACTATTTATATTTCTTAATCTCATGCATTTAGCGTAATTTAATTATGTAACTGTGTCGTATACTGGATAACAGTGTTAGGACAAGAAAACAAAGCTAAAACATATGTTGGTTTTCGTCGTAATGCGAAACCAAACAAACAATGTCCTAAAAGTGTTGGTAGAAAGTGCTGCGTGCACTATTCACGGTTACACTATTCATGCCAGCAAACCGTGGAATCAGATCGAAACACTGAAAAACGACACTCGGATAACATAACTGAGTCCATTGATATAACAAAGCATTATTATGAAAACACACCTTGCAAAGAAACAAGACTTTCCGGTATAACGCCCTAATATCAAAAATGTCCGTTTCGGCTTAAAATATAGCACTTTTAACGCGTCCGAATCCGTAATATAGCATTTCCGAGACTTCGTAATTATGTCACTTGATGAAAAACACACCAAAACATTTTAAGGATATCAATGGGATGACCAAAATCATAAGCTTCCGATATTATATCGCTATGCGTCAAACTAGATCGTTAGCAAACCGACGAGCTAGTAAGCAATATTTCCGTCATCGTAACAACCAAATGAAAACTCTACTGAACTAGTTAAGCCTAATTTGGGACTCGAAATAACTTCATACATCGTTCGGATGCGAGATAACAACTTTCAGCAAGGATTCGTCGGTACGCCGTAAAAGCACCGTAAGCGAGCCGACGACGAAACGAAAAACATTTTTAAGTATCAAAACATGATTTCTACTAGTTTAATGAACTAGTTAATATTAATTTTGGTTCTGAATTCCTAATTACCCCTTAACCGTGTAATTTAACCCCTAATCACCATACCTTATATATTTGTCAAAATATATACTTTTTAGCACTTTTTTTATAAAAAAAATATATATTTATAAAATACCCCCCATTATGGACGAAAATTTGGGGGCCCCACCTCTTAGATCTTGTTTGAAATTTGAGGATTTGAGGTATGGTTCTTCATGTTTATCTTGTTGAAAATTGGTGCATATATCATTATAATCACCATACTTAATCACATCACTTTTCACTCATTTTGTCACATTGAGTAAACATCAAAAACATCTCCCAACACCCCTCTAATTTCGACAGCCATATCCCCACACAAATCCCACTCTCAATCTTTCATTTAACACCCCAAAATTCACTAAATCTAGCCATTCTAAGGACATCTCAACATGGTTTAAGCATGGAGGATCACTAGGAGCACTTTTGGAGATTAATCTTCTTCTTATTTTCTTATTTTGGCTTGTGCAAAGTTGTAAGTCTCCTAAACATCATGTTTAAGCTTCTTATTACTAGTTAATCTCAAAAGTACAAGTTGATTATCTTGAAGCTTAATAAAAATCACAACAAAAACCCTAATCTCAAAGCTAATAAACACTAAATCTAACTATATTATGTGTTAATAAGTGTAGATTAGTGTAGTTATTTTGTATGATCACATTGTTTATGTTGATCTTGTTAATATTAGTGATTTAAAGTCTATGTTTATGATGATCTTGTGAGTAGATTCTTGTAGTATTCAAGATTGGTGTTCATCTTACCATAATGAACATAAAAATGTGATTTAAACATGGATATGTTTAAATCTTGAAAGATCATTATACTCACTTTCATGAACTAATTATATAATTTTTAGATTACATAAAGAAACAAGGGTTTAAATGGGTTTAACACTAAATTTTGGAAGTTCATTAAGCTTTGTTCTTACAAGTGAAGTTTAATAACTTGATTATTATGAAATATCACCATAAAAAGTCTAGTAATCAAAGGGGTTAAAGTGGGAAAACTTGATTTAAACTTATGAAAAAAATGATGTCTTTAAAAGTCTAGTAAAAATGTAAAGATTAATTGTTATAAACAAGTGGTAAAAAAATACACTTATAAAGTTCATGGAAATGGGGTTAAAATGTATGATATCATGCACGTAAAGTTGGAGTAATGAAATTTTATTTGAAAATCGATTATGATTATGTGTTAAACAGGGTTTAAACGCGTTTTTATAACGTGGGAAACGTCATAGTTTTAGGGGAAACTATGGCGAATTTTTCTAAAAATCTAATCGCGATTAAAGAGGGGATTAAAGGGTGATTAACAATGTTAAACGTGATTAGTGGTCATAAACGTCATTTTTGGAAGCCCTAATGAGAATATTTAAGTCTTAAATATTCAATAAGTTCTATGGACTTAAACTTTTTCTTTTACAAAAATAAATGGTTAAAATGTAACCATATATGTATATATAATTTTTGGTAAAAATTATATATTTTTGGAAACTTGTCAAGTGCATGTACTATGTGCTATATGTGTATGTATTAGATACCTATAGGGTGATCAAAATAAATATACATACATGTTCCTACATGGTCCAAGAAATGCTAGTAAATCGAACAACTAAATAAAATGGCCAAAATGGAAATACATAACACTTGATGACGACAAATGGGGCGTATCGAGAACAAGAAATGCTAGTAAATCGTGAACAAGTTACTACAATGTCGAATCTAAAAATAATATATTTTTAGACACTAAAACGAACACATAACTAAGTGGTCAAAAACAAGAATCCGGAAAGTCGAAAACTATAAAAATTACCAAGTATTTTTCATGTGAAAAACGAACTTATTAAGTTAGATGCTTGGTGAATTTTTGGTAAAAATGCAAGAGTATATTTAATGGACTCACCAAAATTAATTTTGGGCTAGACCCAAATTACTAAAATGCATGGGCTAGAGCCCAAGGATTAATTATTTGGGTTAGGCCCAAATTACTAACATATATGGGCCAAGACCCAAATTACTAAAGTACATGGGCCAAGGCCCAATAACAAGAAAACTAGGGCGAGGCCCAATGACATAAAACTAGGGCTAGGCCCAATAACAATAAAACGTGGGTTAAGCCCAATGACATAGGTTCAAAGCCGTTCACATATAAGTCAATACACATAGAATACATGGATATACATAACAATCGAGCGAGTAAACTATCAACACTTTAAAATACAAAGTTGTTCCAAAGATGACAAATGAGAACATAATAAAGAATTCAAGATGAACAACTTGTACGAGATCCGAAAGACCTAGAGTCTAATCAAGTTAGTAAACATGTAGGTTACTCACGTGTACGGATGCTCACCTACGGTATTACTTAATACGGAACGTAAATCTGTGAGTTCATGTCCCTCCTTTCAATGTTTTCAAAGTTTTGGTTTTTAAAACAATCGAGGGGAAATACATGCTAACACTACGGATATGTTAGCATACATGCTAATACTATGGATATGTTAGCTATGGGTTTAGATGATAACACGATCAATGTACATAAGTAGGACGATGACATAGTAACCATTAATCACTTAGTGACCAAGGTGCAAAAGGTGTAGATCTATAGAGCTTGAGACACGCTCCACTCCTTGATAGGCCATAGGAGTGCTTTTGTGATCCCAGAAAATGTCAAAGTTGTCTCGGTTTGGTTACGTAACTTATGGTACATATAGTCAGGGGGCTCGCTACCCACTGATAGATCCTTAAACTCCGTATATGCTAATACTTACCAGGATTTCATTTTCATGAATACTACGATTACAAGATCTCATTTTCATGAATACTACGATTACAAGATTTCATTTTCATGAATACTACGATTACAAGATTTCATTTTCATGAATACTATGATTACAAGGTTTCATTTTCATGAATACTACGATTACAAGATCTCATTTTCATGAATACTACGATTACATATGATAACAAATACTGAATGAACTCGCTCAACTTTTGTTGACTTTTTAAAACTACATGTATTTCAGGAAACAGGACCTGAGCCGGTGATATTCTATGGGTTCGGGATAACTAATGACAACGATTGCCACTTTTGAAGGGTTTGTATTCTATATCCCAACTTCGTATGGGTATATCTGGAACAAATCCTTACTATGTGATGTGTAAAACAATTCGATAACTATGTTATGTTTAACGTTCTAAACGTGGTATGAAACTCGAAACTACTATTGGAAAAATTGTAAATATTGGTTGAAATCTATATATCTATGGCATAGTTGTTGGTTCATGTTATCAATACATTTGGATGCAATGATTACCATGCTTACGTCACACACAATACGCTTCCGCTACTGGCAGGGTGTGACATGTGAGGGTTGCAGTACATCAAGAGAGAAAGGGGTGTTTACCGGTGAACGGGACCGACATGCCGGCCGGCAGTCAGCCGATGTGGTTGTCGGCAAGGAGATCGAGAGGGAGAGGGAGGGGGTAGGAGGTTTTGTATATATTTGAGAAGATGATGTCCTTAGTTGTATGTGGGTTTGCCTAAAACTAGCAGAGATCAGAGAAATGGGGGAAGACATGGTATGCGGCTGTTTCAAATGAAGGGATTTAGGGTTTGAGCCATTTCAATAGGTAGGGTTTGTGAGTGGGCCGGGCCCAAGGCCCATTAGTGCGTGTGTGTCTCCCGGCGGCTCACTGACGTCTTTGAAGCCCGTTCTCGCACCTGAAATCCGTGGAACGTCGTAATATATAATTTTAGTACTAAAAATGTAATTTAGGGTCAGTAGTGGGTGTTTGCGCGTTCGTTCGTTCGTCAGTTGCGTTAAATTGGCGTAAATTTCTTCGGTTGTCGTTTGTTGTCCTTTTTTCATTCCGGTTTCAACTGCGAGGGCTAAAATTTGATTACGACGCTAACTATATCATAATATTTTAGTTTTTAGGCCATACTAGTTAATAATAAAACTAGTTAAATATTTAAATACGGTAATAAATTTTCCATCACAAATGCGTAGCAAGTTGCTACACATTTTCTACACAATAAATTTTCCATTACAAATGCGTAGCAAGTTGCTACACATTTCCTACACAATAAATTTTCCATCACAAATGCGCAGCAAGTTGCTACACATTTCCTACGCAATAATTAATAATAATGCTGATTAAACATTAAAATATAATCTAAGTATAATAATAAATATTTCGTCATAAATGCGTACATTTCTGACGCAACAATTAATATTTAAATGAATTTAACATATAAATCTAATTCCAACAAATAAATAATGGTTCCGTCGGAAATGCGTAGCAAGTTACTACGCATTTCCGACGCAATAGTTAATAATAATAATAATTAAATGTTTAAATATAATTCAAATACAAATATAATTCATCCGTCGGAAATGCGTAGCTGCGTAGCAAGTTGCTACGCATTTCCGACACAATACTTAGAATTAGTATTTTTGTCACTATTGTGTCGCAAATTGCCCAAAAAAAACAAGGTCTTTTTTCCGTAGGAAATGCGTAGTAAATGTGTCAGAATTTGCGACACATTTTTTTGCGTAGGAAATTTCCGTAGCAAAATGACCACTTTTCTAGTAGTGTTTGGCACGCTGTTTGAGGCCTGTACACAAAAGTATACACGATTAAGTATCTAATCCTCAGTTTTATGGCCGAAAACGCGTAAAATGGGGGTAAAATGGGGGGTAAAATGGGGAAAAAGTATGTGTATTTTAGTGAATATCAAACCTCCCCACACTTGAACCTTGCTTGTCCTCAAGCAAGCTAAAATTAAAATAGAATAAAAGATAGTTTCTAACAAGAATACATAATTTACAAACTACATACTAAAACACATATATACGGTTTAGCCAGTTTTTCGAAAGGCAATGTCAAAGGACTCAAACCAAACAAGCACATGCGAATATATGTAGTGATAACCAAAAGCCGTGATTTCACTTCCGATTGACTTAGCATGCTAATTTTCACACATCTCGCAATGTTCACACACACTCGGCTATATTTGTGAAAAATACATAAAATGTGTATGTGTGAACGCTCGATGCCTAGACAATGAAACATGTAATATCATAAGCTTGTTACAAGATCTCATCTCCACCAACTAACATGTGAAAAAGTGTAAATCAAGAGGTCTTCACGGGTTGTAACGATAGGCTAGGGTGAAGGGTGTGGAATGAAAATTTTTAAGTGACTAAATGGTTAAAACTCGGTAGTTACGTTTAATAAGCGTAAAACAACTAAACTATACATAACTAACGCCTTAAAAAGACAACTTTTGTGTTATCGAGCTAATGGACGAAATTTCACTATTTTAGCACTTCAAATTGCTCGAATCTTGTCGCCTTCACCCTATTTTGGGGTGTTTTATTTTCTGATTTTCTAAATTTTTTGACGTATTTTAATGCTTTTGTACAATGAACAACTAATTACAAAGAATGCTAGTTAAACGATAACTTTAACCGAGTTTCAACACAAAGGGTTAAAATTAAAAAGGCTAAATTTGGCAAAGTGGGTTATTTGGTTGGGTGAAAGAAAGAAAAACACGGGAAAAGGCACAACATGGTTAATCCTAGTGGGTAACGTGGGGTTTGGGAAAAATAAACCAAAGAGCAAGGCTAATAACAAAGGGTTTTCTAAGTGCCTCTATCATTTTTACACAATCTCACACATTTATAGTCTCAAAAAGTATGCTAGTGACAAGTTCTAAACTACATGAGACATCCGGCTCACTCCTACTCCGAAATGAATGAACATATGAAGAATCTAAGGCTCAAACATGCTCATATAATGGAAGGAATGGGTAAAAGTGCGACAATTAACATGCATGTCGTTCTTTGTTTATCACGTTTTTAGTTATCTTTTTTGAAATTTATTTGGCTTCTCGGTTCTTTATCGTTTCCGAAGCTCTCTAAAACAATAACTAACCGGTTTATTTAATAAAAATACACAGAATTTTTTTTAGGACAAACAAAGTCACAATGTTAAACCCCCTCCCCACACTTGAACTTCGCATTGTCCCCAATGCGAAACCCAAAATATAGAGAAAAAGGAGAATAACACTCCCTTGAAGATGAATGAAGATGGTACGATGCTCCACTGCCCATTCTGCTCTCTCTTTCCGGTCCAACATGTGCTCCAAAAACTTGCATAGACATCACCACACAAAACACAACATGAGGGAAAATCTAGTTGCAACACAAACTATAAACTAGATAATAATAATAATAATAATAATAATAATAATAATAATAATAATAATAATAATAACAATAATAATAATAATAAGCATCCATAAATAAACTAAGGAAATAAAAGACAATGTCTGAAAAATAAAAGGAAACATATCCGAGGGTATTTACAATAATAACCAAAATGAACACCCAAAAACAAACTACTGAAAGACCATCAGAAACACCAAGTCAGAAGCTCCTCCACAACTCATCGTCGGCATCGCCACCGGTGCCCGATGTGCCCGCCCCACCTTGGACACTCGGGTTCCCGAATGGGAACTACGGGGGCTCACCGAAGTAGCTGGGGTAAACATTCTGAAGACCACCAAAAATATACGAAAACCCAGCATGCTTCTCCTGTCGCATGATATCCTGGTTTACTCGCAGTTGCTCCTGATTTACTTGCATCTGCTGAAACTGACTGTAGAACTCAGGATAGGATGGGATGCCGGGTGGCCAGTCCTGGCGCTGCTGGTGCTGGTGCTGTGGTTGCGGTGAGTGTGGTGGCTACTCGTGCTCCTCCTCGTGCTCATGCATCTCTTCATCCTCTTCGTCAGCTGGAACTGGTGGCAATGGGTCCCAAATCTCGTTGTTTAAACCTTTTAACCTTGAGCTGTTATCGGTATCAACGACCAACCCCATAGCTTTCAACGAGCGGATGTCCACATAAACTCCATGATGAACCAAAGTTAGATCGGCTATCACCGCATCAGTCATAATACCCATTGAGTAGGCGAGCTGGGTAACATATTGACCTCCGTGGATCTGGCTGCTAGGGTTCCTACTAGAGCTGTGCATGAAGTACTCAGCCATACGTGCGGCGAGGTTAATGTGAACCCCGTCTGTGAGCGCGTATAAGTAAATGGCATCCGGTGTGGGACAGTTTCCCAAACTTTCCATCTGACCCGCTATCGTGTGACTGATGATATGATGTAGGACCCGGAGTAGTGGGTCTCTTAGCCGTGATGCCTTCGCCTTTCGAGGGTCATACTCTGGGCCGTCAGCAACCCTTGCCCAAAACTCCGAACGTTGTTGCTCGTTGGCAAAGGTGTACTGTTCCGTGAATAACTCAGAATCCATTTCATCGTCCGTGTAGATCCCAAGCCTTCTTCCAAACCTGCCAACGGTCCAATTGTGCCATCGACCACCTAACCTGAAGTTAATCCGTGTCTTTCTTTGGAAATCCGGATTTCGACTTGCCTTGGGTTTTTCGTAGGAGTATGTGGCAAAGAACTCCAAGGTAAGCTCGAGGTAAACAGGTTGGTTGATGTTGAGCAGTCTGGAGAACGGGATGATAACATGGCTTGCAGCCGATCGGATTGGTTCAATTGCTCCATTACATCCCAACTGAGCCTCATTAGGGCGGTGAGGCAAGAATGGTCTCGTGGGTTGTTTTGATCAAAATGAAGGAAAGGATGATTCATCTGCATGAGGAATTAGTGTTAGAACAAAGAAGAACAGAAAAAAATTCAAACGGAGCAGCCTAGCACAGTGTTACGAAGCTTCTGTTTAACTGATATGGGCGTTTGGCACGGGCGTGCCAAAGGTGGCACTGTCTTGCGTCTCCGAGAACAGCTTTGATCATCGTAACTTGTCGGATCGGCACGGCCATGCCAAGGTGGCACCACCGTGCGTCTCCGATAACACAGCTAGCAGCCGTGAACAACCTCATCAGCACTATCGTGCCAGCAGTGGCACTTCCGTGCGAATCGATTATCAGTAGATTTTAACCCCGATCACTTGGAAAGTCAAATTTTTCCAAAAATCATCAAATTTATGGTGATTGGGGAGTAGAAAACCGACTGGTTGTTCATGAATTGCACCATTCTTACAAGGGCTAGGGTTTCATTTGTATTTATGGAGAGAACTCTAAAACCCTTGAAGAAATTCAAAAATCCTAGGTCTGAGACAAGATCAAAACTGAAAATCGAAGGAAAATACATACCTTGCTTGAAGAATAGTGGAGATCTTGTAAAAAGTGGTTGGATTTTTGAGAGAAAAGTGGTCTGGAACGAGGGTGCGACTAGGGTTCACGAGTTTTGGAAAAGTGGTTGCAGAAAAGTGCCTTAAATACCCACTTGACAAAACCGCCCCGTGATTTGGCATGGGCGTGCGTCGCCACAACTGCTGAACTTGGCACCTTGATCTCGGAAAGCACGGTTGTGCTAGTGCGAGTGCTGGGTTAGAATGGCACAGGCGTGCCAAGTCTGCAGATCAGCATTTTCTGCACAGAACCCATTTTTGAGGGCTGTTTCGACCAATTTTTGCCACTTTTGCAAGGTACAACCTGATTTATCATTTCTCTAACTCAGAGTCTTCACTCGGTATGATTGAAAACTGAACAAAACTACGAGAGACAACTAAACACACCGAAAACACGGAAAAAGCAAAAAAACAAAAATTATGAAAAATCTACCCCTAAGTGCATAGGACGCACATGCTAAATTTTTAATCATCGAGTCGATAGCCTAGACTCTCCTCCCCACACTTATGATGCGTGCGGGGTGTGGAGTTCGATAACCTCCACCGCCGAATCGATCGGCCCGGCCACATAAATCTTCAAACGATTGCCATTCACTTTGAAAGTCACACCATCGGCATTCTCCATCGAGACGGTCCCGTATGGAAACACCTCTTTCACTGTATAAGGCCCCATCCACCGTGAGTGTAACTTTCCCGGAAATAAACGCAACCTAGAGTTGTAAAGTAAGACAAGATCTCCCACTTGGAATTCTTTGTGGTCCTTCAAGCGCTTGTCGTGCAACCTCTTGGTTCGTTCTTTGTACAATACGGAGCTTTCATAGGCCTGATGTCGCAACTCTTCAAGTTCATGAATCTGCAAGAACTAGGCTTCACCTCCGGTCTTAAGATCCAAATTCGCAGTCTTTAGATCCCACATTGCCTTATGCTCCAACTCCACTGGTAGATGGCACGCTTTTCCATAAACCAGCCTAAAGGGAGTAGTCCCAATAGGCGTCTTGTAAGCTGTCCGAAAAGCCCAAAGCGCCTCATCCAACTTTTTTGACCAATCCTTGCGGTTTTGACCAACCGACTGCGCAAGGATTCTCTTTAAGCCCCGGTTAGTGACCTCTACCTGCCCACTTGTCTGAGGATGGTAGGGTGTGGATAACCTGTGGTGCACACCATATCGGGACAGAGCTTTTTCAAGCTGAGTATTGTAGAAATGTGTCCCTCTGTCACTAATCAGTGCCTTTGGTGCACTGAACCGGGTAAACAAGCTCTTTAAAAACCTCACGACAATCCTGGCATCATTGGTGGGTAAGGCTTGTGCCTCAGCCCACTTTGACACATAATCTACCGCGACCAGGATGTACTTGTTTCCACATGAGGGAGGAGATGGTCCCATGAAGTCTATTCCCCAAATATCAAAGACTTCACAAACCTGAATCCAATTCTGAGGCATCTCATCACGTGCCGATATATTGGTTGCCCACTGGCAAGCATCGCACGCACAGACCCATCTCTGCGCATCACGGAATATGGTGGGCCAATAAAAACCGGAGTCTAACACCTTTTTTGCGGTGAAATTGGCTCCATGATGACCTCCTATAGGTCCCTCGTGACAATGGCACAATATGTCAGTCGCCTCCTTCCCAAACACACACCACCGAATCACTTGGTCCGCTCCGACTCGAAATAGGAAAGGGTCGTCCCATATGTAGTGCTTGAGGTCCGCAAAGAACTTCTTCTTCTGCTGATGCATCAATCCTTTGATAAGGATCCCACAAGCAAGATAGTTCGCAAAGTCAGCGAACCAGGGCAACTCATCACATACCTTGACACTCATCAAAGATTCATGCGGGAAATTGTCATTTATTGGCTCCCAACGTGCGTCCTCGGCATCCCCGTGCTTCAATCTGGAGAGATAATCTGCCACTACATTCAACGAACCCTTCTTATCCTGAATCTCAATGTTGAACTCCTGCAGCAATAGAATCCATCTGATAAGATGCGGTTTAGAGTCTTGCTTGCTAAACAGGTATCGGATGGCCGCGTGATCGGTGTACACAATCGTCTTCGACAGCACTAGATACGATCTAAATTTATCAAACGCAAAAACTACTGCCAAAAGCTC
This sequence comes from Helianthus tuberosus, assembly GCA_030545235.1. Classification (NCBI taxonomy): domain Eukaryota; kingdom Viridiplantae; phylum Streptophyta; class Magnoliopsida; order Asterales; family Asteraceae; genus Helianthus; species Helianthus tuberosus. Next base: position 56,686,783 of record CM060417.1, on the reverse strand, counting down.
CTTTTCTGTAGTGGTGTAGTTCTCCTGTGCATCATGAAGAGTCTTGCTGGCGTAGTAGATCGGATGAAAGTGCTTGTCCTTTCGCTGTCCCAAAACAGCCCCTATCACGAAATCACTCGCATCGCACATAATTTCAAACGGCAAACTCTAGTATGGGGCGATTAAGATAAGGGCCTCAACAAGCTTTTGCTTAAGAAGGTCAAAGGCCTTCAAGGAATCATCCCCAAAGATAAACGGAGCATCCTTTTCCAACTGACGAGTCATGGGCCTGGTGATCTTCGAGAAATCTTTAATGAAACGGCTGTAGAAACCAGCATGACCTAGGAAGCTCCTTATCGCTCTAACTGAGGTGGGAGGTGGAAGTCGAGAAATGATGTCAACTTTCACAGGATCGACTTCCATCCCTGCTTGTGAAATCCTATGTCTTAGAACTATGCCCTCTCTCACCATAAAGTGGCATTTCTCCCAGTTTAGGACCGGATTCATTTCCTCATACCTCTTTAACATCCTTTTCAAATTCTCTAGACACTGATCGAAGGAATCCCTGAATACTGAAAAGTCATCCATGAATACTTCCCTGGAATCCTCGATCATGTCATGGAAAATTGCAACCATGCATCGCTGGAAGGTAGCCGGTGCATTACACAACCCGAAAGGCATACGCCGGTAGGCGAATGTGCCAAAGGGGCATGTAAAGGTAGTCTTCTCCTGATCCTTAGGAGCAATAGGAATCTGAAAGTAGCCGGAAAACCCATCCAGAAAACAGTAATAAGACTTCCCCAACAAACGTTCTAACATCTGGTCGATGAATGGAAGTGGGAAGTGGTCCTTGCGGGTGACATCATTGAGTTTGCAATAATCGATGCAAACATGCCATCCTGTGACCGTCCGAGCCAGAATAAGCTCATTCTTATCATTCGTGACTACTGTCATTCTTCCATTTTTGGGCACTACCTGTACAGGACTAACCCAAACTGAGTCAGAGATAGGGTAGATCAAACCTGCATCTAACAACTTTATCACCTCCTTTTTGACAACCTCTTGCATGTTCGGGTTTAACAGCCTCTGTGGCTGTGCACACAACTTGTAATGGTCCTCCATAAGAATTTTATGAGTACAGAAAGAGGGATTGATTCCTTTAATTGTAACAACCCACTTTTGTAAAGTCAAAGTACAAGTCAAAGTCAAAGTCAAAGGAAGAAAAGATTGCTAATTGCGATCTGTCACTCCTTGCTTAACTACTGAATTGTGCTCATTGACTTGTAACCAACTCTATCTTATTTTCACTTTAGTTGTATTATGTGGAGTACTTGTTATAATTGAGGTTTAATCGCATGATTAATCGCTAATCGACTTATCGCTAATCGCATCGCTATCACATCGCAACTCAAATTATGTGTCCTGAATATTGATTTACGTGTGTGTGCTAATACGTGTTACTTGTGCATGTTATGTTTCTGTTGAGGTGTTTAATCGCAATCGCAACTCTATGGCATCGCAATCTAATCGCATACGCTAAACGCAAGTTATTTATAGTGATTGTATGTTAGATATAGTAGTTAGGTTATTTGTAACTAATGGGTAATACTATCGCATCGCTCGCTCAAAACGCATCGCAACGCTCAACGCTCGAAACGAAAACATGAAAACCGACTCGCCGGAGCCACTCGATCGAATGACCATTCGATCGAATGGTGATCCGAACGGATGACCATCCGTTCGGATGGCCATCCAATCCGATTGGCCTGTGCTCCTCTTTTCCCTTTTTGGCAACCTATAAATACCCCCTGTCACATCACTTGTGATGTGACAGCCTCTCCCTCACTCGACCAGCACGCTCAAGGCCTTCTTTCTCTCGATTTCTCGCGATTCTTGTATGTTTTCAACTCAAATCTTGTACTTCTATGATCTATACGCACTTCTTCATCATTTCCACCTTTGAATCTTCACTTTTAACCGTGAGATCACCGGATTTGAGGTGTTCTAGGATGATGTCATCATGGAGTCCTTATGAACTTCAAGTTTTGGTATTATTCCACCAAGAACAACTGAGATCTACATGATTTCTACATGATTTAACACTGTTTTCATCTAAATCTAAGCTTCATTCATGATTAAAAGTATTGAAAGATGGTTTCTAACTTTCTTTCAACTCTTTTACACTCAATGCACTCAAAACCGATAGAATCAGAGCTAGTTCTGATATTCTATTCATTCTTAGTGATGTGTCGGTTCCAGATCTGATTCCTATCAACGAGACAACTGACTTCGGACTAAACATGAACAACCGTCAAAGAACAGTTGACCGATCGGATTTGGGTTATTCCTATTCGATCGGACGACTTAGGACTTGCCGAGGTTCTGTTGTTTAGTACGTAGGCATGCCGTCTTGATCAAACCGTAAAACCTATCACACCTTCAAGTTTGCAAAACGATCATATCACGGGACGGATTGCCGTCCGATCGGGTTGCCATCCGATCGGATTGTCATCCGATCGAGCCGCAATCCGATCGGATCGTACTTGGACTTCAACACTTAAAACTTTTATAAATTTTCAAAGATCATTAGTTCTAACGGATTGCCACCCGATCGATAGACCATCCGATCGAGTGACAATCCTGCTGTGAACTTGTTCTCTGAGAAATACCTCGCTGGACGGATCGCCATCCGATCGAACGATCGTTCGATTGAATGACCTGAAGGGTAGAGATACTTCTCTGTTTTCAAAATACTACAACGAAAACTTTAAAGCCATCATACACAAACACATCCATCCCAAACGATTGTCAATCCGACCGAATGGTCATCCGTTCGGATAGCCATCCGGTCGGATGATCCTTCGTCACTTGATCCATTTGCACCGTTTTACGCGCTGTTCTTCGCTTACGCTATCGTTAACTATTCAGGCTAATCACTCTAGCGCTCCCTTCAATCCATTAACTACCATCGCTGTGAGTGTACTCGATCCCTTTTTGGTTAACGCACTTTTGGGTGTTACATACGTTACTTATATTCAAATCATGATCAACACACAACGCAAACACTTTTAACGCTAACCGCTATTGAATGTTATATATGACTCGATGAATGCCTGTTTGTTATGTTTACACATTGATTTCTGTCTACCTGCCTTAGCAACGATAGTACTATAGTTTGGACTCAGCACCTGTTCACTCAGGGGTTGTTAAGGATATTACTTCACGTGTTCGCAGTGGTGAACATGTGTTGCGCACTCGCTACTCGCAGTCAAATCATAGTCATTGGTATTGATAGGGTCTTTGTCGATAACTTACATGCTTCACATTATACGTTGTACATGCTGGTTATGCATAAACGCTTTTCGCATCTATTATAACTACTAAACTTGTATGCTAACCTTTACATTATATGTATTGACCGCTATTTTAACGTATGTGACAGGTGTTTGAATGCATAGGATGTTTGCTTGCTACTTGATGGAATTGCGCTAGGATGTAGTCTAGAAACAAACTAAATAAAATCTGAGTTGTCGGAATGGATATTTGTCCTTGAGAACAATGTCTGTAATAACAGTTTTTATTTTATATGTTTGTGGTATGGGACATGAACCTTTAATATATTATAACGAATAGTTGTTATGGATTCTCATGGACAATCTGTTTCGCTCAGCGCTGCGCCCCGATGTTTCCGCCATCGGTTGGGGTGTGACATTAATATCCATTATCTTCCATGCGATAGCTTTCTTATGAAGTCGTAAAACACTGAGAAGTCTGCTCTTTTCCTCATCTGACAAAGATGATAAAATAATGACCGGCAGACGGCGCTCCTCGTCTAAAAACACGTACTCCAAATGTTGCGAAATCTCCTTAAGCTCCAAGGATGGAGGATCTTCAACTGAAGGCTTTGAATTTTCTTCATCCTCATGATCAATCTCTGTAAATCGATCCAGACTCTGGGAACCATCATCACCAATCTGATAGACTGGCTGCTCGAAATCGTGGCCCTCCTGCGTAATGCCATCTAGGTCCTCACACAACAGATGTGTGTCCGAATTAATCTCTGCAATCATGCCCTGGAAATGGGTGCTCACATAAGTGTCGACAATGTCAACAAAGTAGAGCGCATCATCCTGACTCTGTGGGTGCTGCATTGACCGCTTGATGTCAAAGGTCACATGCTCGTCATTCACTCAGAGTGTAATCTGGCCCGCAGCTACATCTACGATGGTCCGGGCGGTATTCAAGAATGAACGTCCGAGTATCAAAGTATCCCTAGAATCCTCATCCACATCCAAGATAACAAAGTCCACGGGAAACACAAACTTGTCAATCTTGACAAGTATATTCTCAACGAACCCGCGTGGATACTTAATTGAACAATCAGCTGGTCGAATGCTCATCCTTGTAGGTGATAACTCACCTAGATCTATCTTGGTAAAAACCTTATAAGGCATAAGGTTAATACTCGCTCCCAAATCAGCTAACGCATGACTAACAGACATATTTCCAATAAGACAAGGAAGCGTGAAACTGCCTGGATCTCCCATCTTTGTAGGCTGACGGTTTTGAAGTATAGCTGAGCAACTCTCATTCATCACCACACAAGACATATCCTTGAGTTTTTGCTTGTTCGAGAGGATATTTTTCAAAAACTTCACGTACTTAGGCATTTGGGCTAAGGCTTCGACAAACGGTATGTTTATGTGTAACTGTTTGAACAGCTCAAGAAACTTACCATATTGTTATTTATTCTTCTACTTCTTTAGCCTGCCTGGGTACGAAACTGGAGGAGTGTAATCTTTGACTAGCTTCTGAGCTGTGCTGTACTTGCTGGGACTTGCCTAGCATGCATCTCGTCCGAAGTATAGTCGGGACCGCCTCAGTGATCAGCGGTGAGTCCGATGTGTCGGTTCCGGTAGTTTTACCACTCCTAGTCATCACGGCATTCACACGCCCTCGTGGATTCGGCTCAGTGTTGCCTGGAAGACCACCTGGGGGTCTCTCCGACATCATTTTAGCCAACTGACCAACCCGATTCTCAATGTTCTGAATCGAGGCCTTCTGACTACGCATCTCTCCCTCGTGAGCTAAGAAACGATCCTCACTTTGCTGATATCATTTCTCAGCTAGCTAATTTGCACTAGTGGAGCTGCTCAGAAGTTGTGCCATCATCTCTTCCAGCTTGGAATTTGCTTGAGGGGCTTGTTGCTGGGAACTACTCCCGGGACCCTGATTTTGATAAGAATAAGGACGTGGCTGAAAGGTTTGATTGTAGGGCTGGTATGGCTGACCTTGAGCCTATGGCGGTGCTGGAGCTCGCTGAGCAAATCCAAGCGGGTTTTGGTTACCCGTATTTGCTCTCCACCCAAAGTTCGGGTGATTTCTCCATCCTGGGTTATACGTGTTGCTATAAGGATTATTTTGTGGCCTCACTTGATTACTGAGAAAGTCTACCTCCTCCTGGCCTTCGTACATAACTCACTGGAAATACGCACCCGGCTCGTGCGATACTCCGCACTGCTCACACAAGGAACTAGCCTGTGCTGCCATCTGGGCTTTATTAAACTTTGCCGACAATGCCAAAATCTGCGTAGCGATAGCCGTGTAGTCATCAATAGCATGAACTCCTGGGCGAGACGATATCCGGCCCCTTTCTCCATCTCGACGTGAACTCGACTTCAACGCAGCTTTTTCGATAATAGCGTAAGCTTCATTAGGCGTCTTCGTCCCCAGATCACCACCTGCGTGCACGTCTAAACGCTCATGCGTGTCGTAGTTAAGTCCCTGGTAGAAAGTTAGAACTAACTGCCTCTTGGAGAAACCGTAGTGCGGAACATCAAGTAATAAGTCTCTGAATCGCTCACAGGCTGCATGTAAAGACTCTCCTTCATCCTGTTGAAACGTCACGATCCGGTTTTGCAACTTCGTCGTCTTCTCAGGCGGAAATACTTTTGCATAAACAACTCCACCAGCTCGTCACAGGTCCTGATGGACCCTGCTGGAAGTGACATAAGCCAAGCTCGAGCTTTGTCGCGTAGTGAAAACGGGAATAGTCACAACTGAATCGCGTCATCCTAAACGTCCCGTATCTTGAAAATTAAACATACTTCAAGAAAAGCAGCAATATGTCGACCGGGATCCTCGTGCTCACGTCCATCGAACTGCACCGAATTTTGTACCATATTTATTATACTAGATTTTATTTCAAAATTAGGCGCTACTACCGTTGGTCGGGCAATGCTTGGCTCCAGGCCTCCACCTCCGGGTTGGTTTGAATCGTTCACTGGTCAATCGTCGTCCGCCATGATGATGTTTCCTGCGTCCCCTGAGCCCTCGGCCTCAGCGGGTACCACCGGCTCGTCCGCAGCTGCTGCGAGTTGCAGCGCAACCGCGTGGGATCTCTCTTGAAGTCGGCTCCTCAGATCACGCTCGGGTTCGTCGGAAGGCTCAACAGCGGCGGGTGCGGGTGTTGAGGACATCAACCTACAAACGAAAAATCGGCACACATGAATATTATATTAGTATAATTAATCTGTTTTTTTTGCTGTTATATAACAGATTTTCTGTTTAAAGGGATGAAAAATTTTGTAAAAATTCAGAAATAGGCACAAAATTTTATAAAAATCGAAACAAATGAAAATAATTGAATCGGCTAGTACAAGAAAAAAATTTCGGTTCCGAAAACTCAAGAAATAAATGAATAATTAGTTCGAATTCGAACAAATAAATAAAATAAATTTTTTACAAGTGTTCAAATAAGCTTGAAAACAAATGAATTAAATAAACTAAAACAAGAAATATTAACAAATAAATAAATAAATAAATAATCAAGAAAATATTTACGAATATTCACAAGTATGTACACCGATAATATATTGACTCGGGTCGTTCCTAAAGCTCGCACATCCCCGGCAACGGCTCCAAAAACTTGACGTGTGTGTGTATATACATGTTTTTACAATGAATTTTACACACGATTCGATTTTAAATTTATAAAAATGGTATATACTTCAACATTAAAATACAAACGAAAGAGCAAGTGTACCCCGTCATATATGTAGTAAAGTATCGGTAAGAACCAAGTGTCGATCCAATGATGCGGGCGGATGCAAAAATACAAAACCTTCGTCATTAAATTACCCTGTAAAAAGATAAGTGGATAATTGGTTTAAACTAAAATATGACTAAATATATATTTTTAAAACATAATAAACTCAACATATAAAAATAGATAAATAGTCTTGCTTTACGAACAACCGGAGTATGTTAACTAAGTCGGTTTTGCCACTAAAACACTTGATCAATTTTCCAATTTTCAAAGACAATTAGTATCCCTTTCGGGAATCCTAACATGATAACTCTTTGGAAAGTTAAAACGATAAACACACTTTAACCACCTAAAATTGTTCTTTAACGCCAAATTTACATATGTCTATGAAAATCCCCTAAAGATAAGTTAGTCATCCGTTAAGGGATAAGTTAGTCACCCGTTAAGGGTTTTCTAACTTCACTTAATCAAGGAAAGTGACACCGATAAACACAATGTAACCACGAAGACAAGCATAAACTAGATTAAAGCACAACCGAGTTCATTTTACAAATCTTGAACATAAGTTCACCAAGAAAGCAATTTTGGCCTAAACTACTAATAAAGTTAACAACTTATGTCAAGAATTCATAACAACACCATCTAACCCGTTAAGGTCCTTCCATGAGGGAAAACATTCCTGATTAATATTAATTACCTCTTATTAAACCACTAACCATTTCTAGTATCATGGTGTAAACATTTTAAACAAGTTAAAAGTCTACTAATAAATGATTAATTAAGCTTCTTTTTGCAAATATCTCAACTAACCACATACTAATCATCCAAGACAATTAACTATAATCAAGAATCCAACATCAATCAACAAGGTTGCAAAATAATCATCAAGGATTAACATAGAAAATGCTTAAGTGTCATTACAAACATAATTAACATACTAATTGTTGTTTATGAAGCAAGGAATACTAGTGTTTTTTTTTTTGCCCGCAAGCTACAATAATACATAAACATCAACCAAAATGCTTGGATCATAACAAAATAATGGAAAGATTCAAGAATCAAACCATAAACAAGCACTAGATTGAAAGTCCGGATGATAACGAAGCTTCTAGGCACAATGGTGGCTTGAATCCGGGCAAAAGTATAACATCCGGAGCCTGATAATTCGCCTGAAGAGCTCCCAAAAGTCCAGAATGTCGAACTGATTGTCCCTGCTGTTTTTTATAACTTTTTTCGATTGGCACGGTCGTGCCAATAAAGGGCACGACCGTGCACTGTTCACCAAATCTTGTGACATCAGTAGATCTTGGCCCGGTCTTCAGATCGGGACGGTCATGCCTCCCGACGCACGGTCGTGCATCTCTGAGAAGTGGCCGGCACTACCAACTGCACTGGAAGTGCTTCCGAGAACAATAGCCTGGCACGATTGTTCCATTCGACGCACGGTCGTGTGTTTCCGAGGATTGCCGGCACTACTGATCGCACTGGCAGTGCATCTCCGAGCTTGGGTCTGGTCTCTGGATTGGCACGGGAGTGCCAGAAGCTGCAGACATCTTCACAGAATCCTCGTAATTCTGCCGTCTCACTCGGAAAATCCTCTTTTTCTTCATCTTCTTGTTTGGCACGTTGTTTGAGGTCTGTAGACAAAAGTATACACGAGTAAGTATCTAATCCTCGGTTTTATGGCCGAAAACGCGTAAAATGGGGGAATAAAGTATGTGTATTTTAGTGAATATCACACATACATTATCTAATACGATATTTTGGATATCTTCATGCTAATAAAATGAAGGGCAAACTGACAATGTTTAATAAAGGATAAATTATTTACTTCTTGTATAAACTATTTATTTATTGTGAATACGTTTTACAAAAATCTTTAGCTTCAGCTAATGTTGAAATGTGTATTATTGTAGGATCGTTTGCACGACCAAAACGAGTCGTTCAGAAGAGTTCTAATCAATACGAGAGGCGGAAACAAATGTATCGACTTCGAATCAGCTTGATTTACACTCTAATTGTCTTGTTTATTGATATAACACAATTACAGATCAAACGGTACTTCAACAGCACTTCGGCTCTGGAATCTGGAACTGTTACAAACGAAATGGCAAAGCAGGTATTTATAGGAGTGGCATTCCGCATGAAATGGTCAGGATCCATTTCGTGAGAAATGGACAAAGTTCATTTCGTACGAAATGGCCTAGCCATTTCGTGCGAAATGGACTTTCACCACACGAATCCTATTTTCTCGTCAACCTAGCACCATTCTATTCTATCTCAATACATGACTCGATACAAGACGAAGTCGACAGACATATGCACTAGCAGACTCCCCCTTGGATGTCGACGAATCTTCAGTACAAGTCTTCAGTACGCCGAGTCTTCAATCTTTATCAGTCTTCTTGCTCTCTTCAAAGTATCTGACAGTGTAAGCTTTCTTTGATCTTTCTCTTCTTCTCTATCTCTTTTTCAGGATTTCAACCTGGCTCTCAACCATTCAAACTCCCCCTTGAATGTGATCTAGTCTTCAATCTCCTCTTTCTCATTCATTCTCAGAATCTTAATCCTGGCTCTATCTTCTCTTGATCAGATCTCTTGATTCCTTAAGTTCTTCAGTATCAGCAACTTGCGAGAACCTCAGGATCAAACTTGGCTCTAGACTTTTCAGACTCCCCTTTGCTAGCAGACTCCCCTTAAGTTGTTCCGGGATCGCAATCTGACATAGCTTTTGATCTAGGATCAAAACCTGGCTCAAACTCTGCTCAGGTTTAGACACGGGGATCTTCACAAGTTCAAAAAGTCTCCTGGCTCTTCGTAGCAACAGGATCAGGAACCTGGCGTCCTGCACAAAAACTCTACCCAACAATAAGATTTAACAAATTTAGAATCTCTGCTTAACCACTTGTAAGAAAAACATTCAAAATTTGATTTCAACTTAATGAACCATTTAATCATTTCAAAATCAAATTCTTATTTCAAAACAAACTCTCCCAACCCATAGTTCATCATGTTTAGCACTCGAAATTTTGAAAATTAGCTTTCCAACATCAGTTGTCGAAAATCTTTTTAACTTTTTCAAAATTTTATGCTAAAACACACTGAAAATCTTTTTGGATTTTATTTTAATGAAATACTGAAAAGAAATATTTACAGACAATATTTTTGTGAGTTTGCGTAAGAGGATCATATCAGTTTTTGAGACAAAACACTAGCACCGTTAAGCTTTAAACATATTAAGTTCTAAACGATTCACATAGATTGACGATATTGTTGTCCTCTTAAACTCAATCTAAAAACTTTCGAAATGCTTACCGATATGTTAATATATATTAATTTTGCACTAAATTCTTATGGACCCCACGATCTCAGCATATCCCCTCATCATGCAATACACTGACTCAAGTAATGCTTTTAAACTTTCATCAACTGTGATATGTACGAAAACAACACAGAGTGTTTAAACATTAACAATCAGGTCGATCTTTCGATACGCAGAGAAAGTCCAATGTTTAAACAAAATAAGAAATAAAAACAAGTAGAAATTATTTAGCTCTTAACCACCAGTTCGATATTCACATATACGCAGAGGTGATCCAAGATTTAAACGAAACACCAAGAAAAATAAAGCAGAATGTTTACGCACTAATATCCAGTTCGATACTCACGTATACACAGAGGATGTCCAATGCTTAAACAAAATAAAGAAATCAAACAAGTATAAATCTTTGCAAAAAGAAATGCACAATCACAGTGACTTTTTCAGAAAGTTGTGAAAGTTCACAAACTGATCGGGTTTTATGCTCTTTTAGCATTCAGCGATTACTGAGTAGGCACACAATCACGAAGGATAAAACTAAGTACTATGCTTTCAACCACGTTTCCCACTAGAACTAGGCTTGTTCATTTAAGTTTGTATCGTTATTGCAAATCTACTAGTCTAGCTGAGCCTATCGTCACATCTTTAGTGAGACCGTTTATCACATTTTAACTTTCCATTTCTTTAGCGTGCTGTGATAGTCCACTGATGTACTATCATTTCCTCTTTTTCACAACAAAACTCATTTTTGATTTATATCATGTTTTGGCTTTTTCAAATTTTCCAATGTTTTTGGATTTTCAGAAATTCTTACTCCCCCTAAAATTCAAAACCATTTAAAGAAAAATTTGACAACCCGATGTGAATTGCTTCAATTCGCCATCCACTTGGCATAAACAATCAGAACTCCCCCTGTCAACAAACTATTTTCCCATTGTGATTTCAAAACACTTAAGTTTGTTTTACTCAAATGGTTTTTCCGGAAAATTAGTTTGCGGGGTTTCATCACATTTTTTTCTCAACCACATGTATGAAAGTTAAATCAAGTTCAACTTAATGACCTTGATTAACCACTTGTAGGTACTCATCAACCAATACCTCTTGTAAAACGAAATATAACAATTTTCAAGAATAATAATACCACTTGTAAGTCAAAATTTCACAGATGTGAATTTCTCAAGAAAAATGCCGATTCATGCTCCACGATTACCAACTTGGAAGCTCCGGCAAGTCAGGATTTTAAGTAGAGAATGCTGTCACCCAAGCCTGACTAGTCTTGGGTGATTGTGAGTCATCTCTATCCCACCATCTTTTTTATTTATAAAAATCTTTTACACTTTTCACCTTCCCATCGACCATCTTCTCAAAGATATGTTTCACTTTTCCATTAAACGCTTTTTCAGCATCAAATTCTTCTTTACCAGGGAAGAATTGATCTGAAATTTCAATCTTTCCAATTTTCAACTTCAAATTTTCTTTTGACAATGATGGAAAGTTTTCATCGTTCATTTCGGGAACGGAATTCTCATTTCTCACAACAAATGACTCCTCTGACTTTGACGAGTCAGATTCATTGTCAGAATTACTCTCTGATTTAACAACCCATTTCTGTTTGTTCAAATCGACTTTTCTTTTGTAAAAATGTCTCGAACTTTCACCAGCTTTGAAAGTCGAATTTTTGAACTCTTTAAACTTTTCATTTGGTTGTTCTTATTGATCAACATAATTTTTCTTCATTTTAGGGTTAGAAGAAACTTCCTGTTTTGTGTTGGTGGACTTTGGACAATTCCACGCAATGTGTCCAACCTTATAACATTCGAAACAGGTTCTTCTTTCAACCTTCTTCTCGGATTCTTTTAACATATTCTTCTTTCTATCAGCAAGAAACTCTTTGTTTGTCTGTTTCCAGAATGGTTTCTTCTCTTCTTCATCTGAACTTGTTCCTGAAACAAATTTAGTATTTGGTTTATAAGTTTTCTGATTTTTATAATTTTCTGGGGAAATGAAACCTAATCCTTTCTTTTTGAAATTACTGTTGTGGTTTGATTTCTTTTCAAAATCAGAACCAGAACTGTAACCTTTTTTCTTGTTCAATCTTTGTTGAACCCTTGAAGTATACTTTTTAGGTTTTTCATTAAGATTTACATCTTTTATTTCAGAAATATTAATTTCCGTTAATTTGAAAACCTGTTTCATCATTTCAGTTTTGATACTTCTTATTGGAAATTACTCATCAGAAAATAATTTGTCAGAATCATTCAAAGTATATGCTACTTTAAATGTTTCGTCTTTCAAATTATATTTCGACATCAGAAATTCTTTATTGTAAACCCGTTTGACTGGTGAACTCGGACTCTTGTCAGATGAACTCGAACTTTCAGATTTAGACTCCGACTTTGACTCTTCATCCATATCCAACACCTGATCGACCACTTTCTTTAATAACTCAGACTCATGATCAGTGTCAGACGCTGTGAATGTGACGTCAATGTTGTCTGGTAACTCATCAATGGTTTCAGACTTCAACTTTATGTTGACTGCCTTGTTTAATCGTTCCTCATTTGGCTTTCTGGGAGAATAACTTTCCCAGATCAGAGACGGACACTTGTTATACTTGACACTTTGTTTCTTACCAGTATCCTCTTCCGTCTTTTTATCTTGAAAAGCTTCAAGACCTGCAACAGTAGGATAAACTCTGTCAATCAAATAATCACAAGTTTTATAACTCAGTAGCAATCGTTTGATTCTTTCATTTTCAATCTTTTCAAGTCCCAAATCCTGCTTCAGCTTTGTACAGTCTTCAATATACTCATTGATGACCCTCTGCTTAGTCATTAATGTTGAACTCATCATCGTTGAAGCAGCTCCCATTTCTAGGTTTGTCTTGTTCAAATTATCAACCGTTCTGTTCAGCACATCATATGATTCTTTTAAATATTTCACATCAAACAACAATTTTTCTTTCAATTCTTCTAGCTCACTATACTTAAAAACAAATTAAAACTGTAAGAATCCAATTATCGTCTAGCTTTATTAATATATTCTTCTTCGTCATCGATGTCTGCATCACTTCCTAATTCCTTAAAAAGTATTCTTCTCGGACAATTCTTAGACTTGATTGATTTTCCTGCAGAAGTTGAATCTTCAAGAATTTGAGCAATAAAGGCTTGATTCTTTAAGTAATTTTTATCCGGAATATATTTATCCCAGCTAAATCCCTCTGGTAATCTTTCATCATCTTGATCTACCAGACAAGCTTTCTTCTGTCCATCTTCAATGGCACGGGATGATGACGATTGTTGAGCAACCTGATGATAAATTGATTTTTGATGATAATCGTTGTTTCCAAACGGATCTTGTCTTCCGGTTGCTTCTCTGTTTGTACATTCTCGTTTAAAATGTCCCTTTTCTCGGCATCGAAAACACGTAACCTTTGATTTGTCAAACCCTAACGGAGATATAGCAACATCACGAAGATGATCTCTACCGGTGATTTGTGTAAATTTTTCTGCCCTTCTTACAGCACTTGCTAAACACCACTTGATGTCCATCAACTCAAGTTCCTCAGAATCAATCTGGTCATAATCTTCTTTGGTGAGCATCGGATTTCCAATTCTTCCAGCAACTAAACTTTCATACGATTCTAACACAGTGACAAGCGATGCCATGTGTTGCTTAGCTATTTCTGGAGAGAGATTTTGACCATTTTGTATATTCAATGTAACATTGCATTGCATGGAAGATTTGTTGAATTCTGTTATCGAGAACTTGGTGTTGAGAAATTCGGATCAAAATTTGAATAGGATGAAGAAAATCCACCATTCTGAGTTGTTGTGCTAACATTTGTTCCAGAAGAACCATCAGCACTGAAAGCAGTCTTAATCTTCGGACTCGGAGTGGTCTCAAATTTGTTTCCTCTATAGTATAGACTAACATCTTGTTGAGCATTTGGATTATTCATGATAGCAGTTTTCTGAATATCCAATTCATGTTCTTCAATCTTCTAAATGAACTTACTCAAATTCATACTTTCAGATTTTCTCATATGTTTCAAAATCAACAAATATGTTCCCCATTTATGCTGTGGTAGTGCATCAGATAGCTTATCAACCCATTCATCGTCTTCTTTCTTGATTTCCAACCTTCTCATTTCCTGGACAAGATGACAATATCTATCGATAGTCGTTTTTGTTGATTCACCTTCAAAAGCTGTAAACATATCAAATGATTTCTTTAGTAATGCACATTTATTTTTATATCATATCAGCACTTCCCTTAAACTTGTTAATCAACGCCAACCAAATTGATCTAGCAGTTTCCTCATGTTGAAGCAACACGAAAATATCTTCTTTTACTGATTGTTGAAGAAGACTAATCATCATTTTTTTCACTGGTGTATTTCAATTTCTCAACCGCCGAATAGTCACTTAAAGCTTTTTCAATCCCACGTTTTGGTTTAACGTAATCGACATCTAACAAACACCATGCATCAAACTTATAAGCTTGCACCCAGTTTTCAAAACGGTTTTGCCATCCTTTAAAATCCTCGATGTACATAAGCTTTGGAGGTTTTTGAGATGTTCCCGTTTCATTTTTGATTTCAAGAGTTTCGGCAACTGTGATTGGAGCAGCTGGAGCGGTAGCAAAAGCATTATAAAACTCTTCTTCCATGTTTCGGAAACAACTTTCACAAGTTTACAAAGTTCAAGCAAAATGGAATCTCAAACGAAATAAACTTGCTGCGGAATGGCCTTTGGTGTGAAATGACCTTTTGGTACGAAATGACCCTCTGGTGCGAAATGACCTATTCAAGCGAAATGGCACTGTTCAAGCGAAATGGACGTTCACTTCAAGCGAAATGGCAACTTTCAAGCGGAATGGGTCATTTCGTGCGAAATGGGAGTTCTTTCAAGCGAAATGATGTCTCTATGCTCCAATTCGTGCGAAATGAAAATCTGATTCAAACGAAATGGACCATTTCGTACGGAATGATGCTGATGTCACCTCAATCGGTCAGATTTTTGACAAAATTGATCAGGTTTTAGGTCGATTTTAGGTCTAATTCTTTCAAGGATTGTTTAAAACAGTGTTTTGCACGTTATATGTGAAATTCAATCCATTTTAACCGTAAAATCTTGTTAATTTTGAAAAAAAAAAGGTGTAGAAGTCAGATATTTTGGTGAAATCAGGCTGATTTGGTAAGAACTCTTCCTCCTGAGCTCTGATACCACTTGTAGGATCGTTTGCACGACCAAAATGAGTCGTTCAGAAGAGTTCTAATCAATACGAGAGGCGGAAACAAACGTATCGACTTCGAATCAGCTTGATTTACACTCTAATTGTCTTGTTTATTGATATAACACGATTACAGATCAAACGATACTTCAGCAGCACTTCGGCTCTGGAATCCAAAACTGTTACAAACGAAATGGCGAAGCAGGTATTTATAGGAGTGGCATTCCGCACGAAATGGTTAGGATCCATTTCGTGTGAAATGGACAAAGTTCATTTCGTACGAAATGGCCTAGCCATTTCGTGCGAAATGGACTTTCACCACACGAATCCTATTTTCTCGTCTACCTAGGACCATTCTATTCTATCTCAATACATGACTCGATACAAGACGATGTCGACAGACATATGCACTAACAATTATTAATGGAACTTTCATCCACATAGATGAATAAAATAATATTTCGCACAAATCGATATTGAAAATTAAAAATTAATGAACTTTACTTGAAAGGATAACCTTAATGGCTGATGTATTATGTTTACATTTTAATATTTTAAACAATTTTTAGCGACGAACACATAGGGGCTTGGTGAAACAGCGGTCAACCTGTTGGGATTGAACCCTATCAGAGGAATAGATAATTAAAGCCAAAACTGGATCAGAGCAGTGGATCCAGAATAAGCAGACGATTACAATTAGTTCATGCAAATCTCTCCCCTTGAAAGTGGCTTTGTATCTGCTGACCTCCTATCTGCTGATCTTACTAAGTGCTGACCTACAACTGCTGCCTTGCATCTACTGACAAATGTCAAAGACTGATGGAAGACCAAAGCTCTGCTGACTCAATCTACTGTCTTGAGTCAAGTACTGCTGATCCGGACAGGCACTGCTGGGTTCACAGCAGTGGAAGGATGCAGCAGCTGTTTAAGTGTCTTTTATGTAATGAATTGTAACAGCAGTAGTTAGTACATCAGTGTTTGTATAGATCAGTGGTTAGAGTTTGTTAGGAGGTTAGATGTCACTTTCATGGTGACGTCAGCTAAGATGCTCAGTGGTTTGCAAGTGCCTATAAATAGTTCAGTACTTTGTACTGTTCTATTAGCTCTTTTGATCACATCGTCTTCTTTGCACGAACAACCTACTGAGCTCTGGCTGAGGGGGAGTTTGCATTCATTCATCAATCATTGTAATCGTTGTTGAAACAAATTCAATCTTTCGATTCATTGTGTAAAGATGTTTGATTAAAGTATTACTCTCGTTTGATTGTATGCAAAGTTTGCTTTCATCTTAATTCCGCTGCACAACTCTTTCATCTTCATCTAAATTTCAAACGAAAATACAATCAAAAAGAAACTCAGATCCAACAATTGGTATCAGAGCTTGGACAGTCAAATTTGATTTAACAATCATTTTGACGTTAATAGTTCAGCTCATAACAGTTGATACTGATCGTTTGTTCGTCCGTTGAAAAACAGAGCAAGGATTAATCACCATTAAAGTTGATTTCTCAGTGTCTGTAAAACAACAAGAATGACGTCACAATCTCAGGATGATAAAAACAACATCGGCTCGCTTTTTAAACCACCTATGCTAAAAAGAAATGAGTACAACATCTGGCAGAGGAGGATGGGTCACATCCTCGCTCAACAAAGCACAGGTTGTTGGAAGTCTGTCATTTATGGTCCCCATGTTCCTTCAGTGCCAAGCGCTGAAGATGCTAAAAAGTTCGTTCCAAAACCAGTTGAAAATTATACCGAAACCGACTTTCAAAAGATCGAACTAGATGCTAAAGCGTTTAGCATTGTAGCATCAGCGCTGCCCAATGAGATATATGCTGGACTGTTACACTGTAACAGTGCCAAAGAGTTATGGGACGCACTTAAGGAACAGTTTGGGGGAACCGAGGAAGTCATAGAAAACAATAGGGAAATCCTGAACCAACAGTATGAAACATTTTGCTACGTTAAAGGTGAATCACTAACGCAACAATTTGAGCGTTTCAGTTGTCTCATCAGTGAACTGAGGCTTGTTAACACTACTTTTACAAACTCAACTCAAAATAGCAGGTTCCTCAGGTCACTGCCAGAAAAATGGGACACAATAGCTTTTGTCACCAGAAATTCACCTGAGTTCAAGGATCTGACCTTGACCCAACTCCATGGTCGACTCCTGACCTACGAAAGGGAGTTGAACCAGAAAAGGAGGTTACAAGAGTCAGGAAAAGTTACTGATGATTACACTTTCGGTAATACTGCTCTTCTAGGTCAAGAAGAATCTGGGAACGGTGGTAAGGATCAGGGTTATGATCACTTCATTGACATAACTGCTGGTGCAAATTTTAACAACCCTGATCCTCACTCTGCAAGTTTTGCATTCACTGCAAACGAAAACCAGATGTCAGACAATCTAAGCTTTGAACTCAATGATTTACAACATTTTGATCCCACTGATTTAGAAGAGATGGATATCCTGCACCAATTGGCTTTGCTAAGTGTTAGAACTAGCAAATTCTACAAAAGAATAGGGAGAAAATTCCCAGGACTTCATGGGAATTTGAGGGTTGGGTTGGATAAATTGAAAATCAAGTGTTACAAGTGTAATAGGTTAGGGCACTTTGCTAGGGAATGCAGAAGTCAAAACAATGGACCAATAGTTACTCATCCTAGCTCTAACCCTAGACCACAAAGTCAAAACACTGTGCACTATACCCAATATACCCCTGCAGCTCAAGTGAACACTGCTCACTATGCTGCTGCCCCTGTGCCAGTGCACTATGTCCAAACTACTGTTCCACAGATCCAATATGTTCAAACCCCTGCTCCACAGGTACAAGTGCAATCTGTTGCACCTCAAACCACTGCTCCAGCAGCAGTACAACCAGATCAACAAAGCTTTTTCACTCAAGGGTTTGTTGACTGGAGCAGTATGCCTGAAGACCTTAGTGATGAAAATTTTGCACTCTATGCTTCTAATGATTCTTCTCATGATGAGTTTTGTTTGATGGCATTAGAGTCAATACAGGAAGGGGTTGAAACTGAGGAGGAACAGCAGAGCTTTGAAACAGTGGAAGAGGTGACTGAAGCAGTGGTTACTGCTGTGGCTGGTGAACTACTGTTGGGAGAAAGTTCAGGTACCCTGATTGAACCAATGACAGATCCATGGTCCATAGAGGACAAAGAAGAAGAGAAAGAAGAAAAGGCTGGTGAAAAGAAGGTGAAAGCTGATGATGAAGAAGATCATCAATGTGATTGTGCAATGATGGCAGCTGCCAAGGTATCTCCTCAAGTTCTTGAAAAACTGTGTTCTGACAATTGCATAATTGCTTTTGCTAACATTAAAGAGGTGAATGAAAACCTTCGGGATAAAATCTTTTCTGATGAGGTCAAATTTGAAAGGTCTTTAAAAGAACTTAAAAACAAATTGACTGAAAAAGAAAAAGAGAACAGCTGTCTAAAAGAAGAGCAAAGTATAACCAAAACCCAACTTCAAACTATGGTAGAAAAATACCAAGTTTGCAAAAAGGAGTTGGAGTCCGCCCAGATTACTTGTGAAAGATGGGTGGAATCCTGCAAAGGATATGAGGTTATGCTTGAAAAACAGAGAAAAAGCAATGTGAAATTTGGGGTTGGCTATAGAAAACATGATGATGAAAACACTGCTTTTGAAAAATCTGTTCAAACCACTGATGTAACCACTGAGTTCATCCCCACAAACAAGAATGGCCAAGAAGTGAAAATCACTGACAAACTTGGTAACAAAATCACACTTGACAGACCAATGGAATCCTCTACTTTTGAGGAGCTTGAAGAACACCAGTTTAAACCAAAATGGTCTGATGAGTGTGACATTCTTGAAAATTTCAAGCCAATGGACTTTACATCAACTGATGGTGTCAAGGCTCCAAAAGCTAAAGTCATACCTCTCAAGGACATCCCAGCAGTGGTTAAAACCTCTGCTGCAAAGGAGTCTGAAAAGAGAAAGAAGAAAGAAAAAATTGATAACTTGTTTTGTGAATTCTGTGAGAAAAGGAATCATCTAACAAAAGATTATTTCCACTTAAAAGCGTATGATTTAAACAGAACAAGTGTCATTGTTTCAGCTGAAGGCTGCATTGTCTGTGGTAAAACAAACCACAAAACTCAAGCATGTGTGTATCTCAAAAACTTTGATGTGAAAAAGAATGAGTACATTGCTAAAACATCCTTGAGTCCATCATCATCATCAACATCTGTCAAATTCACCAAGAAACAACCACTGTTTGTGCCAGTTCAAACAGCTGTTACAAAACAGCTGAACCAAACATCTGTCAAAAGAGATGTTCAAGTTACTGATGCACCCCCTGCCAATCAGTTCAGAAAAGGCAGAGAAAAACAGTCTTACCAAAGGATTCCTCACGTTTATGAGGCCTACAAAAGGTCCTCTAAACCCAAAGTGAACAAACATCCTTTTGGTTACCAGCAGATGATTGGTCAGGACCCACAACAGTGGTTAGAGAAACACTGTCCTAAAACAGTTCAAACTCCTGACCTAACCACTGTCCATCAATCTGCATCCATCCCAGACACTGTTGAGACCCCATCCAAAGCCTTGTTGGCTTTGGAGACCTTAATGAACTAATCCTTTTACTTCATGTGTAGGGAGCTTCTGCATGCTTTGATAGTCTTTGGTATGTAGATAGTGGAGGCTCCAGGCACATGACAGGATGTAAAGCCCTCCTCAAAGACTTTAAAATCCATGGAGGGGGTGATATATCCTTTGGGAATAATAGTAAAGGAAAAGTTCTGGGGTCGGGTACAGTGGAGTCTGGAAAAGTAAAATTTGAAAATGTCAATCTAATAGACAATCTAAAATTCAACCTTCTGAGTGTGTCCCAAATGAGTGACAAGGGATTTGGGTCATTCTTCACAAAAGACTGTTGTAGGATTGTTGGACCAGAAATGGTCAAAAAGATTGAAGCAATAATCAACTCTGGTCAAACTAAACTTGTTGCTCAAAGAAGTGGCAATGTTTATGTTGTTGACATGTCAAAAGAGTGTCCCAGAGCTGATGCCTGTCTGTTCTCAGCTGCCTCTAACAAAGAGACAGAGCTTTGGCACAGAAGGCTGGGACACACAAATCATAAGACAATCACAGAAATTTCAAAAAATGGTTTGGTGAGAGGCCTACCACAAAAATTGTTTTCATGTCCTGAACATTGCATTTCCTGTTTAAAAGGAAAACAGCATAAAAGTTCTTACAAGTCCATTGAAGAGTCCAAAACAACCCAGTGTTTGCAAATGCTACACATGGATTTGTTTGGCCCAGTTCAAGTCATGAGCCTCAAAAAGAAAAGATATTGTTTGGTTATTGTTGATGACTTTTCTAGGTTCACATGGACTTTCTTTTTGCACTCAAAAGATGAAACTGCAGGCATTTTGCAAGACTTTGTAATACAGGTTGAAAAGCAATTTGACCTTCCAGTGAAAAGCTTCAGGAGTGACAATGGCACAGAATTTAAAAATAGGGAGTTGGATGCCTTCTGTGTGAAGAAAGGGATTGTAAGGCAGTACAGCATCCCAAGAACACCAGAGCAGAATGGGGTAGTGGAAAGGAAGAACAGAACTCTGATTGAGGCTGCCAGAACCATGCTTGCAGATTCAGGTTTGCCATTAACTTTCTGGGCAGAGGCAGTAAACACTGCTTGCTATGTTCAGAACAGAGTTTTAATAAACCCCAGGCACAAAAAGACTGCCTATGAAATTCTGTATAAAATCAAACCACTGATCTCATATTTCAAAGTGTTTGGCTGCCCATGCTTTATTTTGAACTTAAAAGATTCCATTTCAAAATTTGCAGCTAAAATTGATTGTGGTTATCATTTGGGATACTCAACCACTGCCAAGGCCTACAAAGTGTTCAATACACGGACCAAGGCAGTGGAGGAGACTTTGAATGTAAAGTTCAATGAACTTTCATCAATGAAAATCCCAGCAAACCCTGCAGATCTGTTTGATCTTGAAAAATTCACTTTTGAAAATACTGCTGTTAAGACTAACAGTGCAGGTCCATCAGAGGATACAACACCAGACTATGGGTATGAAATAATCATCCCTCAAAGGTCTGCCACAAAGGGAAAAGCATCAGCTGTTCAAAACAGTTGTCAAAGCTCAACCACTGCTACCTTAACAGTTGTTGACCAAAGTAGCCCATCAACCACTGCTTCCACATCCTCAAACACTGCTGACAAAAGTCCTCAAACAGTGGATAAAAGTCAGCAGTTGTCCACTTCATTACCTCCTATTCCACCACCTTTTGAAGCTACTGCTGGATCATCAAAGTCCCCAGCAGTGGTTAGCTCAGATGATACACATTTGCAGCCTTCACCAACCAATGCCATCATACCATACCAAGGAGATTTAATCTTCTTAAGATCTCATCCACCAGATCAAATCATTGGTAACATAAATGAAGGGGTGCTCACAAGAAGTCAAACCCAAAACATTTGTCTTTTTGCTGGTTTTATATCACTCCATCAGTCAGTCAAGTACCAAGAGGCACTGAAAGACAACAGCTGGGTAGAAGCCATGTAAGAGGAGCTCCAACAGTTTAAAAGACAACAAGTATGGGAGCTTGTACCACTGCCAGAAGAGGTTAGTCCCATTGGCACAAAGTGGGTCTTCAAGAACAAAACTGATGAAAGGGGTATTGTTGTCAAGAATAAAGCCAGGCTTGTGGTTCAAGGTTACAGACAGGAAGAGGGGATTGATTATGATGAAACATTTGCCCCTGTTGCAAGATTAGAAGCAATTAGACTGTTCCTGGCCTTTGCTGTCAACCACAATATGAAGGTGTTTCAAATGGATATCAAAAGTGCTTTCCTCTATGGTACAATTCAAGAAGAGGTGTATGTTTATCAACCTCCAGGTTTTGAGGATCCATTTTATCCAGATCATGTCTACAGGCTAAACAAAGCCTTGTATGGCTTGAAACAAGCACCAAGGGCCTGGTATGAAACTCTTTCCAACTTCCTACTCTCAAATGGTTTCAAAAGAGGTACCATTGATAAAACACTGTTTTTAAAATGGAGAGGGAAGGATTTAATGATTGTCCAGATTTATGTGGATGACATTATTTTTGGAAGCACATGTAACTCAATGTGTGAAGAGTTTAGAGAACTCATGACAGCAGAGTTTGAAATGAGTGCAATGGGTGAGCTGCAATGCTTTCTTGGTCTCCAAGTACAGCAAATGCAAAATGGAACTTTCATTCATCAAAGCAAATATGCTAAAGAACTTTTAACCAAATTTGATATGAATGATTATAAACCATGCAGCACACCCATGGCAACAAATAAGCTGGTCATGTCTGATGAAAAAGATGAGCTGATTGACCAAACACTTTATAGAAGCATGATTGGGTCTTTATTGTACCTAACTGCATCTAGACCAGACATCATGTTTGCAACATGTGTCTGTGCAAGAAGTCAATCAGCTCCCAGAAAATCAAATCTCATTGCTGTAAAAAGGATTTTCAGATACATAAAAGGTGCTCCCACACTTGGTATCTGGTATCCAGCTAATGGGAACATCAAGCTTTCAGGTTTCTCAGACAGTGACTTTGCTGGATGTCACACCACAAGGAAGTCCACATCAGGAGGGTGCCAGTTTCTAGGTGATTGCTTAGTTTCATGGCAAAGCAAAAAGCAAGCAGCTGTTTCAACATCCACTGCTGAAGCTGAATACATTGCTGCTGCAAGCTGTACAGCCCAACTCCTGTGGCTTCAAAATCAGTTACTGGATTTTGGTATCACTGCCTTAAAGACACCACTCATGTTGGATAGCCAGGCAGCAGAAAATATCATCAAAAATCCAGTTTCCCATTCAACCACCAAACACATCGACATCAGACATCACTTTGTGAGGGATTGCTATGAAAAAGGTTTGATTTCTCTGCATCATGTCCCAACTAAAGACCAGCTGGCTGATGTGCTCACAAAAGCACTTGATACAGCCACTTTTGAAAGCTTGGTCTCTAGAATTGGGATGCTGAACATGGAATAACAAGCAACACCTTGTTTTTCTATGAATAAAAGCAACAAAATGTTTTCAGAAAATCAAAACTCCATCCTTAAAAATAGCTAAAAATGAAAATTTTTCATTAAAATCCTTAAAAGTCTGCCATTAACCACTGATTGTTCAAAAGTCTGCTCTACTTCAAAAGTCTGTCCACTGCTGAAAGTCAACCCCTGTTCTCTCATTCCTTTGATAAACTCTGTTGTTCAAAAGCAGTGTCTTATCCACTGATATGCTATCCACTGATAGTGAAAATCATCCACTGCCTTCATACCACTGCTTTCATCTGTCCCTATCACACAAGTACTGTCCTTCACTTTCAACAGGGGTTGTCACGTGGGTAGTACATATTGGTCAGACCTTTTGTAACGGCTGCCACCTCAGCATTCACTTTCTTCCCTATAAAATCCCCCACTCACCACCAAAACAGGGTTTTACTGTCGAATTGAATTCTTAAAAATTCTCTTCTCAAAACAGTTTTTCATCTCATCTTCCACAAATTTCTTCGATCATTCATCTTCAAAATGACAAAATCGAAGTCATCTTCAAAACCCTCATCCAAATCTTCATCGAAAACAGCCTCTCAAAAGGCAATTTCCACTGAAATTCCACATAAACCATCTCACAATCTCCTGGGTCTTCTCACAAAACCAGGAACCACCAAAGTTTTCGATTCCATCATTGATCTCATGGCAAAATCAAAGTACAAAACTTTGTTCACCGCCGATGCACCAATCTATTTGGCGACCCAAAGAGAGTTCTGGAAGAATGCAACCCTTGACAAACAAGGCGACTCTGCAACCACCATAAACTCTTCTATAAAGGGTAAAGCTGTCCAAATCACACCACAATCCATTTCAGAGGTCTTTCAACTCGGTGATCAGGAAGGTAAAATTTCTTTCACTAAAAATGAGTTACAAACTGACTTCATTGAGAGAGGGTATGAAGCCACAATGATGAAGAAAATTACCTTAGAAAAAGGTTATTTTCCGTCTGCAACCAGATTTTTATTTCATACCCTCCTACTATGTGTTTCAAACAAAACCACTTCTTTCAATGAAATCCCTTTAAAGATTCAAAACCTGGGATATGCAATTCTTCAAGGAGAAAATTTTAACTACTCTCAGGAAATTTTTAAAGATTTGGTTAAAAATGTTGAAACAAAATCATTCTTACTGTTTCCAAGGTTTTTAAGTTACTATTTTACAAAGAAATTCAGTAAGGATGATTTAGTTACAATAAACCAAGGTGATTCTATTCAAATAAACAGTCTAACAACTGAAACTTTTTCAAGAATGTTAGCACCTTGCAAAACACAAGCAGAGGTGCCTGAGCAGATTTTAGCAGTTACAAGTGCTCCTCAGGTATCTGCTGCTGAGCCCACTGCTCAAGGTGATCAAAGCAGCAGCACAACTGTTTTGAAACCCACACCTAAAATCACCAAAAAGCCAACAAAAAGAAAAACACAAAAACCCCCCCAAACCATCAAAAAGGCATCTCTAGAGGATGAGATACCAGAGCTTCTGCCAGTGACAACACAAAAGTCACAAGAAACCACTGTTGCTACTTCCTCACAGCAGTTGGTACAAATATCTCAACCCATAACCAAAACTCCTCCTGCTTCTTCACAAAAAGAACAGGTTGTACAAATAGGGTCTCCACATCATGATGCTCTGGAAACACTCGTTTCTATCATCCACAGCTCAATACCCGGGGCAATTCCACTTTCTACGCCACCCTTCACATCCACAATTCCCACACCAACTAAACTGCTGTTGGATGCAATTGATTTGAACCAGGCATTAACCAGTCCTTCTCAATCACCTATCAATGAGAATATGCCTCAACAACTGACTGGGTCTGATGTATCAATCTTTGCTAACCCACCAACACAACCTGAGGAGGTTAGACCCCTTGAGTTACAAGTAACTCTTGGTGGTAATCCAAGTGAAGCAGCCACTACAACTGTTACACCCACTGGGTTACATTTGGACAGTGGTTACTTTAATAAGACTTCCTTGGAGGCAATTCCTTTTATAGCACCTCTGCCAACCACCAGTGGATTTATTTATCCTACTGGCAACATCAAAAGGTTGTCAAGTGTTGAAGGAAGAAGACCCCAGTACCAAGACAAAGGGGCATCGGTGGTTAATGTTTGGAGTATACTCCCTACATCAACTACTGATAAAACCACTGCTAGTGGGAAATCAGATGATCCCATTAACTTGGGTGATGGTTTAAAGTACCAGAAATTGACGGATCGCATTGAAAAGCTTGATAACTCTGTTGCAGAACTCAAAGATATGCTACAACAGGTGTTACAAGTACAAAAGGTACAATCAACTGCTGTTCCACCTCAAGCACCTGCTCCACAAAGGGCACCTGCTACAAATGAGCTCTGGAATTTGTTTCAACCTTTTCTCTATCAACAAGCACAATTAGCAGATCAGCAACATGAAAAACATGTCCAACAGCTGAGAAATGCAATGGAGTCAAGGTTCAAGAACACTCAGGCTGATCTGAAGGCTCTCAAAACTCAGATCTTGCACACCACTGGCACTGCTCCTCCAAAAGTATGCTACATTTATCAACTCCCAGAAGATAATGCCAAAAAGGGGGAGAAAATTAAGGAGTCGAAAAAGAAGGGTATAGAGGATGGTCTCTATCTTGAACCAGAAAATTCAAACATGACCAAAAAGATCCCTTTGCCAGATGGCAGCAAGAAAATTGATGTGACAACAAATGCACTAGCAGAAGCAGTTGCAAGTGTAAAAAGGGATAGAGAGGCCAAAAGGAAAGCCAGGATGGACAGAATGGATCATCCAGATCAGGGTACTTCTGGGTCAAAGAATCATGAAAATCCTGTTGAGGAAAAGAAGAAGCCTACTAGAAAAGTAAGGCAACCCAAATCCATTCCAACCAGACGTTCAAAGTCTGCTCAAAAACCACCATACAAAACAGCTGATGCTCCAGGAGTTACAAAAACTACTGCTTGCCAAACAGTTGTTCCATCAACACACACCACTTCAACACACACAACATCCACTGTTTTACCATCATCACCACCAAAAACAACACCTGCTGACATACAGCAGAAGACAGCAGATGTTATAACATCTGTTGTAATGACAACAGTGGTTGAAACACCAGTTGTTTCAACAGCTGTTAGTCAATCACAATCCACTGCCACTACATCTACCACCACTGTTCCATTCAAAACATCATCAGTCTCTCCTAAACCAAAAAGGAGAAGGCTAATTTTAAAAGATGATGACACATCTCCATCACCAACATCTTCAAAATCCCTATCACTTGTCACTATTCCAAAACCCATACCTCTCTCTTCAGCTCAAATTGTAAAACCATTACCTCCTGCTGGTGTCTCATTTCCTCTGGAACTCATTGCAGTCAGAGAAGAAATCAAATCCTTTTATTATGAAGATGACCCAGCCAAAAGGAATTTACCATCAATTGCAAATTATCCCAGGCCTAACAATATCGAAGAATACTTGAAACTCAAGGCCAAACAAGCAGAGGATATTGCAATCAAAAATAGAAAAGGGAAATTTGATAGAGAATTTCAACAAAACTATCAGTTTTTACTCTCACAGGTCAATGCTATGGAGCGTTTTGCTAAAAATGTATGTCAGAAAATTTCAGAAAGGGCAGATGAGTCCTTAAGGAAAGACTACATTGAAAACATTATGACCTACAAGAAATACAAGGGGGAGAAACACATGTACAAGAACTGGACCATTCCTGAGCTTGAAAAAGAAGCAGCCAGGATTCAAGACATGATAAAAAAATAAGGTCAAGCAGACTCCTCCTGAAAAATTCAAACAATTTGAAGCCGAGAAGATGTTAGAGTTGAGGAGAATGAAAGAGGAGCTAATTACAGTTGATTATGGGTCAAAGAACTCTGTGACAAAGTGGGGAGAAGATAGAGTCAGGGCAACCTATAAAAAATTAGAGGAACTTAGAAAGAAAGATCCAAGAGTTCCACAAAAGCCTGACTATTCCAAAGCAGAGGTCTCAAAAAGACCACCAAAGCTGCAAGTCAAAAGAACCACTGCTCCAGCTGGTGCTGCCATCTACAAAAGAAGGAGTAAAAACCAGTTTAGCATGGAAACAATTCAAGATCTATTAGCTGGAGATGCCATTGTAAAAGCAGGCACGGAAGTAATGATAAAAGAAGATCTTGAATTGGAACAATCTGCAAGTGCTGCTCAACCAGCCATGAATAGGCCAGCCTCTCCAAATACTTCTGCAAATAAACATCTCCCAAGAAACCCACCAGGCTCAAAAATACAAAAGTGGGAAACTGACAAACAGACCTGCGTATTGACTTTGCTCAGGTCTGGTGGGGGAGTGGAGAAAATATCAAGGGAACAAGCTCTTGGCCTGAGTCTTGAAGATTTGCAGGATCTCCTTGATCTTCCACTCAGCAGGGATGATGAAAATACAGATGCCCTAGACTTTGAATTACAATTTAAAGGTCAGATAAGGGAACTGTTGATGAGGCAATAAAGATTTCCACAAATAATGAAGAGTTTTGGCATTATCTGTTCCAGGGGGAGATTGTTGGGATTGAACCCTATCAGAGGAACAGATAATTAAAGCCAAAACTGGATCAGAGCAGTGGATCCAGAATAAGCAGACGATTACAATTAGTTCATGCAAATCTCTCCCCTTGAAAGTGGCTTTGTATCTGCTGACCTCCTATCTGCTGATCTTACTAAGTGCTGACCTACAACTGCTGCCTTGCATCTACTGACAAATGTCAAAGACTGATGGAAGACCAAAGCTCTGCTGACTCAATCTACTGTCTTGAGTCAAGTACTGCTGATCCGGACAGGCACTGCTGGGTTCACAGCAGTGGAAGGATGCAGCAGCTGTTTAAGTGTCTTTTATGTAATGAATTGTAACAGTAGTAGTTAGTACATCAGTGTTTGTATAGATCAGTGGTTAGAGTTTGTTAGGAGGTTAGATGTCACTTTCATGGTGACGTCAGCTAAGATGCTCAGTGGTTTGCAAGTGCCTATAAATAGTTCAGTACTTTGTACTGTTCTATTAGCTCTTTTGATCACATCGTCTTCTTTGCACGAACAAACTACTGAGCTCTGGCTGAGGGGGAGTTTGCATTCATTCATCAATCATTGTAATTGTTATTGAAACAAATTCAATCTTTCGATTCATTGTGTAAAGATGTTTGATTAAAGTATTACTCTCGTTTGATTGTATGCAAAGTTTGCTTTCATCTTAATTCCGCTGCACAACTCTTTCATCTTCATCTAAATTTCAAATGAAAATACAATAAAAAAGAAACTCAGATCCAACACAACCAAGGGAGGTTAATTCACTGGTCTCGTCAAGTAGGGTTAATCCCTTCTTTCTGAGGATCGGTGGCTGGATCGTCCGCTGGTCTATCTCCTGCACAAGGAAACAAACCATGACTCGTAACAAGGAGGATGGGGTGGGGGGGTGCTTCTTGTTACCACTCTCCAGCGTGAGAATCAGTAATTTCCTTGTGAAGCAAAGTGTGTGATAGTAGTAGTAGTGAGAGAGTGAGAGATGATCCCTCAAACCTGGTTTGGGGATGGGTATTTATAGCCGAGGAGCGAAGGAGGGTAATTGAGTTGCTAGACTGACAACGCACAGCCCTTTGCAGGTGTGTCAGGCTTGTCGGTTACGGTGGTGATGCCACGTCCTACTGTGGTGTCAGTCTGTTGCTTACGTTTGGCCTGACAGGCGACTGTCGTTGGTGCTACTTGCTCTGTGGTGTCAGTCACACTTGCTTCGTGGGCAGGATGTGGTGCCATGCCGCGTCGCTGCTTGCGGTAACTGCTGTTGTTTCTGCGTCCTCACTCTGGCCAAGTCTGTAAGATGCGGTGCCTGGCCGCATCGCCACCTTGTGGTGAGTGTTGCTACTGTTCAGATCCCTTGTCGTGACGAAAATGTTCATAGGATGCGGTGCCAGGCCGCATCGCTATGTACACCCATTTTCGTATACAAGGTAATCCTCATCACTTGGCCGATTGGATTCGAACGCTGTGTTCGCGCGTGCCCACACAGACACAGATAATTTCTTAGCAGTGGGGGTTTTTGATAAGGGTAATGGCCACTCGCAGCCATGTTGGTGCGAGATCTGGGACCATACTCCTTCAAGTCCCCCCAGTCTAGTGTTGTTTCCATATGCAAGTTGCATGTGGGAGGAATACTGGACTATGAGGTCGAGTGGGTACTTTGGAAGCCGGAGATGATTCTAGGCCACACAGATGGCTCCTGCTTCAAGTAAATCAAGATGGGGATTTGGTAGAGTCGTGTGACGTCTCTTCCGTACCGGTGAGTAAGTTCCGTCTGATGCGGAATTCTCAGCCGAGGATTTTGGTCCTGTTGGATGGTATACCTTTTTCTGAGGTCAGCCACCTATTGGTGTGCCGAACCAACCTTTGAGATGGTGACTGAAGATGTCAGTGGCCGCAACTCTAGTTGTAACCTCTGCGGAAGTGGATGCAATGCTGTGATTGCCTTGCTCTCGCTTTATGTTTATATACTGGACATGAAACGATGATCCCTCTTTTGTGGGGTGTTCGTGTTCTCTCAGTTTAGCTCTCAAGTAACCTCACGTCCTTTGCGGTTATAGGCAAATAAACATGGTTATAGGCAGGGTTGTGCCCACCATTGTGAACAATGTGAATCTGAACTATGGGCAAATAAACATGGTTATAGGCAGGGTTGTGCCCACCATTGTTTATTCTATTCAGCTCATAGGTGGGCAAACAAAGTCATAAGCAGATTTGTTACCACTGTTCCTTGGCTTGTTGCTCAAGGAGATCCCCTTAGATTGTTAGGAATCTGGGTGAAACTCGCCCACATTCGTTCTGTAGCCACTTTCCTTCACGCTTAGTTGTAAAGCAGTTTTTCTGGAAGTAGCTTCGGTCGCCCGTGTGATGACTTAGTCGTGGCTCTTCCGTAGCTACCGCTCGCGGAGTTATATGTAACCACAGTGACTCATGAGTGTCTGTGGTTTGCAACAAAAGACTCGCTTTAAAAGAGTTTGATGCTTGGATGTTGCTCTTGAAGGATCAGGAATCAGGGTTGCTGATGTGCGGTTGCTCCGCATACTTGTCCTTTTCCCTAAGGAGAAGCTGTTTGCGTTCCCTCCGTGGTTGTGAACCGGACACGAGGGATTTGAAGCTTGAAGAAACTCTTAGGTGGTGCGGTTTGCCTCTTCCTGAGATGCTGTTTTCGCAGTCCAAAGAACAACGCTGGTTCTAAGTATCTGACACACCTGTGCGGGCTCGTGTGTGTCATCTTTGCATAGTGTAGATATTGGTAATACCCCTTTACATAGTGTAGATATATATTTTTTTCCTTTTTAAGGGGTATGTAAAAAACGACATGCGGTATGGGTTATGGTGCGGAATACCAGAGTAACCGCATGCCGCTTAATTTTGAATATTGTCGTCGATTTTTTGTTGCATACGTGGCATAACGCACGTGTGAGTTGGTAGAAGTTGGTAGGATTTCCTGGCATGTGCTGATGTGAAAGGACGTTTGCACTGCCCAAGGTAATAAATGCACTGTAGGAGGAGCGTGAAAAGTCTATTTTGTCAGGCGCGTGGGCGGCAACGTGTGCGTGGTAACTATCAAAGTAACCGTTGGTTTACATGTGGCATCACATGACTTGCTCCTTTTTTGCACGACGTTTTGGTTACTGTACAGCATTAATTGCGATGAGTATAGAAGGGGAAACCGTTTGGGGTTTCCCCTCACTTCTTCGAAAATTCAAAAAATTTCCGGTGAGAGAAAGTGAAACCTTTGTCTTCTCCGATCAATCCTTTGTTTTTCCGGTGAGGTTTTTCCGAAGTACTTGCACTTATCTTCTATTTTCTTTCTTCTACATTGTGATGGCTGAACCATCTAATCCCCATTCCACTGTGGGTGAAAATCCTGAACCCTCGTCGCCGGTGGCGGCGGAGGAGGAGGAAGGTGATGCTCCCGGCGGAGGCTTGCCGGTTTTGAAATGATCGAAAGCTTCGTTTGATAATCTGATGATGGATGTCCAGATGACACTGGAGTATGATGCTATCCATCCTCAGGAGGGTGATACCGCCGCCGATGCTCCGGCGGGATACGTCACTATGTGGGCAGATTTTTTCTGTGTCTTTAACCTCCGGTTAACGTTGACGGTCTTTGTTGCTGAGGTTTTGGAGTGGTATAAGCTCCATATTTCCCAACTGAGCCCTTTTGGGATGATTCGGGTTTAAAACTTTGAGTACACGTTTCTTGCTCTTGGTATAGAACCCACCGTCGGAGACTTCCGGCGGTTTTATCAGATGACAGTGTCACTGGGTTTCTTCTCTTTCCGTCAATGAGACGGTAGCCCTAAGTTGATGGTTCCTCCAAAGGGCATGACAAAATGGAAGACAAAGTTCTTCTATATCAAGGCTGCTGCGATTACTGCCAAGTTGACTTTCAGGAATGTGACGGACACAATCATAACGGAGAACCTTGGTGTTCCTCGAGCAGATACAGTGGACTGGTTCCCACGGCTGCGGATCATTGGGTGGAAAAAAACTAAGTAACTCGCAGTTGTGGGTGCTACGGATGATGTTGGGGAGGATGAGCAGGAAAGCAAGGCCTGTTTTGTGGGAGAAAAGTGGTGGTAAGTATCCTTCTTCCTGTGTGGTTTTTTGCTTCCTTATCTTTGTTACTGAAATTTTGTAAATGTGCTATCAGAGGATGCTCCCCTTTGGAGAATGTTTGACCTGATATTTAAGGGTAAAGTTGAGGTCTTGGCTTGTACGGATGGTGAGGAAGGGTTCAACGTCACCATTCATAATAATTTCCGGTTGCCTGAACGGGAGGCATTGCAGGCAGTGTTGCTGCAAGGCAAAGGTACAAATAGATATACTTTCTTTATTTGTTTGGTGAATAAGTTGGCCTTGCTGATTATTTGTTTGATGGGTGAAACGCAGGTGATCTTGGGGCCCTAGGGGACCCTGATGCCACGGGCGTTCCCAAAAAGCACGTGGAGAAACATGGTGATAAAAAATTATGCAAACTGAGGAAACTGCATGAGCCGGTTATTGTTCCTCCTTTGGTTCCAGAGGTGACAGGTATCTCTCGTGTTTGTTTACGCAAATACACCAATTACGTGGTAGTGTCTGACACCCTTGAGGGTTTGGGTGTTCTAGGTGGTGGTGCGGCCTCGGGGGGAACTGCTGCGGGTTCCAAACCTGCCGATGATAAAAAGAGGAAAGGGGACGCCTCTACTGCTGGTGGGTAGAAAGGTCCAAAGTTAAGAAGAACCTGCGGGGTTACAATTCCTGAGCCAACACCTGCGGTTTCAACTGGTAAGTTGAATATGTGTTTACAAGTTTTTGCCATTTTAACTTGTAACTTATAGATGTTCTTTTCTTTGTTGTAGAACCGCGTGAGGAAACTTTTTCCTTTTTCGATGTTCCTCCTTCTCCCCCGCGAGATGCTGCTGTGGACGCGGGAGTCCACAAGGAGGGTAGAAGAAGCCCTTCGATTAAAGTGGTTACTTCGCCTTCTGCGCGTGTGGAGGATATTGGGAAGAAAGCTGCGGGTCAACCCATTGTTGACACGTTGGATTCGTCCAACAACCTAATTAACCCGCAGGATAGTGAAGTTCAGGGGGGTGAGAAACTGAAGTCCCCTGATGCTGAAAAACCGAAGTCCCCTGCTGCTGAGAAGACATCTGGTTCAACTGCTGCTAACACGGGGTTTGAATATCAACCGTCCATTCAGCCTGGTGAGACTGAATTGGAATTTTATTTCCGTTCCTACACGGAAAACCAGAGTGTGAATTATCATCGTCCCCCCTGGTCTGTTATGCAAGGGGATGATATTTCCAACGATCCCTCCACTTGCCGGGACATTTTAAGCGGTTTGGGCACTCCTTTTGAAGTCCTTCGGGCCCGCAGTTTACCTCGTGAGAACCAGATAAACCAACTCTCCTACATGCTTGTTGGGAGTTCTATAATGGCAAACGCGATTATAGAAGACTACAAGATTTTGGGCCGCAAGGAGGAGGAAATTGTTTGCCTGCGGGCTGAGGCTGAGGCAATGGCGAGGGCTACCCAGGAGGGTGCGGAGCAGGTCGAAAGAGAGAAGGCTGCTTTTGAGAAGCTAAAGCAGACTGAAGCTTGGGCTGCAACCGCTGGACTTAAACAGGTTCTTACTCTTGCCAAATTGCTTTCTGATGAACGCAAGGGCTGGAGGGAAGCTGGTGCTCGAGAAAATGAAAAACTTTCCCGTGGTCGTCAGGAGCTGACTAATCTCAAGGTGGCGAATGCTGCTTTGGTAAAGGAAAAGGTCGCAGCCGAAGCGGCTGTCAAAGAGGCAAAGGATGCAGAGGCACGCGGTGCCAAGGCACTTGAAGAGGCGGTTGCGAACCACAATACTTTGAACAAGGCTGTTGAGGACCTCAAGGTATGAACTGTGACTATACTTGAGTTTGTTTCTTTGTTTCACGAGTATAACTGATTGTTGTTATATACTTGTGTATGCTTTGTTGTTGAAAGGCTGAAGTGCAGAACCGGGTGACCATTCTTGAGGAGGTCACTGCCCGCGTGACTGAAGCTGAAGCACGGGCAAGGGAGGATGCGGAGGCTAGGGATAGTTTGATTACCTCTCTTAATCAGCTCAGGGAAGATTGTGACTGGATGCGCGATCACGGTATCGAGCATGTATGTATCCGGTGTCCTTCCTTTGTTAAGTTTTGCCTTTGTTAACTTTGTTGTTTTCTTCAGATTGTTGGAACCGTTCTTGACGCGCCTGAGAACGCAACCCCTCTAAATGAGCTTAAGGAGCACGCACGCGAGGCAGGGTTCAAAGCTGGTTACAATCAGTGCATTGCCCATATGAACCCTTTTTTCCAGAGTAAATTTACTGATGAAAGGTCTGGGTTCCATGGCGTAGATACTGAAGTGCGGTATGTCGCAGCTGTTAACACGTACAACAACTTGTCCCTTTCCGCCATTGAAGATATTGAGAAATGCTTGGAGGCGGAAGATTATGTGGACCGGTTATGGTTGTTGTACGAGCATCCTGAGGAAGAGGAGACCGCTGGTAGCTCAAAGGGTGATGCGGGCACCAGTGGTACAAAAGAAGACTAGGTTGGCCTGCGTGCCTTTTTTTATATCTCTTTTGATGTAAATGTTTATAGAACTGATGTAAATTTCCTTATGAGCCGCATTGTTGTAGAAATCTTGTTGGAATATATAGTTTATCCCTTTGCTCAACTTGTAGAAGTGTTTTTACCTATTGCTTTTGAACATATGGGAGCTAATGTTAGATAAGGCCAATGCTTAAGGCCTTAGGTAACATTAAGTCCAAATTTGCCATTTGCATGTCTGGGTGATATGCAAGTATACGAATGACTCTGTTGGCTGTAACGCGCGGTTGAGTAAGGTAGTAGGCAACTTCCGTTATGATCCCGTTAGGGTTTAGGAATTGTGTACGTTTTGTAAAAACCGTATGTGCGTATCCGGTCGGATAGACATTAATGGTTTGCCTTTGCTGGCCTATTACAATATTTGTGTGTGGTCCCCACTTTGTGTGGGTATCGCGAATGAAGATTTTGCTAATCTGTTTTTGCAGATACCGCAAAGTGGGACACACATTTGTAATAGAAAGGATAAACAATATTGTATTGAATTGTTCATTTATTTATTAACAGATGGCCTACGGGCCAGTAGGTCACATAGAAAATGTAAACGTGGCTTACATGTAACAGCGTCGAAGTTGCTGTGCATTCCATGTTCTTGCGATAGGTTCTCCTTCTAACGTTTGTAGTTTATACGCGCCTTTGCCCAGGACCTCCTGTATGAGGTAGGGTTCTTCCCATTTGGGGGCAAGTTTCCCTGGGCGTTCTGCATTAGAGGCCTCATTGTCGCGAAGGACATAGTCTCCTTGGTTGAACGTACAAATGCGAACGCGTGCGTTGTAGTATTTCTTAAGCTTGGTTTTGTACTTGGCCTCATTAATTGCTGCGTTTTCACGTCTTTCTTCTAGGAGGTCCAAGTCAAGCCTGCGTTCTTCGCTGTTGACAATTTTGTTAATTGCCAACATTCGAGGTGAAGGGAGACCTATTTCAGCGGGGATCACCGCCTCGGAGCCATAGACAAGGCTGAAGAGTGTCTCACCGTGACTTGTCTTCGGGCTAGTCTTGTGAGCCCATAGGATACTAGGGAGTTCATCAACCCAGCCACGCCTGGCTGTTCCCAACCGTGCCTTTATGCCTTCGACTAAACTTTTATTGATACTCTCTACTTGGCCGTTCCCTTGCGGGTGTGCTACTGAGGAGAATATGTGTTCAACGTTCATCTCTTTTAGCTAGTTTTGAAAGTCTTCGGCAGCGAAGTTGGTGCCGTTATCGGTAACGATGCACATTGGTAAACCGAAACGGCAGATGATGTGTTCCCAGATAAATTTCCTTGTTATCATAGCGGTGGTAGAGGCCAGCGGTTTTGCTTCTACCCATTTGGTGAAATAATCGACACCAACTATGATAAACTTTACCGCACCTGGCGCGTCTGGAAATGGTCCCACCACGTCGATTGCCCATTTTTGAAAAGGCCATGCGGTTGTGACAGGGACGAGGTTGTTCTTTGGGCGCAATGTCTTTGGTGCGTGTCGTTGACAATTGAAACACTTGCGCAAGACTTTAACCGCATCCAGGTGCATGCCGGGCCAGTAGTATCCAGCATTCATGATTTTGGCCACTACCATGCGCGGGCCCGCGTGTATGCCACATATTCCTTCGTGTATCTCTCTGATCAGATACGTGGCATCTTGGGGGTCAACGCATCGTAGGAGTGGCCCCAGGTATGACTTGCGGTACAAAATACCGTCTGCCATCTGATAATGACACGCTTTGTATTGTAGCTTGCGTGCCTCTGCTTTACTCTCGGGAGTAACACCTGATTGCAAGTATGCAATAATTGGTGTCATCCAGGATGTTGTACTGTACTGTATGACGTTGACTTGGCGTAGGGGTACTGAGGGGTTTTGCAAAATCTCAATACGTATCTCCTTTGGCAGATGTTGGAAGCTGGTGGATGCGAGTTTTGAGAGTGCATCCGCGGGTTTGTTTTCACTCCTGTTGATATGTCAGATATTGAAGGACGTGAACTTTGATTTCAGTTGCATGGTCTGTTCAAGGTAGAGGATCATGATATCCCATTTTGCGGCATAGTCGCCGCGTACTTGCCCTGCAACTAGTAATGAGTCGATGTGTGCTTCCAAATGTTGGACGCCGAGCTCGACTGCCAGACGCAGCCCTGCCAATAGAGCCTCATACTCTGCCTTGTTGTTTGTGCTTTTGAAATCAAGGCGGATTGCATAGGTTAGTTCTCGGTCATCAGGGCTGACGAGCCGTAGACCTGCACCTGCACCATCCTCGTTGGATGCACCATCGGTGTATAGTGCCCAGATATCTAATGAGGATGGTGAAGGTGTAGGGTTTTGTTCGTCTTTGCATTCTTGGATGCGATTTGCCGGTACCTCGGCGATAGAATCAGCTAGGACTTGGCCCTTGATCGCTGGGCGCGGTTTGTAGGTCAACGTGTGCGCGCCCAGCTCAATAGCCCATTTTGCTAGTCTCCTAGAGATTTCGGGTTTAGAGAGGATTTGCCCGATTCTGTAGTTGGTTAACACGGTGATGAAGGGATTTGCAAAGTAACAGCGTAGCCATCGAGACACATGCACCAGTGCGAGTACCAAATTCTCCATGATGGAGTATCTTGTCTCTGGGTCATTGAGCATTTTGCTGACGTAGTAGATCGATGTTTGAACTCCCTCTCGCTCCACTATGAGTACCGCGCCGACCGCGTTGTCTGCGGCGGATAAGTACAAGAAGAGTGGTTCTTTTTTTGTGGTGCGGTCAGAGTTGGGAGTTGGATCAAACACTCTTTCATTTCCCGGAAAGCATTTTCAGCTTCTGCGGTCCATTGGAATTGTTCCTTTTTCAAGTAGTTCCGCAGATTACTGATGAAAGGATAAGATTTAGCTGCGTGGTTGGCTAAAAATATGTTTAGCGCGGCTAGCCGGCCGGCTAGTCGTTGCATTTCCTTCATTGTGGAAGGCGATGGCATGTGCTCGATCGCCTGAACCTTTTCCGGGTTGACCTTGAATCCATCTTTTGTGACGATGAATCCAAGGAACTTTCCTTCTTCCATCCCAAATGAGCATTTCCCTGGATTGAGGTTCATATTGACGCTACGCAGAGTTTAGAATGTTCTCTCGATATCGTTGAGCATGGTATCCTCTTCCATGCTCATGACGACTAGGTTGTCCATGGAGATTTCGACACTTTTGCTGATTTGATCACCAAAAGTGTCGTTCATCAACTTCTGATAAGTTGCGCCTGCGTTGCGTAACCCAAACGGCATTTTTGTGTAACCGTAATTCCCGGTAGGTGTGTGGAATGCCATTTTATCTTCGTCCTCGATTTCCATCTGTACTTGGTGATAGCCTTTAAAACAATCGAGGAAACACTTCCATTGAAACGGGGTGAGGTTATCGACTTTTTCGTCGATCTCGGGAAGTGCATAACAATCTTTGGGGCAGGCTTTGTTAAGATCTTTATAGTCGACGCACATGCGCCAGCCCCCGGTTGGTTTCTCTACCATGACTGGGTTTGACAATCAAGTCTGGTATTTGACTTCCCGCAGGATACCTGCTCGTGCATCGCCTCGTTCTTTGCGGATCCAAGGTGGCGTTGGCCTTGGATCACTGGCTTGATACCTGGCAGGGTATTCAAGAAATGTTGCACGACTTCGCGTGGTACCCCTGTAATGTCGGCGGGTGTCCATGCGAAGATATCTTAATTTCTGAAGAGGAGTTACTTCAGGCGCGTTCTGGTGTTATTGGACAAGGCGTGACCCAACG
Source organism: Helianthus tuberosus (assembly GCA_030545235.1). Taxonomy (NCBI): domain Eukaryota; kingdom Viridiplantae; phylum Streptophyta; class Magnoliopsida; order Asterales; family Asteraceae; genus Helianthus; species Helianthus tuberosus. Next base: position 56,648,228 of record CM060417.1, on the reverse strand, counting down.
TGACCGTCTGTTCTGGGTACCTTGCGTTAAGTACCCATTTCTCCGGTTGGGTGTTGGGGGTGAGCCTCGCCGTCTTTGTTGGACGCAGTTCGTCCATAGACATAACCTCTCTGCGGGCATAGATTATCGCGATCCCCGTCTCGGTTGGGAAACCGATGGCAGAGTGGGGGACAGATGTAATCATGTTGAAATCGCCCTGGGACTCTCGCCCGAGAAGTACGTCGTATCGGGAGGTGTGGGGTAAGACCATGAAGTTTACCTCCTCTGTTCACGTATGCCTGCCGTTGGTAAGGCGCACGGGGAAAGTGATTTGGCCCAGGGGGGATATGGTTTCCCCCGCGAATCCGGCCAAAGGCTAATCCACCGGCTGCAACCGATCTTTGTCTTCTTGATTGAACTGGTTGAAGCATTGCTCATATATAATGTCAGAGGTACTGCCTGGATCGATGAACAACCGTTTCGTGCAGTAATGAGCTAGGTAGCCGGTGATGACGACGACGCGCCTGTCGCGCGGTCCGCCTCAGACTTTGGAAAAAATGACTTGTTCGTCTTTCCAGTCGTTGTCCCCTCTTCTTGCCGCTTTGCGCGGCCTTCCACGGCCCCATGAATCATGTGGGTTGAGGCCACATACTTGGTCTTTTTGCCTGTGGAGGTGCCCTCGTCTTGGGGGGTGATGCGCTTGGTTTGCTTCTACGCGGCTGGCAACAAATGTTGCAGCTTCCCCTCTTTCAGGGCTCGCTCAATCTCCAATCAGAGACTGATACAGTTATTGGTTGAGTGGCCCGTGTCCTTGTGATACTCACAGTAGAGGGTGAGATCCTGGTTCTTTTTAGACTTCATTGGTTGGGCCGGTCACAAGAATTGTGCTTTCGTAAGGAGGACGTCTCTTGGAGACTTGTTGATCTCGGTCCAGTTACGGTCCCGAGATTCCTTCTTGGATGCCCGGTTGTCGCGTTGGGTATTGATCGTCGCCCTTGCGTCGGGCTGGTAACTGCGCGGGACGTACGGCTTGGAATCATTGCCACGATTCCACGTGTCCCGTTGCGTTTGTTATTGCGCTTGGTGTCTTGACGGGAGGATTGACATTCCATCTGGGGCTGTGCCTTGGTAGTGTGCGGTTTAAGAGACCGCTGAGTTTGGGCGTATGTCTTGACCGCGGCCATGACGTCGTCCCATTTTTCTGGCAAGCTCTCCTTGCTTGAAATGGTTATGACCACTTCATCGTCCTTGACGGCTCGGATGAAATGGTTACATGCCATTTGGTCTGCTATCCCGCCGATCTCGAGGCACTCTTTATTGTAGCGGATGACAAACGATTCCAGACTTTCGATGTCTCTGTGCCAGATGTTCATGACGTCCATGGAATCACTCCTGTGACGTCGCTGCTGGCTGAAATATGCAAGAAACTTTGCTTGCAGATGTTCAAATGAAGCTAGTGATCCAACTGGCAAAGAATCGAACCAAGCCCTCGCCAATCCGGTGAGGGTCTTGGGGAAAAATGGAAACATGTGGCCTTGTCCCACTTGCCCATGCACCCAGCACCGGTAAAAATGTTCATGTGGTCGTCCGGATCGGACGAACCATTATATTTCCCAATCGTATGTGGGAGTTTAGTCATTGTGACTTCGGCGTGGGCGATCTCCGGTACGAATTTGGAGTTTTCGGCCATGGTCCTTGGCCTGTAGGGTTGGGTTTGGTTGCGCTTTGCAGCGCGGAGGTACGTAGTGCGGGGTTCAGTGGGAGGAACGTAATTGTATCCTCCTGGTCGGCTGTTAGCCGAGTGGGATTCCCCACAATAAGTGTGGTCGTCTGGGTCAGTGCGGCCATACCCCTCGTTGTGGGGTTGTGGTCCCAGACGGCTATGGATACCGGAGCCGCGGTGGGCTGTTGACGGCCGCCTATTTTTGCCACGAGGGCCTAGGCGGCTGTGTATTGGGCCCCTGCGGCGGGACCCATATGTGGACTTGATACGGATCCGACCCAAGCATCTCACCACAACCCGGGCCCAAACGATATGCATGAAAGTGGCTAAGTGGGCCGGCCCGTGTGGCTTTGTTCGTTTCCAGCCGAAGAACAACTATTGTTATAGTTGTTTTTTTTTATTTCTGTTTGTTTCTTGATTTTTCTATTTATTTGTTTTGTTTGGATTATCCTAAACTTGGTTTTGGTTTACTATTTAAGTGAATGAATAAGATGGCTGGAAACTAGGTTTTTGACAATTGAATTCTCCTAAATATTAGGACACAGTTTACGTCCAAGTGTTTTTTTTTTGGACGTGTTTCTTTCTTCATCGATCGAAGGAAGGTTTAAGCTAGGGTTCTAGCTTCCACTTATACGAATCCGTATCAAGTGGTATCAGCAGCTTCAGGTTCGTAGGATGTCTGATTGGAGAGATCGTCGACAGATTCATTGCAGATTCGCCGCCGGAGGCAGCGGTCCTGATCAGCGTGATCCGCGAGACATCGAGCTTGATCGTTTAAGGGATCGGATTCGTGATCTCGAGTTCGAGAATGAGTTTTTTCAGAATCAAGATCAGAGACGTGATGATGAACGAACCTGAACCAATTCAGTCCTGTGGGATGACTACGACCAACACGACGATTTTCATAATGTTTTTGCCCGACACCAGCGCCGGCCACCGTCTCCTCCACAACCACCGATCGATCCGCTACGAGCCTTAGGGTTACGGACGGAAATACCGGAGTTCGAAGGACGGCTCCACGCTGATGATTTTATCGACTGGTTGCAAATAGTCGATCGAGTTTTTGATCTACGTGACATTCCAGAAAATTTAAAGGTTAAAATTATGGCTATTCGATTTCATAAGTATGCATCATTATGGTGGGAAAACGTCCAGAAACAACGTCAACGGGAGGGTAAACACAAGGTTGAAACTTGGGAAAAAATGAGACGGTTGTTGAAAAATAAATTTTTGCTCGTTAACCACAAGCAGGATTCTTTTTTAGATTACCATAATCTAAAACAGGGTTCTTTAATGGTTGAGGAATTTATAACGTCGTTTGAACAACACCGATTGAGATGTGGTATTGATGAGGAAGAAGAGCAGATAATTGCAAGGTTCTTGGGGGCTCTTAGAACCGATATATCCGATGTTGTCAGCTTACAACAATATTGGTCATTTTCGGATGTTTGTCTATTAGCACATCGGGTTGAAAAACAATTGGCATTAAAAGGCAAGTTCACCACCCGGTTATCCACCCCGCTGCCCATCACAGCCCCTTCCAATCCTATTAAAACCGAGCCCAGCAAGTTACCAGCCCAACCCCCACCCGTCATACCCTCTTCGGCCCAAAACCAAGCCCAACGTTGTTACAAGTGCCACGGTTTGGGCCACTTAAAACGGGAATGCCCCAATAAACAAGTTGTTGCCCTTATTGACGAACCCAAGCCCGTTTACGATTCCGACACCGATGACAAACCCGAACCCGAATCCCACCTTGTTTTACCGGATACCGGTGAGGTTTTGGTCATCCAACGGGTCTTACATACCACCGTCTCTGACCCCTCGAACGACACTTTGTGGCTCCGAAACACCATTTTTCGAACAAAGTGCATAGCTAAAGGTAAAGTGTGTACTGTTATTATAGATGGCGGTAGTTGCGAAAACATTGTCTCTTCTACCATGGTCGAAAAATTGAGCTTACCTTTACACGATCACCCGGAACCCTACCAGCTCACTTGGTTAAAAAAAGGTAACATTTTGAAAGTCACCCACCGTTTCCTAGTTCAGTTTTCGATCGGTGACAAGTACGCCGATGAAGTTTGGTGCGAAGTCCTTCCAATGGACGCTTGTCACCTTTTATTAGGAAGACCATAGCAATACGATCGAAGGGCCAAGCATGATGGTTTTCGGAATACTTATTCGTTTAAAAAAGATGGCATGAATATTACACTAGCTCCTTGTGACCCTCGGACAGATCCCGGCTCCTCCACTCTAGTGCCGAAGTCAGTTTTTGTCACGCTGCTTAAAACAGAACCGCCCCAAGTTATTTTCGGCCTCTTTCTCACCGAACCGAATGTCGACATCAACACCGTTCCAAAACCGGTCCAGCCACTGTTAACCGAGTACGCGGATGTTTTCCCGGAAGAAATCCCGTCTGGTCTTCCGTTGATGCGAGACATTCAACATGCCATCGATTTTATTCATGGAGCTAGTAATCCCAACAAACCACCCTACCGTATGAACCCCACATAATTTAATGAATTGAATCGACAGGTGCAAGAGTTGTTAGAAAAAGGGTTGATACGGGAGAGCATGAGCCCGTGTGCGGTACCAGCACTTTTGGTTCCCAAACCGAACGGCACTTTTCGGATGTGCGTAGACAGCCGTGCGGTTAACAAAATTACCGTTAAATATCGCTTCCCGATACCGAGGTTCGATGACTTACTTGATCACTTACATGGGGCACGCATTTTTTCTAAAATTGATTTGCGTAGCGGCTATCACCAAATCAGAATGCGGGAAGGGGACGAGTGGAAAACTGCTTTTAAAACACGTGACGGTCTCTACCAGTGGATGGTAATGCCGTTTGGGTTGTCTAACGCACCTAGCACGTTCATGCGACTCATGAATCACATTTTCAAGCCTTATATCGGTACGTGCGTGGTTGTTTATTTTGATGATATTCTAGTTTATAGCAATGACGTCGAGCATCATCTAGGCCATCTCCGAAAAATATTTGATGTTCTTCGGGAACAAAAACTGTTCGCAAATAAGGAAAAATGCAATTTCTTACAGCAGGAGGTGATTTTCTTAGGGTTTTTTATTTCCGAAGGTGGGTTACAAATGGACACATCGAAGGTCTCGGCTATAACGTCTTGGCCCCTAAATCGTTACACGACATAAGGAGTTTTCACAGGTTGGCTTCCTTTTATAGACGTTTTATCCGAAACTTTAGTTCCATCGTTGCCCCAATTACCGAATGTTTGAAGAGTACGAAATTTACTTGGACGCCAGCCGCCCAACTCGCATTTGATGAACTCAAAGCCGCCGTCACATCGGCTCCGGTTCTCGCATTACCAGATTTTCGCCAGATTTTCCACGTGGAGTGCGACGCTTCGGGACTGGGCATCGGCGGGGTTTTGTCACAAAACAATCGCCCAATCACTTTTTTTAGCGAAAAATTCAGCGACACCCGGAAGCGTTACAGTACTTATGATAAGGAATTCTAAGCGATCGTGAGAAGTCTCGAATATTGGCGTCACTATTTATTGCTGAATGAATTTGTTCTTTTTTCGAACCACCAGGCTTTAAAATTCATTCAAGGGCAGGCAAAATTGAATCCTAGACACGCCATGTGGGTTGAAACCCTACAAGATTTCAACTTCGTTTTTCGTCACAAAGCCGGGTCCGCTAATTCAGTTGCGGATGCGTTAAGCCGAAGACCCGCCTTGATTACTACCGCTCGGTTTAATATTCGGGGTTTCGATTCATTTTCTACTTTGTACCAGGATGACCCCGACTTCCACGACTTGTGGAAGCTCACGGTTTGGGTCTGTATAAATCATTTACTCGACATGATGGTTTGCTTTACAAAGGCTCACGACTTTGTGTCCCGTTTTCCTCGTTTCATGAAGCCATCATTTTGGAGTACCATCAGGGGGCCTTAGCTGGGCATTTTGGAAGAGATAAAACAGTCGCTTTGGTCAAAGAACGTTTTTATTGGCCTAACTTGTCCAAAGCCGTTTCAATGGTGCTTAAGCGTTGCCGAATCTGCCACATTGCCAAAACCCGACACTCCAACCAAGGCCTTCACACACCCCGTTACCGGTTCCCGAACGTCCTTGGGAAGATGTTAGTTTGGATTTTGTTTTGGGCTTGCCATTAACTCAACGAAAAAAAGATTCAATCATGGTTGTGGTTGATCGTTTCTCCAAGATGGCGCATTTTTTGGCTTGTGTTAAAACGTTCGATGCGTCCCAAGTCGCTAAAATTTATTTTCAGGAGGTGGTTCATTTGCATGGGGTTCCAAAGACGATCACGTCGGATCGGGACGTGAAATTTATTAGCCACTTTTTGGAGAACTTTATGGAAGCGACTAGGTGCGAAGCTTCAGTTTAGCACCTCTCATCATCCACAAACGGACGGTCAAATAGAGGTAACGAATCGGTCTTTGGGTAATTTATTAAGGTGTTTAGTTGGTGATCACCCAAAACAATGGGATCTTGTCTTACCTCAAGCGGAGTTTGCCTACAACCGTTCGAACAATAATTCAACGGGTCGTAGTCCATTTTTTATCGTCTATGGCCGCTAACCGTTCACGCCATTAGACCCCGCACCATTTTGCCGAGACGGAACATTTTAGTGTCCAAGGACAGCAACAAGCCGATCAGATAAAGGCCTTACATGAGCAAGTTCGAGATCAAATCATAAAGCACAATTTGCAATATCAGTCACGGGCTAACGAACATCGGAAAAAAGTGGTTTTCAACGAAGGTGATCTCGTTTGGATCTATTTGCGTAAAGATCGATTTCCACCAGGCAGGTTCGGGAAGTTACACCCACGAGTCGATGGACCGTTCCGAGTTTTGAAACGTATTAATGACAACGCGTACAAAATCGATCTGCCGGGCCATTACAAAGTTTCAGCCACTTTTAACGTTGCAGATTTGTCTCTGTACGAGGGTGAAGATTTAACGGACTCGCGGGCGAGTCGTTTTTTAGAGGGGGAGGATGATACGGATCCGACCCAAGCATCTCACCACAACCCGGGCCCAAACGATATGCATGAAAGTGGCTAAGTCGGCCGGCCCGTGTGGCTTTGTTCGTTTCCAGCCGAAGAACAACTATTGTTATAGTTGTTTTTTTATTTCTGTTTGTTTCTTTATTTTTCTATTTATTTGTTTTGTTTGGATTATCCTAAACTTGGTTTTGGTTTACTATTTAAGTGAATGAATAAGATGGCTGGAAACTAGATTTTTGACAATTGAATTCTCCTAAATATTAGGACACAGTTTACGGCCAAGGGTTTTTTTTTTTGGACGTGTTTCTTTCTTCATCGAACGAAGGAAGGTTCAAGCTAGGGTTCTAGCTTCCACTTATACGAATCCGTATCAGGACTCGTCTTCGTCGAGCGTGTGGACGCTGCAGTAGGAGGACCCGCGGTCTTCGCGCCTACTTCGGGAGGCTGGGTGTGTGGGGACCCTACCCTCGTATTGCAAGATACGAGCCGCAGGGGTATTTGGTGCAGGGGTGTGGCCACCAGGAATTTGCGCCTCAGCGCAAGCTCTATTGTACGCTGCTTTATTGTTTGTAATACCAGGCATGGAGGTCCATGCCCGGAGGTATCACAGAAGCATACTGTGAAAAATCTGGTGCGAATGTGGGGGGAGCGCCCCCTTGTGTTGATGTGCCAATGTGGTCAACGTGTTGGGCTGGGGGAGCAGTCCCCGCTGGCCTTAGGTTTGTGGGGTTTAGGCTCTCCCCGGTAGCATTGTTTGACGATCAGGCATGATCTCAAGAAAGAAAGAGATGTGAAAAAAGTGCTAAGAGTAGCGGTGGGCGCCAATGGTGAAATAGCGGTCAACCAAGGGAGGTTAATTCACTGGTCTCGTCAAGTAGGGTTAATCCCTTCTTTCCGAGGATCGGTGGCTGGATCGTCCGCTGGTCTATCTCCTGCATAAGGAAATAAACCGTGACTCGTAACAAGGAGGATGGGGTGGGGGTGCTCCTTGTTACCACTCTCCGGCGTAAGAATCATAAATTTGTTTGTGAAGCAAAGTGTGTGATAGTAGTAGTAGTGAGAGAGTGAGAGATGATCCCTCAAACCTGGTTTGGGGATGGGTATTTATAGCCGAGGAGCGAAGGAGGGTAATTGAGTGGCTAGACCGACAACGCACAGCCCTTTGCAGGTGTGTCAGGCTTGTCGGTTACGGTGGTGATGCCACGTCCTACTGTGGTGTCAGTCTGTTGCTTATGTTTGGGCTGACAGGCGACTGTCATTGGTGCCACCTGCTCTGTGGTGTCAGTCCCACTTGCTTCGTGGGTAGGATGCGGTGCCATGCCGCGTCGCTGCTTGCGGTAACTGCTGTTGTTTCCGCGTCCTCACTCTGGCCAAGTCTGTGAGATGCGGTGCTAGGCCACATCGCTACCTTGTGGTGACTGTTGCTGCTGCCCAGATCCCTTGTCGTGACTAAAATGTTCATAGGATGCGGTGCCAGGATGCATCGCTATGTACACCCATTTTCGTATACAAGGTAATCCTCATCACTTGGCCGATTGGATTCGACCGCTGTGTTCGCGCATGCCCGCACAGACACAGATAAGTTCTTAGCAGTGGGGGTTTTTAATAAGGGTAATGGCCACTCGCAGCCATGTTGGTGCGAGATCTAGGACCATACCCCTTCAGGGCTGTTTGTTTTTTCAGAGAAGAGCTTCCTAGCCTCTTATATTTGCGTCGCGCATACCACGCGCATACGTTAAGGTTTGAAGACTGTTTGTTTTCTCGAAGACCATTCTTTAAAAAACATCTACGCATTCTCTTCTTGGTGCAGATGTGGGAAAGGCTCTTCAAACCTCTTCTTCCCTTTCTTTTTACCCTGATATCACAAAACACACATTCAAAACACTAGCACACCTTCTTCTCCTCCACCACCTCTCCTCCAACCCTCCACCTCCGCCGGCCTCCTCCCTCCACCCCAGCGGCGCCACCGGCCTCCTCCCTCCACCTGCACCACCCCCGCTGTCGCACTCAACCACCTCAGATGATGGACGCCAGCCCGCCACTGTCGCACTCAACCACGTTCGCCGTCGCTCTCAACCCCGTCAGCCTACCTCAACCGCCGCCACTCTCAACCGTCGTCACCGCTGTCAACCACCTCTGCCCAGCTGAACTCTTCATCAATCACAAGTATGTACTCCATTATGTATTGTTTGTTCTTGAATGTTTTCTTCTGATGTTAGTTCTTGATTGTTTTTTATGATGTTTGTTCTTGATTGTTTGTTTATGATGTTTGTTCTTGATTGTTTTTTATGATGTTAGTTCTTAATTAGATATCTTGAATGATAAAAATGGTTCTTGATTTCAGTCCACTGTTTGTTGAGATATTGTGAATTTTTGGTGTTGGTGATGGGAATTTTTAATGTTTGTTATGAAACACCTCTGAAAAAACAAATAGTCTTCTTCTTGCAGACTGCAGAGGTTTGGTCCACCTCTTCTGCTACAGAGGTCTGCAGATGTGGTCCGCAAACTGCAGACGTCTTACCTCTAAAAAAACAAACAGCACCATATACTTTTTTAAAATCTACTTCAAAAATCCGCCTTTTTTCATACTTCAAAAATCGGCCTTTTTTCCTGTTTTGTGAAACTTCAACACATATCAATATAAACACCTATAGAGTAATTAAACCAAAATGGGTTTAGCATGTTAAACACTATCAACATTATCCTTTTTCATTTTGGCAATTTGAAAATAAATAATCCCACCTTTTTAACTTTGGTCGATAATAATCTCAAGTTAGTTATTAGCCGATAATAATCCGAACTGGTCAATTTTTTTTGTAAAATAGTCCGCCGTTAAAATAGCTTAATGGAGTTAAGTTTTTTTCTGAATTATAAACCGATGTCTTAGGGCATTTGATTAGAACGAGGATACGAGTCGATTGTTGTAAAACTTACCTCGAAATTATGCTCGAAATGGTTTGATTTTTGTTAATTGGAATTTAAACACCCGAATTGAAGCACCGCTTTCGTGGGTTGAGGGCAGTTTTTTGAGGTAAGTTTTATATCAATCGACTCGTATCCTCGTTCTGATCAAAATCCCTAAGACATCAGTTTGTAATTCGGAAAAAAAACTTAACTCCGTTAAGCTATTTTAACGGCGGACTATTTTACAAAAAAAAATTTGACTAGTTCGGATTATTATCGGCTAATAACTGACTTGGGATTATTATCGGCCAAAGTTAAAAAGGTGGGATTATTTATTTCCAATTTGCCTTTCTTTTTCTGCACTTTTTACCTTCACTTTCTATATACACAAACCTTGCAACCTTTAATTATAAGAAAACAATGTTAATATCATCATCTTAGCCTAACACCTATTGTTCAAGAAAGCTTTTATAGGTTATTAACACATTAGTTCTTAGGCTATGGGTGGTTCACTAGTGAACCACTTTCATCATCGTTCACCTCAACATCCCATTAGCATCCCTTTTCATCGTCTCTCTTCCACTAAAATGCAATGTGGTTCACTACCCTTTAGTATCCCCACCTCTTTTTTTTGCTCTAGTTCATTTAACTTTAAACAAAAAAAAATTCTTAAATACTCCAAAAAATAATATAATAATAATAATACATAAATTAAATGCAATATTTAAATATGTACACATATATATTACAAATCTATATAAATAAAATTAAACTAATCACCATCAGAATTGACATGAGCGGAATTCCATATATGCTCGATCTAATCGGCACGGAGGTTGAGGTCCGTATGTTGGTTGTGTAATGCTCACATGTTTGGTTCTTGTTGCGCAGGGTCAACCGGTTCAACATCCTCATGATTTCCGTTCGTATCGTATCGTATTCGTATATTTCGTTACCTTCATCTTCGATAATCATCTTATGCAATAAGATACATGCCTACATAACGTATTTCAATTTTCTTGGGCATGCATGCATGTTTCAGGTGTTGCACAATGTCTTATCGTTGCTTTATAACACCAAATAACCGTTCAACATAATTTCTTGCCGATTATTGAGGTTTTGCAAATTTCTTTCTTTTATCATCTTCGGGATACGGTATACTTTTAACAATTAATGCATACTAAGTATATACCTACTCAGTATATACCATCAATAAGATAATACCCATGTTTGTATTCCACCCCAAAATCGTAAAGAAGAATTAGATTTGGTACACTTTATGATTTTGTTGAAAACGTCAAACTGATTAAGAACGTTTAAGTCGTTATTTGAAACAACACCAAAAAAAGCATGCCAAATCCATATATATTGTGAACGCACAACTTCTAGCGATATTGAGGGATGTATATATCACCGTGCGTCAATTGACCTCGTCATGCATTAGGATTTAGGGCAATTACACCACGACCAATGCATACAATTGATACTGTCTAGCATTCCAGGAAATCCATGCTTTTCTTCGTGGGATCCATATTGTTTTTCGACATCCTTCTTTGTTGTTTTACACAAATAATTCTTGCTATATAGTTGGACCACGCATTTGCAAAATTTATATAGGGAATCCAGTGATGTTCTTTCGGACATCTTCAAATTCTCATCATATGCGTCACTACAAGTGTCATATGCCATTTACCGAACGCCGATGTACACTTTTTTAAGGTAGTAAAATCCCTTTTACCTCTAGCATCCCATCGTAATGTAAAAAACGGGTTCATATTTACCAAATTAATGGAAATACGTAGGAATAAACGACGACTCGTTCAAAACCGATGCTTCAACTATTCATTGATGTACACCGGGTTTTCAGCAAAATAATCGGCCACCAAACATTGGTGAGAACTTATTGTAATGTATTAATGTAAAATGAACAAATATCTAAAATAATATTTAGAAACGTCAAGGAAAAGAATAGCATACCCTCCTAATCTCTATTTAAAGGTGTGTTCCTTGTTCTCGTTGCGACGTATGTTTGTTTTCTCCTTCCTCCAAAATAATTTGCCCCATCTCCATTATCCCGTTCATATAAAGCGTTATGATTTCATCGGATGAGGATGATAAAGAAACCATGATTTCACTGGACAAGGATGATGAAGAAATTGTATATTTGTTGGAGAAAATTTGTAGAGAGAAAGAGTAGAGATTGTGTGAAAAATATTGTGAAACGTGATTAAATAGGTTTTAAAGAAAATTATTAACTTTTAAGTAGCTAACGATTATTTTAAGTTTCAAGGGTCACTTTTTTGTAAACCTCGTGAAAATTCCGAGCCTTTAATTTTCGTACTAAATATTCGTTAATACGAACACTATAGTTTAACTTATGGTCATTACCAGAACAATCTAAGCATCACATACCTTGAATCGCCAAAACATCGAAACTCGAAGTCTAGGGACTAAAAATACCAAAAACCTTAAGTTACCTTGTTGTGCCACCTAGCAAGATACTAATCACTTCCTAAAACACTCATGGGCACTTGTCCTAACCACCTTCAAGCTCTAAACACATCATAGGACACCAATCATCACCCAAGACACCCATGAACACTTGTCTTGCCCATGTTTTGCCACCTATCTTCTCCTTTGCCACACTTCTTCTAGTGTTGACGCCTGAATGGACATTAATCACATTCTTAAGCCTCCATGGATACTTGTCTTGATCTCCTTAACCTCCCTTCACTATAAATAGCATCCTTTGATCACCATTTTCATCACACCAACTCAAAACACAAACAAAGTCTTGTGTGAGTTCTCTAGTTCCTAATTTGCAAGCCCCTCTTGATCTTTTGAAGGAATCCTTTGAAGTTATCCTAAGTAGTAGTAAGTTTCCTTCCTTTAGCTCTTTCAATAAACAAATAGTTTCGTAACTTATTTCCGTCTGAACCCGTATTTTTACGCATAATAAAACTACCAATGGGAACACATAAGTGTTTTTCCTGTTTTGGACAGATTCTGTATTTTCACTTTGAACAACCATAACTTAGTCAAAACTTAACCAAATAAAGAAAAATCTTATGCCATGATTAAGTACTTCGAAATACCATTCCAACGATGTATAATACACTTAAAAACACTTCTATTTGGACCCTCAACCATTTAAAACCAAACTGAAGTAAAAAACTGAACGATCTGTAAAGATCCGCGGTTTTGACCATTTTTCGGGTTCCAAACAGAAATATTTTCTAAACGAAAGTTGTAAAGCATATTATGATTTAGTATACTAGAAACTTTCATAATTTTTCGATGTTATTTACTATTTCTAAAACGTAAAAAAAAAATAACACAAAAGGCGATCAAAAATTATATTTTCTAAAACTAAACAAATTACAATTTGCTAAGCGTTCTTTTAACTTATACCATCTACAAACATCATCACAACAAAACGTCAACGAATCCTTGTAATCTTAGATAACCTTGACAACACACAAACACATCACCAAGACACCAAGGTGAGTATATAGTTCCCCTTTTTCTTAAACTTTTGGGGTTAAACATATGCTTACTTATAAAACAATATTTTTATGACTATATGTTCCTAAATGCTTTGTATGAAACTTGTTTGGATAACTCCTTGCGTTGCATACATTAACTTTGAACAAGCCGATCGGTAGTATATTGTCGCATTACAAGTGTGACGAGCCATCCCCCATGCATTGACTTTCCCATGGTACATGGGATGTATCTTGTGAGATGATAGAATCCGTGCGTATATGTCAACGTTAGGCTTGAATGCACCGCTATTAGTTACCATACAGTGTTAAATGCAAATTGCTATAGTTATTGTATATTGCCATCACAAAACCTTTTACTATTAAAAACAACGGATTGCAATATAAAACACTTTGCCATGTTCTTGTCCATAAAACCTATTTTAATCACCAACTCTTGTAACTAGACAACGTATTGCAATACCAAACTTTTTGCCTTTTTATGGCCACAAAACCTATGTAGCTCACCAACTTTTTAGTTGACCCTGTATTTTTCGCATATGTGTAACACCCCGAAAATACAAATTTTTATATTTAAAACTTTAATGTTGGTGATAAACAAAATAAACTAACAAGGAATAAATAACCTAGTTGGTTAGTTGTCTTGTAGTAATAAAGAAATTGGTTAAAATAACACTCTATGCAACTTGGTAAAGTATAGGGACCAAAGGTGACAATTTTAAAACAAGTTTTAATTAAATAAAACATTCAACACCAGAACACACACTCTAAGTGTGTGTTCTGGTCGAATTCTCCAGAGAAGCCAGGGGCTCTCAACTTCAAACCCTAACTAGCTCAAAATTGATCAAATTGAAAGGCCAAATCAGTCCCAAATCGATATCCAAACATAAATTAGTGATCATCTCAGTGAAGTGATCATAAGGTATGTCAAAATTTACAATTTGGTTTCATCTCAACTTCTTGATGATTTGTGAAATTGAAATCTGAATTTGATTAGTTGATGTTTGGATGAAATTAGGGATGAAAATATGTCTAGGAGTAAACCCTAGTCAATAAACTTGCTGAATTAGTGTTTAAATTATGAAGTTCGTGATCATCCATTATATGTGATTAATGGGTTTTGTAGAAACATGATGAACACTAGGATCATGATTATTAAACTATTGTTATTTGAACTCTATGGAGTTAATCTTGACATTGAACCATGAATTAGATGATTATTTAGTAAAAACTGTTGAAATTAGCAAGATAAATAGTCAAGGGGTTTGATTGTTACTTTTATAAAATTATGCTTATTAGGTGTTCGATATAATGCCTAAAAGAAAACAAAATGCTGAAAATTCGGACAAAAACGCATGTTTGAATGAAGTGATGAATTATGCGATGAATTATGCGTGATGTGTTGTTATTGGAGTTCTAAACGGGATATTGGTTGAACTCTATAGGAAAAAAGATCGAATCTTCGAGCGGACAAGCTGGAGCGGATACGCGCTTGAAGGGAACGCTCTAAGGTACGTAACTGCGGTTTCGTTACATTATGTTTGATCATGTATTTTGTTAATCGACTTTATGTTAGAATGTTAGTAAACTTGATAAATAGATGAGGTGACGAAGTTCACTTGATAAACAAACGGGTCAAATGTTGGTTAAAATAAGTTTGGTGTGTCGTAAAGTGGTGGTTTCCATTAGACAACCAAACGGGTCCAATATCGGGTGAATTGGTAGTGTTGAAGTGATTTTGATAGTCATTCGACGATTATGAATTATGAAAACGTAGTCCGTTGAACGGACGCGCCAAGAGCATGACTTTTCTTGAAAGAACTTAGGATATGGGTCAATAGAAAAGTATCATAACTTGTTGATTAGCAACAATGCTTTTGATTGAAATCGTTCATAACAAGCATGACATATCGTGTGCATAGGTTTTGGGTATGGTAGTGAACACCAATGTTGACACCAATGTAAGGTTTGACATATAACCAAACGGGTCGAATAAATAAAAGGGAAAGAGGTAATCTGCCTATAAACAATATTTTATGCATGTAATGATAATAAACGGGTCCGTAATTAAATTACGGATGCGTAGGAAAAAGAATCCCGAAAAACGGACTTGTAGAACAAAAGTTATGGCCATTCAAAGTTTGATTTTTGGAAAAATTGGAGCTGGGCGAATATGCAGGTCCAGGGAGTGGACCTGCTGGAAAATCGACTCCCCCCGGCACACGACGGGGAGCATTGGACCTCGCGTGACACGCGGGGCATCTCGAGGCCCGCGAACGGTTTAAAGAAGTCTCTCGCGTGGCGCGAGAGACCTAGTTCCGAAATTTTATTTTGTTTTCATTTGTTTTGATATTAGAACTTGGTTATACTTGTTTATATATTATCAAAACTAACTTTTAAGTTGGTTTTGATGTTAGGTGAAGTAGGTGATAATCCGGATGGCGATCAAGCAATTGGCGAGAACCGAACACAATACTTTTGAAGCTTCCGCATGAATATATTTTGTTTTAGTTGAATATGGAACTTGTAACTTTTGATGCCACATTATGTATGTTCTAAACTAGTAGGGATGTAAATCCTAAATACTTTAAATCATGTATGAACCTTAATCTTAACAAAGTTTTTCTTAGTTCGTATTTTTATCAAAGAAATACATAATTAGTTTTTAAATCCATGTTAATTTAAATCGGGTCTTACAAGTTGGTAATCAGAGCTCAAGGTTGTTGACAATGTGTTCGGTTCAAAGCTTGATCAAACATCCGGTAAGAATTTGTTACTCTAGTAGATTTTATTTAAACATTAGAAGAGAGTTTTATTTGATGAGCATGGGAAGGGTGCGTAATACACTCAAACCCAGAAAGTGCACCAAATGAGAATGCTCTAAGCAAGTTGCGAACTTGACAAAACCAAAGTGAATGAAATATATGTTATAGAATGAAATGTTTAATAATTAGTATAAACATTTCAGTTTCAAGATGGCCGATGGAGGTAACAATGATGCTGTCACACCCCCAAAATACCACCTAGGGAGTGTCCCTACTAGGCGTGTGACGTACCAACAACGAGCCACTAATTACATTGAACCCATTCAAGTTTATAAATAAAATCCTCAATTATTAATGAAAAATACCATCAACAAGTTTAAATGAAATCATCATGTTCAGCGGAAGTAAATAGTAAACAAAGGTTAAACAATTTCAAAACCAATGTATAGTATCAAGAAATCAATCACATGAATCCCTCCAATCGACCCATGATCACTCCAGCTACTCCAGACAGCAAGTTCCAAATCCAAGAAATCTAACGACCTGCGAGCATGCAACAAGTGTATCAGACAACGCTGGTGAGTTCATAGTTTTACGAAAACGTTGGTTACCAAGTGTTTAGTTAATCCATTGAATTTAATGTTGATAATATCCCGAATACAAGACGGCTCTTGATTTACATTGCCCTTTCTCCAATGCTCCTATCACAGCATTGGTCATGACTAGGTCATTAGTTCACACCCGTCCTCTCAGGTACGGGGTGAGGGTGCCAAACCTAAGTAGCGCTACCAACTAATACCCTGTTACCTCTCAGGTAACAAACAACAAGGAGGGACTTTAAAGGTGATAGGACGAGTATATTATCCAACATTCCAGATTTACCACAAGTCGTATTCCTCTCAGGAATACCCAATTGATTTACCCAAACCCATCCCTCTCAGGGATGCCCAATGACTGTCCCAACCACCGGGACGCATGCTCAAGAGGAATGAACTCACCTTTGGTTTGCTCGGTAAGATTAATTACTTTGTTTATCAGTTGAACAACCACGCCCTAAAAGGGTTACCGATAACAATCATTCTTATGCACATAAATCACGCGTTCTATACTCACATTACACAGGTAACATATGGGTATTACACATAACGACATGCCAATCGTAACAAGGAATTGTGCTATATGCCAAACATAACATCCATTGTGATACTTGATTTTTGTATAGCATGCTATCATATAATACGTGTCTTAGATCCCTACATAGTTAATTCATATGACTTTATTTCCAATACAAGTTGTCATGCACAACATCTATCATATAACAATGCTTAGGCTATTTTAAGGACCAACGTCATCGGCCTAATTCAATCCTACAGCCCATAAGGAAAATGTAGTCCACTAGAAGTGTGCACCCTTTACCCGGTCTGACCCGAATGTACCAACCCAAACCAAATAGCACTCCATTCCCACCCGAGAAACCTCAGCCGGCGTGCGGCCCAACTCAAACACATGACCCAATTATCGCCGGCCCAATACCTGTGCCGCTGAAGCTGATTTCACAGCCCACACGCACCTGCTCGGCCCATCTTTTGTGCGGCCCACTTGCGAGCCCAAGTGCATAATGTTTTTCTAAATTAGTTCAAAAGCCCGTTGCCCAGTTTCCAAAACACAACCCTATCTCATTATTTGTTTAATTATCTAAACATTATCACCAATGAAAACTAGGTTTTTGCATGAACTCTAATAACCCACAACTGTTTGTATGCTACTATATTAAGTTTCATCATCACCATGCTTCTTCAAATCAATAATTAGTTTAACTATATAAACAACTCTTGTATAGACATCACCAATAATCATGCGATCTGACCAAGAATATTGTATCATGCAAACCACCGAACCCTATTATCATGCATTACGGATTTTCATACAATATCATTCAATTACGCAAGGTTTTTCTAAATCATGCAACATGCTAATCTAATTCTTTAATCCACACAGACTCTAATCACGTAACCAAGGTGTACAAGCAATCAGAATAAACATATTAGAAAACCAAGATTCTATAAACTAACCAGGTGATGTATAGAGCTAGGCACAAAGAACGATCTCTCAAAGAAAGGGACTTCGACAGGGGGGGGGGGTCTCCAGTCGCCAATTACCGAACCAAGGGAATGTGCTAGGGTTTTTGTTTCTTGTTATTCGTAAAAAGTGCACGGAAAACAAATACATATATTAAGTCGGATCAAGTGGGCTGCCGAACCCACTTGTGTTTATATCACTTGTTTGGGCTTTTAAGGAACTGGGCCGGAGTATAACAACTCTAAGGTGAGCCGGTTTTAGCAAACTCAGGTCCATAACATGAAGTGTGGGCCGGGGGTATAGGAACAAGGATGTTTAAGAGAGATGTGTTGTAACCAAGGAGGGTGTGTGTGTGTGGCCCAAACATGCGTGTGGCCCAATGCAAAAATTATACACATATAAAAGTCTAACTACACACTCAACCGCACGCGATTACATTTACCTATAACAAGTTTAACACGGTTATGAATATGAACGACGAATAATGAAGATCAGAATTACAAGACTAACCTTGGGAGTTCGTGTTGTCACATCATCCCCAACTTGAAAGAAATTTCGTCCTGAAATTTGACAAGTAAGCACAGTGTAGGATCGTTTGCACGACCAAAATGAGTCGTTCAGAAGAGTTCTAATCAATACGAGAGGCGGAAACAAACGTATCGACTTTGAATCAGCTTGATTTACACTCTAATTGTCTTGTTTATTGATATACATGATTACAGATCAAATAACACGTCAGCAGCACTTCGGCTCTGGAATCCGGAACTGTTACAAATGAATTCAAAGATCAGGTATTTAGAAGGAAGGCATTTCGTACGAAATGGATAAGATCCATTTCGTGCGAAATGGCTCTTGCCATTTCGTGCGGAATGGTCTAACATCTTCAAAACCCTATCAACTAGCCTACCGAGCTCCATTCTATCTAATCTAGACACAAGACTCGATATAAGACGAAGTCGACAGACATATGCACCAACAGACTCCCCCTTGGATGTCGACGAGTCTTCAGTATAAATCTTCAGTAAGTCGAGTCTTCAATCTTTATCAGTCTTCTTGCTCTCTCCAAAGTATCTGACAGTGTAAGCTTCCTTTGATCTTTCTCTTCTTATCTCTCTTTTCCAGGATCTCAAACTGGCTCTCAATCATTCAAACTCCCCCTTGAATGTTGATCTAGTCTTCAAACTTTTTTTTTCTCGGAATCTTAATCCTGGTTCTATCTTCTCTTGATCAGATCTCTTGATTCTTTAAGTTTTTCAGTATCAGCAACTTGCGAGAACCTCAGGATCGAACTTGGCTCTAGACTTTTCAGACTCCCCTTTGCTAGCAGACTCCCCCTTAAGTTGTTCCGGGATCGCAATCTGACATAGCTTTTATTCTAGGATCGAAACCTGGCTCAAACTCTGCTCAGGTTTAGACACGGGGATCCTCACAAGTTCAAAATGTCTCCTGGCTCTTCATAGCAACAAGAGCAGCAACCTGGCGTCCTGCACAAAAACTCTACCCAAACAATAAATTTCTCAAATTTTAGAATTTTACAAATTTAGAATCTCTACTTAAACACTTGTAAGAATACCATTCAAAATATGATTTCAATTTAATGAACCAGTTAATCTTTTTCAAAATCAAATCTCATTTCATACACACTCTCCCAACCTGTTGTCGTCATGTCTAGCACTCGGAATTTTGAAAATCAGCTTTCCAACATCAGTTGTCGAAAATCTTTTTGTATTTTTCAAAATTTTATGCTAAAACACACTGAAAATCTTTTTGGATTTTGTTTTTAATGAAATGCAGAAAAGAAATATTTACAAACAATATTTTTGTGAGTTTGCGTAAGAGGATCATATCAGTTTTTGAGATAAATCTCTAGCACCGTTGAACTTTAAACACTTTAAGTTCTAAACGATTCACATAGATTGACGATATTGTTGTCCTCTTAAACTCAATCTAAAAACTTTCAAAATGCTTACCGATACGTTAAGATGTATTAATTTTGCACAAAAATCTTATGGACCCCACGATCTCAGCATATCCCCTCATCATGCAATACACTGACTCAAGTAATGCCTTTAAACTTTCATCAACTGTGATATGTACGAAAACAAAGTAGAATGTTTAAACATTAGCAATCAGGTCGATCTTTCGATACGCAGAGAAAGTCCAATGTTTAAACAAAATAAGAAATAAAAGCAAGTTGAAAATGTTTAGATCTTAACCACCAGTTCGATATTCACATATACGCAGAGGTGATCCAAGATTTAAACGAAACACCAAGAAAAATAAAGCAGAATGTTTAGGCACTAACATCCAGGTCGATACTCACGTATACGCAGAGAATGTCCAATGCTTAAACAAAATAAAGAAATCAAACAAGTTTAATTTTTTGCAAAATGAAATGCACAATCACATTGACTTTTTTAGAAAGTTGTGAAAGCTCACAAACTGACCGGTTTTTATGCTCTTTTAGCATTCAGCGAATACTGAGTAGGTACACAGTCACAAAGGATAAAACTAAGTACTATGCTTTCAACCGCGTTTCCCACTAGAACTAGGCTTTTTCATTTAAGTTTGTATCGTTATCGCAAATCTACTAGTCTAGCTGAGCCTATCGTCACAACTTTAGTGAGACCGTTTATCACATTTTAACTTTCCATTTCTTTAGCGTGCTGTGATAGTCAACTGATGTACTATCATTTCCTCTTTTTCACAACAAAACTCATTTTTGATTTTATCATGTTTTTGGCTTTTTCAAATGTTTTTGGATTTTCAGAAATTTTCAAATGTTTTTGGATTTTTAGAAAATCTTACTCCCCCTAAAATTCAAAACCATTTAAAGAAAAATTTGACAACCCGATGTGAATTGCTTCAATTCGCCATCCACTTATCATAAAACAATCAGAACTCCCCCTGTCAACAAACTTATTTTCCCATTGTGATTTCAAAACACTTAAGTTTGTTTTAATCAAATACTTTTTCCAGAAAAATAGTTTGTGGGGTTTCATCACTTTGTTTTCTCAACCACATGTAAGAAAGTTAAATCAAGTTCAACTTAATGACCTTGATTAACCACTTGTAGGTACTTCTCACAATACCACTTGAAAATTTTAACACTTGTAGATTTTTTACAAAAACATTTTCAAGAATGATAATACCACTTATAGGTCGAAATTTCACAGATGTGAATTTCTCAAGAAACATGCCGATTCATGCTCCACGATTACCAACTTGGAAGCTCCGGCAAGTCAGGATTTTAAGTAGAGAACGATGTCACCCAAGCCTGACCAGTCTTGGGTGATTATGAGTCATCTTCACTCCACCATATTTTTTATTTATAAAATTCTTTTGCTCCTTTCACCTTCCCGTCGACCATTTTCCCAAAAATATATTTCACTTTTCCATTAAATGTTTTTTCAACATCAAATTCTTCCTTACCAGAGAAGAATTGATCTGAAATCTCAATCTTACCAACTTTCAACTTCAAGTTTTCTTTTGACAATGGCGGAAAGTTTTCATCGTTTATTTCTGGAACAGAATTCTTCTCATTTTTCACAGCAAATGACTCCTCTGACTTTGACGAGTCAGATTCATTGTCAGAACTAATTTCAGATTTAACAACCCATTTTTGTTTGTTCAAATCGACTCTTCTTTTGTAAAAACGTTTTGAACTTTCACCAACTTCGAAATTTGAATTTTTGAACACTTTGAATTTTTCTGTTGGTTGTTCTGTTTTATCAACACATTTCTTTTTCAAATCTGAGTTAGAAGTAACTCTCTATTTTGTATAAATGGACTTGGAGCAATTCCAAGCAATATGTCCAACTTTTTGGCATTTGAAACAAGTTCTTCTTTCAATTCTCGGTTCAGATTCCTTCATCACAGTGTTTTGTTTTTCTGCGAAAAACTCTTTATTTGACCGTTTTCTGAACTGCTTCTCCTTTTCTTCTTTAGAACTTGTACCTGAAACAAATTTAGTTGTTGATTTATAAGTTTTCTGATTTTTATAATTTTCTGGGGAAATGAAACCTAATCCTTTTTTTTGAAATTACTGTTGTGGTTTGATTTTTTTTGAAAATCAGAACCAGAACTATAACCTTTTTTCCTGTTCAATCTTTGTTGAACCCTTGAAGTGTACTTTTTAGGTTTTTCATTAAGATTTACATCTTTTATTTCAGAAATATTAATTTCCGTTAATTTGAAAACCTGTTTGATCATTTTAGTTTTGACACTTCTTATTGGAAATTCTTCATCAGAATATAATTTGTCTGAATCATTCAAAGTATTTGCTACTTTAAATGTTTCGTCTTTCAAATTATTTTTCGACATCAGAAATTCTTTATTGTAAACCCGTTTGACCAGTGAACTTGGACTCTTGTCTGATGAACTCGAACCTTCAGATTTAGACTCTGACTTTGACTCTTCATCCATATCCAACACCTGATCGACCACTTTCTTTAATAACTCCGACTCATGATCAGTGTCAGGCGCTGTGAATGTGACGTTAATGTTGTCTGGTAACTCATCAATGGTTTCAGACTTTAACTTTATGTTGACTGCCTTTTTTAATCGTTCCTCATTTGGCTTTCTGGGAGAATAACTTTCCCAGATCGGAGACAGACACTTGTTATACTTGACACTTTGTTTCTTACCAGTATCCGTATCTTCCGTCTTTTTATCTTGAAAAGCTTCAAGACCTGCAACAGTAGGATAAACTCTATCAATCAAATAATCACAAGTTGTATAACTCAGCAGTAATCGTTTGATTCTTTCATTTTCAATCTTTTCGAGTTCCAAATCCTGCTTCAGCTTAGCACAATCTTCAATATACTCATTGATGACCTTCTGCTTTGTCATTAATGTTGAACTCATCATCGTTTGAGTAGCTCCCATTTCTAGGTTTGTCTTGTTCAAATTATCAACCGTTCTGTTCAGCACATCATACGATTCTTTCACTTACTTCACATCAAACAACAATTTTTCTTTCAACTCTTCTAGTTCTCGATACTTCTTGTCTTTTTCTTCACAATGTTTGCAAGATTCCAAACATTTTAGACAAGGTTTCATGACTTTAACAATCTTTTCAACTTCGACGATTTTTTCAACTTCAACAATTTTTTCAACTTCAACAATTTTTTCCACCACCTTCTCAATCACCTTTTCAGTCATCGGTTCTTCATCAAAATCTATTTTTACCTCACACTCTTCATCTTCGACTTTCTCTGTCGAATTTTCTTCAACTTTTGCTTTTTCAGCTTCCATTTTTTCCTGTTCTTCATCAATCTTTCTTGCTTCCAATTCTCTCTTTAATCTAGCAGCCTTCTTCTCATTCAACATCTCGATTTTATCTGCAAAAAACAAATTAAAACTTTAAGTATCCAGACTTTTCTAGCTTTATTGATATACTCTTCTTCGTCATCGGTGTCTGCATCACATCCTAATTCCTTAAAAATCGGTGTTCTTTTTGGCTTAGATTTGACTGACTCTTCTTCCAAAATTTGAGCAACAAAAGCTGATTTTTCTAAGTATTCTTTATCTGGAATGTATTTATCCCAGCTAAATCCCTCTGCCATTCTTTCATCATCTTGATTTACAAGATAAGCTTTCTTCTTATCTTCAATAGCACGGGATGATGAAGATTGTTGAGCAATCTGATGATAAATTGATTTTCGATGATAATCATTGTTTCCAAACGGATCTTGTCTTCCGTTTGCTTCTCTGTTTGTACATTCTCGTTTAAAATGTCCCTTTTCTCGGCATCGAAAATACGTAACCTTTGATTTGTCAAACCCTAACGGAGATATAGCAACATCACGAAGATCATCTCTACCGGTGATTTGTGTAAATTTTTCTGCTCTTCTTACAGCACTTGCTAAACACCACTTGATGTCCATCAACTCAAGTTCCTTAAAATCAATCTGGTCATAATCCTCTTTGGTGAGCATCGGATTTCCAATTCGTCCAGCAACTAAGCTTTCATACGACTCTAACATAGTAACAAGTGATGCCATGTGTTGCTTAGCTATTTCTGGAGAGAGATTTTGACCATTTTGTATATTCAATGTAACATTGCATTGCATTGCAGATTTGTTGAATTCTGTTGTCCAGAACTTGGTGTTGAGAAATTTGGATCAAAATTTGAATAGGATGAAGAAAATCCACCACTCTGAGTTGTTGTGCTAACATTTGTTCCAGAAGAACCATCAGCACTGAAAGCAGTCTTAATCTTCGGACTCAGAGTAGTCTCAAATTTGTTTCCTCTATAGTATAGACTAACATCTTGTTGAGCATTTGGATTATTCATGATAGCAGTTTTCTGAATATCCAATTCATGTTCTTTAATCTTCTGAATGAACTTACTCAAATTCATACTTTCAGATTTTCTCATATGTTTCAAAATCAACAAATATGTTCCCCATTTATGATGTGGTAGCGCATCAGATAGCTTATCAACCCATTCATCATCTACTTTCTTGATTTCCAACCTTCTCATTTCCTGGACAAGATGACAATATCTATCGATAGTCGTTTTTGTTGATTCACCTTCAAACGCTGTAAACATATCAAATGATTTCTTTAGTAATGCACATTTATTTTTTTTATCATATCAGCACTTCCCTTAAACTTGTTAATCAACGCCAACCAAATGGATCTAGCAGTTTCCTCATGTTGAAGCAACACGAAAATATCTTCTTTTACTGATTGTTGAAGAAGACTAATCATCATTTTTTCACTGGTGTATTTCAATTTCTCAACCGCTGAATAGTGACTTAAAGCTTTTTCAATCCCACGTTCATCTTTTGGTTTAACGTAATCTACATCTAACGAACACCATGCATCAAACTTATAAGCTTGCACCCAGTTTTCAAAAGATTTTGCCATCCTTTAAAATCTTCGATGTACATAAGCTTTGGAAGCTTTTGAGACATTCCCATTTCATTTTCGATTTCAATTGTTTCTGCAGTTGTGACTGGAGCAGCTGGAGCAGTAGCAAACACATTATAAAACTCTTCCTCCATGTTTTAGGAAAAAAATTTCACAAGTTCACAAAATTCAAGCGAAATGTAAGTTCAAACGAAATGTTGATCCAAGCGAAATGACTTTGGTACGAAATGGCCCTTTGGTGCGAAATGGAAATAACGTTCAAATGAAATGACACTTTCACGCGAAGTGGCAACTTTCAAGCGGAATGGGTCCAAACCGTGCGAAATGAAGGTCTCAAGGTACAATTCGTGCGAAATGAAAATCTGATTCACACGAAATGGACTATTTCGTGTGAAATGGAAGTTCTTTTCAAACGAAATGGCAATTTCAAGCGAAATGGAAGTTCATTTCGTGTGAAATCATGCTGATGTCATCCAATCGGTCGGTTTTTGACAAAATTGATCAACTTTTAGTCCGATTTTAGGTCTGATTCTTTCAAGAATTGTTTAAAACAGTGTTTCGCTTGTTATATGTGAAATTCAATCCATTTTATTCATAAAATCTTGTTAACTTTGAAAAAGAAGATGTAGAAAACAGAATTTTGATGAAATCAAGCTGAATCGGTAAGAACTCTTCCTCCTGAGCTCTGATACCACTTGTAGGATCGTTTGCACGACCAAAATGAGTCGTTCAAAAGAGTTCTAATCAATACGAGAGGCGGAAACAAACGTATCGACTTTGAATCAGCTTGATTTACACTCTAATTGTCTTGTTTATTGATATAACATGATTACAGATCAAATGACACGTCAGCAGCACTTCGGCTCTGGAATCCAGAACTGTTACAATTGAATTCAAAGCTCAGGTATTTATAGGGAAGGCATTTCATATGAAATGGACAAGATCCATTTCGTGCGAAATGGACAATGTCCATTTCGTGCGAGATGGGAATGATTTCACACGAAATGACCTATTTTGTGCGAAATGGTGCTCTTGCCATTTCGTGCGGAATGGTCTAACATCTTCAAAACCCTATCAACTAGCCTACCGAGCTCCATTCTATCTAATCTAGACACAAGACTCGATACAAGACGAAGTCGACAGACATATGCACCAACACACAGAGAAGTGAATTGATAAATCAAGATGGTTGCAGATTTTCCCCAGGTGCCACATCATCCCCAACTTGAAGAGGAATTTCATCCCGAAATTCACCAGTGCCATTAGATTGGTCATCAGGAAAAAGTTGAGGATACTTGAGCTTCATCTGATCCTCACACTCCCACTTGAACTCCGGTCCACGTCTTGAGTTCCAACGAACTCTCACAATCGGGATACAACTATGTTTATGCACTTTTACCTCCCGGTCCATGATCTCTATAGGTTCTTCGACAAACTGTAACTTGTCGTCAATCTTGAGCTCTTGAAACGGCACAATCAGTGTTTCCTCGGAGAAACGCTTCTGTAATCGCGAAACATGAAAGACATCATGAATGTTACTCAGCTCAGCAGGTAACTTAAGTTTGTAGGTTATGCTACCGATTCTTCCCAGATTGTTGAATGGTCCATCATGACATCAGTTAAGCTCACCACGCTTCCCAAGCGTTCCACACCCTCCCAGGGTGAGACTTTCAACATGATATGATCGCCTACAGTGATCTTCTAGTGTTTCCCAAGTTTATCAGCTTTCCCGACTGTCACGCGTTGCCGCCAGTCGACTCCCGATCCAAACAACCCTCCCAAGAGTTTCGAGTACCAATCCTGGACCAGTAATTAAGTTATCAACCATCTCAGTCTAACAAGATGGTTGGCATTATCGTCTATGTACTGCCTCAACAGAGTTGTCTGGTTACCAAAATGATAACTGCCGCAATAGTACTCAACCATAGATAAGAGTCCTTCAAATTTGCACCAAAGCCAGTCACACACATGCTCGCAGCATGTCTTCGAGTGCCAGGAGAGTTCGTTTACTCTGACCGTTTGTCCAACGGTGATAAGCAATGCTCTGGTCCTGACGTGAGCCAAGGGTGTTGTGTATTGCCTGACATAGATCATGCATAGGTCAAATTCAGAGGTAACAGGAGTTGGCACCTCATGCCTAAAAGCCGCCTCTCTCAGAGGAACATTCACAACTGTGAAGACCCGTCAGTTTTCTTGATTGCAAGAAAGTGTGCTGGTAACGTGTGTCCATCAGCGATCACCCAGGTGATAATGTTTCCGTTTCGAGTTGTAAGTAGACCAGTGACAAAATCCATGGCAGTCTATTCTCATTTCCATATATGTGTTTCTGGTTGCTAATATGCCACCTTGACATCCCCACAAGTCAAACATCGTTCCCATGCGTTGCTATGTGGGCCTTCAGGCTAGGTCACCCGTACATGGTCTTCAGGTTTTAATACATCCTATCAAAACTCAGATGAATATGATATCGAGACCCGTGTGCTTCGCCTGCACCAGTTCCCTAAGGTTGCTGTATAGTGAGGTCCATATTTGTTCCATGAAGTAGCAAATATCGTCCGACCTGCCAAAGGTTGCTTCCCCATGCCCCGCATGGGTCAATCTTGAGAACTCTCTTCCTTCAGTTCCTCAGTTTGAACAAGGCGAGTCTGATCATGTATGTTAGAGTCGATAGCGAGCTGCAAAGTTCGTGCACGTCCAGGTTTCACGATCGTATTCATTCAAAAGCTCCATCCAGCGTTGCCACCACATGTTTAGCTCTCTTGAAACAAGGGTACACGGGAGGCCCTTGTGATCGGTCTAAGTGGTGCATTCGGTAACTTCCAAGTAATGCCTCCAAATTTAAATTCAAAGACTATGGCTTCCACCGCAGGTCGTGACTCATGCAGTTCTTCCTGTAAGTCCACCACGTGGGCCATCTCCTTCTCGTGTTGCATCGATGTGTAACCGGGACTCTGATTCGAACCATCATAGTATACCACTAGATCAGCCATACCCTCGGGTAAAGACGATACTCAGTACATTGTGGTGTTGAGTTTCAAAAGCTTGAAGAGACGTTCTCCTGTTCCGTCTCCCATGGATACACAGCACACTGTTGTGTTAAAGAGGTTAGAGCTGCACAATCTTTGAAAATCCTGCGATGAATCTGCGATTGTATCTTGTGAAACCAAGGGTTTGCCGTACCCCCAAAGTTATCCTTGGTGTCGATCAGTTTCTAACAGAATGGATATTAGTGAGATCCATGTGTATTCCCTCTTCGTTGGCATCGTGACCAAAAAGAGTATGTACCTCTTGAATCCAGAAGTTACTCCTAACGAGACTTCGCGTGTAGTGGCTCCTCCCTCGGGAGCTCTAAGATAGGGTGCAAATGCTGCCCATGGTGTTCCTTTCTCCTGGAAATGATTCAAGACGTCCTCAATAAACATGGTCGATTCATGTGATCCATAAAGCTGTTGGTGTGTTGTTTATCCCAAATGGTCATGGAATAATTCCTCCTGTGTCCCCTAGGAATGGCCGCGTTGCATTTAATACACCGTTTTTAGGAACATCCTCCCATTGGACTTCCATCTGATGTTAGTTCGTTCGTTAATCAATCTTCGAATAGGGGCTTGACCCTTACAACTGGTCAACAGGTTTTCAATACATGATCGAGACAAACGGTTCTGGACTGTCACCTTGATGAGTTCTCAATAGTCAGTACACATTTGAAAAGGCCCATCTTCCCTAATATAACCGGGGCTCCCCCAAAGCGAAGAACTAGGTCCAACAAAACTCCTGTCCAACAGTTCCTGTAATTGATTTGACAGTTCTTGCGATCCTCCTGGCGCAAAACGGTGGAGAGTACGAGTAATCAGGGCTGCCTCTGGTGTGAGATCAAACTGAGATTCCGCCTAACAGTTGTAAAGTAAACCTAAAAGTTCCTTGGGTAGTACACCCGGAGAATCTTGAACAATTGGTGGATCCTCGATCCCCTTTTCCTTAGCTTCACGTCAGTAACGGTTGTTATCGTAGCAGGGTAATCCCTCCATAGACACTTCTTTGTTGGTACACAATGTCTATCGCCTACGTCATCAGTCTAGGTCGTGTCAAGTATATGTATTAGATTGAAAAATGTAAGTTTTATATGTATATGGACCAGTTCGCACGAACTGAGGTTTGTTAAGTCAGGTCGCACGAACTGGGGGATGTCAGTTCGTGCGAACTGGGTGTGTTACCTCGTGCGAACTGGTTGGCCTATAAATAGGTCTGCTGTGTTTTTCATTTGTAATTTCTGGAGATTTCTGTCATGAAGTGCCGTCAAAATTCTCTCTGTACGAAAACGTTTATAATCAATGGAAAACGTGTTTAAAGTGACTTTCTACTCTTCTACTCCTATTCTAACACTGATTGACGGTTTCTAGTCTGATTTCGCCTTTCTAGAGACTAAGATTTGACTCAGTTTGACTCGTATTGATCGAATCTCGATCCTAGAAGTGGTATCAGAGCTCAGGATGAGTCAAATTTGTTGATATCAATGTTTTGAATGGTTTAGAACTTCATACTTCTACTCTTTCTTGGATTTTTGGACGATTTCATGGATAAAATGGACTGATTTTTGGATATTGTGTGTAAAACACCATTTTAAACAATCCTACAAAGTTTCAGTCCATAATTCGAACTAAAACTGATCTAAAAGTGCCAAAAATGTCAGATCGTGTGAAAAAGATGCTCAGATCGTGTGAAATGGACCAGGTCATTTGAGTTTTTGCCAAATCGTGTGAAAAATCTTATCCAGCTCGCACGAGTTGGATCAGATCGTTTGAAACTTTGTCACTTCGCACGACTTGAGTAATCAGTTCGCACGAACTGATAGTTTTAAACAGAAATTTTGTCACTTTGCACGGATTGGAGGTCCAGGTCGTTTAAAACCATCTAGTTCGTTTGAAAAGTTCAGTTTGTTTGCAATCCAGGTCGCTTGAAACATTTCAGTTCGTTTGAAACCACTTCGTTTGAAAGTCCAGAAAGTGTGAAAGTCAGTTCGCTTGAAAGTCAAAATTTTCAAAACTTAAAAATTTTTCGAAACATTTTTCAAAGTATAAAATGGACAACCAAGAGTTTTACAATGCGTTTTTTGGAGGAGGTATGACGGTTCAAACTCCAGCCAGTATAGCATAGAATGTGAACATGGAGAACGAACTCGGAACCATGCAAAAACCACCAAAACTGCTTAACATTGAAGATTATTCAGGGTGGCAAGAGAGATTTCGCACATGGGTTCAGGCAAATCACCTCGAATGTTGGTTGAAAGTTGAAACGAAATATGTAGTTCCTGTGAATGATGCTGGTATTCCGAAAACACTTAACTCGTTAACTCCAGCTGAAGCAGAAAGCTTTAAAGCCGAGAAGAAGATGGTCAGTATATTGCAACAGGCAATTAAGGAAGATATTTTGGTACTGTTACAGCATCAGAATGACGCTCAATCTATTTGGAACTCTCTTAAAGTCAAATTTCTTAGAAGTGCTGCAATGATCAAAAGCAAAAAGGCACTACTGAAAAAAGTATTCGACATTTTTACTGCTATCAGTGGAGAAACAACGAAAGAATTGATTGAGAGGTATTGTCACTTGGTAGTGGAGATGAAGCGTTTAGGTATAGATAAAACAGACGAAGAGTTGGTTGATAAGTTGGCTGACGCATTACCACAAGAAGTGTGGGGTACGTTCTTAATGGTTTTAAAGAACAACTTGGAATACGTGGGTTTCAATTTGAGTACGTTTATCGAGAGAATTGAAGCTCAAGAGCTTGAAATGCGGAAGATGAGTAAAATGAAATCTGCAAACGTACAGCAAGACGTTCAGCTTTACTACAAAGGAAGTTCATCTGCCACATCTGCTCCGAGTCCAAAGATTCAAACGACATTCAGTGCAAACTCTTCATCTGGAACACCTCAAAGCACTTCTAACAACAACTTTTCACCATTTCCAAATTACGAACCGAATCCTAAGGTTTAGAATGTTCAAGAACAAGTTTCTTCTCAAAGTTCTTCAAGTTCGAACAATCAGAGTTATAGTCATGGGATACTGTGCAATATCGCTGTTAACATAAAAAACGGTCAAGATTTTAACGAGACAGCCGCAAAGCAGCATATAGCACTTCTAGCTTCCGTACTTAAGTCTTACGAGAGTCTAGTAGCCGGACGAATTGGTAACCCAGACATGACAAAAGAAGACTATGATCAGATTGATCCTGAGGAACTAGAACTCATCGACATCAAATGGGGTATGGCGAGCATCGTGAGAAGAGCTCAAAGGTTCATGGAAATTATCGGAAGAAGTAGTCTCGCAGGTCCTGATCCTAAACTTGGATTTGACAAATCGAAGGTGACATGCTTCAAGTGTAAAGAGAAGGGACACTTCAAGCGCGAATGTCCAAACAGAGAAGTTAACAACCACCAGAATCCATTCGCCAATGATTATTACCGACAGGCCATCTATCATAAAAACAATCAACAACCATTCAATGCACGACCTCAAATCGAGAACAGTCCGTCCAAACAAACAGAAAAAGCTCTTTTGGTGAATCAAGATGACGAAAAGATTCCAGAAGGTTTCAGTTGGGAAAAGTATGTTCCAGGAGGTGGTCTTGCAATGATGGCTGAGATTGTTGAGGAATGTGTTCCTGAAGTTGAAGAAGTTAGTGAAGTGATGACTGAAGAAAGTTTTGCTGAACTAGAAGAGGCAGCAGCAGCGGTCTACTATTATCAGTCTGAACAGGAGGTTATTACGAATGCATTTAAATCTATAATGCCTTCTAATGTGTTTGATTCTTTTGCAGGATTCTTTAGTGAACCGACTACGGGTTTTTGCCCACAGTATGAAGTTGAAAAAACTCCGGTTCAAGAGATCATTGATGTCTCAAAGGAAATGAATGAAGAGACTTTGAAGAAATAGCAGACAAAGCTCTTATGGTCAAGCTGCAAGAGGTAGAACAAACTAAAACACCTTCTGATAACAATGAGACCAAAGATGCAACTCAAGAGTCAATGTCAGTTGAAAAGGAGTAAAATGAGAAGTCCGAGTCCGATGAAAAATCAGAAAATATGAAGTCCGTGTCCGATGGCAAATTAGAAAATGTGAAGTCCGAATCCGGAGAGAAGTCTGAGTCTGAGTCCGGAGAGTTTGGTAAATCAGAAAGTAAAAATGACAAACAAGAAAAGGTTTTTGAAAAAGTTGATCCAATTCCTGAAACGCCATGCAAAAACTGTTTAAAACCATGCATGGATTGTCTTGAAAAAGACAAACAATTTCAAGATTTGAAAAAGTTTCATGACAAATTAAAATTTGATTTTAATGATGTTAAAGAAGCTTATGACACTTTGTCACGATCAATTAAAGCAATTCACACTGAGAATAAAGAAAATGATAAAATTGTCAGTTTTCTCAAAGCTACGGTCATGGATAAGCAAATATCGATAAACATGCATTTGGACACAATTGCATCTTTAAAGAAGGAACTTGAACTAATGTGCATTGAGACAGAAAGAGTCGACAAAAAGTTGATCAGTTATCTTTCATCGTCATATGTGATTGATCAGATCGTTCCTCAACAAGCTAATTTCAAAAATGTTCCACCCCCAATGTGGAATCATTATACTCAGAAATATCCAGAAGGGGTGGAAGAGGCATTAAATCTCAAATTGAGAACAGAAGAGAATGAGTTACCGGAAAACATAGATGTTACATTCTCTCCGTCTGACACTGACAACGAGTCACAACTGGTTAAAACTGTTGTAGACCAAGTGTTGGATGAAGAAAGTGATAACACTGGATTCAAAACGGTTAAAACTCATTCTGAGAATTCCAGTTCAGATTCTGAAGATGACGGAAACTTTCTTGATAAGTTTATCCCAAAGTCAGATAAAGTTTTGGATGACGATTCGATCATTGTGGTTTACACGATGACCGGAACTGACAAACTGTATACTTATTTTGAGTACCCGATTCAGAATGCAAACCTGGAAAAGGTTGAAAAGGTTTTTAAACTCGTGGAAATTGATATTTCAGAAGTTAACAACAACTCGTTTCCTTCAAAACCAAAAAAATCTTTTGTTAAACAACACCAGGGAAAGAAAAATGAAAGGGTGGGTAACGATGGTAATTACAAGAGACATGGTAATAACTACAAAAAGAAAGGTGTTGGTTTTGAGAAGAAAATGGCTAAGAAAGAGGTTAAGCCAAAAGAAAAATTGAGTGATGTGTTTGTGGCTGGTAACAACACAGAAGTCGAAAAGGATTATATCTTTAGTAAGCAAGCAATTGACGATTTTATTGTAGCCAAAAAGATAAGAGATGAGACCAACAGATCCACTTTTGTTGAATATGACAAAAGAATCTGTTATCGCTGAAATGAAATTGGTCACATGGCCAAACAATGTGTCAAAAAGATAATGAAACCAGTTTTCCAGAAACCAAAACCAAAAATTTCAAATGATGTTAAGGGAAAATCACCTATGGTATCTCCCGTGCGTATTCTTAAATGCGGTGAATCATTGAAGTCAGGGGACAAACCAAAATCAACTTTTGAAATTGGTGAATCATCAAAATCACAAAAGACTTTAAAGGTTTATCCTAAAACAAAGACTTTTCAAAGTCAATCATGGGTGGAGAAACCGAAACAATCTTTTGAAGAAAAGAAAATGGAAGAGGTTTTAAAATCTGAACCAAAATTTTTTGCCACCACTGATGAGAAAATTGAGTTTGAGTTAGACAAGTTGATTAAAGAATTTCCACCTATCAAGGAGGGAGCTCTAAATTCAAAACCAGAACCTGATGTTCCAAACGTTGTTTTCAACATTCCAAAAGTTGACATAGTAGCTCATGATATTGTCTTTGGTAGTGTACCAAATGTTGAAAAAATCTTGGGTATCGTTGTTTAAGTGAATGTTCTTTTGATGTGTGTAGGGGCTTCCAAGGTCTATCATTTCTAAATGGATAATGGATAGCGGCGCCTCACGGCACATGACTGGGATGTTAGCACTGCTATACGACGTCAAATCTGTAGGTCCCGGTTTTGACTCCGAAACGATTGTGAACCGATCGTGCGACGTGCGGAATCCGTGCACGAACGAGACCGAAACACACGAAACGTAATATAAACGTGATTCTTTGATAAATCTGAAATCGTACAAGAACCGTGAATCACCTTTCTCTCTCTACTTTCTCTCTCTAGCTTCTAAACTCTAAGATCACCAAATGAGCTCCAAACTAGCAAAAGTGTCAAAAGTTCCAAAAAGTTCTAAATCCTAACCCTAAGGATTCTATTTATAGGCACAAGGGATATAAGGAGGTTCTCCTTATTTACAATTATGCCACCTTGCCCTTTACTAACTAGATATTACAAAATAAGCCTAGAATTAATCTATTTCTGCTACGGTCTTGAGATGACGGAGGCGATAGACATATTGCACTAACAGACTCCCCCTTGGATATTGCCGCAGTCAATCTCAAACATTTAGTCAAACTCGTAGCGTCTGGTCTTTCTCTCTCTAGCTTGAACAGAATCCCCGTGGATCTGTCTTCAGCTTCAGCTTCTTTCTTTCAGTAGACTATTCAGGCTCCCCCTTTCGTCAAGCTTCCGTGCTTTGGGATCGACACCTGGTTTTCCGGTTACAAGCTCCTCTGGGATAGTTACTTGGCTCCTTGAGTGCACGCTCCCCCTTTCATTGAGCTCGTCTTCAGACTCCCCCTTAGACTCGGCTATCGGGATCGTAATCTGGAATACCATCTGCAAATCTCATACATTCATAAGTAAAACATTTTACAGTGAAAACATTTTCAGTTGTCCAGGTATCGTAACCTGGCTCTATAAAACTTTCTAAATTTCACTCCCCCTGTCAACAAACTTCATAGATTTGGCAGTATGTAAGAATCCAACCTCGAAAACTGACTCTTTATAACAGATTTTAACAATCTAAGAATCCAATTCCCTCACAGTTAATCATCCAAGTCCAACTTAATGACCTTGGAGATATCACAAACTGTTTTTGATTTTTGATTTTTTAAAAACTTTAAGTTTCAAATTAATGAACTTGTTTATTTTCAGAAACACAATCAGCATACTTAGATTTTGAAACTCAGCTTCCCAGACATCGGTTGTCGAAAATAAAGTAGAATCAAAATCTTTTTGAATTTTTCTGAAACATAAAGCAATAAAGAAATATGTACAAACAATATTTTTGTTTGAGTTTGCGTCAGAGGATCATATCAGTTGATGACAAATCACAAGCACCGTTGAGCATTTTACACTTTAAGTTCTAAACAATTCACATTGATTGACGATATTGTTGTCCACTTAAACTCAATCTAAAAACTTTCGAAATGCTTACCGATACATTAAGGTATATTAACTTTGCACTAAATTCTTATGGACCCCACGATCTTAGCATATCCCCTCATCATGCAATACACTAACTCAAGTAATGCCTTTAAACTTTTATCAACTGTGATTTGTGCGAAAACAACGCAGAATGTTTAAACATTAACAATCAGGTCGATACTTCCGTATACGCAGAGAAAGTCCAATGTTTAAACAAAATAAGAAAATAAAACAAGTTGAAGTTGTTTAGGCTTTAACCACCAGGTCGATACTCCCGTATACGCAGAGGTGATCCAAAGCTTAAATGAAACACCAAAGAAAATAAAGCAGAATGTTTAGGCAATAACATCCAGGTCGATACTCACGTATAAGCAGAGGATGTCCAATGCTTAAACAAAATAAAGAAATCAAACAAGTTTAAATCTTTGCAAAATAAAATGCACAATCACAGTGACTTTTCAGCAAAGTTGTGAAAGCTCACAGACTTAACCGGTTTTATGTCTTTCGACAATCAGCGATTACCGAGCATGCCCACAGTCAAGAAGGATAAAACTAAGTACTATGCTTTTGACCGCGTTTCCCACTAGAACTAGGCTTTTTCATTTAAGTTTGTATCGTTATCGCAAATCTACTAGTCTAGCTGAGCCTATCGTCACATCTTTAGTGAGATTGTTTATCGCTTTTTAACTTTCCATTTCTTTAGCGTACTGTGACAGTCCACTGATGTACTATCATTTCCTCTTTTTACACAAAACTCATTTTTGAATTTTATCATGTTTTTGGCTTTTTCAAATTTTTCTAATGTTTTTGGATTTTCTAACAATATTACTCCCCCTAAAATTCAAAACCATTGTAAAGACAATTTGACAAACCAATGTAGATAGCTTTGTCTCGCCATCCATTTTCTGCTTAGCATGCTCTGATTTGCAGAAAATATAACGTACCCCCATGATTTACCACACATTGATATTTACAGTTTGAAAACCGTTTTTCAATCTTGTGAAATTAATCATGTTTGTTCAGTCGTGAGGGTTTCGGCGTATTCACTCAACACGTTTTTGAATTTTTTTGAATTTTTGACAAATTTAAAAACAAACATATTTTTGATTTTTCAAAATTTATGACAAACTAAAAACATTTTTTTTTATTTTTCAGTTTTTAGGGTTTTGAAATATTGTTTATTTATGTACAGAAAATGTTAAACTCCCTGTTCAACCAAACCAGAGTCCAGCAGCCTCCTCTCCTCGTTGTGACAGGGTGCTCCAACTTCCATTCTCACAATCTTTGATTTTGTTGAGCACCTGCACATTCAGACTACTTGATTACTTGAACAATTTAGCCCAGGTCTGTTGAACCTTAGGCATTTCAACACAATATGTATCATTCAATTTCGGAAAAACTTTCTCATCAAAAACTTTTTCAACTTTAACTTCAACTTTCTCATCTTTTACCGAAGTCACTTGTTTCTTAACACTCCATGTTTGACCTTTCGGAGTACCTCTTTTGTAAAAATGTGAATCTTTTTGAACATTTTGTTTTTGATCAACAACTTTTGGTTCCCAAAACTCTTGTGATTTTATCAGATCAACAGTTATTTTCCAACTTTGAGTTGTTCTGACTCTGGGTGTGTGAAAAGTCTGTGTTTGTTTTGAATTAGACCTAGTCTGTTTTGGTTGCCAAGTTTGATTCGAAGCAAACTTGTTTGTGTTGTACCTCCAAGTTTGTTTTGAATCAAATCTGGTTGACCTTTGTTTCACACTCTTAGATTTTTGTTTCTCAATATTTTCAGGCTTCTTTTTGTCAACATCCACAGGTTTCAGATTCAGACACTTTCGTGCAAGGTGTCCAATTTGATCACACTTGAAACATGTTCTTTTGGACACATCTTTGACCTGTGGTTGTTGCTTTTTCTTTTGAGCTAAGAACTCATCATTAGACTGTCGTCCAAATTTGAGTTCTTTTTCTTCTGCTAAACTTTTTCCTTGAACAAAACTCATCTTTGACTGAGAATTTGGCACTTCATTTTTCTTCCAATTTTGTTTCTTTTTATAACCCAACCCAGCCTTCATGTTTTTCTTCTTGAAACCAGGTTTGTTATAAAAAGTTTTCTTGTTTTTCCCAGCAAATTTTGAAATTTCTGACTTTTCAATCTCAACCATCTTAAAAACTTTATCAATTTTCTCTGAAATCACATTCTGAATCGGGAATACAATATCTAAGAACAGTTTGTCCGATCCAATCATGGTATATACCAATCCTTTTGAATCATCATTCACAACTTTCTCAGATTTTATGTTTTTCAGATACTCATCATGAAAATTACCTTCATTTTCATCCTGTGATTCAGACTTACCTTTTGTAGACTCATCTTTCAGAACGCTATCAACAACCTTACTTACCACCTCTGAATCATCAGCTTCATCAGATTTGGTGTAAGTCACATCGATACTTTCAGGTAATTGGTCAATTATGTTCAGACCTTTTGCCACCTTTTCCTCATCATAAAAAGTATAATTGTTTCTCAATGGTGGTGGTACCTGATGAAATTCTGAACCAATACCTTTTTTATTCTTGTCAGTATCTTTGTCATCTGGTGTGATGTTGAAAATATGTTCGAGAATGTACGAAGAGTTATGATAACTTTGAAGTTTGGTAACAACCTTTTCTTTTTCAGCCAGAACTTGTTTGAGATTAGCAACTTCATCAACACACTTGTTTAATTCAAGTTGCTTTTCTTTAAACTTTCTCTCATACAGTTCTTTGGTTGTTAAAGTTTCAGACAATCTTTGTTCAAAACATTTGACTTGGCTCTTCAAAGTATCATAAGCCTCTTGTACTCTCTGACTTGACCACTTCAAATTATCATACTCCTTTTGAAAATCTTGAAACTTATTATCTTTCTCCACACAACCAATACATTTAGCTGTACTCATTTCTTTCAAAATCTTATTTTCTTCTTCAAGACCATGACTCTTCAAGACCATGACATTTCTGTGTTAGCTTTTCAACTTTTAATTTCAAAATTTCTTCTTTGTCAATCATTTCTTTAAATTTTGTTGTGAAAATATTTTCAAGTTTATCTATTTCATTATCTTTTGTTTTTATGATGTCATCTTTTTTAGTACAGGCTTTGCACATTTCTATGCAATTCCTGCACTTGTTTTCATTGTTATCAACAGTCTCAACATTCGACAAGTCAGAAGATTCATTTACCTCAGTCTCTTTCAGCACCGGTTCTCCTGTCTTATCCTCTTCTTTCTTCTTTTCTTCTTCCATCTTCTGTTGTTTTTCAATCTTCTGCTCTTCTTCTATCTTCTGCTCTTCCTCAGCAGCAAGCTTTGCAGTACTCTTTACTTCATCTACCATCTTTTTCAACTCTTCTTCTTTTCTCTTCTTCATTTCTACCACCTTTGGTAGACTCGCTTCGCAAACTTCTTTGATTTTGTTCACCAAATCTGGCAAATATTCTTTTTCAGATAACCTTCTTGTGTTGAAAGTAGCCTGACTTGGAAGCAAATTTGTTACAGCTTCAAAATCCACCTTTGATGGGTCAACAACTGGATTACCCTGTGGATCCATGTAACTTTCCAATTCGTCATTCCATCTTTTGGCTCTCTGGGCTTCTTTGAATGGTTCCCTGAATTTTTCGATTTCCCATCTTGCGTAATCATTTCTCCACCATCTGTCATGATCAACATTAGCTACAAATGCATATCCAACTGCATCTTCTTCAGGGAGAACTTGACTCCAGTCATAACCTTCATCGTCATGAATAACCGCAAGAGCTCTGGATTTTTCTTCAAGCTGCTTCATCCTCGGGGGTTCAGCCTTGTTCTGATGATAAATTGCTTTCTTGTAATAATCTTCTTTGAACAGATTTTCAGAATCATCAGCATAAGCATTTTTGCACTCTCTTTTGAAGTGACCTTTCTGTTTACATTTAAAACACGTCACTTTTGATTTGTCAAAGCCTAACTTGATAGATGGTCCACCAATAGACTTTCTTCCTGTAATCTCCATGAAACGTTGTGCCCTTCTCACTGCACTGGCCATACACCACCTTATGTCGATCAGTTCCATCTCTTCAGGATCGATTTGATCATAGTCTTCCTTCGTCAGATTGGTGTTGCCTATCTTGCCTGCCACAAGGCTTTCGTACGACTCAAGCACAGATGCCAAGAAAACCATCTGCTGCTTAGCAGACTCTTCACTGAAATTCTGACAATTCTTCAGATCCACTGCGATATTACACTGAAATAAATTCTTTGAAGCAGTTTAACTTGAAGTGGTTGAAGAAGATCCACTGTGAAAACCACTGTGAGGACTTTCATTGTTCACGGAATTTGAGCTTTCTGCAGAAAACGCTGTTCTTGGAGACCCAGCCTGTGGTAGATTTCCTCTGTAGTACAACTCCACATTCTGCTGATGAGCTGGATTGTTGATTTTAGACTTCTTGATTTCCAGCTCGTGGCTTTCCAATCTCTCAATGAGCAAATCCACAGTTAAATCTTCAGTCTTGATTGTGTTTTTCAACATTAAAGCGAAGTATTGCCAATCCTGATCATTTGGCAATGAGTCAAACAATTTATCCACTAGCTCCTCTTGAGTGTATGTGATTTTGTGTCTGGCCAGCTCCATCTTCAGATGTCCAAATCTCTCAATCATTTTACAAACCGATTCATATTTCATACAGCCAAAAAGATCAAACTCTTTACGCAACAATTTCTTTTTGTTTTTCACAATCTCATTACTTCCTACACACTTTCTCTCTAACGCTTCCCATAAACTCTTCGACGTTTTCTCTTGCTCAAGTAGCGAAATGATATCTTCTCTCACTGATTGTTTTATCAATGTAATCATTTTGTATTCAACTACAACATTTTTCACATCTATTTCTGTAAACTCTTTTTCATCTAATAACTCTCCTCCTGCTTTTACTGGTTCTGTATATCCGTTTTTTAGTTTTAACCAACTTTCAGGAGCAAAAGCTTTTACCCAACCCTCAAATCGATTTTTCCACCAGTTATAATCTTCAATCCTCATTAGTTTCGGTGGTTTCTGTTGGCTTCCATACATATTGTCATATTTCAAATTATCTGAAATCTCTTTCGAAAACTCTCTAGTTTCAGATCTTCTTTCGTATGATTCTGAAGTAAAAGCATTGTAGAACGTGTTGTAAAATTCTTCACCGCTGTTCGACATCTTGAAATTGTGTCTTGATTTTTGCACCTTGTATATCTTGAATCACCTGAATCAACAAACAAGCAAACACAATTAGTTTAAACAATATCAAACGAATATTTGAACAAATGAGTCAACAAAAGTCAACAATGACAATAATCGCGTGACAACGCTGTCCGTTCAGGTGAAATTGCTATCTGTTCGGATGAAGTTTCTATCCGTTAGGGTGGTAATCCACTCGGATGGGTCAACTAAAGTCAACTCGGATTGCTATCCGCTCGGATGGTAATCCGCTCGGATGGGTCAACTAAAGTCAAAGTATGAGTAGGTTGGCAACTCGCACGGATTGCTGTCCGACCAAGTGACACACCTGTTGAAATATGATATTCAAACTGACACTTATCACATGCACTTGACTTTCAAGTTCTGAAACAATCACATGTACTATCAATTCACATGCAATATAGAATCATTATGTGGCCGACAAATTTGATATAATCTCATGCAAACTTTAATATGAATGTATATATTCTATAGACAATCACGTGACAGCAATTATGAGGACGATCAGCTGTAATGAAGATCACATGCAATTTTTATTGAAACACACAAATTCACATGTTCACCGAATGCATTAAATGATTCACACAAATCGAATATATGCAGAATAATCACGTGATCACAGAAAGCATTAATGACTCACATGTATTGTTGATAATGTTGACTGACAAGTCCTGAAAGTTGACAAATTAATTCGCTTAGGTGAGATGTTGTGACTCGGATTGCTATCCGACCAGTTTGAACAAAAAAATTTTGAAAAAAAAAAAAATGGTCACTGAGTCGAATTGCCATTCGTTCGAATTGCCATTCGTTCGAATTGCCACTTGACCAGTTGTACAAATGATTTTGAAAACAAAAATTGTCACTGAGTCGAATTGCCACTCGTTCGAATTGCCACTCGACCAGTTGTACAAATGATTTTCAAAACAAAAATTGTCACTGAGTCGAATTGCCACTCGTTCGATTTGCCATTCGGTCGAATTGCTATTCGACTGGGTCAACGTGGTCAACACTTAAATGAAATGCAAAGATAGAATCTTGAGTCGAATTGCTATTCGATCGAGTGGTAATTCGAGCGGATAGGTCAATCAAGTCAACTCTTTTTAAATGAAGTGATGATTACTTTGCCTCGGATTGCTACTCGACCGAGTGGTAGTCAACAGGTCAACACTATTAATGAGATGATATGACACGAATTGCTATCCGACGCAGTCAACTTGGTTAAACAACTTTAAATGAATTGTAAAGAAGGAATCTTGAGTCGAATTGCTATTCGTGCGGGTAGCCAGTCAACAAGTCAACAAATGAATGAAATGGAACTTGAGTCGAATGGTCATCCGGTCGAATTGCTATCCGACCGGTGAACATCAAGAACAACAGCAGCAACATTCAACATATTTCAACAAACTTCGAACCACAAATTTCTAAATTTCTCTTAAACGGCTTCGAATTAAGTTCTGAAAATTTATAGGCTTATAGATCAATTGTTTTCGCACAACATATCCAAATTTTAGCAATTTTTAACCGTAAAATCCTGTTTAATTTTGCATTTTTCTCTTTAAAACGTGACAGAGATGAAAGATGAAGGACTTTGACAAATCTGAGTGAAATTTCGATCTGAATCTGATCAATTTCTGTGCGAATTCATGCGTTTGATCCGTGCAATCGAGCTCCTGCTCTGATACCACTTGTAGGTCCCGGTTTTGACTTCGAAACGATTGCGAACCGATCGTGCGACGTGCGGAATCCGTGCACGAACGAGACCGAAACACACGAAACGTAATATAAACGTGATTCTTTGATAAATCTGAAATCGTACAAGAACCGTGAATCACCTTTCTCTCTCTACTTTCTCTCTCTAGCTTCTAAACTCTAAGATCACCAAATGAGCTCCAAACTAGCAAAAGTGTCAAAAGTTCCAAAAAGTTCTAAATCCTAACCCTAAGGATTCTATTTATAGGCACAAGGGATATAAGGAGGTTCTCCTTATTTACAATTATGCCACCTTGCCCTTTACTAACTAGAT
The DNA here is from genome assembly GCA_030545235.1 of Helianthus tuberosus. Lineage (NCBI taxonomy): Eukaryota > Viridiplantae > Streptophyta > Magnoliopsida > Asterales > Asteraceae > Helianthus > Helianthus tuberosus. The sequence continues at coordinate 56,605,776 of CM060417.1, read as the reverse complement.
ATTACAAAATAAGCCTAGAATTAATCTATTTCTGCTACGGTCTTGAGATGACGGAGGCGATAGACATACTGCACTAACAAAATCAATCAATGGAGGTTATGTAGGGTTTGCTGGAACTCAAGGTGGAAGAATTGTTGGAGAAGGAATACTAACTAATGGAGTCGTAACATTCGAAAAAGTGAATTACATTACTGAGTTAGAAAAAAATCTGTTGAGCATCTCTCAGATTTGTGATAAGTCGTTCACTGTTCATTTTAGAAAACATGAATGTCTGATTCTTAAACCAGGGTTTAAAATACCAGAAGAAATGGTGTTGATGCGCGCTCCTCGAGAAAATGATCTCTATATTCTAGACATGAACGTTGCAACAACGAGAGATAAAAAGGCTCAATGTTTTGTGAGTAAGACGAAGGCAACTGAAAAAGAATCCATCATGTGGCATCGTTAAATGGGGCATATTCACTTGAGGAAGATGATCTTGTAGAAGGTATAAATGTGAAAAGCTTCCATCTTAACGATGACTGTGTTGAATGCAAGAAAGGGAAGCAGACGAAGAAATCGCATCCAAAAAAGCTTTTGAACTCTATCAGATTACCGCTTGAAAGATTCCATATGGATGTCACACCCCGACCACGTATAACATACCAAACGTGGCGGAAAACGTCGGGGAGTGTTGTAACAGAATTGATTGTTTCATAACCATGGCATTCAAAGTTGTATTTTATTTATCAACAAGCGTGTTACATTGTCAATACAGGAAATAAAGAGTTCAGAACATAATTAAACTAAGTCTATCTTCATTTTATATCTCTAAGGCACAGGTCCGCCCTAGTGTCACGATCATCATCCTACGGAAAAGCTCCTGAAAACACATGTGAAAATAGGTACGTCAGCATAAAAATGCCTGTGAGATACATAGTTTTGTAAAAATTTGATTCATGACTTAAGTTTAAGAAAAAGTTTAGCCATGAACCTTGTAATTTGATTTGTTTTGTAAATCGCTTGAAAAACAATAAGTTCAGATTATATGTATAAATAAGAGAATAATGTATGGTTAAATGAATAACCATATAAAATGAGTTGTATAAAATAAACTGTATTGTAAACCAAAGTCTTGTGAAAACATGTTAATTGTGTAAAATGTATAAGTCCAAAATGAATGATTTAAATAACGCTATGATATGTAATATAATACAAACACTTATATATAGGAAGTACCAGCGGCGTATCCACCATGCTTGTATCATATTACTCACATCTCGTTACTTAAGTCACTTAAACCAACCAACCATGTATAAAGTCTATGTTTAAACCAATCGTAAAAAATCCTTGTATAAACCATGTCAAATGTTGATAGTCCAAAAGTAGTCAAGTAATGTGTAACAAATGTTATGTATTGTAAGTAAAGTATTGTCACATAATCCAAATGTAGAAATGTACAAAACAAGGTATTTTGAATATATCAAAAAGTTATGTTTTGCAAAGTAATGCATGTTACATTGATACAAACATTTATGTGGTAAGTTAACGCATACATTCAAGCCTTGAGACAGTCGGATAACCCTTTCATTCAAGGTTATCAAAAGAAATGTTTTCGGATTCAGTCATTCCTTACATCCAAACAAACCCGAGATGTTAGGAATGGGATTTGTCAAGTCCTATGGTACCAGTACTTACTCCCGAGCGGCGTAGCTAATGTTAATGAACGTATAATAGTCTCGTTTGTGCAAACCAAATGTTATAGCAATTGTATACAAGTCATATGAAAACATTGTACTAAGTATGCTAAGTTAACATACAAAGCAGAAAAGTCATGTAAATCAATGTGCTAGCATGTTATCAGTTAACATACATAGCAGAAATGTAATGTGAAACAATGTACTAAGTATGCACACAATGGACATACATAGCATGAAATGTAATGTAAAACATGTACTATAATGTACTAACGAACATAACAAGTATATGATGTGAAAACAGGAAAGCACGAAAGTAACAAGTAGGCACATGTGTTTCACCCCAAAACAGTTTGAAAACAGTAAAAGAGGGGTCTATGTACTCACTTGAGATTGCTCAGAAGTCCTACGATAACCACCAAGCAATGCTAGAGATCACGGAATATCAAACGGCACCTAATATAGGTACCTACATTAATAAACCGGACCTAAATCGGAAGTTCGGATAGAATGTGATTTAGACCCGACAAGTTTGAAGACTTGTTTAATATGGGTATTTCACACACATTCTGGATTTCTAGATAAAACCGATAAGGTTTGACCCGCTTCGGCTAATTTATGTAAACTAGTTATATAAACCGAACCGAACGCGTAATAAGCGTAACGGGTATACGTAAGAGCCATGTACAGGTTTCCTAAGTTAATTTGCTTCAAATATGTTGTGACATTAGTAAGATGTCTTTCATTATGCCCAAAACGTATTTAAACACAAACTAGGCACCGTAAGGGCATTTTGGTAATTTTCACATAAGCCGTGAAGCTCAAAACTGAAGTCTGAGTTAAACAACTTTTGCTTACTATTAAAACATTATAATTTACCTAAAATATCAGTAGGTATCAACCCTTGTATGTCTAAGATAGTTCTAGTACATACTATGCGTTAAAAACGCTTAGAAAGGTGATTAGGAGCCGTTTCCGGGTTATATACATAAAGCTGATATTTTTATTGTTCCAGAAGGCTTAAAATAATTTATTTATCATTTAAGATCAGTAGCAAAAGGTTTGGGGTCATTTGGATATGTAAAACTCATTTTATAGCCCGTAAGGGCAAAACCGACAATTACCGGATTAAGCCTACGACTATGAGTTATGCTCAGCCTAAAATTAATTAAAAATCTTCAAAAATCCCAAAATAATATATTACATCAGTGGGTAATAAGTTTGATATCAAAAAGTAGGCTTAACTAGGCTATACGCTAATTACGCCATTTAATTAACATAAAGCTTTCATTTTGCGCTAATGAGCATAACTCTCAATCTACACCACCAATTGATATCAAATTTTGGGTACAAGTTTATATATCAGTAACAAAGGTTTCTATTCTTTTACATTTTCAAAAATCACGTTTTAAGGTAAAAAGGGCGTAATGGTCAACATATGAGCAATTTACGGAAACATGCATATTAATTAGATAACTAATGAACCACGGTGTATAATCACAGAGGGTTATACTAGTATGTAACCTAGTCCAATTAAAGCTCTGAGACATTTCTAAAACATGCCTAAACGGGTCAAAACTGAAAGTCAAAGTAAAAGTCAAACTATGCGACTTTCGGTTCCGAACCGGGTCTAAACAGGAAATTGTCGGGTTAAATAGGTTTGGACATGTTTTTACACTAATTACTAAGTTATATTGATGATCAAACAGGTTGTATATGTTCTACATAGTTAATTATGCATAAATTAGAAATTTAGCATCCTGTTGACTTTTTCTTAGTAAGTTTGACCCGACTTTTGACCTAGTTAGAATGGGAATCAGGGGGAACCCTTTTAAGGATTTATTACCCACATATTTACCAACTTATAACTACTTTTGATTCGACTAATCACTGGACCATTAGTGATTAATCTTAAAGTCAACCGTTAATTACGACGGTTTGACTTTTAAGCTAAAACTAAACTAAGGAAGGTTAGGCAAACTTACAAGAGTCCTAAGAATGACCAGGGATCACTTGAGAGAAGACTTGTGCTCCATAAAGCTCCTCAATTGCAGATGGAAGGTGTGTTCAATGTTTGCAACTTCATTGGCCTTTTATAGTGATTTCAACACCAAAACTTTTGACACACAAGTCTACAAGTGACCACAACATCTTAACAAGTGTCCCTAAGTGTCTAGGAGGTGTTTAGGGGTCGCCCATGAAGTGAAACAACTGAGTAAAGTCGGTTCCAAGGCTGAATAGCCAAGAAAAACGATTTTCTGCATCTGGGCATGCCTTGCGCACCGTAAGGCTGTGGGTGTTGCGGTGCGCAAGCGTGTCATCAGAAGCCAAAATTGTTAAATCTTGTCCCTTGGCCTTTCGGAAGGGCAACTAAGCTTATATTTTGCAATTTGACCCCTTCCTATTTACCTACAAGGGCTTCAAGACTTGTTTAAACATTGGCAAGTCCTTGGTTAACTTCATGCTTACCCGAAAAGTCCTAATTTTCAACAGTGACGCTTTTAGTCCCTGTAAGCGAATTAACTTGTTTTTGCCATACCAAAGCCTTCAAAACTTATTTCTAAGTTATGTAAGGGTTATTTAAGGTATGTTAAGTATATGTTGATGTTCTAGAGTATTTGTCGCATTAAACTGATTACGTTTACGCACCAGTTTGCGTATAAATCTCCAGAAAGTGATATAGAGTTTGAAATTGGACAAAAGTCAAAACACGAAAAATGTAAAACATAACCAAACAAACATTGGGATCAAATAACATTGTTTTATTGATGATTGAACTGTTCACAAAGATAACAAGCACAGATGTTACAATGGATCTTTTCGGACCGGTAAATGTGAGAAGCATAAGTGGAGATCTATATTGTTTAGTTGTTACTGACGACTTTACAAGATTCTCCTAGGTGTTGTTTCTAGAAAGAAATGACGAAACGTTTGATTCTCTGATGAAGCTATTCAAAAAGATGGAGAATGTGTACAAACTGCCGATTAGACGTATTCGAAGCGACAATGGCACGGAATTCAAGAACAACCGTATGCTCGAATTCTGCAACGATAAAGGAATTCTTCATGAATTCAGCGCACCGTATACTCCACAACAAAACAGTGTCGCAGAAAGAAAGAATCGTACGTTGATCGAAACAGCCCGTACCATGTTAGCAGATTCGAAATTACCGGTTTATTTTTGGAGTGAAGTAGTTGCTACAGCATGTTACACGCTAAATCGGGTTCTTACGGTGAAGAAGTACAAGAAAACTTGTTTTGAATTGCTACATCTTTACAAACCGTATCTGAAATTTTTAGAACCATTTGGATCACCATGCACATTCATTGATCCAGACGGTAAATTTGGTGCAAAAGCTAATGAAGGTTTTTTTTGTAGGATACGCAAGTCCGTTGAAGAGATTTTTTGTTCCGAGTTTGGGGAAGATCATGCAATTTCAACACGTTGACTGTCAAAAGTTTACTGCTCCGGAACAACTTCCCGGAAACAGGTTGCTATTTGATTATGATAATCTCTGGGAGTCATTCCATCTACCGACAGAGCCGAATGAGGAGGAACTGGTGTTCTTATACCAACAACAGCAGTCTCTTTCACAAGAACAAGCGCCGAGACCATTGGTGGTTTCTCCGCCCACCGAGGGTTCAAATGATCATGAGGCTGGTCCTAGTGGAACTGCACATGTACCCCCAGAAGAAACAGCTCCAATATTTGACCAATCTGATGACTCAGAATCGGAAACCGATCCGATTTTTGACGAGGAACCAAATATTGAGACTTCAAATGTTGTTGATCACACGGGTGATTAGAATATAACAAATTTGCAATCGGAAGTGAGCATACCAGATACAGTCATGCCAAGAACGTTATCTTACCATCCGTCAGAGCAAATCATTGGTGACCTTCAAAGCAGCGTGAAAACCGGTGAACAAATAAACAAAGGGCTTACATGTTTTTACTCATCTGTCGCTCCTTTACAAGAAGAATTCTCATTAAAATGTTTTATCTCGTAGGTAGAGCCAAAGACTTACAAAGAAGCATTAACAGAAGAGAGTTGGGTAAATGCAATGCAAGAAGAATTACAACAATTTGAAAAGCTTGGAGTGTGGAGGTTGGTTGAACTTCCAGAAGATCAGAAGTTGAACAAGACCAAGTGGGTCTTCAAGTGTAAAAGAGATGATAGAGGGGTTATTGTAAGGAACAAAGCACGGTTGGTAGTCCAAGGATTTAGTCAGCAAGAAGGGATTGATTTTACTGAAGTGTATGCTCCCGTTGCTCGACTTGAGGCAATTAGAATCTTCTTGGCATTCGCGTCATGGAAAGGATTCAAGGTCTACCAACTGGATGTCAAATCTGCATTCCTTTACGGAAAGATTAAATAAGAAGTGTATGTCGGTCAACCACCGGGTTTTACCGATCCAGTACACAAGGACAAGGTGTGTCTCCTCGACAAGGCATTATACGGATTACACCAGGCCCCGAGAGCCTGGTACGAGACGCTTTCCCTGCATCTGCTGACCAACGGGTTCACCAGAGGGACTGTCGATAGTACCCTGTTCACTAAAGAGGTTGCAGGACATCTACTTATCATGCAAATTTATGTGGATGATATAATCTTTGGATCAACGAACGATGAGTTGTGCAAAGAATTTGAGAAGGTCATGTAAAAGAAGTTTGAAATGAGTTCAATGGGGGAGATGAAGCTTTTCCTTGGGCTTCAGGTTGAGCAACTGCCTGATGGAATCTTCATACACCAGACTAAGTATGTGAATGATATGTTGGACAAATTCAATATGTCCGAATCATCTGCTATATCAACCCCCTTAGCTTTGAATCATGGCATATGTCCGAATGAAAGTGGTGAGAGAGTGGATGAAATGCATTATCGGTCAATCATAGGATCGCTAATGTATCTGACAGCATCACGACCGGATATCATGTATCCAACCTGCCTCTATGCCCGGTATCAGTCAAGTCCGAGACAATCACACATGGTGATAGTGAAGAGAATCTTACGGTATCTCAAAGGTTGCCCAAGCACTGGCTTGTGGTATCCCCGATCCGGTGACTTTTCTCTTACTGGTTATGCTGACTCTGACTTCAGGACTCTGACTTCGGGAGCTGTAAGTTGCATGCAAAGTCCACAACTGCTGGGTGCCAGTTCTTCGGAACTCGGCTAATCACTTGGCAGTGCAAGAAACAAACCACAGTCGCTCTCTCGACTTGTGAGGCTGAATACGTTTCAGCTTCCAACTGTTGTTCTCAGATCCTCTGGATCCAACAGCAATTGAGGGACTAAGGTTTGCAATTCTTAGACACACCGATTTTTGTGGACGATGAGGTAGCCATTAATATCACTAAAAATCCGGTTCAACACTCTAAAACTAAACATATTGAGATTCGACATCATTTTATTAACGATTGCTACGAGAAAAAATTGATTCGAATTGATTATATTCACACCGATGATCAGAGAGCTGATTTTTACACTAAACCCTTTGATAAAACAATATTTAATTACCTTTTGAAATTGAACGGGTTAAAGAATTTGTTTTCTGGGAGGGTGGTAGAGTGTGTGGCCGAGGAGGACGGCGATCAGAAGTGATCTGCGTCTTGTTGTCATGTTTTATGTACAGTTTCTTTACTGCTTTTGATAAAACCGTAAAAACACAAAAATATGTTTTTGATTTTAGGGGGAGAAAGTTTATAGAAAATACAAAAACATGATAAAATTTCAAAATTCAAAAACATTGAAAAAGTCAAAAAGAGTTTGTGTAAAAAGGGGAAATGATAGTACATCAGCTAGACAGTTGCAGTATACTAAAGAAATGTATAGTTTAAATGTGTTAAGCAGTCTCGCTGATGATATACCGATAGGTTTTTACACATTTTGTAAGTTTGTTCAGGATATAAACCTAAATCATTTCTTGCTTATTACGTAGGGAACATCTCTCGGATATATAGGTAACCCCTGAAATCCTGTTTGAAAGACTCTATTTCTGACATACTAGGTCTTTGTACGTGATGATATCTGGGGTATTATACCAGGACTTCTGATTTTGCGGAAGCAATAGCCTAGTCCTCGTATCATACTCTGCACTGCTTTATTCTTAAAGCTCACCTCAGCATAAAAAATGATGAAACATTGAAAAATGCTAATCATGTGCTGTTGAAAAGAAGTTGAAAAATGCTAATCATGTGCTGTTGAAAAGAAGATCCCCAAAGGGGACCCACCTAAAGACGAGCCATCATCTCTCTGATTGAACGGAAGTTCTAGCCTGAGCTCTCATGGCCTCGCATTCACCCATTACAGATATCATTAGTGTGCACTCACCTGTAAGACTGAATATAGTAGTCTGGATACGGGAGTATATTCTGAGGTGGTACACACGTATAAGTTAAGCCTTAAAACATTAATTCGTATCCTGAACAGATTGAAATTTGTGTGAAAATTTAAATTGGATCAGTATATCGGCAATCACTGTGAATTGTTTAATGCTTAGTATGAAATCAAAGCTTAACGGTGCTTGTAGCTTGTCAGCAGCTGATATGATCCCCTAACACGCTCACCAAAAATATGTTTGTACAGTTTCCTGTTTTTTAAATCCTTAAATCCAAAAAGATGTTCTGTTTGTTTAGCAAAATGTTGTAAAATCTAAAAAGATTTGATATTTCATCTTATTTTCGACAACAGACGTTGGGGATCTGATGATCAAAGTCTCATAGTGCTAAACATTTTGGATCATTTGGGTTGGATAAGAAAATGTTTGAAAAATTGTTGGTAATTGCTCAAAACGTTTAAAAGTTCATTAATTTGAACTTAATCTGTTTCAAAATGTCAGCGAGATCATAATTTGGTCAGCCGAGGTCATTAATTTGGACTTTGCAGGCTAAACAGTTGACCAGGGTCATTAATTTGGACTTGGTAAACTGAGTGTGTTGGTAAATAGTTAAAAATAATAAAAAATGTTAAAAAAATTAAAAATTTGGAAAATAAGTTGTCTCACAGGAGGTGATCATCTCGCACGAAGTGGCCAGAATGTTTTATCTTGGCCAGTTCGAACGAAGTCCTCAAAATGTTTCAACAAGTCATTTCGCACGAACTGGTAGGCCTATATAAAGGCTAGCCCAGATCGCGTGAATCATTTCTTTCTCACATCACTCCGCACCAAACTGAAACCTTTCGAGCGATCTGAAGTGTTTTGTCTGATTTCATCGATTTCAAGCCGGAATCTTGTGAATTTGTTGTTCGGAATCATATTATAAGTTGGTTTGCTCAACTTATAACATGGGAAAGGTATGGATTGACGCTTAATTGAACCAGATCTATTGAACTCGGATGAACTGAAACCTTGAACTTAGATCTAGGGTGATTTAATGGACTAAAATGAATAAAAATCATTCCAACGTGATCGGAATTCATTGTAGAACAGATCTAAGTCATCAATTTCATCATAAAAACTTGTTTTCAAAACCTGTAATTTACTGTTCATCTTCATGTATTTCAAACGAAGTGACGACTCAGGTCGCATGAGTTGGCCAATTCGCTTGAAATTCCACATCGTTTGAGTTCTTTCAACTCGTACGAGATGGCCAGTTCGTTTGAGGTTCAGTTCGTTTGAGATGTTCCAGTTCGCATGAAACCAAACTGTATGAGATGGTCAGTTCGTATGAACTCCAGTTTGTATGAAAAGTTCAAACAAGATTTGGTCAGACCGCACGTAATGGTCCACTTCGCACAAGACCAGTTCGTGTGAAAGTTGGTTTGTTTTGGAATTTGATCCGTCGCACAACATTTGTTGTGTCTATGATGAAACCCTTTCAAAGATGGATGTGTTTAAGGAGATTTTGCCGTTCATGAAACGTTTACCAGTCCAAAAGGCTTTGACGAATCAGCACAGAGTTTTCAAATCTCATGTTGCTCATTTCTGGAAGAATGCAAAGTACAATGAAGAAAACGATGTTATTAATTCAGTTGTTAGTCTTGATGGTGTAGATAAAGAAATAATCATCACAGAACAGCTTGTACGTGAAGTGATAGATTTTCCAGATGATGAAAATTCACCAACAGGATTTCCAGAAAGAATGGTCAAAGGCTGTATGCTGAGAATGGGATATAATGGGCCATTGAACAAAGCAAATTATTTGAAAGCTTGTTTTACAAAGCCGTACAAATTCTTTATTCATTCAGTAATTCATGCTCTAAGTCACAGAAAAGGTGGATACGACGTCATGAAAGATTATCAGATGTGTATGGTGACAGTGTTGGTGCTGAACAAGAAGTATAATTTTTCAAGAATTGTTTTTCACTACATGAAAGATAATATTACTTCAGGCAGTCGGAGTTGGGTATATCCTAGGTTTGTGCAAATGATGCTGGAGCATGCTTATCCAAATTTGGTGAAAGATGAAGAGAATGATTTAATGGTGTTAAATCACATGGATAATGAAACGTTGATCAGATTATCCAAGTATCACAAGAATTGGCCAGAACCGAAGAATAAGACAGAGTTTTTCGGATTTATCAAAGATGAGAAATATGAAGATCCAGATCCAGTGAATCATTTGAAGTGGAGGAATGATGTTGAGATGAAAGAAAAGAGTGCAGCTGTTGAACTAACAAAGTTAGAAGATTTTTCTGAAACACGAAATGAGTGGTTTACAAAAGTTGAAAAAGAAAAGAAAAGAGGTGGAAAGAGAACTCCAAAAGTTCAAATTGAAGAAGGTTCGTCTTCTCAACCACAAAAGAAGATTAAGAAGAAAGCAGTTGAAACTATGTTGGTTGATGAACCAGAAGTTGATGAACCAGAAGCTGATGTTGAAAAGGATCAAAATCCATTAACTCCTGAAACTGAGCACCTGTTGAAAGATATTGATGATTCTTTAGAAGCTGAGAAAGCAGCTGGTGAGAACGTAGTTGATGATGAAGATGAGAGTTCATCTAATGCAGATTCTGATATTGATGCTCAAGTTGAACGTTGGATTAGTGAAAACCATGATCCAAGAGATAAAGAGAAACAAAAGAAGAGAAAGAGCAGTGCGGATGATGCTGATGAAACGTATGTTCCACCACCAGAAAATGTTCAAGTTGTAACATCACCACCTTCAGGAGGTAGAAAGAAATCTACTTCAAGAAAACGTGTATCAACTCCAGCAGCACGAAGATTGAAATTCAAGATTAAAGTGAATCCACCAACAGAACCACAACAACACCACAACAACCACCATCACCACCACCACCACCACAACCACCATCACCACCATCACCACAATCACCACCACAATCACCTATTCATGAACAACCACATATAACTTCACAACACGTCCTACAAACACCACCATCCACACAACCACCAGTTCAAACCACTCCTGGATCATCTGGCTTTGGAAGTTTTCCACACATTCCAGATAGTACAGTTCTTGAATCGCTTCAGGATTTTAGTTTTGTGAACGATGATCTTGTTAAGAAGCTGCAAAAGAAGGTGGATGAGCTGTCAAGTGAGAAAAAGAAGTTAGAGAAACGTGTTAAATCTGTTGAATCTGAGAATTCGTCTTTGCTGAAGAAGATTGAAACTGATCAAGTTGAAATAGACATTCTGAAAGTTCGAATAGCTGTCTTGGAAGAAGAAAAGTCTAGAAGGGATGAGCAGAATGAGTACTTCAAGCTGAAAAATCAAGAACTAGAAGCCAATAATGCTAGGAAGGAACATGAAGCCTATATGTTAAAGAAAGTGATTGAAGATTTGATCGGTAAACCAATTGAACAAAAGTTTGAAGAAATTGAACTTGAGGAAGTTAGAGCAAAGCGTAAAGCCGACATGGAAGCTGAGATGAAAAATAAGGGTAAAAGTGTTCTAGCTGAAAGTGAAGCTTAAGTGACTGAAAGGGCAATTATTTTGATTGAGCCTTGTCCATTAACTTTAGTTTCTGGTTTGATTGATGAAGAAGATGATGATGATATTCTGAAAGATGATGAAGATAATGTTTATTCTGTATATAGTGATGATGATGATGATGGAAGTGATGATGATGATCAAGGTACTTCGGGTATCAAAGTAACAGAAGCGTCTCAAGAAGAGAAGATAGATGATTATCTTCAAGATGATGCAAATGAAGAATCTGAAAATGCAAGTGGAAAGGGGGAGCATGATGATGCTGAGAAAGATGATGAGATTGTTGATCAAAGTACAAGGTTGATTCTACGTCTTGAACATGTAAGATCGTTTTGGGACCCAACCGAGTCGTTCAGAAGAGATCTTCACCAATACAAAAGGTGGAAACAGATGTATCGGTGTTATTTCAGCTGAAATGCACAAGAAATCACTTTAAACTGTCTTTAGATTGAAATCAGATGAATTACAATGCTGTAGACACTTCGGCAGAGCTTCGCTACCGGAATCAGAATCTTTACAAATGACAAGGCACATCATGTATTTATAGGTGAGGTAATTTCGCATGAGATGGTTCATGCGAAATAGTAATTTCGCACGAAATTACTCAAACGAAAATACTTTCACACGAAATTATAATTTCGTACGAAATACCCTTAATTTCGTATGAAATGACCAATGTGTCATTTCATGCGAAATTACCTATAAACATACAATTTCTCGTTTTCCGTGCCCTGATCTATCTAATATAATACAAGACTCGATACAAGACGAAGTCGACATACGTATGCACCAACAGACTCCCCCTCGGATGTTGACGAAGTCTTCGGTGTCGAGTCTTCGGTTGTCAAACCTTCAGCCTTTATCAGTCTTCTCGCTCTCTCCAAAGATTCTCAATTGTAAGCATCCTCAATCAATCTTTTTCTCTTTCTCTTTCTCCCAGAATCACAATCTGGCTCTATACTCCTCTAATCAGGTCTCTTGATTTCTTATCCTCAGAATCATAATCCTGGCTCTTATCCTGTTTCAGCATTAACAATTTCAGACTCCCCCTTTCGATAAGCTGGGATCGCAGTCTGGAAATCACTTCTCACAGGCTTTGGATCAAACACCTGGCTTTTTTCAAACTTCATTCCTGCACAATCTCCACTACAAACATAAGGTTCATAATCTTAAGATTTTTATAAAATCATATTATTTGCAGGTATTCTTCCAGAATGATTTATCATATAAAAGCTTTTGATGATCACTTGTAGAAATATCATTTTTCTTTTCAAATATCTCAAACAAACTCTCCCAAACCTTTTGTTCACCATGTTTAGCACTTGGAATTTTGAAAATCAGCTTTCCAACATCAGTTGTCGAAAATCTTTTTGGATTTTTCAAAAATTTATGCTAAAACACACAGAAAATCTTTTTGGAATTTTTATTTTAGCGAAATGCAGTAAAGAAATATTTACAGACAATATTTTTGTAAGTTTGCGTAAGAGAATCATATCAGTTTTTGAGACAAATCACTAACACCGTTAAGCTTCATACATTTTCAGTTCTAAACGATTCACTTAGATTGTCAGTATACTGATCCACTTAAATTTTCACACAAAGTTCAACTATTTCGAGATACGAGATTAGTGTTTTAAGATACTTAAACATATTCGCGTGTCCCACCTCAGAATATACTCCTGTATCCAGATCCCAATATTCAGTCTTACAGGTGAGTATACCTAGATGATATCTGTAAAGGGTTAAAATGCGAGGGCCATGAGAGCTCAGGCTATTGCTTCCGCAAAATTAGAGAGATGATGGCTTTGACTTTTAGAGAATCTTTTCTTCAACAGCACATGATTAGCATTTTTCAATGTTTCATCATTTTTTGTACTGAGGGCGATGCTATATTTCAAGCAAGCAGAAAGTATTATACGGAGACTAGGCCATTGCTTCCGCAATATCAGAAGTCTCGGGATAATACCCCAGATATCACTGAGTATAAAGACCTAGTATCTCAGAAAGTGGGACCTCTCAAACAAGATTTCGGGGGTTACCCATATATCCGAGAGATGTTCCCCACGATATAAGTAAGTTTGAAATTTAGGTTTATATCTCGTCACAATCTACTAAATGTGTAAAAACCTACTGGCACATCATCTGTGAGACCGTTTATCACATTTTAACTTTCCAATTCTTTAGCATGCTGTGATCGTCCACTGATGTACTATCATTTCCCCTTTTTCACAACAAAACTCATTTTTTATTTTATCATGTTTTTGCCTTTTTCAAATTTTCTAATGTTTTTGGATTTTCTGAAAATTCTTACTCCCCCTAAAATTCAAAAGCATTTAAAAGAAATTTGAAAACAAACTGTACAAGGTAAATTGACAACTGATATTAAATCGCTTCAAGTCGCCATCCACTTGGCATAAACAATCAGAACTTCCCCTTACAACAAACTATTTTCCCATTGTGATTTCAAAACACTTAAGTTTGTTTTAATCAAATGGTTTTTCCGGAAAATTAGGTTTGTTGATTTCATAAAACCACTTGTAGGTTAGGGAATAAATTCATCATCTTGTTTTCCAAAACACCACTTGTAGGAAAGATAAATCAAGTACAACTTAATGTCCCTGATTAATCTTGAAGATAAAACCTCTCTTTCAACCACTTGTTGGTTTGCTTACCAACAATTACCACTTGTAGGTTGAAATCTCAAAATGCCGATACCTACTCCACACTTACCAACCTGGGAGTTCCGACAAGTCATACTAGTGAAAAATTTTCAATTTTCAAAAACAATTTATGAAGAATGATGCCGATTTATGCTCCGCGATTACCAACTTGGGAGCTCCGGCAAGTCAGATTTTTCAGTTAGAGAGATTTTCCCAAGCCTGACAGTCCTTGGGAGATTCCGAGTTACCAACACTCGGTTGCTTACCTGCCATCTTCTTCTCGTAGAATTCTTTTACTCCTTTGACCCTTCGATCAATCATTTTTCCAAAAATATTTTGCACTGTGGGGTTAAAAGCCTTGTCAATGTCAAATTCTTTCTTTTCAGAAAAAAAAATTGATTTGATATTTTAACTTTTCCAACTTTTGTTTTAAAATTTTCAGCCCGTAATGGTGGAAAATTTACATCATCCATTGGTGGAACTGATGTTTCAATTTTTAGTTCAACTTGTGGCTCCTCTGACTTTGTGGAATCAGATTCATCACCAGAACTTTCACTTGACTTCTTAACAACCCATTTTTTATTGTTAAGTTTCTCTTTTCTTTTGTAAACATCTTTCGAACATTCACCAACCTCAAAAGTTGAATTTTCAAAAACTTTAAATCTGTTTGTTGGTGGTTTGGTTTTCTCAACAATCTTTTCTTTCAGTTTACCAAAGACTCCCTGTTTTGTTTGTATTGCCTTTGGACAATTCCTGGCAATGTGACCAACTGTTTTACATTGAAAACAGGTTCTCGTCTCTATCTTCTTCTGAGCAACACTTTTCTTCATTTCTTCTTGCTTCTTGGCAAGGAATTCTTTGTTGGATTGCTTTTTGAACACTTGCTCTTTTTCTTCTTCAGATGATTTTCCTGTAACAAAAACAGTTTTTGATTTATAAATTTTCTCATTTTTATGATTTTTTGGTGAAATAAAACCTAATCCTTTCTTTTTGAAATTACCGTTATGGTTTGGTTTCTTTTGATAACCAGAACCAGAACTGTAACCCTTTTTTCTTATTTAATCGTTGTTGAACTCTTGAGGTGTAAAGACTTGGTTTTTTAGAAAGATTTTTATCATTTATTTCAGAAATATTAATTTCTGTTAGTTTGAAAACCTTTTTATCATTTCGGTTTTAACACCTCTTATTGGAAATACCTCATCAAAATATAATTTGTCAGAATCTTTCAAAGTATATGCTACTTTGATAAGTTCATCATTCAAATTAGATTTTGATAACAAAAATTCTTTATTATACATATGTTTGTCCTTTTTGACTGTTGACTTTGACATGTTGGACTCAGACTTTGACTCTGATTTGGACTCCTCCGTTTCATCCTTATCCAACACCAGATCGACCACTTTCTTTATTAACTCGGACTCATGATCAGTGTTAGACGATGTGAACGTGACATCAATATTTTCTGGAAAATTATCTGAAGACCCAGACTCCCACTGTAAATTTGTTGCCTTTTTTACTCTTTCTGAATTTGGATTTCGAGGAGAATATCCATTTTCGACCGGGGGTGGACATTTGTTATAGACAACACTTGGTTTCTTACGAGAAAACTTCACTTCATCATCTTCTTTTGTTTCAGACTTCTTTTCTTCAAATTTTTCTTCTTCAAAAGTCTTCATTTCTTCTACTATGGGATAAATCCTGTCAACCACAAAAGTAGAACATGAGTAACTTTTTAACAATCTATTAACTCTCTCTGTTTCTATTCTCTGAGTTTCCAGTTTCAATTCAAGCTCAGCACGCTTTTCAGTGTAATAGTTGACATTGTCAAGCTGTCTCATGTATGCTCCTTTGAGTGTATTCATTGCTATAGCTTGTTCACTGCTTGTCTCGTTGTATTGATTCATGGCTTTGTTCAAGACATCATATGATTCTTTCAGCCTTTTTATATTGTGTAGCAATTCATTGTTTTGCTTTATCAGAGATTCACAATTCATACACTTCTTAGAAACCTTGACTGCATCAGCATCTGTTTTAATTTCAAATTCTGGAATTTCTTTGACTACTCTCACTTGAACTTCTTCTTCAACTTCCTTCTTTTTCTCAGTTTCAGCATTTAGACGTTTTCTGATTTTTTCTGCCCAATAGTCATCAGTATAATCATTGATAACCTGAGCAACAACAGCTTTAGCTTTTAAAATCTCTTTGTCTGGACAAAACTTGTCCCAGCTAAAACCTTCTGGTAATCTCTCAGCATCTTGATTTATCAAAAAAGCTTTATTATCAGCTGGAATATATTTATCCCAACTGAAATCCTTTGATGAACTTCCATCATTTTTATTAACCAGACACGTTCTCTTTGAATCTTCAATCTCTTTTCTAGCATGTGCAGTTTGTGGCTGTTGTTGTTGATATGGCTGTTGAGCAACTTGATGATAAATCACCTTTCGATAGTAGTCGTTGTTTCCGAAAGGATTTTGAGCTCCGCTTGCTTCGCGATTTGTGCACTCCCTCTTGAAATGCCCCTTTTCCCTGCAACGAAAACAAGTGACTTTAGATTTATCAAAACCTAAAGTAGAAACATTCGCATCACGGAAATCATCTCTTCCCGTAATTTGTTTAAACTTTTCAGCTCTTCTCAACACACTTGCCAAGCACCACTTTATATCCATCAACTCCATTTCTTCAGCATCTACTTGATCGTAATCCTCTTTTGTAAGCATTGGATTCCCGATTCTCCCTGCAACTAAACTACCATAAGATTCAAGTACAGTCACCAACAAAGACATATGGCTCTTAGCTACTTCCTCTGAATAGTTTTGATCATTTTCCAGATTTAATGCAATGTTGCATTGAAGTACTTTGCCACTCTTTGTTGCTGTAAAATGTGGATCAAACGATGAAAATGAAGTAAATCCTATTTTGCTGCTTGATCCCTGAGATGAACTCTCAGAAGGACTTTTTGTATTGAAGGCTGTTTCAATCTTTGGTGAAATATTGTTCTTCTCACTAACTCCACCTTTGTAATACAACCCAATATCTTGTTCTCCATCATAGTTCTTCATTCTAGCAATTTTCCTTTGTTCCATCTCTTGAGCTTCAAGATGTTTAATAAACTCGCTCAGCGTGATGTTGCTAAAATCTGTTTTATTTTTCAACATCATCAGATATGTCCCCCAAACATCATGTGGCAACGCATCAGCCAGCTTCTCAATCAGCTCATCTTTATCTTTGTTGATGACCAATCTTTTCATATTCTTCAATAAATTGCAGTATCTCTCAATGATCTGCTTAGTGCTTTCATTTCTTAAACCTCGGAATAAATCGAATTCTTTCTTCATAAGCGACTTTTTATTCTTTAGCATATCATCACTTCCAAGAAACTTTGATTCTAATTCTTCCCATATCGAACATGCACTTCCATTGTGTTGAAGTAAGATCAAGATATCTTCTTTAATCGCTTGCTGCAACAAACTAACCATCAACTTCTCATCTTTGTATTTCTTTTTCTCTTTAGCACTCAATTCTCTAATTGGTATTTTCACATTGTTGTTCCCGACTGGTCTAGTATATTGAACTTCAGTATGTTCCCATGCATCTAAGTGATAAGCTTCAACCCAGTTACCAAAAAGTTCAGCCCATCCACTAAAATCATCAATATCCATAAGCTTAGGTGGTTTTTGCGTTGTTCCCGTTTCATTTTCAAGTAATGTACTCTGAGCAATAGTCATTGGACTAGCAAAGGCATTATAAAACTCGTTCTCCATGATTTAGTTCTCACACTAAATCACTTTTCACACGGAATTAGGTTTCAAGCGAAATCAATCCTCTTTCAAATGAAATCAACTTTCCAAACAAAATCAGACTTTCATACGAAATTACCCTTTGGTGCGAAATCAACTTCAAATGAAATAGCTAATTTCGTGTGAAATCACCTACTATTTCATATGGAATAACACTCTAATGCTAACTTTCAAGCGAAATTAACCTCTGAAACAAAATTACGATCTGATTCCGTGCGAAATTACACTTTCGGACAGTTTTTCCAAAAATTGACCAAGTTTTTGGCCGAATTAAGATCTGATTCTTTCTAGGGTTTGTTAAAATACTGTTTCGTATATAATGTGAGAAATTTAAGTCATTTTGATCGTGAAAAGTTGTTAAATTTTGAAAAGAAGGTGTAGAAAACAGATTTTGCTGCTGAAATGGTAAGAACTCTTCCTCCTGAGCTCTGATACCACTTGTAGGATCGTCTTGGGACCCAAACGAATCGTTCAGAAGAGATCTTCACCAATACAAAAGGCGGAAACAGATGTATCGGTGTTATTTTAGTTGAAATGCACAAGAAATCACTTTAAACTGTCTTTAGATTGAAATCAGATGAATTACAATGCTGTAGACACTTCGGCAGAGCTTTGCTACCGGAATCAGAATCGTTACAAATGACAAGGCACATCAGGTATTTATAGGTGAGGTAATTTCGCATGAGATGGTTCATGTGAAATAGTAATTTTGCACGAAATTACTCAAACAAAAATACATTCACACGAAATTATAATTTCGTGCGAAATACCCTTAATTTCGTTTGAAATGACCAATGTGTCATTTCATGCGAAATTACCTATAAACATACAATTTCTCGTTTTCCGTGCCCTGATCTATCTAATATAATACAAGACTCGATACAAGACGAAGTCGACAGACGTATGCACCAACAGAACACGATGTAGAGGAAGGTGAAATTCTGCATACTTATACAAGAGCTGAGATTGTTAAAATGATGGTTATTGAAGATAGTGAGTTTAACTTCGATTTTGAAGAGGAGTTGAACAAGTTTGACATCAATCAGCAGCGTGAATATCAGTATAAGTACGTTGAAGAAGCTGATAACTATGATAAAGTTGAAGTAGAAGACTGGAGTGATGATGATCACTCTGAAAATGTGAATGTTGATACTTCTAGCTTTCTGACGCTTGCTGAGTTTTTTAAGCAAGCGAATGAAGATGAATTGAGAAGAAAGGTTGCAGAAAGTGTTCAGAATAAAAGTTTTCAAGAAATGTCAAAAGAAGAACGTCGCGAAGAGAAAAAGAAGTGGTTCAGAAAAGATACGGAAAGGAAATTCAAAAGACCACTGAAGTATTACAAAAGAGATAGAGAAATTTCTCTTGGTGATATCATAAGCTGGGGTTATATGCCACAAGTGAATGCTTATGCAATCAGAAGAGAGTTTGGCGTTCAGTATTTCGAGTATATTCAAGATATAATGTCTCTGCCTTGGTGGGATGTTGAAGAATTGCCCAAAGTTAGAATGTTATCTTATCCAGTTAGGGTTCACGATATGCCTGCATGGGGCTTGATGAAGTTTGAAGCACTCAAAGATTTTAAACACTGGAAACCACATCATCCTAAGAAAGTCAAGAGGATTGATCCAGTTACAGGTATTGAAGAAACAATTTTGCAGATCAAGAAGCCCAGAATTATGAAGAACATTCCATTGCCGAAGATGGAACAGAATTTTCATGAAGGGTTTATATGCTGGGTTTATAGTTGCTTGATGACTGAAGCAGTGATTGTTTACAAGGTTGGGAATGAAGGCAGATACATTCATCTGTACGATCCAATGTGGATTGTAAATTGTTCTGCGAAAGATATCGAGTGTTTATTTGTGAACAAGATTGGTTATAAAGCTGAAGATAAAGATCAAACTCTGCAATTTCAGAAAGTTACTACGATATGTTTTCAGAAAGGTATAAACTCTGAAAATATGTGGTTATTAAAGTGGAGAAAGATTGAAAAAGAAGAAGCTCTGAAAGCAAAGAAGCTGAGAGAAGAGCAAGAAGAGAAAGACAGGATAGCTAGAGCTATAGTTGTGCAAAGACTAGCTGAGGAAGAACAGAGAGCTGCGAAAGAGAATGAAAAGCTCAGGAAGATGTTATTGAAGAAACCAAAGCGTCATGAGGAGAAGTTCAAGTCTTTGTGAAGAAAGTTTTGAAGACAGGCTGACTGAAGACTATGGCAATATCCAAGGGGGAGTTTGTTGGTACACAATGTCTATCACCTACGTCATCAGTCTAGGTCATGTCAAGTATATGTATTAGATTGAAAAATGTAAGTTTTATATGTATATGGGCCAGTTCGCAAGAACGGAGGTTTGTTAAGTCAGGTCGCACGAACTGGGGGATGTCAGTTCGTGCGAACTGGGTGTGTTACCTCGTGCGAACTGGTTGGCCTATAAATAGGTCTGTTGTGTTTTTCATTTGTAATTTCTGGAGATTTCTGTCACAAAGTGCTGTCAAAATTCTCTCTGTACGAAAACGTTTATAATCAATGGAAAACGTGTTTAAAGTGACTTTCTACTATTCTACTCCTATTCTAACAATGATTGACGGTTTCTATTCTGATTCTGCCTTTCTAGAGAGTCAGATTTGACTCAGTTTGACTCGTATTGATCGAATCTTGATCCTACATTCTTGGCCTTCATTGCTGAAATGGTGCTAATCTTTACACTACTCTGACACCTTAGGTCAGGCGACGATTCTCCACTAGGGAGAGGGATACGGAAAATTTTCTCCTTACTGGGTGTATCTGCGCGATATCTGGATAACCAATCCACACTAACTACTGAGTCGAAACCATCAAGGATAGTAGAAAGAAGGTCGATGTCATACACTTGTCCCACAAGGTTGAGTTTGCATTCCAACGAACATATAAGGTTTCAATTGACTTGCCATCAGTCGATTCCACAACAGGTTGGTTTCAAGAAGTATCAAGGTTAAACAGAACATGAACGTGGCGTTTAGTTACCGAGAACGTGCAGGCCACCGTGTTGCTATAATCCTGGCATCGCTCATGCCAATCCTAAATGCCCTTCCACGAACATCATTTCCAGTGTTGTTGTTTTCGTTACAAGAATTTCCAGTACTACCGTCGTTCCCTCGGTTGTCGTCGTCTTGATTTAGCAGCAGCCAATCCATGTCGTAGGCACCTTTATCTCTATACTGTAGGCTACAATTACGAGCCAATCCACGATGTTGCCATGACGGTTGCCTCTGATTTCGTTACTTGAAACGGAGCCCTACGATCTTTCACCAACCAAGTCCATCTTCTCACCTTCTGTACCACGTCCTAACGTGCTACTCACTGTGCCAGTAGTCTCACCTTCCACACTAAAATTAGTTGTCATTGCTTATGTCCTGATTGATTCGTAAGAGTCGACTCCCATAAGTTGCTGACTATGGTTAAGAATTCGATTGGACTCATTTTGCTGGTGTTCATTTCCGGTAATCAGGGTCGTCCAAATACTGAGGTCGGTAAAGTACTACGCTCCTCCTCTTGTCTATCAATGTTGCAAGTTGTTTGAGTAATACATGGTCTGTTGCGGGAATGTTGCAGAAGTGATCGCACTTCGGAGTCTAAGACGTCAATACATAGAGTTCCAACAAACAAATAGGAGTGAAAAAGGTATCGACCAATCATTCGACGATGCGACATCCAATTCAGGGAAGTTCGTACAAGCACCTAACACTCTACCCAGTTTGCTAGGCGTTCAAATGGGTGTACAGGTAATACTCGATAGCATCGAGATTTGTAAGAATTTAGAGAGGAGTGAGAAGATCACGTTCAAGTAGGAGACAATCACTGCTATGACTCCTAAAGATTTGTTACGTTTCACACTGTTCGAATAACGGGACAGAACCCCTCTTCCACTTGTTAAGGCTCACTGGGACTCGCATGCACCCCAAATTATTATTATGTGTGCACCCACAATAATATTGTGATTTGCATGCTCATCTCAGATCCTCCTAACTCATGTCAAATGGTTCCTCAAACTCAAATGTCAAATGGAGGTTGTCAAGGTAATAAAATCACAGAAATCCAAAGACTATGACATTGTCCGCTTTGGCAACCAGCACGCTCCCAGCGTCTGCCCCTCACGGTTTTCAAAATGCGTCGTAAAGTAAGTAAGCAATTCACGCAATCATGCTATAGTGACGAGTGTGTGTTCGTATGTTACATCATAAACAAACATGTACTAGTCATGTAATGAATGCAACAAGTGAGAAAGACGAACCTTGCAATCTGGAGCTGAGTGTCATGGTCGTATTCACGTATTCAGAACTGTTCGGTTATAGTTTGGTTTTACAAAAATGTTTTAAAACCAAGTTCACTATAACCAGTGGCTCTAATACCAAATTGTCACACCCCCAAAATACCACCTAGGGAGTGTCCCTACTAGGCGTGTGACGTACCAACAACGAGCCACTAATTACATTGAACCCATTCAAGTTTATAAATAAAATCCTCAATTATTAATGAAAAATACCATCAACAAGTTTAAATGAAATCATCATGTTCAGCGGAAGCAAATAGTAAACCAAGGTTAAACAATTTCAAAACCAATATATAGTATCAAGAAATCAATCACATGAATCCCTCCAATCGACCCATGACCACTCCAGATACTCCAGACAGCAAGTTCCAAATCCAAGACATCTAACGACCTGCGAGCATGCAACAAGTGTATCAGACAACGCTGGTGAGTTCATAGTTTTATGAAGACATTGGTTACCAAGTGTTTAGTTAATCCATTGAATTTAATATTGATAATATCACGAATACAAGACGGCTCCTGATTTACATTGCCCTTTCTCCAATGCTCCTATCAAAGCATTGGTCATGACTAGGTCATTAGTTCACACCCGTCCTCTCAGGTACGGGGTGAGGGTGCCAAACCTAAGTAGCGCTACCAACTAATACCCTGTTACCTCTCAGGTAACAAACAACAATGAGGGACTTTAAAGGTGATAGGACGAGTATATTATCCAACATTCCAGATTTACCACAAGCCGTATTCCCCTCAGGAATACCCAATTGATTTACCCAAACCCATCCCTCTCAGGGATGCCCAATTAATGTCCCAACCATCGGGACGCATGCTCAAGAGGAATGAACTCACCTTTGGTTTGCTCGGTAAGATTAATTACTTTATTTATCAGTTGAACAACCACGCCCTAAAAGGGTTACCGATAACACTCAGTCTTATGCACATAAATCACGCGTTCTATACTCACATTACACAGGTAACATATAGGTAATACACATAACGACATGCCAATCGTAACAAGGAATTGTGCTATATGCCAAACATAACATCCATTGTGATACTTGATTTTTGTATACCATGCTATCATATAATGCGTGTCTTGGATCTCTACATAGTTAATTCATATGACTTTATTTCCAATACAAGTTGACATGCACAACATCTATCATATAACAAATGCTTAGGCTATTTCAAGGACCAACGTCATCGGCCTAATTCAATCCTACAGCCCATAAGGAAAATGTAGTCCACTAGAAGTGTGCACCCTTTACCCGGTCTGACCCGAATGTACCAACCCAAACCAAACAGCACTCCATTCCCACCCGAGAAACATCAGCTGGCGTGCGGCCCAACTCAAACACTTGACCCAATTATCGTCGGCCCAATACCTGTGCCGCTGAAGCTGATTTCACAGTCCACACGCACCTGCTTGGCCCATCTTTTGTGCGGCCCACTTGCGAGCCCAAGTGCATAAAGTTTTTCTAAATTAGTTCCAAAGCCCGTTGCCCAGTTTCCAAAACACAACCCTATCTCATTATTCGTTTAATTATCTAAACATTATCACCAATGAAAACTAGGTTTTTGCATGAACTCTAATAACCCACAACTGTTTGTATGCTATTGTATTAAGTTTCGTCATCACCATGCTTCTTCAAATCAATAATTAGTTTAACTATATAAACAACTCTTGTATAGACATCACCAATAATCATCCGATCTGACCAAGAATATTGTATCATGCAAACCACCGAACCCTATTATCATGCATTACGGATTTTCATACAATATCATTCAATTACGCAAGGTTTTTCTAAATCATGCAACATGCTAATCTAATTCTTTAATCCACACAGACTCTAATCACGTAACCAAGGAGTACAAGTGAAGAAACATGGAACTAATTATGGGGTTAATCAGTTTGGTTTATGTTCCTACCATAGTGGTTAATCTTCTAATGGCTTTCTGAGCTTCGTAATGATCGTCTAATCCTGCAAAACAGAACACCGTTACTCGTTAAGAGGGGAATGTGGGGGTTTCCCTCTTAACCGGGCTCCGGCGTGAGAATAAGCGACTGCTTTGAGGAGATAATTGAGTATTAAGAGTGAGAGTAGAGGGAGTGGAATGTTTAACCAGTGAAGTGAGGTCTCTATTTATAGCCGGAGAGGTGTAAGAGGATATGGGCTGATGGGCCTTGGGCCTGAAGGCGACAACATAGAGGATATGCTCCTTGTCTCACTGGTGTCGACCGTTAGTGGCTTCTAGGAGCTTTCTGGAGTTGGCGCAATGTGATTGGAGCCACGTGTCACTGTTGTCGGCCTGGCCACCCCTCTGCCATCAGCAGGTAAGTGGAGATCGAGGGGCAGTTGTCTCTGCCCTGTGATTGGTGCCATGTAGGCGTCCTTAAGTACTTTTTGTCTCCTGCATGTCAGACGATCGTGGAGCACGATTGAGCAAGGCCAGAAGGACGCTGATTGGCTCTTTTCTTCTGCCACTTGTACCTTGTGTACTATCTGAAACAGCCTTGCGCGATTCTTGCTGGGCACGTAACTATCTCGCGCAGGGTTTGGATGACTGAGTGCTCTTTCAGAATGCTAAGTGTTGTAATTGGAGCTTCCTATTGTCCAGGCCTCGCGCCGGTTAGAATAGAATGTGCTGTAGCCCGCGCGAGGTTGCCAATAAGAAATTTGTTGAATAAGGAGTATGGTCCCTCGCGCGACCTTGACGGAGGTTTGCGTGGCTTTTTTGGGACCATACCCCTTCAAGTCCCCCCAGTCCAGTGCTGCACCATGCGCGAGGCAAGTGGTTGGAGCTCTGGACTTAGAAAAATAAAGTTGTAGAAAATGCTTCCTTGACTTGGGTAGACGGCGCGCGTGTAAGCTCTTGTTGGTTACTACGGCGCGGCTACCAGGTTTGGCTCCAGGTGGTTCACTGCCTTTGGGTGTAGGCGCGCAGGGTTATTGAGTCATTGTTAATACTGTGTGACCCTAGTAGCTTCTACATAAAGTTTGTAGTAATTTTGGGCGGGAAAACCCTCGAAATTTGAATTCTGACAAGTTGGTGAGAAACGTCGTTGACGGTGACGTTTGAGTTGACCACTTACACGGCTGTCATCAAGTTGTCTCTGACGGTTGGTCATTCCGTCAGGAGAGTGAGCTCCACGCGCGCGTGGTAACCATCACTCCGGGATTCTCGCCTTACGTGTCGTCTTCTGATTGGTCACGTGCGCGGCGATTTCGGCACGTTTACCCATCGCATTAAATGCGATGGGTATATATATTCGATGGGGGATGAGAGCAAATCACTTTTCATCTTCTGTTGTCTTCTTTCTTTCCTATTTGCTCTCGAATTCACTTTGAATCTTCAAACCTTTGAAGAACATAGTAACAGGTCTTCCAGTTTCTTGAGAAAATATTCAAACTTTCTGCTTTATCATCCATGGCTGAAGAACATCAAGAGGAGAATCCCGGTGAGGAAGGCCCAGTTCCCGTCCTTAGGTGGGACTTGGGGCTGTTTGAGAAAATCACGAGGAGTTTCCGGTTTCCACCGGAATGGGATGCCAAGTACCCCGGTCAGAATCAGACGGCTGCCGACGCACCACCGGGGTACATCACATTGTTTGAAGACTTCTTTCATCAAGGCAACTTCCGGTTGCCGGGGATGAACTTCATGGCCCACATTCCTCAGTTTTATGGGTTCCATATTTCACAAATGAGCCCTCCTGGAATGGTCAAGGTTCAACATTTCGAGTTCCTTTGCCGATCTTATGATATTGAGCCGACTGTTGAAAGATTCAGAGCTTTTTACCAATTGATCAGGAATATGGGATTCTATTCATTTGCCAGTCGAGGGGCCGCGAGGAAGATACTTCTGAATCCTCCTAAAAGTTTCCATGACTAGAAACCAAAATTCTTTTTTATTCGCGAAGAAGTGATACCGATTGCCATGACCTTCCGCGCATGGTCTGAACCGATCTTGAAGGAAGATTTGCCGATCCCCAAGAATGAGGCTTGGTATCAGAAGCTTACTGCCACCCCAAACCGAGTGTTTGGTGAGAATGTCTTGGTAGCGGCGCGGATGAGTGATCAGTGGCCGGCAGATAGCAAGGACGTTCCAATTTTAAAATTTGACGATAGAGGTTAGTTACTTCAATCCCTTGAATTTCTCGTTTTGTAGCCTGTGTTTAATTAGATGATTTCACGAGTAGAGGTGCATTTGTGGCAAGCTGCCTTCCCTACCTTTGGTGGGTCTATGGGCGTCTGCCAGTTGAAGGCTGGAGAAGAATATTGGTATGAACAGATTAAGGGTCATTTTATGTACCCTGTTGCTGATGCTTTCGCTGATCCACCTACTGCAACCGAAGGTGCGCATATACCTAAACCTCGTCCCTTGCGCTCTGTGACTTCTGCTGGGAAAGAGATTGTCTATCTTTCCAGCGAGGAGTCTGTGGGATCATCAAATGGAGAGCTAAGTTCGTGGTCTAACATCTTTGCAGGTGTGTTGCGCGACTTGGGGATTGACCCTGAGGATAAGAAGAAAAAACCTGCGAGAAAGAAGAAGGTTATCACCTTGGATCCTGAGGTAACCAGCAAGGGGGCTGGAAGTAGTCGCGCAACCGCTAGCGGTGCTGACAAAGGTACTCTCCGCCTTCGTCAAAGTAACTTGGAGGATTACGTTATTATCGGTGATTCATTTGAAGGTTTGTCACATATAGGTGAGAAAAAGACTGGAACTGGTGGCTCAAAAAGTTCAGGCAGCGCGGGTTCTCGCAACCCAGATGCTGGGGCGACTCCGTCCTCTGTTGCGCATGGTGAAGAGGAGGAAGAAGAAGCAGAGGAGGAGGAGCCCGTTGCGGAATTGATCGTCAGGAAAAGGAGTAGGAGTGAGACCACAGCTGGTGTGTCCATTGCGCAGAAGGCTGGAGAAGTTCCGGTGCTCCGGAAACAGAGCAATCTGCGCTCTCTTTACAAATTCTCTCCTGGTTAGCTTTCCTTGGCTTCTTATTCTTTGTTGACTTTTCCTTTTTAACACTCAGCTTCTGCAGAGGCCAAAAAGAAGACCCCTGAGAAGGGTGTCGTGTTTACATATCCCATAGAGCCTGCGCCGAAGAAAATCAAGGTTACTGTCAAACCTTTTAAGACTGCTGGGGTAGAGTCTAAGAAGGATAAACAGGTTGCTGGGAAGGAGAAAGAGGTAGCTGCTGAGAAGAAGAGGAAGGCTGAGGAAGAAAAGAAGAAAGCTGAGAAAGAAAAGAAGACTGAGGAAAATAAGAGGAAAGCTGAGGAGGAAAAGAGGAAGAAAGCCTCTGATAAACCATCTGGTGGTGAACCGAAGAGATCCGGGGTCATCCATATTGCGGGGCTTGACCAGCCCCATCATGAGAAAAGGAAAGAACCAGAATTTGAGAAGGTGGTGCAATCTGCGCAACCTGATCCTCCTCTTCAGGCTGTGAAAATAACTTCTACTGCTGAGGGATCGGGCTCTGGTGCTCATCGAGACAAATCCGCTGGTGCAGGAGGCGCGAGTGCTGGTTTTGCAGCTGGCCAGGCTGGTGTGGGAAAACACGGCGCGCCGCCGCGCTCTCCAATAGGCCCCCGGGATACTTTGGGGGATATTTATTATAAGTCTTATACGGAAGAGAGCTGTGGTGATGCTCCGCACCAACCACCATGGGGTTTAAAGCAAAAAGATACTTTTCTCGAGTTCGTACCTTGCCGCGACTGGTTTCTGAATTCCATTCCTCCTGGTGAGGTTGACCGTCAAAGGGCGCGAACCCACAATGGGTTGTATCACACCTTTGTTGTTGGTGAGGCCAACACCCGTGCTGCTAACCATCAAATTGTTCGCGAGTGGTGAACCATGGTTAGGGAGAGGGAGGATTGGGAGAAATACCGCAAGCGGATATTAAGGCTTGTTAATGACTTCGAAAGATCGAAAGCTGCCTTTGATGAAGAGAAGGCAAAATTCGAAGCTGACAGGAAATCAGAGGAGTGGGGCCGTGAAGGCCTTAAGGGCAAACTTCGCGCTGCTGAAGACCTCTTAGCAAATGAGAAAGCTGAGTTTAAGAGGTTATGCGAGAAGGATAACCAACGCGCGTTCGCAGCTCGCAATAAGATTACTGAGCTTGAAGGCAAGGTTGCTGAGCTGACAGCGAAGGTTGAGGATGCGCAAGCTGCACAAGCTGCTAAAGAGCAGGCTGAGGTTCGAGAAACTTCTCTTTTAGTTTATGCTTTTGTTGGCAGAATTAACTGGGCCCTTTATCCCTTGTAGGTTGAGCTGGCCGAGGTGAAGGCGCAACTATCTGGTAAAGACAAGGATTTGATGGCCAAGGACGTCGAGATTGCTGAGTTGAAGTGTCGTTTGCAAGAGCAGGTTGACAGAAGCGAGTCCTTGGAAATCGACCTTGAAGCCGAGAAAGTTAAAGCTGCTACTGCCGATGAGGCTAAATAGAAAGCTGAGGAGGGGCGAGACATTAGCACATCTGCCCTCAATGTGGCGCAAAACAACTACTCCGAGGCTCAAGGCATTGTTGATACTTTGGTTTCCGAGGCTGAGTGGCTACGCGGCAGAGGATTAGTTCTGGTATGATATTTTTAACTTTGGCTTTATCCTTCAAAACCTGGTTACTTATGTGTTACATTTGCTGTAGATGGCCAACTCCATCCTAAATGCTAGAGAACTGGATAAGGCTGTTGCGGCCGTTCTAAATGCTTCCCGCGCGGTCGGTCATCGTGGAGGCTATCTTGAATGTGCACAACATGCTACAGAGATGCTTGGGCAGGAGTTCGACACTAGTCACTGCTCAGTGACTGATCAAGCTGAGGCTGAGCTAGCTCGCGCTAAACATGGTTATGACCATCTATCAATACCTGTGATTGATTTGGTTACTGAAGCGCTGAAGCATGATGATTGGTGTCACCGGCTAACGACTATCCTTGACCCACCGGAAACCGTTGAATTATCTGATGAAGAGGAAACCGCGGGTGATGATGGCGATGGTGACGGCGACAAGCACGACGATGATGGCGCCGGTGATGGCTTTGAATAGATAGTGTTGAAGGCTTTGTGCCTTGTAATGTTTGTTTAGGTTTTGAATATAGCGTGTCGCGCGGTCGCGCTTGCTTTAGGTCAAATGAATGATAGGCTTTATGTAACCGTTGCGCGTTTGCGCTTATTTAAAAATGATGTTTATGTTTATTTTGATCCGTTACAATTATTGCACTGTTGTTAGAAACTTTGGTTAAGTTAGCGTGAATGAATGTAAGTGTGGCTCTTGTGTGCGTGTGACTGCCCGGTCTCGCGCTATGTTCGCGGAGGACCTTGAAGGCATAATTCAAGAGCTTGTAATTCACTGAAGTGTTTTCGTGCTAATCAAAAGTTTAACATGCATTTGTAAGTCAAGAAGCGTTATGATAAAAGAAAACATGTCGTATGCTTTCATTAATTGAGAAACAGGCACTTTAGGCCAATCATACATCGCAGATAAGTAACATAAGGGTGTTTAGCCAACATAGGAAATTAAAAGGCGCGTGGCCAACATTAGTGAAGAAGGGCACATGGCCTAGGACAATTACATATAGCACTTGCGCAGTTGTTGCGCATTCCATGTGCGCGGGATGATGTGTCCATCCAGGGTGCGCAATTTGTATGCCCCTTTTCCTAGCACTTTATGAACCAAGTATGGGCCTTCCCATTTGGGTGCTAGTTTTCCTGGGTGTTCAGCGTTTGAAGCTTCGTTGTCTCGGAAGACGTATTCTCCAGGAGTGAAGGTACAAATGTGGACTCTCGCATTGTAGTACCTTTCCAGTTGTGTCTTGTATTTCGCTTCTTTAATACGCGCAATCTCGCGTCTTTCTTCCAGTAGATCTAAATCGAGACGGCGCTCTGCTTCATTATCAACCGTGTTGACTGCTGTCAAGCACGGTGAGGGGAGTCCAACTTTCGCCGGGATAACTGCCTCCGAGCCGTAAACTAGGCTGAAAGGAGTTTCGCCAGTGCTTGTCTTCGGCATGGTTTGATGAGCCCACAGGATGCTTGGGAGCTCATCTACCCAGCCTCTTCTCTTTGTGCCCAGTCGGGCTTTTATCCCCTCGACGATACTTTTGTTGACGCTCTCCACTTGACCGTTTCCTTGAGGATGCGCAACGGAGGAGAAGGTATGCTCGATCTTCATTTCCTTCATCCAATTTTGAAGATCCTCAGAAGCAAAATTAGTACCGTTGTCTGTGACGATTTTGAGTGGAAGACCAAACCTGCAAATGATGTGCTCCCAAATAAAGTTGCGCACCATCATTGCAGTGGTTGAGGCGAGAGCTTTGGCCTCCACCCACTTAGTAAAATAATCAACGGCCATGATTATGAACTTGACGGTGCCAGGAGCGTCTGGGAAGGGTCCCACCATATCAATTCCCCCCTGTTGGAAAGGCCAAGCAGTGGATACAGTGATAAGATCGTTCTTTAGGCACAGGGTTTTTGGAGAATGTCGCTGACAGGAGTCGCATTTGCGCAGCTCCTTCAGGGCGTCGACGTGCATCCCTGGCCAATAATATCCAGCGTTCATAATCTTCGTGACAACCATGCGTGGTCCTGCATGGATGCCACAGATCCCTTCGTGAATCTCCCTGATCAAGTAATTCGCATCTTGGGGGTCCACACAGCGCAACAGTGGCCCCAAGAAGGACTTGCGGTATAAGATACCACCATTCATCTCATAATGCAGAGCATTGTTTTGAATCTTTCTTGCCTCTGCCTTGCTCTCAGGGAGTATTCCTTCTTGCAAATACTGAATTATAGGGGTCATCCAAGATGGCTACCCTATTTCAATCACATTTACCTGGCGCAGCAGGACTGATGGATTTTTGAGTACTTCAATCCTTACATCTTTTGCGAAATGTTGAAAGGAGGTTGAAGCAAGCTTGCTCAAAGCGTCAGCTGGTTTGTTTTCGGAGCGATTGATGTGGACTACCTTGTAAAATTTGAACTGTTGAAGCAACTCTTTTGCTTGCTCTAAATACAGGGCCATAACTTCGCCCTTTGCATCGTATATACCGTTAATTTGGCTGGCTATCAAGAGTGAATCAACGTGTGCTTGTAGATTTTTAGCTCCCATTTTTATGGCGAGGCGTAAGCCTGCCAGAAACGCCTCGTACTCCGCCTCGTTGTTGGTATTCTTGAAATCCAACTTGATGGCGTAAGTAAATTCATGCTTTTCAGGGCTCACAAGGCGCAATCCGGCTCCTGCGCCATCTTCGTTTGAGGCCCCATCAGTGTACAACATCCATAACTCATTTGTCGTGTCTTTCACGGGAGTCTCAACAAGCTCGCAATATTTGATTTTATAAACTGGGACTTCCGTGATGAAGTCCGCTAGAACTTGACCCCTGATGGCTAGGCGCAGCCTGTACAAGATGTTGTGGCCCCCCAGCTCGATCGCCCATTTTGCTAGCTGCCCAGATGTCTCTGGTTTTTGCAATATCGTGACGATGTGAAATTTGGTAAGTACCGTGATTATGTGGCCTGTGAAGTACCTGCGCAGCCTTCTGGAGGCATGTAGCAACGCTAATACCAATTTTTCCATCGTTGAATATCTCGTTTCTGGATCTGTGAGCACTCTACTGACGTAGTAGATTGGAGTCTGAACTCCATTTCTTTCTACAAGCAATACCGACCCTACTGCCTTATCCGATGAAGATAAGTACAGGATGAGTGGTTCCTTTTCGAATGGCGCAGTCAGTGTAGGGAGCTCAATCAAACACTCCTTCATTTGCTGAAAAGCAACCTCCGCTTCAGGCGTCCACTTGAATTCTTGCTTTTTCACACAATTGCGCAGAGTGCTTACAAAAGGATATGACTTCGCGGCGTGGTTTGACAGGAAACGGTTCAGCGCGGCTAGGCGGCCGGCCAACCTTTGCATTTCCTTGATTGTTCGTGGTGATGGCATTCACTCTATTGCCTGGACCTTTTCCGGATTGACTCTAAATCCGCCATTAGTGACTATGAAGCCCAAGAATTTTCCTTCCTCCATGCCAAAGGAGCATTTGGCTGGATTCAATTTCATATTCACGCTTCTCAATGAGTTGAATGTTTTTTTGATGTCTTTCAACATTTGGTCCTCTTCAGGACTTTTGATCACCAGATCATCGATGTAAACCTCGATATGCTTCCCAATATCTCCAGCGAAGGTCTTATCCATTAGGCGTTGATATGTCGCGCCAGCATTTTTCAGGCCGAAAGGCATCTTTGTGTAGCAGAAGATCCCTAGATCGGTTCGAAAAGCTGTCTTGTCTTCATCTTCTAGCTTCATTTGAACCTGATGGTACCCTTTGTAGCAATCTAAGAAGCATTTCCATCTGTATGGCGCGAGAGAGTCTATCTTTTTGTCGATTTCGGGCAAAGAGTAGCAATCTTTAGGGCATGCCTTGTTGAGATCTGTGTAATCAACGCACATTCTCCATCCCCCATTAGACTTCTCTACCATCACGGGGTTCGCAACCCAACTTTGATAACGTACCTCTCGCAATATCCCTGCCTTTAGCAGTTCACATACCTGCTCATTCATCGCTTTGGTTTTGTCTGCCCCTAAGTTGCGCCTTCTTTGGACCTTCGGCTCAACAGAGGGGTAGGTGTTTAAACAATGCTCGGTAATGTCGCGCGGGACACCGGTCATGTCGGCCGGAGTACAGGCGAAGATATCCATATTCTTGAACAGGAGTTGCTTGAGATGCGTTCTGATGTTTGGTGAGATTGCGTGGCCTATCGTCACCGTTTTCTCCGGGTACTTGCGGTTTAACACCCATTTCTCTGGCTCGGTTGTTGAAACCTTCGCCGCTTTTGTTGGGCGCATCTCTTCTGTCGACATTACTTCTTTCTTGGCATAGATAATCGCCACCCCCGTCTTGATTGGAAACCCTATCGCTGAGTGGGGCGTGGAAGTTACCATGTTAAGTTCGCCTTGGGTTTCTCTAACAATCAACACATCATGCCTCGATTTGACTGGTATCACCATGAAGTTCACATTTGTTGTTCTTGAATGCTTCCCGTCAGAGAGCGTGACGGGGAAGCTGATTTGGCCTAGCGGGAAGACCATTTCATTGCAAAATCCAGACAGTGGATAATCAACTGGCTCAAGTCTCGCTTTATCATCCTCATCAAACTGATTAAAACATTGCTCATAGATGATATCAGCTGTACTCCCTGGGTCAATGAAGACATACTCCGTTTCATAATGGCCGATAATACCGGTAATGACGACGGGTCGAGTGGCACGAGGGCCGCCGTGCACTACCGGGAAAATGATCTGTTGCTCTTGCCATGAGGATTCGCAAGGGCGCTTGCCTTTCTCCTTTGCGCTGTATCTTGGTCCATTGACCATATGGGTTTCTAGGCGTCTGACTTTCTTGTGATTCCCCTCATCATGGCGTTGGATCTGTCGAGTTTCTTTGCGCACGTTTTTCACCAGGTGGCTTAGCTTCCCGCTTTTTAGCGCTCTCTCAATCTCTTGACGTAAACTGAAGGAATCATCTGTCAGGTGCCCTGTATCTTTGTGGAAGTCGTAGTACAGGTTGGGGTCTTGCCCCTTCTTGTTTGTCATAGGCCTTGGAGCCTTGAAATCATGATTCTCCGTCATCAGCACCTCTTTTGGTGTTTTTATGAGCGGAGTCCAGTGCTTTTCTCGGTTATCGTCCCTGACTGCTTTTCGATAGCCGATTCTATCAATTGTGTCGCGCGCATCTTCTCTATAGCGCGGCCTCTCATCATGGCCCCCTGATCTTCCGGATTTCCAATCGTTACTTTTGTACTTGTTGCGCTTGTTGTGATCGCGCGAGTTTCCCCTGGAAAATCGATCTTCAGTATAATAATTCTTGTTTTCGGCGAGTGACTCTTCAGTTTGCGCGACTATTTTCGCGGCTTCCATGAGCTTATCCCATTCTTTGGGCATTCCATCTTTCCCAGTGATAGTTCTGATGAGACTATCACAGCGAATGGCTTTCTTGAAGTGGCAATGCATGAGTTGTTCACTTACGCCACCGATTTCCAAGCACTCCTTGTTGAAGCGAGTGTGAAATCCTCCAGACCATCGTTATCTCTGCGCCAGATGTCCTCTACCTCGGCTGTGTCACGCTGGTAACGTCTCTGTTGACTGAAGTGATTCAAAAACTGTGTCTTGAAATCCACCCATGACTTGATCTTTCCCGGAGGAAGGCTGTCGAACCAGGCGCGAGCAGCCCCTATAAGAGTTTGAATAAACAGATGGCACCACATGGGCACATTCCATCCTCCCATGCAACCAACGCTTGTGAAAACTCTGACGTGATTATCGGGATCAGTCAATCCGTTAAACTTTCCAACTGTCGGAGGTAACTTTTCTCTTGAAAGCGGCGCCAGTGCGATCTTTGGAATGAACTTTGAATGTTCTACAGCTTCAGCTGGTCGATAGGCGTGGGGAAAGTCTCGCTCTGCCTCTTCGGTGTACCCTACGTGTTGTCTTGGTTTGTAGTATTCATGGTTCCTCTGCAAGCGATTGAAGACTGACGAACCCTCATCATCCTGCCAAGTTGGATCATTCGGGTCAGTATCTTCCCATTCATTGTTCATGTTGCGCGGCGTGAGCCGGCTATGAACTGGGCCTCTTTGGACGTGTGACGGATAGTCATAATAGCTTTCTGTTTCTCCCCGTGTATCGCGCGTGTCATGCACGCTTAGTCTTCTGGTAGGGGGAGGTCTATTAGCTCTACCTTGGATGTTTTGCTGTGGGGGTATCTGGCGCGCCCCCTGACTCTGTCCCTAGGGAGTAACCAAGGATGGTTCTGCCGTTAAGACTGCTTGTTGTGCGATCAGAGATTGATACGCCGCGTTAATGGTGGCAATATTTTTGGCGTACCACGAGGCTGGAGTTTCGCCCTCAGGTAGCCCTAATAGCGCCGAAACGTTCTGAGGTGGAGCTGGGTTTGAAGGTCCAGCGCCATTGTTTCCTGGGGTTACCGTCTGAGTGATGCGGGTGATGCTCCCGCGCGGTCCCCCAGTGTTGGTTACTTTGATTTCGCCAATTTCTTCAATGTGTTGGGGTTGGACGTTTTGATTGTCCTCCCCCAACGCTGCATTAGAGTTCGCTCCGAAACCAACAAACTCAGGAATGATTCCTTGACCAGCCATGATCGAAGGAAAAAACAACAAAAGCTCAGAAAAAAGAAGATGAAAGTGATTTGTAGAAAACCGGTGGGCGCCAATGAAGAAACATAGAACTAATTATGGGGTTAATCAGTTTGGTTTATGTTCCTACCATAGTGGTTAATCTTCTAATGGCTTTCTGAGCTTCGTAATGATCATCTAATCCTGCAAAACAGAACACCGTTACTCGTTAAGAGGGGAATGTGGGGGTTTCCCTCTTAACCGGGCTCCGGCGTGAGAATAAGCGACTGCTTTGAGGAGATAATTGAGTATTAAGAGTGAGAGTAGAGGGAGTGGAATGTTTAACCTGTGAAGTAAGGTCTCTATTTATAGCCGGAGAGGTGTAAGAGGATATGGGCTGATGGGCCTTGGGCCTGAAGGTGACAACATAGAGGATATGCTCCTTGTCTCACTGGTGTCGACCGTTAGTGGCTTCTAGGAGCTTTCTGGAGTTGGCGCAATGTGATTGGAGCCACGTGTCACTGTTGTCGGCCTGGCCGCCCCTCTGCCATCAGCAGGTAAGTGGAGATCGAGGGGCAGTTGTCTCTGCCCTGTGATTGGTGCCATGTAGGCGTCCTTAAGTACTTTTTGTCTCCTGCATGTCAGAAGATCGTGGAGCACGATTGAGCAGGGCCAGAAGGACGCTGATTGGCTCTTTTCTTCGGCCACTTGTACCTTGTGTACTATCTGAAACAGCCTTGCGCTGCTGCCTTGCGCGATTCTTGCTGGGCACGTAACTATCTCGCGCAGGGTTTGGATGACTGAGTGCTCTTTCAGAATGCTAAGTGTTGTAATTGGAGCTTCCTATTATCCAGGCCTCACGCCGGTTAGAATAGAATGTGCTGTAGCCTGCGCGAGGTTGCCAATAAGAAATTTGTTGAATAAGGAGTATGGTCCCTCGCGTGACCTTGACGGAGGTTTGCGCGGCTTTTTTGGGACCATACCCCTTCAACAAGCAATCAACATCAAAAGTCAATCACGAATAAACATATTAGAAAACCAAGATGCTATAAACTAACCAGGTGATGTATAGAGCTAGGCACAAAGAACGATCTCTCAAAGAAAGGGACTTCGACAGGGGGGTCTCCAGTCGCCAATTACCGAACCAAGGGAATGTGCTAGGGTTTTTGTTTCTTGTTATTCGTAAAAAGTGCATGGAAAACAAATACATATATTAAATCGGATCAAGTGGGCTACCGAACCCACTTGTGTTCATATCACTTGTTTGGGCTTTTAAGGAACTGGGCCGGAGTATAACAACTCTAAGGTGAGCCGGTTTTTGCAAACTCAGGTCCATAACATGAAGTGTGGGCCAGGGGTATAGGAACAAGGATGTTTAAGAGAGATGGGTTGTAACCAAAGAGGGTGTGTGTGTGTGGCCCAAACATGCACGTGGCCCAATGCAAACATTATGCACATATAAAAGTCTAACTACACACTCAACCGCACGTGATTACATTTACCTATAACAAGTTTAACACGGTTATGAATATGAACGACGAATAATGAAGATCAGAATTACAAGACTAACCTTGGGAGTTCGAGTTGTCACATCATCCCCAACTTGAAAGAAATTTTGTCCCGAAATTTGACAAGTAAGCATAGAGAAGTGAAGTGATAAATCAAGATGGCTGTAGATTTTCCCCAGGTGCCACAGATGCGGTGCCGATAGTCACCGAACAGATGAGGGAAGTGATTGCCGAAGAGGTTGGGAAGGCAATCGAAAACAGTTTATCCGGGTTTATAGATAAGATCCAAAATACGGTGCTTACGGTAGTTGAATAAAGGATCAAAAGGTTAGAAGATAATGCCAACCAAGTGAAGGAAAAGTTGGGAGAAAGAAAAGCTTGTTCATATAACAAGTTCATGGCATGCAAACCGCCAATATGTAAAAGATGGTTAAGTGACATGGAAGGGGTGTTTGAAAGGACCCATTGTGATGTGAATGATTTCGTAGCTTATGGCACGGGTCAATTGAGAGGTCAGGCGAAAGACTGGTGGGATAACAAGAAGAAAGAAATTGGAAGTGAAGCAGCTAAGGCCATGACATGGGAGGAGTTTAAGGCCGTTCCTTAAACATCACAGTCCCAAGGCGGTTATTAACAACATAAAAGAAGAATTCATCGAAATGAGGCAAAAGGGTGAATCGATAGACAAGATCACGGGCATCTTTCTCGATAAATTAAGATTCTGTGACAAGCTTGTGACGAATGAAGAGCAGAATATATATTATTATTACAACTTGTTGAGTGCCGAATATCGGGAGTTCATGACTCCCTCAAAGTACGAGACTCTCACCGAGATCATAAATACTGCTCGGGAACGAGAGATTGAGCTGAAAAAGCAGATTGAGCGGGTGAACGAAGGGCGGTAGATGTTAACCCGAGCCCTACAAAGAAGGCATGACCAACTGAAACGGTAAACAATACGGATGTGAAAGGCGGATCACCGAGTTGCAAGGTATGTGGAAAGAGGCATAAAGGCGAATGTCGCTTTAAAGATAAACCGTATCCCATATGCGGGAAGACAGGGCATACGGCTTCGCTATGCCAAGGGAAAGTTTCGGTTTGTTACAAATGCTACCAACTGGGCCACAAGAAGTCCGAATGCCCGGAGTTGGTCGGTAAGAAGAATGAGAAGGATGCGCAGTTAGAGGCGCAAAAGGCAAAGGCCAGATCTTTCCATCTAACCGCCGCCGAAGCAAAGACGGAACTCGATGTGGTCTCAGGTATATTTATTGTAAACTCGATTCCCGCACGTGTGTTATTTGATACGGGTGCGAATAAATCCTTTATTTCACATGGATTTATTCGACATCCTTCATTTTTATTAACCAAGCTACCTATGCCTTTAGAAGTAGAAATAGGCGACAATAAAAGCTTTATAGTGTGTGATGTATGCCAAGATTGCAAGTTGAGTATCGATGATGAAGAATACTCAATAGACTTGATCCCGATGTCAATGGGAGAATTTCAAGTAGTAGTCGGGATGGATTAGTTATCCCGACATCACGCGAAGGTCGTGTGTTTCCGTAAGGAGATAAAACTAATGTCTCCAAGCGGAAAACACGTTAACATTTATGGTGAAAAAGGGGGTAGTCCCGTGAAATGTTCGATGTTAAAAGCTCAAAAGCTTATGAGGCGCAGATGTAGAGTGTTTATGATATACGCGAGTGAACCGGAGAAAGAATCGCCGAAGGTTGGAGATGTACCGGTGGTACGCGTACATGAAGACGTGTTTCCGGAAGACCTATAGGGAATACTGCCAGAATGGGAAGTAGAATTCAGAATCGAATTGGTTCCGGGTGCAAAACCCGTAGCTAAGGCACCATATCGGCTCGCGCCATCGGAGCTACAAGAGTTGATGTCTCAGATTCAAGACTTGCTTGACAAGGGGTTTATTAGGCCGAGTGTGTCTCCGTAGGGTGCACTGGTACTATTCATGAAGAAGAAGGACGGGAGTATGCGGATGTGTATCGATTACCGGGAGTTAAATAAACTCACGGTGAAAAATCGATACCTGCTCCCAAGAATTGATGATTTATTTGACCAACTACAAGGCGCGAGTTGGTTCTCTAAAATTGACCTTAGATCGGGGTATCATCAGTTAAAGGTCAAAGAAGAAGATGTACCGAAGACAACCTTTCGTACACGGTACGGACATTACTAGTTCCTCGTGATGTCCTTCGGGTTGACAAATGCACCCGCGGCTTTCATGGATCTCATGAACCGGGTTTGTAAACCTATGCTAGACAAGTCGGTGATAGTGTTCATCGACGACATCTTGGTTTATTCAAAGAATGAAGCTGATCACGCGTATCATCTATGCGAAGTATTGGAAACGCTTAGACGAGAAAAGCTCTATGAAATGTTCTCGAAATGCGCCTTCTGGTTACGAGAGGTGCAATTTCTTGGGCACATCATTAGTGCGGATGGGGTGTTAGTAGATCCTCAAAAATAGAAGCCGTGGCAAAATGGATCCCTCCGAAGAATACTTCGGAAATCAGAAGCTTTTTGGGGCTTGCGGGATATTATAGGAGATTCATACAAGATTTCTCCAAGATTGCTACGCCGTTGACCAAATTAACTCGTAAGGAGGAAAAGTTTATATGGGGCGATGATCAAGAAAAAGCATTCCATACACTCAAGAAAAAGTTGACCCACGCTCCGGTACGAACTCTGCCGGACGGAATCGATGACATGGTGGTTTACACAAATGCGTCACATTTGGGACTCAGCTATGTTTTAATGCAACGAGGCAAAGTTATAGCTTATGCTTCAAGGAAACTAAAGGTGCACAAAAAGAAATACCCTACGCACGATCTTGAATTGGCGGCAGTGGTATTTGCGCTAAAAATATGGAGGCACTATTTATACGGGGTGAAGTGCACCATATTTACCGACCACAAAAGTCTAAAATACTTCTTCGATCAGAAAGAGTTGAATATGAGACAGAGGCGGTAGTTGGAGACGGTGAAGGATTATGATTGCGAAATACATTACCATCCTAGAAAAGCCAATGTGGTGGCAGATGCGTTGAGCCGAAAGGCAGACTATGCTCCTATACGAGTACGATCGATGCAACTTATAGTAACATCGGGCTTACTTGAACGAATCCGAGGAGCCCAAGTTGAAGCAATAAAAGAAGAGAATTGGAAGAAAGAAAGAATAGTTGGCCAATTGAAAGAATTGATGGATGATAACAACGGGTTGAAGACTTGTTTTGGAAGAATATGGGTTCCAAATTCATGTGGGGTTAAGAAGCTTTTACTAGACGAAGCCCATAAATCCCGATATTCTATTCATCCGGGGGCGACCAAGATGTATAATGACTTAAAGCAAAATTATTGGTGGCCCGGAATGAAAAGAGACGTAGTGAAATATGTGGAGAAATGCTTGACATGTCTACAAGTCAAAGCAGAGCACCAAAAGCCATACGGTAAACTTCAACCGTTAGATATACCAGTTTGGAAATGGGAACATATCACAATGGACCTGTTGACAAAACTACCAAGAACGAACTGCGGATTTGATACTATCTGGGTAGTGGTAGATAGACTGACGAAAAGTGCACACTTCATCCCGATACGTGAGACCTATACTTCAGAAAAGATGTCAGAAGTGTATACCAATGAGATAGTGGCACGCCACGGAGTACTGATATCCATCGTGTCCGATAGGGATACCTGGTTTACTTCAAACTTTTGGTGTGATTTCCAAGAGCAAATGGGAACGAAATTGTTTGTTAGTACTGCATACCATCCTCAAACGGATGGACAGAGTGAAAGAACAATACAGACATTGGAAGATATGCTACAGGCGTGTATTATCGATTTTGGAGGTAGTTAGGATATTTATCTACCGTTGGTCGAATTCTCATATAACAACAGCTATCACGCTAGTATTGGTATGGCACCTTATGAGATGCTCTATGGTAGAAAGTGCCGAACCCCGGTGTGTTGGGGTGAAGTGGGACCACGTGAAGCCGCCCATAAGGATATAGTTCGAGCCACTAATGAGAAAATTGATATGGTTCGGGCTCATTTGAAAGTGGCTCAAGATAGGCAAAAGTCGTATGCTGACAAGAGAAGAAGACCGATCGAATTTCAGGTTGGTGATAAAGTTATGCTTAAAGTATCTCCATGGAAGGGGGTTATTCGGTTCAGAAAAAGAGGAAAGTTAAGCCCGAGGTTTATTGGGCCGTTTAAAATCATAGAACGAGCTGGTAAGGTCGCATACCACCTCGAATTACCCGAATAATTGAGTGGAATCCATAGCATGTTCCACGTATCACATCTCCGAAAGTGCTTAGCCGAAGAAACGACTTATATTCACTACAACGACATTGAAGTGGATAATAGTCTTAATTATGCGGTGAAGCCGATTGAAATTCTGGATCGAAAGGTAAAAAGTTTACGAAACAAGGAAATCAACCAAGTGAAGGTCAAGTGAGAGTATAGGAAGGGTTCGGATACTACATGGGAATCCGAAGAGGAGATGAAACGACTCTACCCTACATTATTTGGTACGTATTTCGGTTTCGAGGATGAAACCCCTTTAAGGAGGGTGGACTTGTAACACCCTGAAAATACAAATTTTTATATTTAAAAATTTAATGCAGGTGATAAACAAAATAAACTAACTAGGAATAAATAACCTAGTTGGTTAGTTGTCTTGTAGTAATAAAGAAATTGGTTAAAATAACACTCTATGCAACTTGGTAAAGTATAGGGACCAAAGGTGACAATTTTGAAACAAGTTTTAATTAATTAAAACATTCAACACCAAAACACACACTCTAAGTGTATGTTCTGGTTGAATTCTCCAGAGAAGCCAGGGGCTCTCAACTTCAAACCCTAACTAGCTCAAAATTGATCAAATTGATATCCAAGCATAAATTAGTGATCATCTCAGTGAAGTGATCATAAGGTATGTCAAAATTTACAATTTGGTTTCATCTCAACTTCTTGATGATTTGTGAAATTGAAATATGAATTTGATTAGTTGATGTTTGGATGAAATTAGGGATGAAAATATGTCTAGGAGTAAACCCTAGTCAATAAACTTGCTGAATTAGTGTTTAAATTACGAAGTTCATGATCATCCATTATATGTGATTAATGGGTTTTGTAGAAACATGATGAACACTATGATCATTATTATTAAACTAGTGTTATTTGAACTCTATAAAGTTAATCTTGACATTGAACCATGAATTAGATGATTATTTAGTAAAAGATGTTGAAATTTGCAAGATAAATAGTCATGGGGTTTGATTGTTAATTTTATAAAATTATGCTTATTAGGTGTTCGATATAATGCCTAAAAGAAAACAAAATGCTGAAAATTCGGACAAAAACGCATGTTTGAATGATGTGACGAATTATGCGTGATGTGTTGTTATTGGAGTTCTAAACGATATATTGGTTGAACTCTATAGGCAA
Organism: Helianthus tuberosus; assembly: GCA_030545235.1. Taxonomy (NCBI): domain Eukaryota; kingdom Viridiplantae; phylum Streptophyta; class Magnoliopsida; order Asterales; family Asteraceae; genus Helianthus; species Helianthus tuberosus. The sequence goes on along the minus strand of CM060417.1, from coordinate 56,563,341 downwards.
AAAGATTGAATCTTCGAGCGGACAAGCCGGAGCGGATACGCGCTTGAAGGGAACGCTCTAAAGGTACGTAACTACGGTTATTATGTTTGATCATGTATTTTGTTAATCGACTTTATGTTAGAATGTTAGTATACTTCATAAATAGATGAAGTAACGAAGTTCACTTGATAAACAAGCGGGTCAAATGTTTGTTAAAATAAGTTTGGTGTGTCGTAAAGTGGTGGTTTCCATTAGATAACCAAACGGGTCAAATATCGGGTGAATTGGTAGTGTTGAAGTGTTTTTGTTAGTTACTCGACGATTATGAATTATGAAAACGTAGTCCGTTGAACGGACGCGCCAAGAGCTTGACTTTTCTTGAAAGAACTCAGGATATGGGTCAATAGAAAAGTATCATAACTTGTTGATTAGTAACAATGCTTTTGATTGAAATCGTTCATAACAAGCATGGCATATCGTGTGCATAGATTTTGGGTACGGTAGTGAACACCAATGTTGACAAGCCCGGGTAAAAGGGGTAATTTTGTTTAGAAACCATTATGAGTAAAATTTATGTAAGGTTTGACATATAACCAAACGGGTCAAATAAATAAAAGGGAAATTCTTAGGCGATCTGCCTATAAACAATATTTTATGCATGTAATGACAATAAACGGGTCCGTAATTAAATTACGGACGAGTAGGAAAAAGAGTCGCGAAAAACGGGCTTGTAGAACAAAAGTTATGGCCATTCAAAGTGATTTTTGGAAAAATTGGAGCTCGGCGAATATGCAGGTCTAGGTAGTGGACCTGCTGGAAAATCGACTCCCCCGCGGCACGCGACGCGGAGCATTGGACCTGGGGTGACACGCGGGGCCGCTTGCGGCCATCGAACGGTTTAAAGAAGTCTCTCGAGTGGCGCGAGAGACCTAGTTCCGAAATTTTATTTTGTTTTCATTTGTTTTGATATTAGTACTTGGTTATACTTGTTTATATATTATCAAAACTAACTTTTAAGTTGGTTTTGATGTTAGGTGAAGTAGGTGATAATCTGGATGGCGATCAAGCAATTGGCGAGAACCGAACACAATACTTTTGAAGCTTCCGCATGAATATATTTTGTTTTAGTTGAATATGGAACTTGTAACTTTTGATGGCACCTTATGTATGTTCTAAACTAGTAGGGATGTAAATCCTAAATACTTTAAATCATGTATGAACCTTAATCTTAACAAAGTTTTTGTTAGTTCGTATTTTTATAGAAGAAATACGTAATTAGTTTTTAAATCCATGTTAATTTAAATCGGGTCTTACAATATGTTTCAGGTACTAGTGTTTGATGACTTTATCCAAGTTTGCTACACATAAGAAAATGGACTTTGCCTTAGTTGCTTTAATCATAAACAAATATTATGTGATACTTTAAGAACAATGTAAATACAATATTTCAATTTTAATAGTGCCATGTGTTGTAAACAATCATGTAACGTGACTCCCCGATGTTTTCGCAGGTTCCACGCGGTCGGAGTGTTACATTTTTGCTCGTGGCCTTCGTGGGGATCCTACGATCCTCATGCTCACGATGAAGAGGGGCGGTGTGCACCTCACTAATGGGCTTCACAACTCCACACCTTATAGCCGCCTTCCAATACATAAGACATTAAACCGCATCCCGATACTTCTTCACTTTGTTACTTTATATTTATCATATGTAATCAACAACATATTTCGTCTTACATAAAATGAATCTAAAACAATATGTTCTCTTAGTGATTTCAGTTATTGGTTGCTGCCATCATAATCTCATTTCTACCAACCCTTCAACATTTCTTGGTAGGTTTATAGAGTAAGCTTTTTTAGTATGGATATAAAACTTTTGCATTAGGTTGAAGGATTGTTACACTTTACCAATAAAGATATGACATCCAAGAGGAAGTAAAAAACATAAAAAGAAATTAGAGGTTCCATCTCCATCTATATACTAAATCCAAAAATCACATTGTCTTCTCTGCATTGTGTATATATTTGAAAAACCTCACACATCTGTCTTTCCATCTGTATCTTTATCATACTCACAAACACTTATTTTTATTACTTTCACTTTGGATTTGATACACCCACAATAAAATATAGAATGTTGAATATTAGCCTCTAAAAATAAAAATGTACCTTAGTTTCTATAATTTTTTCTCTATTTTAGAGAATCAAATGTAGTGGTGTTTTAGTCGTTTCCTCTATTTTTCTCTTTATTATATAGAAATGTTGGATACAGAGGCTATATGAGTTCTCTACAAGCATTCACATCCCATTCTCCTTCTGTATCTATATAATTTAACTAACACACTTTTCTTAAAAAAATATTTATTTTTCTAGAGCAAATTACAAGTTTTGTCCTTTATGTGTGTACCAAATTGCAGGCGGTGTCCTTTGCCTCTAAATTTGGCGAGTTTTGTCCTTAACGTTTCAAAATCCTGCACATTATGTCCTTTAGCCCAAACCCAGTTAGATTTTTTGGTTAAGTATGGTCATGTGACTTACACATGAGGGCATTATTGTCATTTCACATTTCTAGGGGCTATTTTGTAAAGAATTATTATTCAGGGGCTATTTGTACAAAACTAAAAACATAAAAATGAAATATAAAAACTCTTTCTTTCTCTCTCTCTCTAAGAGCATTCACATCCAAGGCATCATATTCTGAGTGATGTATTTTTAAAATATAAAAAGTATAAAAAGTGGTTGTGAGTGGAGGAGAGAGAAAATGTTACTGTTCATCTGTATATTTGGGGGGACACTGTTCACCCCCTATAATTTTTTAATATATTTTGAAAGTGGTTGTGAGTGGAGGAGAGAGAAAAGATAATGATAAAAGTATAAAAAAATATTATTTAATTGAAAAGGAGAGAGAAAATGTAGTGTTTTTTAGTGTAATTTATGGTGAAAATATAGTGGTTTGGATGTGAATGCTCTAACATGAACAACCTGCATCTCTCTTCTCTCTCTCCTATCTCTCTCATCTGAACCAACCTCCATCTCTCTCTTCTCTCTCTCCTCTCTCTCTAAGATATCAAGCTTTCTGAAGAGGGTTTCGGGCGATGTTAAACGAAGAAGACGATGTATCCATCATTATGGTAATGATGAGTGACAATGTATCCAATCAAATTAGGGTTCCAGCGAGGTCAAACGAAGAAGACGATGATGGAGATTCACCCTGGTTCTACCGATTCCAAGTTTTCGACTCCTGCCACTGTTAATTCACGGCCAAAGGAAGTTAATTTGGTGCCTGAATCTGATGTTATTCATGTTCCTAGCTATTCTAGTAAGTTTATGATATTATTGACTGTTGTTTTGTTTTTTTTTTTTTGTATTGTATTGTTGCTGGATTGTAAAACCCTAGTTCTTTTTTTAATTTATGGGAATTGTTTTTGTGGTGCTTTTTGGTTGGTAGAATGTATTGATTACAGATGTTCATAATTGGGGTTATTTTGGAATTGGTGGCCGGAATGGGGTTTGGGGACCAATCGAAAGGTTGGGGGTTTTTGATTTTCCTGTGCGGGGGTAGGTTCAGGTTGGGATTTGAGGGGGTGTCGCTGCCGCCGGAGTTTGTAGCCATTGATTTGAGACCGCCGGTAAAACAGAGACGGAGAAGAAAGTGAGAACAGAGACGGGAGTTAACGGCTTTAAATGGGTGGGTTCAAAATTGGGGTTGGATATTAAATAAATAGGGTAAAAAGACTAAAATACCCCTAGATGACTGGATTTAACAAAAAAATAAACTGGGTTAGGCTCAAAGGACATACCGTGTAAGATTTTGAAACATTAAGTATAAAACCCGTCAATTTTAAAGGTAAAGGACACCGCCTGCAATTTGGTGTAAACATAAAGGATAAAACTTGTAATTTACTCTTTTTTAAAACCTCACACATCCCATTCTCTATTTCTTTTTATCTTACTCACAAACACTTATTATTATGTTTGTCTTTCTTATACAATCACAATAGATTGTAGAGCGTTGGATTTGAGCCTCTATACATTGAGGTTTGCTTTTGTTATCTCTAAAGTGTTGTCTATTATAGAGAAAAAGATGGAATAGTGGTGTTTCGAATAGTTTCTTTAAATTATTCTCTAACATCTAGAGTATATAGAGGGTGGGATGTGAATGCTCTAGGTAGTCAACGGAGGGGGGAAGTTAACTCGTGCTTGGTGGTGAATGATTAGGATTGATTGTTCTAGTCAATTTCGGGTACAATTTGGAGTAAATGATTTAATATCATTTTTCTAAAGGCGTGGCGTGCCATTTTGCCTAAATTCACGTTCTTAGAGCGCTAATGTTTTGACTATCTATAATTATTTAAACCCTTATGCATATTATATCAGGATTCTTTAATAATGATTTGCTTTTAGAGATCATATTATACGTGGATCATTACTCTATTATTTTGGTAGCCTCTGAATGGTCATTAAGAGGCTACCTCTTAATGGAACCCTTAAGAATTTTACCAACGGGAAGGTAGAAGAATGTGACATGTGATGATTTACCATTCAGAGGTTACCTCTTAACCATTCAGACTTGAGGTTACCTCTTATTCATTCAGAGGTTTTAAACCATTAAGAGGTAGCATCTGAATGGTCATTAAGAGGCTATCAAACAGCCCCTTAGTGTTCAACTGTTCATCATTAGAGATTTTGTAGTCTAAATCAAGTGCAGTGACGGACCTAGTTGATATGCTTTTGGAGATCATATTATACGTGGATTATTAGTCTATTTAGTGTTCATCGTCAAAGGTTTTGTAGTCCAAATCAAGTGGAGTAGCGGACCAAAAAATTATTTTCTGAGGGTGCGAACGAGGGGTTCAACAAAACTTTTAAGAGGTGCGATCTGGTTTTTTGCCTATAAAATACACTAATTTTTTTTAAGGGAGACACCCGCCTACCCAAGCTTTTACTTGAGTCCGTCCCTGATCAAGTGTTCTTACCCTAAAGGTACACTCCATTGCCATACACTTTTTTAGGGGTTGGGAGTGGAGTTCACTTTCTCTTCTTGGACTTTGTAGTTTTATAGTTAACGAATATCTTTTTTTATATATAACTAGTTGGTTTTATAGCGTTTCGCTGCGGTTTTGGGACATAGATATGACAACGGTGTTGAAATTTGTAGTGTTCGGTCTTATAAATCAGTATTCATGTTATGCAAATATTTAAAAAGTGAAAACAAAGAAAACAATTGACCAAAGGAAAACATCTATACTATATAATAAAAGAAACCTGATTTGGGACACATGTCATTCAATGAGGGCATTAATAATTTATTGATAAATTTTAAATTTTAAATTAAAAAGATATAAATATTATATTAGAATTTTATTTTGATTGTAAATCTAAAATCTAAAATGTGTTTTAAATCTAATCTATAATTTATGGATTTAATTTTGATTTAAAATTGTTAAACAAAAACATTTTATTAATAAAATTAGATTAGATTAAATTTATATGTAATGAGCTAAAATAGTTATCATATCAATATTTTAAAATTTGTTATATGTGATACGCTTCTTGTTATTCAAAGAGGTTAATGACGTGGATTTCTACTAATTTTAGTTACATTATTCAGTTTATCTTCTCATAATTTTCATAAAGCATGTTTTAAAGCTTGAGTAAAAAATTTATATCACTCAATCTGTAAACATATGTTATTTCTCATCGTTTATTTCTTGTATTTTTATATGATTATCCAATCTAATTTTATTTAAATCGGGTAAAGTAAATCTATCTATACTACTTTATTATATAATAAAAGAAACCTGATTTGGGACACATGCCATTCAATGAGGGCATCAATAATTTTTTGATAAATTTTAAATTAAAAAGATTTAAATATTATATTAGAATTTTATTTTGATTGTAAATCTAAAGTCTAAAATGTGTTTTAAATCTAATCTATAATTTATGGACTTAATTTTGTTTTGAAATTGTTAAACAAAAACCCATAAAATTAGTAACCATTTAATCAATTGCGTAAGTTTTACTTTCCCTTCTAGAATCAAATTAGATTTTTGTGATAATTAAAGTTTTGTCAAGAATATAAAAAATCATTATTTAATATTCAATATATTACATCAAATATTTAGAATTAAACTCCACTTCATTCTAAATACTAGGTATGTTTTTTTACTCTTCATATGCTATGCATAATATCTATGTCACATAGAAAACATCATGTATTTTTAGATAATTTAGATATATGTGTTTTAAAACAAGGTAAACCCTTAACATACATATTTTTTCCTATTGTAACTAAGATGTAGAGGTCTGTGAAAGGTATCTTCACATTCGGAATGTCATAACTTTTTTTTTTAAATTTAGATTTACTTAGTTGTCCGGAATGTCATAACTTTGTTTTTAAAATTTAGATTTACTTAGCTGTCGTATGGTGTCTCATGTCTTTCTTTCTATTTTTCACTTATATGTTTCATTGGTTCAATTGTACATGTAAAGTATTACACTATACATAGTATTTTCTCAACTATAGTTAATTGGTTTTATTGATTCAATTTTTGTCTATTCATTTACATTACTTTTATCTGTCTAGAAGTCCATTTTCGGACCTTTCAAATGGTATGGGACATATTACATTATCAATAGTTTTTATTGGTTTCCTTACTAATTGTGATAAAAATAATTATTTCGTACAATTCATATTGGTTTATAGCTTTGAATACGAGCATACCTTATATTAATGTTAATGATAGCGAAAGTGAGGAAACTATATTTGGATGGTAGAAAATATAATATTATGCCAACATTAACCGTCAGAATAATCTATTATCAGATAAAATCAGACACGTTACCTTTGAACAAGAAAATGTCACAATAAATATTAGTAGTGGTACAAAATTTTAAGTTCCTATGACAAATTTTAAAACAAATAACAGATCATATTATTATGAATGGCTATACAAACTTTAATATTTATTTCGTATTTGTTATGCATATTACTCTATATTATATATACTTAGATCATATTATGAACATATTTTTTTTATTTCACATTATAATTATGATTCATCCCGTGTATTACACGGGACAATAACCTAGTTTAAGGATAAACACAAAGCAAGAAAAAAAGAAAATATCGTAAGAACGTAAAACGACTAACGAATTTTTTTTTTTATTATAATTTAGAGACTGTATAGCAACTATATTAAACTTTAAGATATCCGTGTAAATTGAACTAACATAATAGGAAAAAAAATGTTGGAAGTTCATTTTCGGTTCGATAAGTTAACGCTATTGACCGAGTCTTGACCCGTAAGAGTTACACCGAGGATAACGAGGTAATTCATTTAATTAGATTAAATGACATATTTTGACGGAACGATTCATAATGTTTTATTTCATAAAGTTATAAAACAAATATTATAACAAACCTAATTAGATTGGGTTTTATATTATGGACTTTTGTTAATACGCTGAAAGAAAGACAAGAGGAAAGGATGTGGGCTCGTAACCCATAGGGTTTTAGTTTTAAACTAATTCTTCGCTATATAAACTTAAGTATGGGTTAAGACATGAGAGGATTGTCCAAAACAAAACCCTAGGTGTCACACTTCACTACAGCCGCCACCCTCCCTCCTGCTGACACTGGCCGTCACCGCCGTTTTTCCGGCCACCGCCGCCGCTAACCGGCTGAAAAATGAGCTGTGTTTTCAGCTTGTTTCTGACCCGTTCTAGCTCACCTCGTTACACCTCGGTGTCTCATGTGGTTATTACTAACCGAATGTATACCTAAAACCCCCTATGGTTGTGTTTATATTTCGTATTTGCATGTAGGTGACCTTGTTCCATTGCGGGTATTTCTTGGTATAAAAGTGTTCATATTAACCATTTGTTACTTGCACTTCCATTGCTATATAATATATATATAGACCTTTGGAAAGTCAAAGTACAAGTCAAAGTCAAAGTCAAAGGAAGAAAAGATTGCTAAAGGCGATCTGTCACTCCTTGCTTAATCATTGATTGTACTCCTTGACTTGTAATCGATACTCTAGTTTAAGTTGCTTTAGTTGTATTATGGGGAGTAAATGCTAATAATCCCAGTTTAATCGCTAATCGATTTATCGTTGTCTCATCGCTATCGCATCGCACTTGAATTACAGGTTATGGATATTGTTTTACGTGTGTGTGCTATTATGTGTTACTTGTGCATGTTTATATTTGTTTTGGGATGATTAATCGCAACCGCAATCGCAAATCTATCACAACGCAATCTCATCGCAACACAAAACACAGTATGGGTATGTTTAGGTTTATGACTGTTAGTTAGATTATTTGATTAATGTGAAATACTATCGCATCGCTTACTCGCATCACATCGCAACGCTCAACGCACGAAACGAAACATCGAAACCAACTCGCAAAACCCATCCGATCGAATGACCATGTTGGTGCATATGTCTGTCGACTTTGTCTTGTATCGAGTCTTGTAATAGAATTGTTAGATCAGGACACGTAGTACGAGAAATATAGGTTTTGTGTGATGGAAGTTGACTTCGCACGAAATAGCAAGTAGCTATTTCGTACGAAATAAGCCTAGCTATTTCGCACGAAATAGCATTTGCTTATTCCGTGCGAAATACCCACACCTATAAATAGGAGATGTGCTAGTTCATTTGAAACGTTCTCTGATTCCGGTATCGAACTGCTGCCGACGTGTCATTTGATCTGTAATTGTGTCAAATCAATAAAACAAGACAATTAAGAGTGAATCAAGCTGTTACAAAGTCTAATCAATGAATTTCGCCTCTGATTAGACCGAGAACTCTTTTGATAGACTCGTTTCAATCGTCTCACGATCCTACAAGTGGTATCAGAGCTCAGGAGGAAGAGTTCTTACTATTTCAGTTGATAAATCTGACTTCTACACCTTCTTTTCAAAATTAAACAAGTTTTAACGGTCAAAATGACTTGAATTTCACTCATTATAAGCGAAACACTGGTTTAAACAATCCCTGAAAGAATTAGACCTAAAATCGATCTAAAACTTGTTCATTTTGTCTATTTCTCTTGAAAACTGATCGAAAGATGACATCAGCAGCATTTCGTACGAAATAGTCTATTTCGTTTGAATCAGGACCTTATTTCGCACGGAATACACCTTGGAATCTTTATTTCGCACGGAATAGTCTCAGTTCTTGTTATTTCGTACGAAATCAAACGTCATTTCATTTGAAAAGATCATTTCGCTTGAAAGTGGTTATTTCGCACCAAAGGGGTATTTCGCACCAGAAGTTATTTCGTTTGAGGAGTTGTTTTCGTGTGAAATTGTTCATTTCACATCAAACTCATTTCGCTTCAAAAGGCATTTCATTTGAGAGTTGTGATTTTGTGAAAAAGTTTGCCGAAACATGGAAGAGGAATTTTACAATGCGTTTGCTACACCAGTTGCTCCTGTTACAACTGCTGAAACTATTTACAGTGAGAATGAGACAGGAACTTACCAAAAACCGCCAAAGCTTATGTACATTGAAGATTTTAAAGGATGGCAAAATCGGTTTGAAAACTGGGTGCAAGCATATAAGTTTGATGCATGGTGTGCCTTAGATGTAGATTACGTTAAACCAACAGATGAACGTGGAATTGAAAAAGCTTTTAGTGATTATTCAGATGGTGAGAAATTAAAGTACACTAGTGAGAAAATGATGATTAGCATCCTACAACAATCAGTAAAAGAGGATATCTTTGTTTTGCTTCAACATGAGGATACTGCTAGATCAATTTGGTTGGCTTTGATTCAAAAATTTAAGGGAAGTGCGGATATGATTAAAAATAAATGTGCTTTACTAAAGAAATCTTTTGATATATTTGTAGCTTTTGAAGGTGAATAAACAAAAACGACTATCGATAGATATTGTCGGCTTGTTCTTGAAATGAGAAGATTGGACATCAAGAAGGAAGATGATGAATGGGTTGATAAACTTGTTGATGCATTACCACGGAACAAATGGGGAACATATTTGTTGATTCTAAAGCATATGAGAAAACATGAAAGTATGAATTTGGCTAAATTCATTCAGAAGCTTGAAGAACATGAATTGGATGTACAGAAAACTTCTATCATGAGCAATCCGAATGCTCAACAAGATGTTAGTCTTTACTATAGAGGAAACAAATTTGAAACTACTCCGAGTCCAAAGGTTAAAACAGCTTTCAGTGCTGATAGTTCTTCTGGTACAAATGGTAGCACAGTTACTCAGGGTGGGGGATATTCATCGTCGTATTCGAGTTTTGACACGAATTTTACAACACCAAGTCATCAACGACAGAATTCAACAAATTTGCAATGCAATGTTACTTTGAACATTCAGAATAGTCAAAATCTGTCTCCAGAAATGGCTAAACAACATATGGCATCACTTGTGGCTATGTTAGAGTCGTATGAAAGCTTAGTTGCTGGAAGAATTGGAAATCCGATGCTCACAAAAGAGGATTATGATCAGATTGATGCTGAAGAACTCGAGTTGATGGACATCAAATGGTGTTTAGCTAGTGCAGTAAGAAGAGCAGAAAAATTTACACAACTCACCGGAAGAGATGATTTTCGTGAAATGGGTACATCTCCAATAGGGTTTGACAAATCAAAAGTTACGTGATTTAGTTGCAAAGAAAAGGGACATTTTAAACGAGAGTGTAAAAACAAAGAAGCAACTGGAAGACAAGGAGGAAAAAATGATTATTATCAAAAGTCAATTTTTCATCAGCTTGCTCAACAACCATCATCATCCAATGCCATTGAAATTGAGAAGAAGAAAGCATATCTTGTTAATCAAGATGATGAAAAAGTTGCAGAGGGATTTAGCTGGGACAAATACATTCCGGCTGGTTCAGGTCTTGTTGCTAAAATCTTGGAAGACGGAAAAGTTAAATCTCAGCCGAAAAGAATACCGATTTTTAGTGAATTGGGATGTGATGCAGATACCGATGATGAAGAAGAATATATCAATAAAGCTAGAAAAGGTCTAGATACTTATAGTTTTAATTTGTTTTTTGCAGATAAGATCGAGATGTTGAATGAGAAAAAGGCTGCTAGAATAAAAAGAGAGTTGGAAGCAAGAAGGATTGCTGAAGAAAAGGCAAAGATGGAAGCTGAAAAAGCAAAAGCTGAAGAAAATCTGACAGAAAAAATCGAAGTTGAAGGATGGGAAGCAGAAATAGAATTCGATGAAGAACCAGTGAGGACTGAAAAAATGATTGAAAAGGTAGTGGAGAAAATTGTTGAAGTAGAGAAAATAGTTGAAAAAATTGTCGAGGTTGAGAAGATCGTTGAAGTTGAAAAAATTGTTGAAGTCGTGAAGCCTTGTCTAAAATGTTTGGAGTCTTGCAAACTTTGTGAAGAGAAAGACAAGAAGATTTGTGAACTTAAAGAGATGAAAGAAAAGTTGTTGTTTGATGTGAAGTACGTAAAAGAATCGTATGATGTACTAAACAGAACAGTTGATGGTTTAAACAAGACAAATTTGGAAGTTGATGCTGCTATGACAATGATGAGTTCAACATTAATGACTAAGCAGAGGGTCATCAATGAATATATTGAAGATTGTGCAAAGCTAAAGCAGGATTTGGAACTCGAAAAGATTGAAAATGAAAGAATCAAACGATTGCTGTTGAGTTATACAACTTGTGATTATTTGATTGACATGGTTTATCCTACTGTCATAGGTCTTCAAGCTTTTCAAGATAAAAAGACAGAAGATACGGATGCTGGTAAGAAACCAAATGTCAAGTATAATAAGTGTCCGCCTCCGATCTGGAATAGTTATTCTCCCAAAAAGCCTAATGAGGAACGTTTAAAAAAAGCAGTCAACATCAAGTTAAAGTCTGAAACCATTGATGAGTTACCAGATAATATTGATGTTACATTCACAGTGTCTGACACTGATCATGAGTCTGAGTTATTAAAGAAAGTTGTCGATCAAGTGTTGGATATGGATGAAGAGTCAAAGTCGGAGTCTAAATCTGTTAGTGCATGCATCTGTCGACTTCGTCTTGTATCGAGTTTTACATTAGATTGTATAGATCAGGACTCGTAGATCGAGAAAATAGGATGTTTATGTGTTTTAGATGGAGATTTCGCTTGAAAGTGCAAAAGGGAGAGATTCCGCTTGAAACGGTTTGGAGCGGAATCACTATGTTTCTTATTTCGCTTGAACCTATTTCAAGCGGAATCAGTGTTACTATATATAGGTGATGTGTAGTTCAGGCGAAATCAGTTGTGTAAGTTCCTGAAAATCATACCGAAGTGCTGCCGGTTTGATTTTTGATTATAATCATTGTTAGATCAATCAAATCAGTGTTTAAAGTGAAGAACAAGCTGTTTCTAAGTCAGTTTCTTGTTTTCCGCACCTGAAACTGATCAAAACTTCTCTGATAGACTCGTTCGGGTCAATACACGATCCTACAATTGGTATCAGAGCTCAGGAGGAGGAGTTCTGCAGATTACAGCTGATTTTTGTTGCATTTTCTTGTTTCTACATCTTCTTTCTTCATTTGAACAAAATTTCACGGTCAAAATCGGATCAATTTTTCACAGAATGTGTAAAAATACATGTTAACAAACCCTTGAAAGTTTCACAGCAAAATTCGGATTAAAAGTGGGAGAAATGGACTAGAGAAGTGATTTCGCTCGAACGAACATTTTGAGATTCTGCTTGAACTTAGTCTTTTGCTTGACTGATTCCGCTTCAAATTATATGGTTTCGCTCCAAAGTGTTGATTCCGCTTCAAAGTTCTTACTGATTCCGCTCCAGACTGCCAAACTTGTGATTTCGCTTCAACATACTTGTTGATTCCGCTTCAAGTTGCTTATTGAGTATTCCGCTTGAAACACTTAGTTGAGATTTCACTTGAAGCTTATTTAGGTGATTCCGCTCGAGAGGTGTTTGTTTGTTATTCTGCTTGAAAGATCAATGGTTATTTCGCTTGAACTGTATTCTAGGTTATTCCGCTTGAAACAATTGTCTTTGAACTACGTGCTATTGAAACATGGATAACGATTTCTACAATGCGTTTGCTACTCCGTCTACTCCGGCTGTCATTGCTCAGAACATGAATTTGGAAAATGAAACGGGAACTACTCAGAAACCCCCGAAGCTAATGAGCATAGAAGAGTATTATGGATGGAAAGACAGATTCGAAAACTGGGTTCAAGCTAACCATCTCAGATCTTGGGAGTGCATTCTGAAGAAATATGTATTACCACGTACTGATCTGCAAGTTGAGAAAGCAATATCTGAGTTTACTGACCAAGAAAGAGATATGTACAGAGCTGAAAAGATGATGATTAGTCTACTTCATCAAGCTATCAAAGAAGACATCTTTGTGTTGCTTCAGCATGACAAAACTTCGAAATCAATTTGGGATGCTCTTCGAATCAAGTTTGAGGGTAGTGAACACATGATTAAAAGCAAAAAGGCACTGCTCAAGAAAGAATTTGATCTTTTTACAAGTTTGCCCGGGGAAGATACGAAGAAGCTAATTGAAAGATACTGTCACTTAGTGCGATCCATGTCGATGCTGAGTATAACAAAAGATCGTGAAGAATGGGTAGACAAGTTAGCGGACGCTTTACCTCAAAAATAGTGGGGAACTTACTTGATGATTTTAAAGAATACTGGGGTGTATGATGGGTTGACGATTTCTCAGTTTATTGAGAAGATTGAGGGTCAAGATTTGGAACAGCAGAAGATCGCAAGGATGAACAGTCCAAGTGGTCAACAGGATGTAAAAATGTACTACAAAGGCAGTGTTCCAGAAGTTGAAAGAAGCCCGAAAATCCAAACTGTGTTTAGTGCTGGAGATTCATCTGAAAAATTTGATCAAACTTCTAAAAGTAGCAGTGGTTTCTCTTCATACCCGAGTGTCAATCCAAAAGATACTACATCAAGCTTCCATTCTCAAAGCACAAAGACAGGAAATGGTTATGTGATATAATGCAACATTGCTTTGAATCTTCCAGACGGCCAAAGTTTTTCTGAAGAGGTTGCAAAAGATCACATGGCTCTACTTGGTTCCGTGTTGCTATCTTATGAAGGTTTAGTGGCTGGAAGGATCGGGAATCCTATGCTTACAAAGGAGGATTACGATCAGATTGATGCAGAAGAAATAGAACTAATGGACATCAAGTGGTGTCTAGCTAGTGTTCTTAGACGAGCTGAAAAGTTCAAGCTGATCACTGGAAGAAATGACTTTCTTGATGCACATGTGTCTACTTTAGGTTTTGATAAATCTAAAGTTACTTGTTTTCGATGCAGGGAGAAAGGTCATTTCAAGAGGGAATGCAAAAATAGGGAAGCAAGTGATGTGAAGAATCCATTCGGAAAAGATGACTACTACTAGAAAGCCATATATCAACAGGTTGGTCAACAACAACTACAAGAACCACAAGTGGCTCATGGTAGAAAGGTGATAGAGGATTCAAAAAGAGCATGTCTGGGGAATCAAGATAACTTTAACTGGAATTTTCAAGATGATGAAAGATTGCCTGAAGGTTTTAGCTGGGATATGTTTGTGGATGATAAAGGAGATTTCAAAGCATTCATTGCTAAAATTTTGAAAGAACCAGATATGTTTACAGAATGGATGAAGTCTATTGGTGAAACTGTGAAGAATGAAGAGGAAAAGTCTGATTCATCAGATGAAAGTTCACTCAGTTCAGATGAGAGCTCAGAAAAGGAATTTGTATTTGATCAGACACCATCTGATTCTGGTTCTTCGGATGATAATTCTGACAAATCAATTGAGTTTGATCAATCACCAACTGATGACAGCAGTAGTGATGATGAAGAAGAAAAACATATTGATATTGCAAAATCTCATCTTTCTCCTGAAAGTTTTCATTTTTATTTTGCAGATCACTTTAAGAAACTGAAGTTTGAAAGTGTTGCTGAGGAGATTGTTGAGACTGAGCAGGTAGGTGAAGCAGAAAAGATGATTGAAGCAGAAAAAGTTGTTGAAGTCGAGAAGATCATCGAAGTAGAAAAGATTGTGGAAGTCATCAAGCCTTGCACAAAGTGTTTGGAATCTTGCAAGGAATGTGCAGCAAAAGATGAAAAGTTGGCTGAATATGAGAAGATGAAAGAGCAATTACTGTTTAATCTAAATTACGTGAAAGAATCTTACGATGTATTGAACAAAACAGTAACTGGTCTTCAAAAGACTAACTCTGAGAGAGAAGATGCATTGCAAATGCTGAATGCTGTGATGATGTCGAAGCAAAAAGCTATAAATCATTACATCGAAGAATGTGCTACACTGAAACAAGAGTTGGAGAAGGAGAAGATTGAGAATGAGAGGATCAGAAGATTATTGCAGAGTTATTCTAGTTCTGATTATCTTATTGATCGAATTTACCCGACTGTTGCAGGTTTCGAAGCATTCAAGGATGAGAAGACAAAGAAGAAGGATACTGGTAAGAAACCGAGTGTTACCTATAACAAGTGTCCGCCTCCAATCTGGGAAAGTTATTCTCCCAGAAAACCAAATGAGGAGCAAGTCAAAAAAGCAGTCAATATAAAGCTAAAAACCGATACAACTGATGATTTACCAGAAAACATTGACGTTACTTTCACATCGTCTGACACTGATCATGAGTCTGAGTTAATCAAAAAGGTGGTCGATCAGGTGTTGGATACTGATGAGGAGTCTGAGTCAAAATCTGAGTCTGGAGGGTCAAGTTCGTCAGTCAACAGTTCCAAATCGTCGGTTAAATGGTCTTATAGTAAAGAATTTTTGTTATCAAAATCAAATTTGAATGATGAAACATTCGAAGTAGTTTATACTTTGAATGATTCTGACAAATTATATTATAACAAAGAGTTTCCAATAAGAAGTGTTAGATTTGACATGATCAAAAAGGTTTTTAAAATGACAGAAATCAATATTTCTGAAATAAAAGATTTAAATCTTACCGAAAAACCTAAAAAATACACTTCAAGAGTTCAACAACGTTTAAACAAGAAAAAAGGTTACAGTTCTAGTTCTGGTTTTCAAAAGAAACCAAACCATAACGGTAAGCTCAAAAAGAAAGGACTTGGTTTTATTTCACCAGAAAATTATAAAAATGAAAAAAATTCAAAAACAAAAACAGAATTTGTTTCAGGAGGAAGTGCAGAAGAAGAACAGAAGAAACCGTTCTGGAGACAATCATACCAGGAGTTTCTTGCTGAACAGAAGAGAAAAAGAACTGGAGTTTTTCACAGGAAGGATACTCGAACTTGTTTCAAGTGCAATGAAATTGGTCACATTGCATTAACTTGTTCTCAAACGACAAAACCAAAACAGGGAGTATCTGAAAAACTTAAAGGAATACTTGTTGATGTTGAACCACCAACTGAAGCCTTCAAAATTTTTGAAAATTCTACTTATGAAGTTGGTGAATGTTCAAAGAAAAAGTTTTACAAAAAGAAAGCCAAAGACAACCAATTGTGGGTTGTTAAAAAGGTTGATGAGAAAGTCGGTGATGAATCTGATTCCACAAAATCAGTGGAGCCACATTTTGGGGTTAAAGAAGAAAAATCTGTGTCTTCAAAAGATGATGTTGAAATTCCATCTTTGAAATTTGAAGATATTAAGCAACAAGTTGGTAAGGTTGAGATCTCAAATCAATTCTTTTCTGATCAAAAGGAATTTGATATTGAGAAAACATTCAATGGGAATGTTAAGAAAATTTTTGGGAAAATGATTGATGGGAAAGCAAAAAGGGGTTAAAGATTTCTATGCAACAAAGAAAGCCACCTATAACCCTACTGAACAAGAGTTGAAAACACCCAAGGTTGGTAAGACTTGGGTGGAAATTCTTTTTCCTTGAAAATCAGGACTATGCCGGAGATCCCAAGTTTGTAATCGTGGATCAGGAATCGGCATCATTCTTGTTATGATAGATTTTGTGAAAGATTTTTAAATGTGTTTAGTTTTTACAGGTGATGGACTATGCCGGAGCTTCCAGGTAGGTAAGTGTGAAGCAGGAATCGGCATCTTGATTGGTAAAATGGTTTGTGTAGATGTTTTATTCCTACATGTGGGTAAATGTTTTGGATATACTTACAAGTGGTAAGAAGTTGATTCTGACAAAGTGATTACTCAAGGTCATTAGTTTGAACTTGATGTAATCCTGATATAAGTGATTGAATGAACAATATGATGAACCAATCCCTATAAGTGGTTTTTTTTTATCAAACCTACAAGTGGTATCAAAATTCTAAAAACAAACTTATTTTCCGGAAAAATCATTTTGGTTAAAACAAACTTAAGTCTTTTGAAATCATTATGAGAAAATAGTTTGTTGAAAGGGGGAGTTCTGATTGTTTATGCCTAGTGGATGGCGAATTGATGCGATTTGATATCGGTTGTCAAGTTTTGTACAGTTTTTTTTTTTTCAAATTTCCTTTAAATGTGTTTGCATTTTAGGGGGAGTAGAAATTTTTCAGAAAATCCAAAAACATTTGAAAATTTGAAAAAGTAAAAAACATGATAAAATGAAAAATGAGTTGTTGTGTCAAAGAAGAGGAAATGATAGTACATCAGTGGACTGTCACAACATGCTAAAGAAATGGAAAGTTAAAAATGTGATAAACAATCTCACTGATGATGTGCCAGTAGGTTTTTGCACATTTAGTAGATTGTGACGAGATATAAACCTAAATTTCATACTTTCTTATTTCGTGGGGAACAACTTTTTGGATATATGGGTAACCCCCGAAATCTTGTTTGAAAGGTCCTTCTTTCTGAGATACTAGGTCTTTATGCTTAGTGATATCTAGGGTATTATCCCGAGACTTATGTTGAATGGAAATTCTGACCTAGTCCCCGCATAATACTTTCTGCAATGCTTGAAATATAGCGCCGCCCTCAGCAAATTGATGAAACAATAAAATTGATAGTCATTGCTGTTGTAAAAAAGATCCTCTAAAGGGGACACACCAAAAGTCGAAGTCGTCATCTCTCTGCGTATACGGAAGTATCGACCTGAGCTCTCACGGCCCTCGCATTTTAACCCCTTACAGATATCATCTTGGTATACTCACCTGTAAGACTGAATATTGGGATCTGGATACGGGAGTATATTCAAGTAGTGGGACACACGAATAAGTTTAAGTTTGTAAGACATTAATCTCGTATCTCGAAACAGTTGAACTTTGTGTGAAAATTTAAGTGGATCAGTATACTGACAATCTAAGTGAATCGTTTAGAACTTAAAATGTTTAAAGATTAACGGTGTTGATGATTTGTCTCATATACTGATATGATCCTCTTACACAAACTCACAAAAATATTGTCTGTAAATATTTTTTACTACATTTCTTATTATCTCAAAAATCCAAAAAGATTTTTAGTGTGTTTTAGCATAAATTTTGAAAAAATACAAAAAGATTTTTGACAACTGGTGTTGGAAAGCTGACTTTCAAAATTCCAAGTGCTAAACATGATGACATTTTGTGAGGGAGAGTCTGTGTTTGAAATCAAATGCATTGTGATCAAATTTACAAGTGGTTCATCATGCATGTAGTGAGAGGGAGTCTGAGTTAGTGCATGCCTCTATATTTGAAATGTGTAAATGTGTGAAATTTACTTTGAGGTAGAGATCGTGCAGGTGTATAGCTAGGCCAGGTTGATCGATCCTGAGAAGCTTGTGTTTAAAAGAGCCAGGTTCCGATACCTGAGGATTCTGTGAATAGAGCATGAGCCAGTTTTCGATTCTATGGACAAAGTTTAAGCCAGGCAACGATCTTGAACCGGAGAAAGTCAGATTACGATCCTGAAGCAGATGATGCTGATGAACTGAAGGAATGCCAGCACATTGTTAGGGGGAGTCTGTTAATGCTAACTGAAAGAATGAAGCCCAGAGACTGATCAAGACTGAAGATGTGAAGACTCGACACGTAAGACTCGTCAACATCTGAGGGGGAGTCTGTTAGTGCATGCATCTGTCGACTTCGTCTTGTATCGAGTTTTACATTAGATTGTATAGATCAGGACTCGTAGATCGAGAAAATAGGATGTTTATGTGTTTTAGATGGAGATTTCGCTTGAAAGTGCAAAAGGGAGAGATTCCGCTTGAAACGGTTTGGAGCGGAATCACTATGTTTCTTATTTCGCTTGAACCTATTTCAAGCGGAATCAGTGTTACTATATATAGGTGATGTGTAGTTCAGGCGAAATCAGTTGTGTAAGTTCCTGAAAATCATACCGAAGTGCTGCCGGTTTGATTTTTGATTGTAATCATTGTTAGATCAATCAAATCAGTGTTTAAAGTGAAGAACAAGCTGTTTCTAAGTCAGTTTCTTGTTTTCCGCACCTGAAACTAATCAAAACTTCTCTGATAGACTCATTCGGGTCAATACACAATCCTACAAAATCTGAAAGTTCAAGTTCATCAGACAAGAGTCCGAGTTCACCAGTCAAACGGGTTTACAATAAAGAATTTCTGTTGTCGAAAAATAATTTGAATGATGAAACAATCAAAGTGGCATATACTTTGAATGATTTGGACAAATTATATTCTGATGAGGAATTCCCAATAAGAAGTGTCAAAACTGAAATGATCAAACAGGTTTTCAAATTAACAGAAATTAATATTTCCGAAATAAAAGATTTAAATCTTCATGAAAAAACTAAAAAGTACACTTCAAGAGTTCAACAGAGATTGAACAAGAAAAAGGGTTACAGTTCTGGTTCGGGTTATCGAAAGAAACCAAACCATAACGGTAATTACAAAAGGCAAGGATTAGGTTTCATTTCCCCGGAAAATCATAAAAATGAGAATTCTTATAAAACAAAAACTAAATTTGTTGCAGGTACAAGTTCAGAGGAAGAGAAAGAAAAACTGTTCAGAAAACAGTCAAATCAAGAGTTTTTCGCTGAGAAGAAAAAGAATATGTTGAAAGAATCTGAGAATAGAGTTGAACGAAGAACATGTTTCAAATGCCAAGAAGTTGAACACATTGCTTGGAACTGCCCAATGTCTAATAACAATACAAAACAGGGAGTTACTTCTAACTCAGAAAAATTCAAAGTGTTTAAAAATTCGATTTTCGAAACTGGTGATGTTTCAAAACGTTTTTACAAAAGAAAAGTTGATTTGAATAAACAAAGATGGGTTGTAAAATATGAGAGTAGTTCTGACAATGAATCTGATTCCATAAAATCAAAGGAGTCATCTGTTGAGAAAAAGAATGAGAATTCCGTTCCAGAGATGAACGATGAAAATTTTCCGTCACTGTCAAAAGAAAATTTGAAGTTGAAAGTTGGTAAAGTTGAAATTTCAGATCAATTCTTTGCTGGTAAGAAAGATTTTGATGCTGAAAAAGTGTTTAATGGAAAAGTTAAACATATTTTCGGAAAGATGGTTGATGGAAAAGTGAAGCGCGTAAAAGAATTTTACAAGTCATAAAGATGGTGGGATAGATGTGAGTTAAAATCACCCAAGGCTGGTCAGGCTTGGGTGACAGGATTTTCAAACTAAAATTTTGACTTGCCGGAGCTTCCAGGTTAGTAAGAGTGGAGCAGGAATCGGCATCTTTATTGAGAAATTCATGAAAGTGATTTCGATCTACAAGTGGTAGTTGTCTTGAAAATTGTTATATTTAAATTTGCAAGTGGTTATGGTTGGTAAGTGAATTTTCAAGTGGTTGAAGAAAGGTTTTTACCTACAAGTGGTTGGTCAAGGTCATTAATTTGAACTTGATTTAACTTTCATTCAAGTGATTAAAAAACAAAATGATGATAACCCCGTTTTTACAAGTGGTAAAATCAACAAAATTTATTTTCCGGAAAAATCATTTGATTAAAACAAACTTAAGTGTTTTGAAATCATAATGGGAAAATAGTTTGTTGTAAGGGGGGGGGGGGGTTCTGATTGTTTATGCCAAAGTGAATGGCGATTTGAAGTGATTTGATATCAGTTGTCGCTTTACTTGTATAGTTTGTTTTCAAATTTCTTTTTAATGATTTTGAATTTTAGGGGGAGTAAGAAATTTCAGAAAATCCAAAAACATTTGAAAATTTGAAAAAGCCAAAAACATGATAAAATCAAAAATGAGTTTTGTTGAAAAAAGAGGAAATGATAGTAAATCAGTGGACTATCACAGCATGCTAAAGAATTGGAAAGTTAAAATGTGATAAACGGTCTTACTGATGATGTGCCAGTAGGTTTTTGCACATTTAGTAGATTGTGTCGAGATACAAACCTAAATATCTTTGCTTACTTATATCGTGGGGAACATCTCTCGGATATATGGGTAACCCCCGAAATCTTGTTTGAAAGATTTCTCTTTCTGAGATACTAGGTCTTTATGCTCAGTGATATCTGGGGTATTATACTGGGACTTCTGATTTTTGCGGAAGCAATGGCCTAGTCCCCGTATAATACTTTTCGCTAGCTTGAAACATAGCACCACCCTCAGTACAAAAATGATGAAACATTGCAAAATGCTAATCATGTGCTGTTGAAGAAAAGATTCTCTAAAGGGAACACACCAAAAGTCGAAGCCATCATCTCTCTGATTTTGCGGAAGCAATAGCCTGAGCTCTCATGGCCCTCGCATTTAACCCTTTACAGAGATCATCTAGGTATACTCACCTGTAAGACAGAATATTGGGATCTGGATACAGGAGTATATTCTGAGGTGGGACACGCGAATAAGTTTAAGTCTCTAAAACATTAATCTCGTATCTCGAAACAGTTGAACTTTGTGTGAAAATTTAAGTGGATCAGTATACTGACAATCTAAGTGAATCGTTTAGAATTTAAAGTGTTTAAAGCTCAACGGTGTTGGTGATTTGTCTCAGAAACTGATATGATCCTCTTACACAAACTCACAAAAATATTGTTTGTAAATATTTCTTTACTGCATTTCATTAGATAAAAAATCCAAAAATATTTTCAGAGTGTTTTAGCATAAAATTTGAAAAATAGAAAAAGATTTTTGACAACTGATGTTGGAGAGCTGATTTTCAAAATTCCAAGTGCTGAGCATGATGAATAAAAGGTTTGGGAGAAATTGTTTAGAAAAAATGATATACAAGTGGTCATCAGAAATTAAATTTGTTATATCAATAATTGATGTTTTGAGCTGGATTCATCAAGTGATAAACAGAGTATAAATTTGTCAAATTTTAAATTTGTCAAATTTATTGTGTGATTAGGAATTTGTGTAGGTTTCAATGTCTATACCTGAGCAGAGTGTGATCCAGGTCAAGATCTTGGAATATAAAAGCTATACTGCGATCCCAGCTGATTGATATGAGGAGTCTGCTAGCAAAGGAAAGTTTGAAGTTAGTAGAGCCAAGTTCGATTCTGAGGATTACCGCAAGCTGTTAATGCTAAAGATTAATAGGAATCAAAAGATCTGATCAAGTAAAGACTGTCAGATATTTTTGAAAAAGCCCGAAGACTGATCAAGGTTGAAGACTGTAAAGACTCGACACCGAAGACTTCGTCAACATCCAAGGGGGAGTCTGTTGGTGCATATGTCTGTCGACTTTGTCTTGTATCGAGTCTTGTAATAGAATTGTTAGATCAGGGCACGTAGTACAAGAAATATAGGTTTTGTGTGATGGAAGTTGATTTCGCACGAAATAGCATTTGCTTATTCTGTGCGAAATACCCACACCTATAAATAGGAGATGTGCTAGTTCATTTGAAACGTTCTCTAATTCCGGTATCGAACTGCTGCCGACGTGTCATTTGATCTGTAATTGTGTCAAATCAATAAAACAAGACAATTAAGAGTGAATCAAGCTGTTACAAAGTCTAATCAATGAATTACGCCTCTGATTAGACCATGAACTCTTCTGATAGTCTCGTTTCGAATGTCTCACGATCCTACATACCATTCAATTGAATGGACATCCGTCCGGATGGTCATCCGTCCGGATGACCATCCGATCAGATGACCATCCGATCAAACTGCCCCTCGCATCACCTATTTGCACCGCCTTTCCTCTTTTGGCATCTATAAATAGCCCTGTCACATCACTGTTTATGATGTGACAGCTCTCTCGTTCGACCAGCAAGCTCCAACCCTATTTTCTCTCGATTCTTGTAAGTTTCTACCTCAAATCTTGTACTTCTATCATCTACACTCACTTTTACATCATTTCCACCATTAAATCTTCACTTTTCACCATGAAATCGGCTGATTTGGACTGTTCCATGGTGATGTCATCATGAGTTCTTAAGAACTTCAAAGTGTGACCTCATTCCACCAAGAACAACTCAGATCTAAGGGATTTCAACAATGTTTAAACACTGATTTCACCAAAATCTAAACATTTTCAAATCAATCTAAGTTTCTTCCAATTCTTTTACACTCTTTAGCTCGAAACCGATAGAATCAGAGCTCGTTCAGGCCTTCCAATCGCTTTATAGTGAGGTGTTGGACTGAGACTGAATCCTATTAGTAAAGACGACCGACTCATGGGTTGAACATGAATAATTGTCAGGAACAGTTAGCTGATTAGACGGGGTGATTCCCATCCGATCGGATGACTTGGACTTGATGGAATTTTCGTTGTTTAATACGTGGTCATGCCGTCTAGGTTCAAACGCAAAACTTTCAACTTAACGAATTTTTACAAGTTGCACAAGACGAACAGGTCACCAAACGGACTGCCGTTCGATCGGATGTTACAAGTTGCACAAGACGAACAGGTCACCAAACGGACTGCCGTTCGATCGGATAGCCATCCGATCGAACGACAATCCACACGGATGACCCATGATGTTCAACAATTTCAATCAACATCCACCTCCACTCGGATAGGCATCCGAGCGGACGACCATCCGTCCGAATGACCGTCCGACCGGAATGGTAGGATTACTTCAAGTTTTATAAAATGCTACAACGAAAACTTCAAAGTCACATCATACACAAACACACCCATCCCAAACGAATGGCAAACCGACCGAATGGCACTCCGACCGGATGACCATCCGTCCGGATTGCCATCCGATCGGATGACCCTTCGTCACTCAGTCACTTGCACCGTTTAACGCACCGCTCATCGCTTATGCTATCGTTCTGTAATCAGGCTAACTCTCCAGCGCTCCCTTCAATCCAAGAGAGTGTTTATTTACTAAACACGATCTATGAGTATACTCGATCCCTTTTTGCTTTAAGCACTTTTGGGAGTTACATACGTTACCTATATCAAAATCACATCAAACACACAACGCAAACACTTTATATGCTAACCGCTTTGCATGTTATACGTGTTACTCGATGAATGCTTGTATGTTATGTTTACACAGTGATTGTTACCTGACATCTTAGCAATGATAGTACTATAGTTTGGACTCAGCACCTGCCGTGGAAGGGGATTGCTAAGGGTATTTCATCACGTGTCACAGTGGTGATATGTGTTAGCACTCTACATGCGTAAATCGCTTTCACTACTATTATACTATCAAACTTGTATGCTCACCTTTACACTATGTGTATTGACCTCTATTTTGACGTATGTGACAGGTGTTTAAGATGCTAGGATGCTTGCTATATGGAATCAAGTTAGGAAGAGTCTAGAAACAAACAATTAATATTTTGAGTTGTCGGAACAATGAATTGTCTTGAGATATCTCTGTCTGTAATAACTGTTTTATTATGATGAGTTATGGTATGGGACATAATGTTAATTATCTGGTAATTTAGTTGTTATGGATTTCTCCTGGACAATCTGTTTTGCTCAGTGCCACGCCCCGATGATTCCGCCATCGGTTGGGGTGTGACAGATTGGTATCAGAGCCATAACTATAGGGAATTAGGCAAGACTCGACCTAGTCCGGGTCGATGTCTTAGAAATGAACTAGTCTATAGTCTAAGAACCCACAGACCGACTTGTGCATTCCCGGTAGGGGTTTTGTATGAGCTTACAGTCATTCTCACTCGAACTCGCTAATCATCACACTCTTGCGCGAACGTCGTATACCACCGCTTCGCGCAAGGTCAGCCTTTCCTAAGACTGGCAACTCGCACTATTTTCAAATTTCTCGCATGAGCAAAGAGATTTGACTGAGATTAGGTGTGAAAACCGCAAACTCTCGATTACTTCACTCGCCTGACGCGACTTTTTTTACTATAAACACTAGAATTTGCGTTGAATCAGGAGTGAAATCCATACTTCGAAGCAGATTTTCCCCTCAATCTCGTGATTCTATCACACAACCAGGAATGCAGTAGCTAAGTTAGGGGTGAAACCCGAATCTTGGAGACTCGTTCCACTCTCAATTTGTGGTTTTACAAAACTCTCACCAAAGTCTCGACGGACTCCAATGACTCGATCCACACAAAATCCGAAAGGATGTATGCCATTTCCCCGCATGTCGGTGAGAAAGAGAGCACAACCCATTAGGCCAAGTGTGTACTCGAAGTCCTTGTGAATAGTCGAATCACTTTGGGTAGTCAAGGTCTAGCACACCCGAGACACTGTATTCGCTTTTATGTGTTTCGATTCTGGGTACACACCCGCTGACTCTGTGATTTATCGTTTTTATGAGGATTTATGTGACTTTAAATGTTATTTGTTAGCGTTTTGAGATAAACAGTACTGCAACACTGATGGTTTTGATTTCCACATTTCTCGTTCCGCCGAAACACGCACAACTCACACCACGTTAACAAATCACGGAACAATCGCATGCTATGATACTCGCAATCGCTACTCACTTCTCGCACTCGCAACTCTCGAATCGCTTTACACAGCTGTGAAAGATAGGTGAATACGTGCAATATACATAGGTGAATACGTGCAAAATATAGTTTAAGGCGTGATTTCGGTGTGCTCTGTGCTTATGTGGACTACGTGCTTATGTGTTTACGTGCTTCTATGGATTATGTGCCTATGTGACTATGTGATTAGATGTGATCCTGAGCTTTATATAAAGTAGCTTTTGGTGAGATAATAGACTATACTCGACTTATTCGACATTGTGGTTTGAGCCCTGTGACGATGTCTGTTGCAGACAATGTCGTCATTCGGTACATACCACTCTCGCGCTGCTAGACGTAACCATGAGGACAAACGCATCGCTGCTCTCGTCAATAAGCAAATGGCTAAGGTCATTCCGCAAATTGTCAGCGAACTGAACGAAAACGCTAGCAAGTCCTCTAAAGAATCTAGGACTGATTCTCCTAAGACTACTTTTAGCTTCAAGCAGTTTAAAGCCTGCGGCCCTAAAGAATTCACCGGAGAAGACGGGCCTACTGCCATGTTTCAATGGTTCAATTCAATTGAAGTCACTCTGCACCAAAGTGGCTGTCCTGATAATCTTCGCACTGTTAACGCTACTGGCATTTTCCAGTCCAGGGCGCTGGACTGGTGGACTGCCGAAAGAAACAAGCACGGAAATGATGCGGCCTTTGGGATTACGTGGGATGAGCTGAAGGAAATCATGATGAAGGAATTCTGCCCTCCCCATGAGCTTCAGAAGCTGGAGGATGAGTTTTGGCACATCAAGGAAGAGGGTGGTGACAACGCTGGTCTAACTGCTCACTACAGTCCTTGCCAAGTCTCTACTCCCGATATCACCATCAAGAAATACATCCGTGCTTTACCGAATTGTGTTGCTGATTTTGTGCAAGCCGCGAAGACCACAACTATTGAAGAAACTTTCCTGCTCACTGCCGAGATTAACGACAAGCGAGTTAGGGCTGGTTACTTCGATAAAACCACCAAGAGTGTTCATCAAGTTACCGCTACTCCCATTGCTGAAAACACCGCATCACAAACCTCCAAGGCTACTCGTCGCAAGCGAAAGAACACCACCAACAACAACAAGAATTGGGCTGTCACTGCCACTCCACTCAACGCAGTACCTGCCCCACCTCAATACCAGAACCGCCAGGTAGCAGCGCCCGTGACCAATGAACCGCCTGCAAAGCGTGCATATACTGGTCCTCACCCGCTCTGCCCTAGCTGTACTTATCACCATCCTGCTGGAATCGCATGTCGATTTTGTGTTCACTGCAACCTGTACGGCCACTTTACTGCCAACTGCCGTACTGGTCCCCGCCAAGCTCAAACTCAAGGTCAAGTTCAAGCTCCTGCACTGCCAGCTCCTCTTCCTACTCCACAGGGTCAACAAGTGTGACACCTGTGTCACTATGACCATCAAACGAATACCAAACCAATGAAATATTTTATTTCATACTTGGGATTGGTATAAATATGTGTATCTTTTGCACATATCAATTCTTGTTCGATTTCAAGCTTTAAATCGCTTTCTGGAGAGTTATACGCAAACTGGTGCGTAAACGTAATTAGTTTAATGCGAAAAATACTCCAGAACATCAAAATATGCTTAACATACCTTAAATAACCTTTACATAACTTAGAAATAAGTTTTGAAGGCTTTGGTATGGCAAAATCAAGTTAATTCGCTTACAGGGACTAAATTTGACAAACTGCGAAAGTATGACGATTCGTACTGGAACAGACATTCCGAAACATGAACATAAGTTAAACATACCATAAATATCCTTTTCATAGCATAGAAATAGGCTTTGAGGGGTTCGGTGTGCTAAAATAAACTTTTGGGTCATTCAGGGACTAAAAGCGTCAAAAAGTGCACAAGTTTGCATTTTCGCGCATAACTTACGTTCTGAATACATCCAGACATCCAAAAATTTATGTAAGCACTAAAATATTTTATTTTAGTGTTTGGAATAAGAAAAATCCATTCGTCACGCAATTTGGATCGTTTTTCGCGCTTATGCGCATTCCGTCGTAATTAAGCGAACATCACGATCATACGATCAAACGAACCAACGTCTGGCATATTTTTGAGCATGTTTTATGTCCACAATGTTTAGGCATCATTTTAGGGCCTTAAAGATGGCTTAACGGGCCTTAAACATGTCGGAAATAGCTCTAAACACCAACAGGGACCAAAACTGTCACTTTTGAAACTTGTTGCTGGTCTGAGACCCCCAGGCGGGGCGCGTAAGTTTCTGCTGTCCCTTACGCGGGCTGCGAGGCCCTCCCAGATCAGTATAATCAGTTTAAACAGCTGTTAACCACTCAAAACCCACATGCAAATGGTATTTCTGAAACTATGGGCCAATACTAGGGGCTCCAATGGTTTTGTAAAACCATGGATGCACATGTATGGATGAGATTGAATCTCGGTTTATGAGGAACGATCCTAACGGTCCTAAGAAATCTATAAATACCCCCTTGATCTCAACTCCAAAACCCACACCTTTGAATCTGAATTTGTTCTCTAAGTTGATGTGTTTAACACTTCATACCTGAGACTATTCAGATCAAAACTTCCGTTCTTGGACCCGTTGTAAGTCCTCTTTCGTTCTTTTAGCATTTTCTACGTTGACCAGTTTATGGTCAACACGAAGTTCAGTTGAACTTCGCAACATGAACGTAAACACGATGGCTATAGTCCCTTGTGACTATACCTACTGATTACCACGTTATCTAGGCTCAGTGACGAGTCGTAGTTTCGGCCAAAATGTGTATTCTTGCGTATTTTGTAACCAAACTACTTTTAGGTATCAAAACCGTTTGTTTTGATACCAAACTTGTTTTCTAACTTAGTTAAGCATGTTTTAACATGCTTAGCTCGTCACTTTTAGTTTTGTGCTTGTATAGGGTCGTAAGGTAAGCGATCTAAACAATCGCTTGTACTTTCGAACCCGACCCGCTTGGTCGATCATTAGGATCCGACCAAACACATTAGGTGATCATAGTTGTATAGGGAATAACCTTCCAAGGTTATACCTTATGGTCACGACGTTTAGTTAGTTGTATGATAGGTAGTTTATATGCCTTAGGTAAATTACCAAAGTGCCCTTTTTACGCCAAAATTCATATTAAGCATATGTAACATAACTTTTGGTATCTAAACTGACTTGGCAACAATATTAGACATGTTAAGGCATATTTTACTTATCATAGGACTAGTTAGGCGTTCCGAAAGCGTTTTACGCGAACGACGCTTTAAAGTAGCATAAGCTACCTAAACGGGTCGTAATGGGTCGTAAGCACTTAGGTTAGGTTTCATTGTAGTATGTAGGCTTTGTTAGACCATATTACACGAGTTTCCATACTCATTTGGTTTACGAACCCTCATTCTATCTGATCCTCTGATTTAGGTCCGGTTTATTAACATAGTTACCTATATTAGGTGCCGTTGATTTTTCGTGATCTCTAGCATTGCTTGGTTGTTACTCAAAGACTTCTAGGAAATCTCAAGTGAGTACATAGACCACTCTTTTACTGTTTTTCAAACGTTTTGGGGTGAAACACATGTGCCTACTTGTTTACTTTCGTGCTTTCCTGTTTTCACATCATATACTTGCTATGTTCATTAGTACACTATTAGTACATGATTTACATTACATTGCTTCGCTATGTATGTTTACTTTGCATACTTAGTACATTGTTTTACTTTACATTTCTGCTATGTATGTTGACTGAGCATGCTAGCACATTGATTTACATTACATTAGTTGCATATGTTTACTCAACATATGTACACATTGTTTTACATTGCATTTTGTTGCATATGCTCATCCAGCATATGAACACATTATATTACATTTTGAACCGTTTGTAACTATTTGACTATGTGAACCGTTGTAACTATTTGACTATGTGAACCGTTGTAACTATTTGACTATGTGAACCGTTGTAACCATTTGATTATATGAACCGTTTGTAACTGTTGAACCGTGTGAACCGTATTTGACCATACATAAACATTTCTACAATTGTTAAACATTTCATCTTGGTGGTTGTTTGGGTAAGTGATTTAAGTAACGAGGCGACGTGTAATACGATAAAAACATGGTGGATACGCCGCTGGTACTTCCTATATATAAGTGCTTTTATGGTATTACATATCGTAGCGTTATTTAAACCATTTCAGTTTAGACATATTACATCTACAATACAATCTTCACATAAACATCGATTTACAAATAACTTAACTTATACAAACTCATTTCACATGGTTATTCACTTAACCATGCATTATTCTTTTATACATATATATCATTTGGTTTATTTATCACTTTTCAAATGATTTATGAAAGGAATCACTCAACAAGATTCATGGCTACTTTTTATTAAACAGTTTCTTTAAACTCAAGTCATGAATCCTATTTTCACAAAACCTATGTATCTCACAGGCATTTTTATGCTGACGTACCTATTTTCACATGTGTTTTCAGGAGTTGATGCATAGGACTTATCAAGACACACTTAGGCGGACTCGTGCCTTAGTGACTTAAAACGAAGCAAGAACTAGTTAATTTTTGTTATGTACCCTTTGTTTCTTGTTTAAGACAATGTAAATCTCTTGATTGATAAATAAAACGTAACTTTAATTACCATGGTTGTGAAACAATTAATTCTGTTACAACACTCCCTGACGTTTCCGCCACGTTTCATTGTTTTACGTGGTCGGGGTGTGACAACAAGCAGCTCCTGCACCCGCTGCTCACGCAAGAGCTTGCTATGCGTGTGGTGATCCCAACCACTTCACAAATGTCTGCCCTAACAGAGTGGTGAAGCAAGAGCCACAGCAGCAACCAGCACAACTGTAGGACCGGTTTTCGACTCCGTAACGATTGCGAACCGAACGTGTGACGTGCAGAATCCGTACACGAACGTGACCGAACACAAGATCGTACAATAAACGTGATTCTATTGATCACACGACAATTACAAAGCACCGTGAATCACCTTGGATCACTTTCTCTCTCTAGACTTTCTCTCTCTAACCTCTAGCTCTCCAAGTCTCCAAAATGAGCAAAAGTCTTAAAGTCTAACCCTAAGACTTCTATTTATAGGCCAAGGATATAAGGAGGTTCTTCTTATTTATAATAATGCCACCTTGCCTTTCTTATCTAGATATTACAATATAAGCCTAGTTAGATCAGTATCTTGCTACGGATAAATTGATGGAGGCGATAGACATAAATGCACCAACAGACTCCCCCTTGGATATTGCTGCAGTCAATCTCGTAGCGTCTTGTCTTTCTCTCTCTCTGAGTCTTTTTGAAGGTTTGACATGTTCAGCAAACACAGACTCCCTCTTTCTTGAAAAGAATCCCCGTGGATCTGTCTTCAGCTTCAGCTTCCTCTTTCAGTAGACTCTTTTCTCCAGGCTCCCCCTTTCGTCAAGCTTCCGTGCTTTTGGGATCGACACCTGGCTTTCCAGTTACAAGCTCCTTCAGGATAGTTTCCTGGCTTCTTGAATGCACGCTTCCCTTTGCGTTGAGCTCGTCTTCAGACTCCCCCTTAGACTCAGCTATCGGGATCGTAATCTGGTACATCATCTGCAACTCTCAAACATTTATAAGTAAAAACATTTTGAATATCCAGGATTAAAAATCCTGGCTCTCAGCATAAGCTAAATTATTTCGACAGTGAAAGATTTTTCAGTTGTCCAGGAATCGTAACCTGGCTCTATTAAACTTTCTAAATCAAGATCCTGGCTCTAAGATATAATAATATGAATATATCCAGGATTAACTTGATCCTCTCCCCCTATCAACAATCTACAAAGATTTGGCAACATTAAGCGAACAGGATTGGAAACTGGCTCTTTTACATTACATTTTAACAGTATGAGCATCCAAATCCCTCACAGTTAATCATCCAAGTCCAAATTAATGACCTTGTAGATATCACAAACTGTTTTTTATTTTTTATTAAAAACTACAAGTTTCAAATTAATGAACTTGTTTTATTTTCAGAAACACGATCAGCATACTTAGATTTTGAAACTCAGCTCTCGAACATCGGTTGTCGAAAAAGTTAAATCAAAATCTTTTTGTAATTTTCTGAAACATAAAGCAGTAAAGAAATATTTACAAACATATTTACAGACAATATTTTTGTTTGAGTTTGCGTTAGAGGATCATATCAGTTTATGACAAATCACTAGCACCGTTGAGCTTTAAACACTTTAAGTTCTAAACGATTCACTTAGATTATCAGTATACTGATCCACTTAAATTTTCACACAAAGTTCAATTGATTCGAGATACGAGATTAGTGTTTTAAGAACTTAAACTTATTCGTGTGTCCTACCTCAGAATATACTCCTGTATCAAAATTCCCTAGATCCAGTCTTACAGGTGAGTATACCAATCTGATATCTGTATTCTGGGTTAGTGCGAGACCTTGAGAGCTCAGGTATGAACTTCCGTTCAGTCAAAGAGATGAAGGCTCGACTTTAGGTGTGTTCCCTTTAGGGAATCTTTTCTTCAACTGCAATTGATTCATATCTTTCGATATTTTTCAATTTTTGTGAAGAGGGTAAGCTTTTAAAGCGCGTAAAGTATTATACGAGGTCTAGGCCATTGCTTCCGCAATATCAGAAGACCATGTATAATACCACAGATATCAAACAGTATAAAGACCTAGTATCTCAGAATCAGGCAATCTCTCAAACAAGATTTCGGGGGTTACCCATATATCCGAGAGATGTTCCCCACGAGATAAGCAAGTATTTGATTTTTAGGTTTATATCTCGAAAACAATCTACTAAGCGTGTAAAAACCTACTGGCATATCATCAGTGAGACCGTTTATCACATTTTAACATTCCAATTCTTTAGCGTACTGTGATTGTCTACTGATGTACTATCATTTCCTCTTTTTACACAAAAGCTCATTTTGAGTTTTATCATGTTTTTTGCATTTTCAATTTTTCTAATGTATTTGGATTTTCTGAAATTTTCTTACTCCCCCTAAAATTTAAAACATTTTAAAGAAAATTTGATAACCGATGTAGATAGCTTTGTTTCGCCATCCATTTTCTGCTTCACATGCTCTGTTTTACAGAAAATATAACGTACCCCCATGATTTACAACCCATTGATATTTTACAGTTTGAAAACCGTTTTTCAATCTTGTGAAATTAATCATGTTTGTTCCGCCGTGAGGGTTTCGGCATATTCACTCAACATATTTTTGAAATTTTTTAATTTTTTGAAAAAAATTAGAAACAAACAAATTTTTGATTTTTCAAAATTTTGACAAAACTAAAAACATATTTTTGGTTTTTAAATTTTTTATTTTTAGGTTTTTAGAAATATTATTTATTTATATACAGAAATCAAACAAACTCCCTGTTTCAACCAACTCAAGGTTCAGCAGCCTCCTCTTCCCGTGCCAGGCTGCTCCGATTTCCATCCTCACAGTCTTCAATTTTCTTGAGCACCTGCACATTCAACTATTGAATTATTTGAACAATTTAGCCCAAGTCTGTTTGACCTTAGGCATTTCAACACAAAATGCATCATTTTACTTCGGAAAATCTTTATCATTTTGTACAAAGACTTTGTCAATTTTGACTTCAACTTTTCATCATTTACCGAAGCGATTTGTTTCTTAACAGACCATGTTTGACCTTTTGGAGTACCTCTTTTGTAAAAATGTGAATCTTTTTAAACATTTTGATTCTGAACAACAACTTTTGGTTTCCAAAACTGGTTTGGTTTTGCTTCATCAACTGTTGTTTTCCAGCTTTGTGTTGTTCTAAGTCTGGGTGTAACTGGTTTCAATGTTTGTTGTGAGTCAGTCTTTGACAATTTCGACTTCCAAGTTTGCTTTGTATCAAACTTGGTTGATTTCTGATTCACCACATCAGACTTCTTTTTCGTTTCAACACCAACATGTATTAGATTTGGACACTTGTGTGCAAGATGTCCAGTTTGATCACATTTGAAGCATGTTCTTTTGGACACATCCTTGACCTGTTGTGTTGTTTTTTCTGAGCATAGAACTCTTCATTAGACTGTCGTCTAAATTAGAGTTCTTTCTCTTCTTCAGAACTTGTTCCGTGAATGAAATTCATTTTTGCTTGATAATTTGGCGTTTCATTTCTTTTCCAACTTTGTTTCTTCTTATAACCCAACCCAGCCTTCATATTTTTCTTTTTGAAGCCAGGTTTGTTATAAAAAGTTTTGTGACCTTTTCCACCAAACTTTGAAATTTCAGATTTTTCAATTTCAACCATTTTAAAAACTTTATCAATCTTTTCTGAAATCACATTCTGAATTGGGAATACAATATCTAAGAATAATTTGTGCGATCCAATCATGGTATAAACCAATCCTTTTGAATCATCATTCAAATTTTTCTCAGATTTTGAGTTTTTCAGATAACCTTCATGAAAACTACCTTCATTTTCATCCCGTGATTCAGATTTACCTATTTCAACCGACTCTTCTTTCAACACAGTTTCAACGACCTTACCTACCACCTCTGAATCACTTGAATAATCAGATTTGGAATAGGTTACGTCAATGTTATCTGGCAATTGATCGACCATGTTGAAAGCTTTTTCGACTTTCTCATCATCATAAAATGCAAACTTTTCCGGTGGAGGAACTTGATGAAACTCTGAGCCAATACCTTTTTTGTTTTTCTCATAATCATCATCACCCGGTTTTATGTTGAAAATACGTTCAAGCACATATGATGACGCATTATAACTTTTTAACTTGTTGTTATCCTGTTCTAAATCAACTATTTGACGCTTTAGCTTAGCAACATCCTCAATATAAGAATTAACAACTTATTGCTTTATTGAATACTGTCGCTTAAGCGTATCAGTTGTTTCAGAACAGTATCTCAATCTAGATTGAACAAGTTTCATTTGACTCTTCACATCTTCATATGACTCTTTTGTAATGTGATAGGCCAATTTTATTGAATCGTATTCTTTTTCATTTCCTGACATGCATTTTCTTTTTGAACACATTCTTCTGTCATTTTCGAAACCTTTTCTTTCAAAATTTCATTTTCTTTTTCTAAATTTTTGCATTTTTGTGTGAGTTTTTCATCATTATCTTTCAAAACTTTTTCGTTTTCTAACATCTCTTTGCATTTATTTTTGAAAACTTCTTCGATTTTAGTAAATTCTAGATCTCTTGTTCTGAATTTTTCATCTTTTTCAGTACAAGCACTGCATGTTTCCATGCATTTCTTGCACTGTTCAGCAGTTTTATTTGAGATTTCAGAATTAGATTTTACCTCAGTGATTGGCATCTCGGCTTTCGCTTCCTTCTGTGCCTGATCAGCTTCATTCCTTATTTCTTCCTCACCAATACCAACACCATCATTCACTTCAAACGATCTTTCAATTTTCACCTCTTCTTTTTCTTCTTTCTTCTTCATCTCTTCTTCTGTCAGCTGTTCTTCGCTAACAGCTTTCTTTTCAACAACTTTTTCATTTCTTTTCTCTTCCTCTTCTATCTTCACATCCTCAACTTTCACAGCTTCGACTTTAACTTCCTCAACAACTTTCTTCAGATCATCAACCAATTCTTCAACATTCTTCTTCATTCTTTCTTCATCCCTCTTTTTCAAACTCGCGGTCATCACGTCACGAATTATCTTGTCTAGCCTTTTCAGATAAGTTTTATCTTTTACGTTTGAGTAGTACTCGCCAGACAGAGGAATTACTGCAAGAACATCATTAAAAACCACTTCTTTTCGATGAACGACAGGATCACCATTTTGGTTGGTATAGCAATCTCTTTTCTTGTCGTATCTCCCACAGTATTTTGCAGCTTCATATTCTTCGTGCATTTTTTCAATCCTGCATCCTGCAAAGAATCTTTCTCTTTCGGTTTTCTCACTCAGAATTTCTTCTCAAGTTTTCTCCTTTATTTCAGCAACAAAGGCACGATGTTTGGTCTTTGATATTTTTCTGCCATGAGCTGTGAATTGATCATCAACAAGATCTTCTTCTGGAAGAATCTCACTCCAATCATACCCTTCGTCATCGTGGATTACTGCACATGCTCTTGACTTCTCTTTGGGATTATTTTCAATCAGTTTCAGCTCTTCTTTACTGTGGTGGTAGATTGCGTTTCGATAATAATCATCATTGAAAGGTTGCTCAGTTTCGTCAACTTCAGAATTTTTGCATTCTCTTTTGAAATGACCTTTCTGCTTACATTTGAAGCAGGTCACTTTGGATTTGTCGAATCCCAGCTTTGTTGATGGACCACCTATTGACTGCTTCCCAGTAATCTCCATATACCTCTGAGCTCTTCGAATGCAACCTGCTAAACACCAGCGTATATCAATGAGTTCCATTTCTGCTGGGTCGATCTGGTTGTAGTCTTCCTTTGTCATTGCTGAGTTTCCTATTTTCACAGACACTAGACCTTCGTATGACTCTATCACAGATGCCAGAAAACTCATTTGTTGTTTTGCTGCATTGATGCTCATTGCTGGAGAATTCTTTAATTTCAGAGCGATGTTGCAAAGAACTTCTTCAGATTCTTCAAAACTTGCTTTTGAAGAAGATGAATGATATCCTGGATTGTAGCTTGATGAGCTTTTCTATGGTTCTTTTGACTTTTCAGCGCTGAATCCAGTCTTTGGTGATTCACCAACTTTCACCGAAGGTGTGCTACCTTTGTAATAAAGACCGACTTTCTGATGATGCGACGAACCGCTCATCTTGCTTTGCTTTTGTAGCTCAAGCTCATGACTTTCTATCTTTTCTATCAAAACATCAAGAGTAATTGAATCATATAAAACATCATTTTTCAAGATAAACACAAACGTTTGCCACTGATTAGCTCGTGGTAACGCTTCTATGATTTTATCAATTATTTCCTCACGTGTTTTGACAATTTCAAAACTTTCGAGTTCAGTTTTTAAATGACAAAAACGTTCAATCATTTGCCTCACTGACTCTCCTTTTAAGCTGTCAAACAGATCAAACTCTTTTTTTAATAAAGAAATTTTGATCTTTTTAATTTGTTTGCCACCTTCGGCTTTAACCCTTAACGCTTCCCAAACCAATTTTGATGACCCATCATGATTTAACAATGAAAATATATCATCTCGAATAGACTGTTGAATCAATGCGATCATCTTCTGTTCATATGAGAATTTCCGTTTGTCTTCATCGAAAAGATCATTGAGATGGATCTCTTCATTCCTGTCATTGATCGGTCGACTGTATCCAAACTCTAAGCAGAACCAGCTCTCGTGAGCATATGCCTTTGTCCAGTTCAGGAATCTCTCTTTCCACCATGTATAATCTTCTATATTCTCAAGCTTAGGTGGTTTAGAATAAGTTCCGTAGAAGTTATCATGTTTTATGTTGTCATTGATTGTTTTTGTTATTGATTTCGGTGTGATGGTTGAAGTTTCCGATGAATATGATGTAAAAGCTTTGTAGAACGTATTGTAAAACTCTTCAGCCATGATGTTATCTCCTCGAATCACAAGCACCTTGTAAATCACCTGAAAACGAATCACACAAACGATCAGATAAAAACGAATTATCAGATAATACTGAGTCGGATCAGATAATATCACTCGATAGTATGTATAATGTCACTTGATTTGATGTGAAATGACACTCAATCGGATGGGCCAAAGTTAACTGATTCGGATGGGCAATAACAATTCGCTCGGATGGGCATGATATACTTCGAACAGATGGGCTTTAGCTGCCTGAGCGGATGAGCTTAAGCTGTTCGACCGGATGGACTTAGCTGCCCGAGCGGATGGGCTTGTGTGCTGTTCGACCGGATGGGCTTAGTTGCCCGAGCGGATGGACCTGAGCTGCCCGAGCGGATGGATTATGTGCTGCCCGAACGGATGGGAATGTTGTCCGGTCGGGTGGGTATCCGAGTCTTTGACAATCACCTGTTTTTGAGTCGGGTGGCAATCCGCTCGACCCACCACTCTATAGATAGCACTACACGAAAAACACTTATTAAATGCTCACAATTCAGATCACTTTATCACATGTGCACTGATCAATTCACATGCAAACAATATTGAGTGGATCTGACAATACACGTAAAGTGTTCACGTGATGTATTGGCCCAATGCAAAAATTTAAGAGTTCGTCAAACACTAAAGGGTTCGTCAACACATTAATTGTTCGTCAACGTAATGGAGTGTTCGTCGAGAATAATTGTTCGTTGACCAATGAGGCTTCGTCAAAGCACCTGAATTCAACAAAAGCAAATTAGATGCAATGACTAGGATTGCCGCCCGATCGGGTGGTAATCCGATCGGGTAGGTCAACAAAAGTCAAAGGGTGAGGTTTGAATCGAGTGGCAACTCGAGCGAGTTGCTGTTCGACTAAGTGACACCAAATAAACCTTTCTTTGAAACGGGTGGCAACTCGAACGAGTTGCTGTTCGACCGAGTGACACTACACGACAAAAGTTATGCTGTTCGATCGAGTTGTTGTTCGATCGATGGACACCACAAAGTGATATAATTTTCAATCAAAGCACATGCAATCTGACAATATCACTTTATCCATGTGAAAAACTGATAACTTCAATTAAAGTGGCCGACAATTAACTTTGAATTCTAAAAACTTATTTAACCATTTCAATTTTTGTGATTATATCAAAACTATGGCAGATAATTACTTCAATTAGTCAAAATTCACATGCACATACTCATGATTCTTGATGACAACTGTAATGAATGTCACATGTTCACCGAATGCAATTAATGTCACATGAATCACTGATAAAGTTGACTGACAAAGACAACAGAGTTGACCAAGTAACTCGACCGGGTGGGATGTTTTGACTCGGATTGCCGCCCGAGCCGGTGGTAATCCGATTGAGTGACGGTCAATAAAGTCAACCTTTTTAATGAGATGGAACGTGTGATATTTGAATCAGATTACCGCTCGAGCGAGTGGTAATCCGATTGAATGACAGTCAATCAAAGTCAACCTTTAATGAAATGGAATGACTCGAGTGGTCACTCGATCGGATTGCCATCCGATCAGTGAACACCAAGAACAAAGACAACAGCAACAGTTAGCATATTCTTAACTTTTTCGAACCAAAAATTTTAGATTTCTCCCAAACGGCTTAGAATTAAGATCTGAAATTTTGTCGGCTTTTAGATCAAATGTTTTCGCATATAATATCCCAAAATCAGCCGATTTTAACCGTAAAAACCATGTTAATTTTGAAATTTTCGGATAAAAACATGAAGATATGAAAAGATGAAGAAATTGAGAAAATCTGATTCGATTTTTGATTTGAATCTGATGAATTTCCGTGCGAATCAGTGTGTTTGATCCGTACAATCGAGCTCCTGCTCTGATACCACTTGTAGGACCGGTTTTTGACTCCGTAACGATTGTGAACCGAACGTGTGACGTGCGGAATCCATACACAAACATGACCGAACACAAGATCGTACAATAAACGTGATTCTATTGATCGTACGATAATTACAAAGCACCGTGAATCACCTTGGAGCACTTTCTCTCTCTAGACTTTCTCTCTCTAATCTCTAGCTCTCCAAGTCTCCAAAATGAGCAAAAGTCTTAAAGTCTAACCCTAAGACTTCTATTTATAGGCCAAGGATATAAGGAGGTTTTCCTTATTTACAATAATGCCACCTTGCCTTTCTTATCTAGATATTACAATATAAGCCTAGTTAGATCAGTATCTCGCTACGGATAAATTGACGGTGGCGATATACATAAATGCACCACCAACAACAACACCACCAACAACAGCAGCCTCAGCAGCAGCAGCCAGCAGCCCGCGGACGTGCATTCAACATCAACGCCTGCCAGGCTCAAGCAGACAACAACGTGGTTAATGGTACGTTCCTTGTCAACGGTATATATGCTTCGTGTTTATTTGATACTGGAGCTTATAACTGTTTTGTATCGTTTGAATTCAAAAAGCTCCTAACTCGTAAGCGCGCCCAGCTCCCTACGATGTTCGACGTTGAAGTTGCCACTGGAAGAACCGTTACTGTTCGTTCTGTTCCATGATTGTACGCTTGAACTCAACAATCACGTCTTCCCTATCAATCTTATTCTGATGCAGCTTGGTAGTTTTGACATCATAGTAGGCATGGATTTTCTTTGTGAAAATCTGGCTGAAGTCGTTTATTTCGATAAAATGATTCGTTTCTCTCTCGCAAACGGTGATCAACTCTGTGTGTATGGCGAAACTCCATCAAAGAATCTCAAACTCATGTCGTGTGTTCTAGCTAGCAAGTATCTCCGCAAGGAATACCAAGCTTTTTTGGCGCACATCGTAGTAGTGGAGAAGGAAAAGAAAGAGAAGGCAATGGAAAACGTGCCTGTGGTTCGTGATTTTCCTAACGTCTTTCCTGAAGATTTACCTGGTTTGCCGCCTAGTCATGATATCGACTTTCGAATTGACCTCATTCCTGGAGCAAATCCTGTCGCTAGAGCGCCTTATCGCCTTGCTCTGTCTGAAATGCGCGAACTCTCGAGTCAACTCCAGGAATTGCTTGACAAAGGCTTTATTCGCCCTAGCACCTCTCCATGGGGTGCAGCTGTCCTTTTCATCAAAAAGAAGGACGGATCGTTCTGGATGTGCATTGACTACAGGGAATTGAATAAGCTAACTTTCAAAAATCGTTATCCCCTGCCTCAAATTGACGATTTGTTTGATCAACTACAAGGTGCTACGTGTTTCTCAAAGAGTGATTTACGCTCAGGCTACCACCAGTTATGCATACAAGAAGAAGATATACCTAAAACCGCATTTCGAACCCGATACGGTCACTACGAGTTTGTCGTTATGCCCTTTGGTTTAACTAACGTACCCGCAGTCTTTATGGATCTAATGAATCGCGTGTGTAAACCTTTTCTCGACCGCTTCGTCATCGTGTTTATCGATGATATCCCGATCTATTCCAACTCAAAAGCCGAACACGCGCGACATCTCAGTTTGGTTCTTGAACTACTCCAGGGAAACCGCCTTTACGCCAAATTCTCCAAGTGCGAATTCTGGCTCGAGGAGGTTCAATTCCTCGGTCACATTATCAATAGTCAAGGTATCCATGTCGATCCTGCGAAGATAGAAGCAGTTAAGAGTTGGGTTACACCAAGGAACCCGTCTGAAGTCCGTTCTTTTCTCGGACTAGCGGGCTACTATCGCCGATTTATTGAAGGATTCTCTAAAATTGTTGTACCTCTTACTTCTCTCACGCATAAAGACAAGCCTTTTGTTTGGGGAACTGAACAAGAGACAACCTTTCAAACTCTAAAGCATATGCTCTGCAATGCACCCATTCTTACATTACCCGACAGAAACGACGACTTTGTAGTCTATTGTGATGCCTCTAACCTCGGTCTCGGTTGTGTTCCTATGCAACGAGACAACGTTATCGCGTACGCATCTCGTCAGCTCAAGATCCACGAGAAGAACTATATGACCCACGATCTCGAGCTTGGTGCAATTATTTTTGCGTTGAAGATTTGGCGACACTACCTTTACGGTACCAAGTGTACGGTCTTCACCGACCATAAGAGCCTCTAACACATCTTTAACCAGAAAGAACTGAATATGCGCCAACGCCGGTGGGTAGAACTCCTCAACGATTACGATTGTGAGATTCTTTACCACCCTGGCAAAGCGAATGTCGTTGCCGATGCTCTAAGTCGACGAAGCTATTTGCATAGCGTTCATAATACTCGAGCCCAGCACAATCTCGAAGCTCTTATACGTGACGCGCAACATGCTTGTTTCACCGAACACACTTTGAAGAAGGAGAGGATTATCAATAATGGCGAACAACTAGTGAATAAATCGAATGGTATATTTCATTATCTTGACCGAATTTGGATTCCCAAACACACCAACTTACGACAGATTCTGCTAAATGAAACCCACATGTCTCGATATTCTATTCATCCCGGTGCAGACAAGATGTACCAGGACCTTCGCTACAAGTACTGGTGGCCGGGCATGAAAAAGGATATCGCTATCTATGTTTTGAAGTGCTTGACTTGTTCGAAATTCAAGGCCGAGCATCAACGCCCCTCTGGCTTACTCGTGCAACCCGAGATTCCCATGTGGAAATGGGAGAGCATAGCTATGGACTTCATAACGAAACTTCTGCGCACGCCATCAGGTCACGACAGCATCTGGGTTGTCGTTGATCGTCTTACTAAATCTTCTCACATTCTGCCGATACGAGAAGACTTTAAGGTAGAACGATTAGCACGGATCTACACCGACGAAATTATATGTCGACACGGGACGCCTTGTGACATCATCTCTGACCGCAATGGTCGGTTTACCTCGCACCTTTGGGAAACCTTTCAATCTGCTCTCGGTACTACTCTTAATCTAAGTACCG
Organism: Helianthus tuberosus; assembly: GCA_030545235.1. Taxonomy (NCBI): domain Eukaryota; kingdom Viridiplantae; phylum Streptophyta; class Magnoliopsida; order Asterales; family Asteraceae; genus Helianthus; species Helianthus tuberosus. The sequence goes on along the minus strand of CM060417.1, from coordinate 56,521,198 downwards.
CTTTCCATCCCCAAACCAACAGTCAGACTGAACGAACGATCCGTACCCTGGAAGACATGCTTCGCTTGTGTGTCATAGATTTCGGTGGTAATTGGGACGCGCATTTACCTTTAGTCGAATTCTTGTACAATAACAGTTATCATTCTAGCATTCAAATGGCACCATTTGAGGCATTGTACGGAAGAAAATGTCGATCACCTATTGTATGGCACAAGATCGGAGATGCACAAATTACCGGTCCTGAGCTATTGCAAGAAACGACTGACAAAATCCTCCAAATCCGAGACAATATGCTGAAAGCTCGGAGTCGTCAGAAAAGTTACGCCGATAGACGCCGCAAACCACTTGAATTTGACGTTGGCGATCACGTACTCCTAAAGGTTTCGCCTTGGAAGGGGGTGATCAGATTTAGGAATACGTGATCGCCAAGGTTTCGCCTTGGATGGGGGTGATTAGATTTGGCAAGAAAGAAAAGCTCGCGCCTCGATATGTTGGATCCTTCAAAATTTTGGAAAGAATTAGCAAAGTGGCCTACAGACTCGAACTACCGGAGGAACTTAGTAACGTCCACCCGACTTTCCATGTCTCGAACCTCAGAAAGCGTCTAGCTGAGCAAGATTTACAAGTACCACTTGAGGATCTACAAGTGTACGAAACATTACACTTCATGGAAAAGCCTGTCGAGATCATGGATCGAGAAACCAAGAAGCTCCGACGCTCTCGCATTCCCATTGTGAAGGTTCGCAGGGAAGGCAAACGCGGCGCCGAGTTCACCTGGGAACTCGAAAGTGACATGAAGGCTAAGTACCCACAGCTATTCGTTACGCCTTCGCCTTAATTTCGGGATGAAATTCCCTAAAGTAGGGGAGGCTCTAACAACCCGACCTTTGGAAAGTCAAAGTACAAGTCAAAGTCAAAGTCAAAGTCAAAGGAAGAAAAGATTGCTAAAGGCGATCTGTCACTCCTTGCTTAATCATTGATTGTACTCCATGACTTGTAATCGATACTCTAGTTTAAGTTGCTTTAGTTGTATTATGTGGTGTAAATGTTAATAATTGCAGAGTAATCGTTAATCGATTTATCGCTATCGCATCACATCGCACTTGAATTACAGGTTATGGATATTGTTTTACGTGTGTGTGCTATTATGTGTTTCTTGTGCATGTTTATATTTGTTTTGGGCTGATTAATCGCAACCGCAATCGCAAATCTATCACAACGCAATCTCATCGCAACACAAAACGCAGTATGGGTATGTTTAGGTTTATGACTGTTAGTTAGATTATTTGATAAATGTGAAATACTATCGCATCGCAACGCTCAACGCACAAAACGAAACATCGAAACCAACTCGCAAAACCCAATCGATCGAACCGCCCCTCGCATCACCTCTTTGCACCGCCTTTCCTCTTTTGGCATCTATAAATAGCCCTGTCACATCACTGTTTATGATGTGACAGCTCTCTTTTCGACCAGCAAGCTCCAACCCTATTTTCTCTCGATTTCTCGTGTTCTTTTAAGTTTCTACCTCAAATCTTGTACTTCTATCATCTACACTCACTTTTACATAATTTCCACCAATAAATCTTCACTTTTCACCATGAAATCGGCTGATTTGCGCTGTTCTAGGGTGATGTCATCATGAGTTCTTAAGAACTTCAAAGTGTGACCTCATTCCACCAAGAACAACTCAGATCTAAGGGATTTCAACAATGTTTAAACACTGATTTCACTTAAATATAAACATTTTCAAATCAATCTAAGTTTCTTTCAATTCTTTTACACTCTTTAGCTCGAAACCGATAGAATCAGAGCTCGTTCAGGCCTTCCACTCACTCTATAGTGAGGTGTTGGACTGAGACTGAATCCTATCAGTAAAGACGACCGACCCACGGGTTGAACATGAATAACCATCAAGAACAGTTAGCTGATCAGACGGGGTGATTCCCATCTGATCGGACGACTTGGACTTGATGGAATTTCCGTTGTTTAACACGTGGTCGTGCCGTCTCGGTTCAAACGCAAAACTTTCAACTTAACCAATTTTTACAAGTTGCACAAGACGAACAGGTCACCAAATGGACTGCCGTCCGATCGGATAGCCATCCGATCGAACGACAATCTACACGGATGACCCATGATGTTCAACAATTTCAATCAACATCCACCTCCACTCGGATCGCCATCCGAGCGGACGGCCATCCGTCCGGATGACCGTCCGACCGGACGACCTGAATGGAAGGATTACTTCAAGTTTTATAAAATGCTACAACGAAAACTTCAAAGTCACATCATATACAAACACATCCATCCCAAACGAATGGCAAACCGACTGAATGGCCATCTGACCGGATGACCATCCGTCTGGATTGCCATCCGATCGGATGGCCCTTCGTCACTCAGTCACTTGCACCGTTTAAAGCACCGCTCATCGCTTATGCTATCATTCTGTAATCAGGCTAACTCTCCAGCGCTCCCTTCAATCCAAGAGAGTGTTTGTTTACTAAACACGATCTGTGAGTATACTCGATCCCTTTTTACTTTAAGCACTTTTGGGTGTTACATACGTTACCTATATCAAAATCACATCAAACATACAACGCAAACACTTTATACGCTAACCACTTTGCATGTTATACGTGTTACTCGATGAATGCTTGTATGTTATGTTTACACAGTGATTGTTGCCTGACACCTTAGCAACGATAGTACTATAGTTTGGATTCAGCACCTGTCGTGGACACGGGTTGCTAAGGGTATTTCTTCACATGTCACAGTGGTGATATGTGTTGTGTACTCTACAACTCGCAGTCATGTCTGTGCATATTTCATTTTCGATAACCTACTAGCTTCACATTATTACGTGTTTCATGCTGGTTATGCGTAAATCGCTTTCGCTACTATTATACTATCAAACTTGTATGCTCACCTTTACACTATGTGTATTGACCTCTATTTTCACTTATGTGACAGGTGTTTAAGATGCTAGGATGCTTGCTATATGGAATCAAGTTAGGAGGAGTCTAGAAACAAACAATTAATATTTTGAGTTGTCAGAACAATGAATTATCTTGAGATATATCTGTCTGTATTAACTGTTTTATTATGATGAGTTATGGTATGGGATATAATGTTAATTATCCGGTAATTTAGTTGTTATGGATTTCTCCTGGACAATCTGTTTTGCTCAGTGCCGCGCCCCGATGATTCCGTCATCGGTTGGGGTGTGACATATATATATATATATATATATATATATATATATATATATATACTTTTTTTGGATAAATGAGCATTTCCCCGGTAAATATATTCCAAAAAGAAGCGTGTTACAGGTTTTAGGGGGGCATACCCCCCGAAACTCCTAAAAGAGGACACCCCAAAACAAGCTTTGGGAACCTCACAAAACGAGAAAGCTTTATAAAACCCGACTAGGCTATCAAAATAGATAACTTAATAGGATAAAATAAAGCTAACTATCACTAGGAAACACATTACAACAAAATACCCACTATAATAAAAACAAATTAAACTATCTAGAGATAACAACAACCCAATAAAAAGAGCCTACAATAAAACAACCCAGTACATAACTAAGCCTTCAACTGGAGCCGGCAGAAGCCCAGCGCAAAGTCCGAGCAAAAAACAGTTGGGCCTGAGAACAAAACAATAAACAGGGACTTGGGCTAACACTAGCAGAAGGCCCACAACACATCCAAAACAAACCCGGTTGGACCAAAACACAACCCCAGAAGCCCACCTCCCAAAACCAAAGAGACCAAAGCCCGGAGCCGAAACCGATGACCAAACCTCAGACACTAAACCCGGAAGGCAAGAGCTCGGACAAGAAACACGGTGGCTGAAACCCAGAGTTGTAAAACCCGGATGCTAAACCTGAAGACTAAATAACAGATGTAAAAACTCGGACACCTCAGACACCCAAGAGCCTGCACAAAATCAACAGAAGCCATGAAGATAATCCACCACTAACCAAAGACTACAAAATTTGACAGCAAACCTGAACCACTGTCCCGACACAATAACATAGCGAGATACATATTACTTACGATGGGAGGGTTTGGCCACAATCGGGTCCTTTATAAGGCCCGAGAAAAATTGAGCAGACCAGCTTGTATCTTCGCTGACATCCTCAATGCAAAAATCTAAGTTTAAACCAATTTCTAGGCACTGATCATGAAAAAAATCCCATTCCCCCGGTTCCCAATTCTGAGTATCTTCAGCCAACACCGTTTGGGACTTGGATTTGAGGCATTTGGTGATAGCGTCCTTTTGGGCTTGGGTAATGCTGTAATCATACCCATTATCATCATCATCTTATCAAGTTTCTCCATATCAATGTCCAATCACCTCGACCCTCGACCCCATTAGAATTAATATTGTTCCACTTAGGAAGAATACGACTGGGGGCTATGGGCGTATGAACCGAAGTTGACGGCAAGTCAACATGGCCCATGGTTTCTTGGTTAAACGGGTCAAAAGGATATAAATCAGCAGCATCTTCAACAAGTTTTGAACATCTAAGGCTGGCTTCCATATCGAGAACAGAGAATCGGTTGTGCTAACATTTCTCTGCGACGGGGGAGTATCCGTATCCATTGTGCTAACATTTCTCGGCGACGAAGTCGAATCACTATGGGATTTCTGAGCCAAACCATTCACAGCCTTGCCGAAATTGAAACCAGTGGACGCTTTTTGATTTTTTGTGGCTGATCTTGTGACCGGACCCTTATTCATAACCATATTCCCTGGCTTATTAATTTTGGCAACATCTTTCTTGCACTGCACATCTACCCCAGTCCCTGATGAGTTTGTAGCAGTCCCTGGTTTTATCACACGCCCAAAATCTTGTGGGTTCGGAGAAGCTTTCTTATGACTATTGGAGGTATTATTTTTTCCTTTCAAAATCCCTGCATTAGCATGTTTCACTGCAGCTTGCGCCTTCAGTTTACCTTTCTCTGTTGAGTGGTTCTTTTGGGACCGCCTCGTAACTGTTTCATACTCTTCACTGGTACCCTCTGTTTGATCAGTGATGGGGAGCTGATTAGCCACCTGGGTTGCTGAAACAAGAGGATAAGCATCACTAGTCCATACATACTTGTCAAAAGTGTTTTGACAAATCTTTGTAACAAACAATATATATACATATATAAACCCGGTTCAAAAATTTTATTTACCATGGATATCCTTAAGTGGCATTGGAGCCGATGCTCACCACATGCAAATCGAAACCGGTCCTTTTCACTGGAATAATAAGTCACAAACTTTAAATGTCTAAAGTTTCTGATTTATTTTTATTTGGGCAACATATATTTCTTGGTCATAATTTTATGTGTTATTATTTGGTTGACCAAAGACATGGCCAAACAAGCTTTTGATTATGTTGAGTATGTAAATCGGGCCCGACCTTGTGGTTGTGTTTTATATTTGGTTTTAGGCAACTTTGTGGCTCAAGGTTGTAATAGACTAGTTTATGGTTTTGGCTAATTTTGTGGTTCAAAGTTGTAATAGATAGGGTTTTGTCTTTATTGTATTTACTTGTTAAATATCGTTGACCGAAGACCCGAAGCAAACTTGAAGCAAAACCAAATGCCAAAAGGAGTCTTGGAGTTAGTGGGAGTCACTGAAGACAACAAGATGCACTCAAGTCCATCCTTGTGGTTGTTTCTTTTTGTGACTCGTGACCCCTTTGATCTTGCTACTTGGCTCTAGCAAGATCAAAACTTATGCCCATATGATTTACATATTCATTTTTCTATTATGGTTGCTTTTAATTGTCATAACCCGATAAATCAGAGTTGGCGTGACTGGACCGGTATCTTCATTGCACAACGGAAGCAGTTAATGCTAAGACTTCTTGTTGGTCCCAGTTTGGACTTAAAAACTTCTTTTCACGTAATATGGCAAGTGATTACAATAGATATGAAAATCGTGTGCGGAAATGGAAATCAAACTTTCAAGAAACAAGACCTACATAATTTTCAAGTTTATGTCACTTTGAAACAAAATGGTTTACAAGTTGATTGTAAGATTATTCTCTATTACAAATGAATACTTGAATTCTGAGGTGAAAGGACAATGGATTTTGTAGAGTATATGAATGCTTTGCTTAACTCATTTTCCTTTGCTTGATGAGCCTTCTATTTATAGACGGCTTAGATACATGAGTAAACATTTTTTTATTCATGTATATTCCTGCAAAAAGTAGCGCCTTGACATATTCATTGAATCCAATAATTAATTTGCCTTTGTCATCATGAGATCCAATAATGTCAACTTGCTTCGGTTAGTGTGGCAGGATAGAGCTGATTTTTAGACAAGTGGGGGTTCTATATCAGAATTTCTGATAAACCACTTCATCAAAAATTCTGGTGAACAAATCATCAGAGAATCTGATGATCAGAATTGTCAGAAACTGATGATATTTCATCAGAAATATCATCAGATCCATCAGAAAGACCTTTTCTGATAACCTTCTTCAGCTCTTGGTCAACTAATGATACTTTGAAGTAGATATTGTTGCTTTTAGTTGTCTTATCCGATCTTCTTCATCTTGTTTTGATCTTCAGGACTGTTATCTTCTTCACAGATCAAGTTGAATCTGATTTTCTTCAATACTTACAAATAAAGTTTCCTAACAGTTTCCCCCTAAGTATTGTAAGAAAATGAACTATCTTAGGAACAAAAAATTTCCAAACAGTGGAAACTCAACATTTGCAAATCAAACTAGTTACTGATGTTTTGAAAAACAAATTACATAGTGAAATGAAAATTTAAAAACAAGTATGTTCTTCAAATCAGCTTCAATTTTTTTAGCACATCTCCTTCCTTTAATTTTTTCTTGTAGGAGATATACTTGTTGCAGATGTCATACATGTCTTTGTACCAGGTTCTTGCTTGAATCCATTCTTCAATCATTTGTTCAATTTCTTGTCTTTGATCCTCCATGTTCATTCCTGTCTTCTGAAGTTGTTCTTGTCTCCTGTTCATACTTTTCATAATAAACTTGAGTGTTTGATTTGAGTATTTGCAGATATCAACACTTCTGAATAGAGCTTTGTTCTTCTCAATATCTCTGAAGATTACACCATAATTATGTCTGTTGCTTTTACTTGGCAGTACAATGATGTCTCCAGATCTTGCATTTTCCAATAGCTCTGAGGGAATTCTTGTCTTTGGTGCACTGATATAGACCTTTTTGTTGTGCACATAATCATAGTTGATGCATAAATCAAAGTCTGAAAAAGCCATTCTTTCAAACAGCTGTATTCCAGCATTTGATATTCCCTTTAATGCTCTTCTGACTTCTTTGTTGTTTTTCTTTTCTTTTTCATATTGATCCTTCATGAACAGAATGTCTAAAGGATGTAATCTATCAGCAATTTCTTCATCAGTCACTTTTTCTTCTTCCCCATTTTCTCTTAGAAGTGCGTATCTGTTCTGCACATAAGTTCCTCAAACACCACCAGTTTGCAACTTTTACTTCATCCACTTTTAAGATTCTTTTTACTGGATTCTCATTGGAGTAGTGAATGCTTCTTGGACCTCTTTTTAACTTCTCTTCTCAGTTTGCAACTTTTACTTCATCCACTTTTAAGATTCTTTTTACTGGATTCTCATTGGAGTAGTGAATGCTTCTTGGACCTCTTTTTAACTTCTCTTCCCTTATAGCCATTCTGACGGGAGTGGGTGGCCTTTCTGGTACATCTTCTTTTGTCCAATAATATTTCACCAGATTGTATTCAGGGAATATCATTATATCCCTGTCAATCTCTCTAACCAAGATAGATTGAGTTTCAGAGATTTTTCTTTTAACAATCTGTGGTTTTCTTGAATCAGCTTCTTGTTCCCATTCATTCATTGTTTGCAGATTCATCAATTTACTTATGGCAGTGTCATTAGAAGAAGTTGGTTTTGTAACAGTTTGAGAAGTTATAAGTTTCAAATTTGTGACAACTTGGGGTCTTGAAGTTGCTAACCTTTTCAGCATTTTATCTTTTGAGACATTTGGAGGTGGACCCAACATAGTGGTTCCAGCTTCGGTGATTGGTGTAGCAAATAATTGCTGAGGGGTTGACTTTGGAATTTCTTGGTGTGAACCTTCAACAGGAATTTCTTTCATGATTTCTTTGGGATCCACTTTGGCTAATCTGGCAATGTTGAATTGCATTTTCTTCATCAATTGTTGCACCTCTCCTACCAGATTTGAGTTGCTGGCTATGCTCATCTGTACTTTTGTAAATTCAGTTTGAGCTTTCTTCTGCATGGTAAGCCCTTCTTTTGTCAGTTTCTCAAGGGCATCTGTGATACTGTTGTTGTTTGCCCTTAGGATGGTGACTTCCTCCAAGACCTTGTTTGTACTGCTTGATTGTCTTGACTCCGCAACACTTGTAACTTGTGTCTTGATCTTTTCTATTTCTGTGAAAATCTTCTGAATTTCTGATGCAGAGATGCTGATTTCTGGTGCCTTTTCCTTTAGCTTTTGTAGAGATTTTAGCACTTCAGTGTTTCTTTCAGTTTGTCCCTTATTGACTTCTATTGATTCTGATAAAGTTTTCATATCTTCTCTTTGGCTTTTTATCTCTGTCAGCAGCAAATCAAGCTTTTCTTCTACTGGATTCTTTTTGCAAGCTTTGACAACATTTTCTAGGACAGTTTCCAAATTTTCTTGTGTCATGGGTGTTTCAGGGATATTTGGAACAACAGATGTTCCTTCTAACATTCCAGCTGTAACCACTTTTGCAGCTGTTTTTTAAATGATAGGGTCACTCTTGGATTTACCAGATTTTGGTGCAACCTTAAGTGTACCAGAATCATCTCCACCAGGGGTGAAAAACACATTTTCATCCTGGATTTCCTTATGTCCTTGAATCATATCAATATATGATTCTCCATAAGTTTTTGAGGTAAACAAATTACCTTTTTCCAGATTTTCTAGATCAGTTGTCTGATCTCTATCTGTTGAGATCTCAACCTCTTCCTCATTTTCTGATTCAGAGTTGAGATGAATAGAACTAGTAACCTCTTCATCAACATCAGTTTTTCTATATTCTAATTTGTAAGAAACATTAATTGATTCTTCTGAGTTTGTTCTTTTTGTAGAAGAGTCAACTAAAATTGTGTTTAAAAGAGATGTACCAGCATCCGAGACTCATCATGATGTATAACTTCAGTGGCTTCAGTTGTTGTTCCAGCAAAGTGAGTTTCTTCATAATGGTGATCTTCAGTATCTTCATGAGTACTTCCAGCAATATGAGACTCTTCATAGTGTTGATGTTCTTTCTCTTGATGAATATCAAACTCATGATCAATTCCAGCTTCATGAATCTTTTGGCTCCCAGCACGTTCTGACTTGTTTTCTGGTGAGTTTGTTATCTTCTGAATTCCTTCTCCTCCTGCTGCCTCTGTTTCTGATAACCAGGACTTCTTAACTTCTTCTTTTTCTGGTGATGAAGAACAGTCATAAACTTCTTTGCTAGGTTCTTCTATTGGAGTATCTGATTTGGCAAGAAGTTCTTCATGTTGCAATTTGTGTTGTGAGTCTGGTGCAATGAGGCACAACATGCTTTCTGGTAACTCAGGGATATCTTTGTCTGATTCCCATCCATGAGTGGAACTCCAGGCTTTCATGGTATTTGAACTCCAGATATCTTCCAGAATTTGAATTTCTATGTTCCTTTCAGTAAATGTTTCAGAAATAAAGATTGAGATAAACCTTGGATATGGCAGGTGTGAGGATATTCTTCCATTTCTGGTAAGGATTGATCTTTTGAGTAGGTTGAAGATTTCTGTCCCATAATGAAGTTTGTACCCAGTTATGAGTCCATACATGATTGACAGAATAGCTTGACTGACTTGATCAGCTCCTCCTATCTTTGATGTGAGGCATTTTTTCAGTACTTCCATCATCACTTGTCAGATGGCTGGCATTTCATTTCTTCTTACTGCTCCAATTTTGTTAATTTTCTTGTTTTTGTAACCAAGCTCAATAATAAAGCTTATCAAATCTTCTCTGCTTGGTGCTTCAATGTAATTATCAAGAACTGGGAGTTCAAGCCATTCTCTTACCCTTGCAGGAGTTAATGTTACTGAAACATTTCCCCATACATGAGCAGAGACCTGATTTTCTTCATCTTCAGTGAAGGTGTGGACAAATTGCTGTAGTAACTTTTCTGGAACTTCTCTTCCCTTTGTTAGTGCCCCTGAGATCGGACATTTCATAAGATATTCTATCAAAAGTTGACATCTCACATCATATTCCGAATGCTCTGTATTCATCAACAGGTTATTTTCTTTCATAGGTAGGAATTCTGTATCTTCAACAAATGGTACATCATGTTGAACAATTGGGATGTTGAGGTTCACTTCAGCCATCGTTGATTTTTGTGAGTTGGGGTTCGAAATTGAGGGATTTTTGGATTTTGAGTGAAAAACAAGGGAGATTGTGGTTTGAAGTCCTTGTGAAGAAGGTAAGTGATTTTTGAATTTCTGCTAAGTATGAGTTATGTAGTGAGGATTTTAGCAGATATTTGTGGGTTTATGGAGTTGAGGGGATATGAAACGTGCCATGTAATGGCGGTTTGGTTTATCATTAAATATCTTTATTACCGTTAGATCGTGTGATGTGAAACCTGGTTCAGAATGTAACCGTTGGATCGTTGGTATCAAGATATTTAATGACGGTTAATCATGTAATCGTGGTTATATCCTCTCAACTTGTAGTATCTTCAATCAAAAAAAAAATTAATCTTGCTTATGATTGGAGAATACTACCGGTCATATGACATCTTCTTCATTTCTGTGGACCCCATTTTGTTAATGGTCCAATCAGCTTTTCTTCTTGATATTCCTCCTTTTTCAAAGTCAAAAATCCATTCTGATGATGTCATCAGAAATTGACCAGAAATTCTGTCAAGAATTTACATTTTTCTTTTGATATAAATTTTGTTCACCTTCCTCATGTGGTTAACAGAAGTCAACAACTTTCAACAGAATTTCTTAATTGAGATTCCCCCTAAACTTGTGAGCTTTTTTTTTGGATGAGAGGGAATGATATGAGTTTGGAGGACTTACATATGATTCTCTGGTGGCATCCAAGTCTCTTTCTGTTATTCTAAAAATTTATTTTGAAGTTTTAACAGAAACACAATTAGAGAGATAATTTTAACATATATTACCAAATTTTAATCATATGTCATCAGAAACTCAGAGTATTGTGAAAAGTGATCTGTTTATCTGGTAATCATACGTTGGCTTTTGTGAATATATTTCTTTTTATATATCCGATTTTGTTTTACCTTTCCCTCCAAACCATGCATCAGAAAATAAGTCAACTAATATACTATATATAAACTAGTTACCAAAGAGAATAACTATACAACCAAACAAGATTTAAAACAAATGACCTAATCAAGGTCCATCCCTTCTCCATGATCCATCTCAAGGAGCAACCATAATTCTGTCACCAGACCAGAATTCTGGTCAGTGGGTATGAGCATGTTGAGATTCATGTTCTGTTGGAGTCTCATCTCAGCTCTGGGGAAACCTGTAGGAACACCTCCGAATCCCAGCTGACTTGTGATTATCCTCATCAAAAAACGAGGATAAACCAAGAATGGCTTGCCAGACCATAGATTACTTGCAATATCTTTCATTAAATAATAAGAGAAATTGTAAGGTGTTTCCAGTAGGAGTGCTCGTACAGGCTCCATCAACCTTTTGGAGACTTCTTGATGGTTGATACTCTTCTTTGAGAAGCATGCCCCCATTTGTGTGACCAGATATTGCCATGGCTTGATGAAGCCATTTTTGTTGATTGCTCCTAGTGGGTTAGCAGGATTGTAACCCATCAGCTCCAAGGTTTCACTTATCTGTTCTTTAGTGAACATCACGACTTCATTATCATCATCGAGTTGTAGAACCGTTCTGGTGATATTTTCAGTTACCATAATTGTCTGATTGAGCACCATACTTTCAATAGAAATATGTCCTATACCATCATAGCTTAACAATCTTGCATTTTTCCAGAATGTTTGAAGAATATCTGGGAAGACCATGATGTTGGCAGTGAGGGCATATTTCAACTTACTTCCCATGATCAGGTTTAGTATGGTTTGACATCCTTCCCATTGAGGACCCTCAAGATTGGTCCTCAGTCTGAGGTTGTGATAAAGATGATGAGGAAGTAGGAAACGATCAGCTTTGATGGTAAGCATGTTTGAGAGAATGAAGAAGAGTGAATGTGAAGAAGAAGAAGATGAAGATGAATATTCTAGGGTTTCTCCTTTTTTTTATGGTGACAGTCATAGCACAAAGTGATGATCATTTATAGTAAACTTGAAGTTTGCCATAAATGATATCTACCTACTTATAGATTTTGCCTCATCACAATCTTTGTCATTTAATTATCTATTTGATGACATAAGGAATATCTGAGATAAACCTTCTTGCATTAATGGTTTAGGCGGCCATTTTCTGAAAATATATCATGATTATCTGCCTATATGTCACTTCAAACTCCTTAATTGATAAGGTGTAATGAATGAAGGAGAGAAAAGTTTAACTACCATTAACAAAAATTTTTAAAAAATAAATACAAACTAAAAAGAAAGATTAAAAACATCGAGAGAGAAAAAAAATTATGCAATTTATGAGATATGAATAAAGATGATGGCATGTCAGAATTTGTTCTGAACATCAGAGATGTTTTTGATGCTTTCACAAGTTTTTCTGATATTTTTATCAGAATTTCTGATGATTTATCAGATATTCTGATAGTTTATCAGATTTTCTGATGTATTATCAGAATTTCTGCTGTTTCATCAGATTGATGATTTTCTTTACCAGAAATATTGTTGTTTCATTCTTTGTTCACCAGACTGAAAAAAAAAATTCTTTGATTTTTGTCAAAATTAATTTAAAAGATTTCCAAAGAAATTTTTATCACAGAATTGACCACAACTCAGCAGGTTGTACTTTAAGCTTTTTACATAGGCTACTTTTTCTATGGTCAAACATCCATACCTTATGCATCCATACCCCAAAATCCTCCCTTTTACTCCATTCCCAAAATTTACCATTTTACCCAGTTTTGAAACAAAGTTACTGAGTAAGCTCCTGTCCCCAGTCATGTGCTTGGAGCTTCCAGAATCGCAGTACCAGATCTGCTGCACATGATGGTCTTGAAATGGAAAAATTAGAGAGTTTTTGGTACCCAGACTTGCTTGGGTACTCTTTCTGATGAGATTTTAATCATGTTGTTTTCTTTTGATGGCCTTTCATCAGAATATCTGTTATATGATGAGCCTTAAACAGATGTTTCACTTTTCTTTTGGAGATGGTGTTGAACAAGCTTTAGTATGTCAACACACATACAAGAATCTTTATCAGAATTTTCTGATATTTTTTCTTGTGATGGAATGAGTGGATAATTTTGAAAAAAATGAGTGAACTGCTTCTGGAATTTTTGAAGATTTTTGTTTGCATTCACTTCTTTTTGTTTTAAATCTTGTTCGGTTAAGTACGCATATGCGTGCATATCATGCGTTCTGACCATATCCGGACATCCAAAAATTTTTGTAATCACTAGAATATCGTATTTTAGTGATAGGAATACAAAAATACCATTCGTCGCACAATTTGGATCGTTTTCGCGTCCGTTCGAGTTTCGTCGTACTTAACCGAAAAACACGATCGTACGACCAAATGAACCGACATCCGTAATATTTCCAAGCATATTTCATGTCCCCTATGCTTTAACATCCATGTAGAGCCTTGAAATTGGGTTAACGGGGGTTAAACGCGTCGAAAAACAAGTTTCAGAGCTGCAGGGACCTGTTTTGACAAAATTTGAAACTTCTGGTCAGACTGGTAGGCGGGGCGCGACAACCTGTTAGTACATATGTCTGTAGCTTCCGTCTGCATTGAGTCTTATTTTGTGCTGTGTATGTAATTTTGTATATGTATGTTTGTGTAAAGACAACTCAGGGATCGGTGCGTAATTGTAAAAGTGAAATCCGACGGACGACTTTTGTCATCCGATCGGGTCATCATCCGTTCGGGTTACACTTAAAGCCTCCCTGGTTGTCTATAAATAGCTTGCTAGTGTTAGATTTTAGAAAACTTTTGCTGAACTTGATAGCGAAGCTCTGCCAGTCTGGATTTCTACCGGAACAGTTGTACTTTCACATCTTCTAATAGAATTCAGACGATTAAGCGTTGAACTTGTTGTTGTTCATTCTGTGACACTATCGAGGGATTCCGCACCTCGATTCTGATCGATTTCACCACGTTCTGCTCGAACAGATCCTGATCAAACGGCCTAACAAGTGGTATCAGAGCCACATGAGGTTGAATCGAAGACTACAATAGCAAATTCACCGGATTTTCAGCGATTTTCTGCCGATTTCTGTCAAATTTCACCAGAAATTTGACCAATTTCTCATCTTTTACCTCATTTCTTGCTGTTCCTGCATTTTTACACCTTAAAACGAGAAAAACTCAAAATTAAACAAGAATTCACGGACAAAATTAAGTAAATTTCTTATCAAACGAATCGCAGTTGAACATAGAACAATCTTGTAAAGTTTCATTAAAAAATTCGAACTAAAACTGAATCAAATCAATCAAAAACCATGTCGAGTTCTTTGTTTGTGCTGACGTCATCAATCCGGTCGGATCACCATCCGATCAGATTGGCTTAGATTGTTCTTGATTTGCATAGGCATAGCTGACGTCATCATCTCACTTGATCGGATCACCATCCGATCAGGTGAAGTGTTGTAGGTTAAAAGTTTCAAGTAGCTTGTGTCACTCGATCAAACGACCACCCGATCGGATCTCCACCCGATCAGATAGCCGTCCGACACCTGTGCTTATCCGACACTTGTTATCAGAAGATTGTACTTGGTTGTGACCCGATCGGATCACCACTCGACCGGATCACCATCCGATCCAACTGCATCAGTTTGAGAATTTTGAAAATTGTGAAAATTTTTCTAAGTGTTTGAATATCTTTCAGGTGTTTTAAAAAATGGGAGACGAATTCCTGAATCCGTTCAGTGATGTGTTTGCATACCATATCGGAGAAACATCAA
This sequence comes from Helianthus tuberosus, assembly GCA_030545235.1. NCBI lineage: Eukaryota > Viridiplantae > Streptophyta > Magnoliopsida > Asterales > Asteraceae > Helianthus > Helianthus tuberosus. The sequence continues at coordinate 56,506,085 of CM060417.1, read as the reverse complement.
CGGATACTTCCAATAGTACCAATCAAAATCCAAAGAAGGCGATCGCTGATTCACTCAGTGTCGACAACGCCTATGGTACTTACAACAACCCGCCGAAACTTATGGCAATAGAATACTACAACAGATGGTCAAGCAGATTTGAGGATTGGTTGAAAGCGTTTGCTTATCAGAGCTGGAAGTGTCTGAGAAACGGTTATGATATCGGAAGGAAAGATTATGAAAACCTGAATGATACTGAACAAGAGGCGTTTGTTGCTAAACAGAAATGCATTGCACTGTTACATCAGTCTATTAGAGATGATATCATTTCATTGATTAGTTATGAAAACTCAAAAGATTTGTGGGCCAAGTTAGAGAAAAAGTGTATCAGAGGGGCAGAGATTGTGAAGTACAAGAAACGTCTACGGAAGAAAGAGTTTGACTTGTTTACGTGCATGAAAAATGAGAATGTGCTAAAGATGGTTGAAAGGTTCTGTCACTTGAAGATAGAACTTGCTAGACATGGTATCACCGTGACTGAAGAAGAGATGGTCGAGAAACTGTTTGAATCTTTACCTGAAGAAAAGGATTGGCAATATTATGGGTTGGTTCTGAAGAACACCATGAAAATGTCCGACATGACCGTTGATTGGTTGATAGAAAGGTTTGAGAGTCACGAGTTACAAATCAAGAAGATGAATACAGTCAACAACACCCCGTACCAACAAAACGTCGATCTTTACTACAGAGGTAGTATGATTCCTAAGACCTCTTCACCAAAAACCGCATTTTCAGCTGAGAGCTCGAACACAGTTACTCAAGAAAGATAAAGCAGCAGTTCAGGACCCAGCAGTGGTTATCATGGAGGTTCTTCTTCATCCGCTCTAAGCCAACAACAACAAACTGTTCCTAAAAACGTCTTTCAGTGCAATATAGCTGTGAACTTGAACAATGCGCAAAACTTTAATGAAGAAACTGCTAAACAACAAATGGTGTTTCTTGCTTCAATCCTGGAATCTTATGAAAGCTTGGTCACTGGGAAAATCAGGAATACAAATCTGACAAAGAAGATTATGATCAGATTGATCCTGAAAAGATGGAGTTAATTGACATACGCTGGTGCATCGCTAGCGTAATTCAAAGAGCACAAAGGTTTATGGAGATATCAGGAAGAAATTTGATTGGTGGGCCTTCAACGAAGATGGGATTTGATAAGTCAAAGGTGACTTGCTTTAAGTGCAAACAGAAGGGGCACTTCAAGAGGGAATGCGAAAACGTAGCAGCAGATGAAACAGCAAACCCGTTTCATGACGACTACTATAAAAAGGCTGTTTATCATCGCAATTGGGAAGAGCCGCCAAGAATGAAACAAATCGAAGAGATTCCTAAGGAGAAGTCAAGAGCCTTAGCGGTAATTCATGATGACGAAGGCTTCGACTGGAGTGAATTTTTACCAGAAAATGATGTTGTAGGTTTTGCATTCATGGCAAAAACTGAACCTTACAAAGACACACGAACTGAAGAGCAGAAATACACTTATCGAAAGTTGATAGCTCAAACTATGAAAGAAAGAAACTATCGAGCTTGGAAAGGAGCCAAAAAGGCAAACAGATGGGATCCTGATCGTGAGTGCTATTTAGATCCGAAAGGAAACATAATTGCTGAACCATCAACACTCATAGTTGAAACTCTCATTGAATCCTTGAAGCAAGAAGATGAACAGAGAGAGAGATGTCGCAAAGAAAGCTGAAGAGGAAGAGTTAAAGTCAAGGAAAGTCGATGATGGGATAATCGACACAACTAAAGAAATGACCGCAGAAAACCTGACAAAGATGGCAGACAAAGTGCTTATGGCAAAGGAATTAGAGTTAGATTCCAAATCTGCATCCGAGTCAGCAAACAAGGTCAGTAAAAAATGGTTCAAACAATGAATCAGGTAAGACTGATGGGGTTAAAATTGTGACAACCCTCAAAATCCCATGTATTCCGTACAATTCATTAATGATAATTAAAGTGCTTGACGACTGTGTGGAAATATTTAACTGCTCTCTGATTTCTTTGTTATATTCACATGTGCGTGTTAACATACTAGTAGTATGCAGAAAACCTGACTAAATGGTCCTGAATATTTTCCTATATGTTAGGAATTTATTTCGTTACAAAAATATATAAATAAGACACTTTACGGTACAATTAAACACTTTAACGCAACAGTATCCGACCGTACAACCGGACATTACCCGGAACACTAAATTTTTGTCATGGACATTGTTTTACTATTTGTGGCTAGTCATGATCCCCGTTTGCCATAATACCCACTAAAAACCCCATGACTAACTTATAACATCAATTATTTACAATCTAACTATCCATTCACCATTTTAGTCACAAATTTTACATAAAGCCCCCCCCCCCCAAACCGATTTTTAGTCCCAAGAGGACCCACAAGATCCACTCCATACTTCTTAGATCTCTTAGTATATTTTATGAGATATTATGTGATGTCTTGCTTGTGGTTGTGAACATAATATATGGTGTAAGATTATAAGTAACTTCCAAGATCATAACCATCATTCCTCAATCTTTCATCTCACTCTTCACACTCTCTCTCTCCCTCACGGTTTCACCCCAAACCGAAACCATCACCACCACTAAACATCATCATCTTCTTCCAAGATACAAGTGCCATTCAAAGCTTGAAGTTCATCTATGGAGGTTGCTTCTTGAAAGGCTTTCAAAGGAGCTAGTTTCAAGTCTTTTTCACCATCATTTTCTCATCACTTCTTCACAAGATTTCATCCCTAGCTATAAGCTAGTAGTAAGTCCTTTGTTACGCTCTTGTTAATCTTGTTTCGTCTCGTTTCTTTGATCAAAAGATGTAGTATGTTTAAATCACTAAAGTGGCAAGAACAAGTAGATGAACACAAAGGTTATATGAAGTTTACTTGTATATGAAATGCTATTAGTTGATGTTGTCATGGGTATGTTGTTGGTTTAAGGGTTGGATAATACATATATGATGATTGATCGTCGAACTCTTGAAAAATCCGTTGTTCGGACATGTGTTGATACAATATAGTAACATTTAAACTATAAATAACATGCTGAATCACCTTTCCAGCCGATTTCATTAGGCTGTAAACAGGCCATAAATTCAACAAAAAACCGATATTTTGAATCTAAAATATGTTATTATGAAATACGGTTCTAATGGCACCGGAATCGTAATTTTTGGACTTCGTTTACTATTTTTAAAGAACCGATTCGTAACAGCAGCTTAGGCTGAGTTTTTACAGCAATAAATGAGTGTTGTATTTTCTGTTGTAACTTGTATTCTGTGTAGAATCGGACCATGAGATTTGTACAGTAGATGACAACCGATGCATTTGTAATTACCCCACTGGAATTTCGTAAATCGGACACTCGATGAATTTTTAATAAATTGTTCCGTGGACTGTGGTCAGAAATACATAAATCTGAGTTCAGTCCGGAATATGAATTTTTATAAAATATTGGTAGCGAACTGCACCCCGATATTTTTACACAATAAAATATGTAACGTTTAAGACATCCTGTAAAAATTTGGGAATTTTTGGAATAATTTAACTATTTTATTAAAATGTCCGAAAACAGCCGGTTTTGAATATAAATGCTGAATTGAGATAAGTTGTGACTTGCGTGTCTAAATGTCGAGTATGCTATCCGTGAATGATCTAACATGTTATATATGTTATGTGCATTATCGTATGTTTGATTTTGAGTGGGGAATGGATGGGAAACTTAGATGGGCATAAACCGTTAAAACGATGCATGTTGTGTGATAGATACGTGTAGGAACTTTGTGTTCTATTTGAAGTCACTAATAAACTAAGTGGTAATCGTACTAGGACGCGATTGACCGACCTTGACTGTTAGCTACTTTCTAAGGCATGGGATTCCCGGTGGGTTAGGAATGGGATTTGAATAACTACTCGTAATATCATTACTATTAAACTACTTTTCACCGTCCTCGGATTGAAGGGCACGTACGTAAAACCTACGTACACTCACACTCGCTATGGTCCTTGGATCAAGAAGGGCACGTACAAACACGACTAGTCGACACATGGGAAGCCCCCACTAATCTTCGCACACATGTTTGGGAAACCGCGATACGGCCACTAATCATCGCACACATGTTTTGGAAACCGCGATCCGGCCACTAATCATCGCAAACATGTTTGGGAAACCGCGATACAGTTAACTAAGATACTTGGTTTACGAAATGAACAAATGATTCATGAACACTATAACTAAACAACCAACTGTGAATTCACTCAACTTTGTTGTTGACTCGTTGTTACATGCCTTGCAGGTCGTTAGGTATCTATGGAGCTTGCATCGGAGTGGGAAGAGTCGTTGTGGGACATGGACAACTGTGTACCATGCTAAACATTTGAAACGTTTAAACTTATGATTTGGTTTTAAACTTTATGCTTCCGCTTGTAACTTAAACTATGTTTTGTTTTAGACACCGATTGTATTGTGTTGGATTTTACAAACTACTTACATGCTTGTTCAATATGATTGGTGGCTTGATCCTGGTCACGTCACGCCTCCAAGCGGTGGTACTCCGCATGGTGGATTTTGGGGGTGTGACAAAAATAGAAAGCGATTGCAAAAATTGCACGAAACAATGCAAAGTTTGCAGCACGAATGCGTATCTCACAATGAAAAAGACCGAAGAACTGGTTGAGAAAGTCAAAACAACTGAAGAAGGTTTTCTAAATCGTGACAAACTTCTTAGAATTTCAAACGAGAGAATCAAAGAATTAACAGAAAAGATTGAAAAAGATAAAACTGATGTTGAACGTGTTAAGAAAGAAAATGAGAAGTTAATTCATGAAAACAGAAACATTTCTGAAAATTTCGAAAAGTTAAAAAGCACTGTTAAAGATTCTGATGAGCGAAATGTGATAACCTCTAAAGAGAATTTTCAATTGTCTGGAGTTCTTCAGGCAAAAAAAAGACAAATCAGCCAGCAATTAGATGAGATTGCAAGTCTTAAGCTTCAGTTCCAGGAAGCTAAGATAGAAAATGAAAGAATTAATTTGAAATTGAACAGTTATAGCTCCGCTAGCTTTGTTCTTCAACACATAGTTCCCAAACCAATTGGGAAGAACAAAGCAGGTGAAGATATATACTCGGATGGAACGGGGGTGGGTTATCATCAAGTTCCACCGCCTGTGATGAATAAATTTTCAAAGAAACAATCCGGGTTGGATAAGATTGCTGAAACAAGTGAAAAATCAGACATTCAGAAGTTGCCAGAAACAATTGATGTCACATTCACTTCATCATCTGATGATGATAGAATTCAGTCTGAAGTCGTAAAAAATGTGGTTGAAAACGTTTTAAAATCAGACAGCGATTCGACTGAAGATGAAGAATGTTTTCTCAACAATTATATTCCGAAATCAAAATCCCAAAACAACTCAAATGACGAACCTACTCTTGTGATGTACAAGATGTCGGGTTCTGATAAGTTGTATTCGGATATTGAATTTTCACTTCAGAACGTGAATGTTGACAAGCTGAAACAAGTGTTCAAATTGGTTGAAATTGATGTTTCTGAAATTGAGGGTTTAAAGAGTTCCAAAAGGTTTTTGAACTTTGAAAAAAGATAAATCTTACTATAAGAAACCTGTTGTACCGCCACATTTTAATAATAACTGTGACACTTGTGCTCCGTAAACACCACTCGATGTAGGACAATATCTTTTATCAAAGAAACAATGTATTTTTGGTCTCAATGTTTGCTTTTTTATGTTTGACAATTTCACGTTTTGATTTTAAGTTCAAATTCAAGCTTTAAATCGCTTTCTGGAAAGTTATACGCAAACTGATACGTAAACATAATCAGTTTAATGCGACACACACTCCAGAATAGTGACATAGGCTTAACATACCTTAAATAACTTTTATATAACTTAGAAATAAGTTTTGAAGGCTTTGGTGCGTCAAAAACAAGTTTATTCGATCACAGGGACTATTTGCGTCAAACTGCGAAAGTCTTCTGATTCGTACTATAATGTACCTTAAGGAATATGATCATAAGTTAAACATACCATAGATATCCTTTACATAGCTTAGAAATAGGCTTTGAGGGGTTCGGTATGAGAAAATAAACTTATTTGGTCAAACAGGGACTAAAAGTGTCAAAAGTGCATAAGTTTGCATTTACGCGCATATCTTACATTCTGAACATATCCGGACATCCAAAAATTTTTGTAATCATTAAAATATTTTATTTTAGTGATTGAAATACCATTCGTCGCGTAATTTTTGTAATCATTAAAATACCATTCGTCGCGTAATTTGGATCGTTTTTCGCGTCCGTTCGTGTTTCATTGTAATTAACCGAACAACGCAAACGTATGACCAAATGAACTGACATCTGAGATATTTTCAAGCATGTTTCAAGTCCCCTATACTTAAACTTCTTTATTGAGCTTTGAAAATGGGTTAACGGGGTTTAAACACGTCGAAAATGGCTTAAACATGCTGCAGGGACCAAACCTGACAATTTTTGAAACTTTCTTGCTATGGGAGGCGGTGGCGTTGCGCCACAGCCTAGGGGCTTTGCTGTGGCGGCACGCGACGGCTCAACCTGGGCAGAAACTCCATTTTTGACAACCAGTTTGATTTCCAGGGTCTTTTATGTAACTTTCTCAATACCGTGTGCTGGTTTTGGGCACCCATAGCATTGTAAATCAGTGGGTAACACTTGGATGGTTCAGATCGAAGCTCAATTTTTGAGAAATGATCCTAACGGTTTTGGAAAATCTATATAAACCCACCATCTTCATCACTTTCACTTGCACATTTGTTCTCATTTTTGCTCTAAGTTGAAGCTCTCAAGCTTCATACCTGAGTAATTTGAGTTCAAATCTTCAAGGCTTGGACTTTTGTATGTTTCCTTCATGCTTGTTCATGTATTTCAAGCATGAAAGTCAAACAGTATTTGACTTTATGCTTTGACCAATTTATGGTCAACACAAATTTTGTTTGAACTTTGCAACGTGAGCGTAATCACGATGGTTATAGTCCCATGTGACTATACCTACTGATTACCACGTCGATTAGTCGAAGTGACGAGTCAAAGTTTCGGTCAAAATACGTGTTTATGCGTATTTTGCATCGAAGTTATTTTCGGGTATCAAAACACTTTTTTTTGATATCAAACCTGTTTTCTAACTTAGTTAAACATGTTTTAACATGTTTAACTCGTCACTTTTAGTCTAGTGCTCGTATAGGGTCGTAAGTCAAGCGGTCTTGACAACCGCTTAGACTCTCGAACCTGACCCGTTTGGTCGATCGTTAGGTTCTGACCAAACATATTTTGTGACCATAGTTGTATAGGGAATAACCTTCTGAGGTTATACCTTATGGTCACTTCGTTTAGTTAGTTGTATGATAGGTAGTTTATATGCCTTAGGAAAATGACCAAAATGCCCTTTTGCGCATAATTTCAATTTAAGCATATGTAACACATGTTTTGACATCTAAACTGATTATATAACATAATTAGATATGTTAAGGCATATAATACTTATCATAGGACTAGTTAGGCATATCGAACGCGCATTCACACGAACGACGCGTTAAAGTAGCGTAGACTACCTTAACGGGTCGTAATGGGTCGTAAGCACTTAGGATAAGTTCCGATTTAGAATATAGGTTTTGTTAAACCATATCACATGAGTTCCAATACTCATTTGGTTTATGAGATCGCATTCTAACCGATCTTCCGATTTAGGTATCGATTCACTAACATAGTATCCGTTACACTAGGAACCACTTCGACACTTGAACTTTTGATCCTTTGAGCTTTGTTATATCTTTTGAACAAGACCTCCACGCAATCCCAGGAGAGTACATAGTTCCCTTCTTTTATTGTTTTCAAATGTTTTGGGGTGATTCATATGTGTAACCGATTTGTTTTTCAAATGTATGGCATATATGTGTTTACCAAGTGCTTTTATGTGTATTATTCCGATTATGCAAATACGATGTTATTCAAATCCTTAAAGATTTATCTATCTTCATAGTTAGACTTGTATAGGATATTTGAAGTACAGTCTTAGATCTTCCTATCTTCATAGTGAGATCTTTAAGAAGTACTTTACAGAACGAGGGTTGGTTTATGTGTAGATTGTTGGTGATTTTGATAACGAAACTAGATAATACAATAAGCACATGGTGGATACGCCGCTGGTACTTCCTATATATAAGTGTGCTTATTGTATTACCTTCGTAGCGTTATCCCGAATCACCATTAGGATTTTGGATTGTTTTGATTCAATGATTCAATGTAACAGAAACCGAATCCTTATAGCATCTATCTATCTTCATAGATTGATTCTTGTAGAATGTTTAGAGTACTAATATTGGAGTCCTTGATAGGATTCATTGTGTGCTTTAATGCGTATGTGAGTAGACGATGTAACAAAAACCGAATCCTTATAGTATCTATCTATCTATCTTCATAGGTTGATTCTTGTAGGATGTTTAAAGTACTAATATTGGAGTCCTTGATTGGACTCATTGTGTGCTTTAATGCGTGTTTACGAGTTGGTACAAGTTGATGATTTATGTGTTTATGTGGTAGTTGTGATTTAGATAATGAAACGGGTATAATAAAATAAGAACATTGTGGATACGCCGCTGGTACTTCCTATATATAAGTGTTCTTAATTTATTATTCTTGCAGCGTTGTCCAAATCACTTTAGGAATTTGTGTACAATTGATCCAATGTTCTATTATCCAAATCCTTGAAGAATCTCCCATATCTTTATATGTTAGATTCTATAAGGATATCTAAAGTATTATTATGAATCATTGACTTGATTTAAATAATACTCACACAAGTTTTGATTTATTTCAAAACAGTTATTATTAATCCTTGATAGAATTTCTAATAACATATTAACGAGTTTTACGATGATTTAAACGAGACTACGATATGCAAATTCAAATGGCATAAAAATGACTTAGTAATTGTTGGAAATTTGTGGAAATAGCATTTTTCACAAATATAGGAAAATGATTTTTCCTATTTTGGACTAGAAATAAATATAATAAACTGAGCGGGTTTTATATATTTATTTGTGGGTTTGTGTTCTATGTCGGAAGAGCTTCGCAACGAACTAAACCACGTCCAAAACGGAGCTAAGATGAATGAGATATCGATGCTCAAAGTTTGGTGTTTGAAACTTGAATGCTGAAATAAGTGGGAAAGTAGCACCTTGTGTGACACCTGTGTCACTCCAACCATCAAGCAAATGCCAAACCAATGAAATATTGTATTTCATACTTGGGATTTGTAAAAATATGTGTATCGTTTGCACATATCGACTCTTGTTCGATTTCAAGCTTTAAATCGCTTTCTGGAGGGTTATACGCGCTCTGATGTGTAGATATAACCAGTTTAATCCAACGAACACTCCGGAATAGTGACATATACTTAACATACCTTAAATAACCTTTACATAACTTAGAAATAAGTTTTGAAGGCTTTGGTATGGCAAAAACAAGTTAATTCGCTTACAGGGACTAAACTTGACAAACTGCGAAAGTATGTCAATTTGAACTGTAACAGACCTTCCGGAACATGACCATAAGTTAAACATACCATAAATATCCTTTACATAGCTTAGAAATAGGCTTTGAGGGGTTCGGTGTGCTAAAATAAACTTTTGGGTCATTCAGGGACTAAATGTGTCAAAAAGTGCACAAGTTTGCATTTTCGCGCATAACTTACGTTCTGAATACATCCGGACATCCAAAAATTTATGTAAGCACTATAATATTTTATTTTAGTGTTTGGCATGAGAAAAATCCATTCATCACGCCATTTGGATCGTTTTTCGCGCTTGTGCGCATTCCGTCGTAATTAAGCGAACATCGCATTCGTACGACCAAACGAACCAACATCCGACATATTTTTGAGCATTTTTCATGTCCACAATGTTTAGGCAACATTTTAGGGCCTTAAAGTTGGCTTTACGATCCTTAGAAGTGTCGAAAATGGCTTAAACACGTGCAGGGGCTGAAACTGTAATTTCTGGAACTTGTTTCTGATCTGTGCAGGCCAGGCGGCCCGCGTGAGTTTCTTGTGTCCTTTACGCGGCCCGCGTCCGACTCTCTGATCAGATTAGATCGAACAGTCAGCAACTTCCAGCTGTTTTAACCACAACCACACACTCACCACTTGCCTAATCAGCTGATAAGGATGGTTTGTAGGCACCATAACTTTCCGACACTTGTACGGATACGATTAAGGCACGATATTCGACAAACGATCTTAATGGTTCGGGTATTCCTATAAATACCCAACCCATTTAACTTCAAAAATCACTAGAATCTGATCTAAGTGACTCTAAGTTGGAACCATTGTTTCATACCTGAGTTATTGTGATCTAGATTAGCATTCGGGGACCCTTCGTAAGTATTCTTTCGTTCTTTTCCTTATTTTATTGCTTTTCGAGTCAGAAAGTCAAACTTTGTTTGACTTTCAGCGTTGATCAGCTTATGGTCAATGCGAAGTTCATTAGAACTTCGCAACGTGATTGTAATCACGATGGTCATAGTCCCTTGGGACTATGCCTACTGATTACCACGTTGTCTAGGGTCGTAGGGTAAGCGATCTAATAAATCGCTTATACCTTCGAACCCGACCCATTTGGTCGATCATTAGGATCTGACCAAATACATTAGGTGACCATAGTAGGTAGGGAATAACCTTCCGAGGTTATACCTTATGGTCGCTTCGTTTAAGTAGTTGTATGATAGGTAGTTTATATGCCTTAGGTAAATTACCAGAATACCCTTTTCATGTATAATTGGTAATTTAGCATATGTAACCTAAACTTTTGTCACATAACTGATTATGTAACATGTTTAGGCATATAACACTTGTCATAGGACTAGTTAGGCGGTCCGAACGCGTTTCACGCGAACGACGCGTTAAAGTAGCATAAGCTACCTAAACGGGTCGTAATGGGTCGAAAGCTATTAGGTTAGGTTTCATTTAGTATGTAGGCTTTGTTAAACCATATGACACGAGTCTCTATACTCGTTTGGTTTACGAACCCTCATTCTATCCAATCATCCGATTTAGGTCCGGTTATTAACATAGTTACCTATATTAGGTGCCGTTTGATATCCGCGATCTCTAGCATTGTTTGGTTGTTACTCAAGGACTACTAAGCAATCTCAAGTGAGTACATAGACCCCTCTTTTACTGTTTTCCAAACTGTTTTGGGGTGGAACACATGTGCCTACTTGTTACTTTCATGCTTTCCTGTTTTCACATCATATACATGCTATGTTCGTTAGTACATTATAGTACATGATTTTATTACATCTTATGCTAGGTGTGCCCATTGTGTGCATTACTTAGTACATCGTTTTACATTACATTACTTGCTACGTATGTCTATTGTTGTATACGTAGTACAGGTCACATGCTACGTATGTCTATTGTTGTATACGTAGTACAGGTCACATGCTACGTATGTCTATTGTTGTATACGTAGTACAGGTCACATGCTGCGTATGTCTATTGTTGTATACGTAGTACAGGTCACATGTTAAGTATGTCTATTGTTGCATACTTAGTACAGGTCACATGCTACGTATGTCTATTGTTGCATACTTAGTACCTTTGTTATTCATCACATGCTTACATTTTGGATACATATTACATGATTTACATTAGACATGAACATTTTACTTTGATAGTTTGGTTTGATTAAGTGATTAAGTAACGATGCATGTGTAATATGATACAAGCATGGTGGATACGCCGCTGGTACTTCCTATATATAAGTGTTTGTATGGTATTACATATCGTAGCGTTATTTGAATCATTTCAGTTTGATACATATAACATTTTATACAAATAACATACTTTTCACAATACATTGTTTTACAAGCAACTTATCTTATACAAACTTAGTTTACATGGTTATTCATTTAACCATACATTATTCACTTATTTATACATATCATCTGAACTCATTGTTTTTCAAATGATTTACAAGACAAAGCAAATTACAAGGTTCATGACTAAACATTTTCTCAAACATAAGTCATGAAACCTATTTTCACAAAACCTATGTATCTCACAGGCATTTTTATGTTGACGTACCTATTTTCACATGTGTTTTCAGGTGATGATGCGTAGGACTTATCAAGATACACTTAGGCGAACTGGGGCCTTAGTGACAATAAAAGATGCAAGACTAGTTAATTTATGTTATGTACTCTTTGGTTCTTATTTAAAACAATGTAAACTCTCATGTTTGTTTAATAAAACGAAACTTTAATTGCCATGGATTTGAAACATTAATTCTGTTACAACACTCCCCGACATTTCCGCCACGTTTTGTATGTTCTACGTGGTCGGGGTGTGACAGAAAAGATGGTATCAGAGCCAATGGTTATAGGGAATTAGGTTATTAGTAATGCTTTGACCTAGTCTATAACCTTCTTAGGACCCTAACGCGAGTTTACTTGCGTTTAGTCATAAAACAATACCGTCACCTATCCTTAGGCGACGACCACAATAAGAACATAAATTTCAAAACCGCTTTGAAAACTAATCATCTGTTCTAGGATGATTGATTACTAGGTTTTGAACCCTCTATTGTAAGGTTTTGAACTCTCTATTATAAGGTTTTGAACCCTTTGAGTTTTCAAAATCTCGTCAAGGTTTTGGGTTTTAAATAATGTGAACACGTGCAAACTGGAAGGGTGAATGCCTGTATTCTGGGTTTTCTGTCTAGGCAAGCACTTCGTATACATCTCATCAGACGCGAGACCAGTTGTGCTTACCTGGGAATTCTTGGGATGAGTGTTCACTTATAGGCGAGCATGTCTTCGAGATACATTATTTTTGACCCATTTACTTTGATTAATCACTGTGTGTCGTTTGTTGCTTTGTAGTAACAAACAAATGACCACTATCCTTGCTTTCATCAGATTTGTTCATCTCATTCTTTTCGTCTAATTCTCTCACTCGTTTCCTTTCATGTTTCCTCTTTTAGAATGCCTCCACGACGTGAAAATCCGATACCTATTGATGAGCTGGCAGCTGTCATTACACAGCAAATGACTGCTGCAACCCCGAACGCCGTTGCTCAATGTTACCAAGCTATCAACAACAATAATGTCCTCTGCAGCTTCAAGACGTTCAACTCGGCCAAGCCATCAAAGTTTTCTGGGTCTCAAGGAGCGACTGCACTTCTGCAATGGTTCGAGAGTCTAGAAAGCACCTTCAGGCATATTCAATGTCCAAACGAGCGAAAGGAAGATTTTGCATCTAGTGTCTTTGAGAAACGAGCTTTGACGTGGTGGAACGGTGTAGTGAGAGATAGGGGTGCCGAAGTGGCACTGGCTCAAACATGGGAAGAACTTAGAGCACTAATGATGAAGGAATTCTGTCCTCGTCACGAGATCAGGGCCTTGGAAAGAGAATTCGACGACCTTAAGCAAGACAGCGGCGAACATCGAGCATACACTGATCGATATGAGGAGCTGAGCCTGTTGTGTCCTACCATGGTTACGCCTTTGGATAAGGCGATCGAAAAATACATTGATGGTCTCCCTGACACAGTTCAAGACATTGTTACTGGTAGTAACCCCACTACGGTTAGGCAGGCCATTGAGCTAGCTGCAACCTTGACTGAATCTCAGATCAGGAAACGTAAGCTTTTTCGAAAAGGTGACAAGAAACCGGTCGAGGAATCGAAGCCAATTGAGGAATCAAAGACCATGGATGAACAGTCTGGATCCCTTGAGCGGTCAAAGAAGCAAAAGGTTTCTCAGAACTTCGCCATGGTTGCTCACAACGATCAAGCCATCCCCAAACAACCAGCTCAACCCCGTGCTAGGAAGCCATACAATGGAACTTCACCTTTGTGCAACCGATGTAACCTTTATCATCATGTTATGGTGAAGTGCCGCGAATGCCAAATTTGTGGACGTAAAGGTCATACAGCAAAAGTTTGCGTAGCAGCAGTTGCACCAAATCAAGCTAACAACAAACCTGCTCGAGCTCGCTTTCCTCCAGGTTCTTGCTACAAGTGTGGCGAGATGGGACATTTCCGAAGAAATTGCCCAAAGCGTGCTAATGCTAATCCAGCACAGAGATGAACATCTGACCGACTAGAAGACAACACCTTTTAGAAATAATCATGTCTTATGTATTATTTTCTTTTGTTGTCAAGGTCCATGAAACAGTTGTTAACATTGTTTATAAATAAATCTTTTATTTACATTGCAATGTATTTATGTGGTTGTATGCATAAACAACATATCCCTTACAATACCGACAATCAAGGAATCATATTCCTTGAAAAGCAAACTACTCCCAAAATTTTTCCATTTTACAATCTCTTGCGTTTTCCACAAAGATCCTAAGTACCCGTTTCTTCTAAGGAAACGAAGTACAAGGTGCAAGTAATAATTCAGTACGAATACCCCAAGTACCACTATAAATTCTTAATAGGGTACCCAAGGGTATTTCCGTATGTCCTAAATTATTGTGTACCTTAATTCGAATATTGCGTTTTCCTGAAAACGAAAATCGAATTTTTGGTAGATCATCCTATCTTCATGGATGGATCCTTGAAATGATTAAAGTGCCAAATGAAATCCACGAATTGGATTCCTGGTGTGCTTTAGGTATCCGCGTCCAAAGATAACAAGTTAATAACAAATTAAACAACTTTGTGATATGTGCTTATGTGTTTCCTTTTATGTTTTTGGTGTAATCCAAGTTTTGTTATCCAAATCCTCGTAGAATCTTCCATATCTTTGTATAAGGAAATTCATAGTAGGATATCCAAAGGTACTATATTAAATCCTCAATGGGCTTGTACGTAATAGTAAAGACCCTTGGATTATATTGTACCATTCCATAATTAGACCCCTGAGTGGTCTAGGTAAACAGATTTGTAACACCTGTGCCTCCACGGCCATCAAACAAATACCAAACCAATGAAATATTATATTTCATACTTGGGATTTGTAAAAATATGTGTATCATTTGCACATATCAATTGTTGTTCAAATCCAAACTCTAAATCGCTTTCTGGAAGGTTATACGCGCACCGATGCGTAAATATAACCAATTTAATGCAACAAACACTCCGGAATAGTGACATAGGCTTAACATACCTTAAATAACCTTTACATAACTTAGAAATAAGTTTTGAAGGCTTTGGTATGGCAAAAACAAGTTAAATCGCTTACAGGGACTAAAGTTGACAAACTGCGAAAGTATGCCAATTTGAACTGTAACAGACATTCCGGAGCATGACCATAAGTTAAACATACCATAAATATCCTTCACATAGCTTAGAAATAGGCTTTGAGGTGTTCGGTATGCTAAAATAAACTTTTGTGTCATTCAGGGACTAAAAGTGTCAAAAAGTGCACAAGTTTGCATTTTCGCGCATAACTTACGTTCTGAATACATCCGGACATCCAAAAATTTATGTAAGCATGAATATATTATGCTTTAGTGTTTGGCTTGTCAAAAATCCATTCGTTGCGTCATTTGGTTCGTTTTTCGCACTTATGCGCATTCCGTCGTAATTAAGCGAACATCGCGTTCGTACGACCAAACGAACTGATATCAGACATATTTTTGAACATGTTTCAAGTCCACAATGTTTAGGCATCATTTTAGGGCCTTAAAGTTGGCTTTACAGGCCTTAGAAGTGCCGGAAATGGGCTTAAACACGTGCAGGGACTGAAACTGTCATTTCTGAAACATGTTGTCTGATCAGGACTCTCAGGCGGCCCGCCTGAGTTTTAGCACATCCTGAAGCGGGCCGCTTGGCCCCTTCTGACCAGATTAAGTGTATTAAACAGCAAGTTGCAGCTGTTTGATCCACCACCACATGTTTCCAATTGTCTAGTCAGCTGATAAGGATCACATTTTAGGCACCATAAGGTTCCAACACTTGTACGGTTACGATTAAGGCACGTTTTCCATGAAACGATCTTAACGGTGGACCGAAAACTATATATACCCCATGCCCCCCATTGCATAACTTACTAGAATTCTGATTTTAGAAACTCTAAGTTGAAACCATTGTTTCATACCTGAGATTCTTGAATCGGGATTAGCATTCGGGGACCCTGGGTTAGTATTCTTTCGTTCTTTTCCTTATTTTACTGCTTTTCGAGTCAGAAAGTCAAACAAAAGTTTGACTTTCAGCTGTCACACCCGCTCGTAGCGAAAACGCAAGGTGTGATCTGTATGGTTTTCATTGCATAAATATCGATGTACATGAACAAACTATATGAATAAAACATACTCCATTGCCATTGCCATTGCCATTACATATGTGTTTCCCAAAGAATGCAACATAAGTTGAATGTATTGGTTACGAACCATCAAATGAAAATAAGTTGTCATCGTTTTATACATCAAAATGTAAGTCTTAAAATGTCAAGACTTTGACCACTATATCACCGCAAAGAGGCGGTATATAACAGGCAAACCCTTCAATAGTTGGCATGGAGTATTGATACTTGTTTTCCTTGACTGAAATGTCTGCCAGGTCCACTAATTTCCTGAAATACATGTTAAGTTTGAAAACATCAACAAAAGTTGAGCGAGTTCATGCAGTTTAGTTGTATGAGATGTATCTGAAAAATGTGAGTTGTATAAACTGTATCTGTATGAATGATGTATAAACCGTATCCACAACATGTGAATTGTATAAAATGTATCTGTATGTATGATGTATAAACTGTATTCACAACATGTGAATTGTATAAAATGTATTTGTATGTATGATGTAGTATGTAAAGCGTCAATGAAATCGTTGATCATTAATGTTTCGCGAGGACATTAATATGTGTGACGAATTAGGAAGCAAACCAACCCTAGACGATTTTATGCCGATTCCTATCGACTGGGACACAAACGCACTCTTCCGTAGGGGTCCATGACCAAGAGTGGGGCTCGCCAAAACCCATTAGATCTAAGCCTTTGTTCCTTGGTCCAAACTGGATTAATGGTGCTTATAGTAAGGCCCTAATTCGCACATGATCTAAGGTGTTTCATTCCCTAACTTTAACATACTATTGAACATGTATCTTCCCCGATAGTTGTAAAGTTGTAAAACATTTAAATGAATAGGGGAACATGAACTCACTGTATTGCGTCCTGAAAATAGATGTAAATAAGATCTCACGTGCGGTCGTCCTGAATAGCGTGGCGACCTACAAACGTTCTTATTTTTGTTAGACACTTCGGTCTTTGAAAAGAACTTGAGTACAAGTCTTGTGTCTTGAGTATATGTAAGACTTGTATGTCTTTACTGTTCGTTAACTGGGTATTCGATGTATGAGTTGTTCAAATGTTCGATAACTGTGTATTCGATGTATGAGTTGTTCAAATGTTCGTTAACTGTGTATTCGATGTATGAGTTGTTCAAATGTTCGATAACTGTGTATTCGATGTATGAGTTGTTCAAATGTTCGTTAACTGTGTATTCGATGTATGAGTTGTTCAAATGTTCGATAACTGTGTATTCGATGTATGAGTTGTTCAAATGTTCGTTAACTGTGTATTCGATGAATGAGTTGTATAGTCGGATCTCGTCCGCTGAATCTCGTGTTTTGTATGTATCACTTGTATAGTTGTGTTTCCAATAATAGTATCATTGGGCCAAGCCCATGTTTTCAAGTTATTGGGCTTAAATAGTGCTGGGCCTCAATAGCGTTGGGCCTCAAATAGTGTTGGGCTTGAATAGTGTTGGGCTTGAATAGTGCTGGGCTTGAATAGTGCTGGGCTTGAATAGTGCTGGGCTTGAATAGTGTTGGGCTTGAATAGTGTTGGGCTTCAATAGTGTTGGGCTTCAATAGTGTTGGGCTTCAATGTTATTGGGCCTTGGCCCATATGTTTGGTATTGGGCTTAGCCCATGTGTTTATGTTAAGCCCATTATGAAGATAAGCCCATTAAGAAAAATAGCCCATTAAGTAAAATAGCCCTTTAAGTAATATAAGCCCATTTGTTATAAAAATAGCCCACTAGTATAATAAGCCCATTTATTTTTATAAAAACCTTTTTTATAAAAATATACTAAGTACACTTGTTAGTAATTAAAAACATACTAGCTTTTATAAGTTTATAAACATCCGTAATTTGTTATCGATAGGATACTTGTACTTCGTGTCGATAAATCGTCTAAACGTCGTAGTAACTCCCCGGATTGGCAATTCACTTATGTAGTCGTCCGTTGTCCGTTTTGACCATAATTGGTGTCCGATTATTCTAATCGTCCGTAACTCGTTTTAAGGCGCAATTATGTGAAGTCTCGTAGGACTTTTGTTATAACTTGTTTTGAGTTTAAAAGTGACATGAGATACAAGTTCCTACAATGATATATGTAACTAATATACCAAGTAATATATCACACAAAATTTGTTAAAGTAACCAAATATATATTTTCTAAAAAAATATATATTTTTCTTGTCTTTTATTTTATAAACCCTTCTTTAAAAATACCTTTGTAAATCTTGTAGAGATTTACCCAAAAATGTTGTTATTTTATAAAATAAAGTTTTTATAAAAATTGGCCATATAACCTTCGTATTTTTTTTTATCTTAACCATGTTTCATTAAACATATCATTTTCTTTATTAATTCAACAACAATTTACTCAACATTTTAACTAAGAATATGAGACTTTTATAACATGAAATTATCAAGATGATATCCAAATCATGTAGGGTTTTAACCATGATCATTTCATATATTAACTAGTTTAAAAACCAAGTTTAATTCTAGTTTTAACAACTTTTATAAAAATCTCTATTTGTATGTTATAATTTATAATCTTGTGAAAGTGTTGTTTTTAATATAAAAACCCTAAATACTTTCACAAGATCACTAGATATGATCATCCCTTTAATCCTTTATGTTAAAACTCTTTAACATAAACATGTATATTTTTTTAGATCATATCTTTCAACATCTTCTAACACTTTATTTGTAGCATAATCATCATAACAAGATCTAATATGCATATAATAAGTCTAAGATCACAAGATAAACAAACATAATTATATCATGATTTTTATCTTTGCTTCATTGTATTTTTTTCTTGTTCATTATGTATGATTATATATGGTTATTATTAATTATAATAACAATCATAAACATAATATGTACAAAAAAAATAGAAGCTTACTTCTAGCACTAGGCTAGGGATGATCTTTAGAGATTATTAAGAACAAGGAAGATGATGATCTTGATGTTAGAACACTTTGATATGGATGAAAAACCCTTCCTTTTGCTTCCAAAAGCCTTAGATCACCCTATTTTCCAAAGAAATCCATGTTGATAATGAAGAGGATGATAAAAATAATTGGGTTTTTGGTGGGTGTTCTTGAGAAAAGGATGAAGATGATGAGAGCTTTTCTTAAGTGTGTGTAAGTTATGGTGTAAAATGTAGTAACTTAGTGAAGAAGTATTGTAATAAGTCACCATTCTAATCCACTTGTTCATAACATAATATCTAGATATTTTGCATGTGAAATATGGGTGTGGGACCCACATAAAACGTTCACACATGGGGGGGGGGGTCTTGAATTGTTGAAATGTTAATAAGTGTTTAAAGTGTTAGAAACTTTTAGCAAAGTTTAGGTGTTTTGGTGTTTAAATGTTTCAAGTGTATAAATGTGTTAAGAAGGTGTTAAGTGACCATTACTAGTCTAATATGATCTAAATAATATTAGATGGTCACTAAAAAAAAGATCCGACATTGTTCGGATATTCGTTTCGAATTGTTTCGGTTAGACGTTATTTGAACGCTAAGTTGCGTAACTTGTGTGAATTGATGTAGTTATTGGCTCGGATGATACCCGAATGTATCCTCACATGAATTCTATGTTAAATAATATTTTTACATGTCGTAAAAATATTACAAAGCTGATTTCTGCAGAATTTCTGCGGAAAAGTGTAGAAATCATCGCTTTTAGTGCTTTCCGGCAGTTTTCGGTGCTACCGGACATTGGTAGTATATTAAACCAAACCCTTGCATTCCCATAAAGGGTTTAATATATAATTGATATTGGACTCTCATCCGAGTCCTAAAGATGTCATTTTAGATGTTTTCTGCGGATCCGGAGTTTTCGTCAGCACTCTAGTTCACTAGGCACTACTCTAGTTGTTTCGGTGAATTGTTTGCACTATTTCAAATGTACCCAATGAAATGAATCATGTGCATCATAATTGAATATTCCATGAGTTTTCTAAGATGTATATCATGTAATCATGCAGTCCGAATATTCAAAACACATACTTGTATAATGTAAATCATTGTTTTAAATGTAAGTAATTTACCCGAGAGTGACAGTTGTCACATTCTCCCCCTGTTATTGAGAATTTCGTCCCGAAATTCAAGCTGAGTCATCCTATACAGAAGACTACTCGAACAGGTGAGAGTATTTGGCTTTGATTTAATGTTCACGTTCCCAAGTATACTCGGGTCCGTGTCGAGAGTTCCAACGAATTTTTACTAATTTGATACGACTCCTCCATGATTTCTAGACTTTACAGTCCATGACTTCAACAGGTTCTTTAGTGAATTGGAGTTTGTCGTCAATGTGAATAGAATGATAACGGTTGCTTGTGTTGGACTCTATTTAAGATTCGACACATGAAACGTGTCGTGCACACTGTTAAGTTCATCTGGTAACTTCAACTTGTAGTCAACAGTGCCAATCTTTTCTAAGATTTCAAATGGTCCAACGTAACGTGGGTTAAGCTTTCCACGTTTACCGAACCTCGCTACGCCTTTCCAAGGCGAGACTTTTAACAAGACTTTGTCTCCAACCTCGAAAGATAATGGTTTTCGTCTTTTATCTGCGTAGCACTTTTATCGATCGCGAGCCGTCTTGATACGGTCTCGGGTCTGAAAATTTTATCCGTAGTCTCTTGGACTAGTTTCGGACCAATTAATTAACTATCGCCTGTTTCCGCCCAACATAGCGGAGAGCGACACTTTCGACCATAAAGAGCTTCAAACGGTGCAGCTTGTATAGTAGTATTGTAGCTGTTATTGTAGGAAAACTCAACTAAAGGTAGATGAGTATCCCAATTGCCGCCTAAATCTATAACACATGCACGAAGCATATCTTCGAGTGTTTGGATTGTCCGTTCGCTCTGGCCGTCAGTTTGTGGATGAAAGGCCGTACTTGGATTCAAATGAGATCCAAAGGCCTGTTGAAATGATTTCCAATTGCTAGAAATAAAACGACCGTCTTGGTCTGAAATGATTGAAATAGGCACTCCATGACGAGCCACTATTTCTTTGAGATAGAGTTCCGCTAGTTTCTCAGTATTATCCTTTTACCAAATCGGTAAGAAGTGCGTGGACTTTGTTAGTCTATCGATGATTACACATATCATGTAGTGACCTCTTGAGGTCCTGAGTAACTTCGTAATGAAGTACATCGATATTTGTTCCCATTACCAAACGGGAATCTCGGGTTGTTGTAACAAGTCCGAGGGATTTTGCTACTCGACTTTTACTCTCGCGCAAGTCAAGCATTCTCCGATATAAGTCGCGATATCACTTTTGAGGTTAGGCCACCAGTAGTATTCTTTCACTACTTAGGCCTATGTGCTTCCTCAAAATATCATCTCGAAGACCGCCAAAGAATAGAACCCAATTTCGACTCATAAGGTATAAAGTTCCATCTTCTTTACACTAATTGTTTCTTCATGCCTCGAAGTGTTTCTGCTTGAATATGCTCTTCCTTGAGCGCTTGTGAATCATCTTCTCTAATGCTTGAACTCTCAGTGTTCTAACTCGCTCCTTGCGGCTCAAGGCATCTGCTACAACATTTGCCTTGCCCGGATGGTACTTTATTTCACAATCATAGTCGTTCAACAATTCAACTAACATCGTTGACGTATATTTAATTCTTTTTGGTTGAATATGTGTTGAAGACTTTTATGATCCGTGAAAATAATGCATTGAGTACCATATAAATAATGTCGCCATAAATTTTTTTTTTTTTTTTAAAGCGAATACCACCACGCCTAACTCAAGGTCGAGAGTGGTATCGTTCTTCTCGTGAACTTTTTAAATGGGAGCGACGTGTACACAATAACTTTTTCACGTTGCACGAGTACGCAACCCAATCCTTGATGCGAAGCATCATAGTCTATAACAGAGTCATCGGTATCGTCGGATAATGATAAGATTGTAAAATGCTATGCACCAATCTTAAGAATAAGTTGTAAGGCTATATCTTGTTTTTCGATTTGGGGCGAATTTATTGTCTTTAACAATTCTAAAATGGTTCTCAAATGTTGCTCATGTTCATCAGTCGATCGAGAGTATATCAATATGTCGTCAATAAACACTATGACGAATTTGTCGAGATACGGCTTGCACACACGATTCATTAAATCCATGAAGATCGCTGGTGCATTTGTTAAACCAAAAGGCATAACGAGAAACTCGTAATGACCGTAACGAGTCTTAAAAGCCGTTTTCGGTATGCTTTCCTCTTGAATTCGTAACTGATGATACTCCGACCGTAAGTCTATCTTAGAGTAGAGGCTAGAACCTTTCATAAACCATTTGAGTTGGTTGGAAATTTATTTGTAACATGGTTTAGAAATATGAATTTTTCATTCATCGAAATGTTGTGCAGTTTTGCGAAACTTTCATGTCTTTCCACCCCCAAAACCTTTATAAAGATGTATAACGGTAAAGAGTGGGGGTTATGAACTCACAACATCCTTATTCGGTCAACTACAAGGTTCAGAAGGTGCTAATCGACATGGAGATTTGGCTATGGGTGCGGCTCCAGGTACCAAGTCGATGGGAAACTCGGCTTGTTGATATGGTGGTAGTCCTGGCAAGTCTTTAGGAAAGACTTCAGGGAATTCTTTTACCACAGGAATATCTGTCATCTGAGGCCCATCAGCCTTCTTGTCGACAACAAGTGCTAGAAAGGCAATACAACCTTTCTGTAAGCACTTTTGTGGCTTTCATGCCATTGATGATCCGCAATGAGGTGTCGCGCTTCTCTCCATGTATCACAAGTGTCTCTTCGTTCAGTAGTGTTAGGCGAATGATCTTCTCGTGACATAAGACTTTGGCTAGGTTATCGGATAACCAATCCATGTCAACTACTACTTCGAAACTACTCAACTGAACAGGGAAGAGATCGATATTGAATTTCAGCTCTAGACTCGACTAGTTCACTTTTTGCCAATTCTATAGAATGAGGAGACGTCTAGCTTACTTGACTTTAGGCCATGTACATTTTGAATTCTATGTAGTAAGGACTTCACTGTACAAATGTAGAGGACAACCCAATCCCTATGTTTAGATGTAGGATAACCCAATCCCTATGTTTAGATGTAGGATAAATCAATCCCTAATTGTAGCTAGAACAATCCCGTCCCTAGCCATGAAACTCATGTATGTGAAATGTTGAGATGAAGCTAAAATTGCCAATTGTATAAAATAACATGGATGTGAAATGTTGACGAATAGGTTACATACCGGTGGCCCTTAATGATTTGATATGTCTCAGCTAATTACCCATTAGCTAACTTGATATAGTAATGTGTGTCCAACATGACTCTAATTCTAGTATATGCTTAACATTTAAAAGCAATAGCTAAGCTCAGTGTTGGTATTAAAAGAATTGATACATGATAATCGTAGAGTGTACGTACTCATGACTTCATTTCTCTCATGGCGAGAGTTATTGTTTGAGTGATCGAGGTAGGTAGGGATGATGCGGTTATGCTTCGGATCTCCGAGGCTAAACCTAAAATATATCACTCAGTGTGTTTGAATTCGGGTGTTTCCCAGTATGGAACAACCCTTGAGATATCGTGAAAGCATCAAGTGTAACCAACAATATTAGCTCCAGTTATGATCGAGTTCTTTTATAAAATCATATGAAAATAGATATGAAAATCAGATGATATAAAAGAATGATGTATGGTTAAATAAATAACCAATAAAAATGTAGTGTATAAATATACCATGTCTTGAAATAGAATATTATGTCTTGTGTAGAGGATGTCGCGTCTTGTGCAAAAATGTCATGTCTTGTCTTTGTCGAAGAGATTTGAATAACACCACGATATGCAATATAACATAAGCACTTATATATAGGAAGTACCAGCGGCGTATCCACCATGCTTTTATTATATTACACACGTCTCATCCCTTACAAATAACCACCAAAAATGTCTTGTGTAAACCAACATCAAATGATATGTATAACAATGTCTTGCGTAACAATGTCATGTATAAACCATGTCTTGTGTAAAAGCAATAGTTTTCAACACATATCTTTTATCTTAAACAATTGATTCTTTTGGCGCCATGATCTTTTTAATACACACAATTAAAAGAATCTAGACATTTATTTGAATAAATAAAGTCTATCATGTGCCCAAGAATGAAGAATACAATCAATCGGTCATGGAAACCTCAAGACCATATTGTTCATACATGTTTGAATAAATGATAATGTGGATAACCAAAACCAAAAGGTGTAATGCCTCTTGCATGTATTGGTCATACGTCTAAATGGAAAGAAAAAAAAAATAATAATTCGTTGAGGAGGGGAAACCAACCAGTGGTCTTCGTCCATATAATATGTATTCCCTACTCTATGGACCTCGATCGTCCTAAATAGAGAAAATCCTTTGTCTTACTTGTCCATGTGACAATTATGGTAATAGTGCTTGAGTTTCACGAGCTCTAGCAAGATTATTAGAATCTAAAAAAAATGTCGAATAGAATGCAATGAGGGAATTGCAGCATGGCTCATGCCATACCTTTCCTTGGAAAAGACAATGTCAAACAACGGAATTTATTGTATCACTTCCAATGAATATGATAAGGTAAGGTAAGGTAAAGTAGGATAAAGTGTCATAGACACCCTGAAACCAACCCATGTTCAAGAATTTCGAGAATGTTGAGGAAAATCCTCCATGAGTAGCTAACAAGTTTTATTCGTTTAAATGACTAGTCTCAACTGAATCGTGATATAGATCGAATGTTAGGTGTGAACAAATATGTGTCGTCTTCCCGTATTGTATTGTATTGTATTGTATTGTACTGTATTGTATTGTAGGGTGTTATACTAACCACCCCCAGTTCATGTTCTAATAGATAGGCAGAATTGAATCTCAAGTAATAACTTAAGAATTTTGAATGAATAGTGATCATTAGCTTGACCCACAGAGTCCACCAGAATTTCCATGCACTACAAGTTGTTATTACGTGGGCCCCCGTAATAATAAATTGTCTTGCATGGTCACCCTAGCATTCTCTCGTTCAGAGCAGGCGATCAGTCAGAGAGAGGACATTATTGTTTATATACCTTCAACATAGAAGGAAACTTCGTGATAGTTCACGTGTCAACGTCCGTTGTTGTTACTCGTAGGACGGTATGACGTTAGATGAAATAGAAATGGAAAGAATCTGTAACAATAACAATTGAAGGGGCACCTTCAAGATGAGTACTTCATCTTCCTTGTAAGGACAAGAGTATATCCACTTTGATTAGTATGAGTCAAATGGATCTCGTCCCACTAATGGAGTTGTTGTCCAAGGTTACCACCTTCGCCTTGTCGTCATTATCATGGTCAGGCATCTCAGCATTCGCGAGAAAGCAACCATATTTTACGGAATTAAGTTTAAGATTTCACTTAGGAATCATGTTCGCCATAAGCTCCGCAATAGACATGAGGTCGATATTTTCACCGTGTGAGTAAAGAATAATAATAGAGTTTGAAGTCGAAGATATTTGGTTCTTGGCAAAATATTTCATGCAACATATATATGAACCACCTATATATATAATCATGTAAAATCCTATCAATCAAGGATTTCTATCTTGTATAAGCTGAACTTGTGAACTGTTTATGATGCATAAACTGATAATGTAATGTATTGTAGGCACAAAGTCTATTAATGTATTGTGTCTGTTTCTCATAGACTTCACCCATGGAAATGTCCTCGCTTGATTTATGTGAAATGAATTTTCGCTGTAGTGGACCATGAAAAATGTTTATGCAAATGAAAACATGTGTTTGTGTTTAGATGATTTTCATGAGAGATCCCTAGTGATTGTAGTCTTAGACTCAATAAAGAATCCTTGTTCACTACAATCGATGCTCTGATACCAATCTGTCACACCCGCTCGTAGCGGAAACGCAAGGTGTGATCTGTATGGTTTTCATTGCATAAATATCGATGTACATGAACAAACTATATGAATAAAACATACTCCATTGCCATGCCATTACATATGTGTTTCCCAAAGAATGCAACATAAGTTGAATGTATTGGTTACGAACCATCAAATGAAAATAAGTTGTCATCGTTTTATACATCAAAATGTAAGTCTTAAAATGTCAAGACTTTGACCACTATATCACCGCAAAGAGGCGGTATATAACAGGCAAACCCTTCAATAGTTGGCATGGAGTATTGATACTTGTTTTCCTTGACTGAAATGTCTGCCAGGTCCACTAATTTCCTGAAATACATGTTAAGTTTGAAAACATCAACAAAAGTTGAGCGAGTTCATGCAGTTTAGTTGTATGAGATGTATCTGAAAAATGTGAGTTGTATAAACTGTATCTGTATGAATGATGTATAAACCGTATCCACAACATGTGAATTGTATAAAATGTATCTGTATGTATGATGTATAAACTGTATTCACAACATGTGAATTGTATAAAATGTATTTGTATGTATGATGTAGTATGTAAAGCGTCAATGAAATCGTTGATCATTAATGTTTCGCGAGGACATTAATATGTGTGACGAATTAGGAAGCAAACCAACCCTAGACGATTTTATGCCGATTCCTATCGACTGGGACACAAACGCACTCTTCCGTAGGGGTCCATGACCAAGAGTGGGGCTCGCCAAAACCCATTAGATCTAAGCCTTTGTTCCTTGGTCCAAACTGGATTAATGGTGCTTATAGTAAGGCCCTAATTCGCACATGATCTAAGGTGTTTCATTCCCTAACTTTAACATACTATTGAACATGTATCTTCCCCGATAGTTGTAAAGTTGTAAAACATTTAAATGAATAGGGGAACATGAACTCACTGTATTGCGTCCTGAAAATAGATGTAAATAAGATCTCACGTGCGGTCGTCCTGAATAGCGTGGCGACCTACAAACGTTCTTATTTTTGTTAGACACTTCGGTCTTTGAAAAGAACTTGAGTACAAGTCTTGTGTCTTGAGTATATGTAAGACTTGTATGTCTTTACTGTTCGTTAACTGGGTATTCGATGTATGAGTTGTTCAAATGTTCGATAACTGTGTATTCGATGTATGAGTTGTTCAAATGTTCGTTAACTGTGTATTCGATGTATGAGTTGTTCAAATGTTCGATAACTGTGTATTCGATGTATGAGTTGTTCAAATGTTCGTTAACTGTGTATTCGATGTATGAGTTGTTCAAATGTTCGATAACTGTGTATTCGATGTATGAGTTGTTCAAATGTTCGTTAACTGTGTATTCGATGAATGAGTTGTATAGTCGGATCTCGTCCGCTGAATCTCGTGTTTTGTATGTATCACTTGTATAGTTGTGTTTCCAATAATAGTATCATTGGGCCAAGCCCATGTTTTCAAGTTATTGGGCTTAAATAGTGCTGGGCCTCAATAGCGTTGGGCCTCAAATAGTGTTGGGCTTGAATAGTGTTGGGCTTGAATAGTGCTGGGCTTGAATAGTGCTGGGCTTGAATAGTGCTGGGCTTGAATAGTGTTGGGCTTCAATAGTGTTGGGCTTCAATAGTGTTGGGCTTCAATAGTGTTGGGCTTCAATAGTGTTGGGCTTCAATGTTATTGGGCCTTGGCCCATATGTTTGGTATTGGGCTTAGCCCATGTGTTTATGTTAAGCCCATTATGAAGATAAGCCCATTAAGAAAAATAGCCCATTAAGTAAAATAGCCCTTTAAGTAATATAAGCCCATTTGTTATAAAAATAGCCCACTAGTATAATAAGCCCATTTATTTTTATAAAAACCTTTTTTATAAAAATATACTAAGTACACTTGTTAGTAATTAAAAACATACTAGCTTTTATAAGTTTATAAACATCCGTAATTTGTTATCGATAGGATACTTGTACTTCGTGTCGATAAATCGTCTAAACGTCGTAGTAACTCCCCGGATTGGCAATTCACTTATGTAGTCGTCCGTTGTCCGTTTTGACCATAATTGGTGTCCGATTATTCTAATCGTCCGTAACTCGTTTTAAGGCGCAATTATGTGAAGTCTCGTAGGACTTTTGTTATAACTTGTTTTGAGTTTAAAAGTGACATGAGATACAAGTTCCTACAATGATATATGTAACTAATATACCAAGTAATATATCACACAAAATTTGTTAAAGTAACCAAATATATATTTTCTAAAAAAATATATATTTTTCTTGTCTTTTATTTTATAAACCCTTCTTTAAAAATACCTTTGTAAATCTTGTAGAGATTTACCCAAAAATGTTGTTATTTTATAAAATAAAGTTTTTATAAAAATTGGCCATATAACCTTTGTATTTTTTTTTATCTTAACCATGTTTCATTAAACATATCATTTTCTTTATTAATTCAACAACAATTTACTCAACATTTTAACTAAGAATATGAGACTTTTATAACATGAAATTATCAAGATGATATCCAAATCATGTAGGGTTTTAACCATGATCATTTCATATATTAACTAGTTTAAAAACCAAGTTTAATTCTAGTTTTAACAACTTTTATAAAAATCTCTATTTGTATGTTATAATTTATAATCTTGTGAAAGTGTTGTTTTTAATATAAAAACCCTAAATACTTTCACAAGATCACTAGATATGATCATCCCTTTAATCCTTTATGTTAAAACTCTTTAACATAAACATGTATATTTTTTTAGATCATATCTTTCAACATCTTCTAACACTTTATTTGTAGCATAATCATCATAACAAGATCTAATATGCATATAATAAGTCTAAGATCACAAGATAAACAAACATAATTATATCATGATTTTTATCTTTGCTTCATTGTATTTTTTTCTTGTTCATTATGTATGATTATATATGGTTATTATTAATTATAATAACAATCATAAACATAATATGTACAAAAAAAAATAGAAGCTTACTTCTAGCACTAGGCTAGGGATGATCTTTAGAGATTATTAAGAACAAGGAAGATGATGATCTTGATGTTAGAACACTTTGATATGGATGAAAAACCCTTCCTTTTGCTTCCAAAAGCCTTAGATCACCCTATTTTCCAAAGAAATCCATGTTGATAATGAAGAGGATGATAAAAATAATTGGGTTTTTGGTGGGTGTTCTTGAGAAAAGGATGAAGATGATGAGAGCTTTTCTTAAGTGTGTGTAAGTTATGGTGTAAAATGTAGTAACTTAGTGAAGAAGTATTGTAATAAGTCACCATTCTAATCCACTTGTTCATAACATAATATCTAGATATTTTGCATGTGAAATATGGGTGTGGGACCCACATAAAACGTTCACACATGGGGGGGGGGGGGTCTTGAATTGTTGAAATGTTAATAAGTGTTTAAAGTGTTAGAAACTTTTAGCAAAGTTTAGGTGTTTTGGTGTTTAAATGTTTCAAGTGTATAAATGTGTTAAGAAGGTGTTAAGTGACCATTACTAGTCTAATATGATCTAAATAATATTAGATGGTCACTAAAAAAAAGATCCGACATTGTTCGGATATTCGTTTCGAATTGTTTCGGTTAGACGTTATTTGAACGCTAAGTTGCGTAACTTGTGTGAATTGATGTAGTTATTGGCTCGGATGATACCCGAATGTATCCTCACATGAATTCTATGTTAAATAATATTTTTACATGTCGTAAAAATATTACAAAGCTGATTTCTGTAGAATTTCTGCGGAAAAGTGTAGAAATCGTCGCTTTTAGTGCTTTCCGGCAGTTTTCGGTGCTACCGGACATTGGTAGTATATTAAACCAAACCCTTGCATTCCCATAAAGGGTTTAATATATAATTGATATTGGACTCTCATCCGAGTCCTAAAGATGTCATTTTAGATGTTTTCTGCGGATCCGGAGTTTTCGTCAGCACTCTAGTTCACTAGGCACTACTCTAGTTGTTTCGGTGAATTGTTTGCACTATTTCAAATGTACCCAATGAAATGAATCATGTGCATCATAATTGAATATTCCATGAGTTTTCTAAGATGTATATCATGTAATCATGCAGTCCGAATATTCAAAACACATACTTGTATAATGTAAATCATTGTTTTAAATGTAAGTAATTTACCCGAGAGTGACAGTTGTCACATCAGCGTTGACCAGTAATGGTCAATGCGAAGTTCGTTTGAACTTCGCAACGTGAGTGTAATCACGTTGGTCATAGTCCCTTGGGACTATGCCCACTGATTACCACGTTGTCTAGGGTCGTAGGGTAGGCGATCTGATAAATCGCCTATACCTTCGAACCCGACCCAGTTTGGTCGATCATTAGGATCCGACCAAATACATTAGGTGACCATAGTAGGTAGGGAATAACCTTCCGAGGTTATACCCTATGGTCACATCGTTTAAGCAGTTGTATGATAGGTAGTTTATATGCCTTAGGTAAATTACCAGAATACCCTTTTCATGTATAATTGGTAATTAAGCATATGTAACCTAAACTTTTGTCACATAACTGATTATGTAACATGTTTAGGCATATAACACTTGTCATAGGACTAGTTAGGCGATCCGAACGCATTTCACGCGCACGACGCGTTAAAGTAGCATAAGTTACCTTAATGGGTCGCGATGGGTCGAAAGCACTTAGGTTAAGTTTCATTTAGTATGTAGGCTTTGTTAAACCATATCATATGAGTTCCTACACTCATTTGGTTTACAAACCCTCCTGCTACCCAGTCTTCCGATTTAGGTCCGGGTTATTTATGTAGTTACCTATATTAGGTACCGTTTGATTTCCGGGACTCCTCTAGCTTACTTGGTAGTTGTTCAAGACTCCTAAGCACTCTCAGGCGAGTACATTATTCCCCTCTTTTACTATTTTCAACTGTTTTGGGGTGACTCATATGTGCTAAATGCTTTATCAATGATTTCAATAACAATTACAATGTGGTTTCAAGAACGATTACAATTATTTCAAGAACGCTAACAATGATTTCAAGAACGAATACAATGATTTCAAAAACTAATAACAATTTCAATAAAGTGAACGAACTTGTTGGTTGTAGTTTACATGACCGATGACATTCATTAGCAATGATCAAGCCGACCAGTATTAGGTTATGGTACCATAGGATCTGACAAATCCCGTTATTTACTGCACCCATTGTTATGTGTGGGGGTTGTGGGTAGCGACTGAATCTGTAATTATTAACTTATCCTTTGGTAAGGGTTTGTTAAGAACGAGAACGAGAGCGAGTTGGAACGAGGAACGAGTCAAGAAGGTTTGAATGTTATTAGAGAATCGACCATAAAGTAGTTTCACAATTAAAATATTAACTTACCCTTTGGTAAGGGTTTTGTTAAAACAAGAACGATTTGAACGATTAAAACAAGAACGATTTGAACGATTAAAACAAGATGGTTTAACGATTGGGTAAACATTTGTACATGATTGACATTTGATCATGTATTTTCCACAAAACATAACTTTGATTTAAACCAAGTTTTACTTCAATACTTTGTTTTTGTGCATATGGTTTAGTTGAGACATTTCACTTGCCATACATGGATATTTGACATAGACATTTGACATGGATATTTGACATAGACATTTGACATGGATATTTGACATAGACATTTGACATTGATATTTAAACATAGACATTTTACATTGTTTGGTTTGGTTTGGTTAAGTGATTAAGTAACGATGCGTGTGTAATATGATACAAACATGATGGATACGCCGCTGGTACTTCCTATATATAAGTGTTTGTATGGTATTACATATTGTAGCGTTATTTGAATCATTTCAGTTTGAGACATAGAACATTTTATACAAGTAACATACTTTTCACAAGACATTTATTTACAAACAACTCATCTTATAAAGACTCATTTTACATGGTTATTCATTTAATCATGCATTATTCTCTTATTTATACATATCATCTAAATTTATTATTTTTCAAATGATTTACAAAGACAAAGCAAATTACAAGGTTCATGACTAAACATTTTCTTAAACTGAAGTCATGAATCTTATTTTCACAAAACCTATGTACTCGCCAGCATTTCTTTGCTGACCTCGTTTTCACATATGTTTCAGGTATTGTTGGATGATATCGATTGATAAGATGCATGCTCACATAGGACTGGACAAGGCCTTAGTGACTCAATAACAATGATAGACTATGTTTAAATAGTGTATTTAGATTTCCAGACGATGTAATTATACAATGTTTAATAAAACGAAACACTTTTGGTATCCATGGTTATGAAACATTAATTCTGTTGCAACACGCCCCGATGTTTCCGCCGCGATTTGTTGTTCTACGCGGTCGGGGTGTGACAGAAAAGATGGTATCAGAGCCAATGGTTATAGGGAATTAGGTTATTAGTAATGCTTTGACCTAGTCTATAACTTTCTTAGGACCCTAACGCGAGTTTACTTGCGTTTAGTCATAAAACAATACCGTCACCTATCCTTAGGCGACGACCACAACCAGAACATAAATTTCAAAACCGCTTTGAAAACTAATCATCTGTTCTAGGATGATTGATTACAAGGTTTTGAACCCTCTATTGTAAGGTTTTGAACCCTCTGTTATATGGTTTTGAACCCCTTCGAATTTTCAAAATCTCGACAAGGTTTTGAGTCTTAAATAATGTGAAGACGTGCAAACTGGAAGGGTGAATGCCTGTATTCTGGGTTTTCTGTCTAGGCAAGCACTTCGTATATATCTCATCAGACGCGAGACCAGTTGTGCTTACCTGGGAATTCTTGGGATGAGTGTTCACTTATAGGCGAGCATGTCTTCGCGATACATTATGTTTGACCCATTTACTTTGATCAGTCACTGTGTGCCGTTTGTTGCTTTGTAGTAACAAACAAATAACCACTATCCTTGCTTTCATCAGATTTGTTTCATCTCATTCTTTTCGTCTAAATTCTCTCACTCATTTCCTTTCATGTTTCCTCTTTTAGACAATGCCTCCTCGACGCGAAAACCAGATAGAGACTGCCGAGCTGGCAGAAATCATTGCGCAGCAAATGGCTGCTCAATTTCCAAACCTCTTTGCTCAATGGAACCAAGCCAACAACAACAACAATGTGCTATGCAAATACAAGGATTTTAACCAGGCTAAACCACTCAAGTTTAGTGGTTTTGAAGGAGCGACTGGGCTTCTTCAATGGTTCGAGAGCATTGAGAATACTTTCCGCCACGTGCAGTGTCCTAGCAATCGCAAGGTCGAGTTTTCTTCGAGTGTGTTTCAGAAGAGGGCTCTCACATGGTGGAACGGGGTTATGAGGGATCGTGGTGCAGAAGTTGCTCTGGCACAGACATGGGCTGAACTTAGGGCCCTGATGATGAGGGAATTCTGTCCTCGTCATGAGCAGCGAGCTTTGGAGAAGGAATTTGATGAATTGAAGCAAGATAGTGGTGAGCACAGGGCGTATACTGATAGGTTTGAGGAGTTGAGTCTGCTTTGCCCGACAATGGTTACCCCACTTGACATAGCTATCGAAAGGTACATCGATGGCCTACCTGACTCGGTACAAGACATCCTTACTGGTAGTAACCCTGCCACACTCCGTCAGGCAATCGAGTTATCTGCGACATTGACTGAGTCGCAGATTCGGAAGAATAAGTTACACAGAAAGGGTGACAAGGGTAAGAAGCAGGAGTCTGACAAGGATGATAGCAAGAAAGGTCAAAACAAGAAGGGTAAGGAAGGTGAGACGTCAAAGAAATCAAAGAAGCGAAAGGGTGCCCAAAATTTTGCTGTTACAGCACAGACTGCTCAGAACCCGCGAAACTTACCAGCTCAGCCACCTGCAAAGAAAGCATATGCCGGTACCGCACCTTATTGTGCACGCTGCAACGGTCATCACGCAGTACAACAAGCTTGCTGGCAATGCACGACGTGTGGTAAACTTGGGCATTTGGCCAAGGTTTGTCGTTTGGGACAAAATCAGGCTGCTCAGGTTCAAGCTCCGGTTCAAGGGAATGCTGTGAGATTTCCACTGGGTTCATGTTTCAACTGCGGAGAGATTGGTCACTTCCGCCACAACTGCCCAAGACTGGTGAATGCAAATGCGAACGCAAACCCGAATGCGAACGCCAACGTCAATGTGAATCCAGCACAGGGTTGAGTGTTTAACATCAATGAGGCACTCAATGATGAAGGAGTGAACAATTAGTATTTTGTTTTCCTCTGGTTGGTATCTTGTAATATTTAAAGACAATGCGGTTGTTATATAAATAAAATTTGTGGTTTTATTTTCTAACTAATGCAATTGTATGAATGTTTGATCCAACCTTATGATGTCAACATAAAGACAAACTACTCGTGTGGTTCTGTCATTTTCATGATCACTTGTGACTCCCTAAGAACCTCAAACACTTGTTTCCTTTAAATCTAAAGTATCTTATCGTCTTGCACCGTGCAAGATGCAAGGATTATCAAAACAGTTTCAAGAGTTGTTTGATAAAGGATTCACCCGTCCGAACTTTTCACCTTGGAGAAATTCCTATTCTCCTTGTGAAAAGAAAAATGGATCTTTTCGAATATATATCGATTAACGTAAGCCTATTAAGCTTACCATCAAGAATCGATATCCCCTACCTTAAATCAACGACTTCTCCGATCAACTGCATAGCGTTTCATGCTTTTCCAAGATCGATTTGCGTTTTGGGTATCATCAACTTTGTATTCTCAAAGAAGATATTCCCAAAACGGGTTTTCTGCATGAAGTATGGCCATTACGAGTTTACAGTCATGCCATTTAGGTTGACAATTACTCCAGCCATCTTCAAGGACTTAATAAATAGAGTCTGCAAGCCTTATTTGGATCAGTTCGTCATTGTTGTTAATGACATCTTGATCTATTCATATCCCGAGCCGATCACGATCAACACCTTCGTTGACATTGGAGCCCTGATTGAATTCCTTGTACACTTTAAAAGTACAAAACAACTCAATTAGGACAAACCAAATTCCTTTTTAGATCTTACTATCTTCATAGTTAGATTCTTGAAAATATTTAAAGTGCCAAAGGAAATCCACGGATTGGGTTTCTGGTATGCTTTAAATACCCGTGTCCAAAGATAACAAATTAAAGGTCAAATTGAACGATTATGCGATTGAACGAGTACGCAATTATCTGACTATGTGTTTATTCATCTTGAGTTTTCATTTATGCATTTTTGTGTTTTTAATACTCTGGATATTCGTTATCCAAATCCTCGCAGAATCTTTCATATCTTCATATGAGGGATTCGTAGCAGGATATTCAAAAGGTACTACCTTCAATCCTTAACGGGCTTCTATATAATAGTTAAGACCCTTGGATTATAAGTACCGCTCCATGTTTTATAGGAGACCCTTAAGTGGTCTAGTCACACTCATCACAGGATTGTTCATTTGGTTTTCCCCTACACATTATAAAATAGACTGTGTGAACTGTGCAAGGAATTGTCTGATTATGGACGCGTACATAATTAAGAAATTTAGTGCACAGAAACCTAGTAAGGTTTATTATGTGTAAGAACTGATAGTGACAACAATAACAAAATGATAACGATGTAATGGAGGCATGGTGGACGCACCAATGACGCTTCATATACTTGTATATAAGTGTCCCTCTTACATTGCAAACATAATGTTATTAAGGTTACTAGAAGTTCAAGAACCTTAACCAATGTTGTTCGATCTTTTCAACTTCATGTTTTAAACTCTCACAAGTTTCCTCTAAATAAATTTCGGGACGAAATTTCCTAAAGTAGGGGAGACTGTAACACCTGTGCCTCCACGGCCATCAAACAAATACCAAACCAATGAAATATTATATTTCATACTTGGGATTTGTAAAAATATGTGTATCATTTGCACATATCAATTGTTGTTCAAATCCAAACTCTAAATCGCTTTCTGGAAGGTTATACGCGCACCGATGCGTAAATATAACCAATTTAATGCAACAAACACTCCGGAATAGTGACATAGGCTTAACATACCTTAAATAACCTTTACATAACTTAGAAATAAGTTTTGAAGGCTTTGGTATGGCAAAAACAAGTTAAATCGCTTACAGGGACTAAAGTTGACAAACTGCGAAAGTATGCCAATTTGAACTGTAACAGACATTCCGGAGCATGACCATAAGTTAAACATACCATAAATATCCTTCACATAGCTTAGAAATAGGCTTTGAGGTGTTCGGTATGCTAAAATAAACTTTTGTGTCATTCAGGGACTAAAAGTGTCAAAAAGTGCACAAGTTTGCATTTTCGCGCATAACTTACGTTCTGAATACATCCGGACATCCAAAAATTTATGTAAGCATGAATATATTATGCTTTAGTGTTTGGCTTGTCAAAAATCCATTCGTTGCGTCATTTGGTTCGTTTTTCGCACTTATGCGCATTCCGTCGTAATTAAGCGAACATCGCGTTCGTACGACCAAACGAACTGACATCAGACATATTTTTGAACATGTTTCAAGTCCACAATGTTTAGGCATCATTTTAGGGCCTTAAAGTTGGCTTTACGGGCCTTAGAAGTGCCGGAAATGAGCTTAAACACGTGCAGGGACTGAAACTGTCATTTCTGAAACATGTTGTCTGATCAGGACTCTCAGGCGGCCCGCCTGAGTTTTAGCACATCCTGAAGCGGGCCGCTTGGCCCCTTCTGACCAGATTAAGTGTATTAAACAGCAAGTTGCAGCTGTTTGATCCACCACCACATGTTTCCAATTGTCTAGTCAGCTGATAAGGATCACATTTTAGGCACCATAAGGTTCCAACACTTGTACGGTTACGATTAAGGCACGTTTTCCATGAAACGATCTTAACGGTGGACCGAAAACTATATATACCCCATGCCCCCCATTGCATAACTTACTAGAATTCTGATTTTAGAAACTCTAAGTTGAAACCATTGTTTCATACCTGAGATTCTTGAATCGGGATTAGCATTCGGGGACCCTGGGTTAGTATTCTTTCGTTCTTTTCCTTATTTTACTGCTTTTCAAGTCAGAAAGTCAAACAAAAGTTTGACTTTCAGCGTTGACCAGTAATGGTCAATGCGAAGTTCGTTTGAACTTCGCAACGTGAGTGTAATCACGTTGGTCATAGTCCCTTGGGACTATGCCCACTGATTACCACGTTGTCTAGGGTCGTAGGGTAGGCGATCTGATAAATCGCCTATACCTTCGAACCCGACCCAGTTTGGTCGATCATTAGGATCCGACCAAATACATTAGGTGACCATAGTAGGTAGGGAATAACCTTCCGAGGTTATACCCTATGGTCACATCGTTTAAGTAGTTGTATGATAGGTAGTTTATATGCCTTAGGTAAATTACCAGAATACCCTTTTCATGTATAATTGGTAATTAAGCATATGTAACCTAAAATTTTGTCACATAACTGATTATGTAACATGTTTAGGCATATAACACTTGTCATAGGACTAGTTAGGCGATCCGAACGCATTTCACGCGCACGACGCGTTAAAGTAGCATAAGTTACCTTAATGGGTCGCGATGGGTCGAAAGCACTTAGGTTAAGTTTCATTTAGTATGTAGGCTTTGTTAAACCATATCATATGAGTTCCTACACTCATTTGGTTTACAAACCCTCCTGCTACCCAGTCTTCCGATTTAGGTCCGGGTTATTTATGTAGTTACCTATATTAGGTACCGTTTGATTTCCGGGACTCCTCTAGCTTACTTGGTAGTTGTTCAAGACTCCTAAGCACTCTCAGGCGAGTACATTATTCCCCTCTTTTACTATTTTCAACTGTTTTGGGGTGACTCATATGTGCTAAATGCTTTATCAATGATTTCAATAACAATTACAATGTGGTTTCAAGAACGATTACAATTATTTCAAGAACGCTAACAATGATTTCAAGAACGAATACAATGATTTCAAAAACTAATAACAATTTCAATAAAGTGAACGAACTTGTTGGTTGTAGTTTACATGACCGATGACATTCATTAGCAATGATCAAGCCGACCAGTATTAGGTTATGGTACCATAGGATCTGACAAATCCCGTTATTTACTGCACCCATTGTTATGTGTGGGGGTTGTGGGTAGCGACTGAATCTGTAATTATTAACTTATCCTTTGGTAAGGGTTTGTTAAGAACGAGAGCGAGTTGGAACGAGGAACGAGTCAAGAAGGTTTGAATGTTATTAGAGAATCGACCATAAAGTAGTTTCACAATTAAAATATTAACTTACCCTTTGGTAAGGGTTTTGTCAAAACAAGAACGATTTGAACGATTAAAACAAGAACGATTTGAACGATTAAAACAAGATGGTTTAACGATTGGGTAAACATTTGTACATGATTGACATTTGATCATGTATTTTCCACAAAACATAACTTTGATTTAAACCAAGTTTTACTTCAATACTTTGTTTTTGTGCATATGGTTTAGTTGAGACATTTCACTTGCCATACATGGATATTTGACATAGACATTTGACATGGATATTTGACATAGACATTTGACATGGATATTTGATTTAGACATTTGACATTGATATTTAAACATAGACATTTTACATTGTTTGGTTTGGTTTGGTTAAGTGATTAAGTAACGATGCGTGTGTAATATGATACAAACATGGTGGATACGCCGCTGGTACTTCCTATATATAAGTGTTTGTATGGTATTACATATTGTAGCGTTATTTAAATCATTTCAGTTTGAGACATAGAACATTTTATACAAGTAACATACTTTTCACAAGACATTTATTTACAAACAACTCATCTTATAAAGACTCATTTTACATGGTTATTCATTTAATCATGCATTATTCTCTTATTTATACATATCATCTAAATTTATTATTTTTCAAATGATTTACAAAGACAAAGCAAATTACAAGGTTCATGACTAAACATTTTCTTAAACTGAAGTCATGAATCTTATTTTCACAAAACCTATGTACTCGCCAGCATTTCTTTGCTGACCTCGTTTTCACATATGTTTCAGGTATTGTTGGATGATATCGATTGATAAGATGCATGCTCACATAGGACTGGACAAGGCCTTAGTGACTCAATAATAATGATAGACTATGTTTAAATAGTGTATTTAGATTTCCAGACGATGTAATTATACAATGTTTAATAAAACGAAACACTTTTGGTATCCATGGTTATGAAACATTAATTCTGTTGCAACACGCCCCGATGTTTCCGCCGCGATTTGTTGTTCTACGCGGTCGGGGTGTGACAGATTGATCCAAAAATCTGGTTAGGAATATCATGTGATGATATAGCTGAAAGGACTCCTTGGTGGCCTAATTAAAAGGATCATTTATCGATCTAATTAAAAGGACCCTATGGTAGTCTAGTCACACTCATCACAGGTTTGATTTTCCTCCCCTTCACATTACAAGCAAATTGTGCGGACTATGCAAGGAATTGCGTAATTATGGATGCATACATAATTATGGAATTCAGTGCACGGAAACCTCAGCTAGTTTGGTCGTGTGCCTGGAAAATGACTCTTTTCGTTCATTTTCGGTTCTGAAGAAATGGTGGAAAATGACTCTTTTCGTTCATTTTCGGTTCTGAAGAAATGATGGAAAATGACTCTTTTCGTTCATTTTCGGTTCTGAAGAAGTTGTGGAAAATGACTCTTTTCATTCATTTTCGGTTCTGAAGAAATGGTGGAAAATGACTCTTTTCGTTCATTTTCGGTTCTGAAGAAGTTGTGGAAAATGACTCATTTCGTTCATTTTCGGTTCTGAAGAAGTTGTGGAAAATGACTCATTTCGTTCATATTCGGTTCTGAAGAAGTTGTGGAAAATGACTCATTTCGTTCATTTTCGGTTCTGAAGAAGTTGTGGAAAATGACTCATTTTGTTCATTTTCGGTTCTGAAGAGGTTATGGAAAAAGACTCATTTCGTTCATTTTCGTTTCTGAAGAATGCCTGTTGAAAATAACTCCGTTCATTTTTCCTTTCTGAAAAATGTCCGTTAAAGAGAAATTACAGGATTATGCCTTTCACATCTCTGGTGGTTATTTGACACAAAGCCATAGATAGACTCCTACGAATGAATTTCGGGACGAAATTTCCTAAAGTAGGGGAGACTGTGACACCTGTGTCACTCCAACCATCAAGCAAATGCCAAACCAATGAAATATTGTATTTCATACTTGGGATTTGTAAAAAAATGTGTATCGTTTGCACATATCGACTCTTGTTCGATTTCAAGCTTTAAATCGCTTTCTGGAGGGTTATACGCGCTCTGATGTGTAGATATAACCAGTTTAATCCAACGAACACTCCGGAATAGTGACATATACTTAACATACCTTAAATAACCTTTACATAACTTAGAAATAAGTTTTGAAGGCTTTGGTATGGCAAAAACAAGTTAATTCGCTTACAGGGACTAAACTTGACAAACTGCGAAAGTATGT
The DNA here is from genome assembly GCA_030545235.1 of Helianthus tuberosus. Classification (NCBI taxonomy): domain Eukaryota; kingdom Viridiplantae; phylum Streptophyta; class Magnoliopsida; order Asterales; family Asteraceae; genus Helianthus; species Helianthus tuberosus. The sequence continues at coordinate 56,465,366 of CM060417.1, read as the reverse complement.
CAATTTGAACTGTAACAGACCTTCCGGAACATGACCATAAGTTAAACATACCATAAATATCCTTTACATAGCTTAGAAATAGGCTTTGAGGGGTTCGGTGTGCTAAAATAAACTTTTGGGTCATTCAGGGACTAAAAGTGTCAAAAAGTGCACAAGTTTGCATTTTCGCGCATAACTTACGTTCTGAATACATCCGGACATCCAAAAATTTATGTAAGCACTATAATATTTTATTTTAGTGTTTGGCATGAGAAAAATCCATTCGTCACGCCATTTGGATCGTTTTTCGCGCTTGTGCGCATTCCGTCGTAATTAAGCGAACATCGCGTTCGTACGACCAAACGAACCAACATCCGACATATTTTTGAGCATGTTTCATGTCCACAATGTTTAGGCAACATTTTAGGGCCTTAAAGTTGGCTTTACGGGCCTTAGAAGTGTCGAAAATGGCTTAAACACGTGCAGGGGCTGAAACTGTAATTTCTGGAACTTGTTTCTGATCTGTGTAGGCCAGGCGGCCCGCGTGAGTTTCTTGTGTCCTTTACGCGGCCCGCGTCCGACTCTCTGATCAGATTAGATCGAACAGTCAGCAACTTCCAGCTGTTTTAACCACAACCACACACTCACCACTTGCCTAATCAGCTGATAAGGATGGTTTTTAGGCACCATAACTTTCCGACACTTGTACGGATACGATTAAGGCACGATATTCGACAAACGATCTTAATGGTTCGGGTATTCCTATAAATACCCAACCCATTTAACTTCAAAAATCACTAGAATCTGATCTAAGTGACTCTAAGTTGGAACCATTGTTTCATACCTGAGTTATTGTGATCTAGATTAGCATTCGGGGACCCTTCGTAAGTATTCTTTCGTTCTTTTTCTTATTTTATTGCTTTTCGAGTCAGAAAGTCAAACTTTGTTTGACTTTCAGCGTTGACCAGCTTATGGTCAATGCGAAGTTCATTAGAACTTCGCAACGTGATTGTAATCACGATGGTCATAGTCCCTTGGGACTATGCCTACTGATTACCACGTTGTCTAGGGTCGTAGGGTAAGCGATCTAATAAATCGCTTATACCTTCGAACCCGACCCATTTGGTCGATCATTAGGATCCGACCAAATACATTAGGTGACCATAGTAGGTAGGGAATAACCTTCCGAGGTTATACCTTATGGTCGCTTCGTTTAAGTAGTTGTATGATAGGTAGTTTATATGCCTTAGGTAAATTACCAGAATACCCTTTTCATGTATAATTGGTAATTTAGCATATGTAACCTAAACTTTTGTTACATAACTGATTATGTAACATGTTTAGGCATATAACACTTGTCATAGGACTAGTTAGGCGGTCCGAACGCGTTTCATGCGAACGACGCGTTAAAGTAGCATAAGCTACCTAAACGGGTCGTAATGGGTCGAAAGCTATTAGGTTAGGTTTCATTTAGTATGTAGGCTTTGTTAAACCATATGACACGAGTCTCTATACTCGTTTGGTTTACGAACCCTCATTCTATCCAATCATCCGATTTAGGTCCCGTTATTAACATAGTTACCTATATTAGGTGCCGTTTGATATCCGCGATCTCTAGCATTGTTTGGTTGTTACTCAAGGACTACTAAGCAATCTCAAGTGAGTACATAGACCCCTCTTTTACTGTTTTCCAAACTGTTTTGGGGTGGAACACATGTGCCTACTTGTTACTTTCATGCTTTCCTGTTTTCACATCATATACATGCTATGTTCGTTAGTACATTATAGTACATGATTTTATTACATCTTATGCTAGGTGTGCCCATTGTGTGCATTACTTAGTACATCGTTTTACATTACATTACTTGCTACGTATGTCTATTGTTGTATACGTAGTACAGGTCACATGCTACGTATGTCTATTGTTGTATACGTAGTACAGGTCACATGCTACGTATGTCTATTGTTGTATACGTAGTACAGGTCACATGCTGCGTATGTCTATTGTTGTATACGTAGTACAGGTCACATGTTAAGTATGTCTATTGTTGCATACTTAGTACAGGTCACATGCTACGTATGTCTATTGTTGCATACTTAGTACCTTTGTTATTCATCACATGCTTACATTTTGGATACATATTACATGATTTACATTAGACATGAACATTTTACTTTGATAGTTTGGTTTGATTAAGTGATTAAGTAACGATGCGTGTGTAATATGATACAAGCATGGTGGATACGCCGCTGGTACTTCCTATATATAAGTGTTTGTATGGTATTACATATCGTAGCGTTATTTGAATCATTTCAGTTTGATACATATAACATTTTATACAAATAACATACTTTTCACAATACATTGTTTTACAAGCAACTTATCTTATACAAACTCAGTTTACATGGTTATTCATTTAACCATACATTATTCACTTATTTATACATATCATCTGAACTCATTGTTTTTCAAATGATTTACAAGACAAAGCAAATTACAAGGTTCATGACTAAACATTTTCTCAAACATAAGTCATGAAACCTATTTTCACAAAACCTATGTATCTCACAGGCATTTTTATGCTGACGTACCTATTTTCACATGTGTTTTCAGGTGATGATGCGTAGGACTTATCAAGATACACTTAGGCGAACTGGGGCCTTAGTGACAATAAAAGATGCAAGACTAGTTAATTTATGTTATGTACTCTTTGGTTCTTATTTAAAACAATGTAAACTCTCATGTTTGTTTAATAAAACGAAACTTTAATTGCCATGGATTTGAAACATTAATTCTGTTACAACACTCCCTGACATTTCCGCCACGTTTTGTATGTTCTACGTGGTCGGGGTGTGACACCTTGTCCCACATAGGAGGAGGGATGAAACTTAAAGGGGGTATTTAAGTGGGAACTCTCCATCCTTATTGTTTCATGGAAGCACTCACTAAGTGTACTCGCGAAGGGTGCGGAGCACCCTAACTCGCACTCGCACTCGCACACGCGCGCGCGCGTGGCGTGGGCGATGGGGCGCAATGTGGCGCTTTGATGGCGCACTTTGCACTTCGCACACTCGCATCGCCGAGAGCCGCCTTTGTATTTTTGACCACATGCGTGTGGTGGAGCACAGGGGCTGCAAGGACCAAGTGGCTAGAGACGTGGCAAGCAGGCATGTGACCCAGATGGGTTCGCGCGGGGTGGTGCATGACGTGGCAGTCATGCGCATCCGCGCACGAGTACACGTGGCATGGTGGCGCGTTCTCGCGCATGGAGCATGGGCACTGAGGTGTCGTGCGCGGCGCACCAAGTGAGCCAAAATGGCGCGACTGTGTGGCGTGCTCGTAGAGGCTTACAGGTGACGTGGCGCGCGCGCATAGGTGCGCATGGGATTGAGCCAGTGGGGCGCACGCGCGCATGGCAGTGAGCCAAATGGACGCACCGCACATGAGGTTGCAGACCTGCGCGCGCGCAGAAGCTTCCAGCAGCAGTTAGTGTCAGTGCAGTTACATTCAGCATTCGAAACTGACGTAGTTAATGCGTTTGACTGAGAATTTAATGACGAATTAATATGCATTGAAGACGTTTAATGCAGTTTAATTCTCCCATTAAATTCGTTTTTCAGTTTTGACCTTCATCTACAGTATAAATAGAGGCTTCAGCTGCAGAATCAAATACACCGAATTTACACAGCAACTTACAATCTTCTCTGAATTTATCTTCTTCTCTCAAGCAATCAAGGTACACCTTCGGGTTGGAGTCAAGACCGGCAGTGCAACTGCTTGTGGCTGTTGTATCCTGGAAACAAACGTGTTCTCCTGGGAGACACGAAATTTGTTTTAAGGGACCCGTGTCTAACACGATCCTCAGCCAAGAACAGTTTTTTCTGTTCGTGTTTTCTGTTTTGTTTTTCCCTTTTTCAGTTGTAATTGTACTTACTTTCAGTTGTAATTCTGTTTTTTGTTCTTTTAATTAAAGTTAATAAATTATTTTATTTATTTTACACGAACGGATTCCTATAGTAATAATCATATTGCCATATACAAAACTATTTGCCACGAGTTTTCACAATCAAGATTATGTATTGCAATACTAAATTTTTGGCCATTCTTTGGCTTCAAGATTCATTTTCAATCGACAACTCTCTTGTAGTTGTCAAAATATTGCAATATCAAACTTTTGCCATTTATTTTGCTAACAAAACCTATGTATTCGCCGGCATTTTTATGCTGACTTTATTTTCACATATGTTTCAGGTTTTCAATTATTCAAGCATGCAACGCATAGGACTGCATCCGGACCTTAGACTTCTTTAATCAAAAGAAAATTTCATGTATTCTCTGTTTGTAAAACGATGTTAATAATATTGAAACAATTTAGTACCAGTAGTTGTGAGCAATTTTTAACGTGACTCCCCGATATTTCCACCGCGTGTTGTTGTAGTACGCGATTGGGGTGTTACAGATTGGTATCAGAGCACTGGTTATAGGGAATTAGGTTATTAGCATACCTTAAACCTAGTCTATAACCATCCTAGGACCCAAACATGAGTAGACTTAGGAACTCCTTCCTAAATCCTCATCCTTATTCGTGCCATAACTACTCTATGGTTTACAAATCATCTAGCCCTAGATGATTTATCCTAAACCTTAGGCTTCATGCCTTGAGGTGTTCCTCAAAATGTTTTCTCAAAACATTTTCATTGAAATATTTCTCAAAATGTTTTCGCAAACGTTTTCGTCAAAATATTTCGCAAACATGTTTATCTTAAACAACTTTTATCAAAAGATTTCTCAAACGTTTTTCATCAAAATCTTGGGTTTTAATAATGTGAACACATGCATTCTGGAAGGGTGGATGCCTGTACCCCGAGTTTTTTGTCTAAGGCTAGAGTGTTCGTAAAAATCCGCATTATCGGGCCAGACACTCTTACCTGGGAACTCTTAGGGTGAGTGTCCACTTATAGGCTAAAGCCTGTCTTCGTGAAGCATTATAAAAACCTATCCATTTTGACTATGCCGAACAATTTCTAAACAACCTTTGTAACACTATTCTTTCATATTACCCTCGGTAATATGTTTGCTATTCACAACAATCGAAACAACTTCCCTTTCACAATACTATTTCGTCATATTACCTTCGGTGATATGTTTGATTCGAGACGGTTGAAATAAGTTTCATTTCATTTCATTTCACGACACTATGAGATCCTATTTTTATTTTCGAAACATTACCCTTGTCTTTCAAAAATTTCAAATTTTTACCATTTGGATGAGAATTTTCAAAATTTCAAAGACAAAGTTTCTTTATTTTAAAATTTTAAATTAAAACATTTATAACGCAAACCATTAACTTGGTTTGTATTCTCTCATCCAAAAATACTACACAAGTTTATTTCTCAAACAATTCCTATTTAAAAAACAAAAACTACAACACTATATATTCTAAGTACAAGAACGAGACCTATGAACAAGATTTTACTAGATCAAAGTTTTCACAATACAATGATGTTACAAACTCATAACAATTTGGTAAATCTAACTTGTTTGATTTTCGCTATAGCTATACTTTCAAGATGCCTCCTAGACGCGATCAAACTAAGAATGCTGCCCTCGCAGCCATAATCGTTCAGCAGATGATTGCTGTGATTCCGAACCTCATTACTCAGATAAACCAGGCAAATAACAATAATAATAATAACAATGCTCAGTGTGACTTCAAAATGTTCAATTCAGCTAAGCCATCGAAATTTTCTGGGTCTGAATGAGCAACTGCGCTCCTACAATGGTTTGAAAGTATAGAAAGCACATTCCGCCATGTTCAGTGTCCCAATGAGCGCAAGGTAGATTTCGCCTTGAGTGTCTTTCAAAGGAGAGCACTCACTTGGTGGAATGGAATTATGAGAGACCGAGGTGCCGATATGGCAATGGCACTGACGTGGGAAGAATTTAAGGATCTTATGAAGAAAGAATTTTTCCCACGAAGCGAAATAAGGGCACTTGAAAACGAGTTCTATTATCTAAAACAAGATAGTGGGGAAAACCGTGCCTACACTGACCGATTTGAACAATTAAGTCTACTTTGCCCCACTATGGTCACACCTTTGGATCGGGCCATTGAGAAATACATTGATGGCCTACCTGATCTTGTCCAAGACATTTTCACTGGCAGCCAACCTGCAACGCTTAGGGAGGCTAAGGAACTAGCTGCTATCTTAACCGACTCCCAGGTTAGAAAAGGTAAACTATTTCGAAATGGAGACAAGAAACAAAACACCGAAACTACTAATGAGAATTCAAAACAAACAAAGGCCGAATCTTCTAAAAATTCTAAGAAGCGCAAGGCTTCAAAGAATTTTGCAATTCCTGCACCTGTTCCACTAAACTCAGTACCCTTTAAAGGATTTTATCGTGGAAAGCAACCTCGGTGCAATCATTGTAACTATCATCACGCGTCAAATTCTCCTTGTCGCCAGTGTACAATCTGTGGTTTATTTGGACATCTAGCTGTGACCTGTCGTATCCAGAACCGAGCAGCCCCTACTCAAACTCGCCCTCGAGCATATTTCAATTGTGGTGATTTAAATCATTTCAAGTGAAACTGCCCCAAGCTTGCCAATGCTAATGGACGAGTATTCAACGTTAATGTGGCTCAAGCTAATGATCAAGCACTTATGATCATTTGAACCTCTATATTTTCTGTTTATTTTCGAAAACAATGTACATATTCCAACTATGTTTGTAATGACAATGTAAATTTCAAGAAGTTTATCTTTATCCTTGTTAGTCATTTTCCAATTACAAACTCTAATGTGATTACACTATGTGTGATTACATCTACATGCTGACTTTGAGGATTTCGTTCTTTAGGAACTAAATCTTGTAAATTAGCATACCATGATTGCACTCTAGCGCATTCATACGAACTTGGCAACACGATCGATACGAACACTATGGACAAGTTAATACTATTTTGTGATCATAGCATTACATACATGATTTGTTTATTTAATAAGTATAGTACATGATTACAAATACAATTTGCTTCGTATGTTGGCTTAACGTACTTAGTACACTAATTTTCAAATACATTTTGCTTAGTGTGTTAACTTAGCATACCTAGCATTTGACTTGAAAACATTTTCTCGATATGCTTACAATATGATGACAATGCATTACTAGTATATGTTGCACTCTACCTTTTTGGTTAGTATGAAACATATATAAACATTTGTACTAGAATAAAATACCTACTACTAAATTTGTTGTATGCAAAACAAGTAGTGCTATCATTACTAGTATGGAACACGATTCAATTTAACAAATGTTATGTTATGACGATGTTTATTTGATTTAGACGATAGTTTGACCTTAATATTTGTTTACCCTCGCTTAACAAGAGGAGCTATGTGGACCATGCGACGAAACGATAATTATAGGTGCACACTTAATTATGAGATTCGACGCATGAGAATCATAGTAAGCCTTGTTAAGTATGGTAGCATAAAATCTAGAATGATTTAGGTAACGGGAGGAGTATGATACGATAAGAACATGGTGGATACGCCGATGGTACTTCCTATATATATAAGTGTTCTTATCGTGTTATTCTCCAGAACGTTGTTGAGATCACTCGGTGATTTTATGTTATCTTGGACCATTATGTGATTATGTGTTTATTTGTTATTTATGTGGTTATTTACAATAAAAAAACAAGTACATTCATTAACTCAAATCGAACCGACCGGGAGTATATTATGGTGTTAAAGATGACGATCTTGATGCCATAGGTATGTTGACCCGTCTCCTATGCATGAGATGCTCATGGTGCATTGGATGTACCTCGTGGGACGTTAGAAACTGCGTACGTGTAGGGCTTGAATGTACACCCCTTTATTTGCTAGGAATTACACTAAGAGCTTAGTATAACATAGTGTCATACCCAAACAATTTTTTAACATTGGTCGACTTTTTCTTTAAATTCATAAGTTTCAAAAGGTTGAATACCTTGAGATACTTTGAATATTCTAAATCACATTTTGAATCCCCTAAAATTTCCAACACCAAATGATGCTCCGCATCTTTGGGATCTAGCAATTTGCTTATCCATCGGTTGTTTCAATTACACTCTACGGTCTCCTTCGAATAAATTTCGGGATGAAATTTCCTAAAGTAGGGGAGACTGTGACACTTGTGCTCTGTAAACACCACTCGATGTAGGACAATATCTTTTATCAAATAAACAATGTATTTTTGGTCTCAATGTTTGCTTTTTTATGTTTGACAATTTCACGTTTTGATTTTAAGTTCAAATTCAAGCTTTAAATCGCTTTCTGGAAAGTTATACGCAAACTGATACGTAAACGTAATCAGTTTAATGTGGCAAACACTCCATAATAGTGACATAGTCTTAACATACCTTAAATAACTTTTATATAACTTAGAAATAAGTTCTGAAGTCATTGGTGTGTCAAAATCAAGTTTATTCGGTCACAGGGACTATTTGCGTCAAACTGTGAAAGTCTTCTGATTCGTACTATAACGTACCTTCCAGAATATGATCATAAGTTAAACATACCATAAATATCCTTTACATAGCTTAGAAATAGGCTTTGAGGGGTTCGGTATGCGAAAATAAACTTATTTGGTCAAACAGGGACTAAAAGCGTCAAAAAGTGCATAAGTTTGCATTTACGCGCATATCTTACGTTCTGAACATATCCGGATATCCAAAAATTTTTGTAATCATTAAAATATTTTATTTTAGTGATTGGAATGCAAAAATACCATTCGTCGCGTAATTTGGATCGTTTTTCGCGTCCGTTCGTGTTTCATCGTAATTAACCGAACAACGCAACTGTACGACCAAACGAACCGACATCCGATATATTTTCAAGCATGTTTCAAGTCCCATATACTTAAAATTCTTTATTGAGCTTTGAAAATGGGTTAACGGGGTTTAAACGCGTCGAAAATGGCTTAAACATGCTGCAAGGACCAAACCTGACAATTTTTGAAACTTTCAGGCTATGGGAGGTGGTGGCGTCACGCCACAGCCTAGGGGCTTTGCTGTGGTGGCATGCGACGGCTCAACCTGGGCAGAAACTCCATTTTTGACAACCAGCTTGATTTCCAGGGTCTTTTATGTAACTTTCTCAATACCGTATGCTGGTTTTGGGCACCCATAGCGTTGTTAATCGGTGGGTAACACTTGGATGGTCCAGATCGAAGCTTAATTTTCAAGAAACGATCCTAACGGTTTTGGAAAATCTATATAAACCCACCATCTTTGTCACACCCCGACCGCGTTAAAACAACAAACCGCGGCAGAAACGTCGGGGAGTGATGCGACAAAATTATTGTTTCAACAACCATGGTAATTAAAGTTTTGTATTATTAGGATTAAAGTTTACATTGTCTTATGAATTAACGAAAACATAACATAATTAACTGTCTTTTAAGTCACTAAGGCCCAAGTCCGCCTAAGTGTAGCACAAACATCATCATGCCTTAGCACCTTAAACACATGCGAAAATAGGTACGTTAGCATAAAAATGCCTGTGAGATACATAGGTTTTCTTTATGCAGGATTCATGACTTGTAGTTAAAAGAAATGTTTAACAAAAAGTAGTCATGAACCTTGTAAAAGGTTTTCTTTTATAAAATCATGTGAAAATCGATAAGAAAATCATATGATATAAAAGTTAAATAAATAACCAAGTAGAAATGAATTTGTATAAAATATGTGATTTGTAAAACAATGTGTGTTTTTTTATAAAATGTGTCATGTCTTTGTTCCTGTCAAAGTGGCTTAGATAACGCTACTACGTGTAATATAATAAAAACACTTATATATAGAAAGTACCTGTGACAATTGTGTTCTGTAATCGATGTATAATGTAAAAAATGTTAATTATTAATAAAACAATGTGCTTTGGTGTTATTATATGTGTTTTGGTGTTATTATGTGTGTATTTGTGTTTGATGATTTTACGATTTGATTCGAATTCGATTTCAAGCTTTAAATCGCTTTCTGGAAGGTTATACGCAAACTGGTGCATAAACGTAGTCAGTTTAATGCGACAAACACTCCGAAATAGTGACATAGGCTTAACATACCTTAAATAACCTCCACATAACTTAGAAATAAGTTTTGGATGGTTTGGTGTGTTGAAATCAAGTTTGTTCGATCGCAAGGACTATTTGTGTCAAACTGCGAAAGTATACCGATTTGTTCAGTAACGAACGTTCTGGAACTTGATCATAAGTTAAACATACCCTAAATATCCTTTACATAGCTTAGAAATAGGCTTTGATGGGTTCGGTATGCTAAAATAAACTTTTTGATCAAACAGGGACTAAAAGCGTCAAAAAGTGCATAAGTTTGCATTTTCGCGCATATCTTGCGTTCTGAATATATCCGGACATCCAAAAATTTATGTAATCATTAAAATATTTTATTTTAGTGATTGGCATGATAAAATTCCATTCATCGCGTAATTTGGATCGTTTTTGCGTTCGTTACGATTTCCGTCATAATTAACCGAACAAAGCAACCGTACGACCAAACGAACTAACATCCGAGATATTTTTGAGCACATTTCAAGTTCCCTATACTTTTACTTCATTTTAGAGCCTTGAAATGGGGTTAACGGGGCTTAAAAGTGCCAAAAATCAAGTTTTACAAGTGCACGGACCATTTTGAAATTTCTGGCAGATACATTGAACTTGGTCCATTTTTGAGGTTTTAATGGTTTTAACCCAAGGTTTTGCACTCTATGGGCTGGAATTTGATGGTTTTAAGTATTGCCATGGTTTTGAAAACCATGTGTCCAAGTGGAGGGCCAAGATCGAAGCACGAAATGCGAGAAACGATCCTAACGGTTCTCCGAAATCTATATATACCCAAGCTCTTATTCCATTTTCCTCACACCTTGATTCATTTTGCTCTAAGTTGAGGTTTAAACACTTCATACCTGAGAAAACTTGGATCAAACTTCCTAGCTTGGACCCTTTGTAAGTATTCTTTCGTGCTTTTATGCATTCTAAGCGTAAAAGTCAAACAGTGTTTGACCTTCTACTTTGACCAGGTTATGGTCAACACGAAGTTCGTTGAACTTCGCAACATGAGCGTAATCACGATGGTTATAGTCCCTTGTGACTATACCTACTGATTACCACGTTGACTAGGCGTAGTGACGAGACGTAGTTTCGGTCAAAATGCGTATTCATGCGTATTTTGTAACCAAACTACTCTTGGGTATCAAAACACTTTGTTTTGATATCAAAACCTGTTTTCTAACTTAACTAAAAATGTTTTAACATGTTTAGCTCGTCACTTTTAGTTAGTGCTTGTGTAGAGTCGTAAGTCAAGCGGACTTAACACCCGCTTAGACTTTCGAACCCGACCCGTTTGGTCGATCATTAGGATCCGACCAAGCACATTTAGTGACCATAGTTGTATAGGGAATAACCTTCCGAGGTTATACCTTATGGTCACTTAGGTTTAATTAGTTGTATGATAAGTAGTTTATATGCCTTAGGTAAAATGACCAAAATGCCCTTTTTATGCATAATTGGATTTTAGGCATATGTAATCTAACTTTTGTCACCTAATCTGATTATGCAACATATTTAAACATGTTTAGGCATATAATACTTGTCATAGGACTAGTTAGACGTCTCGAACGCGCGTTTGCGCGAACGATGCGTTAAAGTAGTGTAAGCTACCTTAATGGGTCATAATGGGTCGAAAGCACTTAGGTTAGGTTCCGATTTAGAATGTAGGCTTTGTTAAACCATATCACATGAGTTCCAATACTCATTTGGTTTACGAGACCTCATTCTATCCGATCTTCCGATTTACGTGTCGATTTATTTACTAGTGATCCTATTAATAGGTGCTACTTGATTTCCTTGGTTGCCTGAGCGTCGTTGAGTTCTTTAGATCAAGGATACTTACAGTCCAATGTAAGTACATAGTTCCCCTATTTTACTGTTTTCAATTGTTTTGGGGTGATTCATATGTGCTAAATGTTTTCAAGATTTTAACGATGGTTTTAAAAACGATTGATATGGTTTATATAAAACTAATAAAGATTTCGATAATGTGAACAAACTTGTTGGACGTATTTACATAACGAATGACATTCATTAACATTGATCAAGCCGACCAGTATTAGGTTATGGTACCTTAGGATCTGACAAATCCTGTTATCAGACTGCACCCATGGTTATGTGTGGGTTAGGTGGGTAACGACTGAATCTATGATTGTTAACTTACCCTTTGGTGGTTTGTTAATGTGAGAAGTGAGATAGTCGAGTCACGAAGGTTTGGATGTTATTAGCGAGACGTCCAAAAGTAGTTTTCACAATTAAAACGAGGATGATTTAAAACGAGTTAAACGAGTTAAACGATTTCGAAACGACTTAAACGAGTTAAACGAGATGGATAAATGATTGGTTTTTGGTTAGTGTTTAGATAACGGGACGGGTGTAATGAGATGAAAACATGGTAGATACACCGCTGGTACTTCTTATATATAAGTGTTTTCATCATATTACATACCGTGGCGTTATTTACTTCACTTGGGTAAACGAGGTTAAAATGATGTCACATAACGATGTTTTCGAGAAGATATAAACCATACGAGTTTTATTAACGAGTTTTTACGAGATGTTTTACAATTCGATTTAATTAAACAAATGTTTTGGGGTTAAGAATCATGGCTACGAGATTTTACAAGTTATATTCAACTTGATTTGGGTTGGTTAATTATGTTGCAATACTATACACTTTTCAAAACAAGGTTTTCGAGGTATTGCAATATATAAACGAGCCATGAATCCGATACTCACATAAAACCTATGTGCTCGCCAGCATTTCTTTGCTGACTTTGCTTTTACATATGTTTCAGGTGGCGTTGCATGATGTTGATTTGCAAGGATGCATGTTCACATAGGATCTGGACGAGGCCTTAGTGACATAATAACAATAATAGTCGATGTGTAACCTGTTTGTTTTGTTTTAAGACAATGTAAATTATCTAAGGAATCAAGAAAACGAAACTTGTGTATCCATGGTTGTGAAACAATAATTCTGTTACAATACTCCCCGACGTTTCCGCCGCGGTTTCGTTGTTTTAACGCGGTCGGGGTGTGGCAGAAGAGTTGGTATCAGAGCCAATGGTTATAGGAAATTAGGTTATTAGTAATGCTTTGACCTAGACTATAACTTTCTAGGACCCTAACGCAAGTTTTCTTGCGTTTAGATTTTAAAAACAATACCGTCACCTACCCTTAGGTGATAACCACAACGAGAACACAAATTTCGAATCTGCTTCAAAAATTAATCATCTGTTCTAGGATGATTGATTACTAGGTTTTGAACCCTCTAAGTTTTCAAAGTCTCATCAAAGTTTGGGCCTTATAGTGTGGACACGTACAAACTGGAAGGGTGAATGCCTGTACCCTGAGTTTTCTGTCTAAGGCTAGAGTGTTCGTACAAATCCGCAGTATCGGACCAGTCACTCTTACCTGGGAACTCTTGGGTGAGTGTTCACTTATAGGCGAGCATGTCTTCGGCGATACATTATATTGACCCATTTACTTTGATTAGTCACTGCATGTCATTTGTTTGTTCGAGGTAACGAAAAAATGATTGCCTCCCTTGTGTTTTGTCGATGTTTTTCAATGCCTCTTTTTTTTCCAATTGTCAACCTCACTCGTTTCTCTTGTTTCATTGTTCTTTTAGACAATGCCTCCTCGACGTGATGCACAACCTTTAAATAACTAAGAAGTCGCAACCCTTGTCGCTCAACAAATGGCTGCTGTGCTTCCGAAAGTAGTAACCCAGATCCATCAATTATACAACAACAATAATAACAATAATTCTCAGTGTAATTTTAAGAATTTCAATTCTACTAAGCCGTTGAAGTTTTCTGGGTCTCAAGGAGCAACCACACTCCTGCAATGGTTCGAGAGTATCGAGAGCACATTCAGACATGTGCAGTGTCCGAATGAGCGTAAGGTTGAGTTTGCATCAAGTGTGTTCGAGAAGCGTGCTCTTACGTGGTGGAACGGAGTGATGCGTGATAGGGGTGCCGAAGTGGCATTGGCACAAACATGGGAAGAGTTTCGAGCTCTCATGATGAAAGAGTTTTGGTCCCCGTCACAAGATTCGAGCGTTGGAATGAGAGTTTGACGATCTAAAGCAAGATGGGGGTGAACACCGTGCGTATACGGATTGTTATGAAGAGCTGAGTTTATTGTGTCCCACTATGGTTACCCCGTTGGAGAAGGCGATAAAGAGGTATATCGATGGTTTACCCGATTCTGTGCAAGACATCGTGACTGGCAGTAATCCTACTACTGTTCGTCAAGTGATCGAATTGGCTGCTACTCTGACCGAGTCTCAGGTCAGAAAGGGTAAATTGACCTGCAAGGGTGATAAGAAGAAGTCAGCTGATTCTGCTCAAGACAAGGGTAAAGGTAAGGGTAAGAAGAAGGGTGAGTCTTTGAAGAAGTCGAGGAAGCGTAAGGCTTCCCAGAATTTTGCAGTTACTGCTCAGAACCCACCGGCTCAACCTCCTGCGAAGAAAGTATATGCTGGTACCGCACCTCATTGTGCTCGCTGCAACGGTCATCATGTTGCACAACAAGCTTGCAAGCAATGCACTATGTGTGGTAAACTTGGGCATCTGGCCAACATCTGTCGTTTGGGTCAGAATCAGGTTGCTCAGGTTCCAGCACAGGTTCAGGGGAATGCTGCGAGATTTCCACCAGGTTCGTGTTACAATTGCGGTGAAATGGGTCATTTCCGCAACAATTGTCTGAGGCTTGCTAATCAGAATGCCGTCGCAAATGCCAATGTAAACCCCGCTCGTGGACCAGCGTTCAATCTGAATGCAAACGAGGCTCGAGCTGACAACCTCGTTGTCAATGGTACGTTCCTTATTAACAATCGACCTGCATCTATTCTTTTTGATTCTAGTGCCGATAGAAGTTTTGTTTCGTTATCTTTTGAGCCTTTGCTTGCAATACCTAGAACTAAACTGAGGAAACCCTTATCTGTCGAAGTTGCTACTAGTAAACCGCTCGTACTCGATTCTGTTATTCATGATTGTCAGTTGAACCTCGATAACCATCTTTTTCCTATTGACCTCGTACCGATGCAATTTGGGAGTTTCGACATTATTGTGGGGATGGATTGGTTAACCAAACATCATGCTGAGGTGGTTTGTTTCGATAAGATTGTTCGTATTCCTTTGTCTTATGGTGAAGTTTTAGAAGTTCGTGGCGAGAAACCATCTGGTGGATTGAAACTTATGTCGTGTACAAAAGCCCAAAGTTATTTACGAAAAGGATATGTTGCTTTTCTGGCACATGTCACCGAGGAGAAAGGCAAGAGCAAGAGTATTCAGGATATTTCGATTGTCCGAGATTATCCAGAGGTGTTTCCCGATGAATTGCCAGGTTTGCCTCCAGTTCATCAAGTCGAGTTTCATATTGATCTTGTACCCAATGCCAACCCGATTGCGAAAGCACCTAATCGTCTTGCACCGTCGGAGATGCAAGAGTTATGGAAACAGCTTCAAGAGTTATCTGATGTTGGTACATGATGTCTATCACCTACGTCAACAGTCTAGGTCATGTCTATAGCTTGTAATAGGGGTTAAAGTGTAATATTTAAAGTTATTTTCTATTGTAAGCCATTTCGCACGAAATGGGTTGTACGGCCATTTAGCACGAAATGGAGGTTTGCCATTTCGTGCGGAATGGAACTTGTTGGTTTCGTGCGAAATGGTTTCCCTATATATAGGGGTGTTGGGTTTTCCATTTGGTACGAATTGGTGAAGTATGTAACGAAGTGCTGCCAGTTTCTCACCGTGTATTATCGTCTATAATCAATGGAAAACCAGTTTAAAGTGAATATCTATGTTTCTACTCACATTCTAACACCGATTCTCAGTTACTAGTTTGTTTCCGCCTCTCTAGTAGCTTTGATTTGACTCAGACCGACTAATTCAGGTTGTATATCGATCCTACAAGTGGTATCAGAGCTCAGGATGAGTCAAATCGGCTGAATCAGTTCTTAGAACTTTCTACTTCTACTCATTCTTGGATTTTTGAACGATTTCACGGACAAAATGGACTGATCTTTGGGTTCAATTTCATCATCAAAACAAGTTTTAAACATCTGAAAATACACTATTCACGAACTTGAGTTTTAAACGAAATGACGATGCATTTCATACGAAATGACTATTTCGCTTCAAACGGGCATTTCGTTTTAAACAGGCATTTCGTTTCAAATGGGCATTTCGTTTTAACATACCATTTCACATCAAACACCATTTCGCTTGTAACATCATACCGCTTGAAAATGCCATTTCGTTTGAAGTGTCATTCTGTTTGAAATCATTTCGTTTGAATGATGTGTTGGTTTGAAAATTTCTCAAAGTGTTTAACATTGTGTTTTTGTTGAATATTTCAGGCTTCGGATGTGCAGTTTGATCCGTTACATAATATTTGTTGTGTTTATGATGAAAAGCTTCCAAAGATGGCTGCATTCATGGAAATTCTGGAATTTATGAAGAGGTTACCAATCCAGAAGGCATTGACGAATCAACATAATGTTTTCAGATCTCACATTGAGCGTTTCTGGAAGAATGCAAAGTATGAGGAAGAAAGAAAAGTGATAACTTCAATTGTGAGCTTGAATGGTAAAGATAAAGAGATTGTCATCACAGAACAACTCGTCCGTCAAGTGTTAAACTTTCCGGATGATGAAAATTCAGCGACGAAGTTTCCAGAGAGATTGGTTAAGGGATGTATGTTAAGGATGGGGTATAATGGAGAGTTGAACGTTGCAAACTATTTGAAATCAAATTTCTCAACCCCTTACAAGTTTTTTATTCATTCAATGATTCACGCTCTCAGTCACAGGAAGGGTGGTTATGATGTTATGAGAGATTACCAGATGAACATGGTGACTGCTTTAGTTCTGAACAAAAAGTACAATTTTTCAAAGATTGTTTTTCACTACATGAAGGAGAACATTACGACAGGCAGCAAAACCTAGATTTATCCGAGATTTATACAGATGATACTTGATCATGCTTATCCGAATCTAGAGAAAGATGAAAATAATGATTTGTTGGTATTATTTCATATGGATAACGAGACTTTGATTGTATTAAACAGGTATCACAAAAATCATCCAGAACCAATGACAAAAGCAGAATTCTTTGGATTTATCAAAAGTGCTAACTATGTAGATCCGGATCCTGTTAATCATCTCAAGTGGAGGAATGATGAAGAGATGAAAGAAAAGAGAGCAGTCGAAGAGAATGAAAAGCTTAGGAAGTTGTTACTGAAAAATCCTAAGCAAAGGGAGGAAAAGTTTAAGTCCCTGTGAAGAAAGTGCTTAAGACAACCTGACTGAAGACTCTGGCAATATCCAAGGGGGGGGGGTTGTTGGTACATGATGTCTATCGCCTACGTCAACAGTCTAGGTCATGTCTATAGCTTGTAATAGGGGTTAAAGTGTAATATTTAAAGTTATTTTGTATTGTAAGCCATTTCGCACGAAATGGGTTGTATGGCCATTTCGCACGAAATGGAGGTTTGCCATTTCGTGCGGAATGGAACTTGTTGGTTTCGTGCGAAATGGTTTCCCTATATATAGGGGTGTTGGGTTTTCCATTTGGTACGAATTGGTGAAGTCTGTAACGAAGTGCTATCAGTTTCTCACCGTGTATTATCGTCTATAATCAATGGAAAACCAGTTTAAAGTGAATATCTATGCTTCTACTCACATTCTAACACCGATTCTCAGTTACTAGTTTGTTTCCGCCTCTCTAGTAGCTTTGATTTGACTCAGACCGACTCATTCAGGTTGTATATCGATCCTACAAGTGGTATCCGAGCTCAGGATGAGTCAAATCGGCTGAATCAGTGCTTAGAACTTTCTACTTCTACTCATTCTTGGATTTCTGAACGATTTCACGGACAAAATGGACTGATATTTGGGTTCAATTTCATCATCAAAACAAGTTTTAAATATCTGAAAACACACTGTTCATGAACTTGAGTTTTAAACGAAATGACGATGCATTTCATACGAAATGATCATTTCGCTTCAAACGGGCATTTCGTTTTAAACAGGCATTTCGTTTCAAATGGGCATTTCGTTTCAACATACCATTTCGCATCAAACACCATTTCGCTTGTAACATCATACCGCTTGAAAATGCCATTTCGTTTGAAGTGTCATTCTGTTTGAAATCATTTCGTTTGAATGATGTGTTGGTTTGAAAATTTCTCAAAGTGTTTAACATTGTGTTTTTGTTGAATATTTCAGGCTTCGGATGTGCAGTTTGATCCGTTACATAATATTTGTTGTGTTTATGATGAAAAGCTTCCAAAGATGGCTGCATTCATGGAAATTCTGGAATTTATGAAGAGGTTACCAATCCAGAAGGCATTGACGAATCAACATAATGTTTTCAGATCTCACATTGAGCGTTTCTGGAAGAATGCAAAGTATGAGGAAGAAAGCAAAGTGATAACTTCAATTGTGAGCTTGAATGGTAAAGATAAAGAGATTGTCATCACAGAACAACTCGTCCGTCAAGTGTTAAACTTTCCGGATGATGAAAATTCAGCGACGAAGTTTCCAGAGAGATTGGTTAAGGGATGTATGTTAAGGATGGGGTATAATGGAGAGTTGAACGTTGCAAACTATTTGAAATCAAATTTCTCAACCCCTTACAAGTTTTTTATTCATTCAATGATTCACGCTCTCAGTCACAGGAAGGGTGGTTATGATGTTATGAGAGATTACCAGATGAACATGGTGACTGCTTTAGTTCTGAACAAAAAGTACAATTTTTCAAAGATTGTTTTTCACTACATGAAGGAGAACATTACGACAGGCAGCAAAACCTAGATTTATCCGAGATTTATACAGATGATACTTGATCATGCTTATCCGAATCTAGAGAAAGATGAAAATAATGATTTGTTGGTATTATTTCATATGGATAACGAGACTTTGATTGTATTAAACAGGTATCACAAAAATCATCCAGAACCAATGACAAAAGCAGAATTCTTTGGATTTATCAAAAGTGCTAACTATGTAGATCCAGATCCTGTTAATCATCTCAAGTGGAGGAATGATGAAGAGATGAAAGAAAAGAGAGCAGTCGAAGAGAATGAAAAGCTTAGGAAGTTGTTACTGAAAAATCCTAAGCAAAGGGAGGAAAAGTTTAAGTCCCTGTGAAGAAAGTGCTTAAGACAACCTGACTGAAGACTCTGGCAATATCCAAGGGGGGGGGGGGGGTTGTTGGTACATGATGTCTATCGCCTACGTCAACAGTCTAGGTCATGTCTATAGCTTGTAATAGGGGTTAAAGTGTAATATTTAAAGTTATTTTGTATTGTAAGCCATTTCGCACGAAATGGGTTGTATGGCCATTTCGCACGAAATGGAGGTTTGCCATTTCGTGCGGAATGGAACTTGTTGGTTTCGTGCGAAATGGTTTCCCTATATATAGGGGTGTTGGGTTTTCCATTTGGTACGAATTGGTGAAGTCTGTAACGAAGTGCTATCAGTTTCTCACCGTGTATTATCGTCTATAATCAATGGAAAACCAGTTTAAAGTGAATATCTATGCTTCTACTCACATTCTAACACCGATTCTCAGTTACTAGTTTGTTTCCGCCTCTCTAGTAGCTTTGATTTGACTCAGACCGACTCATTCAGGTTGTATATAGATCCTACAAGTGGTATCCGAGCTCAGGATGAGTCAAATCGGCTGAATCAGTGCTTAGAACTTTCTACTTCTACTCATTCTTGGATTTCTGAACGATTTCACGGACAAAATGGACTGATATTTGGGTTCAATTTCATCATCAAAACAAGTTTTAAATATCTGAAAACACACTGTTCATGAACTTGAGTTTTAAACGAAATGACGATGCATTTCATACGAAATGATCATTTCGCTTCAAACGGGCATTTCGTTTTAAACAGGCATTTCGTTTCAAATGGGCATTTCGTTTCAACATACCATTTCGCATCAAACACCATTTCGCTTGTAACATCATACCGCTTGAAAATGCCATTTCGTTTGAAGTGTCATTCTGTTTGAAATCATTTCGTTTGAATGATGTGTTGGTTTGAAAATTTCTCAAAGTGTTTAACATTGTGTTTTTGTTGAATATTTCAGGCTTCGGATGTGCAGTTTGATCCGTTACACAATATTTGTTGTGTTTATGATGAAAAGCTTCCAAAGATGGCTGCATTCAAGGAAATTCTGGAATTTATGAAGAGGTTACCAATCCAGAAGGCATTGACGAATCAACATAATGTTTTCAGATCTCACATTGAGCGTTTCTGGAAGAATGCAAAGTATGACGAAGAAAGCAAAGTGATAACTTCGATTGTGAGCTTGAATGGTAAAGATAAAGAGATTGTCATCACAGAACAACTCATCCGTGAAGTGTTAAACTTTCCGGATGATGAAAATTCACCGACGAAGTTTCCAGAGAGATTGGTTAAGGGATGTATGTTAAGGATGGGGTATAATGGAGAGTTGAACGTTGCAAACTATTTGAAATCAAATTTCTCAACCCCTTACAAGTTTTTTATTCATTCAATGATTCACGCTCTCAGTCACAGGAAGGGTGGTTATGATGTTATGAGAGATTACCAGATGAACATGGTGACTGCTTTAGTTCTGAAGAAAAAGTACAATTTTTCAAAGATTGTTTTTCACTACATGAAGGAGAACATTACGACAGGCAGCAAAACCTAGATTTATCCGAGATTTATACAGATGATACTTGATCATGCTTATCCGAATCTAGAGAAAGATGAAAATAATGATTTGTTGGTATTATTTCATATGGATAACGAGACTTTGATTGTATTAAACAGGTATCACAAAAATCATCCAGAACCAATGACAAAAGCAGAATTCTTTGGATTTATCAAAAGTGCTAACTATGTAGATCCAGATCCTGTTAATCATCTCAAGTGGAGGAATGATGAAGAGATGAAAGAAAAGAGAGCGGTCGAAGAGAATGAAAAGCTTAGGAAGTTGTTACTGAAAAAGCCTAAGCAAAGGGAGGAAAAGTTTAAGTCCCTGTGAAGAAAGTGCTGAAGACAACCTGACTGAGGACTCTGGCAATATCCAAGGGGGGGAGGGTTTGTTGGTACATGATGTCTATCGCCTACGTCAACAGTCTAGGTCATGTCTATAGCTTGTAATAGGGGTTAAAGTGCAATATTTAAAGTTATTTTGTATTGTAAGCCATTTCGCACGAAATGGGTTGTATGGCCATTTCGCACGAAATGGAGGTTTGCCATTTCATGCGGAATGGAACTTGTTGGTTTCGTGCGAAATGGTTTCCCTATATATAGGGGTGTTGGGTTTTCCATTTGGTACGAATTGGTGAAGTCTGTAACGAAGTGCTATCAGTTTCTCACCGTGTATTATCGTCTATAATCAATGGAAAACCAGTTTAAAGTGAATATCTATGTTTCTACTCACATTCTAACACCGATTCTCAGTTACTAGTTTGTTTCCGCCTCTCTAGTAGCTTTGATTTGACTCAGACCGACTCATTCAGGTTGTATATCGATCCTACAAGTGGTATCAGAGCTCAGGATGAGTCAAATCGGCTGAATCAGTGCTTAGAGCTTTCTACTTCTACTCATTCTTGGATTTTTGAACGATTTCACGGACAAAATGGACTGATCTTTGGGTTCAATTTCATCATCAAAACAAGTTTTAAACATCTGAAAATACACTGTTCATGAACTTGAGTTTTAAACGAAATGACGATGCATTTCGTACGAAATGATCATTTTGCTTCAAATGGGCATTTCGTTTTAAACAGGCATTTCGTTTCAAATGGGATTTCGTTTCAACATACCATTTCGCATAAAACACCATTTCGCTTGTAACATCATACCGCTTGAAAATGCCATTTCGTTTGAAGTGTCATTCTGTTTGAAATCATTTCGTTTGAATGATGTGTTGGTTTGAAAATTTCTCAAAGTGTTTAACATTGTGTTTTTGTTGAATATTTCAGGCTTCGGATGTGCAGTTTGATCCGTTACACAATATTTGTTGTGTTTAGGATGAAAAGCTTCCAAAGATGGCTGCATTCAAGGAAATTCTGGAATTTATGAAGAGGTTACCAATCCAGAAGGCATTGACGAATCAACATAATGTTTTCAGATCTCACATTGAGCGTTTCTGGAAGAATGCAAAGTATGACGAAGAAAGCAAAGTGATAACTTCGATTGTGAGCTTGAATGGTAAAGATAAAGAGATTGTCATCACAGAACAACTCGTCCGTGAAGTGTTAAACTTTCCGGATGATGAAAATTCACCGACGAAGTTTCCAGAGAGAATGGTTAAGGGATGTATGTTAAGGATGGGGTATAATGGAGAGTTGAACGTTGCAAACTATTTGAAATCAAATTTCTCAAAACCTTACAAGTTTTTTATTCATTCAGTGATTCACGCTCTCAGGCACAGGAAGGGTGGTTATGATGTTATGAGAGATTACTAGATGAACATGGTGACTGCTTTAGTTCTGAACAAAAAGTACAATTTTTCAAAGATTGTTTTTCACTACATGAAGGAGAACATTACGACAGGCAGCAAAACCTGGATTTATCCGAGATTTATACAGATGATACTTGATCATGCTTATCCGAATCTAGAGAAAGATGAAAATAATGATTTGTTGGTATTATTTCATATGGATAACGAGACTTTGATCGTATTAAACAGGTATCACAAAAATCATCCAGAACCAATGACAAAAGCAGAATTCTTTGGGTTTATCAAAAGTGCTAACTATGTCGATCCAGATCCTGTTAATCATCTAAAGTGGAGGAATGATGAAGAGATGAAAGAAAAGAGAGCGATCCAAGAGAATGAAAAGCTTAGGAAGTTGTTACTGAAAAAGCCTAAGCAAAGGGAGGAAAAGTTTAAGTCCCTGTGAAGAAAGTGCTGAAGACAACCTGACTGAAGACTCCGGCAATATCCAAGGGAGGGTTTGTTGGTACATGATGTCTATCGCCTACGTCAACAGTCTAGGTCATGTCTATAGCTTGTAATAAGGGTTAAAGTGTAATATTTAAAGTTATTTTGTATTGTAAGCCATTTCGAACGAAATGGGTTGTATGGCCATTTCACACGAAATGGAGGTTTGCCATTTCGTGCGGAATGGAACTTGTTGGTTTCGTGCGAAATGGTTTCCCTATATATAGGGGTGTTGGGTTTTCCATTTGGTACGAATTGGTGAAGTCTGTAACGAAGTGCTATCAGTTTCTCACCGTGTGTTATCGTCTATAATCAATGGAAAACCAGTTTAAAGTGAATATCTATGTTTCTACTCACATTCTAACACCGATTCTCAGTTACTAGTTTGTTTCTGCCTCTCTAGTAGCTTTGATTTGACTCAGACCGACTCATTCAGGTTGTATATCGATCCTACAAGTGGTATCAGAGCTCAGGATGAGTCAAATCGGCTGAATCAGTGCTTAGAACTTTCTATTTCTACTCATTCTTGGATTTTTGAACGATTTCACGGACAAAATGGACTGATCTTTGGGTTCAATTTCATCATCAAAACAAGTTTTAAACATCTGAAAATACACTGTTCATGAACTTGAGTTTTAAACGAAATGACGATGCATTTCGTACGAAATGATCATTTCGCTTCAAATGGGCATTTCATTTTAAACAGGCATTTCGTTTCAACTGGGATTTCGTTTCAACATACCATTTCGCATCAAACACCATTTCGCTTGTAACATCATACCGCTTGAAAATGCCATTTCGTTTGAAGTGTCATTCTGTTTGAAATCATTTCGTTTGAATGATGTGTTGGTTTGAAAATTTCTCAAAGTGTTTAACATTGTGTTTTTGTTGAATATTTCAGGCTTCGGATGTGCAGTTTGATCCGTTACACAATATTTATTGTGTTTATGATGAAAAGCTTCCAAAGATGGCTGCATTCAAGGAAATTCTGGAATTTATGAAGAGGTTACCAATCCAGAAGGCATTGACGAATCAACATAATGTTTTCAGATCTCACATTGAGCGTTTCTGGAAGAATGCAAAGTATGACGAAGAAAGCAAAGTGATAACTTCGATTGTGAGCTTGAATGGTAAAGATAAAGAGATTGTCATCACAGAACAACTCATCCGTGAAGTGTTAAACTTTTCGGATGATGAAAATTCACCGACGAAGTTTCCAGAGAGAATGGTTAAGGGATGTATGTTAAGGATGGGGTATAATGGAGAGTTGAACGTTGCAAACTATTTGAAATCAAATTTCTCAAAACCTTACAAGTTTTTTATTCATTCAGTGATTCACGCTCTCAGTCACAGGAAGGGTGGTTATGATGTTATGAGAGATTACCAGATGAACATGGTGACTACTTTAGTTCTGAACAAAAAGTACAATTTTTCAAAGATTGTTTTTCACTACATGAAGGAGAACATTACGACAGGCAGCAAAACCTGGATTTATCCAAGATTTATACAGATGATACTTTATCATGCTTATCCGAATCTAGAGAAAGATGAAAATAATGATTTGTTGGTATTATTTCATATGGATAACGAGACTTTGATTGTATTAAACAGGTATCACAAAAATCATCCAGAACCAATGACAAAAGCAGAATTCTTTGGATTTATCAAAAGTGCTAACTATGTAGATCCAGATCCTGTTAATCATCTCAAGTGGAGGAATGATGAAGAGATGAAAGAAAAGAGAGCGATCGAAGAGAATGAAAAGCTTAGGAAGTTGTTACTGAAAAAGCCTAAGCAAAGGGAGGAAAAGTTTAAGTCCCTGTGAAGAAAGTGCTGAAGACAACCTGACTGAAGACTCCGACAATATCCAAGGGAGGGTTTGTTGGTACATGATGTCTATCGCCTACGTCAACAGTCTAGGTCATGTCTATAGCTTGTAATAGGGGTTAAAGTGTAATATTTAAAGTTATTTTGTATTGTAAGCCATTTCGCACGAAATGGGTTGTATGGCTATTTCGCACGAAATGGAGGTTTGCCATTTCATGCGGAATGGAACTTGTTGGTTTCGTGCGAAATGGTTTCCCTATATATAGGGGTGTTGGGTTTTCCATTTGGTACGAATTGGTGAAGTCTGTAACGAAATGCTGTCAGTTTCTCACCGTGTATTATGGTCTATAATCAATGGAAAACCAGTTTAAAGTGAATATCTCTGTTTCTACTCACATTCTAACACCGATTCTCAGTTACTAGTTTGTTTCCGCCTCTCTAGTAGCTTTGATTTGACTCAGACCGACTCATTCAGGTCGTATATCGATCCTACATCTGATAAAGGATTCATCCGTCCGAGCTTTTCGCCCTGGTGTGCTCCTGTCCTCTTTGTGAAAAAGAAAGATGGATCTTTTCGAATGTGTATCGATGATCGTGAGCTTAACAAGCTTACCATCAAGAATCGATATCCCCTACCTCGAATCGATGATCTCTTTGATCAGCTGCAAGGTGCTACCTGTTTCTCCAAGATCGATCTGCGTTCTGGGTATCATCAGCTTCGTGTTCTCGAAGAAGATATTCCCAAAACTGCTTTCCGCATGAGATATGGTAATTACGAGTTCAAAGTCATGCCTTTTGGTTTGACGAATGCCCCGACTATCTTCATGGACTTAATGAATCGGGTCTGTAAACCTTATTTAGACAAATTCATCATTGTGTTCATCGACGATATTCTCATTTATTCGAAGTCTCGAGCCGATCACGAGCAACACCTTCGTTTGACATTGGAACTCCTGAAGAAGGAACAACTTTTTGCTAAATTCTCCAAATGTGAATTTTGGCTTAAAGAAGTTCAGTTTTTGGGTCATATAGTCAACAAACAGGGTATTCATGTGGATCCTTCCAAAATTGCAGCAATTAAGTATTGGAACACACCGACGACACCCACAGAAATTTGTTCTTTTCTTGGTCTCGCTGGATATTATCGTCGTTTCATTTCAAATTTCTCGAAGATTGCAGTTCCACTCACTACTTTGACTCAAAAGAATAAGCCTTTTGAGTGGGGACCCAAATAAGAAGAAGCGTTTCAAACGCTAAAACAGAAACTCTGTGATGCTCCTGTTCTATCTCTGCCCGAGGGAAACGATGAATTCGTTGTTTACTGTGACGCATCTAATTTAGGCCTTGGTTGTGTTCTTATGCAACGAGGTAAAGTTATAGCTTATGCGTCTAGACAGTTGAAAGTTCATGAGAAAAACTACACGACTCATGATCTTAAGTTAGGAGCTGTGGTTTTCGCACTCAAAATCTGGAGACACTATCTTTATGGCACAAAGTGTGTGGTATTCACAGACCACAAAAGTCTCCAGCATATTCTTAATCAGAAGTAGTTGAATATGAGGCAACGACGCTGGGTTGAACTCTTAAACGATTACAATTGCGAAATTCGCTACCATCCTGGTAAGGCGAATGTCGTAGCAGATGCGCTAAGTCGAAAAGAAAGAGTCAAGCTTCATTCTGTTCGAACTCTATCTAATATTCAATCTCGTGTTCTTCAAGCTCAGCGGTCTTGTGTGATCAAAGGCTTATTGAAATATGAGCTACCGCTTCAACTCGAGCTTAAACTCGAAACGAAAGACGATGGTTTGCTCTATTTCAAGGATCGTTTGAGGATTCCGAAGCAAGATGATCTCCGCACTTTAGTGATGGACGAATCTCACAAGTCTCGATATTCTATCCATCCTGGTGCTGATAAAATGTACAAGGATCTTTGTACTCAATATTGGTGGCCTGGTATGAAGAAGAATGTTGACTTGTATGTGTCGAAATGCCTAACTTGTCTCAAAGTCAAGGCTGAACATCAACGACCTTCTGGTTTGCTTGTACAACCAGAGATACCGGTTTGGAAGTGGGAGAACATTGCGATGGATCTTATCACTAAGTTACCGCGTACATCTAGAGGTCATGATGCTATTTGGGTTGTTATCGACTGATTAACGAAGTCAGCTCATTTTATTCCGATTCGCGAGGATCTATCTGCTGATAAACTTGCAAAGATTTATGTTGATGAGATTGTATCTCGACATGGTGTTCGTTTAGATATCATATCTGATCGTGATGCTCGATTTTCATCTCATTTTTGGAAGACTATGCAATCTGCTATGGGAACCCAACTAAATCTAAGCACTGCTTATCATCCCCAAACAAATGGACAATCTAAGAGGATGATTCAAACTTTGGAGGATATGCTTAGAGCATGCGTGATAGACTTTGGTCGTAATTGGGATTCTCATCTTCCATTGATCGAGTTCTCTTACAATAATAGTTATCATGCTAGTATCAATATGGCACCATTCGAAGCTTTATATGGTCGAAAATGTCGTTCACCTGTCTGCTGGAATGAGATCGGTGAAGCTCAGCTTACTTGACCTGAGCTCATTCTGGAAACAACAGAGAAAATCAAGAAAATTCGTGATAATCTTGTGACAGCTAGAAGCCATCAAAAGAGTTATGCGGATATGCGACGCAAGCCCTTAGAATTTCAAGTCGGAGACCGTGTCCTACTCAAGGTGTCACCTTGGAAGGGAGTGGTGAGATTTGCAAAGAAAGGAAAACTTGGACCACGATATGTTGGACCATTTAAGATTGTTGAAAGAGTTGGAAAGGTTGCCTAGCGACTAGAGCTACCTCCAGAGCTTGGAAATATTCATCCAACTTTTCACGTGTCCAATTTGCAAAAGTGTTTAGCCGATGCTGATCTTCACATTCCACTCGACGAGATTCAAGTTGATGAAACGATGCACTTTGTCGAGAAACCCGTGGAGATAATGGACCGTGCAGTCAAACAGTTGAAGAACAAACGAATTCGATTGGTCAAGCTTCGCTGGGAGTCCAAATGTGGCCCAGAGTTTACTTGGGAACGTGAGGACCAAATGAAGGCGAAATATCCGCAATTGTTCTCCCAAGTTTCCTCTAGTTAAAATTTCGTGACGAAATTTCCTAAAGTAGGGGAGACTGTGACAACTGTGTTCTGTAATCAATGTATAATGTAAAACAATGTTAATTATTAATAAAACAATGTGCTTTGGTGTTATTATATGTTTTTGGTGTTATTATGTGTGTATTTGTGTTTGAGGATTTTACGATTTGATTCGAATTCGATTTCAAGCTTTAAGTTGCTTTCTGGAAGGTTATACGCAAACTGGTGCGTAAACGTAGTCAGTTTAATGCGACAAACACTCCAGAATAGTGACATAGGCTTAACATACCTTAAATAACCTCCACATAACTTAGAAATAAGTTTTGGATGGTTTGGTGTGTTGAAATCAAGTTTGTTCGATCGCAGGGACTATTTGTGTCAAACTGCGAAAGTATGCCGATTTGTTCAGTAACAAACATTCCAGAACTTGATCATAAGTTAAACATACCCTAAATATCCTTTACATAGCTTAGAAATAGGCTTTGAGGGGTTCGGTATGCTAAAATAAACTTTTTGATCAAACAGGGACTAAAAGCGTCAAAAAGTGCATAAGTTTGCATTATCCCGCATATCTTGCGTTCTGAATATATCCAGACATCCAAAAATTTATGTAATCATTAAAATATTTTATTTTAGTGATTGGCATGATAAAATTCCATTCGTCGTGTAATTTAGATAATTTTTGTGTTCGTTACGATTTCCGTCGTAATTAACCGAACAACTCAACCGTACGACCAAACGAACCGACATCCGAGATATTTTCGAGCACATTTCAAGTTCCCTATACTTTAGCTTCATTTTAGAGCCTTGAAATGGGGTTAACGAGGCTTAAAAGTGTTAGTGCATTACGTCTATTGACTTCGTCTTGTATCATGTTATAGGATAAGACTAGATAGGATATCCAGTGCACGAGGTTCAAGAAACAATTGTTAGAGAGTTAGCATGTGATTCCGCTTATATGGCCTTGACCATAAAAGCGAAATCATGAAGTTGCTGATTTCGCTTATATGGCAGGTCACATAAGCGAAATCACTTCACCTATATATAGTGCACTTGATGTTTCATTCAACACGCGACTTCTGAAAGTGTAACGAAGTGCTGCTGAATTTCTGTCAGGTTGTAATAGATGTTAAAAGCAATATAATTGACAGATCTTAAAGTATCAAGCTGTTTCGGTGTCTAGTTCTCTGATTCCGCCTTTGAACTGGACTTACAACTCTTCTGAACGACTCAATCGGGTCAAACAACGATCCAACAAGTGGTATCAGAGCTAGTGATGAAGAGTTTAGCTTGATTTCGATTATATTCTGACTTCTACACCTTCTTTCATAATTTCAGAAAAATTTATCGGTCAAAACCGGATCAAAATTTCACAGTGTGTAGATAATTGGACAAAGACAAACCCTTAAAAGTTTCATATCTGAATTCGAACTAAAAATGGATTAAATTGGCTTCGGACTTGATTCCGCTTATACGAACAACACGTGATTTCGCTTATAAGTCATGCTGATTTCGCTCCTATGTCACCTCAATACACTTGATTTCGCTCTTGTGACACATATTACATAGTGATTTCGCTTCAATGACATACTTGGGATTTCGCTCATAGGGTTTAACCTGATTTCGCTCATAGGTCAAATCATATTTCGCTCCAGTGGACAAAAGTTGATTTCGCTCCAGTGAACAAAACTTGATTTCGCTTCAACGGACATTATAAGTCTGATTTCGCTCGAGTGTCATTTTTGAGTCAAAAGTGAACTTTTTCGTGTCGAGATTATTTCACGTCGATCGAGTGTCAGTCTGCTACAATTTATTTAATATTAATTGTACTGATTGTGTTTGTTTGTTGTCAGGTAATTGAAGATGGCAAACAACGGTGAAGAGTTCTACAATACTTTCTACAACGCGTTCAATTCCGAATCATCCGATAGAAGATCCGAGATGAAAGAATATTCAAAAGAGATTTCGGAAAATTTGAAGTTTGAGAACATGTACGGAAGCCAACAGAAGCCACCAAAGTTAATGAAAGTTGAAGATTATAATTGGTGGAAAAACAGATTTGAGGGTTGGGTAAAAGCTTTCGCTCCTGAAAGTTGGTTAAAACTGACAAATGGATACACTGAACCAGTAAAAGAGGGAGGAGAGTTAATAGAAGCAAAAGATTTCACAGACATAGATACAAAAAATTTTGTAGCTGAATATAAAATGATCACATTAATCAAACAGTCAGTGAGAGAGGATATTATTTCGTTACTTGAACAAGAGAAAACTTCAAAAAGTTTGTGGGAAGCGTTAGGGAAAAAGTGTGTAGGAAGTAATGAAATTGTCAAAAACAAAAAGAAATTGTTGCGTAAAGAGTTTGATCTTTTCAGTTGTATGAAAAATGAATCTGTTTGTAAAATGATCGAGAGATTCGGGCATCTGAAAATGGAGTTAGCCAGACATGAAATCACATATTCTGAAGAGGATTTGGTGGATAAATTGTTTGATTCATTGCCAAACGATCAAGAGTGGCAATACTTCGCTTTAATGTTGAAGAACACAATCAAGCCTGAAGATTTGAAAGTGGATTTGCTGATTGAAAGACTTGAAAGTCATGAGTTGGAGATAAAGAGATCTAAAGTCAATAATCCAGCCTATCAGCAAAATGTGGAGCTTTACTACAGAGGAAATGCACCACATGCTGGATCTCCAAAAACAGCATTTTCTGCAGAAAGTTCAAGTTCAGTGAATAATGAAAGTCTTCACAGTGGTTTTCACAGTGGATCTTCTTCAGACACTTCAAACCAATCTGCTTCAAAGAATTTATTTCAGTGTAATATCGCAGTGGATCTGAAGAATGGGCAGAATTTCAGCGAAGAGTCGGCAAAACAACAGATGGTTTTCTTGGCATCTGTACTTGAATCGTATGAAAGTCTCGTTGCAGGGAAGATTGGCAACACCAACTTGACGAAAGAAGATTATGATCAATTAGACCCCGAGGAGATGGAACTTATGGATATAAGATGGTGCATGGCCAGTGCAGTTCGTCGGGCACAGCGGTTCATGGAGATCACGGGGAGAAAATCAATTGGTGGACCATCTACCAAACTGGGATTTGATAAATCTAAGGTGACATGTTTCAAATGCAAACAAAGAGGTCATTTTAAGCGCGAGTGCAGAAATGAGTATGCTGCTGATGATTCTGAAAATCCATTCAATGAAGATTACTACAGGAAAGCGATTTACCATCAGAACAAGTCTGAGCCACCAAGATTGAAACAGTCTGAAGAAAAATCAAGGGCTCTTGCAGTTATATATGACGATGAAGGTTATGACTGGAGTCAAGTTTGCCCTGAAGAAGATGCAGTTGGATATGTATTTGTGGCTAATGCTGATCCTGATAGATATTGGAAAGCAGACTATGCAAGATGGGAAATTCGAAAATTAAACGAACCATTCAAAGAAGCACAGAGAGCAAAAAGATGGAATGAAGAGTTGGAATGTTACATGGATCCACGGGGTAATCCAGTTGTTGACCCATCAAAAGTGGATTTCGAAGCTGTAATAAATTTGGTTCCAAGGCAGGCTACTTTCAACACACGAAGGTTATCTGATAAAGCATATCTGCCTGATTTGGAGAAGAAGATAAGAGAGGTTTGTGAAGCAAGTCTACCGAAGGTGGTAGAGATGAAGAAGAGAAAAGAAGAAGAATTGAAGAAGATGATTGAAGAAGTAAAGACTGTTGTGAAGATTGCTGCTGAAGAGGAACAGAAAGCTAAAGAAGAACAGAAGAATGAAGAAGCTCAGAAAGAAGAAAAAGTGGAGAACAAAGAGCAAGATCAGAAAGCTGAAACAGAAGAACTGGTGCTGAATGCTACTGAGGTTAGAAAATCTTCTGATTTACCGAATGTTGAATTGATTGATGAAAATGAAAACAAGTGCAGGAATTGCATAGAAATGTGCAAAGCCTGTACTCAGAAAGATGACATCATAAAAGTTAAAGAAATTGAAGCAACCAAATTTGAAAATGTTTTCAAAATAAAATGTAAAGAAATGGTTGAAACAGAAGAAATGTTGAAATTAAAAGTCGAAAAGCTAACACAGAAGTGTCAAGATCTTGAAAAAGATAATGATGTGTATAGACAACTGTGTTCAGCAAAATGTGTCGATTGTGTTGAAAATGAATCGAAATTTCAAGATTTACAAAAACAGTATGATTCTTTAAAATGGTCGAGTCAGAGAGTACAAGAAGCTTATGATACTTTGAAGAGCCAAGTCAAAAGTTTTGATCAAAGATTGTCTGAAACTTTAACAACCAAAGAAATGTATGAGAGACAGTTTAAAGAAAAGCAAATTGAATTAAACAAATGTGTTGATGAAATTGCAAATCTTAAATAAGTCTTGGCTGAAAAAGAAAAGGTTGTTACAAAACTTCAAAGTTATCATAATTCTTCGTACATTCTCGAACGCATTTTCAACATTACACCAGATGACAAAGATACTGAAAATTGCAAAAAGGGTATTGGTTCAGAATTTCATCAGGTACCACCACCATTGAGAAACAATTATACTTTTTATGATGAAGAAAAGGTGGCAAAGGGTTTGAACATAGCTGACCAGTTACCTGAAAGTATCGATGTGACTTACTCCAAATCTGATGATGCTAATGATTCAAAGGTGGTAAGTAAGGTTGTTGAAAGCGTTTTGAAAGATGAGTCTACAAAAGGTAAGTCTGAATCACAGGATGAAAATGAAGGAAATCTTTATGATGGTTATCTGAAAAACACAAAATCCGAGAAAAATTTGAATGATGATTCAAAAGGATTGGTTTATACCATGATTGGATTGGACAAATTATTCTTAGATGTTGTATTCCCGATTCAAAATGTGATTTCAGAAAAGGTCAATCAAGTTTTCAAAATGGTTGAGATTGAGAAGTCTGAGATTTCAAAGTTTGCTGGTAAAGGTCATAAATCTTTTTATAACAAACCTGGTTTTAAGAAGAAAAACATGAAGGCTGGTTTGGGTTATAAAAAGAAACAGAATTGGAATCAAAGTAAAAAACCAAATTTGCAACAAAAGATGAATTTTGTTCAAGGGAAAAGCTTGAAAGAAGAGGAAAAACTCAAATTTGGACGACAGTCTAATGATGAGTTTGATGCTATGAAAAAGAAACAACAACAGGCCAAGGATGTTTCAAAGAAAGTGTGTTTTAAATGTGATCAAATTGGACATGTTGCACGAAAGTGTCCGAATCCAAAGCCTGTTGATGTTGAAAAACAAAAATCTGAGGATGTGAAATCAAGGTCAACCAGATTTGATTCGAAACAAACTTGGAGGTACAATACAAACAAGTTTGCTTCAAATCAAAATTGGAAATCAAACCCGAACAGGTTTGATTCAAGACAGACCTGGAATTCTCACACACCCAGATTAAGAACAACACAGAGTTGGAGAATATCTGTTGATATGACAAAACCTCAAGAGTTTTGGAAACCTAAAAATGTTATTCAAAAACAAAAGGTTCAAAAAGAGACAAATTTTTACAAAAGAGGTACTCCGGAAGGTCAAATGTGGAGTGTTAAGAAACAAGTAACGATGGTAAAAGATGAAAAAGTTGAAGTCAAAATTGAAAACGTTTTAAGTGACAAAGAGTTTCCAAAATTGAATGAAAATTATTGTGTTGAAATGCCTAAGGTCCAACAGACCTGGGCTAAATTGTTCAAATGATTGATAAAGTTTGAACGTGCAGGTGCTCAACGAAGCTGAAGATTGTGAGAATGGTAGTTGGAGCAGCCTGGCACAGGAAGAGGTTGCAGGACCCTGGTTTAGTTGAACAGGGAGTTTAGTTTGAGTGATTTTTGTACATAAATAAACAATATTTTCAAAACTCTAAAAATTTGAAAATTAAAAACCAAAAATATGTTTTTAGTTTGTTAAAATTTGAAAAACCAAAAATATGTTTGCTTTTAATTTTGTTTTGATTGTATGTTGATTGAATACGCCGAAACCCTCACGGCTGAACAAACATGATTACTTTCATCAGATTGAAAAACGGTTTTCAAACTATTAAGATCAATGGGTTGTAAATCATGGGGGTATGTTATATTTTTTGCAAAACAGAGCATGAGATGCAGAAAATGGATGGCGAGACAAAGCTATCAGTGTTGGTTGTCAAATTTTCTTTAAATGATTTTGCATTTTAGGGGGAGAAAAATTGTCATTAGAAAATACAAAAACATTTGAAAATTTGAAAAAGTCAAAAACATGATAAAATTCAAAAATTTGAGTTTTTGCGTAAAAAGAGGAAATGATAGTACGTCAGTAGACAGTTACAATACGCTAAAGAAATGGAAAGTTTAAATGTGTTAAACGATCTCACCGTGGATGTGTCGGTAGATTTTTATACATTTAGTAAACTTTTTCGGGATATAAACCTAAATTCAAACTTACTTATTTCGTGGGGAACACTACTTGGATATATAGGTAACCCCTGAAATCTCGTTTGAAAGGTCTCTTAATCTGATATACTAGGTCTTTATACTCAATGATGTCTGGGGTATTATTCCGGGACTTCTGCTGAACGGTGGTTCTGACCTAGTCCCTGGATAATACTTGCTGCAATGCTTGAAACATAGCATTAAACCCTCAGCATGCTAAAACAATAAAATTGATAAATGCTGCTGTTGTAAGCAAAAAGATCCTCTAAAGGGGACACACCGAAAAGTCGAAGCTGATATCTCTCTGCGTATATGGAAGTATCGACCTGAGATCCCTCGGCCCTCGCATACCTAATTTATATACAGATATCATTGTAGTATACTCACCTGTAAGACTGATTATTGGGATTCTGGATACGGGAGTATATTCAAGAGGTGGGACACATGAATAGGTTTAAGTTCTTAAAACACCTAATTCGTATCCTGAATCAGTTGAAATTTGTATGAAAATTTAAGTGGACAAGTATATCGACAATCTAAGTGAATTGTTTAATTCTTACTGTGTAACTAAGCTCAACGGTACTTGTGACTTGTCAAAAACTGATATGATCCTCTGACGCGTACTCAAACAAAAATATTGTCTGTAAATATGTTTGTACATATTTCTTTACTGCTTTATGTTTTCAGAAAATACAAAAAGATTTTGATTTCTGCTTTATTTTCGACAACTGATGTCTGAGATGCTGAGTTTCAAAATCTAAGTAAGTTGATCGTGTTTCTGAAAATAAAACAAGTTCATTAATTTGAAACTTGAAGTTTTTAAAATCAAAAATTCAAAAACAGTTTGTGATATCTCCAAGGTCATTAAGTTGGACTTGGATGATTAACTGTGGGGGATTTGGATGTTTATATTGTTATAGAGCTAGTTTCCGATACGATTCGATGAAACTGCCAAATTCATGAGAAGTGATTTTGAGGAGATTGAATTGTCAGATTACGATATCTGGAAGATTAAAATGTTGTTACTTATAGTTGTATGAGTGATTGCAGGAAAAGTCCAGACTACGATCCCGAGAGCAGAGTCTAAGGGGGAGTCTGAAGACAAGCTAAAAGTTAGGAGGAGCTTGTAGCTGGGAAGCTAGGTGTCGATCCCTAAAAGCACGGAAGCTTGACGAAAGGGGGAGCCTGCTGATGATAAAGTTATTGATGATAGAAAAGAGAAGTGATGGATGCTTACAATGTTACAATCTGAGTGAGAATGCAGAATGATCAAGACTGAAGAAGGTGTTATAACAGAGAATAGTCAATGAAGACTTCGTCAATATTCGAGGGGGAGTCTGTTAGTGCATTACGTCTATTGACTTCGTCTTGTATCATGTTATAGGATAAGACTAGATAGGATATCCAGTGCACAAGGTTCAAGAAACAATTGTTAGAGAGTTAGCATGTGATTCCGCTTATATGGCCTTGACCATAAAAGCGAAATCATGAAGTTGCTGATTTCGCTTATATGGCAGGTCACATAAGCGAAATCACTTCACCTATATATAGTGCACTTGATGTTTCATTCAACACGCGACTTCCGAAAGTGTAACGAAGTGCTGCTGAATTTCTGTCAGGTTGTAATAGATGTTAAAAGCAATATAAATGACAGATCTTAAAGTATCAAGCTATTTCGGTGTCTAGTTCTCTGATTCCGCCTTTGAACTGGACTTACAACTCTTCTGAACGACTCAATCGGGTCAAACAACGATCCAACAAAAAGTGCCAAAAATCAAGTTTTACAAGTGCAGGGACCATTTTGAAATTTCTTGTAGATACATTGAACTTGTTCCATTTTTGAGGTTTTAATGGTTTTAACCCAAGGTTTTGCACTATATGGGCTGGAATTTGATGGTTTTAAGTATTCACATGGTTTTAAAAACCATGTGCCCAAGTGGAGGGCCAAGATCGAAGCACGAAATGCGAGAAACGATCCTAACGGTTCTCCGAAATCTATATATACCCAAGCTCTCATTCCATTTTCCTCACACATTGATTCATTTTGCTCTAAGTTGAGGTTTAAACACTTCATACCTGAGCAAAATCGGATCAAACTTCTTAGCTTGGACCCTTTGTAAGTATTCTTTCGTGCTTTTATGCGTTTTAAGCGTAAAAGTCAAACAGTGTTTGACTTTCTGCTTTACCAGGTTATGGTCAACACGAAGTTCGTTGAACTTCGCAACGTGAGCATAATCACGATGGTTATAGTCCCTTGTGACTATACCTACTGATTACCAAGTTGACTAGGCGTAGTGACGAGACGTAGTTTCGGTCAAAATGCGTATTCATGCGTATTTTGTAACCAAACTACTCTTGG
The DNA here is from genome assembly GCA_030545235.1 of Helianthus tuberosus. NCBI lineage: Eukaryota > Viridiplantae > Streptophyta > Magnoliopsida > Asterales > Asteraceae > Helianthus > Helianthus tuberosus. The sequence continues at coordinate 56,428,573 of CM060417.1, read as the reverse complement.
GTATCAAAACACTTTGTTTTGATATCAAAACCTGTTTTCTAACTTAACTAAACATGTTTAAACATGTTTAGCTCGTCACTTTTAGTTAGTGCTTGTGTAGAGTCGTAAGTCAAGCAGACTTAACACCCGCTTAGACTTTCGAACCCGACCCGTTTGGTCGATCATTAGGATCCGACCAAGCACATTTAGTGACCTTAGTTGTATAGGGAATAACCTTCCGAGGTTATACCTTATGGTCACTTAGGTTTAATTAGTTATATGATAGGTAGTTTATATGCCTTAGGTAAAATGACCAAAATGCCCTTTTTATGCATAATTGGATTTTAAGCATATGTAACCTAACTTTTGTAACCTAAACTGATTATGCAACATATTTAAACATTTTTAGGCATATAATACTTGTCATAGGACTAGTTAGACGTCTCGAACGCGCGTTTGCGCGAACGACGCGTTAAAGTAGCGTAAGTTACCTTAATGGGTCGTAATGGGTTGAAAGCACTTAGGTTAGGTTCCGATTTAGAATATAGGCTTTGTTAAACCATATCACATGAGTTCCAATACTCATTTGGTTTACGAGACCTCATTCTATCCGATCTTCCAATTTACGTGTCGATTTATTTACTAGTGATCCGATTAATAGGTGCTACTTGATTTCCTTGGTTTGCCTGAGCTTCGTTGAGTTCTTTAGATCAAGGATACTTGCAGTCCAATGTGAGTACATAGTTCCCCTATTTTACTATTTTCAATTATTTTGGGGTGATTCATATGTGCTAAATGTTTTCGAGATTTTAACGATGGTTTTATAAACGATTGAAATGGTTGATATAAAACTAATAACGATTTCGATAATGTGAACAAACTTGTTGGACGTATTTACATAACGAATGACATTCATTAACATTGATCAAGCCGACCAGTATTAGGTTATGGTACCATAGGATCAGACAAATCCCGTTATCAGACTGCACCCATGGTTATGTGTGGGTTAGGTGGGTAACGACTGAATCTATGATTGTTAACTTACCCTTTGGTGGTCTGTTAATGCGAGAAGCAAGATAGTCGAGTCACGAAGGTTTGGATGTTATTAGCGAGACGACCAAAAGTAGTATTCACAATTAAAACGAGGATGATTTAAAACAAGTTAAACGATTTCGAAACGACTTAAACGAGATGGATAAATGATTGGTTTTTGGTTAGTGTTTAGATAACGGGACGGGTGTAATGAGATGAAAACATGGTAGATACGCCGCTGGTACTTCTTATATATAAGTGTTTTCATCATGTTACATACCGTGGCGTTATTTACTTCACTTGGGTAAACGAGGTTAAAACGATGTCACATAACGATGTTTTCGAGAAGATATAAACCATACGAGTTTTATTAACGAGTTTTTACGAGATGTTTTACAATTCGATTTAATTAAACAAATGTTTTGGGGTTAAGAATCATGGCTACGATATTTTACAAGTTATCTTCAACTTGATTTAGGTTGGTTAATTATGTTGCAATACTATACACTTTTCAAAACTAGGTTTTCGAGATATTGCAATATGTAAACGAGCCATGAATCCGATACTCTCATAAAACCTATGTGCTCGCCAGCATTTCTTTGCTGACTTTGTTTTTACATATGTTTTAGGTGGCGTTGCATGATGTTGATTTGCTAGGATGCATGTTCACATAGGATCTGGACGAGGCCTTAGTGACATAATAACAATAATAGTCGATGTGTAACCTGTTTGTTTTGTTTTAAGACAATGTAAATTATCTAAGGAATCAATAAAACGAAACTTGTGTATCCATGGTTGTGAAACAATAATTCTGTTACAACACTCCCCAACGTTTCCGCCGCGGTTTCGTTGTTTTAACGCGGTCGGGGTGTGACAGTACCAGCGGCGTATCCACCATGCTTTTATCATATAACACATAGTCTCGATATATAAGTCACTTATCAATAATCAACAAAAATATCTTGTTTAAAACCAATGTCAAAATGTTTATGTGTAAACCATGTTCAATGTCGTGTGTAAACTGTGTCATGTATATCAAAATGTAATGTATAGCAAGTAGAAAGTATCTACTCAAACTATATGAGAATGTCAATGTGAAAACAAATGTCATGTACGGTGAATAAAAGAATTTACTCAACCTCGTATGTAAAAATGTACAAAACAATATTTTTGAATAAACCTATGTTTAATTCAATGGTTATGTTTTGCAGAAAACAATGCTTTATGATTACAAACATTTATGCAGTAATGTTTATTCGCATACATTCAAGCCTTGCGACTATTTGGACAAACCCTTAAACGAATTAAAGGTTTATCAAGTTATGTATATGGGATTCTGTAATTCCCAACTTCCAAACAAACCTAGGAAGTCGGAAACGGGATTTGTCAAGTCCAATGGTACCATTACATACTACCGAGCGGCGTGATCAATGTTAATGAATGTATTATTGTCCCGTTAAATATACCAAATGTCATAACCAATGTAAGCATGCTATTTGAAAACCATGTACTAAGTATGCTAAGTAAACATACATAGTAGAAATGTTCATGAAATCAAGTGTGCCCATATGCTGAGTAAGCATATGCAGCAGAAATGTGATGTAAAACAATGTGTCCATATGCTGAGTAAACATATGCAACAAAGGTATCTATGAAATCAATGTGCTAGAATGCTCAGTCAACATACATAGCAAAACACAATTGAAATCATGTACTATATGTGTACTAGATGAAACTAGCATGCTTATGTCATAAAAGCAATGAAAAGCACGAAAGTAACATGTATGCACATGTGTATCACCCCAAAGTATTTGAAAGCGGTAAAAGAGGGGACTATGTACTCACTTGGAATTGCTTATTAGTCTTGGAATTAAGACCAAATAAAGCTCCAAGGATCACGAAATCAAACGGCACCTAATATAGGTAACTACGTTAATAATCGGATCCTAAATCGGGAGATAGGATAGAATGAGGTTCTATAAATCAAATGAGTATTTGAACTCATATGGCATGATTTAATAGACCTAGCATTCTGATTTGGAAGTCTACCTAAGTGCTTTTGACCCGTTTCGACCCGTTACTGTAGTTTAAGCTACTATAACGTGTCGTTTGCGTAAAACTAAGGTCGGATGGTTATCTATATCCTATGTCATGTCTTGCATGCCCAATTATGTCTAAATATGTTACTAAATCAGATTATATGTCAAAAACTTGATCACATATGCAAAATTGAATTTATGCTTCAAAAGGGCATTTTGGTCATTTTCTATGGGCATATAATCTACTTAACAAATAACTAACCAACCTATGTGATCATAAGGTATAACCTCAGTAGGTTATTCCCTATGCAACTATGTTCACTAAACATGCTTGGTCGGATCCTAATGATCGACCAAACGGGTCGGGTTCGAAAGTCTAAGGGGTTGTCGAGACCGCTTAACTTACGACCCTAAACAAGCACTAAACTAGTAGTGATGGGTTAAACATGTCAAAACATGTTTAACTAACTTAGAAAACTGATTTGGTATGAAAACAAAGGGTTTTGATACCTAAAAGTAGTTCCATCGCAAAATGCGCATAAGTACGCATTTTGATCAAAACTTTGACTCGTCACTACACCTAGTCAACGTGGTAATCAGTATGTATAATCGCTAAGGATTATAACCATCGTGATTACAATCACGTTGCAAAGTTCAATTGAACTTTGACTTGACCAATTGATGGTCAAAACCGAAAGTTAAACTGTTGGTCAAACAGTTTGACTTTTAGCTCTAAATAGCTGAAAATAACTACTAAGCCATGAAAGAACACTTACAAGGTGTTCAAAGGCTAGAAGGAAGGTTTTAGAACTCAGGTAGGTGGCACCTTTGCAGGGATTCCTCCACTTAGAGTTCCAAAATTAGAAATGAGCAATGAACAAGGAAGAAGGGGTGGGTATTTATAGTTGTAGAGGACTTGTAGGATCACTCCAAGTGTTTGTGTAGCCTCCAAGCAAGAAATCTGGTCCATACATGTGTCTAGGACATCTATCCTTTGCTTAGAGAGGTGTTAACTTGGTCATCACACAAAGAAATTGCAAGAATGGTCCCTGAATTATCAAACTATTGCTGAAACTGAAGTTTCTGTCCAGGTCATGTGGTGGCGTGGAGCCACAGCACAGTCCCTAGGCTGTGGCGCGATGCGAGGGTGTGGGCTGCAACTTTCAGAAGTTGGCAGAAACAGCCCTTGCACACCCTAACTTGCATTTTTGATGTATTTAACCTCCATTAAGTAATTTTCAAGGCTCTACAAGGTCGTCAAAGTATAGGAGACTTGAAATATGCTCAAAAATATCACTGATGTCGGTTCGTTTGGTCGTACGGTCACGTTGTTCGGTTAATTACGACGAAACTCGAACGGACGCGAAAACGATCCAAATTAAGCGACAAATGGTATTTTTGCATACCGATCACTAAAATAAAATATTTTAGTGTCTACAAAAATTTTTGGATGTCCGGATGTGGTCAGAACGTAAGATATGCGCGTAAATGCAAACTTACGCCGTTTTTTACGCTTTTAGTCCCTGTATGATCAAACAAGCATATTTTCTCATACCGAACCACTCAAAGCTTATTTCTTAGCTATGTTTAGGTTATTTATGGTATGTTTAGCTTATGATCATGTTCTGGAATGTACGTTGCCATATGAAACGACAGACTTTTGCAGTTTGACGCAAATAGTCCCTGTAAGCGAACAAACTTATTTTTGCCATACCAAACCCTTCAAAACTTATTTCTAAGTTATGGAAAGGTTATTTAAGGTATGTTAAGCTTATGTTTCTGTTCCAGAGGAAGGTTATAGTCTTGGTCAAAGCATTACTAATAACCTAATTCCCTATAACCATTGGCTCTGATACCAACTTTTCTGTCACACCCCGACCATGTAAAACAACAAATCATGGTGGAAACGTCGGGGAGTGTCGTAACAGAATCATTGCTTCACAACCATGGATTAAATATTTTGTTTTATTGAATTATTGAACTCATTGTTTTAGTACAAATCAGATAAATACAAATAATTGTCTCTCAAGTTTTAAATTCGCTAAGGCACAAGTCCATCCTATGTGTAGCATGCATCAACAAATCATCAAATAGCAGCACCTGAAACATATGTGAAAATAGGTACGTCAGCATAAAAATGCTTGTGAGTAACATAGGATTTTGTGAATTAGATTCATGGCTTTGGATAACACAAGAAAAGGTTTGATGTTTTCAAAAATAGCCATGAATCCTTGTAAAAAGTTTTGTTTCTAAAATGCGTCGTTTTGGTAAAATGTTTATAGTATATACAAAAATATACTTTGGTTTTGAGATAAGCGGATGAGTAGTATATCTAAATATACTTTAGTTTTGAAATAGTTAAATAGATAGTATATTAGAATATATTTTAGTTTAAGAAATAATAGATTTGGTAGTACATCACAAGTATACTTTGGTTTAAGAATGTAAAACATTGGTAGTATAATACATTATACTTTGGTTTGGTAAATAACATATCAACTTATGCTTTGGATTTGAAAATAGCACATCAACTATGCTTTGGTAGTATTTTAAAATATACTTTAGTTCATGAAATAACAAAGTCAGTAGTATATCAACTATACTTTAGTAAATAATATCACGTGGGTAGTATGTCGGAACATACCTAAATCGTGGTTTGGTAGTATATCAAATTATACTTTAGTAAACAATAGCATATCAAATTATGCTTTAGCAAACAGTATCACGTTGGTAGTATATCGAAATATACCAAAAATCGTGATTTAGCAATACATTCAAACCTTAGTGCATCAAACTACACTTTAGAGACTATAGAAATACCACAAAGGCAAATTCTATTTGGTTAAAATTTGGTTTCTGACATTCCATACAACAGGAATGGGGTGTCTAGTCCTATAGCGCTATATCGTACTACCAATCGGCTTGATCATTGTTAATGAATGTATAAATAACAGTATAAATGAACAATTAGTTCTAAAATACTTTGGAAATCGGTGTTTAAATCATGGATAATAGTTCAGTTCGTCAAAAGATAGTGCTATGCAAATGTATCAAATAGTCGAAATCATGAAAATATTATATCGGCACATATGTATCATCCCAAAACATTTGAAAACGTAAAAGAGGGGACTATGTACTAACTTGAGATTGTAAGTATCCTTGATTAAGTGTCCTGACAAAGCTTGGAAATCAAGGAGTCAAGTGGCACCTAGTATGGAATCACTATATTAAACAATCGGTATCTAAATCGGAAGGTCAGGTAGAATGAGGTTTCGTAAACCAAATGAGTATTGGAACTCATGTGCTATGTTTCAACAAAGCCTACATTCTAAATCGGAACCTATCCTAAGTTCTTACAACCCGTTACGACCCATTAAGGTAGCTTACGCTACTTTAACGCGTCGTTCGTGCGAATACGCGTTCGAGATGCCTAATTAGTCCTATAACAAGTATTATATGCCCTAACATGTTTAAATATGTTGCATAATCAGTTTAGGTGACAAAAGTTAGGTTACATATGCTTAAAATCCAATTATGCATGAAAAGGGCATTTTAGTCATTTACCTAAGGCATATAAACTACCTATCATACAACTAATTAAACTAAGTGACCATAAGGTATAACCTCGGAGGGTTATTCCCTATACAACTATGGTCACAAAACATGCTTGGTCGGATCCTAACGATCAACCAAGCGGGTCGGGTTCGAAAGTCTAAGCGGTTGTCAAGACCGCTTGACTTACGACCCTAAACAAGCACTAGACTAAAAGTGACGAGTTAAACATGTTAAAACATGTTTAACTTAGTTAGAAAACATGTTTGATATCAAAACAAAGTGTTTTGATACCCGAAAATAGCTTCTTTGCAAAATACGCATTTTGACCGAAACTTTGACTCGTCACTTCGACTAATCGACGTGGTAATCAGTAGGTATAGTCACTAGGGACTATAACCATCGTGATTACGCTCACGTGGCAAAGTTCAAATGAACTTTGGGTTGACCAAATCATGGTCAAAGCAGAAAGTCAAACACTGTTTGACTTTCATGCTTGAAAAGCAATAGAAACATGAAATAAGCTTACAAAAGGTCCAAGCAAGGAAGAATTTGATCTAAAATACTCAGGTATGAAGCTAAGGCTACAACTTAGAGCAAATTCAAATCAAATGTGTGAAGAATATGAATGAAGCAAGTGGGTATTTATAGTAAGTCTTGAGTTTACAAGATCTTGACATGTGTTTTTGCAAGAATCAAGGCTCAAATCTCAGCATACACTTCTGCCCATAGATTACAATACAAGGGGAACCTAAAAACTATCAAATGGTATCACAAATCAGGGGTTAAAACCATCAAAACAAGCTGGAATGACCAGATTCAAAGTTTTTGTCTAGCAGTCTGTCGCGGGCCACGAAGACATGCACATAGGTCTTCACGGCCCTCCTAGAAACTTTGAAAGATTGTCAGTTTTAGTCCCTGCATGTCCAAAACTTTGATTTTGATGCATTTTCGACGCGTTTAAGCCCCGTTAACCCCATTTCAAGGCTCCACAATGAAGTCAAAGCATAGGGTACATGAAATATGCATGAAAACATCTCGGATGTCAGTTCGTTTGGTCGTACGGTTGCGTTGTTCGGTTAATTACGACGAAAACTCGAACGAACGCGAAAACGATCCAAATTACGCGACGAGTGGTATTTTTGCATTCCAATCACTAAAAATAAAATATTTTAATGATTACAAAAATTTTTGGATGTCCGGATATGTTCAGAACGTATGATATGCGCGTAAATGCAAACTTATGCACTTTTTGATGCTTTTAGTCCTTGTTGATCAAATAAGTTTATTTTCGCATACCGAACCCCTCAAAGCCTATTTCTAAGCTATGAAAAGGATATTTAGGGTATTTTTAGCTTATGATCAAGTTCTGGAATGTTCGTTACAACACGAATCGGCATACTTTCGCAGTTTGACACAAATAGTCCCTGCGATCGAATAAACTTATTTTCGACACACCAAACCCTCCAAAACTTATTTGTAAGTTATGTAAAGGTTATTTAAGGTATGTTAAGCCTATGTCACTATTCCGGAGTTTTTGTTGCATTAAACTGATTACATTTACGCATTAGTTCGCGTATAACCTTCCAGAAAGCGATTTAATCAAAATCAAACAAGAATTGATATGTGCAAATGATACACATATTTATACAAATCCCAAGTATGAAACACAAGATTTCATTGGTTTTGTATTCGTATGATGGTCGTAGAGGCACAGGTGTCACACATCAAGTCTTGTGTAACACAAGTACGTTGAGCTTGAGATGCGAGTTTGAATATCAGATTGAGTTCGAACACAGTGTAGCTTGATTCGTTCCTTTCGACTTAGCGCATCAGCTACGATATTCGCCTTACTAGGATGGTAGCGAATCTCGTAGTCGTAATCGTTCAAGAGTTCAACCCAGCGTCGTTGTCTCATGTTTAGCTCCTTTTGATTGAAAATATGTTGGAGACTTTTGTGGTCTTTAAAAACCACACATTTCATGCCATAGAGGTAGTGTCTACAGATTTTGAGAGCAAAAACTACAACGCCTAACTCAAGATCATGAGTTATGTAGTTCTTCTTGTGTATTTTCAATTGTCATGACGCATAAGCTATGACTTTACCTCGTTGCATGAGAAAACAACCAAGGCCTAAATTTGATGCGTCACAATAGACAATGAAATCATCATTGTCATCAGGTAAAGATAAGATAGGAGCATCACAGAGTTTTCGTTTTAGTTTTTGGAAAGCTTCCTCTTGTATGGGTCCCCACTCAAAAGGCTTATTCTTCGGAGTCAAAGAAGTGAAGGGAACCGTGATCTTTGAGAAGTTCACAATGAATCGACGGTAATAGCCAGCAAGACCAAGAAATGAGCGAACTTCTGTAGGTGTAGTAGTTGTGTTCCAATCCTTAATTGCTGCGATTTTGGAAGGATCCACATGAATACCCTGCTCGTTGACAAAATGACCCAAAAATTGAACTTCCTTAAGCCAAATTTCACACTTCGAGAATTTGGCAAAGAGTTGCTCTTTCTTCAGGAGTTCCATTGTCAGACGAAGTTGTTGTTCGTGATCAACTCGAGACTTTGAATAAATAAGAATGTCGTCAATGAACACAATGATGAACTTGTCTAAATAAGGTTTACAAACCCTATTCATTAAGTCCATGAAGATAGTTGGAGCATTCGTCAAACCAAAAGGCATGACAGTGAACTCGTAATGACCATATCTCGTGCGGAAAGAAGTTTTGGGAATATCTTCTTCGAGTACACGAAGCTGATGATACCCAGAACGCAAATCGATCTTTGAAAAACATGTAGCACCTTGCAGCTGATCAAAGAGATCATCAATTCATGGTAGGGGATATCGATTCTTGATGGTGAGCTTATTGAGCTCACGATAATCGATACACATACGGAAAGATCCATCTTTCTTTTTCACAAACAAGACTGGAGCGCCCCAAGGTGAATAACTCGGACGGATGAATCCTTTGTCAGAAAACTCTTGTAATTGTTTTGATAATTCTTGCATCTCAGACGGTGCAAGATGATATGGTGCTTTAGCAATCGGGTTAGCATTAGGTACAAGATCAATATGAAACTTGACTTGACGAACTAGAGGTAAACCAGACAGTTCATCAGGAAACACCTCTGGATAATCTCAAACAATAGGAATATCTTTAATACACTTGCTCTTGCCTTTCTCCTCTACGACATGTGCCAAAAATGCCACATATCCTTTTCGTAGGTATTTTTGGGCTTTAGTACACGACCTGAGTTTCAAACCATTCGACGGTTTCTCTCCACGAACCTCTAAGACTTCACCAGATAAAAGAGGAATACGAACAATCTTATCGAAACAAACCACCTCATCATGATACTTGGTTAACCAATCCATTCCTATGATAATATCAAAACTTCCAAGTCGTATCGGCGTGAGGTCAATAGGAAAAAGATGGTTATCAAGGTTCATTAGACAATCGCGAATGACAGAATCGAGTACAAGAGGTTCACCAGTAGCAATCTCGATAGATAAAGGCTTTTCTAGTTTAGTTCTAGGCATTGCAAGCAAAGGCTTAAAGGCTAACGATACAAAACTTCAATCGGCACCAGAATCGAAAAGAACAGATGCAGGTCGATGGTTAACAAGGAACGTACCATTAACGACTTCGTTATTAGCACGAGCCTCGTTGGCATTCAAGTTGTATGCTCGTCCACGAGCGGGATTGGCATTAGAGTTTGCATTCACTGGTTTCGGACAGTTGTTCCTGAAGTGACCCATTTCTCTACAGTTAAAACATGAACCAGGTGGGAATGGAGGTCTAGCAGCGTTCACTTGAGCTTGAGCCGGGTTCTGAGCAGCTTGATTTGGAACAGCCCGACAGATATTGGCCATGTGACCAAGTCTCCCACATGATGTACACTATCGACATACTTGCTGAGCCGAATGATGACCATTGCACCGATTACAGTATGGTGCAGCACCAGCATATGGCTTCCTTGCAGGAGGCTGTGCCGGTTGGTTCTGTGTGTTCTGGTTGGGTTGTGCGCTAACAGCAAAGGTTTGGGAATCCTTACGCTTCCTCGACCTCTTTGACTACTCGGATTTGTTCTTCTTGTCTTTTCCCTTGTCTTGAGTGGCTGAATGTTTCTTGTCACCCTTACGGGTTAGTTTTCCCTTCCTGACCTGAGACTCAGTCAGGGTTGCAGCCAACTCGATGGCCTGACGAACAGTGGTAGGGTTCCTACCAGTAACTATGTCTTGCACAGGGTCAGGCAATCCATCGATGTACCTCTCAATAGCCTTATCCAACGGGGTAACTATGGTAGGACAGAGCAAACTCAACTCCTCATAACGATCCGTATAAGCACGGTGTTCTCCCCCATCCTGTTTAAGATCATCAAATTCCCTTTCAAGCGCCCTTATTTCGTGTCGGGGCAGAACTCTTTCATCATGAGAGCCCGAAGCTCTTCCCAAGTTTGTACCATTGCCACATCAGCACCCCTATCTCTCATCACACCATTCCACCATGTAAAAGCACGTTTCTCAAAAACACTAGATGCGAACTCAACCTTTCGCTTATTTGGACACTGAACATGTCGGAATGTGCTTTCCAGACTCTCGAACCATTGTAGGAGCGCAGTTGCTCCTTGAGACCTAGAAAATTTCAGTGGTTTAACCAAATTGAATGTCTTAAAACTACACTGAGCATTGTTATTGTTGTTATTGTTATTCGCTTGATTGATCTGAGTAATTAGGTTCGGAATCACAGCAGCAATCTGCTGAGCGACTAAGGCTGCGAGTGCAGCATCCAGAGTTTGATCGCGTCTAGGAAGCATTTTCTAAAAAGAACAAGGAAACATGAGAAACGAGTGAGATTGACATTTGGATAAACAAAAGAGTTATTGAAAATATCGACGAAACATAAGGAAGGCGATCATTTGTTCATTACCTCGAACAAACAAATGACACACAGTGACTTATCAAAGTAAATGGGTCATAATAATGTATCGCGAAGACATGCTTTAGCCTATAAGTGGACACTCATCCTAAGAGTTCCCAGGTAAGACTGACTGGTCAGATTATGTGGATTTGTACGAACACTCTAGCCTTAGACAGAAAACTTGGGATACATGCACCCACCCTTCCAGATTGCACGTGTTCACATTATAAGACCTAAACTTTGATGAGATTTGAAAACTTTGAAGGCTTACAACCTACAACAAATCATCTAAGAATAGATGATTGATTTTTAAAACAGATTTATATTTTGTGTTCTTGTTGTGGTTGTCACCTAAAAATAAGTGACGGTTTTGTTTTAAGATCTAAACACAAGATAACTTGTGTTAGGATCCTAGGAAGGTTATAGTCTTGGTCAAAGCATTACTAATAACCTAATTCCCTATAACCATGAGCTCTGATACCAACTCTTCTGTCACACCCCGACCGCGTTAAAATAACAAAACCGCGGAGGAAACGTCGGGGGAGAGGAGTAACAGAATCATTGTTTCACAACACATGGATTGAAGTTTCATTTTATTGAATTAAGTTTATTACATTGTCTTGATATTTAAAAACAAAACACAAAATATTGTCTTTCATTGTTATTAAATCACTAAGGCCTCGTCCGTTCTTATGTGAGCATGCATCATAATCATCATCAAATAACAGCACCTGAAACATATGTGAAAATAAAGGCAACATAAAAATGCTGGCGAGTACATAGGTTTTGTGAGTGTGTCAAATTCATGGCTCGTATATATATTGCAATACCTCGTACGACTACTAGAGTCGATAATTGAAAGCCTTGTATTGAAAAGTGTTTTGTATTGCAATATAATTAACCAACTAAAACAAGTTGGTTATATGTTTAAGAAAACCTCGTTGCCATGAATCTTGACCCAAAACATTTGCTTTTGTAAACCACTTGAAATCTTTCTTGTATGAAAACTTGTATGGTTTATATCATTTAGTAAACATCGTTGTGTGACCTCCTTTGAAATCATTCGTCCAAAATCGTTCAATTCGTCCGTATTATCATTCGTTCGTGTCATCAAAACCAATTGTTCAAATCGTTCAACTCATTCGTGTTATAAATCATCGTTCAATTGTTCATGTTATAAACAATCGTTCAATCGTTCGTGTTTTAATTGTGAAAACTAACTTTCGGTTGTTCTAGTTGAACACATTCACACCTGTGTTTTGACTCGTCTATACCACCAAAGGGTATCTTTAATCGTTTAAAAAACCACCAAAGGGATTGTTAAAATTCATCAGGTTCTGTCGTTACCCACATTACCCCATAACCATGGCGATAGTCCGATAATGGGATTTGTCAGATCCTATGGTACCATAACATACTACTGGTCGGCTTAGCTAAAGTTAATGAATGTCATTCGTGTTATGTATTAACGCACAAACAAGTTCATCCACACTATTGAAATCGTTGTGTTTAATATAAACCATAGCATTTGTTTCGAAAACTCGAAATCATTTAGCACATATGAATCACCCCAAAACAATTGAAAGCAATAAAATAGGGGAACTATGTACTCACATGATATTGCAAGGTATCCTCGATTAAGTGAACTAACAAAGCTCTGGTAATCAAGGAATCAAGTGGCACTTAGTATCGAATCACTATGTTAATAATCGGGACCTAAATCAGAAGATCGGGTAGAATGAGGTCTTGTAAACCAAATGAGTGTTGGAACTCATATAATATTGTTTAATAAAGCCTACATTCTGATTTGATACCTATTACTAAGTGCTTTTGACCCGTTATGACTCGTTAAGGTAGTTTACGCTACTTTAACACGTCATTTTCGCAATTGCGTGTTCGGAATGTCTAACTAGCCCTATGATAGATGATTGGTTTTTAAAACAGATTTTTATTTTGTGTTCTTGTTGTGGTTGTCACCTAAAAATAAGTGACGTTTTGTTTAAAGATCTAAACACAAGATAACTTGTGTTAGGGTCCTAGGAAGGTTATAGTCTAAGTCAAAGCATTACTAATAACCTAATTCCCTAGAACCATGAGCTCTGATACCAACTCTTTTGTCACACCCCGACCGCGTTAAAACAACGAAACCGTGGCGGAAACGTCGGGGAGAGGAGTAACAGAATCATTGTCTCACAACACATGGATTGAAGTTTCGTTTTATTGAGTTAAGTTTATTACATTATCTTGATATTTAAAAACAAAACACAAACATATTGTCTTTCATTGTTATTAAATCACTAAGGCCTCGTCCGTTCCTATATGAGCATGTATCATAATCATCACCAAACAACAGCACCTGAAACCTATGTGAAAATAAAGGCAACATAAAAATGCCGGCGAGTACATAGGTTTTGTGAGTGTTTCAAATTCATGGCTCGTATATGTATTCCAAAACCTCGTACGACTACTAGAGTTGATAATTGAAATCCTTGTATTGAAAAGTGTTTTGTATTGCAGTATAATTAACCAACTAAAACAAGTTGGTTATATGTTTAAGAAAACCTCGTTGCCATGAATCTTGACCCAAAACATTTGCTTTTGTAAACCACTTGAAAATCGTTCTTGTATGAAAACTTGTAAGGTTTATATCATTTAGTAAACATCGTTGTGTGACCTCCTTTGAAATCATTCGTCCAAAATCGTTCAAAATCGTTCAATTCATCCGTATTATCATTCGTTCGTGTCATTAAAACCAATCATTCAAATCGTTCAACTCGTTCATGTTATAAATCATCGTTCAATCATTCGTGTTATAAACCATCGTCAATCATTTGTGTTTTAATTGTGAAAACTAACTTTTGGTCGTTCTCGTTGAACACATTCACACCTGTGTTTTGACTCGTCTATACCACCAAAGGGTATCTTTAATCGTTTAAAAATCCACCAAAGGGTTTGTTAAAATTCATCAGGTTCTGTCGTTACCCACATTACCCCATAACCATGGCGATAGTCCGATAACGAGATTTATCAGATCCTATGGTACCATAACATACTACTGGTCGGCTTGGCCAAAGTTAATGAATGTCATTCGTGTTATGTATTAACGCACCAACAAGTTCGTCTACATTATTGAAATCGTTATTTTTAATATAAACCATAGCATTTGTTTCGAAAACTAGAAATCGTTTAGCACATATGGGTCACCCCAAAACAATTGAAAGAAGTAAAATAGGGGAACTATGTACTCACATGAGATTGCAAGGTATCCTCGATTAAGTGAACTAACAAAGCTCGGGTAATCAAGGAATCAAGTGGCACCTAGTATCGAATCACTATGTTACTAATCGGGACCTAAATCGGAAGATCGGGTAGAATGAGGTCTTATAAACCAAATGAGTGTTGGAACTCATATAATATGGTTTAACAAAGCCTACATTCTGATTTGATACCTATCCTAAGAGCTTTTGACCCGTTATGACCCGTTAAGGTAGTTTACGTTACTTTAACGCGTCATTTACGCAATTGCGCGTTCGGATGGTCTAACTAGCCCTATGATAATTATTATATGCCCTAACATGTTTAATAATATTGCATAATCAGTTTAAGTGTCAAAATTTAGGTTACATAGGCTTAAATTCAAATTATACGCAAAAAGGGCATTTTGGTCATGTTCCTAAGGCATATAAACTACCTATCATACAACTAATCAAACGAAGTGACCATAATGTATAACCTTGGAAGGTTATTCCCTACACAACTATGGTCACAAAATATGTTTGTTTGGATCCTAATAATCGATCAAACGGGTTGGATTCGAAAGTCTAAGCGGTTGTTAAGACCGCTTAACTTACGACCCTAAATAAGCACTAAGCTAAAAGTCATGAGTTAAACATGTTTAACTAAGTTAGAAAACTGATTTGATATCAAAACAAAGTGTTTTGATTCCCGAAAATAGTTTCGTCACAAAATGCACATAATCGTGGATTTTGACCGAAACTTTGACTCTTCACTTCGACTAGTCAACGTGGTAATCAGTAGGTATTTTCGCAAGGGACTATAACCATCGTGATTACGCTCACGTTGCAAAGTTCAAATGAACTTTGTCTTGACTAAATCACGGTCAAAGCTAAAAGTCAAACACTGTTTGACTTTCTAGCTTGAAAGAAAAAAACAAGACATGAAAGAACACTTACAATTGTTCTAGGCTAGAAGGATGACTAAGAAAACTCAGATATGAAGCCTCCAACCAAGAGTGGTAGCCTCAATTCAAAGCAAAGTTGAAAAGAAATGGAAATGACCAATTTGAAGTGTTGAAGTTCTTGGGTTTTATAGGAAATCATGAACCATTTGGATGATTACAAGTGTATTTGAGTTGTTCAAAGCATGATCATCACCATACACATGTTAGGCTCTGATTTGGGAACTTGGAGAACACATAAACCAGCCCACAATATGCAAAAACTAAGGTTAAAATCAGGTTCAGCAGGCTGTTTTGAAGAAATAATGAATCTGCCCAGCTACTGTCCTCACGCCCCACGACCAATACATGGTCTGGCTGTCGCGCCCCGCCTACCAGTCTGACCAGAAGTTTCAAATTTTGTCAAAACAGATCCCTGCAGCTCTGAAACCTGTTTTTTGACGTGTTTAACCCTCGTTAACCCAATTTCAAGGCTCTACAAGGATGTTAAAGCATAGGGGACATGAAATATGCTTGGAAAATTACGGATGTCGGTTCGTTTGGTCGTACGATCGCGTTTTTCGGTTAATTACGACGAAACTCGAACGGACACGAAAATGATCCAAATTGTGCGACGAATGGTATTTTTGTATTCCTATCACTAAAATACAATATTCTAGTGATTAAAAAAGTTTTTGGATGTTCGGATATGGTCAGAATGCAAGATATGCACGCATATGCATACATTTCACAGTTTTGACGCTTTTTGTCCCTATGACCAAATAAGCGCATTTTCACACACCGAACCCCTCAAAACTTATTTCTAAGCTATGTAAAGGGTATTTAGGGTATGTTTAGCTTATGATCTTGTTCCGGAGTGTACGTTGTCATACGAATTGGCAGACTTTTGCAGTTAGTCACAAATAGTCCCTGTGATTGAATAAACTTGTTTTTGACACACCAAACCCTTCAAAACTTATTTCTAAGTTATGTAAAGGTTATTTAAGGTATATTAAGCTTATGTCACTATTCCGGAGTGTTTATCGAGTTTAACTGATTATGTTTACGTAATAGTTTGCGTATAACTTTCCAGAAAGTGATTTAGAGCTTGAAATCGAACTAGAATTGAAATGTGAAATTGTCATAAACAAATAAACAAATATTGAGACCAAAACACATTGTTTCATTGATATTTGATATTGTTCTACATTGTACAGTGTTTACAGAGCACAAATGTTACAACTCTGGCCATCCGTCTTAGGGTGAAAGGTCGTGCTAAGATTCAATTGAGATCCAAAAGGCTTCTGAAACGTTTGCCAAATCCTTGACATAAAACGACCATCTCGGTCTGATATGATAGAAACAGACACTCCATGACGTGTCACAATCTCCTTGAGATATATCTCTGCCAACTTCTTGGTGCTGTCTTTCTCGCTGATCGGTAGAAAATGTGCGGACTTTGTAAGTTGGTCGACAATTATCCAAATCACATCATGGCCTCTTTGCATTCTCGGTAACTTAGTACTGAAATCCATCGATATCTGTTCCCACTTTCACACGGGAATCTCAGGCTGTTGCGTTAACCTTGGCATAAGTAAAACAGTTACCCACGTATGTAGCAATATCAAGCTTCATCTTAGGCTACCAATAACAGTCCTTCAAGTCTTGGTACATTCTGTCGGATCCCGGATGTGTAGAGTACCTTGACTTATGCGCTTCGTCCAAAATAAGGGAGCGTAGTTCACCGAAGAATGGAACCCAAATTCGCTCCATGAAGTACATTGTTCCATCTTCCTTTGGCACCAATTTTGCTTCCATTCCAAGCAATGATTCGAATCGTAGATTATCTGGTTTAAGCGCTTCTTTTTTAGTTTTGCAAATCCGAGTAGTGAGATCATTTTGTATGGTCATTTCTAAGGCTCGAACCCTTAGAGGCTTTGCGCGCTCCTTGCGGCTCAAGGTGTCGGCTATAACATTCGCCTTGCCCGGGTGATACCTTATCTCACAATCGTAATCATTTAATAGCTCGACCCATCTTCGTTGCCTCATGTTTAGGTCTTTCTGATCGAAAATGTGTTGCAAACTCTTATGGTCTGTAAGGATTGTGCAACGAGTCCCATACATGTAATGACGCCAATTCTTCAACGTGAATATCACCTCACCTAGCTCAAGGCCGTGCATGGTGTAGTTTTTCTCATGCACCTTCAATTGACGAGATTCCTACGCGATGAATTTGTCCCATTGCATCAACACTTTGCCAAGACCTTGTCGAGACGCATCACAATAAACCACAAAACCATCGCTACCGTCGGGTAAGGGCAAAATCGGTGTGTCACAAAGTTTATCTTTCAACAGTTGGAAAGCCGTTTCTTGTTTCTCACCCCAATCATATTTCTTATCTTTCTAGGTTACGGACGTTAACGGCTGAGCAATCTTTGAGAAGTTCTCTATGAATTATTTGTAATAACCTGCTAACCCCATAAATTGTTGCATCTCAGTTGGGGTTTTAGGTGCCTCCCAATTTTTTTAATTGCCTCAATCTTGGCAGGGTCGACGTGAATTCCATTCTCATTCACTATGTGACCTAGGAATTGCACCTCGCGAATCCAAAATTCGCACTTTGAAAGCTTTGCATAACTGTTCCTTCTTTAAATGTTCTAAGATAGCTAGCAGATGTTGCTCATGCTCTTCCTTGGTTCACGAGTATACAAGAATGTCACCAATAAATATAATCACAAATTTATCCGGATACGGCTTACACACCCGATTCATGAGATCCATGAATACTGCCGGTGCGTTGGTTAAACCGAATGGCATGAAAAGGAACTCGTAATGTCCATCGCGAGTCCTAAAGGCCGTTTTAGGAATGCTTTCTTCTTGTATTCGCAGCTGATGATATCCCGATCTCAGATCAATCTTGGAGTAATATCTGGAACCTTGCAGTTGATCGAATAAGTCATCAATTCTCGGTAAGGGATACCGATTCTTGATGGTTAATTTGTTCAATTCTTTGTAGTCGATGCACATACGGAAACTGCCATCTTTCTTTTTAACAAACAACACTGGAGCTCCCCAGGGTGAAAAGCTTGGCCTGATAAATCCCTTGTCTAGCAGCTATTGCAATTTAGTCGAAAGCTCTTGCATTTCGGACGGAGCTAATCGGTATGGTGCCTTTACCACTGGTGCCGCTCCTGGCACCAGGTCTATCCGAAATTCCACTCGTCGCTGTGGAGGTAGCCCAGGAAAGTCTTCGGGAAAGACTTCTGGAAATTCCTTCACAATGGGGATGTCTCCTAATATTGGCTCCTTGGTCTCCTTGTCGATGACGTGTGCGAGGAAAGCTATGCAACCTTTTCGGAGGCACTTCTGCGCCTTCATGCAATTGATAATTCGCAGGGGCGTTTCACGCTTCTCTCCAAGAATCACAAGCGTTTCTCCATTCAACAGTGGGAAGCAGATGATTTTCTCATGACAAATCACTTCCGCCCAGTTGTCATACAACCAATCCATTCCGACAACTACATCAAAACTACCTAAACCAACTGGTAGAAGGTCGACATAAAATTTGTGTTCCCCAAGTCCAAGTGTACAACCCTTAATAACTTTATCCACTTCGACTAATTTCCCATTTGCCAACTCTATAGAATATGGGGTGTCTAGTTTACTCGTTTCTAAGCCAAGTATATCCTTAAGTTCTATAGATTCAAAACTAAAGTTGGCGCCAGTATCAAATAGATGGATGCAAAGTGTCGGTTTATAGGGAACGTACCCATAACTACGTTCGGGTCCTAGCGTGCCTTGGGTGCTCCTTTCGTGAAAATGCTCCCACGAGCTTGATTTTTCTTTGGGCAGTCCTTCCGATAATGTCCTTTGTCACCACATCCGTAGCAACCTTTGCCCTTGCCGTTTCTGTTATCGCCCAGAATTCCATTCACATGCCCCGTACCAGACCAGCATGCCCCCTTGCTATGCTCGGTCTTGCAACAATTTCCACACCTACGTGTCCTGCACAGACCTGTGTGATGATAACCACACCTATCACACTTTGGTAGTTCTCATTGGTAGTTTTTATCACCTGTTTTAGTCGTGGCAATGAATGCCTTGACTTTCTTAGTCGCAGCGGTTCCCTTATGTTTGTTGCTTGATTTAAAGCCTTGCTTAGAATACGTATACTTTCTCTTATTTCTTTCCGAAGAAGACTCCACATGCGTCTTCTTTTTCACTGGACATTTATTCGATTACTCCATCATTAATCCGCCCTCGGCAGAACCTAGGGCAGGAGTTATCACCTGAGCGATTCCCAATATGGTTCCTCTTATTCCGACATTGTTTGCAGTACTGCTTGCTTCGTATTGGACGATTGCTTTAGCGACTTGCTGGTTTACTAGCGCTTAGAGATCAGCTCGTGTTGCAGGTAAAGGTTCTGATTGGGCTTGACCAGTGTTTCCTTCATTGTGATTCCATGAGCTTCACATGTATAAAACTTATCAACGAAATTAGACATTTATTTTAGAATAAATATTGCCGTCAATGAGTGAAAGCAAAGCTCAATCGTCATGCACTATAAGTATAAGGTGTGACAATTGTGCTTTGTAAATGATGAACGATGTAAAACAATATCAATTATCAATGAAACGATTTGATACTAGTTCGATTTTTTTCTAGAAAGTTATACGCAAAATGATGCGCAAACGTAATCAGTTTAACGCGACAAACACTCCGGAATAGTGACATAGTCTTAACATACCTTAAATAACCTTTACATAACTTAGAAATAAGTTTGGGAGGGTTTGGTGTGTCGAAAACAAGTTTATTCGATCGCAGGGACTATTTACGACAAACTGTGAAAGTGTGTCGATTCGTACGATAACGAACATTCTGGAACTTGATCATAACTTAAACATACCCTAAATATCCTTTACATATCTTAGAAATAGGCTTTGAGGGGTTCGGTATGCGAAAAAGTGCTTAATTGATCAACAGGGACTAAAAGCGTCAAAAAGTGCATAAGTTTGCATTTACGCGCATATCTTACGTTCTGAACATATCCGGACATCCAAAAAATTTTTTAATCATTAAAATATTTTATTTTAGTGATCAGAATGCAAAAATACCATCCGTCGTGTAATTTGGATCGTTTTCGCGTCCGTTCGAGTTTTCGGCGTAATTAACCAAATAACGCAATCGTACGACCAAACGAACCGACATCCGAGATGATTTCAAGCTTATTTCATGTTCCCTATGCTTTAACTTCATCATAGATCCTTGAAATGGGGTTAACGGGGCTTAAAAGCTTCAAAATCCCATTCCCAACCCACCGGGAATCCCATGCCTTGGCTAGTGTGAACTCACCTTGGTTTGCTCGGTATGCTAAACTATGTGCTCACAAGAAATCAATCAAGTCCTATAGTGCACGTATGTTCAGTCAGTACATGTTTGTAATGTTTCACATGTAGCTAGTATTACAGTATATCACAGAGTGTGTTTGTCAATTAATATCATCTAGCACACAAGCAGTTAATCACATTCATGCAACTCTAGTTTTACATTAAAGGCTTTTTCTCAGCTTGTTTTAACTCAGTTATCCACCGGTAGTCTTGGTAAGCTTAATAGTGTTAGATCAGAAATTATCAGAATCAATGTACATAATAAAGTTAACATACTTAATGTAGTTACTGATTCATGTCCAATTAAATCCACTTAACAATGTTATCATACATATTAATCTTAACATATGTAACCTAATTATCATAACTCAGTTAACTTATTAACATACTTGGCATGCTTAACAGTGTAATAGTCTTAGCAAAGTTAATATACTAACTGAATTAACAAGGTTATTTACTTAACATAGTTACCCACTTAACAGGGTTAATAACTTAACCAAGTTACTAGTCTAGTTGAGCAAATAAACTAATAAGGTTAACAAGACTAATAAACTATCAGTTCGTTGAATACACGAAATCATAAAATCCAAAATCACAACATTTACGAAATCCCTTTTCAACAGTTTACTATGGCCGAAAACACCCTTGGGTCGAAAACCACCTTTGGGCCGAACACTTATGTGGGCCGAAAACACTATGATTCGAAATCCACATGAGCCGAAATCCCCTTAAGGGCCGAAAACACTTATTGCCGAAAACCCTTTGGGCCTAACACATTGGGCCGAAATCACATAAGTGATTTCGTCCAGTTTCAATTGAGGGGGTGTTTTCGTTGGCTTCTAGTGTGACGAAAACACTTTGGGCTTTAATATCTCTTGGGCCGAAAACTCTATGTGGGCCGAAATCACCTAAAGTGATTTCGTCCACTTTAAATGTGGTGGGTGATTTCGTCCAATCATCATCTTCTTCAACAATACTTACAGTAACTTATAAAAACCCAGCAATTCTAATCGACTAACAGTTACATGATCTGTTATAATTGAAATCATTTAATCAAATTATGATATGTAACAAATACACTACCAAATCATCTAAAACAGATTACATCATGATCATACGATAAGCATCCTAAGTCAACAGAACATGTATATCACTAACCAGAGATCGAACAAGGAAGGTTTGGCTTCGACCGAGAGGGGGCTGCCGTCAAGTTCCAAGGGTAGAGAGAGAGAGAGTGTGTGAGTTGTGATAGGGTTTGTCAAATAATGTTCACATAAAGGTTAAACAGATATTTATTCAATCAGATATTTATCACATCACAACTGGGCCAAAGCCCATTTATTAAATTGGGGTGATTTCGTGGGTGGGGTTTCCAGCCCAAAAATCCTTATTTAATTATAAGATACCAATTAACACAAATTACACTATTATCATAAACTTAAATATAATATATTATCATATACTCAAATATAATATGCACCCCAAATATAAAATATCATCGCAATACGATTTAACGTTTTACAAATGTAAGCGTTGTGAAACCAACAAGTCGAGTAACAAACAACATAAAAAAAATTAACGTGCAATAAATGCGAAGATGGAAATCTTGGAAACTCGAGTTGTCACATTATCCCCAACTTGAAAGAAATTTCGTCCCGAAATTTAGCACATGGTTACTGAGGAAGCTAGGTGTGTTGTGTTGTGTAGTTTACTAGTTTTCCTGGGGTGTCACATCATCCCCCCGTTGATTTAGAATTTCATCCCGAAATTTTGTAGTAGCTTCAGCCTCAGTAGTAGTTGCATTGTCTCCGAACAACTGGGGATATTTGAGTTCCATTTGGTCTTCTCGTTCCCAGGTATACTCCGGGCCACGACGGGAGTTCCAACGAACTCGAACAAGAGGTATTCTGGTGTTCTTGAGGACCTTAACATCCCGGTCCGTGATTTCAACAGGTTCCTCGACAAAGTGCAACTGTTCGTCGATAGTGAGCTCCTTCAAAGGAACTATGAGGGTCTCATCTGACAGACACATCTTCAGATTTGACACGTGAAAGACGTTGTGAACTGCACTGAGTTCAACTGGTAAGTTTAGTCTGTAGGCCACTTTGCCTATTTTCTCAATGACTTCAAATGGTCCAACGTATCGTGGATTGAGTTTGCCCCTTATTGCCAAAACGAACCTCACCCTTCCAGGGTGAAACCTTGAGTAGCACTCGATCACCAACTTGTAACTCGAGTGGTTTCCTACCTTTATCAGCGTAGGTTTTCTGACGGTCACGAGCTGCCGCCATGCGTTGTCGTATCTGAGCAACCTTTTCTGTAATATCAACTACAATTTCTAGACCTGTGATCTGACTGTCACCCACCTCTGCCCAACAGAGAGGTGATCAGTATTTACGCCCGTACAATGCCTCGAATGGAGCGGCTTGAATGCTGGTGTGGTAACTGTTTTGTACGAAAATTCCACAAGTGGCAGATGCTTTTCCCAGCCGTTGCTAAAGTCAATTATACATGCACGAAGCATGTCTTCTAGAGTTTGAATAGTGCGCTCCGACTGCCCATCCGTCTGAGGGTGATAAGCTGTGCTCATATCTAAACGAGAGCCAAAAGATTTGTGCATTGCTTGCCACAGTTCTGAAGTAAAACGTGCGTCACGATCAGAGATAATCGAGGTTGGCACCCCGTGCCTTGAATCCACTTCTTTTAAGTAGGTGTCTGCCAAGGTAGAGAACTTATCTGTTTCCTTAATAGCCAGGAAGTGTGCAGACTTAGTGAGTCGATCCACGATCACCCAAATAGTATCATTCCCACGTTGAGATCTAGGTAGGCCAGTAACAAAATCCATGGAAATTTGTTCCCATTTCCATTGTGGTATCTCAGGCTGTTGGAGTGGGCCTGAAGGTTTCTGATATTCGGCTTTAACTCTCGCACAAGTCAAGCACTTGCTAACGTAAGTTGCTATGTGAGCCCTCAGGCTAGGCCACCAGTATGCAGTTCTGAGGTTGTGGTACATCTTATCCGAACCAGGATGTACTGAGTAGCGAGATTTATGAGCTTCATCCATTACAAGCTCGCGTAAGTTACTATAGAGTGGGACCCAGATGCGTCCTGTTACATAGTAGGCTCTGTCTGCCTTTTGTTCTAACCGTTGCCTTGAACCGCATAGGGCTTCAGCCCTGACGTTTTCTGGTTTCAATGCTTCTACCTGAGCATCTCGTATCTGAGAAGGAAGACTAGACTGAATAGTGAGTTGCAACGCTCGTACACGCCTAGGTGTAGTATCCTTTCGACTGAGGGCATCGGCTACCACATTGGCTTTACTTGATGGCACATTCATAATCATTCAGTAACTCGACCCATCGACGTTGACGCATGTTTAACTCTTTCTGCTTAAAAATATACTCGAGACTCCTGTGATCGGTGTAGATGGTGCACTTGGTACCGTACAGGTAATGTCTCCATATCTTGAGTGCAAAAACAACAGCTCCCAGCTCTAAATTGTGTGTAGTGTAATTCCGTTCGTGAATCTTAAGTTGACGTGAAGCATAAGCAATGACTTTATCCCTTTGCATCAGTACACATCCCAGACCTTGGATGGATGCGTCACAGTAGACTACAAAATCGTCTGTGCCTTCAGGCAATGAGAGGATAGGTGCGCTACAGAGTCTATCCTTTAAGTGTTGAAACGCTGTTTCCTGTGTATTACCCCAACGGTAAAAAACACCTTTCTGTGTTAGTAGTGTAAGCGGCTGTGCAATCTTTGAGAAGTCTTTAATGAACCGTCTGTAATAACCTGCCAAACCCAAGAATTGGCGTATTTTGGTTGGTGTGCGTGGTGCAGGCTAGTTCTCGATCGAATCTACCTTGGATGGATCAACATGAATCCCATCCTTGTTTACCACATGGCCTAGAAAGTGGACTTCACGAAGCCAGAAGTCGCATTTCGAAAACTTGGCGTACAGTTGTTCCGTTCGAAGAAGTTCCAGAATAAGTCGTAAATGATGCTCGTGTTCCTCCTGACTCTTCGAATAGATCAGGATGTCGTCAATGAAAACAATAACAAACTTGTCAAGATAAGGTTTGCATACCCTGTTCATAAGATCCATGAAAACTGCAGGCGCGTTCGTTAATCCGAATGGCATGACTAGAAACTCGTAGTGGCCGTAGCGCGTTCTAAATGCTGTTTTGGAGACGTCCTCATCCCGGACTCTCAATTGATGATAGCTTGACCTCAGGTCAATCTTCGAGTAATAGCTCGACCCTTGCAACTGGCCGAATAAGTCGTCGATGCGTGGAAGTGGATAGCGATTCTTCACGGTCACCTTGTTCAGTTCGCGGTAGTCTATACACATGCGGAAGGTACCGTCCTTCTTCTTCACAAATAATACTGGAGCTCCCCAAGGCGAAGAGCTAGGACGAATAAAGCCCTTATCCAAGAGCTCTTGCAGTTGCTTCGATAGTTCTTCCAATTCTGATGGAGCTAAGCGATACGGTGCGCGAGCTATAGGTGCTGCCCAGAACTATAGGAATGAGGTCGATAGAGAACGTCTGACCAGCGAGGATGAGATTACAACCCTGAACTATGAGTGGCCTCTAGACTTCTACCATTAGCTAACACTACGACAGGTTTGGTGTTCAAGAGAGTTGGTGCATGTTTTAACATTTGACTAACTTCCAAGGACATATAACTGGTATCCACACCCGAATCAAACAAGACAGTAATATAAAAGTCGTCGAGAAGAAACTTACCCATAACTGCGTTGGGATCATTCCTTGCGTCACCCTGACCAATCACGTGGTTGTTGCTATTCTTGAGTTACAGGACGTGAGCTTCGACAATCCTTAGCTTCATGACCTATCTTGAGACACCTCTGACAACGACCCTTGTTGCACTGACCGCTGTGGTGCCTATTGCATCTGTTACACTTTGGATGATTTCCTCGATATCCACTCTGCCCACGACTACCAGAAAATTGCTGACTGGGACTCTGGTAGTCATCTATCTTTTGATGCTGCGCCAGAGGCTGAACCGGAATTAATCCCTTGCTCGGGTTTCCATCCCACTTGCGTTTGTTGTCACTAGAAGCACATGTAGTAGCAGCTTTAACACGTTTCGGTAGTTTGTTTTGTTCTACTGCCTGGTCTGTGAGACGATGAGCAAGCCGAGTGACTTGCTGGATAGTGCCAAGATTTGTTGCGGTCACATGACTCTGAATTTCGGGCACCAGACCCTTGAGATACAGCTCGATGTGTTTGGTGGGAGGGTCTACCATAGTGGGACAAAATGTGGCTAATTCATTCGATCTCTTCGTATAAACCTCAATTTCAGACCCCGTCATTCGTAAGTTGAGGAACTCCACCTCTAGTTTGTGGATGTCTTCCCGACTGCAAAACTCTTCCTTAACTAGGTCCTTGAACTCGTTCCAGGGGGTGGCATTAGCAGCTGCCAGCCCTAACATTTGAACCTGTGCTTCCCACCAGGTTAATGCAGCACCTTCGAGTGTTCCAGTAGCAAACTTTACTCTACGAGACTCAGGGCAATCACGCACCTCAAAGTCAGTTTCGAGCCTCTCGAACCAACGGAGTAGGCCTACAACTCCCTCAGTACCGCTAAAGGTACTAGGTCGGCAATCCTCAAGATTTTTGAAGGTGCAAACAGGTGGCTGAGCGTGTTGACCTCCTGCTTGTATGGTTGCGAGTGCCACAGCAACTCGTTCGTTAATGAGAGCCGTCAACTGGGCTTGAGTCAAGTTGATACATCCGGCCATGATCTTCATAGCAAATGCAACATAAGTGAGAGAGGTTTCGCGAGTAGTGCGGTGACAGAAGAGAGTAAGCACACAAGTGTTCTCGAGTAATAACGAATAGTAGACAATGTAATCTAAGCATACCACGAGCAAAGTTCTATGTAATTCTAGCATGCAGGCAATAAACATAAACCTTATTACCTAGGATGTTGAGTCTTGCACGTGGAGCGAGGCGTCGTTGTGGATCGTTGAGCACTGTTCTGGTTATAGTCTGGTTTTAATAAAAACGTTTTTCCCTTATTAAAACCGAGTTCTCTATAACCAATGGCTCTGATACCAATCTGTCACACCCCCAAAATCCACACGCGGAGTATCACCGCTTGGAGGCGTGACTGACCAGGATCAAGCCACCAATCATATTGAACAAGCATAAGTAAACATAATTCAAACAACAATATGAAAGGTGTCCAAAAAAAAAACAAAGCATAGTTAAGTGTTTAGCGGAAACATAATTGTAAAACCCATAGCAAGTATTAAGCATGATATAAAGTAATGTTTAAAACATAGCACACACTGCCATGTCCCACAACGACTGTTCCTCCCTGTGCAAGCTCCAAGGGTACCTAATGACCTGCAAGGCATGTAGCAACGAATCAACAACAAAGTTGAGCGAGTTCACAGTTGGTTGTTTGGTTATAGTATTCATTTCATAAATCGTATGTTCGTTTTATAAACCATGTATCGTATTAATCCTTATCGCGGCCAATCCAGGCATCTGTGCGATGATTAGTGGGGGCTTCCCATGTGTTACTAGACCACGCGTATCGACTGCTACGAAAATATAAGAGGTGCCCTAAGTCAATGTCTATCAGCATTGACCCTTTGCCCATAGTCCATTAGTACACGCCCGTTCGGACGACACGGTGTGAGGTTTGTTAAACCTAATAGCGCTATTTACTAATGACCCGCTCGCCATAGGCCTCGGCGATTAAGTCGATAAATGAGGGACTTCCAATGATAGAGTTGATGGTCTTATGATCGTGTACGTAGGTTTTACGTACGTGCCCTTCAATCCGAGGACAGTAATAAGTATAACTGTACGTAGGTTTTACGTACGTGCCCTTCAATCCGAGGACAGTATTAAGTAGTTTAATAGTAATGGTTGTACGAGTAGTTAATCAATCCCATTCCCAACCCACCGGGAATCCCATGCCTTGGCTAGTGTGAACTCACCTTGGTTTGCTCGGTATGCTAAACTATGTGCTCACAAGAAATCAATCAAGTCCTATAGTGCACGTATGTTCAGTCAGTACATGTTTGTAATGTTTCACATGTAGCTAGTATTACAGTATATCACAGAGTGTGTTTGTCAATTAATATCATCTAGCACACAAGCAGTTAATCACATTCATGCAACTCTAGTTTTACATTAAAGGCTTTTTCTCAGCTTGTTTTAACTCAGTTATCCACCGGTAGTCTTGGTAAGCTTAATAGTGTTAGATCAGAAATTATCAGAATCCATGTACATAATAAAGTTAACATACTTAATGTAGTTACTGATTCATATCCAATTAAATCCACTTAACAATGTTATCATACATATTAATCTTAACATATGTAACCTAATTATCATAACTCAGTTAACTTATTAACATACTTGGCATGCTTAACAGTGTAATAGTCTTAGCAAAGTTAATATACTAACTGAATTAACAAGGTTATTTACTTAACATAGTTACCCACTTAACAGGGTTAATAACTTAACCAAGTTACTAGTCTAGTTGAGCAAATAAACTAATAAGGTTAACAAGACTAATAAACTATCAGTTCGTTGAATACACGAAATCATAAAATCCAAAATCACAACATTTACGAAATCCCTTTTCAACAGTTTACTATGGCCGAAAACACCCTTGGGTCGAAAACCACCTTTGGGCCGAACACTTATGTGGGCCGAAAACACTATGATTCGAAATCCACATGAGCCGAAATCCCCTTAAGGGCCGAAAACACTTATTGCCGAAAACCCTTTGGGCCTAACACATTGGGCCGAAATCACATAAGTGATTTCGTCCAGTTTCAATTGAGGGGGTGTTTTCGTTGGCTTCTAGTGTGACGAAAACACTTTGGGCTTTAATATCTCTTGGGCCGAAAACTCTATGTGGGCCGAAATCACCTAAAGTGATTTCGTCCACTTTAAATGTGGTGGGTGATTTCGTCCAATCATCATCTTCTTCAACAATACTTACAGTAACTTATAAAAACCCAGCAATTCTAATCGACTAACAGTTACATGATCTGTTATAATTGAAATCATTTAATCAAATTATGATATGTAACAAATACACTACCAAATCATCTAAAACAGATTACATCATGATCATACGATAAGCATCCTAAGTCAACAGAACATGTATATCACTAACCAGAGATCGAACAAGGAAGGTTTAGCTTCGACCGAGAGGGGGCTGCCGTCAAGTTCCAAGGGTAGAGAGAGAGAGAGTGTGTGAGTTGTGATAGGGTTTGTCAAATAATGTTCACATAAAGGTTAAACAGATATTTATTCAATCAGATATTTATCACATCACAACTGGGCCAAAGCCCATTTATTAAATTGGGGTGATTTCGTGGGTGGGGTTTCCAGCCCAAAAATCCTTATTTAATTATAAGATACCAATTAACACAAATTACACTATTATCATAAACTTAAATATAATATATTATCATATACTCAAATATAATATGCACCCCAAATATAAAATATCATCGCAATACGATTTAACGTTTTACAAATGTAAGCGTTGTGAAACCAACAAGTCGAGTAACAAACAACATAAAAAAAATTAACGTGCAATAAATGCGAAGATGGAAATCTTGGAAACTCGAGTTGTCACAGTTTTTAACCCCATATTTTGGAAACAATGGACTTGTTTTGAGTTCCCCTTGAATTGTAAACTATGTGCCACAAGTGTATGGTTAGGATCAAGCTTTGATTCTTGCAAAGACACTTGTAATCATCTTGTAAACTCAAGACTTTCTATAAATACCCACCAAGCTCAAGCTTCATTCCTTGCACAATTGATCTAAATCTGCTCTAAGTTGAAGCTAGGGCTTCATACCTGAGTGTTTTGGATCAATTCTTCCTAGCTTGGACCTTTTGTAAGCTTATTTCATGCTTGTTTATGCTTTTCAAGCATGAAAGTCAAACAATATTTGACTTTCTGCTTTGACCATGATTCGGTCAAGACAAAGTTCATTTGAACTTTGCAACGTGAGCGTAAAAATGATGGTTATAGTCCCTTGTGACTATACCTACTGATTACCACGTTGATTAGTCGAAGTGACGAGTCAATGTTTCGGTCAAAATGCTGATTATGCGCATTTTTGCGACAAAGCTATTTTCGGGTATCAAAACACTTTGTTTTGATTTCAAACCTGTTTTCTAACTTTGTTAAATATGTTTTAACATGTTTAACTCGTCACTTTTAGTCTAGTGCTAGTATAGGGTCGTAAGTCAAGCGGTCTTGACAACAGCTTAGACTTTCGAATCCGACCCGTTTGGTCGATCGTTAGGATCCCACCAAGCATGTTTTGTGACCATAGTTGTATAGGGAATAACCTTCCGAGGTTATACCTTATGGTCACTTAGTTTAATTAGTTGTATGATAGATAGTTTATATGCCTTAGGTAAATGACCAAAATGCCCTTTTCATGCATAATTTGAATTTAAGCATATGTAACCTAAATTTTGACACTTAAACTGATTATGCAACATATTTAAACATGGTAGGGCATGTAATACTTGTCATAGGACTAGTTAGACGTCTCGAACGCGCTTTTACGCGAACGACGCGTTAAAGTACCGTAAGCTACCTTAATGGCTCGTAACGGGTCGTAAGCACTTAGGATAGGTTCCGATTTAGAATGTAGGCTTTGTTAAACCATATCACATGAGTTCCAATACTCATTTGGTTTACAAGACCTCATTCTACCCGATCTCCCGATTTAGGTGTCGATTTATTAACTTAGCGATCTGATTACTAGGTACCACTTTATTTCCTTGGTTTGCCTGAGCTTTGTTAAGTTCTTTAGATCGAGGATACCTTGCAATCTCAAGTGAGTACATAGTTCCCCTATTTTACTGTTTTCGATTGTTTTGGGGTGATTCATATGTGTTAAATGATTTTGATGCTTTCAACAATGATTTCAAAAACGAATACTATGGTTTATACTAAACAAAACGATTTCGATAATGTGAACGAACTTGTTGGGACGTATTTACATAACGAATGACATTCATTAACATTGATCAAGCTGACTGTCAAACCCCAACTGATGGCGGAAACATCGGGGCGCGGCACTGAGCGAAACAGATTGTCCATGAGTATCCATAACAACTATTAATTACCAGATATTTAAACGTCATGTCCCATACCATAACATATCCAAATGAAACAGTTATTACAAATAATTGTCTCAAAAACAAACACTGTTCCGACAACTCAGATTTTGCGTGACATAGCTAGACCCCTAACTTGATTCACCAAGGCACAACATTCCTAGCATCTTAAACACCTGTCACATACGTTAAAATAGCGGTCAATACACATAGTGTAAATGTGAGCATACAAGTTTAGTAGCATAATAGATTGCGAAAGAGTTTACGCATAACCAGCAAGTAACATGTTTAATGTGAAGCAAGAGGTTATCGACAATGAAATATGCACAGATGTGACTGCGAGTTGTAGAGTGCGCAACACATATCACCACTGTGACACGTGAAGAAATACCCTTAGCAACCCACGTCCACGACAGGTGCTGAGTCCAAACTATAGTACTATCATTGCTAAGGTGTCAGGCAACAATCACTGTGTAAACATAACATACAAGCATTCATCGAGTAACACGTATAACATGCAGTAGAGGTTAGCGTATAAAAGTGTTTTGCGTTGTGTGATCGATGTGGTTTGATATAATGCAACGTATGTAACACCTGAAAGTGCTTAAAGCAAAAAAGGATCGAGTATACTCACAGCGATGGTAGCTAATGGATTGAAGGGAGCGCTAGAGTGAGCCTGATTACAGAACGAATACATAAGCGATGCACATCACGTAGAATGTTCCACGTGAAAGAGTGTCGAGGTGTCATCTGATCGGATGGCAATCCGGTCGGATGGTCATCCGATCGGATGGCCATTAGGTCGGTTTGCCAGTTGTTTGGGATGGATGTGTTTGTGTATGATGACTTTGAAGTTATCGTTGTAGTATTTTGAAAATAGAGAAATATCTCTGCCTTTCAGGATGTCCGGTCGAACGGTCGTTCGATCGGATGGCGATCCGTTTAGTGGAAACATTCTCAGAAAACAAGTCCATAGCAGAATGGTCATTCAATCGGATGGCAATCCGATCAGATGGCCACTCGCTAGAACTGATGATCTTTGAAAATTGATAAAAGTATTTAAGTATTGGAACCATAAATCAATCCGATCAGATTGACGTTCGATCGGATGGCAATCCGACCGAATGGCAATCCGTTTGGGTGATGGTTCGTTTTGAAATTGATTAAGTTTGAAAGTTTGCGGTTTGACCGAGACGGTATGACAATGTGTTAAACAACGGGAAAATTCCATCAGGCCCAGGTCATCCAATCGAACAGGAACCACCCAAATCCGACCAGCTAACTGTTCCTGACGGTTTGTTTTTGTTCAACCCAGAATCGGTCGTCTCTTTGATAGGAATCAGATCTCAGACCGACACTTCACTAGAAATGAGTAGAAGGCCTGAATGAGTCCCGATTCTACCCATTTTTTTTTAATGCATTGAGTGTAAAAGAGTTGAAAGAATGTTGTGAAACATCTTTCAATCTTTCAAATCTTGAAAACGTTTAGATTTGTGTGAAAATAGTGTTAAATCACATTGAAATCCTTTAGATCCGAGTTGTTCTTGGTGGAGTGAGGCCAAATCTTGAAGTTCATAAGAACCCCATGATGACATCATCCTAGAACACCTCAAACCCACTGATTTGATGGTTAAAAGTGCAGATTCAAAGGTGAAAATGATGAAGAAGTGCGTGTAGATGGTAGATGTACAAGATTCGGGGGTAGAAACATACAAGAATCGTGAGAAATCGAGAGAAATCGAGAGAAAAGAGGACTTGAGCGTACTGATCGAGTGAGAGAACTGTCACATCAATGTTTGAGATGTGACAGGGGTATTTATAGGGTTTCCAAAAGAGGAGCACAGACGACGGGTCGGATGGTCATCCGTTTGGATGACCATTCGATCGAATGGTCATTCGATCGAATGGTCATTCGATCGAATGGTCATTCGATCGAATGGTCATTCGATCGATTGGCTCTGGCAAGTTGGTTTTCGTGTTTTCGTTTCGTACGTTAAGCGTTGCGATGTGTTTCGAGTAAGCGATGCGATAGTATTACCTATTATTCACATAACCACTATATCTAACATACAATCAACATAATTTAACTTGCGTTTAGCGTTTGCGTTGTGATAGAGTTGCGATTGCGATTAAACATCTCAACATAAACATAACATGCACAAGTAACACATAATAGCACACACACCTAAAACAATATCCATAACCTATAATTCAAGTTACGATGCGATAGCGATGCGATTAGCGATAAGTCAATTAGCGATTAAACTGCGATTAAGTAGCGATTTGTTAACATGTACTCCACATAATACAACTAAAGCGATTTAAAATAGATTCTCAATTACAAGTCAAGAAGACAATCGATTAGTTGAGCAAGGAGTGACAGATCGCAATTAGCAATCTTTTCTTCCTTTGACTTTGACTTTGACTTATACTTTGACTTTCAAACACGGGGTGTTACAGCCTCCCCCACTTAAGGGAATTTCGTCCCGAAATTTAAGAAACAGGCGTAACAAACAGTTGCAGATACTTTGCCCTCATGTCACTTTCGAGCTCCCAGGTGAACTTGGCGCCTCGTTTACCTTCCCAGCGAACCTTCATAATGGGAATGCGTGAGTGTCGGAGTACCTTGGTTTCTCAGTCCATGATCTCGACAGGATTTTCCACGAAGTGTAATGTTTCGTCCAATTGTAAATCTTTGAGAGGGACATGTAATTCATGTTCGGCTAGACACTTTTTGATGTTCGAAACGTGGAAAGTCGGGTGGACATTACTCAGTTCCTCCAGTAGTTCGAGTCTGTAGGCCACTTTGCCAATCCTTTCCAGAATCTTAAAGGGTCCAACATATCAAGGCGTGAGCTTTCCTTTCTTGCCGAATCTGGTCACCCCCTTCCAAGGCGCAACCTTTAGGAGTACGTGATCGTCAACGTCAAATTCAAGGGGCTTGCAGCGTCTATCGGCTTAACTTTTCTGCCGACTCCGAGCTTTCAGCAGATTGTCTCGAATTTGGACGATTTTGTCAGTCGTTTCTTGCAACAGCTCAGGACCGGTAATTTGCGCGTCTCCGATCTCGTGCCATACAATAGGTGATCGACATTTTCTTCCGTATAATGCCTCAAATGGTGCCATTTGGATGCTAGAGTGATAACTGTTATTGTACAAGAATTCAACTAAAGGTAAGTGCGCGTCCCAATTACCACCGAAATCTATAACACACGAGCAAAGCATGTCTTCGAGGGTATGAATCGTGCGTTTAGTCTGACCGTTAGTCTGGGGATGGAAAGCAGTACTAAGATTAAGAGTAGTACTGAGAGCAGATTGAAACGTTTCCCAAAGACGTGAGGTAAACCGACCATCGCGGTCAAAGACGATGTCACGAGGCATCCCGTGTCGACATATAATTTCGTCGGTGTAGATCCGGGCCAATCGTTCTACCTTAAAGTCTTCTCGTATCGGCAGAAAATGAGCAGATTTAGTAAGACGATCAACGACAACCCAGATGCTGTCGTGACCTGATGGCGTGCACGGGAGTTTCGTTATGAAGTCCATAGCTATACTCTCCCATTTCCACATAGGGATCTCGGGTTGCACGAGTAAGCCACAGGGGCGTTGATGCTCAGCCTTGACCTTTGAACAAGTCAGGCATTTCGAAACGTAGATAGCGATATCCTTCTTCTTGCCCGGCCACCAGTACTTGTAGCGCATGTCCTGGTACATCTTATCAGCACCGGGATGAATAGAGTATCGCGATTTATGGGCTTCGTCTAGCAGAATCTGTCGTAAGTTGGTGTGCTTGGGAATCCAAATTCGGTCTAGATAATGAAATATACCATTCGATTTATTCACCAGTTGTTCGCCATTATTGATTATCCTTTCCTTCTTCAGAGTTCGTTCGGTAAAACAAGCATGTTGAGCATCACGGATGAGAGCTTCGAGATTATGCTGGGCTTGAGTATTACGAACACTATGCAAATAGCTTCATCGACTGAGAGCATCGGCGACGACGTTTGCTTTGCCAGGATGGTAACGAATCTCGCAGTCGTAATCGTTGAGGAGTTCTACCCACCGGCGTTGGCGCATATTCAGCTCCTTCTGGCTAAAGATGTGTTGTAGGCTCTTATGGTCAGTGAAAACCGTACACTTGGTACTGTACAGGTAGTGTCGCCAAATCTTTAGCGCAAAAACAACTGCACCAAGCTCTAGGTTGTGTGTGGTATAGTTCTTCCCGTGAATCTTGAGCTGTCGAGAAGCGTACGCGATAACCTTGTCTCATTGCATGAGGACACAGCGGAGACTGAGGTTAGAGGCATCGTAGTAGACTACAAATTCGTCATTTCCGTCGGGTAGCACGAGCACAGGGGCGTTGCAAAGCATAACCTTGAGGGTTTGAAAGGCTTCCTCTTGTTCAGTTCCCCAAACAAAAGGTTTGTCTTTTTGTGTGAGAGAGGTAAGCGGTACATCGATTTTAGAGAATCCTTCAATAAATCGGTGATAGTAGCCCGCTAGTGTGAGGAAGGAACGGACTTCAGACGGGTTCCTTGGTGTAACCCAACTCCTAACTGCTTCTATCTTCGCAGGATCGACATGAATACCTTGACTATTGACAATGTGACCGAGGAATTGAACCTCCTCGAGCCAGAATTCACACTTGGAGAACTTGGCATAAAGGTGGTTTCCCTGGAGTGGTTCAAGAACCAAACTGAGATGTTGCGCGTGTTCGGCCCTTGACTTGGAATAGATCAGGATATCATCGATAAATACGATGATGAAGCGGTCCAGATAGGGTTTACACACGCGATTCATCAGATCCATAAAAACTGCGAGAGCGTTTGTCAAACCAAAAGGCATAACAACAAACTCATAATGACCATAGCGGGTTTGAAAAGCGGTTTTGGGTATATCTTCTTCTTGAATGCGTATTTGGTGATAGCCGGAGCGTAAATCAATCTTCGAGAAACACGTAGAACCTTGTAGTTGGTCAAACAAATCATCGATTCGAGGCAAAGGATATCGATTCTTGATGGTAAGCTTATTCAATTCCCTATAGTCGATGCACATCCGGAACGATCCGTCCTTCTTTTTGACAAAAAGGACATGCGCCCCCAAGGAGAGGTGCTAGGATGAATAAAGCCTTTATCAAGTAGTTCCTGGAGCTGACTCGAGAGTTCGCGCACTTCAGAAGGAGCGAGGCGATAAGGCGCTCTAGCGACAGGATTTGCTCCAGGAATGAGGTCGATTCGGAAATTGATATCACGAGTGGGAGGTAAACCAGGTAAATCATCAGGGAATACATTAGGAAATAATGAACAACAGGTACTTCTTCCATCGTCTTCCCTTTCTTTTCCTTCTCCGCTACCACGATGTGTGTCAAGAAAGCTTGGTATTCCTTTCAGAGATACTTGCTAGCTTGGACACACGATGTCACACCCCCAAAATCCACACGCGGAGTATCACCGCTTGGAGGCGTGACATGACCAGGATCAAGCCACCAATCATATCGAAGAATGTAATTTGTAAATGTAATTCAACCAAACAATATGAAAGGTGTTCAAAACAAAAGTATATTATCAATGTTTAGCAGAAGCATAAATGCAAAACCCAACATAAGTAATAAGTTTGAAATGTCATAAACGTTTAACATGGCATCCACGATCCATGTCCCACAACGACTGTGCCTCCCCGTGCAAGCTCCATGAGTACCTAACGACCTGCAAGGCATGTAACAACGAGTCAACAACAAAGTTGAGCGAGTTCACAGTTGGTTGTTTAGTTATAGTATTCGTTTCGTAAACCGTATGTTTGTTTAGTAAACTATGTATCGTATTTATTTGTATCGCGGCCTTCCAGGCATGTTTGCGAAGATTTGTGGGGGTTTCCCATGTATTCTAGACTAGTTGTATTTGTATCGCCGCCCTCCAGGCATGTTTGCGAAGTTTAGTATTCGTATCGCGGCCATTCCAGGCATGTGTGCGAAGATTAGTATTCTTATCGCGGCCATTCCAGGCATGTGTGCGAAGATTAGTATTCGTATCGCGGCCATTCCAGGCATGTTTGCGAAGATTAGTGGGGGCTTCCCATGTGTTACTAGTCTAGCTGTATCTATAAGTGGCCTTCCCCTAACGAGGTCAGTGGTACGTATTCCAGTAACGATGAAAGTACAAGTAATCATTTAACCCCATTCCCAACCCCGGGAATCCCATGCCTAGGTAAAAGTGTGAACTCACCTTTGGTTTGCTCGGTAGATAAAGCACTTGTCCTAAGTTGGTCAACCATACCCTATTATGGTTACTGCTTGTTAGGACCGTTTGTAAAAGAATCACGTATTTCATACATGTATCAAGTAATCACGTATTTCACATTTGTCACGTAGTCCAAAAATAGTGTACAAAGAATACTCATCATGTATTTTGTACCACAAATAAGTTTACACGCATAGGTTTGCACAAAAGATTCTAGCAGGTGACTTATGGTTATAAATTATTGTGCGACCAAATCACTTAAGTGCATGTATATTCAATTAGTGTGTGACCGTGACTTAATCGTTAAGTGTACGAATAAAATATAGTCTAATAAGTGTACAATCCAAACAATGTGCGACCCATCTAGAGATTTTGGATGTTCAGGGCTCATGTGGCCCAGCTAGAAAGTATGTGGCTGGGCTCCAATGTGCGGCCCAACCATTAAATATGTGACTTCTAGTATGCATGCTTTAACAAAGGTGTTTTTATTAGTTTAATTCTCATGACCCACATAAACCCTTCATTATAATTCATACAATCCAAAACCAACCGAAGACAATCATGATCAAAACAAAGAGGGCCAACACATTTATTACTCCTCTCATGCAAATTTTGAATTTGTGGATCCTGACAATTCATATAAACCCAATCTAATTGGACCTCACCTAAATTGATCAATTGTGCAACAACAATTTTCAATTTTTCATGCAGATTGATGATTAAGTCACATGCCTACTCAATTTTCTATTGGACCGAGTATAAACTACTGATATATATCAACATGATTATTTGAAGTTTGCGAATTCAATGAACCAGTCAAGTTTACTCACAACAAGAACAAACAAATCAATAATAACACAAGTACATTCCACTAACCAATACATAAAATCATATGAACTATCAATTCATTGTGCAATCAAAATCACCATACCATCATCAGATCATTCATGGCAGCATAACAGTATCACGTAACATACAGACATGTAATCAAATCATGCATGACTCGAATGACAGTGCAACTAACCGAGATGATAATAAGGATTCGAGTAATCGGCTGAGACGTCTCGGGAATGATGATGATAACTCTAATTGCCGTCGCACACAGAGGAAGGTTCCTAGGGTTTTCTATTTGGTCAGATGTTTCTCAAATGACACGTTCGCGTAGTATATACCCAGTTAAAACAACTGGGCCCTTAATGGGCTTTGTCGAAGGCTGGGCCAATGAAATCAGGGGTATTCGTGTGAGGGGTGTTTTCGGGTGGGGGTTTTCGGCTAGGCATCCATCTATTGTTTTGTTTATAAAGCATAAATTAACACCACCATATTTTTAAACATACACAGATAATGCACATCAAGTATATATATATATATATATATATATATATATATATATATATATATATATATATATATAAAACACACTTAACACCCATTATGTATAACATACCAACCACAATACGATTTAACATATTACAAACGTGTCCAGTTGTGAAACAAACAAGTCGTGTAACAAACAACTTAAACAATTAACGCGCCATTAATGCGAAGATGGAAATCTCAGAAAATCGAGTTGTCACATTATCCCCAACTTGAAAGAAATTTCGACCCGAAATTTAGCATGTGGTTACTGAGGAAGCTAGTTGTGTTGTGTAGTTTACTGGTTTTCCTGGGGTGTCACATCATCCCCCCGTTGATTTGGAATTTCGTCCCGAAATTCTGTAGTAACTTCAGTCTCAGTAGTGGTTGCACTGTTTCCGAATAACTGGGGATACTTGAGTTTTATTTGATCTTCGCGTTCCCAGGTAAATCCTGGGCCACTATTCTAGTGTGCTTGAGGACCTTAACGTCTCGGTCCTTGATTTCAAGTGGTTCCTCGACGAATCGCAACCGATCATCGATAGTGAGCTCCTTCAAAGGAACTATGAGGGTCTCATCTGACAGACACTTCTTCAGATTCGACACGTGAAAAACGTTGTGAACTGCATTGAGTTCTGTTGGTAGGTTTAGTTTGTAGGCCACCTTGCCTATTTTCTCAATGATTTCAAATGGTCCGACGTATCGCGGATTAACTTGCCCCGTTTGCCAAAACGAACCACACCCTTCCAGGGTGAGACTTTGAGTAGAACCCAGTCCCCGACCTGGAATTCTAGAGGTTTCCTATGCTTATCAGCGTAGGCTTTCTGACGGTCACGAGCTGCCGCCATGCGTTGTCGTATCTGTGCAATCCTTTCCGTTGCGTCTACTACCAGTTCTGGTCCTGTGATCTGACTATCACCCACCTCTGCCCAACAAAGAGGTGATCGGCATTTACGCCCGTATAATGCCTCAAATGGAGTGGCTTGTATGCTGGCGTGGTAACTTTTGTTATACGAAAACTCCACTAACGGGAGATGTTTTTCCCAGCCGTTGCCGAAATCGATTACACATGCCCGAAGTATGTCTTCTAGAGTTTGAATAGTGCGCTCAGACTGCTCATCCGTCTGAGGGTGATAAGTTGTGCTCATGTCTAATCGAGAGCCAAAAGATTTGTGCATTACCTGCCACAGTTTGGAAGTAAATCGTGCATCACGATCGGAAATAATAGAGGTTGGCACCCCGTGCCTCGAAACCACTTCCTTAAGATAGACGTCTGCTAGAGTGGAGAACTTATCCGTTTCCTTGATAGCCAAGAAGTGTGCAGACTTTGTGAGTCGATCCACGATCACCCAAATAGTATCATTCCCACGTTGAGATCTAGGCAGGCCAGTAACAAAATCCATGGAAATTTGCTCCCATTTCCATTGTGGAATCTCTGGTTGTTGGAGTAGGCCCGATGGTTTCTGATATTCGGTCTTGACTCTTGCCCAAGTCAAACATTTGCTAACGTAAGTTGCTATATGAGCTTTCATGCTAGGCCACCAATATGTAGTTTTCAAATCGTGGTACATCTTATCCGAACCTGGATGTACTGAGTAGCGAGACTTATGAGCTTCATCCATTACAAGCTCGCGTAAGTTGCCATAGAGTGGGACCCAGATGCGTCCCGTTACATAGTAGGCGCCGTCTGCCTTTTGTTCCAACCGTTGCCTTGAACCACGTAGGGCTTCAGCCCTGACGTTTTCTGGTTTCAATGCTTCTACCTGAGCATCTCGTATCTGAGAAGGAAGACTAGACTGAATAGTGAGTTGTAATGCTTGCACGCGTTTAGGTGTTTTTGACTGAGGGCGTCGGCCACAACATTGGCTTTGCCCGGATGGTGTCTGATTGCACATTCGCAATCATTCAATAGCTCGACCCATCGACGTTGTCGCATGTTTAACTCCTTTGCTTGAGGATATGCTCGAGACTCCTGTGATCGGTGTAAATAGTGCACCTGGTACCGTACAGGTAATGTCTCCATATCTTGAGTGCGAAAACAACAGCTCCCAGCTCCAAATCGTGTGTAGTGTAATTCCTTTCGTGAATCTTAAGTTGGCGCGAAGCATAAGCAATGACTTTATCCCGTTGCATCAACACACATCCAAGACCCTGAATGGATGCGTCACAGTAGACTACAAAATCATTTGTGCCTTCAGGCAATGGGAGGATAGGTGTGCTACAAAGTCTATCCTTTAAGTGCTGAAATGCTGATTCCTGTGTATTACCCCAACGATAGATAACGCCTTTCTGAGTTAGTGAGGTGAGGGGTTGTGCAATCTTGGAGAAGTCTTTGATGAACCTTCTGTAGTAGCCCGCCAAACCTAAGAATTGGCGGATTTCTGTTGGTGTACGAGGTGCAGGCCAGTTCTTAATCGAGTCAACTTTCAATGGATCAACATGAATCCCATCCTTGTTTACCACGTGGCCTAGAAAGTGGACTTCACGAAGCCAGAAGTCGCATTTTGAAAACTTGGCGTACTGCTGTTCTGCTCGAAGGAGTTCCAAAATAAGTCATAAATGTTGCTCATGTTCCTCCTGACTCTTAGAATAGATCAGGATGTCGTCGATAAATACACTAACAAACTTATCCAGATAGGGTTTGCACACCCTGTTCATAAGATCCATGAAAACTGCAGGTGCGTTTGTTAGCCCGAATGGCATGACCAGAAACTCGTAATGGCCGTAGCTTGTTCTGAATGCTGTTTTGGAGACGTCCTCGTCCCGGACTCTCAGTTGATGGTAGCCTGACCCCAGATCAATCTTTGAATAGTAGCTCGACCCTTGCAGCTGGTCGAACAAGTCATCAATGCGTGGAAGAGGATAGTGATTCTTCACGGTCACCTTGTTCAGTTCGCGGTAATCTATGCACATGCGGAAGGTACCGTCTTTCTTTTTCACAAATAATACTGGAGCTCCCCATGGTGAAGAGCTAGGACAAATGAAACCCTTGTCCAAGAGTTCCTGCAATTGTTTGGACAGTTCTTCCAGTTCGGTTGGAGCTAAGCGACAAGGTGCTCGAGCTATGGGTGCTGCTCCAGGAGCTAGCTCGATCTGAAATTCGACCTAGTGATGAGGCGGTAGCCCAGGTAAATTTTCAGGATACACTTGAGGAAAGTCGCGTACTACTGGAATATCCTCAATCTTCTTCTCTTTCGTTGATGCGTCAGTAACAAGTGCTAAGATAGCGGTGTGGCCCTTTCACAAACACTTCTGGGCCTTAAGGAAGGAGATGATGCCCACTACAGCACCACTCTTGTCGCCTTGAATTTCGAGAGGTTCTATGCCAGAACGGGGAATACGAACAATCTTCTCTTTGCATAGGATCTCTGCTTGCTGTTGGGATAACCAATCCATCCCAATGGCGATGTCGAAACTACCCAAAACTATAGGAATGAGATCGATAGAGAAAGTCTGACCAGCTAAGACGAGATTACAACCCTTAACTATGTGTGTGGCTTCTACACTCTTACCGTTTGCTAATTCTACAACATGCTTGGTGTTCAAAAGTGTGGGTGTGCGTTTGAGCATTTGACTAACTTTTAGAGACACGTAACTGGTATCGGCACCCGAATCAAATAAGAAGTGACATAAAAGTCGTCGAGAAGGAGCTTACCCATCACTATGTTAGGATCATTCCTTGCGTCACCCTAACCCATCACGAACACTTGAACTCGGGCGCCATTGTTTCCATTGTTTCCCCCGTTGTTGTTCCCATTGCCCTGATTATTGTTGTTGTTGTTGGTTCTGATTCGCAGGTCATGAGCTCCTGCAATCCTTAGCTTCATGACCCATCTTGAGACACCTCTGGCAACGACCCCTGTTGCACTGACCACTGTGGTGTCTGTTGCATCTATTGCACTTTGGGTGATTTCCCCGATATCCACCCTGCCCTTGACTACCAGAAGATTGCTGACCAGGGCTCTGATAGTCATCAATCTTTCGCTGCCGTGCCAGGGACTGAGCTGAAGTCGAACCCTTGCTGGAGGTTCCATCCCACTTTCTCTTGTTGTCACTGAGAACAGCAGAAGTAGTAGTAGTAGTAGTAGTAGTAGCACCAATACGTTTAGGCAGCTTGTTATGTTCCACTGCTTGGTCTGTGAGACGATGAGCAAAATGAGTAACATCCTGGATAGTAGCAAGGTTAGCAGCAGTCACATGGCTTTGAATTTCTGGTACTAAACTTTTGAGGTACAGCTCAATGCGCTTGATGGGAGGATCCACCATAGTTGGACACAAAATTGCCAGTTTGTTAGATCGCTTCGTATACGCCTCTATCTCTGACCCCGTCATCTTCAAGTTAAAGAACTCCACTTCTAGTTTGTGGATGTCATCACGGTTATAGTATTCTCGCTTGATCAGTTCCTTAAAATCATTCCATGGGGTGGCATTAGCAGCCACCAGCCCCAGCATCTGAACTTGCGCGTTCCACCAAGTTAGCGCAGTGCCTTCGAGAGTACCAGTGGCGTACTTCACCCTACGAGCCTCAGGGCATTCACACATCTCGAAGAACGATTCGAGCTTCTCAAACCAGTAGAGGAGTCTAACGGC
This sequence comes from Helianthus tuberosus, assembly GCA_030545235.1. Taxonomy (NCBI): domain Eukaryota; kingdom Viridiplantae; phylum Streptophyta; class Magnoliopsida; order Asterales; family Asteraceae; genus Helianthus; species Helianthus tuberosus. The sequence continues at coordinate 56,385,154 of CM060417.1, read as the reverse complement.
CCCTTCAGTGCCACTAAAAGTACTAGGACGACAGTCCATGAAAGTTTTGAACGTGCACACAGGTGGCTGAGCGTGTTGACCTGTCGTGTGCGTAAGAGTAAACATACTTAAGCACGAGTGTTGGTTTACGAGAGTAGGATCTAAAGATCCTAGAGTAAGTGGTGATGGCAGGTTATACCTCCTGCCTGGGCAGCTGCGAGTGCTGCAGTAACTTGTTCAGTGATCAAAGCCGCCAACTGGGCTTGAGTTAGGTTAACGCGTCCACTCATGATCTTGATATCAAAGAGAACATGAGTGAGAGAGGTTCATGAAAGTGCGATGACAGAAGAGAGTAAGCACATAAGTGTTTTCAAACAATAGTTGTTACGTTTATCTAAGCATACCATGAGCAAAGTTCTATGTAACTAACAAGTAGGTAGTATAAACATAAACCATATCACCTAGAATGTCGAGTCTTGCACGTGGAGCAAAGCGTCGTTGTGCATCATTGAGCACTGTTCAGGTTATAGTCTGGTTTTAACAAAAACTTTTTCTCTTATTAAAACCAAGTTCACTATAACCAATGGCTCTGATACCAATCTGTCACACCCCCAAAATCCACAAGCGGAGTATCACCGCTTGGAGGCGTGACATGACCAGGATCAAGCCACCAATCATATCGAACAATGTAATTTGTAAATGTAATTCAACCAAACAATATGAAAGGTGTTCAAAACAAAAGTATAGTATCAATGTTTAGCGGAAGCATAAATGCAAAACCCAACATAAGTAATAAGTTTGAAATGTCATAAACGTTTAACATGGCATCCACGATCCATGTCCCACAACGACTGTGCCTCCCCGTGCAAACTCCATGAGTACCTAACGACCTGCAAGGCATGTAACAACGAGTCAACAACAATGTTGAGCGAGTTCACAGTTGGTTGTTTAGTTATAGTATTCGTTTCGTAAACCGTATGTTTGTTTAGTAAACTATGTATCGTATTTATTTGTATCGCGGCCTTCCAGGCATGTTTGCGAAGATTTGTGGGGGTTTCCCATGTATTCTAGACTAGTTGTATTTGTATCGCGGCCCTCCAGGCATGTTTGCGAAGTTTAGTATTTGTATCGCGGCCATTCCAGGTATGTGTGCGAAGATTAGTATTCGTATCGCGGCCATTCCAGGCATGTGTACGAAGATTAGTATTCGTATCGCGGCCATTCCAGGCATGTTTGCGAAGATTAGTGGGGGCTTCCCATGTGTTACTAGTCTAGCTGTATCTATAAGTGACCTTCCCCTAACGAGGTCAGTGGTACGTATTCCAGTAATGATGAAAGTACAAGTAATCATTTAACCCCATTCCCAACCCCGGGAATCCCATGCCTTGGTAAAAGTGTGAACTCACCTTTGGTTTGCTCGGTAGATAAAACACTTGTCCTAAGTTGGTCAACCACACCCTATTATGGTTACTGCTTGTTAGGACCGTTTGTAAAAGAATCACGTATTTCATACATGTATCAAGTAATCACGTATTTCACATTTGTCACGTAGTCCAAAAACAGTGTACAAAGAATACTCATCATGTATTTTGTACCACAAATAAGTTTACACGCATAGGTTTGCACAAAAGATTCTAGCAGGTGACTTATGGTTATAAATTATTGTGCGACCAAATCACTTAAGTGCATGTATATTCAATTAGTCTGTGACCGTGACTTAATGGTTAAGTGTACGAATGAAATATAGTCTAATAAGAGTACAATCCAAACAATGTGCGACCCATCTAGAGATTTTGGATGTTCAGGGCTCATGTGGCCCAAACTTTACCGGCCCAGCTAGAAAGTATGCGGCTGGGCTCCAATGTGCGGCCCAACCATTAAATATGTGACTTCTAGTATGCATGCTTTAACAAAGGTGTTTTTATTAGTTTAATTCTCATGACCCACATAAACCCTTCATTATAATTCATACAATCCAAAACCAACCGAACACAATCATGATCAAAACAAAGAGGACCGACACATTTATTACTCCTCTCATGCAAATTTTGAATTTGTGGATCCTGACAAGTCATATAAACCCAATCTAATTAGACCTCACCTAAATTGATCAATTGTGCAACAACAATTTTTAATTTTTCATGCAGATTGATGATTAAGTCACATGCCTACTCAATTTTCTATTGGACCGAGTATAAACTACTGATATATATCAACATGATTATTTGAAGTTTGCGAATTCAATGAACCAGTCAAGTTTACTCACAACAAGAACAAACAAATCAATAATAACACAAGTACATTCCACTAACCAATACATGAAATCATATGAACTATCAATTCATTGTGCAATCAAAATCACCATACCATCATCAGATCATTCATGGCAGCATAACAATATCACGTAACATACAGACATGTAATCAAATCATGCATGACTCGAATGACAGTGCAACTAACCGAGATGATAATAAGGATTCGAGTAATCGGCTGAGACGTCTCGGGAATGATGATGATAACACTAATTGCCGTCGCACACAGAGGAAGGTTCCTAGGGTTTTCTATTTGGTCAGATGCTTCTCAAATGACACGTTCGCGTAGTGTATACCCAGTTAAAACAACTGGGCCCTTAATGGGCTTTGTCGAAGGCTGGGCCAACGAAATCAGGGGTATTCGTGTGAGGGGTGTTTTCAGGTGGGGGTTTTCGGCTAGGCATCCATCTATTGTTTTGTTTATAAAGCATAAATTAACACCACCATATTTTTAAACATACACAAATAATGCACATCAAGTATATATATAAAACACACTTAACACCCATTATGTATAACATACCAACCACAATACGATTTAACATATTACAAACGTGTCCAGTTGTGAAACAAACAAGCCGTGTAACAAACAACTTAAACAATTAACGCGCCATTAATGCGAAGATGGAAATCTCAGAAACTCGAGTTGTCACACACGACATGAGTTGTAATTTCTTTGAAGCGATTTCGCCATAAACACACAATTGATCACCGTTAGCGAGAGAGAATCGAATCATCTTATCGAAGCAAACAATTTCAGCATGATTTTCCTGGAGGAAATCCATACCTACTATGACGTCGAAGCTACCGAGCTGCATCGGATAAGATTAATCGGGAAAACGTGACCGTTGAGGTCAAGAGTACAGTCACGTAGAATGGAATTGACGGAGACGGTTCTTCCAGTGGCAACTTCTATGTCGAAGGTCGATGGAAGGTTAACGCGCTTACGGTTTAGGAGCCTTTCAAATTCGAACGATACAAAACAGTTATCGGCTCCAGTATCAAACAAACACGAAGCATATATACCATTTACGAGAAACGTACCATTAACCACGTTGTTGTCTGCCTGAGCCTGGCGGGCGTTGATGTTAAAGACTCGCCCGTGGGCTGCTTGCTGTGCTGGCTGCTGCTGCTTCTGATGCTATTGTGGTGCTGGATGTTGCTGTGGCTCTTGCTTCACCACTTTGTTTGGGCAGACGTTTACGATATGGTTGGGATCACCACACGCAAAGCAGGCTCTTGCGTGAGTAGGAGCTGCTTGCTATCCTTGCGAAGCTGGTAGAGCAGGAGCTTGAGCTAGCACTAGAGCTGGAGCTTGGCAAGGACCGGTACGACAGTTAGCGGTGAAGTGGCCGAACAGGTTGCAGTGAACACAGAACCGGCATGCGATACCAACCGGGTGATGATAATTACAAGTAGGGCAGAGCGGATGTGGGCCAGTATATGCTCGTTTTGCTGGCGGTGCATTGGCCAAAGGCGCCGCTACTTGGCGGTGTTGAGGTTGCGGTTGGGCAGGTACAGTTTGGAGTGGTGTGGCAGTGACTGCACAGTTCTTGTTGCTGTTCTTTCTCTTGTGATGTGAGAGCTTTGAAGACTGCGGTGCGGTGGTTTCAGCGGTGGGAGTAGCGGCGACTTGATGAAGATTCTTGGCAGCTTTATCGAAGTAACCAGCCCTGACTCGCTTATCATTGATCTCAGCAGTGAGCAGGTAGGTTTCCTCAATAGTTGTCGTCTTCGCAGCTTGCACAAAGTCTGCAACACAATCGGGAAGAGCACGGATGTATTTCTTGATCGTAACCTCCAGGGTAGTAACTTGACCTGGACAGATGAGACTCAGCTGCTTGAAGCGAGCAGTTAAACCAACGTTATCGCCACCCTCCTGTTTGATGTGTCAGAACTCGTCCTCCAACTTTTGGAGCTCGTGGGGAGGGTAGAACTCTCGCATCATGATGTCCTTCAACTCATCCCACATCATCCCGTAAGCTGCATCATTCCCTCGTTTGTTTCTTTCGACAATCCACCAATCTAGAGCTCGGGATTGGAAGACACCTGTAATGTTAACAGTGCGAAGGTTTTCCAGACAGCCACTCTGGCGTAGGGTGACTTCGATCGAATCAAACCATTGAAACATGGCTGTAGGCCCATCTTCTCCGGTAAATTCTTTCGGGCCACAGGCTTTGAACTGCTTGAAGCTAAAAGATGCTTTCAGGAACACATAAGTCCACGTAAGCCACAAAGGCACATAATCCATATAAGCACGTAGTCCACGTAAACACATAAGCACATAGTCCACGTAAGCACAGAGCACGTCAAAATCACGCCTTAATCTATATTTTGCACGTATTCGCCTACATATATTGCACGTATTCACCTATCCTTCATAGTGCGTAAAGCGATCGAGAGTTGCGAGTGCGAACAGCGAGTAACATAGTATGTGATAGTTCCACGATTTGTTAGCGTATTGAGATAGATGTGCAGTGTGGGTTGTATGTCTTGATCAAACGAATAGCGAAGAGCGTATAACTCACAAAAAATCGAAGCACTTAAACAGGTAAATCCACATGAAACACATAAAATCGAACATAAAAGCGGTAAATCTTAGGGTTAGCAGCCTGCGATTCCAGAATCGAAACACATAAAATCGATTAGAATGTCACTTTGACTTCCCAAAGTGCTTCGACTATTCATAAGGACCTTTAATGTACGCACTTGGCCTTCTGGACTGTGCTCTCACCTCGATTTGGGCAAACGGCACGCATCCTTCCAGTTACAATGCGTCTCAAGTCGTTGGAGTCCGTCGAGACTTTGGTGAGAGTATTGTAAAACCAAAATAGCGAGCAGAACGAGTCGCTAAGATTCGGGTTTCACCCCTAACTTAGCTACCGCCTTCCTGATTGTGTGATAGAATCACGAGATAGAGAGGGAAAGAAAATCTGCTTCGAAGTATGGATTTCACTCCTAGTTCAATGCAAATTCTTGTGTTTTTAGTAAAAAGTCGCGTCGAGCAAGCGATCTAGTCGAGAGTTTACGGTTTTCACACCTAATCTCAGGCAAATCACTTTGCTTTCGCGAGAATTTTTTTTTTTGAAAATAGTGCGGTTTGCCAGTCTTAGGAAAGACTGACCTTGCGCGAAGCAGTAATATGCGATGTTCGTGCAAGTGTGTAGTGTTCAACGAGTTCGAGCGAGAATAGCAATTAAGCTCGTGCAAAACCTCTACTGGGCGTGCACAAGTCGGTCTGTTGGTACTTAGACTATAGACTAGGTCGCTTCTAAGACATCGACTCGGACTAGGTCGAGTCTTGCCTAATTCCCTATAGTTATGGCTCCGATACCAATCTGTCACACCCCAACCGATGGCGGAAACATCGGGGTGCGACACTGAACGAAACAGATTGTCCATGAGTATCCATAACAACTATTAATTACCAGATATTTAAACGTCATGTCCCATACCATAACATATCCAAATGAAACAGTTATTACAAATAATTGTCTCAAAAACAAACACTGTTCTGACAACTCAGATTTAGCGTGACATAGCTAGACCCCTAACTTGATTCACCAAAGCACAACAATCGTAGCATCTTAAACACCTGTCATATACGTTAAAATAGTGGTCAATACACATAGTGTAAAGGTGAGCATACAAGTTTAGTAGCATAATAGATTACGAAAGAGTTTACGCATAACCAGCATGTAACATGTTTAATGCGAAGCAAGTAGGTTATCGACAATGAAATATGCACATACGTGACTGCGAGTTGTAGAGTGCGCAACACATATCACCACTATGACACGTGAAGAAATACCCTTAGCAACCCCCGTCCACGACAGGTGCTGAGTCCAAACTATAGTACTATCATTGCTAAGGTGTCAGGCAACAATCACTGTGTAAACATAACATACAAGCATTCATCGAGTAACACGTATAACATGCAGTAGAGGTTAGTGTATAAAAGTGTTTTGCGTTGTGTGATCGATGTGGTTTGATATAATGTAACGTATGTAACACCCAAAAGTGCTTAAAGCAAAAAGGGATCGAGTATACTCACAGCGATGGTAGCTAATGGATTGAAGATAGCGCTAGAGTGAGCCTGATTACAGAACGAATACATAAGCGATGCACAGCGCGCAAAACGATGCAAGTGAAAGAGTGTCGAAGTGTCATCCGATCGTATGGCAATCCGGTCCGATGGTCATCCGATCGGATGGCCATTCGGTCGGTCTGCCACTCGTTTAGGATGGATGTGTTCGTGTATGATGGCTTTGAAGTTTTCGTTGTAGTATTTTGAAAATAGAGAAATATCTCTACCTTTCAGGACGTCCGGTCGAACGGTCATTCGATCGGATGGCGATCCGTTTAGTGGAAACATTCTCAGAAAACAAGTCCATAGCAGAATGGTCATTCAATCGGATGGCTATCCGATCGGATGGCCACTCGCTAGAACTGATGATCTTTTGAAAATTGATAAAAGTATTTAAGTATTGGAACCATAAATCAATCCGATCGGATTGACGTTCAATCGGATGGCAGTCCAACCGAATAGCAATCCGTTTGGGTGACTGGTTCGTTTTGAAATTGATTAAGTTTAAAAGTTTGCAGTTTGACCGAGACGGTATGACAACGTGTTAAACAATGGGAAAACTCTATCAGGCCCAGGTCATCCGATCGAACAGGAACCACCCAAATCCGACCAGCTAACTGTTCCTGACGGTTTGTTTTTGTTCAACCCGGAATCGGTCGTCTCTTTGATAGGAATCAGATCTCAGACCGACACTTCACTAGAAACGAGTAGAAGGCCTGAATGAGTCCCGATTCTACCGGTTTTTTTGAATGCATTGAGTGTAAAAAGTTAAAAGAATGTTGTGAAACATCTTTCAATCTTTCAAATCTTGAAAACGTTTAGATTTATGCGAAAATAGTGTTAAATCACGTTGAAATCCTTTAGATCCGAGTTGTTCTTGGTGGAGTGAGGCCAAATCTTGAAGTTCATAAGAACCCCATGATGACATAATCCTAGAACACCTCAAACCCGCTGATTTCATGGTTAAAAGTGCAGATTCAAAGGTGAAAATGATGAAGAAGTGCGTGTAGATGGTAGATGTACAAGATTCGGGGGTAGAAACATTCAAGAATCGTGAGAAATCGGGAGAAAAGAGGACTTGAGCATGCTGGTCGAGTAAGAGAACTGTCACATCAATGTTTGAGATGTGACAGGGGTATTTATAGGGTTTCCAAAAGAGGAGCACAGATGACGGGTCGGATGGTCATCCGTTCGGATGGTCATTCGATCGATTGGCTCTGGCAAGTTGGTTTTCGTGTTTTCGTTTCGTGCGTTAAGCGTTGCGATGCGTTTCGAGTAAGCGATGCGATAGTATTACCTATTAGTCACATAACCACTATATCTAACATACAATCAACATAATTTAACTTGCGTTTAGCGTTTGCATTGCGATAGAGTTGCGATTGCGATTAAACACCTCAACATAAACATAACATGCACAAGTAACACACACACGTAAAACAATATCCATAACCTATAATTCAACACCTCAACGAACGATTGGTTTTTGGTTTGTGATTAGATAACGGGGCAGGTATAATATGATAAAAGCATGGTAGATACGCCGCTGGTACTTCTTATATATAAGTGCTTTCATCATATCATATTCTGTGGCGTTATTTAATTCACTTGGGCCAACGATTTTAGACGACGACACGTAATGATGTTTACTAAACGATATAAACCATACGAGTTTTATTACGAGAACGATTTACAACTTGGTTTGCATAAACAAATGTTTTGAGTTAAGATTCATGGCAACGAGATTTTTTTTAAATTATAACCAACTTATTTTGAGCTGGTTATTCATATTGCAATACTAAACTCTTTTCAAAACAAGGTTTTCAATTATCGACTCTTGCAGTCAAACGAGGTATTGCAATACGAATTCGAGCTATGAATCTAACACTCTCACAAAACCTATGTGCTCGTAGGCATTTCTTTGCTGACTTTATTTTTACAAATGTTTCAGGTGGTGTTTAACGATGTTGATTGCTACTAGGATGCATGCTCACTTAGGACTGGACAAGGCTTAGTGACTTAAAAATGATGATAGTTAACATATGAACTTGTTTGTTTTAATTTTAAGACATTGTAAATATTTAATAATTCAATAAAACGAAACTTTTTGAATCTATGGTTGTGAAACAATAATTCTGTCGCTCCACTCCCTGACATTTCTGCCGTGGTTTCGTTGTTTTACGCGGTCGGGGGGTGACAGAAGAGTTGGTATCAGAGCTCATGGTTATAGGGAATTAGGTTATTAGTATTGCTTTGACCTAGACTATAACTTTTCTAGGACCCTAACGCAAGTTTTCTTGCGTTTAGATTCTAGAACAATACCGTCACCTATCTTTAGGTGATAAACACAATAATAAATCTGATTTGAAAACCAATCATCTCTTCGTAGATGATTTTTTATAAGGTTTTGAACCTTCAAAGTTTTCAAAATCTCGTCAAAGTTTGGGTCTAATAATGTGAACACGTGCAATCTGGAAGGGTGGATGCCTGTATCCTGAGTTTTCTGTCTAAGGCTAGAGTGTTCGTACAAATCCACATAATCAGACCAGTCACTCTTACCTGGGAACTCTTGGGGTGAGTGTCCACTTATAGGCTAAAGCATGTCTTCGCGATACATTATATTGACCTATTTACTTTGATTAGTCACTGTGTATATTTTGTTTGTTTGAGGTAACGAACGAATGATCACCTTCCTTGTGTTTTGTCGATGTTTTCAATACCTCTTTTGTTTATCCAATTGTCAATCTCACTCGTTTCTCATGTTTCATTGTTCTTTTTAGAATATGCCTCCTCGACGAGATGCACAACCACAAACTAACACCGAACTCGCAGCTATTATCACTCAGCAGATCACTGCAATGATTCCGAACCTAATAACTCAGATTAATCAACCGAACAACAACAACAATAACAATAACAATGCTCAGTGTAGTTTTAAAATGTTTAATTCGGCTAAACCACTAAAGTTTTCTGGGTCTCAAGGAGCAACTGCGCTCCTACAATGGTTCGAGAGTCTGGAAAGCACATTTAGGCATGTTCAGTGTCCGAATGAATGGAAGGTTGAGTTTGCATCTAGTGTTTTTGAGAAGCATGCTCTTACATGGTGGAACGGTGTGATACGTGATAGGGGTGCCGATGTGGCTATGGCACAAACTTGGGAAGAGCTACGGGCTCTCATGATGAAAGAGTTCTGTCCCCATCACGAGATAAGGGCTTTGGAACAAGACTTCGATGATCTAAAATAAGATGGGGGAGAACACCGTGCATATATGGATCATTATGAGGAACTGAGTTTATTGTGTCCTACTATGGTTACCCCGTTGGAGAAAGCGATTGAGAGGTATATCGATGGTCTGCCTGATTCTGTGCAAGACATGGTTACTGGTAGTAACCCTACCACTGTTCGTCAGGCTATTGAATTGGCTGCAACTCTGACTGAGTCTCAAGTCAGAAAAGGTAAACTTGCCTGCAAGGGTGATAAAAAGCAGTCAACCGACACGACACAAGACAAAGGAAAGAGTAAGGGTAAAAAGGGCGAGTCGTCAAGGAGGTCGAGGAAGCGCAAGGCTTCCCAGAACTTTGATGTTACCACACAACCCAATCAGAACGCTCAGAACCCACCAGCACAATCTCCTGCCAAGAAACCATATGCAGGTACAACACCTCACTGCAATCGGTGCAATGGTCACCATGCGACTCAGCAAGCTTGTAAACAATGTACCACTTGTGGTAAACTTGGGCATACGGCCAACATTTTTCGTTTGGGTCAGAATCAAGCTGCTCAGAATCAAGCTCCAGTTCAGGGAAACGCTGCTAGATTCCCACCTGGCTCATGTTATAATTGCGGAGAGATGGGTCACTTCCGCAACAACTTCCCGAAACTGGTCAACGCGAACACAAATGCGAATCCCGCACGTGGACGAGCATACAACTTGAATGCAAACGAGGCTCGTGCTGACAACGAGGTTGTTAATGGTACGTTTCTTGTTAACCATCAACCTGCATCTGTTCTTTTTGATTCTGGTGCCGATAGAAGTTTTGTGTCGTTATCTTTTGAGCCTTTGCTTGCGATTCCTAGAACTAAACTGAGGAAACCCTTATCTGTCGAAGTTGCCACTGGTAAACCTCTTGTGCTCGACTCTGTTATTCGCAATTGTCAATTGAACCTAGATAACCATCTTTTTCATATTGATCTCACACCGATGCAACTTGGAAGTTTCGATATTATTGTAGGGATGGATTGGTTAACTAAGTTTCATGCTGAGGTGGTTTGTTTCGATAAGATTGTTCGTATTCCTCTTTCGTCTGGTGATGTCCTAGAAGTTCGTGGCGAGAAACCATCAAATGGTTTGAAACTCATGTCGTGTACTAAAGCTCAAAGATACTTACGAAAAGGTTATGTAGCCTTCTTAGCACATGTCACAGAGGAGAAAGGCAAGAACAAGTGTATTCAAGATATTTCGATTGTTCGCGATTATCCAGAGGTGTTTCCTGATGAACTGCCTGGTTTGCCTCCAGTTCATCAAGTCGAGTTTTATATTGATCTTGTACCCAATGCCAACCCGATTGCTAAAGCTCCTTATCGTCTTGCACCATTTGAGATGCAAGAATTGTCAAAAAAGCTTCAAGAGTTATCTGATAAAGGATTCATCCATCCGAGTTATTCACCGTGGGGCGCTCCAGTCCTTTTTGTGAAAAAGAAAGATGAATCTTTTCGTATGTGTATCGATTATCGTGAACTGAATAAGCTTACCATCAAGAATCGATATCCCCTACCACAAATTGATGATCTCTTTGATCAGTTGCAAGGTGCTACATGTTTTTCCAAGATCGATCTGCGTTCTGGGTATCATCAGCTTCGTGTACTCGAAGAAGATATTCCCAAAAATGCTTTCCGTATGAGATATGGTCAATACGAGTTCACTGTCATGCCTTTTGGTTTGATGAATGCCCCAGCTATTTTCATGGATTTAATGAATATGGTTTGTAAACCTTATTTGGACAAGTTCATCATTGTATTCATTGACGACATTCTCATTTATTCAAAGTCTTGAGCTGATCATGAACAACACCTTCGTCTGACAATGGAACTTTTGAAGAAGGAGCAACTTTTTGCCAAATTTTCCAAGTGTGAATTCTGGCTCAAAGAAGTTCAGCTTTTGGGTCATATTGTTAACGAACAGGGTATTCATGTGGATCCTTCTAAAATAGCTGCTATTAAGGATTGGATCACACCTACTACACCTACAGAAGTTCGCTCTTTTCTTGGTCTCACTGGTTATTATCGACGATTTATTTCGAACTTCTCAAAGATCGCGGTTCCTCTCACTCTTCGACTCAGAAGAATAAGCCTTTCGAGTGGGGGCCTAAACAAGAAGAAGCGTTCCAAACGCTTAAACAAAAACTCTGTGATGCTCCTGTTTTATCTTTGCCCGATGGAAACGATGATTTTGTTGTCTATTGTGACGCGTCGAATTTAGGCCTTGGTTGTGGTCTCATGCAATGAGGTAAAGTTATAGCTTATGCGTCAAGACAACTGAAAATTCACGAGAAGAACTACACCACTCATGATCTTGAGTTAGGCGCTGTGGTTTTTGCTCTCAAAATCTGGAGACACTATCTGTATGGCACAAAATGTGTGGTTTTCACATACCACAAAAGTCTCCAACACATTTTCAATCAGAAGGAGCTGAATATGAGACAACGACGCTGGGTTGAACTATTGAACGATTACGATTGCGAAATTCGCTACCATCCTGGTAAGGCGAATGTTGTAGCCGATGCGCTAAGCCGAAAGGAATGAGTCAAGCTTCATTCTATTCGCACTCTATCCGATATCCAATTACGTGTCCTTCAAGCACAACAATCTTGTGTAACCAAAGGGGTATTGAGATATGAGCTACCACTTCAACTTGAGCTTAAACTCGAAACAAAAGACGATGGGTTACTTTATTTCAAGGATCGATTATGGGTTCCGAAACAAGATAATCTTTTCACTTTAGTGATGGACGAATCTCATAAGTCTCGTTATTCTATTCATCTTGGTGCTGACAAAATGTACAAGGATATTCGTACTCAGTACTGGTGGCCTGGTATGAAAAGGGGAGTTGCCTTGTATGTATCGAAATGCCTAACTTATCTCAAAGTCAAGGCTGAACATCAACGACCATCTGGTTTGCTTGTACAACCAGAGATACCGGTTTGGAAGTCGGAGAACATTGCGAAATATCTCATCACTAAGTTACCGCGTACATCTAGAGGTCACGATGCTATTTGGGTTATCATTGATCGATTAACAAAGTCAGCTCATTTTATACCGATTCGCGAGGATCTATCTGTTGATAAACTTGCCAAGATTTATGTTGATGAGATTGTATCTCGACATGTTGTTCCTTTGGATATCATATCTGATCGTGATGCTCGATTTTCATCTCACTTTTAGAAGACCATGCAATCTGCTGTGGGAACCCAACTAAATCTAAGCAATACTTATCATCCCCAAACAGATAGACAATCTGATAGAACGAAACAAACACTGGAGGATATGCTTAGAGCAAGCGTGATAGACTTTGGTGGTAATCGGGATTCTCATCTACCTTTTGATCGAGTTCTCTTACAACAATAGTTATCATACTAGCATTAATATGGCACCGTTTGAAGCTTTATACGATCAAAAATGTCGCTCACCTGTCTGTTGGAATGAGATCGGTGAAGCTCAGCTTACTGGACCTGAGCTCATTCTGGAAACAAAAGATAAAATCAAGAAAATTCGTGATAATCTTCTGACAACTAGAAGCCGTCAAAAGAGTTACGCGGATATGCGACGCAAGCCCTTGGAATTTCAAGTCGGAGACCGTGTCCTACTCAAGGTATCCCCTTGGAAGGGAGTTGTGAGATTTGGAAATAAAGGAACTTGCACCACGATATGTTGGACCATTTGAGATTGTTGAAAGGATTGGAAAGGTTGCCTACCGACTAGAGCTACCTCCTGAACTTGGGAATATTCACCCAACATTCCACGTGTCCAATTTATGAAAGTGTTTAGCTGACACTGATCTTCATATTCCACTCGACGAAATTCAAGTTGATGAAACGATGCACTTTGTCGAGAAACCTATGGAGATAATGGATCGTAAAGTCAAGCAACTGAAGAACAAGCGAATACGATTAATCAAATTTCGCTGGGAGTCCAAAAGTGGCCCAGAGTTTACTTGGGAACGCGAAGACCAAATGAAAGCGAAATATCCACATTTGTTTGCACAAGTTTCCTCTAGTTAAAATTTCAGAACGAAATTTCCTAAAGTAGGGGAGACTTTGACAATTGTGCTTTGTAAATGATGAATGATGTAAAACAATATCAATTATCAATGAAATGATGTGTTTTGGTGTTAATATTTGTGTTTGACGATTTTACAATTTGATACTAGTTCGATTTCAAGCTTTAAATCGCTTTCTAGAAAGTTATACGCAAACTGATGCGTAAACGTAATCAGTTTAACGCGAAAAACACTCCGGAATAGTGACATAGGCTTAACATACCTTAAATAACCTTTACATAACTTAGAAATAAGTTTTGGAGGATTTGGTGTGTCGAAAACAAGTTTATTCGATCGCTGGGACTATTTACGACAAACTGTGAAAGTATGCCGATTCGTACGATAACGAACATTTCAGAACTTGATCATAAGTTAAACATAACCTAAATATCCTTTACATAGCTTATAAATAGGCTTTTAGGGGTTCGGTATGCGAAAAAGTGCTTAATTGATCAACAGGGACTAAAAGCGTCAAAAAGTGCATAAGTTTGCATTTACGCGCATATCTTACGTTCTGAACATATCCGGACATCCAAAACTTTTTTTAATCATTAAAATATTTTATTTTAGTGATCGGAATGCAAAAATTCCATCCGTCGTGTAATTTGGATCGTTTTCGCGTCCGTTCGAGTTTTCGTCGTAATTAACCAAATAGCGCAACCGTACGACCAAACGTGTAGGATCGTTCTGTGACCCAAACGAGTCTATCAGAAGAATTCTCAGTCTAATCAGAGGCGGAATTCATTGATTAGACTTTGTAACAGCTTGATTCACACTTAATTGTCTTGTTTTATTGATTTTACACGTTTACAGATCAGTAGACACGTCGGCAGCACTTCGGTACCGGAATCATGAACGTTACAAATGAGATGGCAGCTCCCCTATTTATAGGTGTTGGTATTTCGCACGAAATTGGCAAATGCTATTTCGTGCGAAATAGCAAACTGTTATTTCGTGCGAAATAGCACTGCTATTTCGTGCGAAATTAACTATCATCACACATCTCCTATTTTCTCATACAACGTGCCCTGATCTAACAATTCTATTACAAGACTCGATACAAGACGAAGTTGACAGACGTATGCACCAACAGACTCCCCCTCGGATGTTGACGAAGTCTTCGGTGTCGAGTCTTCACAATCTTCAACCTTGATCAGTCTTCGGGCTTTTTCAAAGTATCTGACATAGAAAACATACTTTATCCTCTCTTCTTTTTATCTCCAGGATCTCCACCTGGCACTTATCTCACTCTAAATCTCTTGATCAGATCTCTTGATTCCTTAAGTTCATCATCATCAGACTCCCCCATAAAGAATGCTTGGGATCGTAGTCTGGCTTTCACAGATTCTAGAATTGCAATCTGGCTCTCTCATAGCCATAACCTGCATATTCTCTACCTCAATGTAAATTTCACAAATTTAAAATTTGAAAATTTAAACTCTGCTAACCACTTGATGAATTCAGTTCAAAACATCAATTATTGATATAACAATTTTAATTTTTGATGACCACTTGTATATATAACATTTTTTCTAACCACACTCTCCCAAATCTGTTCGTCATGTTTAGCACTCGGAATTTTGAAAATCAGCTTTCCAAAATCAGCTGTCGAAAATCTTTTTGGATTTTTCAAAATTTATGTTAAAACACCCTTAAACTCTTTTTTGGATTTTTTTTATATTAAAGAAATGCAGTAAAGAAATATTTACAAACAATATTTTTGTGAGTTTGTGTAAGAGGATCATATCAGTTTTTGAGACAAATCACCAACACCGTTAAGCTTTAAACATTTTAAGTTCTAAACGATTCACTTAGATTGTCAGTATACTGATCCACTTAAATTTTCACACAAAGTTCAACTGTTTCGAGATACGAGATTAATGTTTTAGAGACTTAAACTTATTCGCGTGTCCCACCTCAGAATATACTCCCGTATCCGGATCCCAATATTCAGTCTTACAGGTGAGTATACCTAGATGATATCTGTAAAGGGTTAAATGCGAGGGCCATGAGAGCTCAGGCTATTGCTTCCGCAAAATCAGAGAGATGATGGCTTCGACTTTTGGTGTGTTCCCTTTAGAGAATCTTTTCTTCAACAGCACATGATTAGCATTTTTCAATGTTTCATCATTTTTTATGCTGAGGGGAGTGCTATATTTCAAGCAAGCGAAAAGTATTATACGGGGACTAGGCCATTGCTTCCGCAAAATCAGAATTCCCGGGATAATACCCCAGATATCACTGAGCATAAAGACCTAGTATCTCAGAAAGAGGGACCTTTCAAACAAGATTTAGGGGGTACCCATATATCCGAGAGATGTTCCCCACGATATAAGCAAGTTTGAAATTTAGGTTTATATCTCGACACAATCTACTAAATGTGTAAAAACCTACTGGCACATCATCAGTGAGACTGTTTATCACAATTTAACTTTCCAATTCTTTAGCATGCTGTGATCGTCTACTGATGTACTATCATTTCCTCTTTTTACAACAAAACCCAATTTTTGATTTTATCATGTTTTTTCCTTTTTCAAATTTTCTAAATGTTTTAGGATTTTCTGAAAATTTCTTACTCCCCCTAAAATTCAAAATCATTTAAAGAAATTTGAAAACAAACTATGCAAACAAAGTGATAACTGATTTTCAAGCTTCAATTCGCCATCCACTTGGCATAAACAATCAGAACTCCCCCTTACAACAAACTATTTTTCCATTGTGATTTCAAAACACTTAAGTTTGTTTTAATCAAAAATGGTTTTCCGGAAAATAAATTTTGTTGATTTACCACTTGTAAGATTGGGGTTATCATTAAATTGTTTTCCAATCATTTTGTATGAGAGTTAAATCAAGTTCAACTTAATGACCTTGATTAACCGCTTGTAAGTGAAAACCTTCTTCAACCACTAGTAGGTTCACTTATCAACAAAAACCACTTGTAAAATTTAAATATAACAATTTCAAGAAAACTACCACTTGTAAATTTACCAAACAAACTTTTTCAAGAATGATGCCGATTCCTGCTCCACGATTACCAACTTGGAAGCTCCGGCAAGTCATAATTTCAAGTAGAAAATACAGTCACCCAAACCTGACCAGCCTTGGGTGATTTTGATTCAACTCTATCCCAACCTCCTTCTGATCTGTAAAATTCTTTGGCACTTTTTACCTTCCCATCTATCATTTTTCCAAAAATATGTTTAACTTTCCCATTAAAAACCTTTTCAGCATCAAATTCTTCTTTACTAGGGAAAGGTTGACCTGAAATCTCAAACCTACCTTTTGATTTCAAATTTTCCGCCCGCAATAGTGGAAAATTTTCATCGTTCAACTCTGGAACTGAATTCTCATTCTTTTTCTCAACATATGACTCCTCTGATTTTATGGAATCAGATTCATTATGAGAACTACTCTCAGATTTTACAACCCATCTCTGTTTGTTCAAATCGACTTTTCTTTTGTAAAAATGTTTTGAAACATCACCAGTTTCAAAATTCGAATTTTCAAACAGTTTAGATTTCTCAGTTGGTTGTTTCTTTTCATCAACATATTTTTTAATCATTTTAGAGTTAGAAAAAACTCCCTGTTTTGTGTTGTTGGAATTTGAACAATTCCAAGCAATATGCCCAACCTTTTGACATTTGAAACATGTTCTTCTATCAACTCTTGGAACCAACTTCTTCTTCCTTTCAGCAAGAAACTCCTGGTTTGATTGTCTCCAGAAAGATTTCTTCTGTTCTTCTTCTGAACTTCCACCTGCAACAAATTTTGTTTTTGGTTTATAATTTTTCTCATTTTTATAATTTTCTGGAACAATAAATCCTAAACCTTTCTTTTTGAAATTACTGTAATGATTTGGTTTCTTTTGAAAACCATAACCAGAACTGTAACCCTTTTTCTTGTTCAATCTCTGTTGAACTCTTGAAGTGCACTTTTTAGGTTTTTCAGAAAGATTTAAATCTTTTATTTCAGAAATATTAATTTCTGTTAATTTGAAAACCTGTTTGATCATTTCAGTTTTAACACTTCTTATTGGAAATTCCTCATCAGAATATAATTTGTCTGAATCATTCAAAGTATATGCTACTTTGATTGGTCCGTCATTCAAATTAGATTTTGATAACAGAAATTCTTTATTGTAGACCCATTTAACCGGTGAACTCGGACTCTTTATTGTAGACCCATTTACGCGCATATCTTACGTTCTGAACATATCCGGACATCCAAAACTTTTTTTAATCATTAAAATATTTTATTTTAGTGATCGGAATGCAAAAATTCCATCCGTCGTGTAATTTGGATCGTTTTCGCGTCCGTTCGAGTCTTCGTCGTAATTAACCAAATAGCGCAACCGTACGACCAAACGTGTAGGATCGTTCTGTGACCCAAACGAGTCTATCAGAAGAATTCTCGGTCTAATCAGAGGCGGAATTCATTGATTAGACTTTGTAACAGCCTGATTCACACTTAATTGTCTTGTTTTATTGATTTAACACGTTTACAGATCAGTAGACACGTCGGCAGCACTTCGGTACCGGAATCATGAACGTTACAAATGAGATGGCAGCTCCCCTATTTATAGGTGTTGGTATTTCGCATGAAATTGGCAAATGCTATTTCGTGTGAAATAGCAAACTGTTAGTTCGTGCGAAATAGCACTGCTATTTCGTGCGAAATTAACTATCATCACACATCACCTATTTTCTCATACAACGTGCCCTGATCTAACAATTCTATTACAAGACTCGATACAAGACGAAGTCGACAGACGTTACAAGACGAAGTCGACAGACGTTACAAGACGAAGTCGACAGACGTATGCACCAACAAAATGAACCGACATCCGAGATGCTTTCAAGCATATTTCATGTTCCCTATGCTTTAACTTCATTGTAGAGCCTTGAAATGGGGTTAACGGGGCTTAAAAGCATCAAAATCAAAGTTTTGGACTTGCAGGGATTAAAACTGTCAATTTGTGAAACTTGCTAGGCGGGGCGCGAAGACCTGAACATCAGGCTTCGCGGGGCGCGACAGACTACCAGATCAGAAACATTGAATCTGGTTGAAACAGCCTGTTCTAATGGTTTTTAACCCCAGATTTTGGATACAATGGACTTGTTTTGAGTTCCCCTTGTATTGTAAACTATGTGTCTCAAGTGTATGGTTAGGATCAAGCTTTGATTCTTGCAAAGACACTTGTAATCATCTTGTAAACTCAATACTTTCTATAAATACCCACCAAGCTCAAGCTTCATTCCTTGCACAATTGATCTAAATCTGCTCTAAGTTGAAGCTAAGGCTTCATACCTGAGTGTTTTGGATCAATTCTTCCTAGCTTGGACCTTTTGTAATCTTCTTTCATGCTTGTTTATGCTTTTTAAGCATGAAAGTCAAACAGTGTTTGACTTTCTGCTTTGACCATGATTCGGTCAAGACAAAGTTCGTTTGAACTTTGCAACGTGAGTGTAATCACAATGGTTATAGTCCCTTGTGACTATACCTACTGATTACCACGTTGATTAGTCGAAGTGACGAGTCAAAGTTTCGGTCAAAATGTCGATTATGCGCATTTTTGCGACGAAGCTATTTTTGGGTATCAAAACACTTTGTTTTGATATCAAACATGTTTAACTCGTCACTTTTAGTCTAGTGCTTGTATAGGGTCGTAAGTCAAGCGGTCTTGACAACCGCTTAGACTTTCGAATCCGGCCCGTTTGGTCGATCGTTAGGATCCGACCAAACATGTTTTGTGACCATAGTTGTATAGGGAATAACCTTCCGAGGTTATACCTTATGGTCACTTAGTTTAATTAGTTGTATGATAGGTAGTTTATATGCCTTAGGTAAATGACCAAAATGCCCTTTTCAAGCATAATTTGAAATTAAGCATATGTAACCTAAATTTTGACACTTAAACTGATTATGAAACATATTTAAACATGGAAGGGCATATAATACTTGTCATAGGACTAGTTAGACGTCTCGAACACGCTTTTGCGCGAACGACGCGTTAAAGTAGCGTAAGCTACCTCAATGGGTCGTAACGGGTCGTAAGCACTTAGGATAGGTTCCGATTTAGAATGTAGGCTTTGTTAAACCATATCACATAAGTTCCAATACTCATTTGGTTTACAAGACCTCATTCTACCCGATCTCCCGATTTAGGTGTCGATTTATTAACTTAGCAATCCGATTACTAGGTACCACTTGATTTCCTTGGTTTTGCCTGAGCTTTGTTATGTTCTTTAGATCGAGGATACCTTGCAATCTCAAGTGAGTACATAGTTCCCCTATTTTACTATTTTTGATTGTTTTGGTGTGATTCATATGTGTTAAACGATTTCGATGCTTTCAACGATGATTTCAAAAACGAATACTATGGTTTATATTAAACAAAACGATTTCGATAATGTGAACGAACTTGTTAGGACGTATTTACATAACGAATGACATTCATTAACATTGATCAAGCCGACCAGTATTAGGTTATGGTACCATAGGATCTGACAAATCCCGTTATCAGACTGCCACCATGGTTATGTATGGGGGTTATGTGGGTAACGACTGAACCTTATGATTGTTAACTTACCCTATGGTGGTTTGTTAATATGAGTTGAACGATGGACGAGTTACGAAGGTTTGAATGTATTCCACGAGACGACCAAAAGTAGCTTTCACAATTAAAACGAGAACGATTTGAACGATTGAACGATTGAACGATTTTGAACGATTAAGCGATTGAAACGATTAAACGATTGGAACGATTTGAATAATTTAAACAAGTTAAACGAATTGAACGAATGATTGGTTTTTGGTTTGTGATTAGATAACGGGACGGGTATAATATGATAAAAGCATGGTAGATACGCCGCTGGTACTTCTTATAAATAAGTGCTTTCATCATATCATATTCCGTGGTGTTATTTAGTTCACTTGGGCGAACGATTTTAGACGACGACACGCAATGATGTTTAATAAACGATATAAACCATAAGAGTTTTATTACGAGAACGATTTACAACTTAGTTTACATAAAAAATGTTTTGAGTTAAGATTCATGGCAACGAGATTTATTTTTAAATTATAACCACCTTATTTTAAGCTGGTTATTCATATTGCAATACTAAACTCTTTTCAAAACAAGGTTGTCAATTATCAACTCTTGCAGTCAAACGAGGTATTGCAATACGAATTCGAGCTATGAATCTGACACTCTCACAAAACCTATGTGCCCGCCGGCATTTCTTTGCTGACTTTATTTTTACATATGTTTCAGGTGGTGTTTAACGATGTTGATTGCTACTAGGATGCATGCTCACTTAGGACCGGACAAGGCCTTAGTGACTTAAAAACGATGATAGTCAACATATGAACTTGTTTGTTTTAACTTTAAGACAATGTAAATATTTAATAATTCAATAAAACGAAACTTTTTGAATCCATGGTTGTGAAACAATAATTCTGTCGCTCCACTCCCTGACGTTTCTGCCGCGGTTTCGTTGTTTTATGCGGTCGAGGTGTGACATAAGGGTAAGGTAATTCATAATGAGGCTTATGAAAATCTTCCCACCATAATCATCTCATCATTGTAGCGAGGTAAAATGAGTTACAACAAAATCTTGCTAAGGATATATCGACTTTCATATATACCATGTCAACTTGTTACAATTGGTTTTGTGAAGAAAACCTCCTCGGAGTTATCTCACTCTGGTTGATGCAAGTCATACAGTATCATAAAAAATACGGAGAGGCCTTTCGTTCACCTTGTTCCTTGTTTATTCCTCAAGTCTCCGACTCTTCCATAGTCTTTAGTTTTACAAAAACGGGTATACTTCCCAAAAGATGGGGGGGGGGGTTGTGCATTACTACCATATGTAGGGGGTGATAGTGAAAACACAGCAATAAGGTCGGGAGGGTACGTGACTTCTTCATCGGGACCGAATTGTGCCTTGTAGAAACCGTAGAGCGTTTCCAGTGTGCGAATGTAGTACCCAAATGATGGGGTGCACTACGGGATAGAGAGTGTGGAGCTACTAATAGGGGTGTTGATGGTGGTGATATAGTTAGTGGGTGATAGAGTGCATGTGGGGTGAAGGACGAGAAGAATCCTCTTGCATGTGTTATCCATGTGCCTAAATGGAATCAGAATCTGTTGAGAAGGGGAGAATTGAGTGGTCGCTTCCGTCCTTATAACATGTGTTCTACACTTCGTGGGCCTCGATTGTCCGACGTAGGGAAGACCCCTTAGCCACACTGGACTGTGCGACACATACATTGATTTTTCTTGGGGTCCATGAGTCCCAATATGGTTGGTATGGTCTTTATGAATGCTGAATAGAGGGCGGTAAATGGGTTACACTATAGTTCACGCCACACTACCCCATTGGGGTAAAACGGATGTCAAATGTTGGGGTTTATCTTAGCAACTACAATGGATAAGTTTGGGGTGTTGTAGGCTCCGTACAAATTTAAACACAAGAATCCTAAAGTGTTGAGGAAAATCTTTCCTGAGTGTTAGCCATCTTCACTTGCTTAGATACCGGGTCCCAAACGACTCTTACTATAGGTAGAAGTGTTAGGCACGAAGTAGGCAAATACAGACTTCCTACTTTGTAGAGTGTTATGGTAACTATCTTGATTAGTGTTCTATTAGATGGAGGTTTGAACAACTTAGAAATTTCGAATGGGTGGTGATCATTAGCTTGACCCACAGAGTCCACCAGGATCCCCATGCACTACAAGTTGTTATTACGTGGGCCCCCGTAATAATAAATTGTCTTGCATGGTCACCCTAATTTCCCTCGTTCAAAGCAGCCGATCAGTCAGAGAGGGGGACACTACTGTCTTCATACCTTCAACATAGATGGGACCTTTATTATGGTCCATGCGCTAACGTCCGCTGTTATTACGCGCGAAATGGCACAACGCTTAGACAAAGTAGGAATAAGGAGAGTTCCTAACAATAGTAGTTGGAGGGGCACCTTCAAGATGAGTACCTCATCTTCCTTGTCTGGACAAGAGTTTCGTCAATCATGTTTCGTAAAAGCCACAGGGACCTCGTCCCACTAATAATGTTGTTGTCCAAGGTTACCTCCTCAGCCTCGCCGTCACTGCCGTAGTCAGGCACCTTCTCATTCAAGAGGGAAGAACAGCCATCTTCTACGTAATCAAGCTCAGGGTCTCGTTTGGTAATTACATCAGCCATAAGCTCCGCAATAAACGTGAGGTCGATAGTCTCATTGTGCGAGTCAAGAACAATAATAGAATTCAAAGTCGAAGGTATCTCGTTTCTGGCAAAAATTATTCCGTACGGCTTGTATATATATATTAATAATTAATATCATCACTTAGTATACATAGGCAAGCAAATGTAACATATCACATGTAACCACATTGTTCTTATGTGGGTTATTTCGTCTTCGGCAAGTCTATCTCATATAGACTTTACCTCAATTGGCACATTAGTTGAGGTATTTCTTCGTTTCTACTAATGTCCTTGCTTTGTCTTTCCTTTGAAAATGTTTGGTTTGTGGATCTTGGCATTTTTGTAAATGCAATGAAAATCCTTTTTGTTTGTTGTAAAAAAATGTTTTCATGAGAGAATCCTAGTGATTGTAGTCTAGACTCGAGAAAGAATCCTAGTTCACTGCAATCAAGGCTCTGATACCAACCTGTCACACCCTGGCTTTTGCGGAAGCATATACGTGTGACATGATCAGTTTTCATTGCATACGATTATAATAAACAACTACATGACTAAAATAGCGATGTTCATCCATTCATAAGTTTAAAACGTCACAAAACATAAGTTGTTTTAAGTTTTCAACCAACACAAGTATTAAGTTTAAGTTACAAACCATTATCAGATTCAAGTTCCACAAAAAGGACTTATTTAACAAAAGACAAATTTCACGAGGCTTTGCATTCTATATCTCATCAAGGATGGGATATACGAATCAAACCTTTCAAAAGTGGATGACATCTAAACTTGAAATTTACAGCTTGAAAACAACACCAGCGCCAAAGATCCATCTAGTTTCCTGAAATACATGTAAGTTTGAAAACAATCAACAAAAGTTGAGCAAGTTCATGCGTTTTGTATGAGTTCCAAATAACTTGTAAACATTTGAGAGATTCTTTTGATAACAGGTATGTAAAGCGTCTATGAACAGATCATTAATGTTTTGCAAGGACATAAATATGTGTGGTGGTGTAGGAAGTGCTCAAACCTAGTGAATTTTCTCCGGTCCACCCGGCTGGAACGACATAGTCACTACATGCGGCCACACAAGGACCCATGAGTGGGGCTCGCTACACCCGACAGATCTACCACTCCTGCACCTCGATCTTAACAAGATTAATGGCCTTAAGAGTGCGCCTACCCATCCATATAATCTAACAGTTCATTCCTTAGCTAAACCATACCATTGAAACATGGATTTCACCCCCGAAAGTTATAAATCCGAAAGTAGTTAAAAGAAAAGGGGGACATGAACTCACGGTTTTGCGTAAGTTGCGTCGTAAACTTCACTGACTTGTTTTGTATGCCTCGTAACCTATATGTGTACTATGTAAGTTAATCACTAGACTTGCAACACACGAGTACAAGTCAACATCTTAAGTTTATGCATTCGTCTCTTGGATGTTCAACATTTGTGAGGGTCGTGCCCTTGTTTGTCGAGTCCCGAATTCGGTATCGTCTGCTTGTGAATATATATGTTACTCCCCAAAATATATTTGTTTATGTAATGTTTGACAAACGATAAGTGTTAAAAATAATCTATATTTTTAACTTGTTCCAAATATGTTACTTATATTATTTTCCCAAAAATAAGTATAAGTAATTTGTCAAATAATATTTTCAATATTATTTTATGTAAGTACACTTAGGTAAGTATACTTGTATTTTGAGTATGTTATTTTGTATTCTCATATTTATGCATAATACTTGCTTATGGGCATTTTACCAAGTGTTGGTAGTGTATGTCGGTATATATTTATACGTATAGGAATACGTATTTTCTTGTATTTATTAAGTATTTCATACTTAATTTACATGTAATTTTTCGGAATATTGTTTTTGTGTTATCAAAATCACCATTTTTATATGCTTTATATATATATATATATATATATATATATATATATATATATTAAGAAAATTTTATAGAAAAATATCTATAATTTGACTTGGTAAAATATGTATGTATCCATATATCTTAAAAATAATCTACTTTTAAGATCAAAGTTAGAAAATATACAGTTTTAGTTTCCACCAAAATAATATATTTTTGAGTTGTTTATGAAGATATATATTTCCTTGCACTCCAAAATAATATATTTTCAAGTTGACAAAATATGATATATTTTCATAATAACTGTAAAAATACATACTTTGTCATTTGTTCGGTTTTGAGAGTATCGTTTACCAAATTTGTCAAGATACGAGTTAAATTTCTAGAATATTTATATATTTTGTCCAAGGTGTCCATTGTCCGAATCGTCCAATATATTTATACAAATATATTTTCTTGTGTTTGTCCATGTACCCTTTCATGGGTTATTTTGCGTGAGTAATATTGGGTATTTGTCATGTATTTTTATGTGTATTTTGTTGGTGGTACTCCTTGGGAGTATTTAGTATATTTTCATCAACCTAATACACTACTACATATAATACACATAATATACACCTAGCACAAAATGTGGTGATCACTAAATACATATATTTTTCCTAAAAATATACATACTTAATATTGATTTTAACTTGAAGAAATTCTTATTTCTTAGCTTGTAATTTGTACAAAAATTAAGAAACCTTGATAAATGATTTTAAATGAATTTTTTTTGGGAATAAGTTTCATCAAAACTTATATTTTTTCTAAGTGTCAAAATTTTATAAACATTTTGACATAGTTTCCCCTAAAAATGGAGGTTTCCTATGTTTTCAAAACATGTGTTTATTTTCTTTTCTTCACCAAAAACAATTTCCAACAATTTTCACAAGTAACATACACTAATTTTATCATGTAAAACATTATGGTAAACTTGATTTTTATTAAAAATGTGTAGTCTTTTAGATCTACACTTAACATACAATGATCTTTCCAAAAACAAGTGTTCTTGAGAATTTTAAACAAACTTTCATGAAACTTTAATTTACTAACCAATCCATCCATGAGTTTTATGGTTTCAAAGTCTTGAAAATCATGTTCAAAAACTATTTTTATGTTCATTAGGAAGATCTTTATGTTTAAAACCATGTTTCATCATGGATCTTCCAAAATCCATACTTAACATCTTTAAATCCTTCAAAAACAAGCTTCTTGATGAATCTCTAACAAACTTTTCATGGATTTTAGTTTCAAAAGTTAGTTTTACATGCACTTTGTTACTTCAAGATTACAAGTTCATGCTTCAAAATTCATCTTGCAAGTTCACATAAGTGTTTCACAAGTTCATCTTCAAGTTTAACCATGGTTCTTTCAAGATTCATGCTTAAACTTGTTAGATCTAAGCTTCTGACAAGCTTAACATACTAGATCTAAACATACACACAAGATTCAACATCAACAACTTCATCACATACACCAAAAATCACTAAAATTACTTGTTTTCTTCATGATTATGTTAGATCCTCACATATTCATCTTTTAAAGTTTAGTTACTTAGATGGTGTGACTTGTACATAACCTTAACATGAAGTAAAAGAAGGTTTATGGAGCTTACTACTAGCTCTTGTGGCTTGGGATGTGGCAAGAACTCAAGTAGAAGAAGAATGAAGAAGAAGTGGTGGATAAAAGCTCCTCCAAGTGGTCCTTCACCTTCCAATGCTTCACACCTTCATAGATCACCTTCTAGCACCTTTGGTGTAACACCTCGCAAAATCATACCCAATAATGTGAAGACACGTGTCATAAACCCTAAACGGGTAATAAGTTAACTTTGAAGGTCTAAAGATGTCAAACAATGAAAAGATGTATGCGGGGGACTAATAGTGCCAACAAAAGAAACTAATACCTTCGGGTAGTCTGCATACAAACCGGGAGCCTTAGAATATCTATTTACAGTCCTATATATGGCCATTATTGGCTAAAGATGTCTTTGATAAATCACAAAACAATAAATGAGATTATACAACTCAAGGGGCCATTTGTGTAAAGTTTTAAAATTCTTCCCGCTGGTCAATCGTATACGGACCGTATGAGGTCCTGGCTTACGGTCCGTAAGGACTGTAACTGGACAGAAAAAATTGCTTGGTTGCCACATAAACAACCAAATTCGAGTCAGAACGATAACAGGGGCTGTTAGCTGTTTTGGGACATGTATGAGGACACTTGTTAGCCTCCCATAACACTCCTGGACACCTGGTAGCAACATGAGACACTCCCTTGCACTATAAATAGGTGCCATACCCCCCACTTCTTCCTTGCTCATTTCAAATTATCATCTCTTCTCTCTAGCTTGGTTTCTCTGAGGTTCCTGATCACAAGAAAGCTCTCCATAGTTCAAGTTTCGAGCTAGGACCCTTTGTAAGTGTCCTTAGCCTCCTTAGTTTGGTTTTTATGCATTTAAAAGCCGAAAGTCAAAGTTGCCGCAATTCGGCTTTGACTTTCGGTTTAGACCTAAATGGTCCAGCCATTGTTCGAGGCGAATATGGCTATGTGATCGTAATTAGGTAGGTATTAATCCCTAAAAAGGGCACCTCCTAATTACCACGTTTACTTAGTTAATTGTAGGGTCAAAGTAATTAACATAAAAAGTCAAATGGGTCAGTTTTTAAATAAATTCAAATCTGATAATGTAGAGGTTATAAAATACGTTTTATCACTCTAATAACTTGATAAACATTATTAGAACATGTCTAAACATGTTCAACCCGACAATTCTAAGTTTAGGTTCGGTTCGCAACCGAAAGTCGCAAAAGCTTGACTTTTGCTTTGACTTTCAGTGCTGACCCGAATTAGCTTATTTCTTTTATGTTTTAAGATTCCTTTGTGACCATATTATGTAGTAGTATAACCCTCTGAGGTTATATTACATGGTCACCTAGTAATCTGAATTTATTTACTTGATTCCGTTATTATGCTTAATGTTGACTAAAATGCCCTTTTTGTCAAAAATTAGATTTTTAACATAAACAAACATGCAAATTAATTACATTCTGATTAGTAAATTATTTAACATATTTTGGCAATTAAATTCTGGTCACAAACTGAAGTTATATAATAAATCGTAAAACATTCTTTTACAAGGACTAAATTACCCTTTTCCATGCAAATTAAGTTTTAAACATAATTTTGACATAAAACTCATTACCCACTGTTATGATATCAAATTTAGCACTAATTGAGATTTCAAGTCAGATTACTTACTGAGTTATGCATGCGTTTTCGTATTATGTTAATAAATGACGATTATGCCCTTTTCACACATAATGGGGTTTTAAATAAGATTAACAAGTAAGAACCTTTTGTTACTGATATGATATAATAAATAAATTATTTTGACCATTCAAATCTAGTCATAACCTCATAATTCCCTTAACATCGAAATAATCGTCATTTATCGATTTTTACGACAATAAGGTGCATTGTATGGTTTTAAACCCTATTAGCACCCAAAACTTATTACCTACTGATTTTATAAACCATTTTTTATATTTTTACAGTAGGTATAAGTCATGAACTCAGAATCCCAAATAAGTCCTTAAAACTATGTGTGAAATGACCAAAATGCCCTTTCGGGGCATAGTTTGGCCATAAATGGTAAACCACACATATATATGATATCCTACTGTTAATATAACATAAATTAAATATTTTTACAGAAGATTTATGACCAGAACCACAGTTTGCATATAAACCCCTTTTATAAATCATAAAATGACCAAAATGACCTTTTGAGGCTTAATTCGGTTTTAAAATCTTATTGGGCATATTTGTTGATATCCTACTGATATCATAAGATATTTTAAGCATAATAACTTATGTAACTTGTATATGACTCATCCGGTTACCCGTATATGCTTATATGCATTCGGTTCGGTTTATGTAACTAGTTTGCATAAATTAAACGAAACGGGTTTAACCTTATCATTTAAACTTCAAAATATAGAATGTATTTAGTTTACCCATATTATACAAGCCTCCATACTTGTTGGGTCTAAATTACATTCCAATCCGGTCATCGCTTAATCTAGCGTTTCGTACCGTAAATCGTCCTTTAAACTAACCGGTCTAAGTCTAAGACTTAAATAAGACCCGTTAGTAATCTAATATGTTAATAAAACCTTTGTTCCAGATTAGGAAGCCCCGGTAAAAGCTACCTTCACGAGTCTAATTGCATTATACTGCAGAGTAGATAGATCTTGCATTTAGAAACTCAGGTAAATACTTTTAACTTATTTTCCCTTATATGGACTTGGGATACGGTAAAATATTACCGCTTGGTCGGGTATGGAATCATTTAATCGGATTGTGATTAATAAATTACATGAACTATTTTAATCCGTTTTGTTTGATAACATAAACATTGGGGTTAGTGCGACCGTGTCCTGGATATCCTCTGCTCATTTAATTGCAAATGGCCAAGACTTAAGCACGGGGTGTAGGGATACACCTGACAGTTGCGTATGCAAAAAGATATACCCACATTGTTGGGGATAACTCCTTGTGGGTTTATATTAGTGGTGTGTCAGTTAATCATGTCTCGGCTTCTATACCGGGCCCTAAATGTATCACAAACATGTAAATCTGTTTACAAGATTATAATATAATTATCCCAAGTTATCAAAGAATTTTTGTGCCTCGTGCATCTAAACCATTTTCATAAACATTTTCAAAAGAGTTGGTTAATTGTATTTACCAGTGTAAACTGACGTATTTTCAAAAGACTAAGTGACAGGTACTACACGTACTAGGCTGGAGGCTTCTGGGCGTTAAGTAGAGGATCTTGCAAGTCCGTAATGCATTGAGTCTGTTGAACTTTGTTTTTGTATTATATTTAGATCCGCCTGTGGATCCTTTCTTACAACCGTCTGTATATGCTTTTATTCGTACTTTGAACTTTCGGTTTGTAATAGTAATTTCTACCAAGCTTTCCGCTGTGCTATAAACTGTGTATAATTAACTATGATGATATCAACTACGTCACGATACTCCCCACCGGGCCCACCGGTTTATGGTTAAAATATCGGGGTGTGACAGGTTGGTATCAGAGCCAACATTGAGTGAATTAAACACTAGCCTTTTGTGTTTAATCTCAATGATACAGCAGCACATTCCTTAGACTTCTGAGTCTAGGCAAATGACCTAGGATTAATCTTAATCTTATTTGGTTTATTTATTTTGTTTGTTCCTTGTTTTTGATAGGTCCACATACCAAAAATGCCGCCGAGAGTATGAGGAAGAGGAAAAGCACCTATGAGGGGAGGAAGGCAAAGCAAAGCAGGGCCTTCACATCGGCGTACTTCCTCTTCATCATTTAGCTCAGACCCATATGATGATTGGAGACACTCCCTTGAACCAGCGAGACGTTCTGTGTCACTTAGCACCTCGCCCTCCTATCACCATTCATTTGGACCGCAGCAACCCAAAGAGCCCCAAGGCTCGCACCATTCGCAGCATTCACTGCACTCGCACCATTCCCATCACTCCTCCCACCATTCATCTCACCACTCTCACTCTCAGGGTCACTTCGACCCTAACAAATTTATCAATGCACCGGCAGGTCATAACCTGCTGGGTCCAGAAGATCATTTCCTGGAAGACATGGATGTGGACGAGGATCCAGATCGAAATATGCCACCGTCTGGGATGCCCACGCATCCCATTGATATTTCTAGCGGTTCTTCCTTTGCATGATCTACCTATCGAGGTCCCGATAATTATTTAGAGTGGTTTGGTTAGTGGAAATTTGTATACACTCCCTCTCACCACGACTCACCACCACCACAGCGGACTCCCTCTGAGGATCCGTATTTTCAAGCGGTCACGCCACCGCCACCACCAGCACCAGAACAACCTCCGCCACCACTAGAACCATCAAGGCAAAGGAGAAATGCACGAATGTCCATGCAAGGGGGTCCACGTATTAGCACCCCACGAACTTCTAGCAGCTACCCTCCTATTTCTGAAGATCCACAAATGGGTGGGCCTTCAAACGCTGCGCCGAAAATCGATGTTACTCAGACCACCTTTGCACCACCGCCGCCACCAATGGATTTTGAAAACCCAATTCCTGCTTACCCAGATACAACTGGGTACAACCCGTTTGAGCCACATGCTCCTACGGGTTATAACTACCAACAACCTGCCTACGACCCATACGTCGAGGAAGTTAATTATAATGCTCTCTATCCCTCACCCTTTCCACCCGCATACCCAACTGGGTACCCTGCTTATGGGTATTAATAACCACAACCTCAACCCCAACAACAACCTCAACCTCCACCTCCACCTCAACAACCACAATCACAAGAAATCTTACAAAGGGTGGAAGAAGTTGAACGTAGGGTGGAAGAACCTGAAAGAAAGACCTATAAGTTCCTTAAGGGTCTTGCAAACTTCATAAAGGGTAAGAAGAAAGATCATTGAAGACCCCTACTTTTGTTTTGTAATTTTCATTTAAAT
The DNA here is from genome assembly GCA_030545235.1 of Helianthus tuberosus. Taxonomy (NCBI): domain Eukaryota; kingdom Viridiplantae; phylum Streptophyta; class Magnoliopsida; order Asterales; family Asteraceae; genus Helianthus; species Helianthus tuberosus. The sequence continues at coordinate 56,353,827 of CM060417.1, read as the reverse complement.
TAAGTCCCTGCGTGGACATTTCTTTTAAGTATCAGTCCCTGTGTGGACAAGTTTATTTATTTAAAGACCTGTTTAGGGCAGTTTATGTAATTCTTAGTATTTAAATGAGAAATTTTCTTTTGGAATTACATTTGTTGTTATACATATATATGCATTATACTATTGACTAAACTATCATTTCAATTTATAATTGATTTGCCAATAAATTCCAAAAGACTGTCTTAAAGGTATAACCTAGCCTATATGTCAACATTGACATGGCTATGATGGTAAAACCCTCTTAAGATAATAAATCTTTGTTAACATCTGAGAACATGTTAACACTCCTGAAAAATGTGGCTAGAGAAACCACACTAGTCATCCGAAATACTTGGATTCTTCCAAGTCTTATAATATAGCCTAAATGATCAAAGTGAATCATGGCTGATATCATCAAATAAGATGATCATATTAAAGCATTCATTGGTGATGTTATTATTCCGCCTTTCCAGCCAAATTATGCCATTTTCATACGACGACCGTAGTAGTATATGACTCTCTGTCAAAGAGGTGAAGAACTATGTTCGAACCTTAATGCCTTGATCCAATAAGATCATGGCCTATAATTTAAATTGTTCAAGTGACAAGGCCTTCTCGTGCCACCCTTATACTCTAAATCGTTTTACAACCTGGACTAACTATAATAAAAAGCTCGAATAAATATTCTTCAAAACTGATTAAACATATAAACCAATGTGGTCTATTAATACCATGGTTAATGAATCACCGAATATGATGATTCAATATAAGACAACTAAATAAGTTGTTGTCATTTGATATATAGCATTCAAACTTCTCCATGGCTAACTCGGATGAGGCACATAGTCACCCAGCTGACGGAAATAATGAAACTAGATTGAACGTAACGGGTGCTGATGTGCAAGCTATGATAGACACTGTTGTAACTAAAGTTGTTAGCAGAGTATTCAGGGAGTCAAGTGCTACTCGCACCAAGACCCATTCAGTGGCTCATTCTAAGTCCCCTTCCAAAGCGCATACATCTAAGAAGGACGAATCTCAACATTCATCAAATCAGAACAGTCAACCATCCAAGAAGATAGTGTTTGACCAGGAACCACGTTCCAAAGCTTGTTCCTATAAGTACTTTGTCTCTTGCAAACCAAGAGACTTCACTGGTGAAAAATGAGCCATCGATTGTATGAAATAGCTTGACGAGATGGAGACAGTTGTTGACATAAGTGGGTGTGTCGTGAAGTTCGTATCTCAGTCTTTTAAAGGTGATGCCCTAGTTTGGTAGAGGGCACTGATACAGGCCTCGGGGAAAATTCCACTTTACAATCTGTCGTTGGATAAATTTGTAGAACTGATGAAAGAAACTTTCTGCCCGCAACACGAAGTGGAAAAAGTTGAAGCTGACTTCCTAACTCTAGTTATGAAGAACTTAGATTGCCGAGCATATGTTACTAGCTTCAACTCCATGTATAGATTGGTACCTTATTTGGTAACTCCAGAACCAAAGCGTATAGCACGCTTCATTGGTGGTTTGGCTCCCGAGGTGAAGGGACATGTGAAGGCTTCAAAACCTGCCACTTATAGGTCAGCAGTGGATCTGTCTCTATCCCTAACATTGGATGTTGTCAGGAATAGGTCTGTAAAGACTACAGATGAAGGAAAGAGAAAGAGAGAAGATGAAAACTCGCACCGCTCGAATAAAAGAAAGAAAGGTAACTTTGGATCCAAGAAAGATCTGAAACAGTCGGGTGAAAAGCCCTTGTGCAAAAACTGTAAAAGGAACCATTTCGGAAAATGCACTATAGATCCGCAGGCTAAACCCTGTGAAATCTTCAAAAAGAAGGGTCACAAAACATTAGAATGCAAGGACCTAAAGAATGCAACCTAATATGGTTGCAATGAAAAAGGGCACATCAAAACAAATTGCCCGAAAAACGCAAAGAAACCCGAAGAGTCTAAAAAAACAAACGCCAGAGTGTTTCAAATGAATGCTAGGGAAGCGGTGCAGGATGACAACGTTATAACAGGTACTTTCCTCATAAATGATATATATGCTAGAGTTTTATTTGATTCTGGTGCAGATAAGTCCTTTGTAGACATTAAATTCAGTAAACTGTTGAATCTGTGTATTAAAACTCTAGACATAAAATATGAGGTAGAATTGGCTGATGGTACCTTAGAAACTGCTTCAACATTTCTAGATGGATGTTCCATATCCATTAGGAATCATTTTTTTCCGTTGTCCTTATTGCTAATGAAATTGGCGGGGTTTGATATAGTTATCATTTAACCAAGCTCAAATTTCCTGTGATAAGAAACAAGTAATCATCAAAACCCCTTCTGGTGAATCAATTACTATTCAAGGAGATACGCATTATGGATTGCCTGATCAAGTGTCTATGCTTAAGGCATCCAAGTGTTTGAGGAACGGCTGTGTCATTTACATGGCACAAGTGACGGCAGAGGTGCTAAAGCCAAGATAGAAGACATTCCAGTCATCTCATAATACCCAGATGTCTTTCCTGAAGAACAACCTGGTTTACCTCCCGAGAGGCAAGTAGAATTCAGGATTGATATTATACCAGGAGCAGTACCAGTCGCACGGGCTCCTTATCATTTAGCACCGACCGAGATTAAGGAACTGAGAACCCAGTTAGATGAACTTTTGGAAAAGGGTTTCATTCAACCAAGCTCGTCACCTTGGGGAGCACCCATTCTGTTTGCAAAGAAGAAAGATGGTTCGATGCATTTGTGCATTAATTATCGCGAGCTTAACAAAGTAACAATCAAGAATCGCTATCCATTGCCTAGGATCGACGATCTGTTTGATCAGCTACAAGGGGCAAGCTTCTTCCCAAAGATTAATCTAAGGTCGGGGTATCATCAATTAAAAGTCAGAACTGAAGATGTACACAAGACCGCGTTTAGAACAAGATATGGTCACTATGAGTTCTTAGTGATGCCTTTCGGGCTCACTAACGCGCCTGCAGCATTCATGGACCTCATGAATCGAGTTTGCAAGCCGTATCTGGATAAGTTTGTCATTGTCTTCATCGATGACATACTTATTTATTCCAAGAGTCAAGCAGATCACGAGAAACATCTTCGATGCATTCTCAAGCTTCTGCAACAAGAAAAACTTTACGCGAAATTCTCCAAATGTGAATCCTGGCTTCGCGAAGTCCAATTCCTTGGACATGTGGTGAGTGAGCGTGGCATCCAGGTGGATCCCGCTAAAATAGAAGCAATCATGAACTGGGAAGCACATAAGACACCTACTGAAATTCGTAACTTCTTAGGGTTGGCAGGATATTACAGGAGATTCATCGAAAACTTTTCAAGGATAGCTGCACCTCTAACTACTTTGACCCACAAGAATGTGAAATTTGACTAGGGTCCCAAACAACAGGAATCCTTCGAGATCCTCAAACAAAAGTTGAGCAATGCTCATGTATTGACATTACCTGAAGGAATAGAAGAGTTCGTTGTCTATTGTGATGCTTCACACACAGGCATGGGATGTGTGCTTATGCAAAGAGGCAAGGTGATTGCCTACGCATCACGACAACTAAAGGTGCATGAAAAGAATTACACCACCCATGACTTGGAATTGGGTGCCGTTGTATTTGTGACAACCACCACTTTCTGGTAATTTACTCACATTTAAAACAGTGATTTACATTATACAAGCATGTGTTTTGAATATTCTGACTGCATGATTACATGGTATACATCTTAGAAAACTCATGGAATATTCATTGGTTATTACACATGATTCAATTTTATTGGGTACATTTGAAATAGTGCAAACAATTCATCGAAACAACTAGAGTAGTGCCTAGTGAACTAGAGTGCTGACGAAAACTCCGGATTCGCAGAAAACATCTAAAATGACATCTTTAGGACTCGGGTGAGAGTCCAATATCAATTATATATTAAACCCTATATGGGAATACAAGAGTTTGGTTAATATTTTACCAATGCTCGGTAGCACTAAAAACTGTCCGAAATACGCTAAAAGTGACCATTTCATTCTTTTTCCGCAAAATTCAGCAATTGTAATTTTATTACAAGATGCAAAATAGATGTTTAGGCACCAATTTCATATGAAAATATTTATGGAATATCAATTTCACACATAACGGAAACTTTTCTTACAACTTCCTTAAGTGTACTTTTCGACTATTTACTAGCGAAACGAGCGCTAAACATCTAGCCAAACTATATTTTGGCACTTGTAGCGAACTAGTTAATATTATTTTTGGTCTTGCGAAACTAGTTTATGGTTATTACAAGTCTTGGAACATCTCGGAAAATTGCAAACCCTTAACACCAAAATACTTACATCTTTTTATTCTTGTGAAATCTAAAAAAAATAACTAACACATTTTACCACATGAGACCCCCCCCCCCCCCACCTTGTAACCGTGAACAAGGGGTCCCACCCCCTTGTTTATGTTGGTAAAATATCTTGGTAATTACTTTGTGTTGCAAGTGGATAAGTTTGGTGATTAATTTCAACACTTAGCCATTAAGTCTTTAACCTCATTACTTCACATTTCATCATTCTTATCCAAGAACACTCTTATCATCTTCATCTTTTTTTTTTCACAAGAACACCTCAAAAACCCAATAATTTTTATCATCTCCTTCATGATCAACATGGATTTCTTTGGAACATAAGGTGATCTAAGGCTTTTGGAAGTGAAAGGAAGGATTTTTATCCATACAAAAGTGTTCTAACATCAAGAACATCATCTTCTTGGTTCTTAATAATCTCTAAGATCATCCCTAGCCTAGTGCTAGAAGTAAGCTTCTATATTTTTTTTATACATATTATGTTTATGATTGTTATTATAACTAATAATAACTATATAATCATACATAATGAACAAGAAAAATACAATGAAGCAAAGATAAAAATCATGATATAATTATGTTTGTTTATATTGTGATCTTAGACTTGTTATGTGCTTATTAGATCTTGTTATGATGATTATGCTACAAATAAAGTGTTAGAAGATGTTGAAAGATATGATCTAAAAATTTTACAAGTTTATGTTAAAGGGTTTTAACATAAAGGATTAAGGGGATGATCATATCTAGTAATCTTGTGAAAGTATTTAGGGTTTATATTTAAAAACAAGACTTTCACAAGATTATAAAAATTAACATACAACTAAAGATTTATATGAAAGTTGTTAAAACTAGAATTTAACTTGGTTTTTGAACTAGTTAACATATGAAAGGATCATGTTTAAAACCCTACATGATTTGCATATCATCTTAATAAATTCATGTTATAAAAGTCTCATAATGTTTAGTTAAGGTGTTGAATAAATTGTTGTTGATTTAATAAAGAAAATGATATGTTTAATGAAACATGGTTAAGATAAAAATACAAAGGTTATATGGCCAATTTTTATAAAAACTTTATTTTATAAAATAACAACATTTTTGGGTAAATCTATATAAGATTTATAAAGGTTATTAAAGAAGGGTTTATAAAATAAAAGACAAGAAAAATATATATTTTTTTAGAAAATATATATTTGGTTACTTTAACAATTTTTGTGTGATATATTACTTGGTGTATTAGTTATATATATCATTGTAGGAACTTGAATCTCATGTCACCTTTAAACTCAAAACACGTTATAACAAAAGTCCTACGAGACTTCACATATTTACGCCTTAAAAACGAGTTACGGACGATTCGAATAATCGGACACCATTTATGGTCAAAATGAACGACGGACGACTACATAAGTGAATTGCCAATCCGGGGAGTTACTACGACGTTTTGACGATTTATCGACACGAAATATAAATATGCTATCGATAACAAATTTACGGATGTTTAGAAACTTATAAAAACTAGTATGTTTTTATTTACTAACATCTATACTTAGTAAATTTTTATAAAAAGGATTTTTATAAAAATGAAAGGCTTACATGTACTAGTGGGCTATTTTTCTACAAATGGGCTTATTATACTTAATGGGCTATTTTTATAACAAATGGGCTAGTTTAAGTAATGGGCTATTGTTTTACAAATGGGCTTATTTTTCATAATGGGCTTAACATAAACACATGGGCTAAGCCCAATACCAAACATATGGGCCAAGGCCCAATAACATTTAAGCCCAACACTATTGAAGCCCAACACTATTGAAGCCCAACACTATTGAAGCCCAACACTATTTGAGGCCCAACACTATTTGAGGCTCAACACTATTCAAGCCCAACACTATTGAGGCCCAACACTATTGAGGCCCAACACTATTGAGGCCCAACACTATTGAGGCCCAACACTATTGAGGCCCAACACTATTGAGGCCCAACACTATTTGAGGCCCAACACTATTTGAGGCCCAACACTATTTGAGGCCCAACACTATTTGAGGCCCAGCACTATTTAAACCCAATAACTTGAAAACATGGGCTTGGCCCAATGATACTATTATTGGAAACACAACTATACAAGTGATACATACAAGACACGAGATTCAGTGGACGAGATCCGACTATACAACTCATTCATCGAATACACAGTTAACGAACATTTGAACAACTCATACATCGAATACACAGTTAACGAACATTTGAACAACTCATACATCGAATACACAGTTAACGAACATTTGAACAACTCATACATCGAATACCCAGTTAACGAACAGTAAAGACATACAAGTCTTACATATACTCAAGACACAAGACTTGTACTCAAGTTCTTTTCAAAGACCGAAGTGTCTAACAAAAATAAGAACGTTTGTAGGTCGCCACGCTATTCAGGACGACCGCACGTGAGATCTTATTTACATCTATTTTCAGGACGCAATACTGTGAGTTCATGTTCCCCTATTCATTTAAATGTTTTACAAACTTTACAACTATCGGGGAGGATACATGTTCAGAGTATGATAAAGTTAGGTAATGAAACACCATAGATCATGTGCGAATTAGGGCCATACTATAAGCACCATTAATCCAGTTTGGACCAAGGAACAAAGGCTTAGATCTAATGGGTTTTGGCGAGCCCCACTCTTGGTCATGGACCCCTACGGAAGAGTGCGTTTGTGTCCCAGTCGATAGGAATCGGCATAAAATCCTCTAGGGTTGGTTTGCTTCCTATTTCGTCACACATATTAATGTCCTTACAAAACATTAATGATCAACGATTTCATTGACGCTTTACATACTACAACTCACATTTTTCATACATCGTTTACAACTAAATTGCATGAATTCACCAACTTTTGTTGATGTTTTCCAAACTTAACATGTATTTCAGGGAATTAAAGGACCATGTCGGATTTCCCAGTCAAGATAACAAGTACCGGAACTCCATGCCATCTTTTGAAGGGTTTAACTATTATATTCCGCCTCTTTGCGGAAATATGATGGTTTAAACCTTTGTAGTTTAGTTCAAGTTAATGTATGAAACAATAACGCTTTATTTTCATGTTAATGGTTTGTAACCGACACACTAAACTTATGTTGTAATCTTTTGAAACACTATGTAATGGCAATGATGTATGCTTTATTCATATAGTTTGTTCATGTACATCGATATTTATGCAATGAAAACCAGACAGATCACACCTTGCGTTTCCGCTATGAGCGGGTGTGACAGATTGGTATCAGAGCATCGATTGTAGTGAACCAGGATTCTTTATTGAGTCTAAGTCTACAATCACTAGGGATCTCTCATGAAAACCATCTAAACACAAACACATGTTTTCATTTGCATAAACATTTTCATGGTCCATTTTCAACAAGAATTCATCTCATACAAAGCAAGCAAGGACATTTCCATGGGTGAAGTCTATGAGAAACAGACACAATACATTAATAGACTATGTGCCTACAATACATTACATTATCAGTTTATGCATTATAAACAGTTTACTGGTTCAGCTTATACAAGATAGAAATCCTTGATTGATAGGATTTACATGATTATATATATAGGTGGTTCATATATATGTTACATGAAATATTTTGCCAAGAACAAAATACCTTCGACTTCAAACTCTATTATTATTCTTTACTTACACGGTGAAAATATCGACCTCATGTCTATTGCGGAGCTTATGGCGAACATGATTCCTAAGTGAAATCTTAAACTTAATTCCGTAAAATATGGTTGCTTTCTCGCGAATGCTGAGATGCCTGACCATGATAATGACGACGAGGCGAAGGTGGTAACCTTGGACAACAACTTCATTAGTGGAACGAGATCCATGTGACTCATACTAATCAAGGTGGATATACTCTTGTCCTTACAAGGAAGATGAAGTACTCATCTTGAAGGTGCCCCTTCAATTGTTATTATTACAGATTCTTTCCATTTCTATTTCATCTAACGTCGTACCGTCCTGCGAGTAACAACAACTGACGTTGACACGTGAACTATCACGAAGGTCCCTCCTATGTTGAAGGTATATTGACAATAATGTTTCCTCTCTTATTGATCGGCAGCTTCGTACGAGAGAATGCTAGGGTGACCATGCAAGACAATTTATTATTACGGTGGCCAACGTAATAACAACTTGTAGTGCATGGGAATTCTGGTGGACTCTGCGGGCCAAGCTAATGATCACTATTTGTTCGAAATTCTTAAGTTACTACTTGATATTCAATTATTCCTATCTAGTAGAACACGAACTGGGGGTGGTTAGTATAACACCCTACAATGCAATACAATACAGGAAGACGACACGTATTTGTTCACACCTAACATTCGATCTATATCACGATTCAGTTGAGACTAGTCTTTTAAACAAACAAAACTTGTTAGCTACTCATGGAGGATTTTCCTCAACATTCTCGAAATTCTTGAACATGGGTTGGTTCCATGGTGTCTATGACACTTTATCCTACTTTACCTTACCTTATCATATTCCACCTTATCATATTTATTGGGAATGATACAATAAATTCCGTCGCTTGACATTTTTCTTTTTCCAAGGGATGGTATGGCATGCGCCATGCTGCAACTCCCTCATTACATTCTATTTTACATTTTTGGAGATTCTAATAATCTTGCTAGAGCTCGTGAAACTCAAGCACTATTACCATAATTGTCACATGAACAAGTAAGACAAAGGATTTTCTCTACTTAGGACGATCGAGGTCCATAGAGTAGGGAATACATATTATATGGACGAAGACCACTGGTTGGTTTCCCCTCCTCAATGAATTATTTTTTTTTCTTTTTCCATTTAAACATATGACCAATACACGCAAGAGGCATTACACCTTTTGGTTTTGGTTATCCACATTATCATTTATTCAAACATGTATGCACAATATGGTCTTGAGGTTTCCATGACCGATTGATTGCATTCTTCATTCTTGGGCACATGATAGACTTTATTTATTCAAATAAATGTCTAGATTCTTTTAATTGTGTGTATTAAAAAGATCATGGCGCCAAAAGAATCAATTGTTTAAGTTAAAAGTTATGTGTTGAAAACCATTGCTTTTACTCAAGACATGTTTTATACATGACGTTGTTACGCAAGACATTGTTATACATGTCATTGACGTTGGTATACACAAGACATTTTTGGTGGTTATTTGTAAGTGACGAGACGTGTGTAATATAATAAAAGCATGGTGGATACGCCGCTGGTACTTCCTATATATAAGTGTTTATATTATATTGCATATCGTGGTGTTATTCAAATCTCTTCGACAAAGACAAGACATGACATTTTTGCACAAGGCGCGACATCCTTTACACAAGACATAATATTCTATTTCAAGACATGATATATTTATACACTACATTTTTATTGGTTATTTATTTAACCATACATCATTCTTTTATATCATCTGATTTCCATATCTATTTTCATATGATTTTATAAAAGAACTCGATCATAACTGGAGCCAATGTTGATGGTTACACTTGATGCTTTCACGGTCTCTCAAGGGTTGTTCCATACTGGGAAACACCCGAATTCAAACACACTGAGTGTTACATTTCGGGTTTAGCCTCGGAGATCCGAAGCATGGCAGCATCATCCCTCCCTACCTCAATCACTCAAACAATAACTCTCGCCATGAGAGAAATGAAGGCAACTGCTGTCATAAACGATTTTGGCACCAGGATGTATGCTGGTAACTTGTCGAAATCCTAAATGCGACAAGTAAGACATTCATCATGAGGGCAATTGCAAAAGCGCCAAGAGTAGCAGTGTGCTAAGACCGAGCGCAAAACAAAGACAAGCAAGACGATAATACTTAAGAATGGATCAGGCTAGTGAATAAGTGTGTGTGTGGCTAGAACTATAAATACTCCACAAAATCCCAATGGAGTCATGAGTACTTACACTCTACTATCATCATGTATCAATTCTATTAATACCAACACCAAGCTTAACTAGTGTCTTTAGTTGTTATACATATACTCGAATTAGAGTCATGTTGGACACACATTACTATATCAAGTTAGCTAATGGGGAATTAGCTGAGACATATCAAATCATTAAGGGCCACCGGTATGTATCCTATTCGTCAACATTTCACATCCATATTATTTGATTCCATTGCCGAATTTTAGTTATATCTCAACATCTCACATGCATAATTTCATGGCTAGTGACGGGATTGTCTTAGCTACAATTAGGGATTGGGTTATCCTACTTCTAAACATAGGGATTGGGTTGTCCTCTACATCTGTACAGGGAAGTCCTTACTACATAGAATTCAAAATGTACTTGGCCTAGAGCCAAGTAAGCTAGACGTCTCCTCATTCTATAGAATTGGCAAACGGTAAACTAGCCGAGTCAGGAGCAGAAATTTCATATCGACCTCTTAACCATTGAGTTGGGTATTTTTGACTTAGTGGTTGGCATGGATTGGCTATCCAATAATCGAGCCGAAGTCTTCTGTCATGAGAAGATCATTCGCTTACCACTACCGAACGAAGATACACTTGTTATCCATGGAGAGAAGCGCAACACATCATTGCGGACCATAAATTGCATGAAGCCACAAAAGTGCTTACGGAAAGGTTGTAATGCCTTTCTAGCACTTGTTGTCGACAAGAAGGCCGATGGGCCTCAGATGACAGATATTGCTGTGGTAAAAGAATTCCCTGAAGTCTTTCCTGAAGACTTTCCAGGACTACCACCATATCGACAAGTCGAGTTTCACATCGACTTGGTAACGGGAGCCACACCAATAGCCAGATCTTCATATCGGTTAGCACCTTCTGAACCTTGTAGTTGACCGAATAAGGATGTTGTGAGTTCATAACCCCCACTCTTTACCATTATACATCTTTATAAAGGTTTTGGGGGTGGAAAGACATGAAAGTTTCGCAAAACTGCACAACATTTCGATGAATGAAAAATTCATATTTCTAAACCATCTTACAAATAAATTTCCAACTAACTCAAATGGTTTATGAAAGGTTCTAGCCTCTACTCTAAGATAGACTTACGATCGGAGTATCATCAGTTACGAATTCAAGAGGAAAGCATACCGAAAACGACTTTTAAGACTCGTTACGGTCATTACGAGTTTCTCGTTATGCCTTTTGGTTTAACAAATGCACCAGCGATCTTCATGGATTTAATGAATCGTGTGTGCAAGCCGTATCTCGACAAATTCGTCATAGTGTTTATTGACGACATATTGATATACTCTCGATCGACTGATGAACATGAGCAACATTTGAGAACCATTTTAGAGTTGTTAAAGACAATAAATTCGCCCCAAATCGAAAAACAAGATATAGCCTTACAACTTATTCTTAAGATTGGTACATATCATTTTACAATCTTATCATTATCCGACGATACCGATGACTCTGTTGTAGACTATGATGCTTCGCATCATGGATTGGGTTGTGTACTCGTGCAACGTGAAAAAGTTATTGTGTACACGTTGTGCCAATTAAAAAGTTCACGAGAAGAACTATACCACACGCGACCTTGAGTTAGGCGCGGTGGTATTCGCTTTAAAAATTATGGCGACATTATCTATATGGTACTCAATGCATTATTTTCACGGATCATAAAAGTCTTCAACACATATTCAACTAAAAAGAATTAAATATGCATCAACAATGTTTGTTGAATTGTTGAAAGACTATGATTGTGAAATAAAGTACCATCCGGGCAAGGCAAACGTTGTAGCAGATGCCTTGAGCCGCAAGGAGCGAGTTAGAACACTGAGAGTTCAAGCATTAGAGAAGATGATTCACAAGCGCTCAAGGAAGAGCATATTCAAGCAAAAACACTTCGAGGCATGAAGGAACAATTAGTGCCGAAAGAAGATGGAACTTTATACCTTATGAGTCGAAATTGGGTTCTATTCTTTGGCGGCCTTCGAGATGATATTTTGAGGAAGCACATAGGCCAAAGTAGCGAAAGAATACTACTGGTGGCCTAACCTCAAAAGTGATATCACGACTTATATCGGAGAATGCTTGACTTGCGCGAAAGTCAAAGTCGAGTAGCAAAATCCCTCGGACTTGTTACAACAACCAGAGATTCCCGTTTGGTAATGGGAACAAATATCGATGTACTTCATTACGAAGTTACTCAGGACCTCAAGAGGTCACTACATGATATGTGTAATCATCGATAGACTAACAAAGTCCACGCACTTCTTACCGATTTGGTAGAAGGATAATTCTGAAAAACTAGCGGAACTCTATCTCAAAGAAATAGTGGCTCGTCATGGAGTGCCTATTTCAATCATTTCAGACCGAGACGGTCGTTTTATTTCTAGAATTTGGAAATCATTTCAACAGGCCTTTGGATCTCATTTGAATCCAAGTACAGCCTTTCATCCATAAACTGACGGCCAGAGCGAACGGACAATCCAAACACTCGAATATATGTTTCGCGCATGTGTTATGGATTTAGGCGGCAATTGGGATTCTCATCCACCTTTAGTTGAGTTTTCCTACAATAACAGCTACAATACTACTATACAAAGCTGCACCGTTTGAAGCTCTTTATGGTCGAAAGTGTCGCTCTCCGCTATGTTGGGCGGAAACAGGCGATAGTTAATTAATTAATCCGAAACTAGTCCAAGAGACTACGGATAAAATTTTCAGACCCGAGACCGTATCGAGACGGCTCGCGATCGACAAAAGTACTACGTAGATAAAAGACGAAAACCATTATCTTTCGAGGTTGGAGACAAAGTCTTGTTGAAAGTCTCGCCTTGGAAGGGCGTATCAAAGTTTGGTAAACATGGAAAGCTTAACCCACGTTACGTTGGACCATTTGAAATCTTAGAAAAGATTGGCACTGTTGCCTACAAGTTGAAGTTACCAGATGAACTTAACAGTATGCACGACACGTTTCACGTGTCGAATCTTTAAAAGAGTCCAACACAAGAAACGGTTATCATCCCTGCGGATGAGATACATGTTGACGACAAACTTCAATTCACCAAAGAACCTGTTGAGGTCATGGACTGGAAGGTCCAGAAAACACGGAGAAGTCGTATCAAATTAGTAAAAATTGGTTGGAACTCTCGACACGGACCCGAATATACTTGGGAACGTGCAGATCAAATCAAAACCAAAATACCCTCACCTGTTTGAGTAGTATCCTGCAAAGGATGACTCATCTTGAATTTCGGGACGAAATTCTCAATAACAGGGGGAGAATGTGACAACCACCACTTTCTGGTAATTTACTCACATTTAAAACAGTGATTTACATTATACAAGCATGTGTTTTGAATATTCTGACTGCATGATTACATGGTATACATCTTAGAAAACTCATGGAATATTCATTGGTTATTACACATGATTCATTTTTATTGGGTACATTTGAAATAGTGCAAACAATTCATCGAAACAACTAGAGTAGTGCCTAGTGAACTAGAGTGCTGACGAAAACTCCGGATTCGCTGGAAAACATCTAAAATGACATCTTTAGGACTCGGGTGAGAGTCCAATATCAATTATATATTAAACCCTATATGGGAATACAAGAGTTTGGTTAATATTTTACCAATGCTCGGTAGCACTAAAAACTGTCCGAAATACGCTAAAAGTGACCATTTCATTCTTTTTCCGCAAAATTCAGCAATTGTAATTTTATTACAAGATGCAAAATAGATGTTTAGGCACCAATTTCATATGAAAATATTTATGGAATATCAATTTCACACATAACGGAAACTTTTCTTACAACTTCCTTAAGTGTACTTTTCGACTATTTACTAGCGAAACGAGCGCTAAACATCTAGCCAAACTATATTTTGGCACTTGTAGCGAACTAGTTAATATTATTTTTGGTCTTGCGAAACTAGTTTATGGTTATTACAAGTCTTGGAACATCTCGGAAAATTGCAAACCCTTAACACCAAAATACTTACATCTTTTTATTCTTGTGAAATCTAAAAAAAATAACTAACAGATTTTACCACATGAGACCCCCCCCCCCCCCACCTTGTAACCGTGAACAAGGGGTCCCACCCCCTTGTTTATGTTGGTAAAATATCTTGGTAATTACTTTGTGTTGCAAGTGGATAAGTTTGGTGATTAATTTCAACACTTAGCCATTAAGTCTTTAACCTCATTACTTCACATTTCATCATTCTTATCCAAGAACACTCTTATCATCTTCATCTTTTTTTTCACAAGAACACCTCAAAAACCCAATAATTTTTATCATCTCCTTCATGATCAACATGGATTTCTTTGGAACATAAGGTGATCTAAGGCTTTTGGAAGTGAAAGGAAGGATTTTTATCCATACAAAAGTGTTCTAAGATCAAGAACATCATCTTCTTGGTTCTTAATAATCTCTAAGATCATCCCTAGCCTAGTGCTAGAAGTAAGCTTCTATATTTTTTTTATACATATTATGTTTATGATTGTTATTATAACTAATAATAACTATATAATCATACATAATGAACAAGAAAAATACAATGAAGCAAAGATAAAAATCATGATATAATTATGTTTGTTTATATTGTGATCTTAGACTTGTTATGTGCTTATTAGATCTTGTTATGATGATTATGCTACAAATAAAGTGTTAGAAGATGTTGAAAGATATGATCTAAAAATTTTACAAGTTTATGTTAAAGGGTTTTAACATAAAGGATTAAGGGGATGATCATATCTAGTAATCTTGTGAAAGTATTTAGGGTTTATATTTAAAAACAAGACTTTCACAAGATTATAAAAATTAACATACAACTAAAGATTTATATGAAAGTTGTTAAAACTAGAATTTAACTTGGTTTTTGAACTAGTTAACATATGAAAGGATCATGTTTAAAACCCTACATGATTTGCATATCATCTTAATAAATTCATGTTATAAAAGTCTCATAATGTTTAGTTAAGGTGTTGAATAAATTGTTGTTGATTTAATAAAGAAAATGATATGTTTAATGAAACATGGTTAAGATAAAAATACAAAGGTTATATGGCCAATTTTTATAAAAACTTTATTTTATAAAATAACAACATTTTTGGGTAAATCTATATAAGATTTATAAAGGTTATTAAAGAAGGGTTTATAAAATAAAAGACAAGAAAAATATATATTTTTTTAGAAAATATATATTTGGTTACTTTAACAATTTTTGTGTGATATATTACTTGGTGTATTAGTTATATATATCATTGTAGGAACTTGAATCTCATGTCACCTTTAAACTCAAAACACGTTATAACAAAAGTCCTACGAGACTTCACATATTTACGCCTTAAAAACGAGTTACGGACGATTCGAATAATCGGACACCATTTATGGTCAAAATGAACGACGGACGACTACATAAGTGAATTGCCAATCCGGGGAGTTACTATGACGTTTTGACGATTTATCGACACGAAATATAAATATGCTATCGATAACAAATTTACGGATGTTTAGAAACTTATAAAAACTAGTATGTTTTTATTTACTAACATCTATACTTAGTAAATTTTTATAAAAAGGATTTTTATAAAAATGAAAGGCTTACATGTACTAGTGGGCTATTTTTCTACAAATGGGCTTATTATACTTAATGGGCTATTTTTATAACAAATGGGCTAGTTTAAGTAATGGGCTATTGTTTTACAAATGGGCTTATTTTTCATAATGGGCTTAACATAAACACATGGGCTAAGCCCAATACCAAACATATGGGCCAAGGCCCAATAACATTTAAGCCCAACACTATTGAAGCCCAACACTATTGAAGCCCAACACTATTGAAGCCCAACACTATTTGAGGCCCAACACTATTTGAGGCCCAACACTATTTGAGGCTCAACACTATTCAAGCCCAACACTATTGAGGCCCAACACTATTGAGGCCCAACACTATTGAGGCCCAACACTATTGAGGCCCAACACTATTGAGGCCCAACACTATTGAGGCCCAACACTATTGAGGCCCAACACTATTTGAGGCCCAACACTATTTGAGGCCCAACACTATTTGAGGCCCAACACTATTTGAGGCCCAGCACTATTTAAACCCAATAACTTGAAAACATGGGCTTGGCCCAATGATACTATTATTGGAAACACAACTATACAAGTGATACATACAAGACACGAGATTCAGCGGACGAGATCCGACTATACAACTCATTCATCGAATACACAGTTAACGAACATTTGAACAACTCATACATCATACATCGAATACACAGTTAACGAACATTTGAACAACTCATACATCGAATACACAGTTAACGAACATTTGAACAACTCATACATCGAATACCTAGTTAACGAACAGTAAAGACATACAAGTCTTACATATACTCAAGACACAAGACTTGTACTCAAGTTCTTTTCAAAGACCGAAGTGTCTAACAAAAATAAGAACGTTTGTAGGTCGCCACGCTATTCAGGACGACCGCACGTGAGATCTTATTTACATCTATTTTCAGGACGCAATACTGTGAGTTCATGTTCCCCTATTCATTTAAATGTTTTACAAACTTTACAACTATCGGGGAGGATACATGTTCAGAGTATGATAAAGTTAGGTAATGAAACACCATAGATCATGTGCGAATTAGGGCCATACTATAAGCACCATTAATCCAGTTTGGACCAAGGAACAAAGGCTTAGATCTAATGGGTTTTGGCGAGCCCCACTCTTGGTCATGGACCCCTACGGAAGAGTGCGTTTGTGTCCCAGTCGATAGGAATCGGCATAAAATCGTCTAGGGTTGGTTTGCTTCCTATTTCGTCACACATATTAATGTCCTTGCAAAACATTAATGATCAACGATTTCATTGACGCTTTACATACTACAACTCACATTTTTCATACATCGTTTACAACTAAATTGCATGAATTCACCAACTTTTGTTGATGTTTTCCAAACTTAACATGTATTTCAGGGAATTAAAGGACCATGTCGGATTTCCCAGTCAAGATAACAAGTACCGGAACTCCATGCCATCTTTTGAAGGGTTTAACTATTATATTCCGCCTCTTTGCGGAAATATGATGGTTTAAACCTTTGTAGTTTAGTTCAAGTTAATGTATGAAACAATAACGCTTTATTTTCATGTTAATGGTTTGTAACCGACACACTAAACTTATGTTGTAATCTTTTGAAACACTATGTAATGGCAATGAAGTATGCTTTATTCATATAGTTTGTTCATGTACATCGATATTTATGCAATGAAAACTAGACAGATCACACCTTGCGTTTCCGCTATGAGCGGGTGTGACAGTATTTGCACTTAAGCTATGGAGAAATTACCTGTATGGAACTAAATGTGTGATATAATCAAATTACAAAAGTCTCCAACAATTGTTTAGCCAGAAAGATCTCAACATGAGACAACGCCATTGGATGGAAACATTGAACGATTACGATTGTGAAATTCGCTGCCATCCTGGTAAAGAGAATGTGGTTGCTGATGCTTTAAGCAGGAAGGAAAGAGTCAAACCTATATGGATCAATGCTAAGAATATTGAACTGAAGAACAGTCTAAACGAGAAGTTGTTGACAGCACAGAAAGAAGCTGTAATGGAAGATAACCTTTCAGAAGAAAGATTAGGTGCAACTATTGATCAGTTGTCACCTGGGAATGATGGAATCCTGAGATAGAATGGTCGAATCTGGGTTCCAATTCATGGAGGACTTAGAGATATAATCCTCCAAGAAGCTCATAATTCTAAATACTCCCGTAGAGGCCCTGAGTATACATGGGAAGTTGAATCAACTATGCGACAGAAGTACCCTTATTTATTTCAGTAAATCTCGAGGTCGAGATTTCTTTTAAGGGGGTGAGGATTTAACACCTCGCAAAATCATACCCAATAATGTGAAGACACGTGTCATAA
Organism: Helianthus tuberosus; assembly: GCA_030545235.1. Classification (NCBI taxonomy): domain Eukaryota; kingdom Viridiplantae; phylum Streptophyta; class Magnoliopsida; order Asterales; family Asteraceae; genus Helianthus; species Helianthus tuberosus. Next base: position 56,335,500 of record CM060417.1, on the reverse strand, counting down.
ACCCTAAACGGGTAATAAGTTAACTTTGAAGGGCTAAAGATATCAAATAATGAAAAGATGTATGCAGAGGGACTAATAGTGCCAACAAAAGAAACAAATACCTTCGGGTAGTCTGTATACGAACCGGGAGCCTTAGAATATCTATTTACACTCCTATATATGGCCATTATAGGCTAAAGATGTGTTTTGATAAATTACAAGACAATAAATGAGATTATACAAGTCAAGGGGCCATTTGTGTAAAGTTTTAAAATTCTTCCCGCTGGTCAATCGTATACGGACCGTATGAGGTCCTGGCTTACGGTCCGTAAGGACAGTAACTGGGCAGAAAAATTGCTTGGCTGCCACATAAACAACCAAATTCGAGTCAGAACGATAACAGGGGCTGTTAGCTGTTTTGGGACACATTGTGGACACTTGGTAGCCTCCCATAACACTCCTGGACACCTGGTTGCAACATGAGACACTCCCTTGCACTATAAATAGGTGCCATACCCCTCAGTTCTTCCTTGCTCATTTCAAATTATCATCTTTTCTCTCTAGCTTGGTTTCTCAGAGGTTCCTGATCAAAAGGAAGCTCTCCATAGTTCAAGTTTCGAGCTAGGACCCTTTGTAAGTGTACTTAGCCTCCTTAGTTCGCTTTTTATGCATTTAAAAGCCGAAAGTCAAAGTTGCCGCAATTCGGCTTTGACTTTCGGTTTAGACCTAAACGGTCCAGCCATTCTTCGGGCGAATATGGCTACGTGATCGTAATTAGTTAGGTATTATTCCCTCAAAAGGGCACCTCCTAATTACCATGTTTACTTAGTTAATTGTCGGGTCAAAGTAATTAACATAAAAAGTCAAACGGGTCAGTTTTTAAATAAATTCAAATCTGATAATGTAGAGGTTATAAAATATGTTTTATCACTCTAATAACTTGGTAAACATTATTAGAACATGTGTAAACATGTTCAACCCGACAATTCTAAGTTTAGGTTCGGTTCGCAACCGAAAGTCGCAAAAGCTTGACTTTTCCTTTGACTTTCAGTTCTGACCCGAATTAACTTATTTCCTTTATGTTTTAAGGTTCCTTTGTGACCATATTATGTAGTAGTATAACCCTCTGAGGTTATATTACATGGTCACCTAGTAATCTGAGTTTATTTTCTTGATTTCGTTATTATGCTTAATGTTGACTAAAACGCCCTTTTGTCAAAAATGAGATTTTTAACATAAACAAACATGCAAATGAATTACATTCTGATTAATAATATTATTTAACATATTTTGGCATTTAAATTCTGGTCTCAAACTGAAGTTATATAATAAATCGCAAAACATGCTTTTATAAGGACTAAATTACCCTTTTGCATGCAAATTAGGTTTTAAACATAATTTTGACATAAAAATCAATTCCCACTGTTATGATATCATATTTAGGACTAATTGGGATTTCAAGTCAGATTACTTACTGGGTTATGCATGCGTTTTCGTATTATGTTAATAAATGACGATTATGCCCTTTTCACACATAAATGGGGTTTTAAATAAGATTAACAAGCAAGAAATTTTTGTTACTGATATGATATAGTAAATACATTATTTTGACCATTCAAAGCAAGTCATAACCTTAGAATTCCCGTAACATCGAAATAATCGACATTTATCGATTTTTACGACAATAAGGTGCATAGTATGGTTTTAAACAATACTTAGCACCCAAGACTTATTACCTACTGATTTTATAAATAATTTTTTTAAATTTTTTTAATAGGTATAAGTCATGAACTCAGAATCCCAAATAAGTCCTTAAAACTATGTGTGAAATGACCAAAATGCCCTTTCGGGGCATAGTTTGGCCATAAATGGTAAACCACACATATATATGATATCCTACTGTTAATATAACATAAATTAAATATTTTTACAGAAGGTTTATGACCAGAACCTCAGTTCGCATATAAACCCCTTTCATAAATCATAAAATGACCAAAATGCCCTTATGAGGCTTAATTCGGTTTTAAAATATTTTTTCGGCATATTTGTTGATATCCTACTTATATCATACCATATTTTAAGCATAATAACTTATGGAACTTGTATATGACTCATCCGGTTACCTGTATATGCTTATACGTGTTCGGTTCGGTTTATGTAATTAGTTTGCATAAATTAAACGAAATGGGTTTAACCTTATCATTTAAACTTCAAAATCCAGAATGTATTTAGTTTACCCATATTATACAAGCCTCCATACTTGTTGGGTCTAAATTACATTCCAATCCAGTCATCGCTTAATCTAGCGTTTCGTACCGTAAATCGTCCTTTAAACTAACCGGTCTAAGTCTAAGACTTAAATAAGACCTGTTAGTAATCTAATAGGTTAATAAAACCTTCGTTCCAGATTAGGAAGCCCCGGTAAAAGCTACCTTCACGAGTCTAATTACATTATACGGCTCAGCAGATACATCTTGCATTTAGAAACTCAGGTAAATACTTTGAACTTATTTTTCCTTATACAAGCTTGGGATACGGTAAAATATTACCGCTTAGTCAGGTATGGAAGCATTTAATCAGATTGTGATTAATTAATTACATAACCCGCTTTAATTCGTTTTGTTTGATAACATAAACATTGGGGGTTAATGCGACCATTTCCTGGATATCCTCGGGTCATTTAATTGCAAATGGCCATGACTTAAGCATGGGGTGTAGGCATACACCTGACAGTTGCGTATGTAAAAAGATATACCCACATTGTTGGGGATAACTCCTTGTGGGTTTATATTAGTGGTGTGTCGGTTAATCATGTCTCGGCTTCTATAGAGGGCCCTAAATGTATGACAAACATGTAAATCTATATACAAGATTATAATATAATTATCGGAAGTTATAAAAGAATTTTTGTCCCTTGTGCATCTAAACCATTTTCATAAACATTTTCAAAAGAGTCGGTTAATTGTATTTACCAGTGTAAACTGGTGTATTTTCAAAAGACTAAGTGACAGGTACTACACGTACTAGGTTGCGAGCTTCTGGGCGTTAAGTAGAGGATCTTGCAAGTCCGTAACGCCTTGAGTCTGTGAACTTTGTTTTTGTATTATATTTAGATCCGCCTGTGGATCCTTTCTTATAACTGTCTGTATATTCTTTTATTCGTACTTTGAACTTTCGGTTTGTAATAGTAATTTCTACCAAGCCTTCCGCTGTACTATAAACTGTGTATAATTGACTTTGATGATATCAACTACGTCACGATACTCCCCACCGGGCCCACCGGTTTGTGGTTAAAATATCTGGGTGTGACATTTGGATACCCTTAGAATGGCTTGAATGTTGCATAAAAATGATGGTGAATGTGTGGTGTTCTTGGCTGAGACTAGGAGGGAGGAAGAAGGTAGTTTGAGTGTTTGAAATGGTTTGAAACAAAGTGAGATTATGTTGGGGATTTAGGGACCTTATAACCCATGTGCATTCATTCTCCATAAAACAACCCTTATAACCAATATGGAAACAATCAATGGTTAGGAGACAATATGTGGGCTTGAGGGACCCACATGTTTACCGTCTTTCATTTGGGGGGGGGGGGTCTTGGTTGAGTTTTAGGTGTAGTTATGTTATTTAGTTGAAAATGAAGGGATCTAGTTAGGGATTAAGTGTTTTAGGGGTTTTTAGATGTAAAAGATGTTTAATGGTAATAACTAGTCTTATAACACTAAAACTATGTTTCTAGTCTATTTTTGATGTTTCCGGTAGTGTCTGGTTAATCGTTCGGTTGTCGGTTCGTTAATGTGCTAAGTTGTGAATTTTACAAGGTATGAAGTACCTTTTGTGACAGTTTTCATTCCGGACACTTTACAAGTTATTATGGATGAGTAAACACTATTTTTGAATGTTATTTTGACTTGTAAGAGCAGAATTTTGCTGAATTGTGCAGAATTATGTGTTTAAAGTGCGTTTCGGACAGTTTTTGGTGCTTATTTTAGCTTCTGGAAAGTGTTTATGTTAACCCTTGTACCAACACTTGGGTTTCAATGTATTTTTGATATTGGACCTATATCTAGGCCCTAAATCTATTGTCTAATTGTATTCTATAGTTATGCTGACGCAGCTTGTCTTACCGGTGAGTTTACTAGTCTTTTCGACGCAACGCTTAACGTGGTGCACAATGCTATATTGGAAGTATAAAACATGCACGAATTCATATGTAAAGCAAATATGCACTTAGTGTTGACGTTTAAGCACATAATTGCAGGAATAAATAATAAATAAAATAGTACGGAAATTACCGGTTTTGGCCAATTGTCACAAACACATGTGTAATATTGCATGTATTTACATATTAAGATTACACATTATATGATGTGTAACATGTGTAGATGTCGTAACCCCCGGCCCCTATCTCTTGGGAACGGGCGGCCGCGAGTTAGTATCAGTGGTGGTTATCATTTTGGCAGCGGAATTTACATTAGGACCGTAGTTAGGAAATATTTTATCAGAGTAAAATACCACATTTTTATAATAATAAACACATGGGTAAAACCCAAGTTTCAATTACAAACATGTTTATAGGGATAAACCCAAATTTATTGAATTAAAACATCTCTTTATTTAAGTAACTTTTATAGCCACATTTTCCAAGCCTTCAGTGCTGTCCAGCTGGCTTCTGTTTGGCTTTCACATTTTGTTACCTGAAACACGTTTTAAAAAAAACATTTGTCAGTGGGAAATACTGGTGAGTGAATCCCAGTTTAATCAAACAGGTTTTATCATTTTACAGTATTGAGGGCCATCTCGCAATTATATTTGTTTCCAATTCTTACTTTAATTACCACCCATGGCACTGTCAATCCTGACTTGTGGTCATGTTACTACTCACAGTGTAGTAACAAATTTTGTATACAAAACCCCAACATACCGTCGATAATTGTAGAATTACAAATACTCAATTGTTGCTCATTATAATAGAAAACAATTGAGGTTTTGTAAAAATAGTTTACAAGAAGGTTTCACCAAAAAGGAGATTACTCACATTGCTAATTTAGGTATTTTCCTTGTAACTTCCTGGTTATAATCTATTAATTAAACAATGCACACGTGTTAGTATAATAACCCAATTTACATTAGTTATACCCTCCCCGAGATAGAACTCCAACGACTACGACGGGCAGAGCCTCGACAGTCGTTATGGAGCACTAGATCAATCGGGCAGCGTATCTAATACGTAACCGGGGCTTATAATACTTACAACGAGGCAGAGCTTCGCTAATTAGGGGGTATTATGCCCGATATAATTTCTACACTTCAGAATTTTGAGAGAGAAAGAGAATTGTTGAACGAGTTAGGACTGAAGGCCGATGCCTTCTATTTATAGGGTCTGATCGACCTTCTCTCACGGCCTGCGAAGGATACACAAGGGGCCGTCGCGCCCCGCGAGCTAGGGGATGTAGGGCCTAGCCTTGCTGAGTTGGTGACTAGCTTCGACACCGAGTGGGACACGTGGCGACCTAGGGTTGCGCCTAATGTCCACCTGGTCGCGGCCCGCGACAAATATACACAAGGGTTGCGCGCCCTGCGAGCGAGTACTGAATTTCATTTTTATTTAATTTTTATAAGATTAAAGGTATTTAGGGCCATATTACGTATACGGGGTGTATTTTAGGGCGAATAGGGGTGTTATAAATATTTTAGGAGGGTTGTTATATCCTCCCCACCTTGTTTTAGAACTCGTCCTCGAGGTCTACTGGAACAGGTGTGGATATTTCCTCTGCATCTCTGATTCAAGCTCCCACGTATATTCTGGCCCTCTCTTGGAATCCCATCTTACTTTGACCAGAACTAATCTCTTGTGTTTGAGATTCTTGACTTTCCTGTCTTCAATTTGTAGTTGTTTTTCTACAAACTTAGGTTTCTCATTTACCTCTATGCCCTTAAGAGGTACCACTAATGATTCATCAGCTAAGCACTTTTTGAGATTACATACATGAAATACATCATGTATCCCTGCCATTTCCTCTGGCAGTTGTAGCTGGTAAGCTACAGGTCCTATTCTTCTAATAATTTCAAAAGGTCCAACATACCTGGGGCTCAACTTTCCCTTTTTGATGAATCTGACTACTCCTTTCCAAGGAGAAACTTTTAATAATACCTTGTCTCCTACTTGAAATTCCAATGGCTTTCGCTTGTTATCAGCATAACTCTTTTTGCCATCGCGTGCTGCTTTTAGTCTTTCCTTGACTTGAATGATCTTGTCCGTTGTTTCTTGTACTATTTCTAGTCCAGACAATTGCTTTTCTCCAATTTCTGCCTAACAGACTGGAGTCCGGCACTTTCGTCCATAAGGTACTTCGAATGGTACAACAATAATACTAGTATGATAGCTGTTATTGTAAGAAAATTCTATTAATGGTAAATGATCATCCCAATTTCCTCCGAAATCAATTACACAAGCTCTAAGCATATCTTCTATTATCTGAATTGTCCTTTCACTTTGTCCATCCGTTTAAGGATAATAAGCGGTGCTTAGATTTAACTTGGTTCCCATTGCTTTTTGGAAACTAGTCCAAAAATGAGAAGTAAAACGGCTATCTCTATCAGAAACAATAGATAAAGGAATACCTTATAATGAAACTACATCATTTACATATAACTTGGCTAACTGTTCCATACTGAAAGTTTCCTTCATTGGTAAGAAATGAGCTGACTTGGTTAGCCTATCTACAATCACCCAGATTGTATCATTACCTTTTCTTGTCTTGGGTAATTTGGTAACAAAGTCCAATGTTATCAATTCCAATTTCCATATAGGCATTTCTAACTGCTGCAATAAACTTGAGGGTTTCTGATGTTCAGCTTTAACCTGTGAACAGGTTAGACACTTGGCAACATAAGCTGCTATATCATTTTTCATTCCTATCCACCAAAAATTCTTTCTTAAATCTTGATACATTTTATCACTTCCAGGATGTATCATATACTTAGACTTATGAGCTTCTTCTAATATTTGGTGACGTAGGTTTCCTTGTTTAGGTATCCACATCCTTTTCTTACGGAATCTCCAAATTCCATCTGTCCCTTGTTCTAATTCCTTGATCATTCCTTTCAATTTTTCAGTATCGTCCTTGATCACTGATTCTTGTGCTTTTCTAATTTGTTCATTTAAATCTATCTGCTGATTTAATTTAAGAGAACGTACTCTTTTTGGCTTTTCGTGATACTTTCAACTTAAGGCATCAGCTACTACATTACCTTTTCTTAAATGATACTGGATACTACAATCATAATCACTAAGAATTTCCATCCAACGTCTCTGTCTCATATTTAACTCTTTTTCCCAAAAAATGTACCTTAAACTCTTATGATCTGTGAAGAATACAAATTTATTTCCATATAAATAGTGTCTCCAAATCTTAAGGGCAATAATTATGGCTCCTAACTCTAAATCATGGGTTGAATAATTCTCTTCATGATTCTTAAGTTGTCTAGAGGCATAGGCAATAACCTTTTGACGTTGCATTAACACACATCCATAACCTAATTTAGAAGCGTCACAATAGACTACAAAGTCTTCAGTTCCTTCTGGTAACGTAGTATGGGTGCGTTAGTTAATCTTTGCTTAAGAACTCTAAAGGGTTCTTCCTGTTTTGGTCCCCATTCAAACTTAACAGATTTACAGGTCAATTTGGTTAAGGGAATGGCTATCCTGGAAAAATCTTGGATAAACTGTCTATAGTAACCTGCTAGTCCGAGAAAACTTCTCACCTCCGTTGGTGATTCAGGGACTTTCCATTTGGTAATTGCCTCAATCTTTGTGGAATCCACATGAATTCCTTCATGATTAACTAAATGTCCAAGAAATTGCACTTCTTCTAACCAGAATTCGCATTTCGAAAATTTAGCATAAAGCTTTTCTTTTCTCAGCAAATTTAGGAGTGCATGCAGATGCGCTGCATGTTCCTTTTTACTTTTAGAGTAAATTAGAATATCATCTATAAAAACTATTATGAATTTATCAAGATATGGTTTACATATTCTGTTCATCATGTCCATAAATGCGGCTGGGGCATTGGTTAAACCAAATGGCATGACAGTAAATTTATAATGGCCATACCTTGTTCTGAAGGCAGTTTTAGGAATGTCCTCTTCCTGTACCTTTAATTGATGATATCCTGAGATTAAATCGATCTTAGAAAAGAATCGAGCTCCTTGCAATTGATCGAACAGATCATCGATTCTCGGTAATAGGTACCGATTTTTAATCATGACTTTGTTCAATTCTCGGTAATCAATGCACATACACATTGACCCGTCTTTCTTCTTGACAAACAAAATTGGTGCTCCCCACGGTGATGAACTTGGCTGTATGAATCCTTTCTACAAAAGTTCGTCCAACTGTTTCTTCAATTCTTGCATCTCTGCTGGTGCCAAACGGTAAGGTGCCTTGGCAATCGGTGCTGTCCCTGGTAGCAGATGAATTCTGAATTTAACTTCCCTGTCTGGTGGTAGTCCTGGTAATTCTTCTGAGAAAACATCTGAGAATTGAGATACTACGGGAATATCTTTCAATTCTTTTCCTTTAGTGTTAATTACTATAGAAATCATATACACTAATGATCCTTTCCTTGCACAACTTGCAGTTTTCATTTACAGAGATGAATTTCTCGGATCGAGATGGTTTATTTCCTTTGATTGTGATCTTTTCACCCTTTGGCGAACTTATTTGGATTGACTTTTGATCACATAGAATACTGGCTTTATTGGCTACTAACCAATCCATTCCTAATACGATATCAAATCTAGCCAAATTCATTGGGTAAAGATTAGCAATAAAATTATGGTTTAAAATTTCTATTCTTGCTCCCTGCAAGATTCAGTAATCTTAATGGATTCTTCGTTTGTTGTCTCTACTAGACATTCTTGTTGAAGTTTAGTTAATGGATGATTTAGAATTTTGCAAAATGAAGTATTAATAAAACTTTGGTTCGCACCAGAGTCAAATAATACTTTAGCAAAAACATCATTAACTAAAAACATACCGGCAATGTAACACCTCGTAAAAACACGACCAATATAATAAGGACACGTGTCATGGACTTTAAACGTGTAATGGATTGATTATGAGGGACAAAAGTTGACAAACGAAGAAAGTATATGTATATAAGGATTACAAAGTATCAACATTTGATAGTTTTGCCTTTCAACAACTCTACACGATGTTTATACCCTTAAACGAATGAATCATGAAGCGCATGAAACCGTTTGTGGAAGAAAGTGAAAGTTTACAAGACGCGAGGGCTAAATGTGTCAACATGTTTAAGTTATACCTCTGAGTGACCTTTTAGCGAACCCGGAGCCTTGTAATGATTAATTATACTCCTAAGAATAAGTGATAAAAATTTCACAAGGTTTCGATATCATATGAGAAAGATACGCTAACTTTCGTAATTAAGGGGTTAAAAGCGTAAACAAGGCAAAATTTATGTTTTCGGTTATCATTTAACGAAACCGGACCTAAGGGTGTTTGGTTATATTTCATGGATCACAAGAATAAAAGTTAAATGGGTTAAAAGTGCTTAAAATGGAAGAAATTACGTTTTAGAAGGTCTAGGGGGTGAAATGTCATTAATTGAAAGTTGCTGGTCAGGTAATGGACATGGTGGCGTCTCGCCACCACCACCACCTTCTGCCGTCGAGCGACTAGATGGCCTAACCTGGGCAGATTCTCTGCACAGCTGCGAGTAAAGCCAGTTCCACCGCCTTAAAAGCCTGGTTTTCGAATTTAGGAGCTGCACCAGTGGTTTTTCATGCATAGGGGGGCACTTGGACTCATCTGGGATCAATCCTAGACCTTGTTGGCATCATCTTGTTCAATCAAAATCACTATATAAGCACCCTTGGTTGCAACATTTTGCATGCACTTGGAAAATCATTCAAACTGAATTTCTGGAGCTCTTTGGACCTCAAACAAGATTCCATTAGCTTCTAAATCGTGCTAAGTACTTCAGTAAGCTTCCTTAACCTCTCTAATTAGTGTTTTATTAGTTTAATGACCTAAAGTCAAAGTCGTCGTAATTAAGCTTTAACTTAGTGATTAATCACTAATGGTCCAGTCAATTCTCGAATTGAAAGTAGCTTTGAGTTGGTAAAAATGTGGGTAATAAACCCTTAAAAGGGCACCCTCTGATTCCCACTCTAACTAGGTCAATTGTCGGGTCAAACGTAATTATAAAAAGTCAACAGAAAGCTATTTTGCAAATAAAATCATAATTAGCAATGTAGAAGCTATGAAACCTGTTTTAACACTTATATAACTTGGTAATTAATGTAAGAAGATGTCTAAGCATGTTCAACCCGACAATTTTGAGTTTAAGCTCGGTTCGCAACCAAAAGTCGCAAAAGTTGACTTTTGCTTTGACTTTCAGTTCTGACCTGAATTAGTATGTTTTAGATATGCCTTAAAGTTCCTTTAGGACCATATTACATGTTAGTATAACCCTCTGAGATTATACAACACAGGTCCTTAATTATCCGATTCATTTGCATGTTTCCGTTAATTGCTTAAATATTGACCATAATGCACTTTTGACCTTAAAACAAGATTTTTGAAAATGTGAGAGGACATAAACCTTTATTACTGAATTATAAACTTGTCCTAAAAATTTGACATTAGTTTGAGGTCTAGATTAAGAGTTATGCTCAATAGCGTAATTGAAAAGCTTTTTATTAATTAAACGGCGTAATTAGCATAAAACCTATTTAAACCCAATTTTTGACACCAAACCTTTTATCCACTGATGTAATATAATATTTTTTGATTTTTGAAGATTTTTATTTATTTTTAAATTGAGCATAACATAGGGTTCTTGCTCTGATTCGGTAATTGTCGGTTTTACCCTTTTTGCTAATTAAATGAGTTTTACATAACATTTTGACACCAAAATTTTTGCTACTGATTTTATATGATAAATAAAATATTTTGAACTTTATAAACTGATCAAAAACTCAGATTTCCTATTGTAACCCGAAAATCGCTTAAAACCGACTTTTACGCGTTTTAAACGCATAGTATGGATTAAAAACTTTTTTGACATATAAACTTAATACCTACTGATGTTTTAAGTAAATTTTTATATTTTTACAGTAAGGAAAAGTTTTGTAATCAGATTTCCAAATTTGACCTTTAAAGCTTATGTGAAATTACCAAAATGCCCCAACGGTGCATAGTTTGGTTATATATGATAAAATTTCACATATATGCAATACCCTACTGATATGACCTGCAAAAATAACTATTTTTACTGATTATATCAGACCTTAACCTCAGATTTATAATTAACCTCTTTTATAACCTTTAAAATGACCAAAATACCCCTACGTGCCTTTATTTGACATTGAATCCGTTTTGGGCATAATGGAAGGTATCCTACTGATATCATAACATATTTTAAGCATATTAACTTAGGAAACCTGTTCATGACTCATTTGTTTACCCGTTATGCATTTTTCGTGTTCGGTGCGGTTTATGTAACTAGATTGCATAAATTAACCGAAACGGGTCAAACCTTATCATTTTTACCTCAAAATCCAGAATGTGTTTAGTTTACCCATATTATACAAGTCTTCAAACTTGTCGGGTCTAAATCACATTCTAATCCGGTCCTTGCTTAATCTCGCGTTTTGAACCGTATATCTTCCTTTAAAACTAACCGGTCTAAGATAAGACCCGTTAGGAATCTAATAGGTTATTAAAACCTTCATTTCCAGATTTAGGAGACCAGTAAAAGATATCTCACTTTCCGATTGGTTACGGTTGAGATTTAAAATATTATTTTAAGCTCAGGTAAATACTTTTAACTTATTTTCCCTTATACGGGCTTGGGGTACGGTATACAAAATACCGCTTGGTCGGGCATTGAATTGTTAATCATATGAAGGTTAATTTATTGAGATGACCCGTTTAATCTGTTTGGTTTGATTAAAGCCTTTGGGGGGTTAATGACCATGTCCCGGATATCCTTGTCATCATTCATCGAAATGGCCACGACCTAAGCACGGGGTGTAGGCATACATCTGCCGGTGCATATATAAAAAGATATAACCGCCGTTCGAGAATAACTCGTCGCGGGATTATATTATGTGGTGTGTCAATTAATCTTTAACCCGGTATTCAGCCCGGGCTACTGAACGTATAACAACCATGTAATTCTTTTACAAGTTTATATTTAAATAATTATCCCAAGTTATAAAAGATATTTTGTGCCTTGTGCATTCAAATCAATTTTCTTAAACATTTTCAAAATGAGTCGGTTAATTGTATTTACCAGTGTAAACTGACGTATTTTCCAACAGTTTAAATGCAGGTACTAAACGAAATAGGCTGGCTACTCCAGAGTGATTAAATAAAGAGTCTTGCAAGCTCGGTCACTTAGAAATCTGTTGAACAAACGTTTCTTTTATTTAGATCCGCCTGTGGATCCTTTACATTCCATTTTTTTAATATTTTATGTTACTTTCAAATCGGTTTGTAAAATATTTTACTTAGACTTCCGCTGTGCATTTAAACCGTGATTATTGACTATGATGATATCAACTACGTCACGATACTCCCCACCGGGCCCACCGGTAATACGTGGAAATATCGGGGTGTGACAGGTTGGTATCAGAGCCAACATTGAGTGAATTAAACACTAGCCTTTTGTGTTTAATCTCAATGACACAGTTTGCACATTCCTCGACTTCCGAGTCTAGGCAAAGGACTTAGGGCTAAATCCTAATCTTTATTTTATCCTTTATGGTTTTCCTTGTCCTTTTTGTTTGATTTGACAGGAACAAAAATGCCGCCGCGTATGAGAGGAAGAGGACGAGGGAAGGGTCCTATCACGGGAAATGATCATGAAGCTGGGCCTTCACCCCGGTGTACACCATCAATCAACCTCAGCTCCGATCCCCAAGAGGATTGGAGAACCTACCTGGAACCCGCGAGGCGTTCAGTCTCGCTAAGCTCATCACCCTCCTACTTAAACTCCTTCGGACCTCAGTCCGAAAATGAACCCCATAACTCCTACCATTCTTTCATACCCCTTCAACGCTCCAACTCTCACCACTCCTTCAACGACCCTACCCCTTACTTTCAAAGCCAGTTCAACCCGGCAAACCAAGTTGATGAACCAATGGGTTATAACCCGTTGGGACCAGAGGACCATTTCCCGATGGACATGGACGAGGATCCGGAACCTGCCCAGCCGCCAACCGGAACACCAACTCACCCCATCGAAATATCTGATGGGTCGTCTTTTCATGGGTCACCTTATCGGGGCCCAGACAGCTACGAGGCAAGATTTGCCTCCTATCCCTAGGATTTTACTCCCTCTTTCAACTCTCAGCAGCAGTAGCAGTAGCAGAATCCTTCTGAGGATTCACACTTTGTGGCGGTCACGCCACAGATGGGTGGGCCTTCAAACCCCGTTTCCGAGGTGGACTCTGCGCCAGTCGCACCACCACACATGGGTTATAATAACCCAATTCCTACTTACGCCGGTTCCGCGGCATGTAACCCACTTGAATAGCCAGCTTATCCTGGCTATAACTATTATAATGCCCCTGCCGTCGACCCGTACCTGGAGGCGGCCAACTACTACGCCCTTCACCCCGAAGGACCTTTTGGGACTTCATACCAGTCGGGATACCCACCGCATGGGTATCAATACCCAATACCTTACCAATCTCCGCACCAGCAGTAGCCGCAGCCGCCACGGTTTTCCCCGCCGGAACAGGAGGAAATCCTCCAGAGACTGAACCAGGTAGAACAAGAAGTTCAAGAAGAGCGTAGGAGCCGCCAGGGACTACTCAAGGGTCTGGCAAGCTTAATAAAAAGGAAGAAGAAGAGGGACCATTAAAATCCCTATTTGTATTATTGTTATTTCAATCAAGTCCCTGCGTGGACATCTATTTATGTATTCAGTCCCTACGAGGACTTGTATTTTTAGTTTAGCCCCTGCGTGGGCAAGTTATTTCTGTTAAAGTCCCGTTTAGGGCAATTATGTACTCGTTTTCTTCAATTAATTATTAATGGAATGATTAATTTAAAATTTCATTTTTCCATTATATGTATAACTAAAATATATAAATAAAAAATATCATTCCTTTTAAAATAATCTGCCTTTAATTATTAAATAAGAATCTAAAAAGGGTATAACCTAGCCTGCACGTCACTATAGACCTGGCCATGATGGTAAAACCTATTTAAAATATTCAAATCCTTATTGACATCTGAGAACATGTTAACACTCCTGGTAGATTTGATTCATTAAATCACACATGTCATCCTTATATTGGATTCCTTTCAGATTCCTAAATGATCCATAAATCATGGGTTCAAGTCATCAATTAAGATGATCATATATTAAACATCCATTAGTGATGTGGTGCCTATGGGCCATATTCATTGTCATATAAGACAAAAGACAGCTGTAGTCTATGACTCCCTGTCAAGAAAAGGTAAAGAACTATGTTCAAACCTAAATGCCTTGATTCTATGAAATCAGGGATTATAAATTAAAATTGTCCTTGTGACTAGGCCTTTTGTATGCCACCCTAATATCCTATATAGTTTGTGATTGGGATAAAATATAATAACATTTGAGTAAATTAAATTAACCAATATGGTTTATAGTTACCATGGTTAATGAATTGCCATAAAAGACAATTCCATAATAGATTCCTAAATAAATCATTGTCAATATTTTATGTAGCAAACAAGCTGCATGGCTAGCTCATATGAAGTCAACAGTCGCCGAAAGGAAAATCATGATAATACCAGAATAAATGTAACGGGCGCAGAGCTGCAGGCATTGATAGACAATGCCGTTACTCGAGCTCTGGAAAGACGAGATGATGAATCTAGGGGTACCCGCAGCAGGACCTTATCAGTACAACGTGCAAAATCACATCCTAAGAATCACTCTGAGGCTCATAGTAAGCCACCTTCTAAACATCATGAGTCAAAGAAGGATGATGCCCAGCACTCCTTAAATCAGCATAGTGTTCCATCGAAGAAGATCGTATTCGATCAAGAGCCACGTATTGGGGGTTGTTCCTATAAGTATTTCGTCTCCTGTAAGCCTAGGAATTTCACTGGGGAAAAAGGAGCCATTGATTGCATGACGTGGCTAGACGAGATGGATACCGTGGTTGATATAAGTGGTTGCGCTGATAAGGATATAGTGAAGTTTGTGTCGCAATCATTTAAAGGAGAAGCTCTAGCATGGTGGAGGTCATTGATCCAAGCTACTGGGAAGATCGCGTTGTATAATATGACTTGGGATCAGTTTGTTACGTTGATCAAAGATACTTTCTGTCCTCAACACGAAGTTGAGAAGATCGAGACTGACTTCCTGACATTAGTTATGAAAAATTTGGATTGTCAGGCATATCTTACGAGTTTTAATACCATGTCTCGATTGGTTCCTTACTTAGTCACACCGGAACCGAAACGTATAGCTCGTTTCATTGGGGAATTAGCCCCAGAGATCAAAGCTAGTGTAAAAGCGTCTCGACTGACTACCTTTAGGTCTGTAGCTAACTTGTCACTATCTCTCACCCTTGATGCGGTCAGGGAGAGATCGCTTAGGCATTCTGATGCTGGGAAGAGAAAATGTGAGGATGATAACTCACACCGTTCAGGAAAGAAGCAAAAAGGGAACTTTGATCACAAGAAGAGCTTAGGGTTCAAGAAAGATGATCAACAGTTGGGTGAGAAGCCCATATGCAAGACCTGCAAGAAACACCATCTGGAAAGGTGTAGGTATGAATCAAAGTCCCAGTCACAGCCAAGAGCTTGTGGGATTTGTAAGTCTAGTGAACATAAGACATTGGATTGTAAGAAGATTAAGGATGCTACTTTCTACAACTCCAATGAAAAAGGGCATATCAAGTCTAATTGCCCGAAATATACGAAGAAGCTGGAGGAGGCTAGAAAGACCAATGCTAGGGTCTTTAGAACGGATGCCAAGGAGGCAGTGCAGGATGACAACGTGATAACAAGTACCTTCCTTATAAATGATGTTTATGTAAGAGTATTATTTGATTCGGGTGCAGATAAGTCATTTGTTGATAATAAGTTTTGTAAGTTATTAAACCTACCTGTGAAAACCCTAAGCATAAGATATGAAGTGGAGTTGGCTGATGGCACCATAGAAACCGCTTCGACTATGTTTGATGGATGTTTTATATCCATTAGGAACCACTCTTTTCCATTATCTTTGCTTCCTTTAAGATTAGCTGGTTTCGACATAGTAATAGGCATGGATTGGTTATCTCATAACCAAGCCCAGATTGTTTGTGACAAAAAGCAAGTAGTGATCAAGACTCCGTATGGTGAGCCACTCACAATACAAGGAGATACTCAGTATGGGTTACCTAAGCAAGTGTCAATGCTTAAGGCGTCAAGATGTTTGAAGAAGGGTTGTGTCATCTACATGGCACAAGTAACTATTGATGAACCAAAGCCCAAGATTGAAGACATTCCTATCATTTCTGAATATCCAGACGTATTCCCTGAAGAACTACCTGGTCTGCCTCCAGATAGGCAAGTGGAGTTCAGAATTGACATCATTCCTGGAGCAGCACCTGTTGCAAGAGCACCTTACCGGTTGGCCCCAACTGAGATGAAAGAGTTGAGAACTCAGTTGGATGATTTTCTGGCAAAAGGATTTATTAGGCCTAGCTCGTCCCCTTGGGGAGCCTCGATCCTGTTTGTGAAGAAGACGGATGGATCAATGCGTTTATGCATCGATTATCGTGAGCTAAACAAGGTTACAATCAAGAATAGATATCCATTGCCCAGGATCGACGATCTGTTCGATCAACTGCAAGGGGCAAGTTACTTCTCCAAGATTGACTTGAGATCGGGATATCATCAGCTGAAGGTCAAGGATGAAGACGTGCATAAGACCGCGTTCAGGACTCGATACGGTCATTATGAGTTCTTAGTGATGCCTTTTGGGCTCACTAATGCACCAGCAGCGTTCATGGATCTCATGAATCGTGTGTGCAAACCCTACTTGGACAAGTTTGTCATCGTTTTTATTGATGACATACTTATATATTCAAAGAATCAGGCCAATCATGAAAAGCATCTTCGATGTATTCTTAAACTTCTACAATAAGAGAAACTTTATGCTAAGTTCTCTAAATGTGAGTTTTGGCTTCGTGAAGTCCAATTTCTTGGACATATGGTTAATGACCGCGGAATCCAGGTAGATCCCGCCAAGATTGAAGCCATCATGAATTGGCAAGAGCCAAAGACGCCCACAGAGATTCACAGCTTCTTAGGATTGGCAGGATATTATAGGCGTTTTATTGAAAATTTCTCAAGGATTGCTGCACCCCTAACTTCTTTAACTCGCAAGAATATCAAGTTTGACTGGGGTCCTAAGCAACAAGAATCCTTTAATATTCTTAAGCAGAAATTAAGCAATGCTCCTGTGTTGATATTGCCTGAAGGAATTGAAGAATTTGTGGTTTATTGCGACGCATCGCACTCTGGCATGGGATGTGTGCTAATGCAGAAGGGTAAAGTTATTGCATATGCTTCCCGACAACTAAAAGTGCACGAAGAGAATTATACCACCCACGACTTAGAGTTGGGTGCAGTTGTGTTTGCACTAAAACATTGGAGGCATTATTTATATGGTACCAAGTGTGTGATCTATTCGGATCACAAAAGCCTGCAACACTTGTTCAATCAGAAAGATCTGAACATGAGACAGCGCCGATGGATGGAGACTTTAAATGATTATGATTGTGAAATCCGATATCATCCAGGCAAGGTGAATGTGTTCGCCGACGCATTGAGTAGAAAGGAATGGGTTAAGCCCATTAGAATCAATGCCAAGAGCATTGAATTGAAAAGCAGTTTGAATGAAAGATTGTTAGCCGCTCAAAAGGAAGCCGTATTAGAAGCTTACTATCCAGATGAAAAACTGGGAGTCACTGCTGAACAGTTAGCATATGGCAAGGATGGGATCCTAAGATTGAATGGACGAATATGGGTTCCAATTTATGGAGGACTTCGAGAAGTGATTCTACAAGAAGCACATAGCTCCAAATACTCTGTCCATCCTGGCTGTGATAAGATGTACCAGGATTTAAAGGCAAGTTATTGGTGGATAGGTTTGAAGAAATCTATAGCCACTTATGTGGCCAAATGTTTGACGTGCGCACAAGTTAAAGCAGAACACCAAAAGCCGTCAGGTTTGCTACAACAGCCTGAACTTCCCACCTGGAAGTGGGAAATGGTGACTATGGATTTTATCACCAAGTTATCAAAAACAAATCGAGGAAATGATACGATTTGGGTTATAGTAGATAGATTGACTAAGTCAGCCCACTTCTTACCTATTAAGGAAACACACAGCTCAGATAAGTTAGCTCAGCTGTACGTGGACGAGATTGTATCTCTCCACGGAGTGCCAGTGTCTATTATCTCAGATAGGGATAAGAGATATACATCACATTTTTGGAAAAGCTTTCAGCAATCCCTAGGCACTCAATTAAACTTCAGCACTGCATATCATCCTCAGACGGATGGCCAGAGCGAACGTACAATTCAAACGCTGGAGGATATGTTAAGAGCTTGTGTTATTGATTTAGGTGGAAGTTGGGATGATCATCTTCCGTTGATTGAATTTTCATATAATAATAGTTATCATTCCAGTATTCAAGCTGCACCTTTTGAAGCTTTGTATGGAAGGAAGTGCAGGACGCCCGTTTGTTGGGCAGAAGTTGGAGATGTCCAACTAACAGGACCTGATATAGTCCTAGAGACGACAGATAAGATTGTGCAGATTCGTGATCGTCTCAAAGCTGCAAGGGATAGGCAGAAAAGCTACGCAGATAAAAGGTGTAAACCTCTGAAATTCAAGGTAGGTGACAAAGTGTTACTTAAGGTATCACCCTGGAAAGGGGTAATGCGTTTTGGCAAGAGAGGCAAGTTAAGCCCAAGATACATAGGACCATTCGATATTATCGAATGTGTCGGAACAGTGGCTTATAAGTTAAACCTGCCTGAAGAGCTCAGTGGAATCCATAATGTGTTCCACATTTGCAACTTGAAGAAGTGTCTAGCTGATGAATTGCTAGCCATGTCACATAAGGATGTGCATATTGATGAGAGCTTAAAGTTTGTTGAAAAACCTTTGTCGATTGAGGATCGAGAGATTAAGAAGCTTCGAAGGAAGCACGTACCGATTGTGAAGGTTAAATGGGATGCCCGAAGAGGTCCCGAATACACGTGGGAGGTAGAGTCCACAATGAAACAGAAGTACCCTCATTTATTTCAGTAAATCTCGAGGTCAAGATTTCTTTTAAGGGGGTGAGGATGTAACACCTCGTAAAAACGCGACCAATATAATAAAGACACGTGTCATGGACTTTAAACGTGTAACGGATTGATTATGAGGGACTAAAGTTGACAAACGAAGAAAGTATATGTATATAAGGATTACAAAGTATCAACATTTGATAATTTTGCCTTTCAACAACTCTACACGATATTTATACCCTTAAACGAATGAATCATGAAGCGTATGAAACCGTTTGTGGAAGAAAGTGACAGTTTACAAGACGCGAGGGTTAAATGTGTCAACATGTTTAAGTTATACCTCTGAGTGACCTTTTAGCGAACCCGGAGCATTGTAACGATTAATTATACTCCCAAGAATAAGTGATAAAAATTTCACAAGGTTTCGATATCATATGAGAAAGGTACGCTAACTTTCGTAATTAAGGGGTTAAAAGCGTCAAGAACGCAAAACTTATGTTTTCGGTTATCATTTAATGAAACCGGACCTAAGGGTGTTTGGTTATATCTCATGGATCACAAGAATAAAAGTTAAATGGGTTTAAAGTGCTTAAAATGGAAGAAATTACGTTTTAGAAGGTCCAGGGGGTGAAATGTCATTAATTGAAAGTTGCTGGTCAGGTAATGGACATGGTGGCGTCACGCCACCACCACCACCTTCTGCCGTCGTGCGACGCAACGGCCTGACCTGGGCAGATTCTCTGCACAGCTGCGAGTAAAGCCAGTTCCATCGCCTTAAAAGCCTGGTTTTCGAATTCAGGAGCTGCACAAGTGGTTTTTCATGCATAGGGGGCACTTGGACTCATCTGGGATCAATCCTAGACCTTGTTGGCATCATCTTGTTCAATTAAAATCACTATATAAGCACCCTTGGTTGCAACATTTTGCATGCACTTTGAAAATCATTCAAACTGAATTTCTGGAGCTCTTTGGACCTCAAACAAGATTCCATTAGCTTCTAAATCGTGCTAAGTACTTCAGTAAGCTTCCTTAACCTCTCTAATTAGTGTTTTATTAGTTTAATGACCTAAAGTCAAAGCCGTCGTAATTAAGCTTTGACTTAGTGATTAATAACTAATGGTCCAGTCAATTCTCGAATTGAAAGTAGCTTTGAGTTGGTAAAAATGTGGGTAATAAACCCTTAAAAGGGCACCCTTTGATTCCCACTCTAACTAGGTCAATTGTCGGGTCAAACGTAATTATAAAAAGTCAACAGAAAGCTATTTTGCAAATAAAATCATAATTAGCAATGTAGAAGCTATGAAACCTGTTTTAACACTTATATAACTTGGTAATTAATGTAAGAAGATGTCTAAGCATGTTCAACCCGACAATTTTGAGTTTAAGCTCGGTTCGCAACCAAAAGTCGCAAAAGTTGACTTTTGCTTTGACTTTCAGTTCTGACCTGAATTAGTATGTTTTAGATATGCCTTAAAGTTCCTTTAGGACCATATTACATGTTAGTATAACCCTCTGAGATTATACAACACAGGTCCTTAATTATCCGATTCATTTGCATGTTTCCGTTAATTGCTTAAATATTGACCATATTGCCCTTTTGACCTTAAAACAAGATTTTTGAAAATGTGAGAGGACAAAAACCTTTATTACTGAATTACAAACTTGTCCTAAAAATTTGACATCAGTTTGAGGTCTAGATTAAGAGTTATGCTCAATAGCGTAATTGAAAAGATTTTTATTAATTAAACGGCGTAATTAGCATAAAGCCCATTTAAACCCAATTTTTGACACCAAAACTTTTACCCACTGATGTAATATAATATTTTTGGATTTTTGAAGATTTTTTTTTATTTTTAAACTGAGCATAACATAGGGTTCTTGCTCTGATTCGGTAATTGTCGGTTTTACCCTTTTTGCTAATAAAATGAGTTTTACATAACATTTTGATACTAAAATTTTTGCTACTGATTTTATATGATAAATAAAATATTTTAAACTTTATAAACTGTTCAAAAACTCAGATTTCCTATTGTAACCCAAAAATCGCTTAAAACCGACTTTTACGCGTTTTAAACGCATAGTATGGATTAAAAACTATTTTGACATATAAAACTTAATACCTACTGATGTTTTAAGTAAATTTTTATATTTTTACAGTAAGCAAAAGTTTTGTAATCAGATTTCCAAATTTGACCTTTAAAGCTTATGTGAAATTACCAAAATGCCCATACGGTGCATAGTTTGGTTATATATGATAAAATTTCACATATATGCAATACCCTACTGATATGACCTGAAAAAATAAATATTTTTACTGATTATATCAGACCTGAACCTCAGATTTAAAATTAACCTCTTTTATAACCTTTAAAATGACCAAAATACCCCTACGGGGCTTGATTTGACATTGAATCCGTTTTTGGCATAATGGAAGGTATCCTACTGATATCATAACATATTTTAAGTATATTAACTTAGTAAACCTATTCATGACTCATTTGTTTACCCGTTATGCATTTTTCGCGTTCGGTCCTGTTTATGTAACTAGTTTGTATAAATTAACCGAAATGGGTCAAACCTTATCATTTTTACCTCAAAATCCAGAATGTGTTTAGTTTACCCATATTATACAATCTTCAAACTTGTCGGGTCTAAATCACATTCTAATCCGGTCCTTGCTTAATCTCGCGTTTTGAACCGTATATCTTCCTTTAAAACTAACCGGTCTAAGATAAGACCCGTTAGGAATCTAATAGGTTATTAAAACCTTCATTTCCAGATTTAGGAGACCAGTAAAAGATATCGCACTTGCCGATTGGTTACGGTTGAGATTTAAAATATTATTTTAAGCTCAGGGAAATACTTTTAACTTATTTTCCCTTATACGGGCTTGGGGTACGATATATAAAATACCGCTTGGTCGGGCATTGAATTGTTAATCATATGAAGGTTAATTTATTAAGATGACCCCTTTAATCTGTTTTGTTTGCTTAAAGCCTTTGGGTGGTTAATGACCATGTCCCGGATATCCTTGGCATCATTCATTGAAATGGCCACGACCTAAGCACGGGGTGTAGGCATACACCTGCCGGTGCATATATAAAAAGATATAACCGCCGTTCGAGAGTAACTCTCCGCGGGATTATATTATGTGGTGTGTCAATTAATCTTTAACCCGGTATTCAGCCCGGGCTACTGAACGTATAACAAACATGTAATTCTTTTACAAGTTTATATTTAAATAATTATCCCAAGTTATAAAAGATATTTTGTGCCTTGTGCATTCAAATCAATTTTCTTAAACATTTTCAAAATGAGTCGGTTAATTGTATTTACCAGTGTAAACTGACGTATTTTCCAAAAGGTTAAGTGCAGGTACTAAGCGAAATAGGCTGGCTACTCCAGAGTGAATAAATAAAGAGTCTTGCAAGCTCGGTCACTTAGTAATCTGTTGAACAAACGTTTCTTTTATTTAGATCCGCCTGTGGATCCTTTACATTCCGTTTGTAATATTTTATGTTACTTTCAAATCGGTTTATAAAATATTTTACTTAGACTTCCGTTGTGCATTTAAACCATGATTATTGACTATGATGATATCAACTACGTCACGATACTCCCCACCGGTAATACGTGGAAATATCAGGGTATGACAGGCAATCACATCCGGAATCATTTTTGCTTCTTCGGCTGTCAGAACAAATGCCCTAGCATTCTTAGTAGTCTTGTTGTTCATGGCTAGAGCTAGTTTCGGACAGTTCGGCTTGATATATCCTTTTTCTCCACAATTGAAGCATACTCCGTTACTGGGTTTCTTTCTACAGTCTTCTTCCTTGTGTCCTGGTATCTTGCAGAAATTGCAGTAGGTAGAGCATCTTCCTGAATGCTTCTTCTTGCAAGCCTTACAATAAGGTGCATACGTAGAACCTACATTTTTCCCACGGTTGGAATTTCCATAGCAGAATTCCTGGGTAAGTTTCTGAGCTAGGTTCTTCCTCTGGTTCTCTTCTTGCGTAAGTACTAGTTCATCAGTTAAGGTATTTGCTAGTTCTACAGCTTCTTCTATAGTTTATGGTCTAGCTGCCTTGACTACATGCCTAATCTCACTGATTAATCCCCAAATGTAACGAGAGATTAATACTGGTTCTGGCGAAGCTAGGGTTGGCACTATTCTAGCATATTCGAAGAATACAGTAGTGTAACCCTTACGGTCAACTCCAGTCATTCTAAGGTTTAAGAACTTATTAGCAATCTGTTCTTTTTCATTGGGTGGACAGAATTTCCTTTCAACCATGTTTTTAAACACAGTCCATTCCATATTATAGACTATGTCACTTCCCCTAGACTGGAGAATAGTGTTCCACCATTCTAGTGCAGCATTCTTAAAAAGATTGGAAGCAAACATGATTTTGTCTTCCTCTGCACATTTGCTTATTTTTAAGACTGCCTCAGTCTTTTCTAACCTGCGTAGAGCTGCAATGGTTCCTTCATTGCCCGAGAATTCTATTGGTTTACAGGACCAGAATTCTTGGTAAGAACAACCATAAGACATGGTTCTTCTTCTTTTTGGAATAGGCAATTGAAGTAATGGTCCATTGTTCACGCTGTGGCTGAGTTCAGTGTGTTGACATTTACTTCCATTTGCAGATTTATTTTCTGCTTCCTTAATAGTCTTAATGATATATGGCATAGCATCTATAATTCCTTGTGCTACAATATGTTGGATAGCACTATTATTTATCTAGTTGCCATTATTATCGTTATTCTGGTTTTCCTGATTTGCTGCGTTGTCCATCTAGATTATAAATAATTACCAAGTAATAATATCACAGAGCAATGTTTAATGAGAATAATCACACCAACAACACATTGATCAAAATCGTCGTGCATTGTGACATTTACTCTATTTTATATATTATGCATCTAATACAAACCGTAACTGGAATTTAAAATACAGTACTAGTTATGCATCAGTAGTTATTGGTTTTTTTCTATCTTAGTTGATATTATATATATATATATATTTTTTGATATTCACCAAAATACATATGTTCTATTCCCCCATTTTACGCGTTTTTGGCCATAAAACTGAGAATCAGATACTTAATTGGGTTTATTTTTGTTTACAGGCCTAAAACAGCGTGCCAAACAAGAAGATGATGAAAACGAGGATTTTCCGGGCGAAACGACTGAGATACAAAGATTCTGTGAAGAAAACTGATATGGACAAGTGGCATGATCGTGCCACAATCGGCACGCCCGTGCGGATCCGATAACAAAGCTCAGCTCGGCAGTGCACTGCCAGTGTGATCAGGCGTGCAACAGATCATCAGATTCGTACGACCGTGTGACTCGTGGAACGACCGTGCCTGGTCTTTAACCTCGGATTAACTGCCTGTGCAGTTGGTCATGCCGGCCACATCTCGGTAATGCACGCCCGTGCAACTCATGGAATGCCTGTGCAGATCTGAAGACCGGTCCAAGATTCGCTGATGTCACGAGTTGTGGTGAACAGTACATTAAAGTGCACGACCGTGCACTTTATTGGCACGACCGTGCGACCTGAAAATGTTATAAAAAACAGAAGGGGGCAATCAGTTCGCAACTTTGGACTTTTGGGAGCTTTTCTGAAGATTTATCAGGCTCCGGGGGCTTAGCTTTTGCCCGGAATCAAGCCATCTTTGTGCCGATTAGCTCCGTTCTCATCCGGATTCTCAATCTAGTGCTTGTTTATGGTTTGATTCTTGAATCTTTCCATTATTTTGTTATGTTTCAAGCATTTTGGTTGATGATTATGTATTATTGTAAGCCTAAGGGCAAAAACACTAGTAATCCTTGCTTAACAACAACCATTAGTATGTTAATTATGTTTGTAATGACACTTGAAGCATTTTCTATGTTAATCCTCGATGATTAGTTTGCAACCTTGTTTATTGATGTTGAATTCTTGATTATAGTTAATTATCTTGGATGATTAGTATGTGGTTAGTTGAGATATTTGCAAAAAGAAGCTTAATTAATCATGTATTAGTAAACTTTTAACTTGTTTAACTTGTTTAATATGTTTACACCATGATACTAGAAATGGTTAGTGGTTTAATAAGGGGTAATTAATGTTAATCAAGAAGGCTTTCCCTCACGGAAGGACCTTAACGGGTTAAATGGTGTTGTTATGAATTCTTGACATAAGTTGTTAACTTGGTTAGTAGTTTAGGCCAAAATTGCTTTCTTGGTGAATTTATGTTCAAGATTTGTAAAATGAACTCGGTTGTGATTTAATCTTGTTTATGCTTGTCTCGGTGGTTACATTGTGTTTATCGGTGTCACTTTCCTTGATTAAGTGAAGTTAGAAACTCCTAACGGATGACTAACTTTTCTTTAGGGGATTTTCATAGACATTTGTCAATTGGGCGTTAAAGAACAATTTTATGTGGTTAAAGTCCGTTTATCGTTTTAGCTTTCCAAAGAGTTGTCATGTTAGGATTCCCGAAAGGGATACTAATTGTCTTTGAAAAATAGAAAATTGACCAAGTGTTTTTAAGTGGCAAAACCGACTTAGTTCACATGCTTTGGTTGTGCATAAAGCAAGGCTATTTATCTATTTTTATATTTCGAAATTTATTTGGTTATAAAAATATTTGTTTACTCTTATTCTAGTCTTTAGAAAATTACCCACTTATCTTTCTACCGGTAATTTAATGACAAAGGTTTAGTATTATTCCTCCGCCCACATCCTTGGATCGACACTTGGTTCTTACCGATACTTTACTACATATACGATGGGGTACACTTGCCCTTTCGTGTGTGTTTTAATGTTGAAGTATAAATCATTTTTATAAATTTAAAACCGACTTGTGTGTAAAATTCATTGTAAAAATATGTATATATACGCACACTTCAAGTTTTTGGCGCCGCTGCCGGGGATGTGGTGAGCTTTAGGAACGACCCGAGTCAATATCTTATCGGTGTACATAATTGTTAATATTTGTAAATATTTTCTTGATTATTTATTTATTTGTTTGTTAATATTTCTTGTTTTTGATTTAATTCATTCGTTTTCAATCGTATTTAAACACTTGTGAAATTTTTATTTCATTTATTCGTTCGAATTCGAACTAATTATTCGTTTATTTTTTAAATTTTCGACACCGAAAAAAAATTATTTTTGAGCTAGCCGATTTGATTATTTCCATTTGTTTTGATTTTTTTATTAAATTCCGGGCCTCCTTTTGAATTTTTATAAAATTTTCAGCCCCTTTAAACAGGAAATCGGTTAAAAAAACAACTTTATTATAATAATAAAATATTCATGTGTGTCAATTTTTCGTTTGCAGGTTGATGTCCTCAACCCCCGCTCCCGACGCTGTTGAGCCTTCAGACGAACCTGAGCGTGATCTGCGGAGACGTCTTCGTGAGAGATCCCGCGCGGTTGCGCTGCAACTCGCAGCAGCTGCGGATGAGCATGTGGTACCCTCTGAAGCCGAGGGCTCAGGGGACGCAGGAAACATAATCATGGCGGACGACGAACGACCACTGAACGAGTCAAATCAGCCCGGAGGTGCAGGCCTGGAACCAAGCATTGCCCGACCTACGGTAGTCGCACCTACTTTTGAAATTAAATCTAGTATTATAAATATGGTGCAAAATTCGGTGCAGTTTGACGGACGTGAGCACGAGGATCCCGGACGACATACAGCTGCTTTTCTTGAATTAACTTTCAAGATTAGGGATGTTTCGGATAACGTTATTCGGTTGCGGTTGTTTTCATTTTCGCTACGTGACAAAGCTAGAGCGTGGCTTATGTCACTTCCTACAGGGTCCATCAGGACCTGGGATGAGCTGGCAGAAATATTCATGCAGAAATACTTCCTGCCTGAGAAAACAACCAAGTTAAGGAACCGGATTGTGACTTTTCGCCAGGACGAAGGAGAGTCGTTACACGTGGCCTGGGAGCGATTTAAGGATTTGTTACTTGATGTTCCACACCATGGTTTCTCCAAAAGAAAGTTGGCTCTGATGTTTTACCAAGGGCTCAATTATGACATGCAGGAGAGATTAGATGTACATGCAGGAGGCGATCTGGGGATGAAGACGCCAAATGAATCTTATGCTATCATCGAAAAAGCTGCGTTAAAGTCTAGCTCGCGTCGAGATAGAGAGAGAGGCCGGACATCATCATCTCGCCCAGGGGTTCATGCTGTGGACGAATACACAGACATCATTGCACAGATCTCGGTGCTTTCAGCAAAGTTTGATAGGTCCCAGATGGCTGCACAAGCTAGTTCAGGGTGTGACCAGTACGGGGTGTCGCACGAGCCGGGTGCATGTTTTCAGGTGGTTATATATGATGGCCATGAAGAAGTAGACTTTGTAAGCAATCAAGTGAGGCCACAGAATAATCCCTATAGCAATACATACAACCCGGAATGGAGGAATCACCCGAATTTTGGGTGGCGAGCAAATGTGGGTAATCAAAACCCATTAGGATTTGCTCAGCGGGCTCCAGCACCGCAGCAGGCTCATGGTCAGCAATACCAGCCTTACAATCAATCTTTCCAGCCACGTCCATACTCGTATCAGAATCAGGGTGCCGGGAGTAGTTCCCAGCAACAAGCCCCTCAATCAAGTTCCAAGCTAGAAGAAATGATGGCTCAACTTCTGAGCAGCTCCAATAGTGCAAATCAGTTAGCTGAGAAGCAATATCAACAAACCGAGGATCGTTTCTTAGCCCACGAGGGAGAAATGCAGAGTCAGAAGGCCTCGATTCAGAACATCGAGAACCAGGTTGATCAGCTGGCTAAGATGAAGTTGGAGAGACCCCCAGGTGGTCTTTCAGGAAACACTGAGCCAAATCCGCGCGGGCATGTGAATGCCGTTATGACCAAGAGTGGTAGAACCACCGAACCCGACACATCGGACTCACCACCGATCACTGAAGTGGTCCTGACTGATACTTCGGATGAGGTGCACGCTAGGCGAGTCCCAGCAAGTACAGCACAGTTCCAGAAGCCAGTCAAAGATTACACTACTCCAGTGTCGTACCCAAGCAGGCTGAAGAAACAGAATAATGAAGAACAGTATGGTAAGTTTCTTGAGATGTTTAAACAATTACACATAAACATACCATTTGTTGAAGCTTTAGCCCAGATGCCGAAGGACATCCTCTCGAATAAGCAGAAGCTCGAGGATATATCCTGTGTGGTGATGAATGAAAATTGCTCTGCCATTCTTCAAAACCGTCTGCCAACAAAGATGGGAGATCCAGGCAGTTTCACGCTTCCTTGCCTGATTGGAAATATGTCTGTCAGTCATGCGTTGGCTGATTTGGGAGCGAGCATCAACCTTATGCCCTATAAGGTTTTTACTAAGCTGGATTTAGGTGAGCCATCACCTACAAGGATGAGCATTCGACTAGCTGATCGTTCGATCAAGTATCCACGTGGGTTTATTGAGAATATGCTTGTTAAGATTGACAAGTTTGTTTTTCCCGTGGACTTTGTTATCCTGGATATGGATGAGGACTCTAAGGTGCCTTTGATACTCGGACGACCATTCTTGAATACCACCCAGACCATTGTAGATGTAGTTGCGGGCCAGATTACACTCCGAGTGAATGATGAGCATGTGACCTTTGACATCAAGTGGTCAATGCAACACCCATAGAGTCAGGATGATGCGCTCTATTATATCGACATTGACTTATGTGAGCACACATTTCCAGGGCACGATTAAGGAGATTGATTCGGACACACATTTGTTGTGTGGGGAACTAGATGGCATTACGCAGGAGGGCCATGATTTCGAGCAGCCAGTCTATCAGATTGGTGATGATGGTTCCCAGAGTCCGGATCGATTTACAGAAATTGATCGTGAGGATGAAGAAAAGTCGAAGCCTTCAATTGAAGATCCCCCGTCCTTGGAGCTTAAGGAGCTTCCGCCCCATTTGGAGTACGCATTTCTAGATGGGGAGCGCCGTCTACCAGTTATTATTTCATCATCTTTGACAGAAGAGGAAAAGAGCAGACTTCTCAGTGTTCTACGACTTCATAAGAAAGCAATCGCTTGGAAGATAATGGACATAAAAGGAATCAATCCCTCCTTCTACACTCATAAAACTCTCATGGAGGACCATTACAACCCGTCTGCACAACCACAGAGACGATTGAACCTGAACATGCAAGAAGTCATCAAAAAGGAGGTGATAAAGTTGCTGGACGCAGGTTTGATCTACCCCATATCCGACTCAGTTTGGGTTAGTCCTGTTCAGGTAGTGCCCAAAAAGGGAGGCATGACAGTAGTCACAAATGATAGGAATGAACTTATTCCAGCCCAGACGGTCACAAGATGGCGTGTTTGCATCGATTATCGCAAACTGAATGATGCCACCCGCAAGGACCACTTCCCGCTTCCATTCATCGACCAGATGTTGGAACGTCTGTCGGGGAAGTCTTATTACTGTTTTCTGGATAGGTTTTTCGGCTACTTTCAGATTCCTATTGCTCCTGATGATCAGGAGAAGACTACCTTTACATGCCCTTTTGGCACATTCGCCTACCGGCGTATGCCTTTCGGGTTGTGTAATGCACCGGCTATCTTCCAGCGATGCATGATTGCAATTTTCCATGACATGATCGAGGATTCTATGGAAGTATTCATGGATGACTTTTCAGTATTTGGAGACTCCTTCGATCAGTCTTTGGTAAAATTTGAAGAAAATGTTAAAGAGGTGCGAAGAAACGAATCTTGTCCTGAACTGGGAAAAATGCCACTTTATGATGAGAGAGGGCATAGTTCTGTGACATAAGATTTCGCAACCTGGTATGGAGGTCGACCCAGCTAAAGTTAACATCATTTCACGACTTCCACCTCCCACCTCTGTGAGAGCGATACAGAGTTTCCTCGGTCATGCCGGGTTCTAAAGGCGATTCATCAGGGATTTTTCAAAAATCGCCAGGCCCATAACCCGTCTGTTGGAAAAGGATGCTCCGTTTATCTTTGGAGATGATTGCTTGAAGGCTTTTGACCTTCTTAAGAAAAAACTTATTGAGGCCCCTATTTTAGTCGCACCTGACTAGAGTCTGCCGTTTGAAATTATGTGCGACGCGAGCGATTTTGCTATAGGGGCCATTCTGGGACAAAGGAAGGAAAAGCACTTTCACCCGATCTACTACTCAAGTAAGACTCTTCACGACGCATAGGAGAATTACACTACGACAGAAAAAGAGCTCTTGGCGGTAGTTTTCGCATTTGACAAATTCAGATCGTATTTGGTGCTTTCAAAAACAAATGTGTATAATGATCACTCAGCCATCCGCTACCTGTTCAGCAAGCAGGACGCTAAACCGCGTCTCATCAGATGGATCTTATTGCTGCAGGAGTTTGATATTGAAATTCAGGACAAAAAGGAGTCGTTAAATGTAGCGGCTGACCATCTTTCTCGATTGGAGCATGGAGACATCAGGGATACGCGTTGGGATCCAATAAATGACAATTTCTCACACGAGTCCTTGATGAGTGTCGAGGTATGCGATGAGTCACCCTGGTTCGCTGACTTTGCGAACTATCTTGCTTGTGGGATCCTTATTAAAGGATTGACGCATCAACAAAAGAAAAAATTCTTTGTGGACCTCAAGCACTACATTTGGGGTGACCCATTCCTGTTTAGAGTTGGAGCAGATCAGGTGATTAGGAGATGTGTGTCTGGAAAGGAGGCGACTGACATTCTACGCCACTGTCACGAGGGACCTACGGGAGGTCATCACGGAGCTAATTTCACCGCTAAAAAGGTGCTTGATTCAGGGTTTTATTGGCCCACAATATTTCATGACGTGCAGAAATGGGTTAGTGCGTGCGATGCCTGCCAGAGGGCAGCAAATATATCGGCACGTGACGAAATGCCTCAAAGTTAGATTCAAGTGTGTGAAGTCTTTGATATCTGGGGGATAGACTTCATGGGACCATTCCCCCCCTCACGAAGAAATAAATACATCCTGGTTGCTGTTGATTATGTATCTAAGTGGGCTGAGGCACAGGCCTTACCCACCAATGATGCCAGGGTTGTCGTGAGATTTTTGAAGAGTTTGTTTGCCCGGTTTGGTGCACCAAAGGCATTGATCAGTGACAAAGGGACACACTTTCGCAACACTCAGCTTGAGAGAGCTCTGTCCCGATATGGTGTGCACCATAGATTGTCCACGCCCTCTCATTTACAAACAAGTGGGCAAGTGGAGGTCACGAACCGGGGGTTGAGAAGGATCCTTGAGCGGTCGGTGGGTGCAAACCGCAAGGATTGGTCGGACAAGTTGGATGAGTCACTTTGGGCTTTCTGTACGGCGTACAAGACGCCTATTAGGACTACTCCCTTTAGGCTTGTTTACGGAAAAACGTGCCATTTACCTGTGGAGTTGGAGCACAAGGCGATGTGGGCTCTTAAAACTGCAAATCTGGATCTTAAAACCAGAGGTGAAGCCCGGTTCCTGCAGATTCATGAATTAGAAGATCTACGACAACATCTCTATGAAAGCTCCGTGTTATACAAAGAACGCACCAATAGATTACATGACAAACGCTTGAAGGACCATAAACAATTCTGTTAGGAAACTTTATTTGTAAGTATTGAAGAAAATCACAATCAACTGGATCTATGAAGAGATCACAGTCCTGAAGATCACAAACAAGAAAAAGAAGATCAGATGGGACAACTGGAATGCACAGCATCTACTTCAAAGAATCACAAGTTGATCAAGAGCTGAATTGGATTATCAGAGAATGTCATTTCTGATGGGTTTGATGATATTTCTGATGAAATATCATCAGTTTCTGACGATTCTGATCATCAGGATTTTTCTGATAATTTGTTCATCAGAATTTCTGATGAAGTGGTTTATTAGAATTCTGATGAAATATCCCACTTGTCTGAAATTGGCTCTATGCTGCCACACTTACCGAAGCAAGTTGACATTATTGGATATCATGATGAAAAAGGCAACTTGAACGTTGGATTCAATGAATATGTCAATTGGGCACTTTTTGCAGGACTTATTGCATTAATAAACTAATGTTTATTCATGCACCCAGCCTTCTATAAATAGAAGGCTCAACCAGGAGAAGCAAAGTGAGTTTGAAGCTTAGCATTCACACATACATCAAAACTCCATTGCCCTCTCACCCACAGAATTCAAGATTCATTTGTATTAGATAATAATCTTACAATCACCTTGTAAACTATTTTGTTTCAAAGTGATATAAACTTAATAATTCTGTAGGTCTTGTTTCTGAAAGTCTGATTTCCATTTCCGCACATCTTTTTCACATCTACTGAAATCACTTGCCATATTACGTGAAAAGAAGTTGTTTAAGGCCATACTGGGTCCAACAAGTGGTATCAGAGCAGATTGGATAAATTATTTTCAATATCCCTTGCTCCTGTAAGAGAGACGTATATTCATGATCTGTTAAAGGTAAAAAGAATTTTTTTTTGCAGATCCAAAAAAAAAAAAAAAAAAGTATGTAGTACAGTTGTTATTTTTTTCTGTTATTTTCATTACTTTTATTATTGCTTTGATTACTATTATTATTATTATTATTATTATTATCTATATTAGTATTTTTTTTTTCTAGTATAAAAAGAGGTTTAGAAAAAGGATATTAAAACACAAAAAAAAGGGAGTTAAACAGAGATAAATGAACTTTAGTTTATCAGAAAGAAAATTTTTGACACCTAAAAAGTAAGTTTCTGATAAAAGAAAGTTTGTTCGTATCTTATTTAATGAAATAACTCCAAATTCTGGTTAGTTAATCTTCAAAAAAAAAAGGAATGATAAAAAGAGATTTAAAAAAAAAGAACTGTGTATAACTTTAGAAAACATACTCATGACTATTATCTTTTATAAAGTTTTCACAAAAATATTCCTTGAAGAAAAGAACAAGTACTTAGACTTACACCAGAAAAAATATGTGTAATTAATATCTTTTTTCTCTACTTGTTCCATCTCATCTCATAAAAAAAATCAGATTTTCTGATGCATTCGTCAGATTTTCTGGTAAAAATCTCAAATTTCTGATGAGGTCATCAAAATTTCTAATGATGTCATCAGAATTTCTGATGATGTCATCAGATTTTTCTTAAAAAAGAACTTTTATTAGATTGTCTGATTATTAATTTATCAGATTTTCTGATTATTTTATCAGAAATGTGATCAGATTGATCAGAAAATATCAGAAATTCTGTTAAAAAAAAATTATCAGATTTTCTGATTATTTTATCAGAAATGTGATCAGAAAATATCAGAAATTCTGTTAAAAAAAAAGAAAAACCTTTTTTTTGGTTTTATCAGAAATTTCATCAGATTCATCAGATATTCTGATCCGAAAAAAAAAACTCGACGGTTCAAGATCATTTTTATAGCTTGCATGATTCGTTATTTTTTGAAGCCTCATCAATCGATAGCCTAAACACTTATCGTATATTAGATAGAAGATACTTATATCCTAGTTGTTGGGGATACAAGATATGATGCTTACATTTAGGTGGAATTATAAATCGAGATGAAGAATTATAACAACAAAAGAAATATAATCAGATGATCATCCATAAAAAGTCGGACGTTTGCCAAATAAACTTTCATGCCAATGAAGATACAGTCAATGAATATCACTAAAAAGATGCCTACATGATAACGTGCCAAGAAAAAAAGAAAGATACATCTTCAGCAAGTTTATTTGTTATTTCTAAGTATAAATGCATTGATTGTATTTTTAACAACAAATAGGGGGTGGCTGTTAGGAAACTTTATTGTATTTGTTGTTAAAAATAGTTTAAGGTACTTAGAATTAATTCCGTCAACACGAACCGACCGACGAACCGTCCCAGAAGCACTAAATATTGAAGCTTCTAAATTCTTTGATGAAAGATCACGGCAAGGTTTCAAGACTTCAAAATGTCAGCAGGACATTATGGAGTATACAAGATATATAGTCAAAGAATTGTGTTAATAAGATAATATATCTTATTAACACATTAAATATTTTCTATGAAAAAGGCTTCAAAAGAAAAGATTCATATGGGAAAAAGCAAGAAAGAAACATTCTGGTAAAAATGAATCTTTTCCTTTTGTAAAGAAAATGAATCTTTTCCTTTAGAAAAGAAATCACCAGAAAAGGAAAAGGAATCTTTTCCTTTTGATAAAGCATTTCATCAGAAAATATATATTCTCAAATGTTGAAGGATTCATCAGAAAAGTAAAGGAACAAGTTGGTGACAAAAGAAGATAAGCCACATTAAAATAATGGATGGGCACACATACCAACTTTCCATCATCCAATCACATTTGAGATATGATCTTGAATTTCTCTATATATACATGATTCCTACGAAGGAATTAAGTGTGCTTTGTAAAGTTATATTTCATCATAGAGTTTTTCTTTTGAGTTTACCCCCTGGTTTGGCCCAGCGGGTGACATTTAGATTCGAGTTTATTCTCGGATCGACCCCTTCTTCTTTGTTTAATAAGAATTAACCATTGAAGATATATCACTCTCATTGTCTCTATTTTTTTCTTTGAATGATTATATACTTCACAAACACCCATCTCAACGAGTGAAGAAAGTCGCACCATTCGAACAGGGGCGCCAAAGGGGACCAACAAGTGGTATCAGAAATGGAAAGTTGGTATGTGTGCCCATCCATTATTTTAATGTGGAAAGTTGTGATTGGATGATGGAAAGTTGGTGATGATCTCTATTGTTTATTCATGCTCAACCAGGAGAAGCAAAGTGAGTTTGAAGCTTAGCATTCACACATACATCAAAACTCCATTGCCCTCTCACCCACATAATTCAAGATTCATTTGTATTAGATAATAAACTTACAATCACCTTGTAAACTATTTTGTTTCAAAGTGACATAAACTTGATAATTCTGTAGGTCTTGTTTCTGAAAGTCTGATTTCCATTTCCGCACATCTACTGAAATCACTTGCCATATTACGTGAAAAGAAGTTGTTTAAGGCCATACTGATACCAATTGTTGGACCCAGTATGGCCTTAAACAACTTCTTTTCACGTAATATGGCAAGTGATTTCAGTAGATGTGAAAAAGATGTGCGGAAATGGAAATCAGACTTTCAGAAACAAGACCTACAGAATTATCAAGTTTATATCACTTTGAAACAAAATAGTTTACAAGGTGATTGTAAGATTATTATCTAATACAAATGAATCTTGAATTATGTGGGTGAGTGGGCAATGGAGTTTTGATTTATGTGTGAATGCTAAGCTTCAAACTCACTTTGCTTCTCCTGGTTGAGCCTTCTATTTATAGAAGGCTGGGTGCATGAATAAACAATAGTTTATTCATGCAATAAGTCCTGCAAAAAGTGGCCAATTGACATATTCATTAAATCCAACGTTCAAGTTGCCTTTTTCATCATGATATCCAATAATGTCAACTTGCTTCGGTAATTGTGGCAGGATAGAACCAATTTCAGACAAGTGGGATATTTCATCAGAATTCGAATAAACCACTTCATCAGAAATTCTGATGAACAAATCATCAGAAAAATCCTGATGATCAGAATCGTCAGAAACTGATGATATTATCATCAGATCCATCATAAATGACCTTCTCTGATAATCCAATTCAGCTCTTGATCAACTTGTGATTCTTTGAAGTAGATGCTGTGCATTCCAGTTGTACCATCTGATCTTCTTTTTCTTGTTTGTGATCTTCAGGACTGTGATCTCTTCATAGATCCAGTTGATTGTGATTTTCTTCAATACTTACAAATAGAGTTTCCTAACAGTTTCCCCCTAAGTATTGTAAGAAAATGAACTATCTCTATATCTAACATAAACATCTTTCTTGAAAGAGAAATTTAAAAACAAC
The DNA here is from genome assembly GCA_030545235.1 of Helianthus tuberosus. Taxonomy (NCBI): domain Eukaryota; kingdom Viridiplantae; phylum Streptophyta; class Magnoliopsida; order Asterales; family Asteraceae; genus Helianthus; species Helianthus tuberosus. Next base: position 56,299,312 of record CM060417.1, on the reverse strand, counting down.
TAAGTTCAGAAACATAGAACATAGTCAAACCAACCATAAATCAGACAAAAATAAAATATTGTTCAAAAACAGGAATTTAATCTCATCAATTCATTAATTGATCTTCACTCCACTTCTGTATTTGTCTCTTGGTTTCAGCCTTTTCTTGTGATCAATTGCCTTTTGAGTTTCTTTGTACATTTCTTTGTACCATCCTCTTGCTTCCATCCAGTTTCCAATGCATTCTTCAATTGTTTTTCTCAGCTGTTCATTGTTCTTTCCCTTCTTCTTGAGCTGCTCTTGTTTTTCATTCATGCAGTTCCTTATATATTTTAGAGTTTGATTTGAATACCTGCATATATCACTGATTCTGAATAGAGCTTTCTCTTCATTAGCATCTTTGAAGACTACACACATTTCTGGTTGGTCAAAGATTGCTCCAGTTCTCACTAGTTTGGAAGGGATTTCAGCTGGAATTGAAGTGTTGGGAGGAGGTATTAGCACCTTGTTGCTGTACTCAAAATTGATACATAGATCAAAGTCTGCCAGTGCAGCCCTTTTGTATAGCTTTGCTCCTGCACTTTTGAGGTTTTCAAGGGCTCTTCTGATCACAGCTGAATTACCTTTCATTTCATCAATGATATTCTTCATTTTGACTATTCCCATTGGGTGAATATCATCAGCCAGATTTGCATCAGTAACCTTTTGTTCAATGTTATCTTTTCTGATCAGGGTACACTTGTTTTGTGCTTCATAACCTAAGATGCCTCCTCCAGTGGTCAAAGTATCAATTCTTTCAATTGATACTATTGGATTGGTTATGTGCTTGTGTAGAATTACCCAACCTCCATTGTTTATGTTTTCAACAATACCTTTACTCATTGGAGAGAGTGGTCTCTTTGGGTTGTCTTCTGGACCTTTCTAATAGTAATGCTTTAGATGTTCTTCAGGGTACATAATAGTGTGTAAATCACCTTTTAGCACATCCATTTCTCTGAAGTTCCCCTCTGAATCTTCTATCATTTCTTTTCTTGGCCTTTTTGAGGAAGTCACTTCAAGTTCCATTCTTCTGTTCTCTTTTGTATCCATCCTTATGCTTAACTCTGTTTCTCCTGTGATGGCTGTAGAAGATGACTGCACTGGAACATGGTCTTTCTGCTGTACCCTTGATGTGTCTGGCTTTGGGATATTTGGTGGAGGACCCATGAGTAACTTTTGTTTATCTGGAGGTGGACCCATGGGTTGCTTCTGTTTTTGAGCTGTTGAAGTTTCTGTTTGTTTGGTTTGAACTTGTTAAATGGTTTCTGGTTGTTGTTGAGGAGTTTCTGATCTCCTTGCTTGTCTTTCTTGTGGAATTGGAGCTTTCAGTTCATGAAGATCGACTTTTGCTAATCTAGCAACATTATACTGCAATCTCTCTACAAACAAATGAACATTAGTGAGAAGTTGAGTATTTGTTTCTTCTTGTTTCTTCATTTTCTGAAACTCCTAGTTTTCTTGATTTCTTTGTGCAGTTAATTCCATCAACAGTTTCTCAAAAGCCTTAGCCATGCTGCTGTTGTTGGCTCTGAGGAACTGTATTTCTTCAAGAATTTTTCCTGAACTTGAGCTTTCTTCTACAGTTGCAACCTCAGCCATCTTTTTCTTGATATCACGCAGTTCCTTGAGAGCCTTCTCGAATTCTGATGAGCTCTCCCTGTTTTCTGATGACTTTTGTAGTTTGTTGAGGGCTGCAGCATTGTCTTCTGTTTGCTTCTGTACAGCTTTGACAGTTTCTGACAAAACCTTGATATCTGACTTTTGATTTCTGATTTCTTCTAGTATCAGATCAAGTTTTCCTTCTGTGGCTGTTTTCACAGTTGCAGTTGTTTCTTCAAGTTCCTTGTGAAGTTGTTTAGGGGACATAGATTGATGTCCTTGGGAAATAGGAGAAACAACAGATGTTCCCCTTTTAACACCAACAGAAAACACATTTTCTGCTATTCTGAGGTTAAGAGGATTTGAAGATTCCAAATTCTCTATGTCCTCACAAGAAAATTGAAACACATTCAAGTTCTGGTTTTCCTCATATCCTTGAACCTTTTCAGGTTCTCCATGAGTTGTTGAGAAACTCTTAGTTTTCTTATCCAGGTTTCCTTGATCAGTAGACTGATCTCCACCTGTTGCCACCACATTTTCCTCCTCAGAATCTGATTCAGAAAATGGGTCTTTGGTTTTACTCACATTTTGTTTGGCAGAAATAGTGCCTCTATATAAAATTTCATGTTTTCCTTGAATTGATTCATCATAATCACTCTCAGAAAAATGAAATAAGTTTTGTTTGGAGGGTTGTGCACCTGTTTCTCCCATATGTGAAATTTTAGCATGATGTTCTTCTGCCACAGGACTCATATTCACATCTTCATCAGCTGGATGAGGATTAGATTCACCCTGCTGTTCCATTCTTGGTGTGCTTGACTCTTGTGCATCATGCTCCATGGGGGACACATTTTCAAAAACTTCTTTGTTTTCTGGCCTTTTGTTCAACATCTTCAGATATTCTGCTCTGTATGGTGAATCTTCTGGTATCAGATTCATCATATTTTCTGATAGAGCATGTACATCATAATCTGACTTCCAAGACCCTACGGCAGTCCAAGGTCTTATTCTTTCTGTTTTCCACATATTTTCTGATGCTGGAATTTCTAGGTTCCTTTCAGAAAAGGCATCAGAAATTATGATTGACAGAAATCTGGGAAAGGGTAGATGTGAATCTATCCTCCCAGTGTTTGTCAAAATTGATCTTCTAATCAGAATAAATATTTCTGTTCCAAAATCAATGTTCAACCCACTAACGAGACTGAACATGATTGTTAGAATATTCTTATTTATCTGATCTGTACCTCCAATCTTTGAAGATAGACACTTGTTCAGAATTTCCATTAGAACTTGCCAGAAGGCAGGTAGCTTGTTTCTCTTGAATTCATTGATTTTTGAAATCTTTGTCTTGTAGCCCATTACATCATCAAGTTGTGAGAAAATAGCTTCTTTTTCTGGTGCTTCTTCATAGCTTTGGTTTAAGGGTAGTTCCAAACATTCCCTTATTTTCTCCGGTGAGATTGTAATAAAGATATTTCCCCACACATGTGCTGTTAGCTCGAGTTGATTTGAGATTTTGAGAGTTTTGACAACTTGTTGTATGAGTTCTTCTGGTATCTCTCTGGTCTTTGTGAGGGCTTGAGCTAAAGGGCTTCTCGTTAGAAATTCAATGAGAATTTGACACTTCAAATCATACTCTTCAATGTTATCATTCATTGCTTCATTGTTGCTCTTTAATGGAAGAAATTCAGCTTTTGTGATCAAGGGAACAGAGTGTTCAGTTGGTGGTATGTTGATGTTGATAGCTGCCATTGAGAATTTTGGTTTTTGTTTTTGGAAAAGGGTTTTAGGGTTTCGAATTTGAAGGTTGAAGATGGAAGACTCTGTTTTTGAATGAGGTATTTATAGTGTGTACAGACAGAGATTCTTGAGTGTTTGTTGTGGGTTGTTTATATTCAAGGTGGTTAATGACACCTTTATGATGTTTTAATCCTTTAAGGAAACAACCGTTTTTGAAAAACCTTTGGCTTATCTCTAATTTAATGTAAATCCTTTAATGAGACTTAGAGATTCCAATGATTTTGCGGATAAACACTAATGTCCAACTTGCACCTTTTCTCCATGTGGGACCCTTTTAGTTTCAAAAAGGTCCAATAGAAACCTTTTCCGAGTTTGTGTGTCTTCCCAGGTTTTCCTCTTGATGATATATATCAGAAAAATTCTGAATAAGACTTTTGAGAGTTGTATTTTCTTCATATATCATCAGAATTCATTTGATTCATTTACAGAGGATGAATCATCATTTTTCTCTAAATATGGCTAGCTTTCAATCCTGGAATAATGCTTTTAACATTGGTTCTATGTCCAAACCTCCGACTCTGGTCAGGGAGGAATACCCCCAATGGAAAATCAGGATGGTCAATTTCCTTAATGGTCATGACCGAGCTCTGTTTCAATCCATTGAAAGGGGTCCACATACACCAATGACAGATATACCAGCTATTCCAGCAACTGACCAATCACCAGCAATCCCTGCCTCCCGCGCTCCCAAAAGTGAAATAAACTGGAGCGCGGAAGACAAAGAACTGGTGGCTGGGGATGAAAGGGCAAAGTCACTTTTAATTATGGCCATCCCCAATGACAGATTTTCACAAGTTGATGCATGTGCATCAGCCAAGGAAATATGGGATCAGTTGGAAAATCTTTGTGAAGGAGGAGAAAGGATGAGAAGAAACAAAAGAACAAACAATGTCTCATCTTATGAAAGGTTTAAAAGTTTGCCAAATGAAAGGTTAAATGATACATATCTAAGATTCACAAAACTTTTAAACGAGCTAAAGAAATTTGGAATAACTAAGTCAAATGATGAAAGAAACATAAAATTTCTTGATGCCCTTCCTAGAGAATGGAGAAGTCTTACAATGACTTTGTCCTCAACTTTAGAACTAGGAAACATGAGTCTCCATGACTTATACAGCATCTTGATCCCCAGAGAGGAAGAAATATTTGAAGAAACCATTCAAAGAGGGGGATCTTTAGCTCTTATCTCAAACTCACAAAGATCAACAACTTCCAATGATCCACAACCATAAAACAGCCAAAATCTTGAAATTTCTTATACATCATCAGACTTTTCAGCTTTTGCTGAAGCAATAGCACTGCTCACCAAAACATTTGAGCAGAGGTTGAGGGGAGGAAGCCAGAGGTACCAGAGAAGTGACAGAGGAAGGATGGATGGGAGATTTAAAGAGGAATTTAAATCTAAGGATAAAGGGAAGGCTGAAGTTGTGTGTTACAAGTGCAAGCAAAGAGGTCACTATGCATCAGAATGCAAGACCAAAAAGCTTAAAGATGTTGCTTACTATGAGAAAAAGCTTGAAGAAGCAAAGAAGCAGCAACAAGTTAACTTAATTGCTGGAACAGATACATGGTTATCTGATGATTCTTCTGATGATGAAGAAGAAGAATTGGCAAACTTCTGCCTCATGGCACTTTCTGAAGGTCTACCAGAAACTTCAGAACAAAAGGTAAATTTAGACAATCTTGATCTTCAACACAAGCTAAACAAGCTCATGTCAGATTTTCTAAATCTGTAAGAAAAACATCAATCAGATATTAGAAAATCTGATGAGTTGCAAAGGACCTTGAATAAAATCATTCTTGAAAACCAACTTCTTATAGAGCTAAAATTGAGTTTTATGAAAATGAAAGTAAAGATCTTTACAAGAAAATCAATGATAAAGAAATCAATGTAAGAGGTTTTCAACAAGCCAAAGAATTCATAAATTTCATTGAGTCCACACCGAAGAACAAAGGTGAGGGTTTAGGATATAAAAACACAAAAGGAAGTAAACCCACTGTCTTTGTAAAAGCAACTCATCAGATTTCTGATAAATTTACATCAGAATCTGAATCTGAATCTTGCAAAACAACCTGTTCTGATTATTCTTTTAATAAACCAAACTTCAAAACAAACATAAGTGAATGCAGTCAAGAATCTGTAAAGACTCCAGAAGCAGTTCACTCATCTTTTCAAAATTATCCACTCATTCCATCACAAGAAAAAATATCAGAAAATTCTGATAACTCTTGTATGTGTGTTGACATACTGAAGCTTGTTCAACACCATCTTCAAAAGAGAAATGTAAAATCTGTTAATGGCTCAGCATATAACAGAGTTTCTGATGCAAAACCAAGAAGAAGAAAAAATAAGTTGATTAAAATTCCATCAGAAACAGTACCCAAGCATGCCTGGGGTACCAAAAACCCTCTAATCATTCCATTTCAGGACCAGCATGTGCAGCAGATCTGGTACTGCGACTTAGGAAGCTCCAAGCACATGACTGGGGATAGGAGCTTACTCAGCAACTTTGTTTCAAAGCTGGATAGAATGGTAAACTTTGGAAGTGGAGTGAAAGGAAGGATCATGGGATATGGATGCATAAGGTATGGATGTTTGACCATAGAGAGAGTAACCTATGTTGAAGGCATAACAAATAATCTGCTATGTTATGGTCAGTTCAATGATAAAAATTACTCAGATAATTTTATCACCAGAAAAATGCTTGATAAATTGCTTTAGTGATAATCAAAATCATATATCTGATAAATCACCAGAAAATCTGGCAACTTATCAGAAATTCTGATGAAGTCATCAGAAAATCTGATACAACATCAGAACACCTGATAAATCATCAGAATTCTGGTGAATCATCAGAAAATATGCTGGATAATCAGAATTATCGTAGTTCATTAAAACAAATTCCTACATGTCATCATCCTTATTCATATCTCTTGACAGTATATTCATAAATTGTACATTGGCAAATTTTTGTTAAAAAAAATGATGATTCATCCTCTGTAAATGAATCAAATGAATTCTGATGATATATGAAGAAAATACAACTCTCAAAAGTCTTATTCAGAATTTTTCTGATATATATCATCAAGAGGAAAACCTGGGAAGACACACAAACTCGTAAAAGGTTTCTATTGGACCTTTTTGAAACTAAAAGGGTCCTACATGGAGAAAAGGTGCAAGTTGGACATTAGTGTTTATCCGCAAAATCATTGGAATCTCTAAGTCTCATTAAAGGATTTACATTAAATTAGAGATAAGCCAAAGGTTTTTCAAAAACGGTTGTTTCCTTAAAAGGATTAAAACATCATAAAGGTGCATTAACCACCTTGAATACAAACAACCCACGACAAACACTCAAGAATCTCTGTCTGTACACACTATAAATACCTCATTCAAAAACAGAGTCTTCCATCTTCAACCTTCAAATTCAAAACCCTAAAACCCTTTTCCAAAAACAAAAACAAAAACCAAAATTCTCAATGGCAGCTATCAACATCAACATACCACCAACTGAACACTCTGTTCCCTTCATCACAAAAGTTGAATTTCTTCCATTAAAGAGCAACAATGAAGCAATGAATGATAACATTGAAGAGTATGATTTGAAGTGTCAAATTCTCATTGAATTTCTAACCAGAAGCCCTTTAGCTCAAGCCCTCACAAAGACCAGAGAGATACCAGAAGAACTCATACCATTGTTTATTCTTTTTCTGGTGCTTCTTCATAGCTTTGGTTTAAGGGTAGTTCCAAACATTCCCTTCTTGTTCATGCATGAATAAACAAGTGGTATCACAACTTCTTGTTCATACATAAAATAATAATGGGTCAGAAATTTTCAACCTACTCAAAAGGTCAATCATCACCAGAAATGGAAGAATAAACTCACATCTGCCATATCCAAGGTTAATCTCTATTTTCATATCTGAAACATTTGCTACAAGGAAAATGGAAATTCCAATTTTGGAAGATGTTTGGAGTTCAAACACCATGAAGGCCTGGAGTTCCAATCATGGATGGGAATCGGACAAAGATATCCCTGTGTTACCAGAAAGCATGATATGCCTCATTGCACCAGACTCACAATACAGAATACAACATGAAGAACTTCTGACCACATCAGATTCTCCAACAGAAGAGCCCAGCAGAGAAGTTGTGAACTGTTCTTCATCAACAGAAAAAGGAGATGATGAGAAGTCCTCGCCATCAGAAAAGGAGGGTGCAGAAGGAAGAAGAATTCTGGAGATAGCTAACTCACCAGAAAACAAGAAAGAACATGCTGAAAGTCAACAGATTCATGAAGCAGGAACTCATCATGAATTTGAAATTCATCAAGAACATTATGCAGAATCACATATTGCTGGAGAAACGCATGCTACTGAAATTGAAGCCACTAAGGTCATCCATTATGATGAATCTCACATTGCTAGTACATCTCTTTTAAACACTGTTTAGTTGATTCTCACAGAGAAGAAACAAAATCAGAAAGCTCAGTTAATGTATCCTACAAGATAGAATACAGAACAACTAAGGTTGATGAGGAGGTTACTAGTTCCATTAATCTCAACTCTGAACCAGAAACTGAGGAAGAGGATGAGATCCCAACAGATAGAGATCAGGAAACTGATCAAGGAAATCGGGCTAAAGGTAATCCGTTTACCTCAAAAACTTGTGGAGAATCATATGTTGATATGGTTCAAGGACATAAGGAAATCCAGGGTGAAAATGAGTTTTTCATCTCTGGTGGAGATGATTCTGGTAACTTAAAGTTGCACCAAAATCTGGTAAAGCCAAAAGTGACCCTATCATTTCCAAAACAGCAGCAAATGTGTTTGCAGCTGGAATGTTACAAGGAACATCTATTGTTCCAAATATCCCTAAGATACCTATGAACCAAGAGAGTTTGGAAACAGTGCTGGAAAATGTTTACAAAGTCTGCAAAAGAAATCCAGTGGAAGAAAAACTTGATATGTTGCTGACAGAAATACAAGGTCAAAGGGCTGATATGAAGACTTTGTCAGAATCAGTGGAGGCAATAAAGAAACAAACTGATGAAAACACTGAAGCACTAAAGTCTCTTCAAAAGATGAAAGAAAAGGCACCAGAATCCAACATCTCTGCATCAGAAATCCAGATGATTCTCACAGAAATAGAAAAGATCAAGGCACAAGTTGCAAATGTGGTGGAATCAAGGCAGTCAAGCAGTTCAAACAGAGTTTTGGAGGAAGTTACCATACTAAGGGCAAGCAATAACAGTATCACAGATGCCCTTGAGAAGCTGTCAAAATAATGGGCTGAAATTCAAACGAATGCTCAAACTGAATTCACCAGAATTCAGAAAAATATAACCAGCAACTCAAAGCAGGTAAAAGAAGTGCAACAACTGATGGAGAAGATGCAATTCAATATTGCAAGATTGGCCAAAGTGGATCCCCAAGAACTCATGAAAGAAATTCATGTTAAAAGCTCACACCAAGAAGCTCCAAAGTCAACTCCTCAACAATCATCAACCACACCAATCACCATAGCTGGAACCACAATGATGGGTCCACCTCCAAATGTCCCAAGAGATGAAATGCTGAAAAGGTTAGCAACTTGTAAGGACTCTAAAAAATGTCCCAAATTGACCCGTAAGTACAAACCCGGACCCCTGAAACCCTAATCCATATGAAAAATTAAGAAAATCAGATTTTTGATCTCCAGGCGGGCCGCATAAAGGATAGGCTGGACTTCACGTGGGCCGCGTCAACTCTAAGTTTGACCGGATAAGCGTCCAGATCCACGTGTCGCCCACGTGGCACACCTATGTGTGACACGGATGCCCTAATCTATGAGTAGGCGACCCTCGCGGGCCGCGTAAAGTTTAAGTGTGTCTTACGCGGGCCGCGTAAGACTCAAATTTCAGCTATAAATAGCTTGGTTCACGAGCAGTTCATCTGTGTCGAAAACAACTTTCAAAAACGAAGTCTCACTGATCAAAATCGAAATTTAAGATAGCTAGGCGCTGCTACGATACAGGGTATTAACTCGATCGCTGCTACGATTCAATGTCCGATCGATTGAAACTATCCGATGGATGTTTAAGTGCTGCCCACATTAGGGCCATACTTAGTCATTAGTCGTGAATACGACGGATGTTTAAGTATAGCACTTTGTCATTCGTTGTGAGGGTTTTAATCTCGTGAGTTATCGTAAATGATGTATTAGTTACTGACCTAGTTCGTGTGCATTGTTATTTAAATTAGGTTACAAGGCTAATCAGTAGGCTAAACTCTGCCCATTTAAATCTGCAATGTGAGTCATTCTCTTTTATCAAAAGTATTTTACAATACTCCATTATTTCCAAAAGTTATAATTACAGGGATTAAGTCGTGGTTATCTTGAATCACTGGCTAGTGGGGTATTGTGCACATTACTAATTTCTCACGGTTAGGCTAATAAATCCTAACAGTGATAATCATCACTACTTGGGGAAAAAGACCCAATAGTGGTATGACCATCGTCACCAGGTGACACGGCGCCAGATAAAAATAAGATAGAAGCCATTGTAATCGCTCTTATGTTGTAATTGATAACTAATGTGTCGTTTTACATACTTGAATGACTCACCAGTATTTCCCTGCTGATAAAATATTTTTAAAACATGTTTCAGGCGACCTGCTGTAAATCAAGGAAAAAGTGCTACGGAGCACTAACAAGCTTGAAGAGGTGGCTCAGTTAAAAATAAATAAACATGTTTTAGAAATCAGGGAATTTCCTCGTGAAATTCCTCTATTGTAAATTACGGGGTTTATCCCGAATTATGAAATAAAATAATCAGACATTTTCAAGTTTAAAAAGATCCTATTGAATCTTCCGCTGTCAACTCAATTAATAAATACCACGAGATTTATGTCCCGCGGCTCCTGCACCGGGTCAAACCGGGGCAGGGGTCGTGACAGAAAAAGGTGGTATCAGAGCCACTGATTTAAGCCAATTAAGTATTGGAAATACTTAATTTTCCTAATTGTCATCATGTGATTATGTGTTTCTATCTTGACTATCTATTAATTTACAGTATGGGTAAGCAAAGAATTTCGGACATCTATCTTAAATTAGATAGTTCACCAAAAGATAAGGGAACTTCATTCCAATCAAATTCCTCAAATTACTCAGCAGATACTGAGGAAGGAATATTTGTCCGTAAGGCACAGTTTGAGAAACCACTTACCCCTAATAAAAGAAGTTGGATTATTAGAAAAAGTCAAGAGAAAATAAAGATGTCACAACCAAAAGGAGTGATGATTACTAAGGAAACTCAGGAAATAGGCAATAACCCACCATGGGAAGATGAATTAGATGAACAATGGGCAAATCTCTATATGTTAGCCACTACAGCAGTAAATACTAATTTATAGTTAAATCTCCAAACCAGTACCAGCACCTATGCCACCTACAAGCTAGAAACTTTAATCTATTAAATAACCACTAGTATATTTCAAATTTCAGTTGTAATAGATATATTTTGTTTCAATAAATGGTTTGTATAAATTAGATAATTGTAATTAATATTTAAATTTTTCTAATTGCTATTATGTGATTATGTGAAAAGTCAAGTTACAAAATTTTAACCTAAAATTTTGTGTGTTTCTTCATAACTGCTAAACAGCATGAATGAATTATCTGAAGCTCTTTAGAATCTCAATCTCTATTCTGTTAATGTGGAAGTTTCTAGAGACTTTACCGGTTATTGTGCCTACGTGGAAGAACCTATGGAATTTCAAGCCCAACCTCCGGAGAAAGCTAAGCCAAAGAAGAGAAGAAGAATTGTGGGCTGGAGGCGTGTGCGCAGGAAGAAACCAGCAACACGGAAAGTTACCAAGACGGAAGATCCCAAAGACAATGGCAAGGGAATAGAGATCGGAGAAAGTTCCAGGCAAGACCAGGAAATGCCATCCTGGGAGGAGCTGAATCATAAACTGGACCTCATCGGACCTGCCGATGAAAATCTCTTTAATTACCCAATTGAAGCTCAAATTCCAGTCAATCTGGAACCAGCAATTCCAGATCCCCTTGTTAACCCCCGACCACAAGTAGAGCTGGAAGACTGGTGGACCACCGACTGGCAGTTCCAGAATCTCCTAAATAACCCTGATACCTTTTTCCCCCAGTTTGACCCACATCCACCTATGAGCTCTGAAAATCTGGCAGAACTCCGCCACTATGGCGAGGAGCTAATGGACGCCGGGAATAGAATCTGGGAAGTAGGAGAGAGGATATCTTGGAAGTACGACGAGAGGGAATGTCGTTTCTAAGATGCCAGCTGACGGGGATGGTGTGACTGCGGTTATGTGATTGTAGGAATATATGTTTAATAATAATATAATCATAAAAATATAATTATGTGTAATAACTTAAAAATAAAACTTTTGTAAGATAATCAGTGTGTACGGATGCCTATTATAATATATAAAATATCGAACGTCAAAAGATCGACAATTTTGGCTATACTTGTTAATGTGATTATATGTGCAATTATTTTATTATATTTGCTTATTAATTATTTTACGCTAATCACTTATATAAATTAATTACCAGATGGCAAACGCTGGTAATGAACCCGTTAATAAAGTTAATCAATCTGAGCAAAACAATGAGGATCAATTTCTGAATAGGCAAGATATCGAGAATATCGTTGCTCAGGGAATAGCCAAAGCTATTCCAGCAATCCTTGCTGCTGCTCGAAATCCAGTTGAACCTCAAATTATTCCTAGCAAACGTACTTATGAAGACAACTTCAGTAATAGTGTAAACGGAGGTGGCAACAACAATAATAACAATAACAATGATGTACTGTAAGCCCCAATTCTCAAAAGAATGAAAGCTGCAACGTCTGGTTGCACTTATAAGGAGTTTCTTGCTTGTAAACCAGTTGAATTTGCAGGTAACGAAGGGGCGACTACTGCACTACGTTGGTTGGAGAAAACCGAAGCAGTAATTATGATAAGTAAATGTGTCGAGGAAGACAAGGTCATGTATGCGTCGCATCTTTTTAAAGAAGGGGCGCTAGAATGCTGGAATACGGTACTTCAAGCCAAAGGAAGAAATATGGCCTATGCCATGAATTGGGAAGAATTTAAGTAGCTAGTGGAAAGAAAATTCTGTCCTGAATACGAAAAGGAATAAATGACAAATAAGTTCCCGAACCACCGGATGGTGGATGTAGACTGTCGAGGGTATACTTCGACATTCTTCGAGTATGCGAGAGTGGTACCAACCCTGGCTTTGCCAGAGCCGGTACTTATTTCCCATTATATTTGGGGATTGATTGGCGAAATTCGAGATATCGTCAAAGCTGCGAGACCCCGCACTATTGACGATGCTGTGGAATTAGCTAACACCCTAACTGACGGACTAGTACGCACAAGAGAAGAAACCCGGAAAAAAAGAAGTGGCCCAAAAGATTACCCAAGGATTCCGTATGGGTAACCGTAGCAATTTCAAGAGAAAGGGAACTGGGCAATCTTCCATTATTCCATTTTGTAATACCTGCAAAAGAAAGCATTATGGTAGATGCAAAGGGTATTGCAATTTATGCAAAATCCCGGGGCATCAAGAAGAAGATTGCAGGAAGAAGAAAGCAACAGTCTGCTACAACTATGGAGAAGCTGGACACTTTAGGCCAGACTACCCAAAACTGGTCAAAGCAGCTGATAACAAAGCCAAACCTGCAGAAGGAACTACCAAAAAGAACGCAAGAGCCTTCCAACTGACTACTCAGGAAGCAGAACCAATTCCTGATGTGATAGCTGGTGCGTTCCTAGTTCACGACGTTTATGCAAAAGTATTATTTGACTCTGGTGCAAACTAAAGTTTTATAAATACTTCATTCTGCCCAGCACTTAATCTACCCTTCACCAACCTTAGGCAGATTTTTACAGTCGAAACGGCAGATGGGAATTCTGTTAACATAAATAAGGTTTTGCGAGAAGAAAAGATAGAACTTGTAGGTCATAAATTTTCGGCAAACCTGTTACCTATGAATTTAGCTGGATTCGATATTGTGTTAGGAATGGATTGGTTAGTAGCCAACCATGCTCGAATTCTTTGTGATAAGAATTCCATAGAAATTCATACACCCACAGGAGAATTAGTAGTGATTACAGGAGATAAGCCACGAAAACCACTGAAATTCATTTCAGTAATGAAGTTGGCCAGTTATTCAAGAAAACAAGAAGTGGTGTATATAATTTCAGTAATCATTAACACAACAGGTAAAGGAGTTAAAGAAATTCCAGTAGTATCAGAATACCCAGATGTATTCCCAGAAGAACTACCGGGATTACCACCCAATAGGGAAGTAGAATTTAGAATTCATCTAATTCCTAGAACTACACCGATAGCCAAGGCACCTTATCGGTTAGCACCCATAGAAATGCTAGAATTGAAAAAGCAGTTAGATGAATTACTAAGCAAAGGATTCATACAACCTAGTTCATCCCCGTGGGGAGCTCCAGTGTTGTTCGTGAAAAAGAAAGATGGTTCGATGCGAATGTGTATCGATTATAGGGAATTGAATAAGGTTACAATTAAGAATCGATACCCATTGCCTAGGATTGATGATCTTTTTGATCAACTTCAGGGAGCTAGATATTTTTCTAAGATAGATTTACGCTCCGGATACCATCAGTTGAAAGTTCAAGAAGAAGACATACCTAAAACTGCTTTCAGAACTAGGTATGGTCATTACGAGTTTACAGTCATGCCCTTTGGATTAACAAATGCTCCAACAGCATTTATGGACATGATGAATAGGATCTGTAAACCGTACTTGGATAAATTTGTAATTGTCTTCATCGACGATATACTTATTTATTCCAAAAGTCAGGAGGAACATTGTGAGCACCTGCATGTACTCTTAACTTTGTTAAGAAAGGAGAAGCTTTATGCCAAATTCTCAAAGTGTGAATTTTGGCTACAAGAGGTACAATTTTTAGGACACATGGTGAATCACGAAGGTATTCACGTAGATCCCTCTAAGATAGAAGCAATCACCAAATTGAAGGTTCCACAGTCAGCTATGGAAATTAGAAGTTTTATAGGGTTAGCCGGATATTATAGACGGTTTATTAAGGATTTTTCCAAGATAGCTGTACCATTAACTAAGCTAACCTGTAAAGCAGTTAAGTTTGAATGGGGACCTAGGCAAGAAGAGGCTTTTAGGATTTTGAAGCAAAAGTTAACAAACGCTCCAATTCTTGCCTTACCAGAAGGAATATAAGATTTTGAAGTTTATTGTGATGCTTCTAAATTAGGATTAGGATGTGTGCTAATGCAACGCAAGAAGGTAATTGCGTATGCCTCAAGACAATTGAAGAAGCACGAAGAAAACTATACTACTCATGACTTAGAATTAGGAGCCATAATTTTTACCCTTAAGATTTGGAGACACTATTTGTATGGAAGTAAATTTACTGTCTATACAGATCATAAGAGCTTAAGACACATATTTGGGCAAAAAGAATTGAACATGAGGCAAAGGAGATAGATGGAAATCCTAAGTGATTACGACTGTGATATTCAATATCACGAAGGAAAAGAAAACGTAGTTGCCGATGCTTTAAGTCGTAAGTATCATGAGAAACAACGACGAGTTCGTGCTCTTAGATTAAGTTTACAATTAGATTTAATGGAACAACTGAAAAACATTCAAGAAACAGCAATCAAGGATGATGCTGAAGGGATGAAAGGAAGAATAAAGGAATTAGAACAGGGAAGTGATGGAATTTGGAGATACCATAAGAAACGAATTTGGGTACCGAAACAGGGAGAATTAAGAAATAAGATTTTAGAGGAAGCCCATAAATCTAGATATACCATGCATCCTGATAACAATAAAATGTACCAAGATTTAAGGAATAACTTCTGGTGGATAGGAATGAAAAAGGACATAGCTAGATATGTTTCTAAATGTCTTACTTGTTCACAAGTTAAAGCAGAACACCAGAAACCTTCAGGTCTACTACAACAACAAGAAATGCCTGTATGGAAATGGGAACTCATAACCATGGATTTTGTTACTAAATTACCCAAAACCAGAAAGGGTAATGATGCAATTTGGGTAATTGTAGATCGATTAACCAAATCAGCTCATTTCCTACCCATGAAAGAAACCTTTAGCATGGAAAGGTTGGCAAAGTTGTATGTAGATGAAGTAGTATCCTTACATGGAGTTCCACTCTCCATTGTATCGGATAGGGATAGTCGTTTCACTTCCCATTTCTGGACTAGTTTCCAAGAAACCATGGGAACTCGACTAAATTTAAGCACTGCATACCATCCTCAAACAGACGGGCAGAGTGAAAGGACGATCCAGACCCTGGAAGACATGCTTAGGGCATGTGTGATAGATTTTGGTGGAAACTGGGATGACCACCAACCCTTAATCGAATTCTCCTATAATAATAGTTATCATTCAAGAATTTAAGCTGCCCCATTCGAAGCACTGTACGGACGTAAGTGTAGAACTCCAGTCTGCTGGGCAGAAATAGGAGAAAGTCAATTATCAGGTCCTGAAATAGTACAAGAAACTACCGACAAGATTTCTCAAATCAAGGAAAGACTAAAGACGGCTCGAGATCGCCAAAAAAGTTATGCAGATAATCGACGCAAGCCGTTAGAATTCCAAGTCGGAGATAAAGTACTATTAAAAGTTTCTCCTTGGAAAGGAGTAATTCAGTTCGGTAAGAAAGGAAAGCTAAGTCCAAGATACGTAGGACCATTTCCAGTAATCCAACGTATAGGACTGGTCGCTTATCGTTTACAACTACCAGAACAATTAGCTGGGGTACATGACGTATTTCATGTATCCAACCTCAAGAAATGTCTATCTGATAAATCATTGGTAGTACCTCTTCTAGATGTAAAGGTAAATGAAAAGTTAAAATTTGTAGAGAAGCCACTGCAAATAGAAGACAGAAAGATCAAGTTTCTCAAGCACAAAAGACTAGTACTAGTCAAAGTCAAATGGGATTCAAAGAGGGGACCCGAATACACTTGGGAGCTGGAATCGGAGAGCGTCCAGATACACTTGCGGGCCGCGTCAACTCTAAGTTTGACCGGAAAAGCGTCCAAATCCACGTGTCACCCACGTGGCACACCTATGTGTGACACGGATGCCCTAATCTATGAGTAGGCGACCCTCGCGGGCTGCGTAAAGTTTAAGTGTGTCTTACGCGGGCCGCGTAAGACTCAAATTTCAGCTATAAATAGCTTGGTTCACGAGCAGTTCATCTGTGTCGAAAACAACTTTCAAAAACGAAGTCTCACTGATCAAAATCGAAATTTAAGATAGCTAGGCGCTGCTACGATACAGGGTATTAACTCGATCGCTGCTACGATTCAATGTCCGATCGATTGAAACTATCCGATGGATGTTTAAGTGCTGCCCACATTAGGGCCATACTTAGTCATTAGTCATGAATTCGACGGATGTTTAAGTATAGCAATTTGTCATTCGTTGTTAGGGTTTTAATCTCGTGAGTTATCGTAAATGCTGTATTAGTTACTGACCTAGTTCGTGTGCATTGTTATTTAAATTAGGTTACAAGGCTAATCAGTAGGCTAAAATCTACCCGTTTAAATTTGCAATGTGAGTCATTCTCTTTTATCAAAAGTATTTTACAATACTCTATTATTTCCAAAAGTTATAATTACAGGGATTAAGTCATGGTTATATTGAATCACTGGCTAGTGGGGTATTGTGCACATTACTAATTTCTCACGGTTAGGCTAATAAATCCTAACAGTGATAATCATCACTACTTGGGGAAAAAGACCCAATAGTGGTATGACCATCGTCACCAGGTGACACGGCGCCAGATAAAAATAAGATAGAAGCCATTGTAATCGCTCTTATGCTGTAATTGATAACTAATGTGTCGTTTTACATACTTGAATGACTCACCAGTATTTCCCTACTGATAAAATATTTTTAAAACATGTTTCAGGCGACCTGCTATAAATCAAGGAAAAAGTGCTACGGAGCACTAACAAGCTTGAAGAGGTGGCTCAGTTAAAAATAAATAAACATGTTTTAGAAATCAGGGAATTTCCTCGTGAAATTCCTCTATTGTAAATTACGGGGTTTATCCCGAATTATGAAATAAAATAATCGGACATATTCAAGTTTAAAAAGATCCTATTGAATCTTCCGCTGTCAACTCAATTAATAAATACCACGGGATTTCTGTCCCGCGGCTCCTGGACCGGGTCAAACCGGGGCAGGGGTCGTGACACAACTGCAAAACCTCAAGTTATTACAAATTTGAAATTGCTAGAGAGAAAATGAGGAAGAACAAAAGGTGACTGATGAAGAAATAGCTGACCAATTGCATCCTTTAGACATTCTGTTTATGAAGGATCACTATGAAAAGGAAAAGAAAAATAACCAAGAAGTCAGAAGGGCATTATATGGCATATCAAAGGCTGGAATATTGCTATTTGAAAGAATAGCTTTTACAGACTTTGATCTATGCATCAATTATGAACATGTACACAACAAAAAGGTGTATGTCAGATCACCAAAGACAAAAGTTCCCTCAGATATATTGGAAGATGCAAGATCTGGAGACATCATTATGTTGACAAGTAAAAATGGAGAACATGACTATGGTGTAATCTTCAGAGATCATGATAATAACAAAGCTCTGTTCAGAAGTGTTGACATATGTAAGTACTCAAATCAAACTCTGAAGTATATCTTGAAATCCATGAACAGAAGACAAGAACATCTTCAGAAGATAGAAAAGAACTTTGAGGGAAACAGAAAAGAAATTGAGCAAATGATTAAAGAATGGATCCAAGCAAGAGAATGGTACAAAGACATGTATGTCAGCTGCAACAAGTATATCTCCTACAAAAAGCAGTTAAAGAAAGGAGACGTGCACAAGAGAGTGAAGCTGAATTGAAGAAACTGTTTATTTGATTTCTCATCTTTTATGTAATTTGTTTTTCAAAAACCTCAGTAACTAGTTTAATTTTGCAAGTATTATGTTTCCACTGTTTGGAAATTTTCTGTTCATAAGGTAGTTCATTTTCTAACAATACTTAGGGGGAAACTGTTAGGAAACTTTATTTGTAAGTATTGAAGAAAATCACAATCAACTGGATCTATGAAGAGATCACAGTCCTGAAGATCACAAACAAGAAAAAGAAGATCAGATGTGACAACTGGAATGCACAGCATCTACTTCAAAGAATCACAAGTTGATCAAGAGCTGAATTGGATTATAAGAGAAGGTCATTTCTGATGGATCTGATGATATTTCTGATGAAATATCATCAGTTTCTGACGATTCTGATCATCAGGATTTCTCTGATGATTTGTTCATCAGAATTTCTGATGAAGTGGTTTATCAGAATTCTGATGAAATATCCCACTTGTCTGAAATTGGCTCTATCCTGCCACACTTACCGAAGCAAGTTGACATTATTGGATATCATGATGAAAAAGGCAACTTGAACGTTGGATTCAATGAATATGTCAATTGGGCACTTTTTGCAGGACTTATTGCATGAATAAACTATTGTTTATTCATGCACCCAGCCTTCTATAGATAGAAGGCTCAACCAGGAGAAGCAAAGTGAATTTGAAGCTTAGCATTCACACATACATCAAAACTCCATTGCTCTCTCACCCACAGAATTTAAGATTCATTTGTATTAGATAATAATCTTACAATCACTTTGTAAACTATTTTGTTTCAAAGTGATATAAACTTGATAATTCTGTAGGTCTTGTTTCTGAAAGTCTGATTTCCATTTCCGCACATCTTTTTCACATCTACTGAAATCACTTGCCATATTACGTGAAAAGAAGTTGTTTAACGCCATACTGGGTCCAACAAATTCCAAGCGGGAGATCTTGTCCTACTCTACAACTCGAGGTTGAGTATATTTCCAGGCAAGTTGCACTCACGTTGGACGGGGCCATATACGGTAAAGGAGGTGTTTCCGTATGGGACCGTCGCGATTGAGAACGCGGATGGTGTAACTTTCAAGGTGAATGGGCATCGTTTAAAGCTCTATGTGGCCGGGCCGATCGAGTCGGCGGTGGAGGTTATCGAACTCCACACCCCGCATGCATCATAAGTGTGGGGAGGAGAGTCTACGCTACTGACTCGATGATCAAAAATGTAGCAAGAGTGTCTTATAAGCTTAGGTTTAAAATTGTCCTAGTTTTTGTTTTTGTCGTTTTTCCGTGTTTTTGGTGTGTTTGGTAGTTTTTCGTAGGATTGTACAGTTTTCGATCATGCCGGACGAGGAATCTAAGTGAGAAAATGGTTAAATCAGTTTACGTATTGCAAAAGTGGCAGAAACGGGTCGGAACAACCCTGAAAGATGGGTTGTGTGAACCACTTACTGATCTGCAGGTCTCGCACGACCGTGCCACCATTGGCACGCCCGTGCTGATTCAAGCCAGCACCCTGATCTGCACTCCCGTGCATTCCGAGACCAGCGTGCCAGGATCAGTTGTCGTCGGAGTTGCACGACCGTGTATCGAGCCGCACGACCGTGCGGATGGCTAGGGGCATTTTTGTCCAGTCACTATATAAAGGCCTTTTCTGCACTCCCATTCTCAGAACTCGTGAACCCTAAACGCACACTCGTTCCTGACTAGTTTCTTCTCCAAAATCTCACCACTTTTTGCAAAATTTCTCAACTTCTTCGTACAAGGTATGTAATTCCTCTTGATTTTCAGTTTTAATCTCGATCTAGGTCTAGTATTTTCAGATCTCTTCAAGGATTTTAGGGTTCTCTTCATAAATACAAACGAAACCCTAATCCTTGCAAGAATGATGCGAATCATGAACACCCAGTCAGTTTCCTAACCCCCATTCACCAGAAATTTGATGATTTGTGGAAAAATTTTACTGTCCAATGATGGGGGTTGAAAAACTGCATAAATTCAAGTCGCACGGTGGTGCCGTTGATGGCACGGTCGTGCCGATGCGGGAGTTCATGATTTTTGCTATGATCTCGGCAACGCACGGTGGTGCAACTGGTCGCACGTCCATGCAGTTCCGATATGTTCTGATCACCACTACTGTTCTCGGTGACGCACGACCGTGCGACCTGTCGCACGCCCGTGTGGGTTGCCCAGATCAGTTTCACAGTAGCTTCATAATTCAATGTAGGGCTGCTCCGTTTGAATTTTTTTCTGTTCCTCCTTGTTCTAACAATAATTCCTCATGCAGATGGACCATCCTTTCCTCCACTTCGATCAAAACAACCCGAGAAACCACCCTTGCCTCACCTCCCTCAATGCACTTTGGCAGAGGCAGGATCAAATCGGTATCCTAAGGAGGCTGGATTGGGATGTAATGGAGGAGCTGAACCAATCAGAGCGGTTGGCAGAAATGTTATCACTTCCGTTTTCTTGATTGGTCAACATTAACCGACCCATTTACTTAGAGCTCACTTTGGAGTTTTTCACCACATACTCCTACGAGAAACCAAAGGCGAGCCAGAACCTAGATTTCCGACATAAGAAATGGATTAATTTCAGGTTGGGTGGTAATTGGCATAACTGGACCGTTGGGAGGTTGGGAAGAATACTTGGAATCTACACGGAAGACGAAATGAACTCCGAGTTTTTCACTGAGCAATACACTTTTCCCATCGAACAGGAGCGGGCTGATTTTTAGGCACGGGTTGCTGTTGTCCCACCGTATGATCCTTGAGTGGCGAAAGCATCGCGACTGCGAGACCCTCTGCTTAGGGTCATGCACCATATTTTCAGCCATACTATTGCGGGGCGCATGGACAGTTTGGGAAACTGTCCCACACCTGATGTCATCTTTTTATTCGCGCTCGCGGAGGGGGTTTATATTAACCTCGCCGCACGCATGGCTGAGTATTTCATGCATAGCTCCGGACGGACCCCCAGCAGCCAAATCCATGGGGGTCAATATGTCACTCAGATCGCCTAACGCTATGGGTATCATGACAGGTGAAGTGGTTGCAGGTCTGACTTTGGTTAATGAGGGAACGTATGTGGACATCGGCTGATTAAAGGCTATGGGGGCTAATCGTGGATATCGACAATGGTGAAAGGTTAAAAGGGTTAGACAACGAGGTCTGGGACCCGTTACCACCAGAGCCGGCTGACGAGGAGGATGAGGTTATGCAGGACGAGGAGGAGGAGGCGGAGCACGAGCAGCCGCCACACTCACCACAGCACCAGGAGTACCACCAGCACCAGGACTGGTCGCCCAGCATCCCATCGTATCCTGATCTCTATGGGTAGTTTCAGCAAATGTAGATAAATCAAGATCAGCTGCGAGTTAATCAGGAGCAGATGTGGGTGAATCAAGATTTCATGCGCCAAGAGATGCATGCCGGGTTTTCATATATCTTTGGTGGTCTTCATAATGCCTTCCCCAACTACTTCAGTGAGCCCTCGCAGTTCCTATACGGGAACCCAGGTGACCAGGGCGGGGCAGGCCCATCTGGCACCAGTGGTGATGCCGACGACAACGAGTAGTGGAGGAGTTCTGACCTGGTGGTTATGGCAGTATTTTAGTAGTTTGTTTTTTGGGTGTTCATTTTGGTTTTTATTGTAAACACCCTCGGATATGTTTTTTTTTTATTTTTCAGACATTATCTTTTATTTTCTAGTACTATGTATGGATACTTATTATTATTATTATTATCTAGTTATAGTTTATGTTGCAACTAGATTGTCTCTCGTGCTGTTTTGTTTTGCTTTGCTTTGCTTTGTGACATCCATGCAGATCTTTGAAGCACATGTTGGACTGAAAAGACACGGCAGAATCGGCTTTGGAGCCTCGTTTCATCTTCAGTCATCTTCAGGAGAGTGTTATCCTCCTTTTTCTCTATATTCTGGGTTTCGCATTGTGGACAATGCGAAGTTCAAGTGTGGGGAGGGGGTTTAACATTTTAACTTTGTTTGTCCTATATAAAAAAAATCAAAGCTATTGTATATATTTTTAGTAAATAAACCGGTTAGTTGTTGTTTTAGAATGCTTCGGATATGATAAAGAACCAACAAGCCAAATAAATTTTGAAAAGGATAACTAAAAACGTGACAAACAAAGAAAGACTTGCATGTTAATTTTCACACTTTTACCCATTCCTTCCGTTATGTGAGCATGTTTGAGCCTTATATTCTTTATATGTCTGTTCATTTAGGAGTAGGAGTGAGCCGGATGTCTCGTGTAATTTAGAACTTGTCACTAGCATGCTTTTTAAGACCATAAACGTGTGAAATTGTGTAGAAATGATAGAGGCACCTAGAAAACCCTTTGTTGTTAGCCTTGTTCTTTTTTTACCTTCCCCTAAACCCTACGCTACCCACTAGGATTAACCATGTCGAGCCTTTTTCCGTGTTTTTCTTTCTTTTACCCAACCAATTAACCCAGTTAGCCAAATTTAGCCTTTTTTTTATTTTTAAACCCTTTTTGTGTTAAAACTCGGTTAAAAATCGTTTAACTAGCATATTCCTTGTAGTTAATTGTTTATTGTACAAAGGCATTAGTATAAAAAAAAGGGAAAAAAACTCAAAATCAGAAAATCAGAAAATAAGATGCCCTAAAATAGGGTAGAGTCGATAAAATTCGAGCAATTTTAAGTGCTGAAATGATGAAATTTCGTTTATGAGCTCGATAACACAAAAGTCGCCTTTTTAAGGTATTAGTATATATAGTTTAGTCGTTTTACGCTTGTAAAACGTGATTACCGAGTTTTAACCATTTAGTCACTTAAAAATTTCCATTCCACACCCTTCACCCTAGCCTTTCGTTACAACCCGTAAAGACCTCTTGATTTACACTTTTTCGCATGTTAGTTGGTGAAGATAAGATCTTGTGACAAGCTTATGATATTACACGTTTCATTGTCTAGGCATTGAGTGTTTACACATACACATTTTATGTATGTCTCACAAATATAACCGAGTATGTGTGAACATTGTGAGGTGTGTGAAGATTAGTGTGCTAAGTCAATCGGAAGTGAAATCACGGCTTTATGGTTATCTCTACATATATTTGCATGTGCTTGTTTGGTTTGAGTCATTTGACATTGCCTTTCGAAAAACCGGCTAACCGTATGTATGTGTATTAGTAGGTAGTTTGTAAATTCATTTTCTCGCTAGAAACTGTCTTTCATCATATTTTAATTTTGGCTTGCTTGAGGACAAGCAAGGTTCAAGTGTGGGGAGGTTTGATATTCACCAAAATACATATGTTTTAT
Source organism: Helianthus tuberosus (assembly GCA_030545235.1). Classification (NCBI taxonomy): domain Eukaryota; kingdom Viridiplantae; phylum Streptophyta; class Magnoliopsida; order Asterales; family Asteraceae; genus Helianthus; species Helianthus tuberosus. Next base: position 56,275,644 of record CM060417.1, on the reverse strand, counting down.
TCCCCCATTTTACCCTCATTTTACGCGTTTTTGGCCGTAAAACCGAGAATCTAATACTTTATCGGGTTTATTTTTGTTTACAGGCCTAAAACAACGTGCCAAACAAGAAGATGATGAAAACGAGGATTTTTCGGGCGAAACGACTGAGATACAAAGATTCTGTGAAGAAAACTGATCTGGGCAAGTGGCACGACCGTGCCACAATCGGCACGCCCGTGCGGATCCGACAACAAAGCTCAGCTCGGCAGTGCACTGCCAGTGCGATCAGGCGTGCAACAGATCATTGCAGTCGCACGACCGTGTGACTCGTGGAACGACCGTGCCTGGTCTTTGACCTCGGATGCACTGCCTGTGCAACTCGTGGAATGCCCGTGCAGATCTGAAGACCGGTCCAAGATTCGCTGATGTCACGAGGTATGGTGAACAGTACATTAAAGTGCACGACCGTGCACTTTATTGGCACGACCGTGCGATCTGAAAATGTTATAAAAACAAAAGGGAGCAATCAGTTCGCAACTCTGGATTTTTGGGAGCTTTTCTGGTGATTTATCAGGCTCTGGAGGCTTAGCTTTTGCCCGGAATCAAGCCGTCTTTGTGCCGATTAGCTCCGTTATCATCCGGATTCTCAATCTAATGCTTGTTTATGGTTTGATTCTTGAATCTTTCCATTGTTTTGTTATATTTCAAGCATTTTGGTTGATGATTATGTATTATTGTAAGCCTAAGGGCAAAAACACTAGTAATCCTTGCTTAACAACAACCATTAGTATGTTAATTATGTTTGTAATGACACTTGAAGCATTTTCTATGTTAATCCTTGATGATTAGTTTGCAACCTTGTTTATTGATATTGAATTCTTGATTATAGTTAATTATCTTGGGTGATTAGTATGTGGTTAGTTGAGATGTTTGCAAAAAGAAGCTTAATTAATCATGTATTAGTAAACTTTTAACTTGTTTAACTTGTTTAATATGTTTACACCATGATACTAGAAATGGTTAGTGGTTTAATAAGGGGTAATTAATGTTAGTCAAGAAGGCTTTCCCTCACAGAAGGACCTTAACGGGTTAAATGGTGTTGTTATGAATTCTTGACATAAGTTGTTAACTTGGTTAGTAGTTTAGGCCAAATTGCTTTCTTGGTGAATTTATGTTCAAGATTTGTAAACTGAACTCGGTTGTGATTTAATCTAGTTTATGTTTATCTTGGTGGTTACATTGTGTTTATCGGTGTCACTTTCCTTGATTAAGTGAAGTTAGAAAACTCCTAACGGATGACTAACTTTTCTTTAGGGGATTTTCACAGACATTTGTCAATTGGGCGTTAAAGAACAATTTTAGGTGGTTAAAGTGTGTTTATCGTTTTAGCTTTCCAAAGAGTTGTCATGTTAGGATTTCCGAAAGGGATACTAATTGTCTTTGAAAAATGGAAAATTGACCAAGTGTTTTTAAGTGGCAAAACTGACTTAGTTCACATGCTTTGGTTGTGCATAAAGCAAGGCTATTTATCTATTTTTATATTTCGAAATTTATTTGGTTATAAAAATATTTGTTTAGTCTTATTTTAGTCTCTAGAAAATTACCCACTTATCTTTCTACCGGTAATTTAATGACAAATGTTTAGTATTATTCCTCCGCCCACATCTTTGGATCGACACTTGGTTCTTACCGATACTTTACCATATATACGACGGGGTACACTTGCCCTTTCGTGTTTGGTTTAATGTTGAAGTATAAATCATTTTTATAAATTTAGAACGACTCGTGTGTAAAATTCATTGTAAAAATATGTATATATACGCACACGTCAATTTTATTATTATTATTATTATTATTATTATTATTAATGGGGGTCCATCCAATACTGCATATTACGCTCGTCGTACTTCCAAACGAGCCTGTCCCCTATTTGCCTTATCTTTTTACTTTCATCTAATAACTCCCCACCAGAAGTGCGGAGTTCCTGGGCGTTTTCGGTACTCATTGTAGGATCGTTTTGCGACCTAATGAGTCGTTCAGAGTCAACACAAAGCTGTTTGAAAGGCGGAAACAGTCAAACAACCTCAAATCAGTGTAAGAAAGGTGTAGAAACAGAGTATGATACTTAAAACAAGCTTCTCATTGATATTAGACTTGATTACACGGTGAAAATTGGGCAGCACTTCGTTACACACCAACTGATTTCGTACCAAATGAGAAGCATGACACCCATATATATAGGCATCTGATTTCGCACGAAATAGCAACATGCTATTTCGTACGAAATACCACAACTTGATTTCGTGCGAAATAGCAACATGCTATTTCGTGCGAAATCACTACAAAACATCATAAAATTACATTTTTGACACTATGCACCCCTATACAAGCTACCGACATGACCTAGACTTTAGACGTAGGCTATAGACATTATGCACCAACAAACTCCCCCTTGGATATTGCCGGAGTCTTCAGTCAGGTCTTCAAAAACTTCTTCACAGCGACTTGAATTTCTCTTCCCTTGGCTTAGGCTTTCTCAGCAGCATCTTCCTAAGCTTTTCTTTCTCTTCAACCTTTTGCTTTTCTTCAGCAGCCATTCTTTGAACAACAGTATGCCTTAGCATGCTGTCTTTATCTTCTCGAGCTTTTCTTTCCTTCTCAGCCTTCAACGCTTCCTCTTTTTCAATCTCTCTCCACTTAGTTGACCATTTATTCTCAGCATTAATTCCTTTCTGGAAACAAATAGATACAACCTTCTGAAATTGCATCGCCTGCTCTTTGTCTTCAGCTTTATAACAAATCTTGTTAACAAACAAACATTCTATGTCTTTTGCTGAGCAGTTTACCAACCATTTGTGTGTTGGGTATACAGCTGTTTGACAACTGAAGCTGTGATCACCTACAGGGCTGAAAATGAAGTTAGACACATCTTTGTGTATAATCCTTTATGGTTGGTAAACTGTTCAGCAAAAGACATAGAATGTTTGTTTGTCAACAAGATTTGTTATAAAGCTGAAAACAAAGAGCAGGCGATGCAATTTCAGAAGGTTGTATCTATTTGTTTCCAGAAAGGAATTAATGCTGAGAATAAATGGTCAACTAAGTGGAGAGAGATTGAAAAAGAGGAAGCGTTGAAGGCTGAGAAGGAAAGAAAAGCTCGAGAAGATAAAGACAACATGCTAAGGCATACTGTTGTTCAAAAAATGGCTGCTGAAGAAAAGAAAAAGGTTGAAGAGAATGAAAAGCTTAGGAAGATGCTGCTGAGAAAGCCTAAGCCAAGGGAAGAGAAATTCAAGTCGTTGTGAAGAAGTTTTTGAAGACCTGACTGAAGACTCCGACAATATCCAAGGGGGAGTTTGTTTGTGCATAATGTCTATAGCCTACGTCTAAAGTCTAGGTCATGTCGGTAGCTTGTATAGGGGTGCATAATGTCAAAAATGTAATTTTATGATGTTTTGTAGTGATTTCGCACAAAATAGCATGTTGCTATTTCGCACGAAATCAAGTTGTGGTATTTCGTATGAAATAGCATGTTACTATTTCGTGCGAAATCAGATGCCTATATATATGGGTGTCATGCTTCTCATTTGGTACGAAATCAGTTGGTGTGTAACGAAGTGCTACCCAATTTTCACCGTGTAATCAAGTCTAATATCAATGAGAAGCTTGTTTTAAGTATCATACTCTGTTTCTACACCTTTCTTACACCGATTTGATGTTGTTTGACTATTTTCAAACAGCTTTATGTTGACTCTGAACGACTCATTAGGTCGCAAAACGATCCTACAAGTGGTATCAGAGCAGGATGAGTCAATACACTTGAATCAGTGCTTTTTCTACTCATTTTTGGACTTCTGGACAAATTCATGGACAAAATGGACTGATCTTTTGATATAACGTGTAAAATACAGTTTTAACAAACCCTTGAAAGAATCAGACCTAAATTCAGACTAAAAGTGACAAAAATGGGCCAAACAGTTGATTTCATTTGAACGAACTGCTATTTCGCTTGAAAAGTTGAGGTCATTTCGTACGAAATGACTGATTTCGTTTGAAAATATCATTCCGTTTGGCTATTTCGCATGAAACCAAGATTTGTGTTGATTTCGTATGAAATGACACTTGATTTCGCATGAAAGTGTCATTTCATTTGAAAAGTTGATTTCGTGTGAAAGTTGTTTTCGCATAAAAGTTGATTTCGCGTGAAAGTCCATTTAGTTTGTGATTTCGTACGAAAGTCTATTTCGTGTAGAAACTATTTTCGCATGAAAGTGACCAGATTTCAAAACTTAAAAATTTTTCCGTAAACTTTTTTCGTAAAATGGATAACCAAGAGTTTTACAACTTGTTTGCCGGTGGAGGAATGACGGCAGTACAAACTCCAGCCAGTGTCATACAAAATGTGAACCTGGAAAATGAACTCGGTACAATGCAGAAACCACCGAAGTTGATGAATATTGATGAGCATGCTGGTTGGTCAGGAAGATTTAAGACATGGGTGCAAGCAAACCATTTCGAATGTTGGATGAAAATAGAATCAAAATATGTTCCTCCAAAGAATGGTTCGGGAATTGAGAAATCAATTGGCAGTTTGACTCCAATTGAACAAGATGATTTCAAGGCAGAAAAGAAGATGATGAGTATTCTACAACAAGCAATCAAAGAGGATATCTTAGTGTTACTGCAACATCAGGATAATTCATAATCTGTTTGGAATGCATTGAAAGTAAAATTTCTTGGAAGCGTGTCTATGATTAAAAGCAAAACTGCTTTGCTGAAGAAAGAGTTTGATATCTTTATGGGTATAAATGGTGAAACAACAAAACAGTTGATTGAAAGATATTGTCACCTAGCTGTTGAGATGAAGCGGTTGGGCATTGAGAAAACTAATGAAGAGTGGGTTGATAAACTGGCGGATGCTTTGCCATATGATGAATGGGGTACTTATTTGTTGGTGTTGAAAAACAATTTGGAGTATGTCGGATTCAACCTTAGTTCATTCATTGAGAAAATTGAATCACATGAACTTGACCTGATGAAGATTAGAAAAATAAAGTCTTCAACTGTGCAACAAGATGTTTCAATATACTATAAAGGAAGTTCTCCGACAACAACAAATCTAAGCCCAAAGATCCAGACAGTTTTCAGTGCTGATTCGACATCCGGAGTTTCACCTGGCACATCAAGTAGCAATAATTCTCCATTTGCAAGTTTTGAACCAAATCCAAAGGTTCAAAACTCACCAGATCAATCATATACCCAAAGTTCGTCAGGATCAAACAGTCAAAGTCAAGGTCTGGGAATTCTGTGCAACATAGCAGTGAACATAAAGAATGCTCAAGACTTTACTGAATCATCCGCGAAACAACACATAGGACTACTTGCTTCGGTGCTTGAATCTTATGAGAGTTTGGTTGCAGGTAGAATTGGGAACCCTGATATGACAAAGGAAGATTATGATCAGATCGATCCAGAAGAGCTGGAGTTGATCGATATCAAATGGGGAATGGCAAGCTTGGTGGGGAGAACTCAAAGATTTATGGAGATAACTGGTCGGAACAGTCTTTCCGGACCGAATCAAAAGCTTGGGTTTGATAAATCAAAAGTCACATGTTTCAAATGTAAAGAGAAGGGACATTTCAAGCATGAGTGTCTAAACAGGGAGATCAACAATCATCAAAACCCATTTACGAACAACTATTACAGACAGGCAATTCATCACAAGACAAGTCAACAACCATTCACCCAAAGACCTCAGATCGAAAACAAGCCTGAAAAGGCTCTTCTAGTCAATCAAGATGATGAGAAGGTTGCTGAAGGTTTTAGTTGGGATAAGTATATCCCTGGTAGTGAGGGTATGGCTATGATGGCAGAGATTGTGGAAGAACCGGAATGCGTTGTTGAAACAAAAGATGTCAGTGAAGAGATGTCTGAAGAGAGTTTGGCTGATCTTGAAGAAATTACTGCAGAAGTTTACTACTATCAATCTGAACAGGAGATTATTACTAGTTCGTTTAAATCAATAATGCCTCCTAATATGTTTGAATCTTTTGCAGGTTTCTTTGGCGAACCAACTACTGGATTCTGCCCACAGTACGACGTTGAGAAAGCTCTTGTTGAAGAGATAATAGATGTCTCCAAAGAAATGAATAAAGAGACTCTAAAGGAGATTGCTGACAAAGCATTGATGGGAAAGCTGAAAGAGGTAGAAACAGAATCTGTCAAAACGGAGTCTGTCGACACCGAGTTAGTTGAAAATGTGTCTGTCGAAACAAAGTCAGTTCAAAAGGAGTCTGACGAGAAATCAGAAATTGAGGAGATCAAATCAGGAGAAGAGTCTGAGTCGGAGTCTGATGGGTGTGGTAAAACTGATATTAAAATTGACCAAGAAGAAAAGGTTTCTGAGAAAGTTGATTCAATTCATGAAATTCCATGCAAAAATTGTTCAAAACCCTGCATGGACTGTCTTGAAAAAGAAAACCAATTTCAAGAATTGAAGAAATTTACTGATGAAGTAAAATATGATCTCAGTGAAATAAAAGAAGCATATGACACTTTGGCAAGATCAATCAAAATGATTAAAAAAGGAAAGTTTTGAAAATGATAAAGCCACAAAATTGCTAAAATCTAGAGTCATGGATAAACAGATGGAAATTAACATTCATCTAGACACAATTACTTCTTTGAAAAAAGAACTTGAGTTAATGAAAATTGAAACCGAAAGAGTTGATAAGAAACTGATGAGTTATACTGCTTCATCATATGTTATTGATCAAATTGTTCTGAAACAACCTGATGCGAAACCTGTCTTCAAAAGTGTTCCACCCCCAATGTGGAATCATTACACTCAAAAGTATCCAGATGGGGTGGAATCTGCATTGAATCTCAAATTGAGAACCGTGGAGAATGAGCTGCCTGAGAATATTGATGTTACATTTTCTCCATCCGACACTGATAATGAGTCACAGGTGATTAAAACCGTTGTTGATCAAGTGTTAGATGAAGAAAGTGATAACTCGGAGTTTGATACTGTGAAAACTCTTTTTGAAAACTCCAGTTCTGATTCTGAAGAAGATGGTAACTTCTTGGACAAGTTCATACCAAAATCAGACAAAGTTGCGAATGATGATTCAATCATTGTGGTTTACACAATCACCGGAACTGACAAACTCTATTCTGATTTTGAGTATCCAATCCAGAACGCGAACATGCAAAATGTTGAAAAAGTGTTTAAGCTTGCGGAGATTGACATTTCTGAGGTTAACGATAACGAGTTTCTTTCAAAACCTAAAATGTCTTTTGTGAAACAACAACCGAACAACCCTGGGAAAAAGGATTGGGTGGGTAAAAATGGGTCTAACAAAAGAAATGGTAACAACTTCAAAAATAAAGGTGTTGGATTTGAAAAGAAAATGGCTAAGAACAATGTCAAGCCAAAAGAAAAGATGAGTGATTTTTTGTTGCTGGTCCTAGTGTTGATGCTGAAAAGGATTATATTTTCAGTCAAAAAGCCGTTGATGATTTCAATGCGGCTAAAAAGCTAAGAGAAGAGACCTACAAATCAACTTTTGTCGAATATGACAAAAGAATTTGTTACCGCTGTAATGAAGTTGGTCATATGGCCAAGCAGTGTATGAAAAAGGTTGAGAAACCAGTTTTGCAAAAACCCAAACCTAAAACTCCAACTGATGTTAAGGGTAAAACACCAATGGTTTCCTCCGTTCGTATTTTGAAAAGAGGTGAATCTTTGAAGACCGAGGATAAGCCGAAATCAACATTTGAAATTGGTGAATCTTCAAAAACCCAAAAGACTTCAAAGATTTATCCAAAGGCAAAAAATTTTGAAAACCAATCATGGGTGGCAAAATCAAAACAATCAGTTCAAGAGAAGAAGATGGAAAATGTTTTGAAATTTGAATCAAAAGTTTTTGAAAATGATGTTGAAAAACTGGAATTTGAACTAGACAAGTTGCTTGAGGAATTCCCACCAATTAAGGAGGGAGATTCAAAACCAAAATCCAAATCTGCTGTTCCAAATGTCATTTTTAACATTCCGAAAGTTGATGTGTCATGTGATCTTATGTTGGTAGTGTTCCAAAAGTAAAGAAATCATGGGCTTCATTGTTTGAATGAATTTCTTTCATGTTTGCAGGGGCTTCCGAGGTCAATAATCTCAAAGTGGATCATGGACAGCGGAGCTTCAAGGCATATGACAGGAATGTTGACTTTGCTCTATGATGTCAAATCTATCAACGGATGATATGTTGGATTTGCTGGGAATCAGGGTGGCAGAATAGTTGGTGAAGGAACTCTAACAAATGGAGTGGTTTTGTTTGACAAAGTGAACTATATCATCGAACTTGAAAACAATCTGCTGAGTATCTCATAGATCTGTGACAAGTCTTTTACAGTACACTTTACTAAAAATGAATGTTTAATCATAAAACCTGGTTTTAAAATTCCTGAGGACATGGTGTTGATGCGAGCTCCACGAGAAAATGATTTGTATGTACTCGATATGAGCGTCGCAACAACAACTGATCATAAAAAACAATGTTTTGTGGCAAAAACAAAGGCAACAGAAAAGGAGACAAAAGTGTGGCATCGAAAGATGGGCCACATTCATGTTAGAAAAATGAACTTTCTTGTACACAATGATTTGGTTGAAGGTGTAAATTTGAAAATTTTTCATTTGAATGATGATTGTGTAGAGTGCAAGAAGGGAAAGCAGACCAAAAAGACACACCCACAGAAGTTGCTTAATTCAATCAGAATACCGCTCGGGAGACTCCACATGGATATCTTTGGACCAGTTAATGTGCAGAGCATTAGTGGAGACTTGTACTGTCTAGTAGTCACTGACGACTTCACTAGATTTTCATGGGTGATGTGTCTTGAAAGAAAAGACCAAATGTTTGATTCGTTGATGGTGTTGTTCAAGAAGATGGAAACGCTGTATAAATTGCCGATCAGGAGAATACGAAGCGATAATGGAACGGAGTTCAAGAATAATCGCATGCTCGAGTTTTGTAATGAAAAAGGGATTTTTCATGAATTTAGTGCACCATATACTCCACAGCAAAATGGTGTAGCTGAAAGAAAGAATCGCACCTTGATTGAAACAGCTCGAACAATGCTTGCCGATTCCAAATTGCCAATATTTTTTCCTGAGTGAAGCAGTTGCAGCAGCGTGTTATACACTGAATCGTGTCCTCACAGTGAAGAAATACAAGAAAACTTGCTTTGAACTTCTTCATCGTTATAAGCCAAATTTGAAGTTTTTAGAACCGTTTGGATCTCCTTGTACTTTTATAGATCCAGATGGCAAATTTGGTGCAAAATCTAATGAGGGTTTCTTTGTAGGTTACGCGAGTCCGCTCAAGAGGGTGTTCGTTCCATGGCTGGGGAAGGTAATTCAAGTTTAGGATGTTGATTGTCAGAAGCATACTGCTCCACCGCAACTTCCCGGATAAAGATTGCTATTCGACTATGACAAACTCTGGGAGTCTTTCCAACTGCCGACTCAGCAAAGTGAAGAGGAACTAGCACTATTGTACCAATATCAGCAGTCTATGTCACAAGAACAAGTGCCAAGACCGTTAGTAGTTTCTCCACCCACCGAGGGTTCAAACAATCACGAGGCCGGTCCAAGTGGAACTGCTCACGAATCTCCAGAGGAACCAGCTCCAACATTTGATAACTCCGATGACTCAGAATCGGAAGACGATCCGATTTTTGACGAGGAACCAAATGTTGCATCGACAGAAGCTGTTGATCATACCGGTGATCAGGACATCACAAACTTGCAATCGGAAGTGAACGTACCTGACACTATCATGCCAAGAACTTTGTCTTATCATCCTTCAGAACAAATAATTGGAGATCTTCAGAGTGGAGTAAAAACACGGGATCAGATCAACAGAGCTCTTACATGTTTTTATACAACCGTCGCTCCTTTACAAGTTGATTTCTCACTAAAATGTTTCATCTCGCAGGTTGAACCAAAAACATATAAAGAAGCTTTGACTGAAGAAAGCTGGGTAAACGCTATGCAGGAAGAGTTGCAGCAGTTTGAGAAGCTGGGAGTATGGAGATTGGTGGATCTTCCTGAAAATCTGAAACTAATAAAGACTAAGTGGGTCTTTAAGTGTAAAAGGGATGATAAAGGAGTGATTGTGGGAAATAAAGCACGTTTGGTAGTACAGGGATTTAGTCAGCAAGAAGGCATTGATTTTACCGAAGTGTATGCGCCTGTTGCTAGACTTGAGGCAATAAGAATCTTCCTAGCATTCGTGTCCTGGAAAGGATTCAAAGTATACCAACTAGATGTTAAGTCTGCATTTCTATATGGAAAGATCAAAGAAGAGGTGTACGTCGGACAACCACCGGGTTTTACCGATCCAGTGCACAAAGACAAAGTCTATCTTCTTGACAAAGCGCTTTACGGACTTCACCAGGCCCCGAGAGCCTGGTACGAGACGCTTTCCCAATATCTGTTGGCCAACGGGTTCACCAGAGGGATGGTTGATAGTACTTTATTTACAAAAGAGGTTGCAGGGCATCTATTGATCGTGCAGATTTACGTCGACGACATCATCTTTGGATCGACAAATGATGATTTGTGTAAAGAGTTTGAGAAAGTGATGAAAAGAAAGTTTGAAATGAGTTCGATGGGGGAGATGAAGTTCTTCCTAGGGCTACAGGTGGAGCAAATGCCCGAAGGAATCTTCATTCGTCAAACCAAATACGTGAACGATGTTCTGGAAAAATTCAACATATCTGAATCTACTCCAACATCAACCCCCTAGCTCAAAATCACGGAATCTATCCAGATGAAAGTGGAGAAAAAGTGGACGAGACGTATTATCGGTCGATAATTGGATCTTTGATGTATTTAACTGCTTCCCGCCCGGACATCATGTATCCGACTTGCTTATGCGCCCGATATCAGTCCAGCCCAAGACAGGTACACCTGACGATCGTGAAACGTATATTACGGTATTTGAAAGGCTGCCCAAGCATCGGGTTGTGGTATCCTAAGTCTGGTGACTTCTCTCTTTCTGGTTTTGCTGATTCTGATTTTGGAAGCTGCAAGCAAAATGCGAAGTCCACCACTGCAGGCTGTCAGTTCTTTGGAACTCGACTTATCACCTGGCAGTGCAAGAAACAAACCTCAGTCGCTCTCTCTACGTGTGAGGCTGAATACGTTTCAGCCTCCAGCTGTTGCTCTCAGATCCTCTGGATCCAGCAGCAGATGAGGGACTTTGGTTTGCAGTTCTTGGATACACCCATTTATGTGGACAATGAGGCAGTAATAAACATAACTAAAAATCCGGTTCACCATTCTAAAACGAAACATATTGAAATTCGGCATCATTTCATCCATGATTGCTACCAGAAGAAATTGATTCGAATTGAACATATACACACCGATGATCAGAAAGCTGATTTTTACACAAAACCTTTTGATAAAAAGAGATTTAACTATCTTTTGAAATTAAATGGGTTGAAAATTTTGTTTTCTAGGAGGGTTGTTGAATGTGAAGCCGAGGAGGACGGCGATCAGAAGTGATCCATGTCGCGTTGTCAAGTTTTTGTACAGTTTATTTTCTGCTTTTGATAAAACCAAAAACACAAAAATATTTTTTTGTTTTTAGGTGGAGAAAGTTTGCAGAAAATCCAAAAACATGATAAAATGTCAAAATACAAAAACATTGAAAAACTGAAAAAGAGTTTGTGTAAAAAGGGGAAATGATAGTACAACAGCTAGACAGTTGCAGTACGCTAAAGAAATGTAAAGACAAAATGTATTAAGCAGTCTCGCTGATGATGTGCCGATAGGTTTTTACACATTTAGTAGGTTTGTTCGGGATATAAACCTAAATCATTTACTGGCTTTTACGTGGGGAACATCTCCATGATATATAGGTAACCCCTGAAATCTTGTTTGAAAGATCCCTCTTTCTGAGATACTAGGTCTTTATACTTAGTGATATCTGCGGTATTATCCCGGGACTTCTGATTTTGCGGAAGCAATGGCCTAGTCCCCGGAGAATACTTTACTATGCTTGAAATATAAGCCTCCCCTCAGCATAAAAAATGATGAAACATTGAAAAATGCTAATCATATGCTGTTGTAAAAGAAGATCCCTAAAGGGGACCCACCTAAAGTCGAAGCCATCATCTCTCTGATTTTGCGGAAGCAATAGCCTGAGCTCTCGTGGCCCTCGCATTTAACCCCTTACAGATATTATCTAGGTATACTCACCTGTAAAACTGAATATTGGGATCTGGATACGGGAGTATATTCTGAGGTGGTACACGCGTATAAGTTAAGCCTTTAAAACACTAAATTCGTATCCTGAACAGATTGAAATTTGTGTGAAAATTTAAAGAGGATCAGTATATCGACAATCACTGTGAATTGTTTAATGCTGAATATGAAATCAAAGCTTAACGGTATTTGTAGCTTGTAAGCAGCTGATATGATCCCCTAACATGCTCACTAAAAATATTGTTTGTACAGATTTGTTACTTATCAAAAATCCAAAAAGATTGTCTGTTTGTTTAGCATTTTATAAAATCCAAAAAGATTTGTTTTTCATCTTATTTTCGACAACGGACGTTGGGGATCTGATGATCAAAGTCTTAATGTGCTGAACAAGTTTGGATCATGAGGTTTGGGTAAGCAGAAGTATGTGAAAAGGTTTTGGGAATTGCTTGAAAAAGTTCAAAAGTTCATTAATTTGAACTTAAATCTATTTCAAAAGTCAGCAAACTTCATAATTTGGTCAGCCAGGGTCATTAACTTGGACTTGGCCGGCTAAACAGTTGACCAAGGTCATTAACTTGGACTTGGTTAACTGGGTGTGACGGAAAAAATGTCAAAAATTTAAAAAGTTTGAAAATTTTGAAAAAGTGAAATTTCAAACGAAATGACTATTTCGCACGAAATAGCCATTCCGCTTAAAACATTGATTTCGCTTGAACATTGATTTCGTTTGAAAATGTCTCAGTGCCTACTTCGCACGAAATAGGCAAGTCTATAAATAGTGGGGGCATTTCGCTTGAAGGCATCATTTCTCTTATTTCGCACCAAACTTTCTTTCACAGCGATTTCAAGCGAAACACCAAAATCTTCGATTTTAAGCCGTTATTCTGCCCGATTTGTTGCTTGTAATCTGATTTTAGTTGGTTTATTCAACTATAATCATGGGAAAGGTAAGAAATTTTGTTGATTTGACCCAGATCTAAACTGATTTCGTTAGGTCGGTGATGAACATGACTTGAAACATAGATCTAGGGTTTATCTGTATGAAAAAATGACCGATTAACACACCCATGGACTCGGAATATGTTATAGATATTATCTAGGGTTCCAATTTGAAGTTGATGACATGTTTCTGTATGAAATCGGTAGATCTGAAACTTTGGACTTAGATCTAGGGTGTTTATGTGGTCTAAATTGTGAATAAAACACACCCTACTGCTCGGAATTTGATAGAGAACAAACCCAGAAAACCAATTTCATCATAAGATCATAAAAAATCATTGTTCTTACATGTCAGTTTCAAACGAAATAAAAAGTGGGTTTCAAACGAAACGATGAGGTATTTCGTACGAAATAGCCTATTTCGTTTGAAGATTGATTTCGTTTGAAATCAGGGTATTCCGTTTGTAAAGTGATTTCACTCCAAACTGTGATTTCGCATGAGATGTGATTTCGTTTAAATCTGTTCTTTTCGTTTGAAATGATTTCATTTGAATGAACTGTTTGTGTTGTAAATTTTCAAAATGTTTAACTTTCTGTCTATGTTGTTTTTCAGGCGTCAAATGTTCAGTTTGATCCATTGCATAACATCTGTTGTGTATTTGATAAGAAGATTCCAAAGATGGCAGAATTCAAGAGTATTCTGGAGTTTATGGAGAGATTACCTATACAAAAGGCTTTGACAAATCAACATCTGGTTTTCGAGTCTCATATTGAACGTTTTTGGAAGAATGCCACTTATGACGAAGGGAATAAAGTGATTAACTCAATTGTTGAACTGAATGGTGAAGAAAAACCAATTATCATCTCAGAGGCACTTGAACGTGAAGTGTTAAACTTTCCTGACGATGAAAACTCTCTAACAGAATTTCCAGAAAGTGTAGAATCGTGAAACGACCTAACGAGTCGATCAGAAGAGTGCTCAGACATAATCAGAGGCGGAATTCATTGATTCTGTCTTTGTTTAGCTTGTATTCACTATTATTTGTCTCGTTTATTGATCTCTGAACAAATTACATCACGTAGACACTTCGACAACACTTCAGCGTCGGAAACAAGAAGGTTACAACTGATTTCGCATGGAAGGTATATATAGAAGCTGTAATTTCGTTTGAAGGTGACCAAGTGCAGTTCAAACAAAATTACATATGTTGATTTCGTTTGAACTTGCACATGACACATTCAAACGAAATTAACTCCAATCCATCTAAAACTCTATAATTTTCTCGAACAACACGCCCTGATCTATCAATTCTAGTATAAGACTCGATACAAGACAAAGTTGACAGACGTATGCACTAACAGACTCCCCCTCGGATGTTGACGAGTCTGAAGTATCGAGTCTTCGCATCTTCAGTCTTTATCAATCTCTGGGCTTCCAAAACTTCTGCTGGCTTTCCATAGCATCAGGATCTATAACCTGTTTCTTATCTTCAGACTCCCCCTCTCACTCAGCTGGGATCGCAGTCTGGAATTCTTTATCAGTAACAAAGTATCAAAACCTGGAATTTGATCATCAGGAATTGAAACTTCGCTTTTTATCATTTCCTGCACACATATTCTTACAAACAAATAAGTTTTTACAATAGTTACATCAAGTTCAATTTAATGACCTTGATTAACTAATCAAACTTTCTTACTCAAAACAAATTTATTCATTTAAGTACACACACTCCCAAACCAGTTCATCATGTTTAGCACTTGGAATTTTGAATATCAGCTCTCCAACATCAGTTGTCGAAAATCTTTTTGTATTTTTCAAAATTTATGCTAAAACACACCAAAAATCTTTTTGGATTTTTGAACTAGAAATGAAATGCAATAAAGAAATATTTACAAACAATATTTTTGTGAGATTGTGTAAGAGGATCATATCAGTTTATGTGACCAATCACTAGCACCGTTAAGCTTTAAACATTTTCAGTTCTAAACGATTCACATAGATTGACGATATAATTGTCCTCTTAAACTCAATCTAAAAACTTTCGAAATGCTTACCGATATGTTAAGGTATATTAATTTTGCACTAAATTCTTATGGACCCCACGATCTCAGCATATCCCCTCATCATGCAATACACTAACTCAAGTAATGCCTTTAAACTTTTATCAACTGTGATTTGTGCGAAAACAACGCAAAATGTTTAAACATTAACAATCAGGTCGATCTTTCGATACGCAGAGAAAGTCCAATGTTTAAACAAAATAAGAAAAATAAAACAAGTTAAAGTTGTTTAGGCTTTAACCACCAGGTCGATACTTTCGTATACGCAGAGGTGATCCAAAGCTTAAACGAAACACCAAAGAAAATAAAGCAGAACGTTTAGGCAATAACATCCAGGTCGATACTCACGTATACGCAGAGGATGTCCAATGCTTAAACAAAATAAAGAAATAAAACAAGTTTAAATCTTTGCAAAATAAAATGCACAATCACAGCGACTTTTCAGCAAAGTAGTGAAAGTTCACAAACTTAACCAGTTTTATGTCTTTCGACAATCAGCGATTACTGAGTAGGCACACAATCAAGAAGGACAAAAACTAAGTACTATGCTATCAATCATGTTTCTCACTAGAACTAGGCTTTTTCATTTAGGTTTGTATCGTTATCGCAAATCTACTAGTCTAGCTGAGCCTACCGTCACATCTTTAGTGAGACCGTTTATCACATTTTATCTTTCCATTTCTCTAGCATGCTATGACAGTCCAACTGATCTACTATCATCTCCTCTTTTTTACAACAAAACTCATTTTTTCATTTTTCAATGTTTTTGGAATTTTCAAATTTTCTAATTTTTTTAAAAATTTTTACTCCCCCTAAAATCAAAATATGTCTCAATTTTGATTTTCTGGGAAAATTTGAAAACAAACTGTACATGGTAAAATGACAACATGATGAGAATTACTTCAATTCTCCATTCACTTGGCTTGAACAATCAGAACTCCCCCTGACGACAAAACATTTTCCCATAGTGATTTCAAAACATTTAAGTTTGTTTTAATCAAAATGGTTTTTCCGGAAAATAAGTTTTGTGAGTCATTTTTCAAACATGGGGATCATTCATCACCTTGTTTTCTTCAATATCTTGTAAAAATTTTACATTTCCCAATTTTCTCAACACAATCACATGTAGAAAATCAAGTACAACTTAATGTCACTGATTTACCACTTGTAAGTCGAAATATCATAAAATTGAATTTCTCAAGAAAGATACCGATTCATGTTCCACGCTTACCAACCTGGAAACTCCGGCTAGTCAGGTTTTTCATTTAAACAAATTCACCCAAGCCTGACAGTCCTTGGGTGATTTTGAATTCTTGTTCAACAATGGTGGAAAATTTGCATCATCCATTGTTAGACCAGAATTCTCAACTTTTACCTCAACACACGGCTCTTCTGGCTTTACCACACCAGATTCATTGCCTGAACTTGGCTTGTCTGACTTTGATGAGTCAGATTCATTGCCCACACGTGGCTCCTTTGTTTCCAAAGAAACAAATTCATCACCACCAACTTTCTCTTTCTTTACTCTCTCCTCTGTCCTCGGATTTGTATCTGATGAATTCATTTTGCTTAATTTGTCATTTTTTGGCGAGCAAGATGATTTATCAGAACTTTTATCTGTTTTACCAGTTGTATTCGAGGACAAAATCCTTTCGAGATATTCTCTCGCTTTCTTTCTCTTTTTCCTCAGTTTGTCTTTCTGCCCTTGTGAAAGCTTCACTTTCTGTTCGTGAACTTTCTGTTCTTGAACTTTAGGTTCTTGAACTTTCTGTTCTTTGGGCTTGACATTGACTGGTTTCTTTGCCATTTTCTGAGATACAGTCCTCGATCTTCCATTTGATCTCATTGAACAATCTCTGGCAATGTGTCCTTTGATATGGCAGTTATAGCATCTTCTCGTCTCATAACTCCAACTTTGGCAGTTAACAGCAATGTGTCCTCTCACACCACAAGTGTAACACACTCTGTTATCGTACCAATCACCACCTTCAATCCAAACATTCAGATCATAGCACTGTTTGGCTTGGTGATAATCATTTCTCCTCTTGTTTGCTGGATTTGGCTTTTGAGCACTGTGGTCAAACCTGCACCACTTATTACCAACAGTTTTTGAGTTTTGATTTTCCAATTTTTGTGGTTTTGTATCATGATTGGATGATTGAACTGATGAGCTTTTATTTTCTTTTTGAAGATTTTTTCGGTTTTTTATCCTTTTGTTTTTGGTCCACATTCTTCTTTACAGGTTTTTGCGTTGAGCTTTCACCTTTCTCAGTAGAATGTAAAACAGTTTCTTGAAACATTTCATTTAATTTCAAAAATATTTTTCTTTTTTCAACTTCATCATCAGTTTTCTCATCACAATCTTCAATTTTGACTTTGTCAAAATTTGTGACATTGTCACTTATTTGAACTACATTGATTGGTTTTGGACAAACATGTGATGTAGAATTCACAAAACTTTTCAATTTATTATCAAGCTCATCAATTTTATTTCGAGCAATTTCAGCTTCATTTTCAAGCCGAATGATTTTCTGAAGATGAGAATTTATTTCAATCTGTTTTTCAAGATTATTTTTAAAAATAACAGATTTTTCATCTTCTAAAACCTTCATTTGACTTTGAAAATCTTTTTCAATTTTTAATTTTTCATTTTCAAACTCTTTATCTTTTTCTTTCAAAATTTTGTTTTCTAATGTCAAACTGTCCACATCACTCAACAGTTTGACATTTTCAGATTTTAATTTTTCACAATTAACATGCATTTCAAGAATCTGTTTATCATCAGATTTCTTTTCATCCTTCAAATTTTTTATCTCCAATGTCAAACTCTCCAAATCTCTCAAGAGTTTGACATTATCAACT
Organism: Helianthus tuberosus; assembly: GCA_030545235.1. Classification (NCBI taxonomy): domain Eukaryota; kingdom Viridiplantae; phylum Streptophyta; class Magnoliopsida; order Asterales; family Asteraceae; genus Helianthus; species Helianthus tuberosus. Next base: position 56,257,529 of record CM060417.1, on the reverse strand, counting down.
TCATATTGAACACATTTAGAACACACAGATTCAGGATTTGAAGATCCAAGCTTTTCTGATTCTTCATTCTTTGAAATTTCCTTTTTCTCTATCTTGTATGTACCTGCACAAAAAAATTTAACGAAATCAAGAGGATTAGCATTCTCATCAATGTAACAACCCCTCTTGTTATCGTATATCAAATTACTTTTTGCAGCAAGACATACACTAATTCTTCTTTTCATTTCAAAAATCACATTTAAACCCACTTTCATCAAATTCTTTTTCATGTCATTTATCAACTCTTCCTTTTTCTTTTCACTTTCATACTCATAATTTTTAAGTTTGTTGATAAACTCTTTTAGATATAACTTTGAAAAACTAGAATCCTTTTTTAGATTTTCCAAAAATTCATCCCACTCTACTGGTAATGCATCAGCAAAATTTGATACTTTTTCAGTATCTGACAGCCTTATCTCATGTTCTTTCAAATGTTCAATTAAGACTGTATATCAGTTTGCTAGATCATCCAAATTTTCATTTTTCAAACACACAAAGTATTTAAACCTTTTCTCCCAACCAACCTTCTTCACATTTCTATAACTATCATCTATTGTTGGGATTGAACCCTACCAAAGGAACAGATAATTAAAGCCAAAACTGGATCAGAGCAGTGGATCCAGAATAAGCAGATGTTACATACAAGTCTCTCCCCTTGATAGTGATTTCAACATCTGCTGACCTCCTATCTACTGATCGTGCAAACTGCTGACCTACAACTGCTGATCAAGTAAAGGCCTGATGAAAGACTAATGCTCTGCTGTTCAATCTACTGCCTTGAGTCAAGCACTGCTGATCCGGACAAGTACTGCTGGGTTCACAACAGTGGAGGGATGCAGCAGTTGTTTATTCTGTCTTTATGTAATGTAATGTAATAGCATTAGTTAGCATAGCAGTGTTTGTATTGATCAGAGGTTAGAGTTTGTTAGGAGGTTAGATGTCACTTTCATGGTGACATCAGCTTAGATGCTCAGTGGTTTGCTAGTGCCTATAAATAGAACAGTGCTCTGTACTGTTCTATTAGCTCTTTGCAAAACCGTCTTCTCTGCACGAACAAACACTGAGCTCTGGCTGAAGGGGAGTTTGTATTAAGCATTGCATTGTAATCGTTGTTGAAATTAAATTCAATCTTTCGGTTCTGGGTGAAAAGTGTTTAATCAAAGCAATACTCTCGTTTGATTGTATACAAAGTTTGTTTCCATCTTAATTCCGCTGCACAACTCATCCATCTTCATTTTAAATTCAAACAAAAAATACAATCAAAACCAAACTCAGATCCAACAATTGGTATCAGAGCTTGGACAGTCAAATTTGATTTAACAATCATTTTGACATAAATAGTTCAGCTCATAATCGTTGATATCGATAGTTTGTTCGGTTTGTTGAAAAACAGAGTAAGGTTTAATCACCATTAAAGTTGATTAATCAGTGCCTGTAAAACAACCAGGATGACGTCACAATCACAAGATGATAAGAATAACATTGGCTCGCTTTTTAAACCACCCATGCTTAAACGTAATGAATACAACATCTGGGAGAGAAGGATGGGTCACATCCTTGCTCAACTGAACACTGGATGTTGGAGGTCTGTTGTTTTTGGTCCCCATGTTCCTATGGTGCCAAGTGCTGAGGACGCAAAGAAGTTCGTTCCTAAACCAACTGAAAACTATACTGAAACTGATTTTCAAAAGTTCGAACTCGATGCTAAAGCATTTAGCATCATAGCATCCGCATTACCCAATGAGATCTATGCTGGACTGTTACACTGTAACAGTGCCAAAGAGCTATGGGATGCGTTGAAGGAACAGATTGGGGGGACAGAAGAAGTCATTGAGAACAATAGGGAAATCCTAAATCAGCAGTATGAAACATTTTGTCACATCAAGGGTGAATCACTGACTCAGCAATTTGAGCGATTCAGTTGTCTCATTAGTGAACTAAGGCTTGTTAAAGTAACTTTTCCAAATTCAACTCAAAATAGCAGGTTCCTTAGGTCACTACCAGAAAAATGGGACACCATAGCTTTTGTCACTAGAAACTCAGCTGAGTTCAAAGATCTGACCCTGACCCAACTTCATGGTAGACTCCTGACCTATGAAAGGGAGTTGAACCAGAAAAAGAAGTTGCAAGAGTCTGGAAAAGTTGCTGATGATTATTCATTCGGTAGCACAACTCTTTTTGGTCAGGAAGAATCTGGTAGCAGTGGTAAGGATCAGGGTTATGATCACTTCATTGATATAACTGCTGGTGGAAATTTTAGCAACCCTGATCCTCACTCTGCAAATTATGCTTTTACTGCAAACGGTGAAAACCAGATGTCAGATAATTTGTGCTTTGAACTCAATGATTTGAAACATTTTGATCCCACTGACTTAGAAGAGATGGACATTTTACATCAGTTGGCTTTGCTTAGTGTAAGAACAAGCAAATTCTACAAAAGAACAGGGAGAAAATTCCCAGGGTTACATGGGAATCTAAGGGTTGGGTTGGATAAATCGAAAATCAAGTGTTACAAGTGCAATAGGCTAGGTCATTTCGCTAGGGAATGCAGGAGTCAAACTACTGGTCCTATAATCACTCATCCTAGCTCAAACCCTAGACCTCAAAATCAAAGCACTGTGCACTATACCCAATATACCCCTGCAGCTCATGTTAACACTGCTCACTATGCTGCTGCCCCTGTGCCTGTGCATTATGTCCAAACCACTGTTCCACAAATTCAGTACGTGCAAACCCCTGTCCCTCAGGCACAAGTGCAAACTGTTGCACCTCAAACAGCTGCTCCAGCAGCAGTACAACCAGATCAACAAAGCTTTTTCACTCAAGGCTTTGTTGACATGAGCAGTATGCCTGATGAGCTTGGTGATGAAAATTTTGCACTCTAAGCCTTTAATGAACCTTCTAATGATGAATTTTGTTTGATGGCATTAGAGTCAATACCAGAGGGGATTGAAACTGAAGGTGAACAGCTAAGTGCTGAAACAGTGGATAAGGTGACTAAAGCAGTGGTTACTGCTGTGGCTGGTGAACTACTGCTGGGAGAAAGTTCAGGAACCCTGATTGAACCACTGACAGATCCATGGTCCGAAGAGGATAAAGAAGAAGAGGAAGAGAAGAAAGCAGGTGAGAAAGAAGTTAGAGCTGATGATGAAGAAAATCATCAATGTGATTGTGCAATGATGGCTGCTGCCAAGGGAGCTTCTGCCTGCTTAGATAGCCTTTGGTATGTTGATAGTGGAGGCTCCAGGCACATGACTGGATGTAAATCCCTACTCAAAGATTTCAAAATTCATGGAGGGGGTGATATTTCCTTTGGGAATAACAGTAAAGGGAAAGTTCTGGGGTCTGGTACAGTACAGTCTGGCAATGTAAAATTTGAAAATGTCAATCTGATAGACAGTCTGAAATTCAACCTCCTGAGTGTTTCACAAATGAGTGACAAGGGGTATGGGTCATTCTTCACAAAGGAGTGTTGTAGGATTGTTGGACCAGAAATGGTCAAAAAGATTGAAGCAATAATAAACACTGGTCAAACAAAACTTGTTGCTCAAAGAAGTGGCAATGTTTATGTTGTTGATATGTCAAAAGAGTGTCCCAGAGCTGATGCCTGTCTATTCTCAGCTACCTCTAACAAAGAGACAGAACTTTGGCACAGAAGACTGGGGCACACAAATCTTAAGACAATCACTGAAATTTCAAAAAATGGTTTGTAAGAGGCCTACCACAAAAATTGTTTTCATGTCCTGAGTATTGTGTTTCCTGTTTAAAAGGAAAACAACATAAAAGCTCTTTTAAGTCCATTGAAGAGTCCAAAACAATCCAGTGTTTGCAAATGCTGCACATGGATTTGTTTGGCCCAGTTCAAGTCATGAGTCTCAAGAAGAAAAGATATTGTTTGGTTGTTGTTGATGACTTCTCTAGGTTTACATGGATATTCTTTTTACACTCAAAAGATGAGACTGCAGACATTTTGCAAGACTTTGTGACACAGGTTGAAAAGCAATTTGACCTTCCAGTAAAAGTCTTCAGGAGTGACAATGGCACAGAATTCAAAAATAAGGAGTTGGATGCCTTCTGTGTGAAGAAAGGGATTGTAAGGCAGTACAGCATCCCTAGAACACCAGAGCAAAATGGGGTAGTTGAAAGAAAGAACAGAACTTTGATTGAGGCTGCCAGAACCATGCTTGCTGATTCAGGTTTGCCATTAACTTTTTGGGCAGAGGCAGTAAACACTGCTTGCTATGTCCAAAACAGAGTTTTAATAAACCCCAGGCACAAAAAGACTGCTTATGAAATTCTGTATAAAATCAAACCACTGATCTCTTACTTCAAGGTATTTGGCTGCCCATGCTTTATTTTGAACTTAAAAGACTCCATTTCAAAATTTGCAGCCAAAATTGATTGTGGTTATCATCTGGGATACTCAACCACTGCCAAGGCCTACAAAGTGTTTAATACACGGACCAAGGCAGTGGATGAGACCTTGAATGTAAAGTTCAATGAACTTTCATCAATGAAAATCCCAGCAAATCCTGCAGATCTGTTTGATCTTGATAAATTCACTTTTGAAAATACTGCTGTCAAGACTAATAGTGCAGGTCCATCAGAGGATTCAACACCAGACTATGGGTATGAAATCATCATTCATCAAAAGTCTGTCAGAATGGGAAGAGCATCAGATGTTCAAAACAGCTGTCAAAGCTCAACAACTGCTACCTCAACAGTTGTTGACCAAAGTAGCCCATTAACCACTGCTTCCACATCAACAAACACTGCTGACAAAAGTCCCCAAACAGTGGATAAAAGTCAACATGTGTCCACTTCATTACCCCCCATTCCACCACCTTTTGAAGCCACTGCTGGATCATCAAAGTCCCCAGCAGTGGTTAGCTCAGATGATACACATTTGCAGCCTTCACCAACAAATGCCATCATTCCATACCAAGGAGATTTAATCTACTTGAGATCTCATCCACCTGATCAAATCATTGGCAACATCAATGAAGGGGTGCTCACAAGAAGCCAAACCCAAAACATTTGTCTTTTTGCTGGTTTTCTATCACTCCATCACCCAGTCAAGTACCAAGAGGCACTGAAAGACAACAGCTGGGTAGAAGCCATGCAAGAGGAGCTCCAACAGTTTAAAAGACAACAAGTATGGGAGCTTGTACCACTGCCAGAGGAGGTTAGCCCCATTGGCACAAAGTGGGTCTTCAAAAACAAAACTGATGAAAGGTGTATTGTTGTCAAGAATAAAGCCAGGCTAGTGGTTCAAGGTTACAGACAGGAAGAGGGGATTGATTATGATGAAACATTCACCCCTGTAGCAAAATTGGAAGCTATCAAACTGTTCCTGGCCTTTGCTGTCAACCACAACATGAAGGTGTTTCAAATGGATATCAAAAGTGCTTTCCTCTATGGTACAATTCAAGAAGAGGTGTATGTTTGTCAACCTCCAGGTTTTGAGGATCCATTTTATCCAGATCATGTCTACAGGCTACACAAAGCCTTGTATGGCCTGAAACAAGCACCTAGAGCCTGGTATGAAACTCTTTCCAACTTCCTACTCTCAAATGGCTTCAAAAGAGGAACCATTGATAAAACACTGTTTCTAAAATGGAGAGGGAAGGATTTAATGATTGTCCAAATTTATGTGGATGGCATTATTTTTGGAAGCACATGCAACAAAATGTGTGAAGAATTTAGGGAACTCATGACAGCTGAGTTTGAAATGAGTGCAATGGGTGAGCTGCAATGCTTTCTTGGTCTCCAAGTTCAGTAAATGCAAAATGGAACTTTCATTCATCAAAGCAAATATGCTAAAGAACTTTTAAACAAATTTGATATGAATGATTGTAAACCATGCAGCACACCCATGGCAACAAATAAGCTTGTCATGTCTGATGAAAAGGATGAGCTGATTGACCAAACACTTTATAGAAGCATGATTGGGTCTTTATTGTACCTAACTGCATCTAGACCAGACATCAAGTTTGCAACGTGCAAGAAGTCAATCAGCCCCCAGAAAATCAAATCTCATTGCTGTAAAAAGGATCTTCAGATACATAAAAGGTGCTCCCACACTTGGTATCTGGTTTCCAGCTAATGGGAATATCAAGCTTTCAGGTTTTTCAGACAGTGACTTTGCTGGATGTCATACCACAAGGAAGTCCACATCAGGAGGGTGCCAGTTTCTAGGTGATTGCTTAGTTTCATGGCAAAGCAAAAAGCAAGCAGCTGTTTCAACATCCACTGCTAAAGCTGAATACACTGCTGCTGCAAGCTGTACAGCCCAACTCATGTGGCTTCAAAATCAATTGCTGGATTTTGGTATCACTGCCTTAAAGAGACCACTCATGTTGGATAGCCAGGCAGCAGAAAATATCATCAAAAAACCAGTTTCCCATTCAACCACCAAGCACATCGACATCAGACATCACTTTGTGAGGGATTGCTATGAAAAAGGTTTGATTTCTCTGCATCATGTTCCAACTAAAGACCAGCTGGCAGATGTGCTCACAAAAGCATTAGATACTGCCACCTTTGAAAGCTTGGTCTCTAGGATTGGCATGCTAAACATGGAATAACAAGCAACATCTTGTTTTTCTATGAATAAAAGCATTAAAATGTTTTCAGAAAATCAAAAATCCATCCTTAAAAATAGCTAAAAATGAAGTTTTCATTAAAATCCTTAAAAGTCTGCCATAACCACTGCTTGCTCAAAAGTTTGTTCTACTTCAAAGTCTATCCACTGCTGAAAGCCATCCTCTGTCCTCTCATTTCCTTGATAAACTCTGTTGTTCAAAAGCAGTGTCTTATCCACTGATATGCTATCCACTGACAGTGAAAATCATCCACTGCTTCCACTTTACCGTTGTAACCACTGTTTTCATCAGTAACTTTCATAAAAGTACTGTTCTTCATTTCATCAGAGGTTGGCATGTGGGCAGTCCATAGTGGTCAGACCTTTTGTAACCGCTGCCATGTCAGCCTTCACTTTTTCCTCTATAAAACCCCCACTTCACATCAAAAACAGGGTTTTACTGTCGAATTGAATTCTCAAAAATTCTCTTCTCAAAACAGTTTTTCTTCAAATTCCTTCACAACTTTCTTCGATCATCATCTCCAAAATGACAAAATCGAAGTCATCTGCAAAACCCACTTCCAAAACAACATCCAAACAAGCCTCTCAAAAGGCAACACCCACTGAAATTCCACACAAACCATCTCACAATCTTCTGGGTCTTCTCACAAAACCCAGCACCACAAATATCTTCAACTTCATCATTGATATCATCTCTGCATCGAAGTACAAAACTTTGTTAACAGCAGATGCACCAATTTACTTGACAACCCAAAGAGAGTTCTGGAAGAATGCAACCCTTGAAAAACAAGGAGACACTGTAATAGCCATCAACTCTTCTCTAAAGGGTAAAGCCGTCAAGATTACATCACAATCCATCTCAGAGGTCTTTCAACTCGACGATCAGGAAGGTAAAATTACTTTTCCCAAAAACAAGTTAAAAAATGATTTTCTGGAAAGAGGGTATAATGCAGAAGTGAAAAAGGACACCTTACAAAAAGGTTACTTCCCTTCTGCAACAAGGTTTTTATTTCATACCCTTCTAATGTGTGTTTCAAACAAAACCACTGCTTTTAATGAAATACCATTAAAAATTCAAAATCTGGGATATGCTATTCTTCAAGAAGAAAATTTTAATTATTCCCGGGAAATTTTTAATGATCTGGTTAAAAATGTTGAAACAAAATCATTCTTACTGTTTGCAAGATTTCTAAGCTATTATTTTGAAAAGAAATTCAGTAAGGATGATATTGCTGCAATAAACCAAGGTGACTCTTTACAAATGCACAGCTTAACTGCTGAAACTTTTACCAGAATGTCAACACCTTGCAAAACACAAGCAGAGGTGCCTGAGCAGAATTTAGCAGCTACCACTGCTCCTCAGGTATCTGCTGCTGAGCCCACTGCTCAAGGTGATCAAAGTAGCAGCACAACTGCTTTGAAACCCACACCTAAAATCACCAAAAAGCCACAGAAAAAGAAAAATCAAAAACCCCCCAACCCCATCAAAAAGGCAACTCTGGAGGATGAGATACCAGAGCAACTGCCTGTGACAAAATAAAAGTCACAAGAAACCACTGCTGCTTCTTCCTCACAGCAGTTGGTACAAATATCTCAACCCATAACCGAAACTCCTCCTGCTTCTTCTCAAAAAGAACAGGTTGTACAAATAGGGACTCCACAATATGATGCTCTGGAAACACTCATTTCCATCATCCACAGCCCAATGCCCGGGGCAAATTCTCTTTCTACACCAACCATCACATCCACAATTCCCCCACCAACTAAACTTCTGTTGGATGCAATCGATTTGAACCAGGCACTAACCAGTCCTTCTCAATCACCTATTAATGAGAATATACCTCAACAAATGACTGGGTCTGATGTATCAATCTTTGCTAACCCACCAACACAACCTGAGGAGGTTACACCCCTTGAGTTACAAGTAACTCTTGGTGGTATTCCAAGTGAAGCAGCCACTACAAATGTTGAACCCACTGGTTTACATTTGGATAGTGGTTACATCAATAAGACTTCCTTGGAGGCAATTCCTTACATAGCACCTCTGCCAACCACCAGTGGATTTATTTTTACCACTGGCAACATCAAAAGGTTGTCAAGTGTTGAAGGAAGAAGACCCCAGTACCAAGAAAAAGGGGCATCAGTGGTTAATGTTTGGAGTACACTCCCTATCTCAACCACTGATAAAACCACTGCTAGTGGGAAATCAGATGATCCCATTAAATTGGGTGATGGTTTAAAATATTTGGAATTGACGGAACGTGTTGATAAACTGGATACTTCAGTTGCAGATATCAAAGAAATGCTGCAACAGTTGTTGACAGTACAAAAGATGCAATCCTCTGTTGTTCCACCTCAAGCACCTGCTCCATCACAAGCATCTGCTACAAATGAGCTCTGGAACCTCTTCCAACCTTTTCTCCAACAACAAAAAGAAATGGCAGATCAGCAACATGAACTACATGTCCAAAAGCTGAGAAACATCATGAAGTCTAGGTTCAAGAACACTCAAGCAGACATTAAGGCAATCAAGGCCCATTTATTGGAAACCACTGGCACTGCTCCTCCAACAGTTCTTTTCATTGATCAACTTCCCCCAGATAATGCCAAAAAGGGGGAGAAAATTCAGGAGTGGAAGAAGAAGGGAATAGATGATGGTCTTTACATTGAACCAGAAAAGGATACTATGACCAGAAAAATTCCCTTGCCAGATGGTAGCAAAAAGGTTGATGCTACCCAAGAAGCACTTGATGAAGGAGTAGCAAGTGTAAAAAGGGATGTTCTGAGTCAAAGGATACTAAAAATCCTAAGCCAAAAAGGAAACCTATGTCCATCCCATCCAGAATTCCAAAGCATATTCCAAAACCACTATCCAAAAGCCATCAGCATCAAACCTCCACCCAAACAGCTGTTGTAACTCCTGCTGTATCAACTACTGCTGGTACTTCAGAGGTTTCAACATATGTTATCACTTCAACACACACCACTTCAACACACACCACAACCACTGCTTTACCACCACCATCATCACCACCAAAAACAAACTCACCACCATCACTTCCTGCCAAAAAGCAGAAGACAACAGATGTTACAACATCTCTTGTAATGACAACAGTGGTTGAAGCACCAGTTGTTTCAACAGCTGTTAGTCAACCACAAACCACTGCCACTCAAACTACCACCACTGTTCCACCCAAAGCATCATCAGTCCCTCTTCAAACAAAAAGGAGAAGGCTAATTCTAAAAGATGATGACACATCTCCACCACCACCAACTTTAAAATCTCTGTCACTTATCATAATTCCAAAACCCATGCCTTTCTCTTCAGCTCAAATTCTAAAGCCATTACCTCCCGCTGGTGTCTCATTTCCTCTAGAACTCATTGCAGTTAGGGAAGAAATCAAATCCTTCTACTATGAGGATGGCCCAGCTAAAAGGAGTTTGCCATCAGTTGAAGGATATCCCAGGCCTAACAATATTGAAGAATATTTGAAAATCAAGGCCAAGCAAGCAGAGGATATCTCAATCAAAAATAAACAAGGGAAATCTGATAGAGAATTTCAGCAAAACTATCAGTTTCTACTCACACAGGTCAGAGCTATGGAGCAATTTGCCAAAAATGTATGTCAACAAATCTCAGAAAGGGCAGAATAGTCCTTGAGAAAAGACTACATTGAAAACATCATGACCTACAAGAAATACAAGGGGGAGAAATACATGTACAAAAACTGGACCATTCCTGAGCTTGAAAAAGAGGCAGCCAGGATTCAAGAAATGATAAAAAATAAGGTCAAGCAGACTCCTCCTGAAAAATTCAAACAGTTTGAAGCTGATAAGGTCTTAGAGTTGAAGAGAATGAAAGAGGAGCTGATAGCAGCTGATTATGGGTCAAAGAATTCTGTGACAAAGTGGGGAGAAGATAGGGTCAGAGCTACTTACAAAAAGTTGGAGGAACTTAGAAAGAAAGATCCAACGGTTCCAAAAAGGCCTGACTACTCCAAAGCATAGGTCTCAAAAAGACCACCAAAGCTGCAAGTCAAAAGAACTACTGCTCCAGCTGGTGCTGCCATCTACAAAAGAAGGAGTCAAAACCAGTTAGGTGTTGAAACAGTTCAAGATCTAAATGCTGGAAATGTCGTTGTAAAAGAGGGCATTAGATTAATGATGAAAGAAGATCCTGAACTGGAACAATCTGCAAGTACTGCTCAGCCAGTCATGAATAGGCCAGCATCTCCAAACACCTCATCAAATAAAAGTCTCCCAAGAAACCCACCAGGCTCAAAAGTACTAAAGTGGGAAACTGACAAACAGACCCATGTACTGACTATGTTCAGGTCTGATGGAGAAGTGAAGAAAATATCATGGGAACAAGCACTTGGCCTAAGTCTTGAAGATTTGCAGGATCTCCTTGATCTTCCACTTAGCAGGGATGATGATGATACAGATGCCTTAACCTTTGAACTACAACTTAAGGGGAAAATAAGGGAACTGTTGATGAGGCAATAAAGTTCCACAATAATGAAGAGTTTTGGCATTATCTGTTCCAGGGGGAGATTGTTGGGATTGAACCCTACCAGAGGAACAGATAATTAAAGCCAAAACTGGATCAGAGCAGTGGATCCAGAATAAGCAGATGTTACATACAAGTCTCTCCCCTTGATAGTGATTTCAACATCTGTTGACCTCCTATCTACTGATCGTGCAAACTGCTGACCTACAACTGCTGATCAAGTAAAGGCCTGATGAAAGACTAATGCTCTGCTGTTCAATCTACTGCCTTGTGTCAAGCACTGCTGATCCGGACAAGTACTGCTGGGTTCACAGCAGTGGAGGGATGCAGCAGTTGTTTATTCTGTCTTTATGTAATCTAATGTAATAGCAGTAGTTAGCATAGCAGTGTTTGTATTGATCAGAGGTTAGAGTTTGTTAGGAGGTTAGATGTCACTTTCATGGTGACGTCAGCTTAGATGCTCAGTGGTTTGCTAGTGCCTATAAATAGAACAGTGCTCTGTACTGTTCTATTAGCTCTTTGCAAAACCGTCTTCTCTGCACTAACAAACACTGAGCTCTGGCTGAGGGGGAGTTTGTATTAAGCATTGCATTGTAATCGTTGTTGAAATTAAATTCAATCTTTCGGTTCTGTGTGAAAAGTGTTTAATCAAAGCAATACTCTCGTTTGATTGTATGCAAAGTTTGTTTCCATCTTAATTCTGCTGCACACCTCATCCATCTTCATTTTAAATTCAAACGAAAAATACAATCAAAACCAAACTCAGATCCAACATCTATAAACCCTCGATGCCAATTATTAAATCTTTCAAAATAATAGTTTTCTGTTTCATCAAACATTTTGTTAATATTTCAAAAACAACCTGTTCAAACGAAATACCAAGTACAAACTAGATCTCCTTTCAAACGGAATACCTTTTTCAAACAAACTACCTAATTTCGTTTGAAACACCAACTATCTCAAACGAAATTACTGAATATGTATGAACTTTCAAACAGAATTGCAGTTTGAAGCGGAATACCTACTTTCAAACGAAATCCCCAAACTATATTACTGTTTCAAACGAGATTACCCAACTCTCTCAAACGGAATTCCGAATTCAAACGGAATCACCTAGTAACTTCAAACGAAATCAGTCTCAATGTACACTCTCAAACGAAATCAGCAAGCTTGTTCAAACGAAATTATGATGAATGTGTGATTTCAAACGAAATCAGTAGGTCAACTCAAACGAAATTACCATGACATCATCATTTCGATCCAGATTTTGTTCAATTGATCAAGTTTTAATCCGATTTTAGTTCTGAAACTTTCTAGGGTTTGTTAAAACAACATTACGCACATGATATGTGAAAATCAGCCGTTTTTAACCGTGAAAACTTGATTAATTTTGAAAAGAAGGTGTAGAAGTCAGAATTTTCCAACGAAAACGAGCTAAACGGTAAGAACTCTTCCTCCTGAGCTCTGATACCACTTGTAGAACCGTGAAACGACCTAACGAGTCGATCAGAAGAGTGCTCAGACAGAATCAGAGGCGGAATTCATTGATTCTGTCTTTGTTTAGCTTGTATTCACTATTAATTATCTCGTTTATTGATCTCTGAACAAATTACAGCACGTAGACACTTCGACAACACTTCAGCGTTGTTGATTTCGCATGGAGGGTATATATAGAAGTTGTAATTTTGTTTGAAGGTGACCAAGTGCAGTTCAAACGAAATTACATATGTTGATTTCGTTTGAACTTGCACATGACACATTCAAACGAAATTAACTCCAATCCATCTAAAACTCTATAATTTTCTCGAACAACGTGCCCTGATCTATCAATTCTAGTATAAGACTCGATACAAGATGAAGTCGACAGACGTATGCACTAACAGAAAGGATGGTCAAAGGTTGTATGCTAAGAATGGGTTACAGTGGACCATTGAGCAAGGCTAACTACTTGAAAGCATGTTTTTCCAAGCCTTACAAGTTTCTTATACGTTCAGTGTTGCATGCTCTTAGTCATCGTAAGGGAGGTTATGATGTGATGAGGGACTATCAAATGTGCATGGTGACTGCACTGGTGTTAAACAAGAAGTATAACTTTTCAAAGATTGTGTTTCATTACATGGTAGAGAATATTACTTCGAAAAGCAAGACTTGGATCTATCCACAATTTATACAAATGATGCTGGATCATGCTTATCCAGATCTTGAAAAAGATGAAGATAATGATTTGTTGATTTTAGACCAAATGAATAATGAAATGCTGAAAGTTCTGGCTAGATATCATCCAAATCATCCGGAGCCAAAGACAAAAGCTGAATTTTTTGGGTTTATCAAAGATAAAAATTACCAAGATCCAGATCCGGTTGATCATCAGAACTGGAGAAATGAAAAAGAAATGAAAGAAGTAAGTTATGCAGAGCAGTTGAAAATACTTGCAAACTTCAAAGAAACTCGAAACGAGTGGTTCTTGAAAGAGGAGAAGAAAAAGAGGAGCAGAAAAACAACTCCAAAAGTTCAAGTAGAGAAGGGTTCATCTTCTTAACAAAAGAAAAAGCGTCAAAAGAATAATGTTGAGACTATGCTTGTTGATGAATCAAAGGAAGAAGATGAAAGAGAAGCTGAAGTTAATGCTGAAGGAGCTGAGTCCGTTTATCTCCTGAATCTGCAAAGTTTTTGAAATCTCTTAATGAATATAATGCTGAAACAGAAAAGACAGCTGGTGATGAAGGTGTTGACGTAGATAAAAGTTCATCAAGTTCATCTGAAGAAGAAATTGATGAAACTGAACGTGCAAAAAGAATTAAAGCTGAAATAGAGAAAGAGAAACAGCTGAAGAGAAAGAGGAGAGAAGATAAAGATGATGAATTGTACAATCCATCTCCTGAGCATGTTATAGAATCTCAGACACCTCCATCATTTAGTGGCAAAAAGAAAGTTAGTGCAAAAAAGCATGTGATTTCTCCAAAAGCAGCAAGTAGAAAGTTGATTGTCAAGTTTCCTAAACGTACACCAAAATCAAAACCTCCTACACCACCAAAACAACCTACACCACCACCATCACCTCCACCACAAACTGAACAACATCTTTCACCACCACATCAATCACCACCACAACAACCACCACAATCACCATTACAACAAATTCAAATTACTTCACAACATATTTTCCAAACACCGCCATCTTCACAACCACAAGTACAATCAACTCCTGGTTCTTCAGGACTTAAAGATTTTCCTCAAATTCCAGGGAATATTCCTCTTGATGATATTGGAGATTTCAGCTTCGTGAATGATGAGCAGGTAAAGAAGTTGGAAAAGAAAGTGGAAGAAGTATTGGTTGAAAACAAAAGGTTGGTAGATCGTGAGAAGAAACTCGAAAAGCGTGTCAAGTCAGTTGAAGCTGAAAATTCTTCATTATTAAAGAAAGTTGAAGCTGATCAGATAGAGATTGATATTCTCAAAGTTAAAGTTGCTAAGTTGGAAGAAGAAAAGGCACGCAGAGACGAACAGAATAACTATTTCAAACTAAAGAACAAAGAGTTAGAGACTGCGAATACAAAGAAAGAGCATGAGATGTATATGTTGAATACAGTGTTAGAGAATTTACTTGACATGACCTAGACTTTAGACGTAGGCTATAGACATTATGCACCAACACTCATGGGTGGTGCGGGTGCTGGTATCGGGTCAGGGTACCGGGGCATCAGTTCTTCGTATGGGTATGGGTTTTCTAGGATTTTCCTAACATACTGGTCGTTATCCCAGTATGGATCTAGAGGGTCAAGGTTAGGGTAAGGTGCTACTGGGTTTTGTATGGGCTCTTCCTGTGGGTAGAGTTCTTAATAATCCCTATGGTCGTCAAACCATGGGTCATAATTTGGAGGATAGGGTGCTGAGACTCTAGGGATTTCGTTTGGGTCGAAAGCAGGTAAGGGAATCTGGTCTCCTAGGTTAGGTTCTATTTCCATGGGTTGAGTTGGGAACAAGGGTAATGGCTGGGGTGCTATGATTTGTTCTAAGTTTGGGTCTGCAGCAGTGGTATCTAATATGTGGAAATTGGCCAGTCTCCTATTGATTATATCCTGGGTTTGAGCATTCATCTCCCTATTTGCAGCTGCTAAAGATCTCTGTTGCTGTAATTTCCTCATTCTTTTCCTACGCTCGTGAGCTCCCCGACTGAACCATCCTCTCTTTTTGGTAGAGAATGGCTCTTCGGATTGCGCTTTGAATATAAAGATCCCCTCTTCTGTGTCAACTGAATACCCCGAGGGGGTAGGCTGGGAAGAAGTTTCTTCATCTCTAGGAGAACTAGACAATTGACGATAGGCGTCCGATGGTCCTTGATCACTCATACTGTAAACTAACAAATTGTCAAATAACAAAACAATAATATACACGTATGCACATAGTCACATAGATTATTTCCTAACAGAATTGACAATTTCAATGTTAGCATAACACTTCTGTGGCTGAAATCAGTGGTTATAGCTTTGATACCACTTTCTCTGTCGCAATCCCCGGCCCCTATCTCTTGGGAACGGGCGGCCACGAGTCAGTATCAGTGGTGTTTATCATTTTAGCAGTGGAATTTACACCAGGACCGTAGTTAGGAAATATTTTATCAGAGTAAAATACCACATTTTTATAATAATAAACACATGGGTAAAACCCAACTTTCTATTACAAACATGTTTATAGGGATAAACCCAAATTTATTGAATTAAAACATCTCTTTATTTAAGTAACTTTTATAGCCACATTTTCCAAGCCTTCAGTGCTGTCCAGCTGGCTTCTATTTAGCTTTCACATTTTGTTACCTGAAACGTGTTTAAAAAAAACATTTGTCAGTGGGAAATACTGGTGAGTGAATCCCAGTTTCATCAAACAGGTTTTATCATTTTATAGTATTGAGGGCGATCTCGCAATTATACTTGTTACCAATTCTTACTTTAATTACCACCCACGACACTGTCAATCCTGACTTGTGGTCATGTTACTACTCACAGTGAAGTAACAAATTTTGTATACAAAACCCCAACATACCGACGATAATTGTAGAATTACAAATACTCAATCACTGCTCATTATAATAGAAATTAATTGAGGTTTTGTAAAAACAGTTTACAAAAAGGTTTCACCAAAAAGGATATTACTCACATTGCTAATTTAGGTATTTTCCTTGTAACTTTCTGGTTATAATCTATTAATTAAACAATGCACACGTGTTAGTATAATAACCCAATTTACCTTAGTTATACCCTCCCCGAGACAGAACTCCAACGACTACGTCGGGCAGAGACTCGACAGTCGTTACGGAGCACTAGATCAATCGGGCAACGTATCTAATAGTAACCGGGGGTTATAATACTTACAACGAGGCAGAGCTTCGCTAATTAGGGGTATTATGCCCGATATAATTTCTACACTTCAGAATTTTGAGAGAGAAAGAGAATTGTTGAACGAGTTGGGACTGAAGGCCGATGCCTTCTATTTGTAGGGTCTGATCGACCTTCTCTCGCGGCCCGCGAAGGATACACAAGGGGCCGTCGCGCCCTGCGAGCTAGGGGATGTAGGGCCTAGCCTTGCTGAGTTGGTGACTAGCTTCGACACCGAGTGGGACACGTGGCGGCCTAGGGCTGGGCCTGATGTCCACCTGGTCGCGACCCGCGACAAATATACACAAGGGCTTCGCGCCCCGCGAGCGAGTATTGAATTTCATTTTTATTTAATTTTTATAAAATTAAAGGTATTTAGGGTCATTTTACGTATACGGGGTGTATTTTAGGGCGTATAGGGGTGTTATAAATATTTTAGGAGGGTTGTTATAGTAGACACTGAATTCAGAGAGTGTTCCACTTAGTAACACATGTAACACATGTTGCACTAATGTTTTTTTTTTAACAAATAGACAAAAAATCGGGTGGGGGGGGGAGGGAAATGTTAATAAAACTTAGTTTCGATGTAACATATGAAACATACGTAGCATGTATTCCATCCATGACAAGTGACTGTTTTTTTGACTTACATATGTAATTGCAGTTGAACGTAACATGTGTAACATGTGTAACTTATGTAAGAAATACCTAAAATAATAGCAAATAATGACCTGATAAAATGTTGGTTACATCATTCCTTTAGTACACATGTGTTATATATGTTAAAAAGGCACCATCAAACATAATACAAATATTCTTAAACGTTACAATCTAAACAATATTACAATCTTAAACAATACCACCTTATCTCCGTGTTTAGGCTCTGAAGTTTAAGGATGTTACACACATTGTAGAGAAGACGTTACATGGAACACACATGTTACATGATGTGGTAAACCTACAATTGATACCCTAAAAGGTTACACATGTTACGAAAAATTGGAAAATTCTCGGAATGCAAGTTGTTGTGGTTTTTATGTTAATGAGGTAATGTTTATAGGTTGTTGTTGCATATGCTAACACAAAAATTTGTTACGTGAATGGTATGTTGTTTTCTAACATGTGTAACATGGTTAAAAAGGTTGTGAGGAACAAAACATCCCAGATATTTTTATGATGGATCACACATGTTACTTGGATGTTACGAAACAGGAAATAGTAATCACGGAACACACGTGTTACATGATGTAGCAAACGTACAACATCGATACCCTCCAAAAAGGTTACACAAGTTACGACAGAATGGGAAATGTGTAGCAGTGTTCAATACTGTTGTTTCACTCTATAGTGTGTAACATGTGTGACATGGTGTTTGTCAGTAAAACATAAAACTTGTAAGGTGATACAGAACCTACTATTTATTTGCTTTTGAAATGATGTTACACATGTTACAAAAAAAAAATGTAACATCAGTGATACAAAACCTACTATTTCTTTGCTTTGTGAACGATGTTACAGTGTAACATCGATCAACCTGTGGCATCTGTTGTATAACGTGTGTGACATAGCGTATATCATGTGATTGGTGACTATTACACATAAAATGTTAAATGTAATGCGTTTTATATATTAAGATGCAAAAAGAAATTTTCAAAGCATTATTTCGTTTTCATTTCCGTTTGATTCAATACATTAAATGACTACAAAGAACAAAATAAAGTTGGATTTGATTACCAAAACATTACACTACTTGAAAAGGATAATAAAGTAAACACCCACAAAGATTAATATTAATACCCCTACAAGTATAGACCAACTCATCAGTAAACAATCATCCTTACGTCGGATATCTTGTTTCAGTTCTTCAAATTTGTCGTCAATGCTAACTCATTAGTAAACAATCTCTCAAAAACATTAGCTTTCTTTCTCTAAAACACATAGCAGCCAACAAAAAACACACCATCGTCACCACGAAAACCTGATGATGCGTTGTAATCCTTTGGTGGGCTTCGCTTCTTAATAACCGTCTTCATCTTGAACACAAAACATCTATTCACCTATGAACAAAACAAGTACACTAGTATTAATCTTCTATAGTTAAACTTATTAATCTCCTATGTAACATGTGTACATGTGTAAAGTTTTGTTGTAACACCTATAATAACTATATGTAATATGTGTAACGTGGCTGTACATGTGTTACCTCACTAGTGTAACACATGTTACAAACATGTGTTACATATGTGCAGCCCCCCTATGTGTCCAAAAAAAGGCTGGGGTAACTATAAGTAACTTGCGTAACGTTGTTACTACATATGTAGCTAATTATCCCACCAAAAAAACACGAGTTTTTATTTGTAAAATTAATGTGATATTCTGAATAAATTATGAAGTTTATACATTTTAACATTTATCAACCCATCTAAAAAATATTTTACCATTTAAACTTACTATTGCATTATGTAAAAATGTGTAAAACCCTGTATACAACATATATTACCCGGAAGTGAAACACATGTTACAACATATAGGACAAACAGTTTAGAATGTAGCTAGCAGAAATATAACATACGTAGCTAAGATGTGTTACAACATATAGGTCACATGTGTAACCTATATGTGTAACATAGGTATACATCTCTAACTAACTTGGTGTAACACATCTAACACCATGTATGTAACACACGTTACCCGCAGTGTAACATGTGTTACAACATATATAAATTTGGCAATAAAAAATGTAACACCCTGTATGTAACACATGTAACACCATGTATGCCAGTCATCTCCACGCATAATTGCAAACTCAAAAATTAAATAAATCTACAGCTAACTAGAACTTTGGCAATAAAAAAACCCAAAAATCATTAGAAAAATCCAAGGAAATCATGAGTTTATGTAAATAATTTATGGAAAAAAAAACTAAGAAAGAAAAATAACGGCATTTAAAACACAAGAGTTTAAGAAAAACAAAATCAAACAACATATCGCAAACCCTTTTGAAACAAAAATAAAGGAGTCTAAGACTACCAAATATATAAATAAATAAAGAAAATAAAATTTGGAAGTTAAGAAAAACTCACTAGGTAATTCTCATGGCTTAGTTTGTTTATATCCACCTATACAAATCAGAATCCATGAGGCATATCTATTTGATCTTCCTCTTGACCATGACAAGAGAGCTTCTCCATCATCTAAATGCTAGATACCTGAATCTTTTTCTTCTTGAAATTGAAGTTTTTATCATCTAGAGTTTTCATCTTGCTGGGTCTCTCTGTTCTTGCAGGATCTTCACCCGGAAGCTGGATTCTGGGACAAACATAGATCTGTAACAATTTTGACCAGACCTTCATCCTGAAAAAACCCTAGCCGTCGTACCGAATCATCGACTGCCTTCGCCATACATATGTGGAACGAACATGGATCCTGAGAAAACTCTTATTATTATCTTTGAGTCTCATGAGAGAATATCATGGATTTTCTTTTTTTAAAATCTAGAGTTGAAAGTATTGAAGATGCGAAGAAGAGAATGTTGAAGATATAAGAGAGAATATTATCTTCAGATGATCTTGAAGATGTGAAGAAGAAAATGTTGAAGATCTTGATATATGAGAGAGAAAGTGTTGAAAGGTGTGTTGGAGATCTTGATGTATGAGAGAGAAAGTGTTGAAATGTGTGATTGGTTTAAGGCAAAGAGAGAGAGAGAGAGAGAATAAAAATTAGTGACAAAAATACCCTCATATGGATGTAATTGAATTAATGAGGTGGATGCATATGGACCACATGTTGGGGGTTTACAAAATTTTCTTAGTAACTAAGGTTTTCTTCATATACTTACACATTATATATATATATATATATATTGCTAAATTTTTAAATTATTGACGGATAAAACTATATATATATATATATATAAACGAGGGAAAGTGTGAGAACAGTGAGAAGGATTATAGATCGTCAGATCAAAACAATCTATGGCTAGATGGTGCAGTGGCGTTTTCGTAAATAACATAAACTTTTTAAAGTGGGCGCGCTTCAATAAGGGCAAAAAGGTAAATGTTCATCTACAAAACACATCAAGCGTGACTGAAACATATATACTTCCCAGAAAAACCTCCCCAAAACCAAAGTAAAACGCAAAAAACCCTAGAAAAGGCGAAACAACAAATACTATGGCGTCAAAAGATCAAACTAGATCTAGAGGCAAAAAACATAGTGAGTTAACTTCGATTTACATTGTGCCAATTTATGCTGCTTTTAGCGTTCTAATTTTAACAATAAATTTGCAGTTTCTATGAGTGTGGAAGGGGAAGGGTCATCTGCTCCAAAACGCCAAAAACCCAACAAGCAATGAAAGAAGACAACAAGAGAACATGGTACAGATTGTTACTTTTAATGATGTTGTAAATACACTTTGATACTTTGTTACCAAAACGCCAAAATTTCTATCGTTTGTTTAACAATGTTAAAATGTTTGAGAACGAAATTTTACATATATAATTTGTGTTATTAAACGCCATGAATCATATGTGATTGTCTTATTGAAAAACATATATCATTCTTGTGTTACTAAACGCCAAAACATGTATCGTTTGATAGCTTTGTTACTAAACGCCAAAACATGTATGATTTGTGTTATAAACACCATGTATCATCTGTTATTGTCTTATTCAACATCTATCATCTGTGATTGATTTATGAAACGCCATAAATGTATCATTTACGTTATTAAACGCCATAAAATAAAACGCCATTAAATAATTTTTAATAGGCGGAGATTGTCAGACAAAAGATAGATTGGAGGACAACGCCTAACGTGGTCAACTGTGGGATTTTTGCAATGAGACATATGGAAACATACATGGGGGATATAGCTGGTTGGAGAAGTGGTTTGGCAAAAGAAGATACCCCAAATCAACTACAGCAGAGACAGCTAAATGAACTGAGGACGGAATACATTGTAAAAATCCTGCTTCATAGCGAAAATGAAATCAGAACACGATTGACAAAATCTGTAAGAAAATTCTTGGCTTTAGGGGGGAAAATACGTGAAATGTATGAAACAGCAGACAAGAGAATAGCACAAAGGATGCTACATTATGTAGATTAGCTTAAACCCCATGGATTGTATAATTTTAATGTTGACTAATGTGTTTTGCTTTTTAGATTATTGCATCTACATGTTTCGTTGTGTGATTTTCGATAATATTTACGCAAATCAATTAAAACGCCATGATTAGAATAATTAACAAATAATAACCATTTAAACATAAACAACATTAAAAAAGGAGTTAAAAAACTAAATTAAAACAAGTAAAAAACACAAAAACTTCATATCTGTTGGATATCAATAGAACGTCATTCAAACATAAACGTCATTCGAAAAAAAATACTTTTAAAAAAAGCGCCATATAAAACTAGCATAACGATGAAAACGCCATTGCTATTTAAATTAACGGACTCATAACGCCATTATTTAGCGGGACGTGGACAATGACAATCGCACCCCTGCACATAATTTAGAGCGCTATACCACGTGGCCACCTAGGATCCGTTCTCACCGTTCTCACACTTTTCACCGTTTTCTCCTGATCCGGTACCTATATATATATATATATATATAGGGTGGGGTTCTAGAGTGAACACTAGTGTATTTGCGAACTGAGTGAACAAATCATGACCATTGATCTACACACATGTATGGCCAGGATCTCATCATCAAATCGTAAAATACACTAGTGTATTTCAACATCAAATCCTGGCCATGGATCTACACACGTGTATGGCCAGGATTAGTTCACTCAGTTCGCAAGCTACACTAGTGTTCACTCTTGAACCTAATCCTATATATATAAGAAAAGTGTAAAATACAATACAGCTTAACGTACATCATGTACGACAACGTGCGTGATTATGTGTATAACGCGCGTGATTAATATTTTCATCATGTGTGATTAATGTTTTCCAACATACGTGATTTGGGGTTTTTAGTTTATAACGTGCGTGATTTTCGAATGAACGTGCGTAATTATCTGTCGTACGTGATGTACGTTAAGCCGTATTGTACGTTAACTGGCCTCTATATATATATAGGGGAGGTTCATTTGAGAAGAAATTTAATGTGAGAAGAAAAAGAAGAAAGGGCATAATGGTAAAACATTAAATAGTTTATAACTCCTCCCATTAATTATGTTATCTCTCATTAATAAAGCAGAAAACATTTTATCCTACACATTTTAGTTTTTATAATGTAAAATAAAGAGTTAAATGCCATTTTAGTTTCTATGGTTTAGGTCATTTTGGCAGTTTAATCCAAACGTTTCATTTTTCACCTGAAAGGTTTCAGCGTTGCCATTTTAGTCTATTGGGTTAACTTCATCCATTATTTCTGTTAATGAGAATGGCAATTCGGTCATTTTATACGGCCGAATTGCCCTTCTAGTTAACAGAATTACATATAAAATGACCGAATTGCCCTTCTCGTTAACAGAAAAAATGGATGAAGTTAACACAGTGGACTAAAATGGCAAGGTGAAACCTTTTTGGACCCACAGACAAAAAATGAAACATTTGGACTAAACTGGCAAAATGGCCAAACCACAAGGACTAAAAATGGCATTTAACTCGTAAAATAAATAATGTCAAATAAATAAGTACCTATAAAGCAACTTGTAGACAGATTTGTATGAAGTTTTTTCTTAGGTTTAGTTGGAGAAGCTTGTTTAAAGTATTTAGAAGACCCGTTTGTGAAGAAAAATTAGTTTAGAGTTTGGAGTAAACCAAGTCTATTATTATATTATACTAGCGGTAAGACCCGTGTGCAAACACGGGTCGTTTTTTTAGAAAACCATGCATAGCCCATATTGACAGAGAGTAAAAAAATAATTAGTACAGACTTATAAAATTGATATACACTAATGGACAATAGGTTTATTCAATAGCAATTCCATTATGTTGATAGCAAACTACTGTTATCTATTAATTGTTAAAAACTTATGTTGCTTTCCAACGACTTTAATAAGAAC
This sequence comes from Helianthus tuberosus, assembly GCA_030545235.1. Lineage (NCBI taxonomy): Eukaryota > Viridiplantae > Streptophyta > Magnoliopsida > Asterales > Asteraceae > Helianthus > Helianthus tuberosus. The sequence continues at coordinate 56,233,979 of CM060417.1, read as the reverse complement.
TGTCATCCATTATCTCCAACAGAGCTTGCCAGATGGATAGATAGTAACTATCAGATGTTAGTCGACCCATGTTAAAAAGGTCAGTCAACAGAAACTACAAAGGTTAGTAAATAGGTATTAAGAGAATAATGTTATTAACAACATGTGTTAGAAAACCATGCATAACACATATTGTTAGAACATATACATATGTGTATAGATATTGTACCAAAACGTGTTATCTATTATAGCTAAAAGACATCTATTATAGCTAAAAGACATCTATTATAGCTAAAAGACATATATTATGTGCAAACACGGGTCATTTCTTAGAAAACCATGCATAACACATGAATAACATCATTTCCACTTTTAACTTCAATGAACTTAAATGATAGGGTGATTTGGGATTTTGTAAAAATGTTTGTTTTTGTACTACTTTACAAAATTACATAGAATTCTAGAAAACGAAACAACGAATTAAGCAGATGTTGAGTTATTCAAAGTTCTGTTGAATACTAAATGAGATGTTGACCAAAATTCAAACAGATGTTGACCAAAAGTCAATCAGATGTTGACCAATAGTCAAACAGATGTTGACCTTAAACAGATGTTTAATTTAAGGCCAAACATCTGTTTATGGCCAAACATCTGTTTAAGGTAAAACGTATGTTTAAGTCCAAATATCTGATATAGAAGGCTAAACATCTGTTTAAGGCAAAACATGTGTTTAAGCTGAAACATCTGTTTATGGCCAAAAATCTGTTTAAGGTCAAACAACTGTTTAAGTCCAAACCTCTGATATAAAAGGCCAAACATCTGTTTAAGGCCAAACATCTGTTTAAGTCTGAACAGATGTTTAACTTAATCAGATCTACTATCTTGTCACATTGTTTTCCTCTTCAAAACACTGTTGAACCTAACATGGGTTTCCATTAACTATTGACCAAAAGGCAAATATGGGTTCAAACCACTGTTTGTTATTGTACTTCTTTACAAAATTACATAAAATTCAAGAAAACAAAACAATGACTTAAAGAATTATAATTTAACACATAATCTAATCGGGCAAAGAAATCTATTATCTGACAATTCCCTGGTTTTTACAACATGAAACACAACATCATCATACCAAATACAGTTATATATATCCATCCATTATTCTAAATTCATAAACCCATAAATGCAGAAGAATGTCACATTTGCGATTAATAAACCAAGTTTCTACTAATTGCAATTACTATTAGCAAAAAGAAGCATGATATCATCTATATATAAAACATAAAGAGCTAATAACAGTGTTTTATCATGTTAGCTATACATAGCAACAAAACATCAAGTTAATAATTAAAAAAAACATACAACATCACCATCAAAAAATTCATAGTTATAATATCTGATATCAGAACATACTTAAATGTCGTTGTTAAAGTGAGGTAACTTGATTTAATACGATCTTCTGTTGCGAAGACACATATGTGAAGTGCAACATATCACCAAACCTCAAGTTATTCTCAGTCATAAAGTTTCACCAACCGTCCAACGCATAACGTGGCTTCAATTCATTTAACTCCGACTTAACATCATAAACCTCCACAACTCCAACCATGTTTTGAACTTTCAAAGGATGAAGATCAACAGAAAGACCTGCTCGTCTAGCAACTTCAACAGGAAGACGCTACATGTATTGTGTAGAAAAAAATAATAGTCAGACAAATAAACATAAATCATTAGTTTATTATAAAAAATGGTATACCATCCTATAGTCTCCTTTGTGATCAAAATGAAAGAACTCAGGGTCGAGAAGATGTCCAGAATGTGTTTTTGCAGTCTTCGTAATCTTATTTCTACAGTTAAGCTTTTTCTGAACGTTGGTGGCTCTCTTCCCCTTGATGAAAAAGTAAACATATACATGTGAATTAAAGGAATGTTGAATATATGAACAAAAAAAATAGTTTATATAAGATATACTAATTAAGTGGCGAGTATAGATACCTTAACTTTGTGAGCAGATGAAGAACATCCAATATGATCACTTGTGTCGACAGATAAGTCAGCATTTCCCTTAGTCCTATTCTTGACCGTCTCCTTCCTCTCAGAAGTAACTTTACCTTTCTTCTTAACCTGTTGTCATAGAGTAACTATAATAACCATAGTAATATAACAATCTTTAAGATGGTAAACTTACATCTTGTGTTTTATTCAATCGTGAAGACATGCGTCTCTTTGACGTGCATTCGGCATTGGTTGGTAACTTCTTCTAAATAATACATTATTGGATAAATGTAACATCAGTAAACAGCATTACTAATAGTTGTAAAAACATTAAATTCTTATATGTATTAAATTAAAAATAAATATAAATAATTTTAATAATTTAGTAAGTACCTGAGTAATGGGTCTTCCTTCACCTACTTACACAACTTCTTCATCCTCATAGATGTCCTTGTCAACATTAATGAAATAATTAATATAATGATAAAATAATTAAAACTTTTACTGCTAATGCTAAATACATACGTACCTTGAATTCATTCTCAACATAATCAGCCTTCGATATCTCAAGTACACTATCATCGTCAGATTCAGGTTTCTTCGAAAAGCAAATCTCAGTCTCATCTCTATAAACTACTACCTCAAAAACAACATCATCAATTCTGCTAAACACAAGCAAATCATCCTCAAGTATCCCAACATCTTTGCACATTTCAGGCCATCCTCTAGCAAATACAAAGTTTGTATCAACCTTAGAAACCTCAACATTCCAATAGGAACCCTTATAACAGATTTGAAATTTGCAACTTGGTGGGCTGTTTACGTAAAATTGTTTAATGAAGCAGTCTTCGATTACCTGCATAAAATTAAAAATAATGAATACTATACGTGAAGTATGTAACTTATGAGAATAAGTGTTGACACGTTTAAGATGCAAAAGGATTGAAGTTAAGATCAATAGTCATACCGTAAAACCAAATCTTGCATAACGATTAAACGTGAAATAAGATTCACCACACATGCCATCAACAAAACATGAAAGTTCAAGCCCAAAATCACCTAACGCTTTGAAAACCAACAAAGTATCCCTCGGCAGATTGAGATCTTTAACAACATTGTCCCAACCGTCAGTTATTATTGGTGTTGAATTTTCTGTTCTGACCCTCACAACCCATTTTTTACCAGACTCATGATAGATTCGCAACTTATTTTTTTGCCAACAATCTCCCCACTTTTGATTAGCAAAGGCTATAGGTACATCCTGTATATAATTTTTAAGTAGTGTAAGAAAATATAAACCATAACAACTGTTAAATATATATCTCAATAAAAATAAATTATGTATATAAAAACATGTCATACCAGTTTCAAAGATTCTGGGTTATCAAGAAACTTGAAAAATGTAGTATACATGATAAAACCTGAATCAGTGAAGATGTTAAAAGATTGAAATTAAAAAGTTGGCTTCGAAGATGAACATTAACTTTTTGTATTAACAGAGTATCTACTGAAATTAATCATAGAGACAGAGCATGAGTTAAAAATTTTCTGCAAATAATAACTATTTTAATATGTTCTCAACAAATGATTCAAACACCTAACTAAACCCTTCTTGGATGTATAGCAATAAACGTTTAAAATCGTATTTGTAGCAAGATAGGATTTGAATTAAAATCGGTTATAAACAATATAAAGTTCATTACAATATGAATGTACATACCAGTTGCTGAAGAAAAAACAATAAAACCTCCAGCGATTGAAGTGTAGAAGACGGAGAATAAGAAAGTTGAAACCCTAGAAAATGACTGGGAAGAAGAGATTTTTGAAAGAAGTCAGATGATAGATGTTTGATGTGTAATGATGCTAAAGAAATAATGACGGTTGTGTTTTCGTTTCCCATGTTTTCAACAAATGAAAAATATTTACACATACACCCCTTATTGAAGTTGTTATTTACATGTCTAAAAGATGTCTAACAAAATGTGTTTGGAAATCTCTGTTGGTCGTTGGGAACAGCGTGAGTCAAACAGTTGTTAGATAAACAGAAGTTATGAGAACAGATGATAACTTTCAGCAGTTGTTTAGTTTTTAGCTAACATCTGTCCACGTCAGAACCTCTGTTGTCATAATGGATGACAGTCAGCAGTATAGTAAATCAACAGTTGTTAGGATAAACAGAAATTATGACAACAGACGGTACCATTTTGTGACAACTGGCACCAAACCGGTAATTTCCGTACACTTTAATTATTATTTAATGACTGCAATTATGTGCTTAAATGTCAACGTTGTCTAATTACATACTATACAAGTGAATTCATGCACGTTTTATACTACAAAATATTGCTTTATGCATTAACGAGAGCGTTGCGTCAGAAATACTAGTAAACTCACCGGTAAAACACAATATGCCAACAACTCTGCAGAAAGCAGTCAGACAATAGAATTGGAGCCTAGGTGTAGGTCCAATGACAAGAATACATTAAAACCCAAGAGTACATACAAGGGTTTATATATATAGACTCTCCGGAAGCTAAATTATGCACTAAAAAGCACCCGAAACGCACTTTAAGTGCAGAATTTTATTAAATTCAGCTAGAACCAGCTTTTAAACATATAAATATCATGCAGAATTTACGTTTTATCATCCAGAATATTTCCCTAAGTGTTGGGAATCGAAAGGGTTACAAGAGGGTACATAAAAGGCACTAAATGGTGCAATTTAACACTTAACGAACCGGTATTTAACAGAACAACCGGACATTACCCGGGACACCAAATTTTTGCCAACCACACTGTTTATTTATTTCTTGGCTAGTCGTGATCCCCGAACACACTAACACCCACTAAATATCCAATAAATACCATATGTAAGCTTATACTTGGAAATCTAACTATCCATTACAATTTAGTTACAAAATGTTACAACCAACCCCCCCCCCCCTAAACCGAATTAGGTCCCCATGTGGACCCACCATATTTGCAACCCATGCCTTCTTGATTTGTTCCATATTATAATAGATTGGTTGCTTGTAAGATTAAACAAAATATGATGCATGATCATTATAAGTAAGGCTCCAAGATCACCACCATTCCTCATATCTTACACTCTCTCACTCACTCTCCCTCTCCTCGGCTCCCCACAACCGCCCCCATCACCACCATTAAACCACCATCATCCTCCATTATTCAAGTTCCATTCAAGCATCTAAGGTGATTCAAGGAAGTGCAAACTTGTGGAGCTTCAAAAGGGCTTTGTTCTTGCTTGTTCATCATCATTTCTCATCACCTTCTTCACTAGATTCTACCCTAGCCTTTGTGCTAGTAGTAAGTTCCTTGTGCACCTTTGTTCATCTTGTTTTTATGGCTAAACATTGTAGTATGATACTTGGGTTCAAAACACTAAAAGAAACAAGAACTAAAAATATGAACAAGAAGCTTGAACATAGAAGTTAATGAAGATGAAATGTTACTAGTATGATGTTGTAGTGAATGTGTTGTAAATTTTATGATAATTCTTGATTGTGTGATGTTAATCAACATATGGACCTTGTTAAATAATATTTGGGAATATGATTTAACAAGATTAGAAAGTGGTTATGTGTTACATATAATAACCACCTTCTAGTTAAACATGAACTTGGTAAAAATGATTTTTTTTGAAATATAATTAAACTAGTAAGGTGATGATCTTGTAAATCCAAGAGTTACAAAGGGTATTTGTAAGAAAGCCAAGTTAGAGAAGCGGTTTTTGGAAAATCATGACTATTACAAACACTTACACTATTTTTAGAAATAAGACAAGTATGAGAATATTTTATTTACAAGGAGAGTTCAAAGGGGTTAAATTCTGTAAAAATTGTTTACAAGTTGTAAACACTAAACTTTTACAAGAAGGTGATTTCTAAAGAGATAATTATACTTTGGAAGGTAACTAAGCCCACTAAGAGCTTTACCAAGTTACTACGCGTTTTCGGGATATAACAAGTTCATGATATAGCGTGATTTACATTATTTTGGCTTGTAGTAAGACTTGAATGAGTTGTTGATGCTTGTTGATGATTCAAAAGAAAATAAACACATGTTTTGAAAACATGGGAAACCTCCATTTTTAGAGGAAACTCTGTCAAAAATTCTATAGAATTTTGACACTTAGAAAAATATAAGTTTTTGAGAAACTTATTCCCTAAAAAAATGTATCTAAAAACATTTACCAAGGTTTCCCAAACTTTTGTGTTAAGAAATGAGGATTTCTTCAAGAATAAAAATGGATATTAAGTATGTATATTTTTGAGAAAATATATATATTTATTGATCACCAACTTTTGTGCTAAGTGTATGTAGTATGTACTATACGTGATAGTGTATTAGGACTTGAAAATACACTAAATACTCTTGAGAAGTGAGAACACAAAAATACACATACAACATACAAGATACACAATTCGGGTGCAAAATACAGGAAACTTATATTTATTTTTGAGAAAATAATATAAGTAAGACACATAGTTAAAAATATAAATTATTTTTAACACAAGAACACACATACAAAAGATGGTGACTTGAACTTGTGCGATACAAGTCTAGTGACTAACGTTAATAAAACACGTATAGGTCACGACGTTAATTAAGCAAATCCGGTGAAGTTTACGACGCAAGGAACGCAAAGTTGTGAGTTCATGCTCCCCCTTTTCTTTTAACTGTTTTCAGTTTTATAACTTCGGGGGTGAAATACACGTTACAAATGTTACAATGTTTATAAATGGTATGATACAAAAACAAGAAGCACTCTTGGTGAGAATGAGTACCAAGTATGATGTGTTTTGAGAATACAAGAATACAAGAAGCACTCTTGGTGAGAACGAGTACCAAGTATGATGCATTTTGAGGAATGATACGAGAAATCGTGTCACGAATAGAGTACCATAAGCACCATTAATCAACAATATACCTAGACCGCAGAACAAAAGGTTAGATCTAACGGGTGTCGGGCAGCCACACTCTTGGTGAGAACGAGTACCAAGCAGTGCTTTTGTGTCTCAGAATATGCCAACTTGATAATTGCCTATGGTTTGGTGACTTCCTATGTCGTGTCACATGTTAATGGCCTTGCAACCCATTAACAACCCTAATACATACAAGAACACCTTATTTATACAAGATTCATACCACAAGAATACTTGATTCATACATGAGTACGTGGTGTACACAAGAATACTTGATTATACACGAATATTTGAGTTACATAAGAACACTTGATTTATACATGAGTACGTGGTGTACACAAGAACATTTGATTTATACATGAATACTGGATTTATACAAGGATACTTGATACAAACTATGTTTTCATACAAAGTATACAAACGTGCAATACAAAAACTGCATGAATTCACACCAACATTATGTTGACGTTTTTCCAAAACTCACATGTATTTCCGGTAACTAGTGGATGTGCGCGCGGTCTTACTCATGCTCCTGGATGTCGTTTATGTTTATCCTTAAATAAAGATGTAAACTTTCAGACAAAATGCTGTCTTGTGATGTAAACACTAAAACTATGATTTTGGTTATGTAATGCTTTGTATTTGAAGTTATTTTATGAGCATGTAGTATGTTTACCAATCGTATGCAATGAAAACCTTTCATGATCACACCTCGTGCTTCCGCCGCTGAAAGGGGTCTGACACATTTAGCAGTGGATGTATTTTTAGGCAAGCATAAGTTTCAAAAACAGTTGTTTTCAATCGGTGTAACTCAACAGTCGTAAGTCTAACATCTGCTATTAGCCCAACCACTGTTAGTATCAAATCCTCTGTTAAACATTTTAAGACTGAAAACACACCTTTTATAACAGCAGATGCTCTTTTTTTTGTCAGACTTCAGCTACAACACACCTTTTATTCATTTAGTCAACAATGGTAAATCAAACAGTCGTTAGCATACACAGTTGTTTCATCATCAGCAGATGTTCTCTTTTAACAAACTTTAACTACAACAGACCTTTTACAACTAAAAATATTGACTCTCTGTAAGTTTGCAGGAGCACAGATTCTTTAAAAAACTACTATCAATGATCAAATTCTGGACATTTGTTTTATCTTTGCACTCATTTGTTCACCATCAAACCAACCCTTGATACTATTAAACCTCTGTTGACTTACCAAACAGATGTTCAAACACAATTCAACATCAACATAATCTGTTCACCATCAAACCAACCCTTGATACTATTAAACCTCTGTTAACTTGCCAAACAGATGTTCAGACACAATTCAACATCACCATTATCTGTTCACCATCAAAACAACCCTTGATACTATTAAACCTCTGTTGACTTACCAAACAGATGTTCAGACACAATTCAACATCAACATTATCTGTTCACCATCAAACTAACCCTTGATACTATTAAACCTCTGTTGACTTACCAAACAGATGTTCAGACACAATTCAACATCAACATTATTTGTTCCCATCAAAACAACCCTTGATACTATTAAACCTCTGTTGACTTACCAAACAGATGTTCAGACACAATTCAACATCAACTGTGACACCTGTGTCACTTCAACCATCAAACAAATGCCAAACCAATGAAATATTATATTTCATACTTGGGATTTGAATAAATATGTGTATCATTTGCACATATCAATTCTTGTTCGATTTCGGGCTCTAAATCGCTTTCTGGAAGGTTATACGCGCACCGATGCGTAAATATAACCAGTTTAATGCAACAAACACTCTGGAATAGTGAAATAGGTTTAACATACCGCTTTTCGAGTGTTCCTTCGTTCTTTTATGCATTTTTATCGCTTTTCGAGTCCGAAAGTCAAACTATGTTTGACTTTCTGCATTGACCAGTTTATGGTCAATGCGAAGTTCGTTTGAACTTCATAACGTGAGCGTAATCACGATGGTTATAGTCCCTAGTGGCTATACCTACTGATTACCACGTTATCTAGGCTCAGTGACGAGTCATAGTTTCGGCCAAAATACACATTTACGCGTATTTTGTAACCAAACTACTCTTAGGTATCAAAACCGTTTGTTTTGATACCAAGCTTGTTTTCTAACTTAGTTAAGCATCTTTTAACTTGCTTAGCTCGTCACTTTTTAGTTTAGTGCTTGTGTAGAGTCGTAAGTCAAGCGGACTAAACACCCGCTTAGACTTTCGAACACGACCCGTTTGGTCGATCATTAGGATCCGACCAAACATGTTTAGTGACCATAGTAGCATAGGGAATAACCTTCCGAGGTTATACCTTATGGTCATCTAGTTTAGGTAGTTGTATGATAAGTAGTTTATGTGCCTTAGGTAAATTACCAAAATACCTTTTTCATGTATAATTAGTAATTAAGCATATGTAACCTAAACTTTTGACACGTAGCTGATTATACAACATGATTAAACATGTATTGGCATGTAATACTTGTCATAGGACTAGTTAGACGTTCCGAACGCGTTTCACGCGAACGACGCGTTAAAGTAGCATAAGCTACCTTAATGGGTCGCGATGGGTCGAAAGCACTTAGGTTAGGTTTCATTTTAGTATGTAGGCTTTGTTAAACCATATTACATGAGTCCCCATACTCATTTGGTTTACGAGCCCTCATTCTATCCGATCCTCCGATTTAGGTCCGGTATATTAACATAGTTGCCTATTTTAGGTGTCGTTTGATATCCGTGATCTCTAGCATTGTTTGGTTGTTACTCAAGGACTACTAAGTAATCTCAAATGAGTACATAGACCCCTCTTTTACTGTTTATCAAACGTTTTGGGGTGAAGCATGTGTACCTATCTGTTATTTTCATGTTTTCCAAAAGTATAATTGATTATACATGTTAGTACTTATCTGTTGACAAACTAAATGACTATCTATGGTTTAAACACTGATTTTTCAAAGATTATAAAATTAAATTGTTGGATAGTACTTATTTTATGTTCACCAGACCGGTTGGTAGTATGATATAGCGCTATAGGATTAGACACCCCATTCCTGTTGTCATGGAATGTCTGAAACCAATTTGTTTCTCCATCCAAATAGGGATTGCCTTTGTGGTATACCTATAGTCTCAAAGGTGTATTTTGATGCACTAGGTCTGAATGAATTCTTAAATCACATTAATTTTGTATATTTAGTTATACTCCCAAAAGTATAGTTTGATATGCTCCCATATGCGATATTGTACAAAACCAACATATATTTTGTTAATCCTCCAAAGCATATTTTGATATGTTATTTACAAAACCAAAACATAGTTTAATATGTTATTTATCACATCCAAAGCATATTTTGATATGATATTTATGAAACCAAAACATAGTTTAATATGTTATTTATAAATCCGAAGTATACTTGTAATATACTACTGAAAACTATTATTTTAAACAACTAAAGTATATTTAATGTACTATCTATCTAACGATTGGGTTTTGGTTAGTGTTTAGATAACGGGACGGGTGTAACGTGATGAAAACATGGTAGATACGCCGCTGGTACTTCTTATATATAAGTGTTTTCATTGCATTACATACCGTGGCGTTATTTAGTACACTAGGGTCAACGATATTGGAACTGAAATATATTTTAATATATTACTCATTCAATTCTCTTAAAATCCAAAGTATATTTTCACATATACTATAAGCCTTTTTATCAAAATATTGTTTTTCGAACAATACATTCAATACAAACTCATTTTTACATGGTTATTCACTTAACCATACATAATTTTTTTATAAATATATATCATTGTTTTGTTTATCACTTTTCAAATGATTTATAAAACTAAACATTTTACAAGGATCATGACTGACTTTTGTTAAACAACTTTTTCTAAACTTATAAGTCATGAATCCTATATTCACAAAACCTATGTATCTCACAGGCATTTTTATGCTGACGTACCTATTTTTACATATGTTTCAGGTGCTGTCTTGAGATGATTGTTGATACATGCTACATTTAGGATGGACTCGTGCCTTAGCGACTTTAAAACTTGGAAGATCATAGTTGTACTTATTTGATTGTATTAAAACAATGAGTTCATTTATTCAATAAAACAAAATTTATTTATTACATGGTTATGAAACAATGATTCTGTTACAACACTCCCCGATGTTTCCGCCACGTCTAGTTGTTTACGTGGTAGGGGTGTGACATCAACATTATTTGTTCACCATCAAACCAACCCTTGATACTATTAAACTTCTGTAACTTACCAAACAGATGTTCAGACACAATTCAACATCACCATAATCTAAATGAAACTCAAACACTAAATAAGTAAAACTAAAACGCAAAGTTCAAATCTAACAATAACAGCAAGATTTGCAGGAACACAGATGTTCAAACACTTAATTTGCAGGAGCACAGATTCTTCAAAAAACTACTATCAATGATCAAATTCTGAACATTTGTTTTATCCTTGCACTAATCTGTTCACCATCAAACCAACCCTTGATACTATTAAACCTCTGTTGACTTGCCAAACAGATGTTCAAACACAATTCAACATCAACATAATATGTTCACCATCAAACCAACCCTTGATACTATTAAACCTCTGTTGACTTACCAAACAGATGTTCAGACACAATTCATCATCAACATTATCTGTTCACCATCGAAACAACCCTTGATACTATTAAACCTCTGTTGACTTACCAAACAGATGTTCAGACACAATTCAACATCAACATTATCTGTTCACCATCAAACCAACCCTTGATACTATTAAATTTCTGTTGACTTACCAAACAGATGTTCAGACAAAATTCAACATCAACATAATCTAAATGAAACTCAAACACTAAATAAGAAAAACTAAAACGCAAAGTTCAAATCACACAATAACAGCAAGAATTAAGAAACTTTAGCTTCAACTCCATCGATTGCTGAACCTCTCGATGTATGTCCTTCAGTATCGCCATGAACTCCACGTCTCTATCACCGCATTCTATATTACTGACAACACAAAGCTCACGAACTGAAGTTGAAGGCATCCACATAAGATCTCTCGAAACCTGCTCTCTAGTGAACAGGCCAACTTGCAATCCATCAAAACATCTCTTCAGCTCTTGAAGAGTAGCCCTATCTTCATACACATGTTCGTCGATTTGCCTGACAAAACGCTGCTTTAAAACATCTGATTTTGCATTTGTGAATGATGCCATTTGAATAAACTATATTACTCGACTTTCCTGAAATTTACTACAAAACAGGTGAAGTGATTAAACTATATTGCATCTACTTTAAAACATCTGATTTTGCATTAATGTATATTTCACAACAGCAGTCTTTTAATGCAAAAACCTTTTCAAACCTCAACTTTTATGGGAAACTTCAGCTTCTACCATTGGTCAGACACCAGCGATGTTAAAACACAGTTCTCCATGTGGTCTCTCAAAGAACAAAGAACAGACGAAGAACTAAACAGAAAAGTCAACATAATCAATGACACTAATTACAACAAAACCTGCAACATGCTAACTGACCTGAAATTCAAAAGAGAGCATGAAATAACATGGAGAAGGTTGATGTGTGATGGGAAACTTCATTGAAACGACGATGTTGGAACAATGATATTGGAACGATAACATGTAAACAGAATCATCAAAATTCGAACAAAGAAGCGTAATAGAAGATTAGAGGCTGAATTACGAGAAAGATGCATTTGAGATAGAGAGAGAGAGACACGCTCGCAGATATGAGCGAGAGAGATTTGAATGTGGAGCCAGATAATTATGTCTTATGTATAGGATTAGAATTAGAATATATGGTTTGAATTTTGAATGTGGAGCCAAAATTTTGAATTGAGAACAGATGTTTGATTATAAAATGTTGAGAGCAGATGTTGAGGGAACTGGATTTGAGGTTTTGAATTTTGAATCGTCAGAGATCTAAGGCAGTGATTTGAATTTATAACATAGGTTTAAATTTTGAAGATAGACAGTGGTTTGATGACAGGCCTTTGGAATATAAATGTGGGTCACCTTTGAATTTGTTAGTCTTTTAATATTAGGCTTTATGATGTAATAATGACATAAGAAAAGCCTTGTTGGACATGCTCTCAAGCTGACACATCAATTTTTCTTATGTCACTTGGATTTCTCCTTTTATAAAAAGTATTAGTATAGATTAGTACTTTCTGTTTCATGCAATTCATGCACTGCACTAATACATGTTATGAAAAAAAAAAAATAGTTTCCATTGCGTAAGTTTCATTATCAATTGATCACGTTAAGGTCCGCTAAAAGTGAATTTAGAAACAAACAAATACACTAAAAAATCAAACATTTTATCTTTAATTGGAGTATAAATTTGCTATATTTAGAAACAGTCAATGGTTATTTCTGTGATAAATTTAAAATGACTCCTTGTTGAACTTTTTTAAACTAAGAATACACAGTATAGGGGCTTGGAAATGGCATGGAATACCCTTCACGTCGGGCACACCGGTCCGAGGGGTGGCGTGAGGGAGGGGTAGGGGATTCCTCACCGGCGTAGGGGCATAGGTGGGGTGACTTGGCGCAATTTGATTGGTGGGTTTTTAATTTTTTCTAAACAATTTCCATACCTAACACCACCTCGTGGTTTTTGGTGCTTAAAGGTGGCAGCCATGTGTCGCTCCATTCCCTCCCTTCAAAGCCCGGTGTAGTCTAATAACAACTAGAAAACATGCATAAGGTTGCTCATCACTAAAACACCAAAAAGGATACTTTGTATGTTTCCAACATCTTCCTTTCATACTCGTGTTAGTCTTTGGGACATCATGTTCCCTAATCCAACTAAATGCCATTTTTACTCTAACGAAGGCCTTGACTCTTTCTAATATTTTGTCTGTTGTTCTAAAAGTGTTTTAGTCTTATCTTTACAAATAATTGTCCATTACTACATGAATCTGGGGGCTCAATTTGTATGTATATTATTGTAAATCTTTACGTACTTTATCTATCCTTTTTGATATCTTGAATTTCTATTGGATCATTTATCTTCCTTATCGTTGGTTGAAATTGTTACAAAACATGGACCATAACTCATCAAAGTTACATAGCTCCTCATAAGGAAGCTATCAAACAATATTAAGACATAGGGTTAAGTTATTTTACAAAAGCTCCTAATTGTAAGAAGTGTAAAAAGGTTTTATAGAGTAACAAGTGTCCAAGAACCTAAAACCTAAATCCACTACCCCACCCCACCCCGCCACCACCCAAAAACCTAAACCCCCCACCCCCCCCCCCCCCCCACAAAAAAAAACATAAAAAAAAAAAAAAAAAAAAAACCCGTAACCCCGCCCTCCTCCCTTCACCCCTAAAAAACCTCACCCACCCACACCCCACCACCACCCAAAAACCTAACCCCCCCCCCCCCCTCACCCCCACCCTCGACAGGGGTGGGTGATTGTGGGAGGGGTTAGGTTTTTGGTTGGTGGTAGGTGTTTAAGGTTTTTTTTTTTTTTTTTTGTGTGTGTGTGTGTAAAGTGAGTTTATTTTTAGAAGCCTTTACACTTCTTATTTTTAGGAGCTTTGTTTGTATTTGATCCTAATCCTTTACACATATCTTGTTTAAGTCTTTGGTGACATTTGACACTAAACCACCATTGATCATTATGCCACCTCTATTGCTCCACAATACGCCGAAGTAATCATTGGGAGCACTCGATCCAACAAAGGTCTTAACATTCAATGTCATCTTCAATATTTGTGGGACAAGCTGATGTGTGCCACACATATGACCCAAGCCATCATATTGGATCCTCTTATGGGTGGAGCAAGATGTGTGTGTCATGCATACGATTACTCAAATTCTATTTTTAATTGTTTAGTTATTTAATTTTGGTTTGTTTTATTATTTTTTCATGTGGGCTAAATTAAGGGTGATATGGGATAACCCATGATTCCATGTTTCCTTAGGGTTAGGAAGTAGTGGTTGCTTTTAGTTTTTCATTGTATTATTTAAACGTTTTGCTAGTCTTCGTAATGGATATGAATGAAAATTAGTCTAAAATTCTCTCTAAATTGCTTTCTGGTTCCTCTCTATTTTCTTTTGGCCAACGAAACCGTTGGAACCACACCAGTGGTATCAGAGCAGTCTTGATCCACTCCTATGGACACTCATGAATGGAAGGCTTCAATGGATCGGATTGAGTCGACTCTTTTTGAGATAATCAATCTTCTAAAAAAGGAGTCGCGAAGATGGGCAACGTCACCCATTTTTTCTACACCACAACCCGTTTCCGTCATCACACCGCCAACCTTGTTAACCATTGCCATCTCACCACCACCAACTTCCGTTCCCGTACCATCACCTCCACCAGCATTCGTTTCCACCACGACACCGAAACAAGCTTCCGCCACCACACCTCCACCAACTTTCGTCCCAAAACTAACCCTAAAACCCATACCAACCCCATTGGCTCTGAAACCCGTGCTAGTGTCATCGCAAAAAGCCACTGCGACCAAGCCGTCATCCAAACCAACAACTACCCTAACTCTGGTTCAGACATCAATGGTTTCTTCTAGGTTGAAGAAGGTTCTGAGTTCACCGTCAACAACGAAACCAACGGCATCAATCATAGAGGTAACCGGGTTACCCGAGTGGCGCCCACCGTGGCGTTTGATGAAAACAGCTCCGAATGCTACCGTACAAGTTGAGTGGCGTCCGCTGTGGTTTCCACCAAGTCATATCTGGATTTTCGCCTTGCGGACAAGTCGAGTTCGAGCGGGGTGGAATGATGTGTGCCACACATATGACCCAAGCCATCATATTGGATCCTCTTATGGGTGGAGCAAGATGTGTGTGTCATGCATACGATTACTCAAATTCTATTTTTAATTGTTTAGTTATTTAATTTTGGTTTGTTTTATTATTTTTTCATGTGGGCTAAATTAAGGGTGATATGGGATAACCCATGATTCCATGTTTCCTTAGGGTTAGGAAGTAGTGGTTGCTTTTAGTTTTTCATTGTATTATTTAAACGTTTTGCTAGTCTTCGTAATGGATATGAATGAAAATTAGTCTAAAATTCTCTCTAAATTGCTTTCTGGTTCCTCTCTATTTTCTTTTGGCCAACGAAACCGTTGGAACCACACCACAAGCATCTCAACGTATGCCTTATCTTGTCAGGTGGTTGTTTTGTGTCATGACGTACCTCGTCAGATTACACCAATGACTCGTATTATCTCTTTATATGAGCTAATGATATGTGAATGTTATTATTGTATTTCTTGATAGTTTTCAGGAAAGGGGCACGATAGAATATACTATTGTGACAGATGAAACATCGAATTCCCCTACTACATCACAATACCTTGCTCCTTATACAGGAGCAACTCTGGCTAAATATTTTATATAGTGCTTAAGTGATAACGGCCTGTACTAACTTTGAATGCGCATATTTAGATTCAGCTTGCCAAGAAACCCAAGATTCATATGTTATGTCTATAGTAACCCATTTTCTAGACTGAGTTATGCCCGTTTCAAGTTTTTCTTTCAGACCGTTTTGCAAAGTTTATGCTCATTTCTTTGGGTTTTCATCCAATCCTTCACGAATGCCATCGAAACCTACATTTCCATAATATAAATGACTAAGTATAATAATATTATAGAATTGCAATAAATATCCATAAAGTGTATATAAAACATGTATAATTTAGAGCACATCAAATATCACCACACTTGAACTTTGATTGTCCTCAAACAAACTCCCAAAATACAGTACAACTAACCCGCAATAATATAATCAGGTATACCTACTTGTCATGTTATGCTCTAAAAATTGATTTTAATATTCAAAACGTGTAATACAAGTGACTATAACCTAGTTATCATAATAATTAATTGTATGAAGCTCAACTAAACATTTCAAGTATGAACAACTAAATTTCCTGTATAACCTTTGTGTACCTTAAAGTAAATCGACAAGCATACAATTCTTAAGAAGCTCCTACTATGTTGTGGATGGGATGCAAAATCTTATGTACTGGTCGTCTAAATTATGTAACAAACGATCAAAGTTAAACGTCATTTTCAAAATCTAACTAATTTGCTTGAAACATTATCCATATCAATATATAATCTCATTCTTCATAGTAATCGTTGAAAACCATGTAATAAACAAACAAACAAAAGCTTGCTTAGGTATCCGATATGGCAATAAAATTGAATCTAGATTAAAAATAAGTTTTATATGCATATACTAACAAGGCTTTGAAAGGAGCATCTAAAAGCAGGCTTAAATCCCAAGATTCCTAAATAGTTCACTTGTCTCCTCTCCCATAACATACTAATATTTAAAATAACAATCTAAAAGATATATCATTTAAATTACTTTTCCCATAAATTTCAATTGGCTATTTTTTAATACGCTAATATTCTCATTTACAAAGTTACATCACAAAATCAAGTATTTTATTTTTTGAAGTATTGTATTGCTTTAGTTTTTTTATTTAATTAAAAAATTAACATGGTATATGATTACCAATGTATTTATTCACTGCCTTATCGTCCGAGCATTCTCTCTAGTATACACACACTAGGTTCGAAACCCACGAGTTCAATAAATAAAATATATATTTAAATAGAATATACTAAATAATATTTTAAGATAAAATATGATGAAAAGTATGTATAAATTATTAATTTAAGTAATAAAAATACTATTGAAAATGAATAGAGATAGTTATAATTCAAAATTCTTATGTCCATAATTTACTAAGTAATAATTTAATATTATTGTTTTATTACTATTGTGTTTTTATTAACATTTTAAAATTAAGATAAAGACTATGAAGGTGTGAAATAATAGAAGCAGGAAAAAAAATTGGCTCATAGAATCATAACACAAGATGTAACTAGTTACTTATATATTAGGTGTGTGTATCTTTGAATTTGATGTTTCATTTGAAACAAGTAACGGAAACAAAATATAGATTAGAGCAAAATGCAATTTGCATCCTTGAGGCTTCCGAGCGGAGTCATCTTGAGTCACCGCAACGTGTTTTTCGATGACTGCTCACTTATAAAAGGCACTATGATCTAAATCCCTAAAGCCAACTTAGTTAAGTTAACTAAAATGTCAATTTTACCATTTTTCCCATATCAATCAATGTCCCTATGGTATAAAACCAATTATTCTTTGAGTCCTTGCACGCATCAGTTTTTTTAGCAGCCAAATTCAAATACAAAACTTTCATTCTGCGTCCCTATGGTATTTAATACATAGCAAAATCCATCCCTATGGTTTTATAAGGTATATAATTTGTATTTAAAATGTGTAGTCTGCGTAGATTAACGTAAGATTAACACAAACACCTACCAGAACATATCAAAATTCATAAAAGTAGTTACGTTACATACCAAAAGTCATAAAATTAACATAATATGTTAATTAACACCTACAATAAGTCATAACATATGGACATGGGGCTGCAGATGAAACACCTATTTCCATTCCAACGTTAAGTTGTTCCAAAACCTTAGAACAACTCGAACGTGCACCATCAGGTGGGTCACGGTACTGATAACACTGATCCCGGCTACAAAAGTTAAATTAACTGTATCAAGTTAAATTATTCAAAATATTCCAAGTAATAAAAAACTAATCAACCGGTATTAACCTAAATAAGTAAACTAATCAACGGGTATTAACCAAAATAGCTTTAGTAACCAAAAAAATTACACTACTCATCAAACATAACACTAATTAATGGGTATTAACCAGTTAAGCAAATTAAGTACACTAATCAACGGGTATTTACCAAATTAAGTAAACTACATGCCACACCATGGTTACCGTTGCTAGCTTGAACTTGAATTGGCAGCGATGATCAACAGGTGTACGATGGTAGTTTGGGAGAACTCTAACGGTTGTACAAATTGGGTTTCGGGGTTTGTTCGGGTGAACGTGTGACAACCCGTATTCCCAAGGTTAGCATTGTCCGATCTCGTGACATTTGGCTTATATCACTATCGTTCGTATTTCACTTCACAACGTCACTATATATATGTGCGTACACCTTTAAAAATCTGTTTGAATTTCATGGAATCACTATGACTAATTGGTTGTGAGTTGTTAAGTGTTAAACGCAAATGCCTAGACTATATGGACGTGTATGTTAGTCGCACGATGTACCCGATATACCCACACTGTTAACATGCACCCATTTACTTGGCCCAAACCTCTATTATTTATAATGTGACTCTCGGCCCATATACCAATTAAACCGAGCCCAATGTGACACCCAACCCAAGCCGGAACCCCCCTCCTTTAGCGATGTATATCAATTTGAAAGGGGTTTGATTCCATTAGTTGTTAGCATACTCCATATTGTGAGGAACCCTAGTTGTTCTACGTGACACGACTGTTCTTTCTCCTCTATCTATCGCGGCACCCTTTAAACCTTGTGGTTAGTGTGACATCCCCTATTCGATATATATACATGTATTCTTGTTGTGCCTTGCGATTGGTTCAATGATCTTGTGAATCTTAAACTGGATATCATAGTTTGCATGTGAACTAGGAATTATGTATTAATAAATCAATAATCTTGTTTTACATGTAAACTATGTCTTGATAATGTTTGTATGAGAAGATTGATTGCATAGAGCGTCGTATAAGTGATTTTATGATAGGATTGATATGCTAGAGGAATACATGTAGTTAAATTCACTTGGTGATATTGATGATATGTTAACTGATCTAATGTGCCATGTTTATGAAATTGATGTGGTGATTGTATAAGTATAGTTGCAACGTGTGATGTATGTCATTATAATAATATTGATGATTCTTGGATTGGTTATGATTTGTACATGAAATTAAAACATGATACAGGATCTTGAATTCGTGCTAATAAGAACACTAGTAAATTGATGGGGTTAATGAATATCAATGACTTTGTGTTATAACATGTTTATAAGATGTGCTAATAAGGTGAACGAATTTTAGGTTACACTTGTTGTTGATCGATCTGATATAAATAATGATTATGATCTGAGGTTTCACATGATATCATAAATTGCTAAAGGGCTTAATTGATTGTAGGATAGGCATGTGACTCATAATTATCATATATCCTCGTACGAAGATATATTGGTTGTGCGAAGCCATCACATTCTGTTCGAACCCACATGTTTGTTGTGCATTAAAAGTCAAGCGGCCCAAATATAAAAAAACAAGTTAAGTGATCTAGGAGGTCTAATAGCAGCGAAACATTTAATATTTGGTGGCCAAATAAACATCTTACAAATTCAGACTTTGATTGCAATGAATGGATATTATCGGTCCAATAATAACTTGAATGCTCTAACAGTTGTCGGCCATTATTGTGTGCTTATATAATTACATAAAGATAATCGGTTAAATTACGATGCATATTTACTTGTCACGATTAGCGTGTGTACTTGAATGTAAACCAAACCACTTGTGATGTAGTGTGATATGAACTTGTGTTGTTTTAGACCCAACTGCTAGCTATGATCTACGTAATAATATACGTGTTGTTTATTTGTAATCTGTGTAATAAATGCAAAGGACACATGTTTTATGTTTACATGAAACTGACTGATATTGGTAACCATTATTGAGAACAGGAACATGTATTATAACGTGCATGAGATTTAACTGCTGGTTATGTGTCCGCTGTTTGTGTAATGTGAATGTGGAATACATGAATTATGTGCATATAATCTGATTACCATTGGTAACTATGCTAGGATTTGGTTGACCAACTGTAAACGTAAACAAAGTAACTAGTCATACCGAGCAAACCAAGGTGAGTTCACACTCTTAAGGCATGGGATTCCTGGTGGGTTGGGAATGGGATTAAGAAGCTAAGATGAAACCTGTATATTCACCACTAATAGACTACCTTTAATCCTGCGTATTCTCGGATTGGGAAGAATACGTACCTCCGTCCTCGGATTGGGAAGGACGCCTACACTAAACCTGCGTATTCTCGGATTGGGAAGAATACGTACCTCCGTCCTCGGATTGGGAAGGACGCCTACATTTAACCTGCGTATTCTCGGTTGGGTAGAATACGTACCTCCGTCCTCGGACTGGGAAGGACGCCAATATATATAACTAGTCTAGTGGTTTATAACATGGGGTAGCCCCCACTGGTTATGGTTTGGGAAATAATGGATTGGATAACTCATGGTTTTTGAATGAACTCGTGGTTTTTGGAACAACTATAAAATGGACAACCAACTGTTAACTCGCTCAACTTTGTTGTTGATTCGTTGTTACATGCCTTGCAGGCCTTTAGGTGCATATTGTTGGAACTTGCTGTCTGGGAGGCTGGAGTGGTCATGGGTCGAGATACATGGAATCGCAACACAAGACTAATGGTTTATAAACACTTAACGAATGAATTATGCTTCCGCTGTATACTTTGAATTGTTTGTAATGTTGTAACACTTAAGGTCAATAAATGAATGTTTGATTTAATTATATTATGCGAAGTTCAATGTGATTGGTGGCTTGGATCCTGGTCAGTCACGCCTCCTGCGGTGATACTCCGCTTGTGGATTTTGGGGGTGTGACAGAACGGTCGTGGCATGGGAAACTGACAACAGTACACTGGGTTTTGGCGGGTTTGGGTGATCGATCGTTCATGGGTTTGGTGGGTTTGGTCGCCGGATGTATAAATAGCTAGTATATCTTAATGATAATAATGTGTGTGTATGTGTGTGTATATATATCTAGAGGTAGGATCGTGTGAGAAATACTAGGCTAATTGGGAAACTTGAGAAGCATTCTAGACCACACATTTCCCCTAAGCAAAAATGTAAAAAACATGCAACAAATGCTAATTTTTATTTATTTATTTATTTATTTATTTATGATATATACATATATGTATAGTTGATAATATAAATGTGTATGTCACCGATCTTTAACTATACATATATGTACATACGTGTTTGAAATTGAAACGTAATTATTGTTCATCTATGTTTGATAATGCACATATATGTACAAATGTGTATAAATGAGTTTAGATATATGTATATAAAGGAATGTTAGGATCCAAGTGTGTATTTTGGTGTGTTATTAATAAATTTGTAAAGTGAAGTTGATAAATACAATGAATACAGTTACAAATATGAATTTCACTCCCCTTCAGCCTGATCACTATAACTTTCTGTTCGTACAAAAGGAATGTTGACAAGTGATATATATATCTTAACATAGAAGATTTATCAATAGTAAGTACAAACATCTGTTAGATAATCAGGGCCGACATCACTCTGTAATGACATCTAACCTTTCTAACAGAAAATTTTCTCAGATGTTAGAAACATCTGATCATCCTTAACATCTGTTCTAAGACACATAGACACTGTTTACAGACTTTGTTGTAATAATAACATATGTTCTAGTAAACCTCTGTTTGTTAATGCTAAACATACGTTTAGGACTAAATAGATGTTTAGTCTTCTCATTAGCACTTTATCCTTTATCAGAGCTTTGCTCTTCAACAGACCTTTATTCTTCAACAACAGAGCTTTCATTTCTTCAACTATTGATGTCAAAAATTGTTTGTAGCTGAAGCTATCCAAATACCAAAGACTACATGATGTTTGAAGACAATTTTACCCTACGAAGCTATTGTTTAGGGGGAGTCTATTGGTGCATATTCTATGACAACAACTTAATAGTTACGTCTTTGGATATCTTTTAAATGTTTAAAACGATTTATTGAATTAGTATGTTGACTAATTGTGTTGAGGAGTTCTAAAGAAGTGTCTAGAGAAGTGGAGTTCCAGACTACATGGACTTGTGAAGTTCCAAAGAAAAGAGTTTAGAGGAAAAGAGTTCCAAGGAAAAGAATGCACTAAGATTTCAACCTTTTTCACTTTTAGATCTAAGTATTCTTTGACATTTGTAGGTTTTGGAAAGTTGTGTAGAGATGGAAAGGTTAACTGGCTTGAATCAATAGTATTTCATAAGATACAAAGGATACTTCCAAGGGATGTGTAATGGCAGTTAAGGCTGTGGTAATTAATAGAGTAGATGTTGAATTAGGTTCAAAAGTGGTGGTAATGATTAGTTTTGTGGTTGGTGGCAATGATAAAGTGGCAGGGATGGAGGTTACAATTTTGATTGGTGCAGCAAGTGGAGTTTCATCATCATCATCTTGATGATAAAATTTTGTTTTCTTCCGTTGGTATAAGGAGTAGGAGCTTTTGGTGGAGGAGATGGAGTATGTGTTGGTGGTTTTCTTTTTAGTAAACCAGCAGGACCCTTTTGTGAAATAGGTTTAACTGGTACAAGAGTGGTTACAAGGGCTATTGTAACTGTAACATCTGTTTGCGTATTTTTTAATGCCAATAGATGTTTCAATGGTTATAGTAGTGGTTTGGCTGGTTTGAATGGATTGAGGAGAAGTGGTAGCAGTGGTTTGGCAAGTGATTTTAACTTGCCTTGTAGGTTGTCTTCTAGTAGGTGCATCTGTTGAACAACTCAAATTTTCTTGAGCTTTTTGCTTTTCAAGTTTCTCTTGTATTGCTAAGGCATCTTTGTCCTGTTTGGTGCCTTTCTTCTTCTCTTTCTCTATGGCACCCCCCTTTGCCTTTTTGTTAGCAAACTGATCAGGTTTCTTTTATGCTTTCTTAACATGAGAAGGTAATTTTCTCATTCCTTGTTCATTCTCCCCCTTTTTAGCATCATTTGGATATCTAGGGTTATGAGCTTGTCTTCTCAAACTCCTAGATTGGTTAATCTTACTAATATAGTACTTTAATCTTATTTAATGTGTTTATCCTTTACGAATTCTTAGTTTATCATCTTTTGTGACAGGATTGCATGACCCCTTTGAAACTAAATTAAATTAGCATCTTAATTTTACTATATTAATTTAACCTAACTTAACTTGACTAGACTAAGGTGTGCGTATGGCTTCTAGTACCCTTAATCAGATCCGGTGTGCCTAATAAACCATGGAGGTGAAGCTTATTAGTAAACTCATGGCATGTAACAACCCATATACTAGTAAGGGAAATCCAAACTTTGTTTATTAATATTATTATTACGTCGACTTCGGAACCAGATTCGAGTGACAATCTTGTAGTATCGAACTAGATATTGGGCTAATAAAAGGCTTCTGATATTACATCGAGATCCTTTGGGAATGCTTTTGGTTATGCACCTAGATCCTATTGGGGGATAAAAGTTAAGATAATAAATTAATGGGGATATATGGCAATTCAGTGGAATATAAGATAACCGGTTAAATGAGACATATTTACTTATTCGGTAACTTAATTAATTTGAAGACTAAATCGCTTTGATAATTTAAAAGATCCCTAAACAGGATCCCATTTGTTAAGCTTGAAATGAAAGCACATATTAATTAAGTTATAAAAAGATAGTACAACCAAGATAGCCTTAAACCAATCTTATTGTTGCATATCCTTTACTAGTCGAAAGGCTATGGGAGGTGCATTATGGACATATTTCTAGACTGGTCTGTCGATATGTTATGTCAATATTGAGGGAAGTTGGCAACTGGACCAAGGAAGCCACTTCTAATATAATTAAAAGATAAAACCGAAGACTTAAACATTTTCCTCATTTAATAAAATAAACTATATTAATTAAGAAAGACTTATTTAAGAGTCCTTTACTACTTTAGTCTGGTAACCTAACTACAAATAAGAATGGTAATAACAATAATAAACGGTTCAGTGGGGGAAGCTTGTTCTTTGGATGATACATGTTTCTTACCCAAAGTTATGCTACACGTGATGGGTTCTCTGCCCATTGGGTGTATTTAGGTTAAGTAAAAGTCATTTATATAAATTTAATACTAGATAATCGTGTTACTAAGTTATTAAGTTAACGCACTTAATTGTTCTCGATATTATTAAATTAATATATATAATTCACATGATATCATGGATCCAAAGATGATATCATCCACATAGATCTAAACAATCATCAGATCCTTCCCTTTTCATTTTAGAAACACATTTTATCAATTTTACCTCTTTTGATTTCATTGGACAAAAGGAAAGTGAATAGAGTATCATACTAGGCTCTTGGTGCTTGTTTTAATCCATACAAAGTTTTGTTTAGCTTGTAGACATGATCTGGATGGAATGTGTCCTCAAATCCTGGTGGTTGGCACACATAGACTTCTTCATGAATTTTTCGATAAAGAAAAGCAACTTTATATCTATATGATACACATTGATGTTGTGGTTGACAACAAAGCCCCAATAGTGTCTGATGGCTTCTAATTTTGCTACTAAAGCAAAGGTTTCATCATAATCAATGCTTTCTTCTTGTCTGTACCCTTGAACCATAAGCTTAGCTTTGTTTTAGATAAATACAGCCCTTTCATCAGTTTTGTTCTTGAAGACTGATGTAGGGTAAAATACACATATTTGTCCTATGTAAAGTGTATAATTTTTGTATATTTTTTATTTATTATTTTTAGTTTTTATTGTTATATTACATTATTTTGTGTTTTGGCAGGTCCTGGTGCAAATGGAGCAAAAACGAGGAATATGGAAATAACCAGCCAGTTAGGCAGAGTAGAATGCCAGGGACCGAAGTAAAATTGCCGCTATTTTCTATGATTGGACCGAGCCCACTTATCTCTACATTATAACACTGAAAAGGATATATATTAATAATATATATGATGGTGGACGAATTTAAAAGAAAAAAGAAGCTGCATATATTTATTATTATTGTTGACATCAAACAAAAAGAAAAGAAATCATCAGGAGCCTTTGGACGCACGTATATACCAATTTGGACAAGATTTTGTAAATGGGCCACGCATGGTTACAAGTCCAATGAATTTAATGGGCTTATATGCAATTTATAATGAAAAACCCTACACAGCCACAGGGATATAGGAGAAACAACATCAGCCGATTATATATTTAGAATTATCATCAGCCGCACGG
Organism: Helianthus tuberosus; assembly: GCA_030545235.1. NCBI lineage: Eukaryota > Viridiplantae > Streptophyta > Magnoliopsida > Asterales > Asteraceae > Helianthus > Helianthus tuberosus. Next base: position 56,208,068 of record CM060417.1, on the reverse strand, counting down.
GGGGAGCGACAGGGCCGGCTCAACCATTTTGGTGGCCTAAGGCGAAGTAAAATCTTGTGGCCTTTTTCCCAAAAAAAATGTATGTAATTGAAAGTTAAACTTGAAGGGCCCAAGTGTAATTATTTGAAAGATTGTGTTAAAATTTAAAAACAAGAAAAAAAAAATGCTGAACTAGGGATTCGAACCCGGGTCTCACCAACATCCATACATATACATAACCACTACACTACCAACCATCAATCTGTTGATAACCCACACCCTAAATCTTTTATAAATGGACTGTGGTTTCATCAAATTGTGGAGGCCCTATAGTTTTGGTGGCCCAAGGCCCAAGCCTCATTTGGCTTACCCTTGGGCCGGCCCTGGGGAGCGACACATTACGAATTTTGGGGTTGAAGGCACCATTGAAGGCTGTTTGAAGATCGTTGAAGCATTCGGATCACCTGAAATCGTCGAGTAACATTCGGGAGCGTTCGGGAGTGAAGTTTACGGGTTTTATCTCCTATATTCTTCGTTTTTCGTTGTTCTTTATTGTTGCAAGATGAATTCAGAATATATATTGATTTTGATTATGTTCTTGACCATGTTTTCCGGTTAAAACTCTTAAACTACCTAGGCATGACAATAGTTTAAACAAAGTTTGGATTTTTATTCGGTTTTTGATGTGGTTTATGGGTTTTCTTGTATTGTAAAGGCTATGGAATTTTAACTTGGTGTATATGCTTGCTTGATATTGTTTTATTGCTGATTGTTGCTTCGTATAATCCTTGGTGACGGTCTATATCACATAATAGGGTTATGCTAGGGTTCTTGATTTAGGTGAGTGTCTATATCACGTAATAAGTCATTAATTCTTTAGGGTGAAAAGTACACAATTAACCTTAGAAGTAATATTCGGTAATTTAATAAAATCAAGTGTTCTGCTAATCTTGTCGCTGTGAGGCTCGAGGTTATTAATAGGTCTCGGTTTGGTTTATAACTAGGTCTAAGAAATTGGTCTAGTCCTTAAACATTCTCTTGTCTATTAAACCAAGATTAAAACCCATAGTTGCCTTAGACTTTCGCGCTGTGAGGTAGATCGTCTTATTTAGGCACTTTCAAGAAGTTAGAGGACTGTGAGGAAATCTAAAAACCGGTAAGCGTAACAGCCTAGGTAGTGCCACAAGAATCACCTTGAGAGGGATTGAGGGGCTTAGTTGGTATCTTAATAGGTTTAGCATTTAAAGATCCCGGTTCCATACCACAAAACTATCGAAGAGAAATCCATTCTGAGTTTAGCTTGCGTCTAGCCTAGGTAGTCTTCATCACCTTTGATTAAAGTCTTCGTCCAAGTTCGTGTCTAGTTATTTAGCATTATTTTAATATTTTATTTAGGATTTTTTAGAAACCCCCCCTTCATCAACAAACATTTAGTTAAGTCGTGTCAGTCAGAGTCTAGATAGAGTCTTAGCGTAATCCTTAGAGTCTTGTGGGTTCGATACTCGGACTTACTGTAGCTATACTGCATTGATCGGTACACTTGCCGGTTGTGTGGTTTAGTTTTAGATCGAGTCTAAGTTTATAAATTTAAAGCTTAGAGTGTCTAGATTAGGGTTAATTTAGTTTATATTTATTTGACCACTTTTAGCACATCATGTTTTTGGCGCCGCTGCCGGGGATTATTTGGCGATTGCGTTAATTACTTTGTTTGGACTTGTTTGACATATTACGTGCTATTTGTTCATTTGTTGGAGTCGTAGGAGTCTAATTGTCCGTGTCTTTTATTTTTCTCGAGTCTTGTAAATATGTGTGAAATTTGTGGAGGACCTCATTTTACTGTTAATTGCCCACAATATGAGGGGTCCTCCGCACAATGTTATGCTAACCCTTTTGTGCAGCCGCATCCATATTTTTCACAGGGGTATTCTTTGCATTTTTATGATGATCAGCCATATTACAATGATCCGTATCAGCAGCCACAACATAACCAGGGTCAGACTAGCGATAGAGATTTAGAGGGTAGTTTGAGTAAGATGGAGGAGATGTTAGCCCAGATGATGGCGCATAATCAGACGACCCAGAAAACCCTAGCTGAAATTGAGCAGATAAATAAAAATCAAGAGCTTTATATTAAAAATCAACAATCTGCACTCTTAGATTTTCAGCGACAAGTAGGTGCTATAGATAAGCAGTTACAAGAATACCCTCTTGGTCAGTTTTCGGGTAACACTCACACAAACCCGGCTAACCATTCAGCTAAGGCTATCACTACCTGTAGTGGAAAGAGTTTAGGAGAGGTAGTTAGAGAGAGTGTTGAGGTAGAGGAAGAAATTGTAGAGGTAGAAATTAAGTCATCTGGGAAGGATGAGTTTTTAGAGTTAGAATTAGTCTATGAAGAGGTAGGAGTGTTGGACCCTGATGGGGACATAGCATACTTTGATGCCCCATTTGAAGGTGAACTGACAGAGGTAATCAAACCTACCCCAGACGAAGAGACTAAGTGTGGGGATCATCCTCCGAGAGTGGTGGAAGAAGAAGAACACCACAGCTGGCCCATGGTATTAGTGATAGGTGAAACTGAAAAATCAGAAAAGCCACGGGAGAAGGCAAGGAAAGAGAAAAGAAAAGATCAAAAACGGAAGAGGACCGAAGGGTTATATAGGGTGAAGAAGAAGGAGGAGCCTTTGAATTTCAAACATGATCAGTCTTCTCGCTACATGTCGCACATTCGGTTTCTTCCAGGTAAGTTTAAATTTTGTTGGTCTGACCCGTTTAAATTTTTTAAAATATTTTATAATTCCACCAATAAAATTTTAAATATTTTTGAGGATCGGGTGGAATTAAACAGGTTAGATAAGGTCCAAGTCAAGGAAAAACCTCCTGACTAAATTCAAGTGTGGGGAGGTTTTGTAGAGTTTGTATAGAGTCGTAGTTTTTGTATAATGAGTCTTTGCTAGTAGTTTTGAGTCAGTTTTTGTTTAGAGTCGGTACTGCTTTGGTTTTTGCTTGTTTTTGTTTATGCAGGTTTGAATATGTACCACCCGTACTCATTCTCCATTCGGGTGATTTTGGAGCTGCATATCAAATTCCAGGCATTTATCGAGCGTACTAGTCAGAGTCAAAGCCGATCGCGAATGAAATGCTATACGATCGAGCTGGATTGGACGAGAGATTTGGAGCTTACACATTATATAACCAGCTAAGTCCTTTCCAATTATGCCCTTTGTTTTTTTTTATTTCTTATTTATTTTTTGTTTTTTGAGTCGGTTTCCATCCTACATTGAGGGCAATGTAGAGTTTAAGTGTGGGGATGGAAAACTATGGTTTAGTGTCGTTAGTCTAGTTAGTCGAGTCATAAAAAGTCGAAAAATACAAAAAAAAAATGAAAAAATTTCAAAAATTCAAAAAAAATTTGAAAAATAGAAAATATCTTTTGAAATAAGAAGTTTGCAAACTATAAAAAGGGAAAATGATAGAAAAGTCGGGTTTTTGTTCGGGTTCAAATAATAATAATATGAGATAATATATTCGTGCTTGTGTCTAGTTTGGGATGTGCGGGTAGGCCCGAGTCGGTTCTAGGTTCCTTTGATCTTAAAATTACCTAATTGTCGGTCTACTAGTGGGTTCTCATCTAGGGAAAGTGGGGAAATTGAAACCGCCAATAATAGTATAAGGGATGTTGTTATAAGCTAAGAGCGTTAGAGTTTTTTGTCATATCTCGTTGAAAAAGAAAAAAAATGAAAAATGAAAAAAAAAAAAAAAAAAGAGAGCTAGAAACTAAATGAAAGTAGCGCATTTCTATGTAGTCTGGGTTGGGGATAGTGACTCTACAGCCGGATTACCGCTAGGATGTGTGAACTCGACCTTGCAAAGAAAATAAAAAGTACCGAAGCCTAAGTAATCCGAGTTGGTGATAGCGACTCTACAACCGGAATGCCTCTGGGTTAGGGAAAGCAACGTCTACGCTCCTTAAAAAAAGGAATGAAAAAAAAAAGGGAATGAAAAAGAAAAATTAAAAAAGATTTGATCTTAAACTCTCTTGATCTTGGTATTAAACGGTTAGGAAATAACCCAGTGGTTGTTCCTTTTGTCTTATAAGCTTGAGGGGGGGTTAGGTGGACTTGAGATTCTTAGCATGAGACCCTAGGTAGATTGACCGCACTTGAACCTAACTTGCATGATAAGGGCTTGGAACCGGGTTTGGGTTTAAGAGGACAAATATACTTGCAATCGCGGCTAACACAAGTTTCGGTTTTTAATAAGTAATTTAAGCTTTTGTCCCCGAATGATTATTCCGACTATGATTCCGTTTTGCATAATTCTTTTTCGGGGACGAAAAAATGGTTAAGTGTGGGGATATTTGATGTAGGGTAAAATACACATATTTGTCCCATGTAAAGCGTATAATTTTTGTATATTTTTTATTTATTATTTTAAGTTTTTATTGTTATATTACATTATTTTGTGTTTTGGCAGGTCCTGGTGCAAATGGAGCAAGAACGAGGAATATGGAAATAACCAGCCAGTTGGGCAGAGTAGAATGCCTGGGACCGAAGTAAAATTGCCGCTATTTTCTATGATTGGACCGAGCCCACTTATCTCTACATTATAACCCTGAAAAGTCTATATATTAATAATATATATGATGGTGGACGAATTTAAAGGAAAAAAGAAGCTTCATATATTTATTATTATTGTTGACATCAAACAAAAAGAAAAGAAATCATCAGGAGCCTTTGGACGCACGTATATACCAATTTGGACAAGATTTTGTAAATGGGCCACGCATGGTTACAAGTCCAACGAATTTAATGGGTTTACATGCAATTTATAATGAAAAACCCTACACAGCCACAGGGATATGGGAGAAACAACATCAGCCGATTATATATTTAGAATTATCATCAGACGCACGGGGGGAGCGACACATTACGAATTTTGGGGTTGAAGGCACCATTGAAGGCTGTTTGAAGATCGTTGAAGCATTCGGATCGCCTGGAATCGTCGGGTAACATTCGAGACGTTCGGGAGTGAAGTTTACGGGTTTTATCTCCTATATTCTTCGTTTTTCGTTGTTCTTTATTGTTGCAAGATGAATTCAGAATATATATTGATTTTGATTATGTTCTTGACCATGTTTTCCGGCTAAAACTCTTAAACTACCTAGGCATGACAATAGTTTAAACAAAGTCTGGGATTTTATTCGGTTTTTGATGTGGTTTATGGGTTTTCTTGTATTGTAAAGGCTATGGAATTTTAACTTGGTGTATATGCATGCTTGATATTGTTTTATTGCTGATTGTTGCTTCGTATAATCCTTGGTGACGGTCTATATCACATAATAGGGTTATGCTAGGGTTCTTGATTTAGGTGAGTGTCTATATCATGTAATAAGTCATTAATCCTTTAGGGTGAAAAGTACACAATTAACCTTAGAAGTAATATTCGGTAATTTAATAAAATCAAGTGTTCTGCTAATCTTGTCGCTGTGAGGCTCGAGGTTATTAATAGGTCTCGGTTTGGTTTATAACTAGGTCTAAGAAATTGGTCTAGTCCTTAAACATTCTCTTGTCTATTAAACCAAGATTAAAATCCATACTTGCCTTAGACTTTCGCGCTGTGAGGTAGATCGTCTTATTTAGGCACTTTCAAGAAGTTAGAGGACTGTGAGGAAATCTAAAAACCGGTAAGCGTAACAGCCTAGGTAGTGCCACAAGAATCACCTTGAGAGGGATTGAGGGGCTTGGTTGGTCTCTTAATAGGTTTAGCATTTAAAGATCCCGGTTCCATACCACAAAACTATCGAATAGAAATACATTCTGAGTTTAGCTTGCGTCTAGCCTAGGTAGTCTTCATCACCTTTGATTAAAGTCTTCGTCCAAGTTCGTGTCTAGTTATTTAGCATTATTTTAATATTTTATTTAGGAATTTTTAGAAACCCCCCCTTCATCAACAAACATTTAGTTAAGTCGTGTCAGTCATAGTCTAGATAGAGTCTTAGCGTAATCCTTAGAGTCTTGTGGGTTCGATACTCGGACTTACTGTAGCTATACTGCATTGATCGGTACACTTGCCGGTTGTGTGGTTTAGTTTTAGATCGAGTCTAACTTTATAAATTTAAAGCTTAGAGTGTCTAGATTTAGGGTAATTTTAGTTGTATTTAGTTAAACCACTTCTAGCACATCAAAGACTCATTTTGTGGCAATTCGACATGTATCCTTAGGCAATGGAACAAGTTCCCAAACTTGTTGTCTTTTAAATTGAATGAGTTCTTCTTAAATGGCTTCTACCCAAGTGTTGTCCCTTAAAGCTTCTTCATAATTGACAGGTGGTGTTAATGATAGAAAACTAGCAAAGAGGCAATATTGGAGGTTTGACTTCTTGTCGTCACTCCATCATTGATGTTTCCAATGACTTGATCTGGTGGATGGGATCTGAGAAATGGATGGTTGACAGTGTATGGAAGGATGGAGTTTTAAGGTGAGGGGCATAAATGGGAAATGTCTGGTGAAAGCTCTGTTGCCATTGTATTATGGTCAATAGTGTTTTGAAATGGAGGTGGAGGAATTGGTCCAAGTGGAGCATTAAATGGAATGAAAAGATTAGTGATTTTTCCACATGTTTGATAAGTGGTTTAGGTTGACTTTGGTCAATGATGTGTACAAAATGCAACATATAGATTACATCAATAGAGGCATAAAACCAACCCTTTATTAGTACTAATGTTGGAAAAAACGCGTTTCTTTCTTCCTTTTGAATTTACAGGACCAAATGAGCTTAAAAGAATAAAAGGAACAAATAAGCAGCCAAAAACCAACATAAATATAAGAATAAGGAATAACGTGACATGCCCGACCCCTCGGCAGCATCTCCCAAGACAAAAATAAGAAAACAGAAGCTGACCACGGGGCCGTGCCCAACCAGGCATGGGCCGTGGTCAGACCTCACATATAAAGACAAGACCAGTAGACGCTTCTACGCCCACCACGGGGCCGTGCCCAACTCACCATGGGGCGTGGTCAACTCTCAAATTTGCAGAATCTTCATAGTACAGCGAAGAGTTGACCACGTGGCCGTGTCCAGAAGCCACAGGGTCGTGTGGGGCCCTCTTCTGACAGCTGCAATTAATGAAGGAAGAGAAGGAGCTGGCCACGGGTCATGCCCAATGGACATGGTGCCGTGGCAGGGTACTGTTCTAACTATTAATATGGGTGCTTGGTTCACTTCAAAGGCATCCCTTGGCAAACCACTTCTCTCTCACTTTGCCACCACTCCACTACCACTACAACACCAACACCCACCACCATTATCCATCTTTCATCAATTAAAGGCCATGCTGGGCTAATCTCTTACATCACTTGGTGAAGACAAGTCTTTAATGTATTACTTTTGATTTTTAATCTTTCGGCACTTTTTAATTGGGTATGTAATAATGACTTTAATAACTAGTTTCTTATGTTGAAAGTGAATTTTCTTTACCATTTCTTCATGATGTCATTAATTTGCTCATTCGTGTCTTTACGGTCTATATAAAGCGCGTTAATTACTTGGAAGGCGGTTAGAAGGGTGGTTTGGTAAAGTTCTTGTCTCGTTCAGTGTATAGATCCTGCGAGGACTTGGTTCAAGCTTATTAGGACCTCCTTCAATGCCCCAAAGGTATTTGATGGCGGGGGTGCGAATAGCTTGAACCCCTCATATGTAAACTACTATTAAAACATTAAACCGGCTTCTTGGGATTGTATCCTTGCTGACTCAAACCACTTAGCCGAGGGTAACGTCACCTTCAAAAGAGGGGCCTACCACTTTTCGCATTAATAACTTATTTAATTATCTTTCAATATTCCGACCCTTTGGGATTGTGTCCCTGCTGACTCAAACCACTGGGTTGAGGGTAACGTCACCTTCAAAAGAGGGGCCTACTACTATAACTAAGATAATCTCTTAAAAAGTCCGAAAGTGCGAAAATCTTCAAAGAGTACATTAAAGAGGAGTTGGATCCAAGTGATTCTATCTTGACTATTTGTTTTTCATTTTATTTATCTTTTAATTTTTATATTTACTTTCATGTTTAAAAACTTTTATCAAAAATTTAGATCGATTAGACGTTGACAAAAAACCAGTATTAAAAACTCTTGTGTCCTTGGACGACCTCGGTATCTTACCAACACTATATTACGCTCGCAATGGGTGCACTTGCCCTAGTGTGTGTTTAGTGTTAGTACAATATCGTGTTTTCTAAATTTAAAACTTGAATAATGCGTAAAACGAACTTAAAATATTAATAAAATCATATTACGCTTGACACGCACCAAGTTTTTGGCGCCGTTGCCGGGGACACAAGGATTTTAAGAAAGTTTTAAATCGACGGCCTAATCATTTTTCAAAACATTTTCAAAACTGCGCGCTTGTTTTTTTTATAGGAATTTTTAGCATAACCGTAAGCTGAACCAGGGCCGTGCCCATTGGACACTCCCCCGTGCTGCAAGTGACCAGCAACAGTTTTCAAACGCCCAAATACAGAATTTGACCACGGGCTGTGTCTGCTAAGCACAGGGCCGTGGTGAGCTTCTGTTTCAGCTTTTTAATTTTGTTTTCTGGTCCCATGACTCTGTAATCTGCTGAGTGTTTTCTCATGGATCAATACTCAGGAGATTACACTCACTACTACATAGAGGATGATTACGAGGAAGAATATTGTACCATTTGCGGTAATTCTCACTCAGTACAATATTGTGACCTTTTCCAACCATCTACCTCATACGCTTACTATGAGGAACCAAGGTTTGAACTTCCAAAATCAAGCTTTGATTGGGACACTTATCCCTCTAACCTTCACGAAGCACCACCAACTATCATCCCTGAAGCCGAAAGCCTTATACAAAGTCTCAAAAATCTTGAACGCTTAATAATAAATTCCCGCGAAAGGGAAGAGGCTATTTGTACTAAGGAAGTGATAATTGAAGAAGTAAAAACGGAAGAACAACTAAGTGAAAAACCAAAGCATGAACCAAACTACGAAAGAGGTAAGTCCGAAAACGATAATTTTCAAAAAGAATCAAATTTTCAAGAAATTAACCTTTTGCCACCCTCTTTTGAAAATCATTGTTTGGTACCTACTCATGCTAAGTTTTTAAAAGAGCTAAACACTAACACTAAAATTGAGGAAATGGTTAGCATTAAATTAACAAACGATCAAAATACGCTAATAAAAGATGAGAAAATTGAAATTAACATCACACCGGTTCCATGTTTCTTTCAAAACACCTTTATTAGTAGTATTACAATTGATAAGGATCTTTGTGTTAATATAATGCCTAACTATATTTTCGAAAAATTAAATATTAGTGATTTTTCTCCACTTCAAATTCTCATTTTTCTTTCTAATCGAAAAATAATAAAAACAGCGGAAGTGATTGAGGGCGTGTTAGTGTAAACGAATCAAACGACAGTCCCAACCGACTTCATCATTCTTGATGATGCTCCACTTGTGTTAGGACAATCTTTTGTGAAAATCCATCAAGCCTTGACCACCTGGAAGCAAAACAACCTACCAATTTAATTGGGGGCTGACAAAAGATATGTCGATCTTGACCAGTCAATGAAATATCCAATTGGCAATGACGACCCCCTAATTGAAGATGAGCCAGAACCACCCGATACGGTGGGTCTAGCCAAGGACCCTTATAAACGTGGCGCACCATGGGGGCATTCCATGGATTATAAATTAACAAAAGTAGTTTACTTAAACATACTTGTTCAACTTTCAAAAGTATGGCTTCTTTTATTTTGAAAGGACAATCATGTTTAAGATTTAGTTTAGTTCTTAGTTAATGCTTTTATTTTTAAGTTTATAAATTAGTAAGGATAATAGACACTCAAAGAAGGATTGGAGATGGCAAAGGGACGTTGAAAAGGGGACCCCATGCATGTAACTAGGAGCCTCCCGACAAATTTCCAGAATTACAGCATGTGAAGCACGGGGCTGTGGCCACCCAACACGACCCCGTGCCCAGGGTTCTGCATAAAAGTTTTCTAACAGGTAACTGACCACGGGCCGTGTCCACTGGGCACACCCTGTGGTCAACCTTCTGTAACTTTCTGTTACTGGCAATCTGACCACGGGGCCGTGGTAAGCCCACCATGGCTCGTGGTCAGCTGCCCAGTAACATAAAAACTTGTTTTTAACCTACTTTTACACATTCTAATCAACCGAAAAACTTATTTTTGGACACATTGAGGACAATGTGTATATTAAGTGTGGGGGGGAAGCTAAAACCTTGAATCTTGTAAGTCCTAATAACAAGCCTTACATAAAACTCACATTGGAACCGCTAATCACCCCAAATCTTTTCAAAAATTTTCATTTTTTTTACTTGTCTTGGTTTAATTTGGGAATAACAAGTTCTATAAAAATATGTTTTTTAAAGAATTTACAACCGATAGCGTCGTGATAAAAAGAACCAAATAAGAAAATTATAAAAAGGCATGACAAATCCTTTTTAAAATTTGATTATATATACTTGTTCACACTATAAGCCCATTCCCACAATAAGTGAGTTTTGAGCCTTTATCGAGCATACATGCATACATCTTTAAACTAAATACTCATTTTCATTTCTTGTGTGAAAAGCCGCTTGGTTCTTACGACTCTAGAACTTGCCAAGACGATACATTCCCGGTCCTTACCAACTTAAACCCAAGTAAGTAAATGATGGAGGCATTAGGACTAATTTTTCTTTCAAAACCATTGATTTCCTTCTTTTTTTTACTTCACTACCTAAAACCCCCTTAGTTAACCCCTTTGAGCCTAAACCTTTTCGATTAAAAAACCCGTAAAACAAACACCCATTACCTACCAAAACCTTTTTCCTTTCAAACCCATTTGATTTAGTAAAAAGCTCGGTTATCTTGTGACACAAAAAAAAGATATAGAATTTTGCAATAACCAAACAAGTTCCTCAAAAATCTTGTTTGAATATGCTTAGTTTGAATAAATGTCACAAAAACAAAGAGGTTTTACGATAACCGACGCTTTTTACGCTTTTCGCCATTTTACTAACAACTAACCCAAAAACCACCTACCCTTCGCCCAAGCCTAACCCTTTCCAAAGTCCTCTTGATATTTACAAAGGTTTATAGTTAAAAAAGAGGAGGTTTGATCGCTTGCCAAGCATATGGTGTAACAGCCCAGCGTAACCGCACCATGATATTGTCCGCTTTGGCGGCCAGCACGCCCCCGGCGTCCGCCCCTCACGGTTTTCAAAACGCGTCATAATGGTGAAGGTATCCAACTCCTTATAAGGAAACCTTTGTTCCCCTTCACAACCGATGTGGGATGTCATAATCCACCCCCCTTAAGGGGTCCAGCGTCCTCGCAGGACCTGGCACCACCGGTCCGGCCCTGGTTCTGATACCATCTGTAACAGCCCAGCGTAACCGCACCATGATATTTTCCGCTTTGGCGGCCAGCACGCCCCCGGCGTCCGCCCCTCACGGTTTTCAAAACGCGTCATAATGGTGAAGGTATCCAGCTCCTTATAAGGAAGCCTTTGTTCCCCTTCACAACCGATGTGGGATGTCACATATGGTAGAAGTAAGTCCCATGCCCGAATCGAGTGTTTCACAAAAATACACCTTCGGCCGAGTGTTGAGTGATCTCCCGTGAGGTATGTGAACTTGTATATAAATAAATAGAATTTTAAAGAGGCATGTTATGCCCAAATAAATAATTTTTCTTAACAAGTTGTTCCAAATAAATCATGACGAATAGGATTGTAAATAAAATAAAAACAAAATTAAAAATCTTGGATTCCCGACACTCAAGATAAGCCACAAAACTTCTTCACTACCTATTCCATTTGGGTGTATAAGCCACATTTAAAGAGTTTTGCTTGAGGACAAGCAAAGATTCAAGTGTGGGGGGTATTTGATGTGTACAAAATGCGACATATAAATTACATCAATAGAGGCATAAAACCAACCCCTTTTAGTACTAGTGTTGGAAAAAGCGCGTTTCTTTCTTCCTTTTGAATTTACAGGACCAAATGAGCTTAAAAGAACAAAATGAACAAATAAGCAGCCAAAAACCAACATAAATACAAGAAGAAGGAATAACGTGACATGCCTGACCCCTCGGCAGCATCTCCCAAGACAAAAACAAGAAAACAGAAACTGACCACGGGGCCGTGCCCAGCCAGGCATGGGCCGTGGTCACACCTCACACATAAAGACAAGACCAGCAGAAGCTTCTACACCCACCACGGGGCCGTGCCTAACTCCCCATGGGGCGTGGTCAACTCTTAGATTTGCAGAATCTTGATAGTACTGTCAAGAGTTGACCACGGGGCCATGTCAAGAAGCCACGGCGTCATGTGGGGCGCCCTGCTAACAGTTGTAATTAATGAAGGAAGAGAAGGAGCTGGCCATGGGCCGTGCCCAATGGACACGGGGCCGTGGCCGGGGTACTGTTCTGACTATAAATAAGGGTGCTTGGTTCACTTCAAAGGCATCCCTTGGCAAACCACTTCTCTCTCACTTTGCCACCACTCCACCACCACTACAACACCAACACCCACCACCATCATCCATCTTTCATCTTTAGAGTATGTAGTAGTCTCGGGATCCAAGATTGATAGTAAGAGTTCTTGTCAATCAAAGGTCACACTTGGCTAATCTCTTACATCACTTGGTGAAGACAAGTCTTTAATGTATTACTTTTGATTTTTAATCTTTCGGCACTTTTTAATTCGTTATGTATTAATGACTTTAATAACTAATTTCTTATGTTGAAAGTGAATTTTCTTTACCATTTCTTCATGATGTCATTGATTTGCTCATTCGTGTCTTTACGGTCTATATAAAGTGCGTTAACTACTTGGAAGGGGGTTAGAAGGGTGGTTTGGTAAAGTTCTTGTCTCGTTCAGTGTATAGATCCCGCGAGGACTTGGTTCAAGCTTACTAGGACCTCCTTCAATGCCCCAAAGGTATTGGATGGCAGGGGTGCGAATAGTTTGAACCCCTCATATGTAAACTACTATCAAAACATTAAACCGGCTTCTTGGGATTGTATCCTTGCTGACTCAAACCACTTAGCCGAGGGTAACGTCACCTTCAAAAGAGGGGCCTACCACTTTTCGCATTTATAACTTATTTAATTATTTTTCAATATTCTGACCCTTTAGGATTGTATCCCTGCTGACTCAAACCACTGGGTTGAGGGTAACGTCACCTTCAAAAGAGGGGCCTACTACTATAACTAAGATAATCTCTTAAAAAGTCCGAAAGTGTGAAAATCATCAAAGGGTACATTAAAGAGGAGTTGGATCTAAGTGATTCTATCTTGACTATTTGTTTTTCATTTTATTTATCTTTTAATTTTTAGATTTACTTTCATGTTTAAAAACTTTTATAAAAAATTTAGATCGATTAGACATTGACAATAAACCGGTATTAAAAGCTCTTGTGTCCTTGGACGACCTCGGTATCTTACCAACACTATACTACGCTCGCAATGGGTGCACTTTCCCTAGTGTGTGTTTAGTGTTAGTACAATATCGTGTTTTATAAATTTAAAAGTTGAATAATGCGTAAAACAAACTTAAAATATTAATAAAATCATATCACGCTCGACACGCACCAGTCAACAGTGGTTACAGATGTTTGACAGGTGCTTTGAACAGATGAACATTGTGATACAGAAGAAAATTTGCATTAAGAGTGAATAGATTAATGAAGAAAGTTCATTGAACTTTATATTCAGAATCTCTTCAATAGTCATGGTTCTTGTGCAAAACACTTTATAGGCCTTGGCTATAGAAGAGTATCCCAAGAAATAACCACAATCTACTTTGGCTGCAAATTTTGAAATTAAATCTTTGATATTTAAAATAAAGCGTGTGCAGCCAAAGACTTTAAAAAATGAGATTAGTGGTTTGAAATTGAACATAATTTCATAGGTAGTCTTTGGATTCCTAGGGTTAGTCAAAACTCTGTTTTGAACATAGCATACAGTATTAATGGCTTCTGCCTAAAAAGACAACGGGAGACTAGAATCTACAAGCATAGTTCTTGTAGCTTCAATAAGGGTTCTATTTCTTTTTTCCTTTCGACCACCCCATTTTGTTTAGGTGTCCTTGGAACATTGAGTTATCTCACAATTCCTTTTGATACACAGAACTCATCTAGCTCCTGATTTATAAATTCTTTTCCATTATCACTTCTAAATATTTTTAGCAGCATATTCATATTGTTTTTCAACTTTTGTGACAAAGTCCTTCAAGTTACATGCAGTCTCATCTTTAGAATGCAAAAGTAGAAAAATCATCAACTATAAAGAGACAAGATTTCTTTTTCTTAAATTCATAATTTTTACAGGACCAAGCAAATCCATGTGTAACATTTGCAAACACTGGGTTGTTTTGGACTCATCAATTGATTTGTGTGACACTTTGTGTTACTTTGCTTTTAAACAGGTAATTCAGCGTTCATCACATTTGAACTTTTTGGTTGGCAGACCTCTAACAAGATTTTGTAAATTAACATGCCCTACCTCCTATGCCACAATTATGTTTCTTTTGTTAAAACAAAGAAAAATAAACAGACATTTGGTACAGGATTATCTTTTAACATATCCACTACATAAACTGTAGGTCCCTTAATCCTATGGATCTTTCACAAAATCGTCTATCCAACCTAGAGTGCGGAATCCTCTCGATCAGATTATCACAGAAAATGAGTAGAAGCAGATATCACCACAAACTGATCTTTATTGATTATCTATCAAACTGATTACAATCAATCAAGATCTCACACACAAATTCGTCCAAGCATTTGTCTATCACGAATTCTCTCTCAACCGGTGATATAGTGATTAACCTAAACCCTAATGCAAAGATTTTTTTATATAGGACAAGTTTGCAACATGGGCTAGGGTTACATCACATGGGCTTCGAATTGGGGAGGCCCAATTCACCTCCATTCCCCCTTTATGGGTTTGGTTTGGTTTGGCCCAATCACTACTAATTAGCTAATACAAAGCTAAACCTGCTAACCATTTATTGTTTTACCAATTACAAGATATCCAAAGACCAAATCTAAAATCAGTTGTCACAAATATGTACCAACATACTCCACCTTGACAATAGCTTCATGAAACAACTTTGTCTTTAGTCATCTCGCATTCTTCAAGTAATCTATAACAACCCTCCAAAATAATTTTCGACACCCTGATAATATTTAAAATGTCCCAATATGTCCTAAATGATACACCGTATGCAAAAACGGGCCCTGAATACCTTTATTTTTATAAAAAATTAAATAAAAACAGATTTTAATGGTCTCTCACGGGGCGCGTAACCCATGGCTACCACATACGCGGGCCACGACAGCAAAGAGTCAGGGCGACACCCTGAGCTGCCACGTGTCATCATCGTGTCGAAGCTAAACTCGACGAATCAGCAACCCTAGCCCCTATTACCCTTTTATGCAGGCCGCGTAGCCCTTGGCTACGTCTTACGCGGGCCGCGAGGGAAGGCGAAGGGTCACCTATAAATAGAGACCTTCGGCCTTCAGTTTCAATCGTTCAATTCTCGATCTTTCTCTATAATTTCTGCATAGCAATTATAATAGCTGGAAAAATACCCCCTAAATTAACGAAGTTATGCTCCGTTGTAAGTATCATAACCCCGGTTACGTATTAGATACGCTGCCTGATTGATCCAGGGTTCCGTAACGGCTGTCGTGGTTCTGCCCGACGTAGTCGTTGGAATGCCGTCTCGGGTTATTATACTAACACATGTGCCTTTGTGTAAATTATAGATAATTACCAGGAAACCCCTAAAGAAATCCTAAGATAGCAATGTGAGTAATCTCCTTTTTTTTTTGTAAATTGTTTTTACAAAACCTTTTATATTTTACATGTGATTAAGCAGTGACTAAGTCTTTGTAATTCTTCAATTATGGCCGGTATGTTGGGGTTTTGTATACAAAATGTGGAACACATTACCATTGGACAAAGAGTTAGCCAATGGGTAATATGACCCACCAGTCAGGATTGACAATACTGAATGAGTAATTGTGTAGATGTAAACATTGTAATAGCTCTTAATACTGTTAAAGGATAAAACTCTTCTTGATTAAACTGGGATTCACTCACCAGTATTTCCCACTGACAAAATGTTTTCAAACGCGTTTCAGGTAACAAAATGTGAAAGCCAACTAGAAGCCAGCTGGACAGCACTGAAGGCTTGGAAAAAGTGGCTATAAAAGTTACCTAAATAAAAGAAGATGTTTTATTCAATAAAATAGGGATTTTCCTTATGAAAATGTTTGTAATGAAAACTTGGGTTTTATCCCAATATGTTTAATATTATAAAAGCGTGGTATTTACTCTGATAAAATATTTCCTAACTACGGTCCTAATGTAATTTCCGCTGCCAAAATGATAAACACCGATACCACCAAAACTGGTCTCGCGGCCGCCCGTTCCCGGGACAGATAGGGGACGGGGTTTGCGACAGAAGGTGGTATCAGAGCTAAGCCACTGATTCAGCCACAGAAGTGTTCTGCTGACACCAAGATATTATTCAAATTGTTAGGAAATTAATTACGGGAATACGTGCATATCTGTATTTTACTGTTGTGTGTTATTTGACTATTTGTTAGTTTACAGTATGAGTGATCAAGGACCCTCCGACACTTATCGTCAGTTGTCCGGCTCACCTAGAAGCGAAGGCACCTCTTCACGGCATGCCCTCTCAGAGTATTCAGCTGACAATGAAGACGGGATATTCATGTTTAAGGCTCAGTCTGAAGAGCCATTCCCTCAGAAAAAGAGAGGATGGTTCAGTAAGGGAGCACATGAGCGTAGGGAGAGAATGAAAAAGTTACAAGAGTAACGAGTGCTAGCAGCCACTAAAAGAGAAACAGATGCCCACACCCAAGACATGCTTAATAGGGGTTTAGCAAACTTCCATATTTTAGCATCCACAGCTGCCGACCCAAACCTGGAACAACTAGTAGCCCCTCAAACATTACCCTTGTTTCCCACCCAGCCAATGGAGATTGAAAACAACCCAGAAAACCAAATCCAAATGCATGATTTCAACCCACAGGAGATACCTAGGGTACCAGCACCCAGTCCCTTAGACCCAGACTACGACCCGTGGTTTGATGATCATAGGGATTATGTGCAACGCTACCACCTAACCGACGAACCCATGCCAAACCTAGCAGCTTACCCAGGTCTGGACCCTCTAGATCCCTACTATGATAATGATGAATACATTAGGGAAATCCTAGAGAATCCGTATCCTCAGAAAGAACCCATGCCACAGTACCCAGATCCAGTACCAGCACCTGCACCCCCAATGAGTGCAGAAAATGTGCAAGAGCTCCGAACTTTCAGAGAAGAAATTTTAGAAAATAGCGAGAGGATGAGACAGGTTGGAGAACGACTCGTCTGGAAGTATGACGAGCGTAATATGGATTTCTGGATGAATCCATATCAGTGAAAGTGATGATGGAGATGGTAATAATAATAATAATAATAATAATAATAAAAATAATAATAATAATAATAATAATATAATATAATAATATATATAATATGTGTGTATGAAAAAAAATATTTATAATAATAATAATAAATTTAAAATTACAATACTACTATGCATCACTAACCACGAAGTGGTCTATACCACGATAGATTTATATAGACCACTTCGTGGTTAGTGATGCATAGTAGTATTGTAATTTTAAATTCCAGTATCGGTTTGTATTAGATGCATACTATAAGAAAGAGTAAGTCGCAATGCTCGACGCTTTTGACCAATATGTGTGTTGTGTGATTGTTTGCCTTAAATATTATTTTGTGATATTAATAATTGACAAATGTTTAAATTCAGATGGACAACGAAGTGAATCAGGAAAACCAGAATAACGAAAACCTAAACAACAACAATAATGGAAACCAAGTGGATAACAGTGCCATGCAACACATAGTGGCACAAGGGATAATAGATGCGATGCCATATATTATCAAAACATTTAAGGAAGCAGAAAATAAAAGTAAACGTGATAGTAAACGACCCACTGAACCTGAACACAGCGTAAACAATGGACCCATACTTCAAGTGCCCATTCCCAAAAGAAGAAGAGCCATGTCCTATGGTTGTTCTTATAAAGAATTCTGGTCTTGTAAACCAATGGAATTCTCGGGAAATGAAGGGGCCGTTGCATCTCTACGCTGGATAGAAAAGACTGAGGCAGTCTTAAGAATAAGCAAATGCGCGGAAGAGGATAAGATAATGTTTGCTTCTAATCTGTTTAAGAACTCAGCACTAGAATGGTGGAACACTATCCTCCAGTCTAAGGGAAGTGATAGGGTTTACAATATGGAATAGAAGGAATTTAAAAACATGGTAGAAAGAAAATTATGCCATCCTAATGAAAAGGAACAGATAGCAAATATATTCCTAAACCTTAGAATGACTGGGGTAGATAGTAAGGGTTATACTACATTATTCTTTGAATATGCTCGAATAGTACCAACCCTTGCATCTCCTGAACCAGTATTAATCTCCCATTACATCTGGGGATTAATTAGTGAGATAAGACATGTAGTCAAGGCAGCTAGACCTCAAACCATAGAAGAAGCTGTAGAACTAGCAAACACCTTGACAGACGAGTTAGTGCATACACGAGAAGAAGACCAGAGGAGGAACCTAGCTCAAAGGCTTACCCAGGAATTTCGCTCTGGAAATTCCAACCGTGGGAAAAATGTAGGTTCTTCTTCTGCACCTTATTGCAAGTATTGTAAAAGGAAGCATTCTGGAAGATGCTCCATATATTGCAACTTTTGCAAAATATCTGGACACAAGGAGGAAGACTGCAGGAAGAAGCCTAATAATAGGATATGCTACAACTGTGGAGAACAAGGCCACATCAAGCCAAACTGTCTGAAACTAGCTCCAGCTACAAACACCAAGAATACTAAAAATGCTAGAGCATTTGTTCTGACAGCAAAAGAAGCAAAGATGATCCCAGATGTGATCGCCGATACGTTTTTAGTTAATGATGTTTTTGCTAAAGTATTATTTGACTCTGGTGCAAACCAAAGTTTTATTAATACTTCATTTTGCAAACTTCTCAATCAACCATTAACTGAACTCCCACAAGAATGTCTAGTAGAGACAGCAAATGGGGAAACCATTAACATTTCTGAAATCTTGCAGGGAGCAAGAATAGAAATTCTAAATCAGAAATTTATAGCAAACCTTTACCCAATGAATCTGGCAGGATTTGATGTCGTGTTAGGAATGGATTGGTTAATAACCAATAAAGCCATTATTTTATGTGATCAAAAGTCAATCCAAGTAAATTCACCAAGGGGTGAAAAGATCACAATTAAAGGAAATAAACCCTCTAGATCCATAAAAATCATCTTTGTAATGAAAACAACAAGTTATATAAGAAAAGGATCATTAGTGTATTTGATTTCTATAATCATTAACACTAAAGGAAAAGAATTAAAGGGTATTCCAGTAGTGTCCCAGTTTTCAGATGTATTTCCAGAAGAGTTACCAGGGCAACCTCCAGACAGAGAAGTTGAATTTAGAATCCATCTGCTACCCGGAACTGCACCAATTGCCAAAGCACCTTACCGTTTGGCACCCGCAGAAATGCAAGAACTGAAGAAACAGTTAGATGAATTGTTGGAAAAAGGATTCATACAGCCAAGCTCATCGCCATGGGGAGCATCGATTTTATTTGTTAAAAAGAAGGACGGATCAATGCGTATGTGCATTGACTACCGTGAATTGAACAAAGTCACGATTAAGAATCGGTATCCATTACCGAGAATCGATGATCTGTTCGATCAATTACAAGGAGCTCGATTTTTCTCGAAAATCGATTTACGGTCAGGATATCATCAATTAAAGGTACAGGAAGAGGACATTCCTAAGACCGCTTTCAAAACAAGGTATGGCCATTATGAATTTACTGTCATGCCATTTGGTTTAACCAATGCCCCAGCTGCATTTATGGACATGATGAACCGAATATGTAAGCCATATTTGGATAAATTCATAATTGTCTTTATAGATGATATTCTTATTTATTCTAAGAGCAAAGAGGAACATGCAAAGCATTTGCACGCACTTCTAAGTTTACTAAGGAAAGAAAAGCTTTATGCTAAGTTTTCGAAGTGTTAGTTTTGGTTAGAACAGGTACAATTTCTTGGACATCTAGTCAATCATGAAGGAATTCATGTGGATCCCACAAAGATCGAGGTAATTACCAAGTGGAAAACCCCTGAATCACCAACTGAGGTTAGAAGTTTCTTAGGATTGGCCGGTTATTATAGAAGATTTATTCAAGATTTTTCTAGAATAGCCATTCCCTTAACTAAGCTAACCTGTAAATCTGTTAAGTTTGAATGGGGACCAAAACAAGAAGAAGCCTTTAGAATTCTTAAGCAAAGACTAACTAACGCACCCATACTAGCGTTACCAGAAGGAACTGAAGACTTTGTAGTCTATTGTGACGCTTCTAAGTTAGGTTATGGATGTGTGTTAATGCAACGTGAAAAGGTTATAGCTTACACCTCTAGATAACTTAAGAATCATGAAGAGAATTATTCAACCCATGATCTAGAATTAGGAGCCATAATTTTTGCTCTTAAAATTTGGAGACATTACCTACGGTAGTAAGTTTACCATTTTCACAGACCATAAGAGTTTAAGGTATGTCTTCGAACAAAAAGAGTTGAATATGAGACAAAGACACTAGATGGAGTGTTGGTGCATTTAGTGTCTGTTAACTTTGTCTTAATCGAGTCTTATGTCTAGATAGGATAAACGAGCACACAACAGGGTTGAAATTAGGGTTTAACATGTTAAAGTGGGTGATTCCGCTTCAAAGTGTCATTGTGCAGTTCAAGCGAAATCAACACATGTGATTTCGCTTGAAACAACCTGTTGCATGTTCAAGCGGAATCTCAACATTATATATAGGTGATGTGTGCGTTCATTTGGAGCGGAATCTGACCATATGTTCTGAGTCGAGGTGCTGTCTGTTTGTCATCTGAACGTGTAAAAGCTAAGGATTGATCAATAAAAGGATAATTAGAAAGGAACAAGCTGTTTGACATCATTTACATTGATTCCGCCTTTGTACTTGATGATGAACTACTCATACTGACTATTTAGGGTCACACGTCGATCCAACAAGTGGTATCAGAGCTCAGGACGAGGAGTTCATACCAGTTCAGCTTGAATTCATCGGATTCTATTACTTCTACTCATTCTTTTCTGATTTGAACGAGATTTAACGGTTGAAATGGCCTGATTTTCACATATATCAAGCGAAACATAGTTCTAACTAATCCTTGAAAGTTTTGGACCTAAATTCAAACAAAATCTGATAAAAACTTGTAATTCCGTTTGAAATCTGTTCGAAAATGCTGATGTCATCTTGATTCCGTTTGAAAGATATTGTCTGATTTCGCTTGAATTCTGATTTCGCTTGAAAGTTCAAGCGAAATAAGTGATTTCGCTTCAAGTGACCTGATTTCGCCTGAACTTGAGTTGTTATTCCGCTTGAAAAGCATATTTCTCTTGAACTAAGTGATTTCGCTTGAGAGCTTATCTCGCTTGAAAGCTATTTCGCTTCAACTGATTTCGCTTGAAATTGCTGTTTTTCAAAATCAAAAATTTTCTAAGTGTTTGTTGATCATTTCAGGTACGTGAAGATGGATGATTTCAATCCATTCTGTGACATTTTTGCCTTTGCTGGAAATGGTGGAGATGATATTTCAAATGACACATCAAACAACACAAATGAGAAAGCTCCGAGTGCGAAAAAGACTCTTTCAGATACATTAAGTGTTGAAAGTGCCTATGGAACATACAACAAACCTCCAAAACTGTTGGCGATTGAAGATTATAATAGGTGGGCTACAAGATTTGACGAGTGGCTTCAAGCTTTTGCATATCAAAGCTGGAAAAGTTTAAAGAATGGTTACCTTAGAGGAGAAAAGTTTGGTGAAAGTTTGACAGATACTGATGATATTGAAAGATATATTGCTGAACAAAAGTGCATCGCGTTGATTCATCAGTCTTTGAGAGATGATATAATCTCATTGATTGAATATGAAAATTCAAAAGATCTTTGGGAGAAACTGAGGGTAAAATGCGTAGGTAGTGCTGAGATAGTCAAAAACAAAAAGAAACTGTTAAGAAAAGAGTTTGATTTGTTTGGTTGTTTAAAGAACGAGTCTGTTTCCAAGATGATTGAAAGATTCGGGCATTTGAAATTGGAGCTGGCAAGACACAAAATTGTATATACTCAAGAAGAGTTGGTTGATAAATTGTTCGACTCGCTGCCGAATGAACAAGATTGGCAGTACTTTGCATTAATGCTAAAGAATACAATCAAGTCTGAAGATTTGACAGTGGATCGGCTTATCGAAAGACTGGAGAGTCACGAGTTGGAGATCAAGAAATCTAACAAAGTCAACAACACATCTTCTCAGCAGAATGTGGAGTTGTACTACAGAGGAAATCTACCAAAGACTGGTTCTCCAAGAACAGCATTTTCTGCAGAGAGTTCAAAGAATGTAAATCAAGAAACTCCTCACAGTGGTTTTCATAGTGGATCTTCTTCAACAAATTCAAACCAATCTACATCAAAGAATCTGTTCCAATGTAACATTGCTGTGGATCCGAAGAACGCTCAAAATTTCAGTGAAGAGTCAGCAAAACAACAGATGGTGTTCTTAGCATCGGTGTTAGAATCATACGAGAGCCTCGTGGCGGGCAAGATTGGAAACACTAACCTGACGAAGGAGGACTATGATCAAATAGATCCTGAAGAGATGGAATTGATAGATATCAGGTGATGTATGGCCAGTGCAATCAGGAGAGCCCAAAGGTTCATGGAGATTACGGGCAGACATTCAATTGGCGGACCATCTACAAAACTTGGCTTTGACAAATCAAAAGTCACGTGCTTCAGGTGTAAACAAAAAGGACATTTCAAACGTGAATGTCGAAACGCTCCTGCTGATGATACTGCAAATCCATTCCGCGAGGATTACTACAAAAGAGCGATTTATCATCAGAATAAATCAGAACCGCCCAGAATGAAGCAGCTTGAGGATGCCCCCAAAGAAAAATCAAGAGCTCTTGCTGTTATTCATGATGATGAAGGTTTCGATTGGAGTGAACTGCTACCAGGGGAAGATGCAGTAGGATACGCTTTTGCAGTAGAAAAGATTGTTCCTTACAAAGACACCAGATCTGAAGAACATAAATACCTCGCAAGAAAGCAAAAAGCAGAATTCAAGATGATGAGATTATCTAAGGTGTACAGTGATGCTAAGAAAGCAAAGAGATGGGATGCTGATAGAGAATGTTACCTTGATCCTCAAGGAAACATTGCTATTGATACGAAAACTCTTAGTATAGAAACTTTCATTGAGGAATTTGCTGCAGAAGAAGATGCCAGACAGAGAGAATGGTGGGGAGGAGGAGAATCTGATAAGAAAGAAAAAGAGACAGAGAAAGAACCGCAGTCAAAGAAAGTGGATGATGGGATTATCGATACTTCACAAGAATTTACCGTTGAAAACTTGGGGAAAATGGCTGACAAAGTTCTAGCTGCGAAAGAACTTGAGGTAGACTCTAAGTCTGAAACTAAGTCTAAAAGCAAGGTCAGTCCAAATGTTTCAACAAGTGAGACAGGTAAGAAAGTCAAAGGTGATAGTGACTGCAAAAGTTGCATGAAAAACTGCAAGTTTTGTAGTATACTCACTTACCTTAGTGATACAAAGGTTACAGAACTGACAACAAGAGTCAGAAAGGTTGAAAATCAGATTTTAGATCGTGATAAAATGCTAAAAGCTTCAAATGATCGAGCTAACAAGTTAAATGATAAAATTGAAGTAGAAAGAATTAAGAAAGAAAATGAAAAATTGGTTCTTGAAAATCGTAAAATTTCAGAAAATTTTGACAAAGTAAAACGAATGGTACAGGATTCTGATGAAAGAAACGGTAAAACCAATAAAGAAAATGAGCATTTAACTGTAGTTCTTAGACACAAAGAAGAGCAAATCAACCAACAACTGGATGAGATTGCTAAATTGAAGCTTCAGTTTGAAGAAGCTAAGATTGAGAATGACCGTATCAATCTGAAATTAACCAGTTATAGCTCCGCAAGCTTTGTTTTGCAACACATTGTTCCCAAACCCATCGGGAAAAACAAAGCAGGCGAAGATGTTTACTCGGATGGAACTGGGGTTGGGTTTCATCAGGTTCCACCGCCAGTGTTAAACAATTACTCAAAGAAAAAGTCCGGGTTGGTTAATGATGAAGATGAAACGAATGAAATAAAACTTCCAGAGTCAATTGATGTTACATTTTCTTCATCTGATGATAGTGTTCAAACTGATATTGTGAAAGGCATGGCTGAAAGTGTTTTGAAGTCTGATAGTGATTCAGTTGAGGATGAAGAATGTTTTCTGAACAATTACATTCCGAAACCAAAATCCAAAAACAACTTAAATGAAGAACCTGCTCTTGTCATGTACAAGATGTCGGGATCGGATAAGTTGTATTCGGATTCTGAGTTTCCTCTGGAGAATGTTAATATGGACAAGTTGAAAAATGTTTTCAAACTGGTTGAAATTGATTTGTCTGAAGTAGAAGGTTTGAATCAGACAAAGAGGCAAATGAATTTTGAAAAAGATAAAGCTTACTATAAGAAACCTGTTGTTCCACCGCGTTTTTATAACAACAATCGAAACAGATGGTCGGGTGGTTATCAGGGTGTTAAGAATTATCAAAGGAAAAATGTTCAAAACAAGAAGTTTACTGAGAAAAAGGTGTTTGTGAACGGTTCAAGTTCACTTTCTGATGAAGAATCTGAGATTTTTTCAAAATCAAACAAAGAGTTCTTTGAGAAGAAAGCATCTCAACCTCAGTCTGAAGGTACAAGTCAGGTAGTTGACACCCGAACATGCTTCAAATACAATCAAGTTGGACATATTGTACGAAAGTGTACCAACTTGAAACCTAAGACTGAAGTTGTGATGAATTCAAGAAAGAAAGATGATGTGAAGGGAAAAGCTCCATTGGTTGTTGAGAAAAAGGTTTTGAAAAATGACAACACCAAGATCAAAACTGAACCTGTTAAAAATGTGGTAACTAAAAATGACAAGTTTTACAAACGGGTTGTGTCGCCTCAACAAGCATGGAAGCCAAAATCTGAGAAACAAACTTCAACTCCACAAGAGATGAAGAATGTTCCGAAAAAGATTCTTAAAAAAGAGATAAAAAAGGAAAATATTCCAATTTCTTATGAAAATTTTGCAAAGAAGAATGTTTCATTGGAAAAAGAGGAGAAAGTTGACATAAAAGAGGTTATTGATAATAAACTGGAAATGAATGATAAAAACTTTCCACCTCTTAAATCGGTTGTGAAGTGCATAGATGAGATTAAGTTACCTGAGTCCGATGAGGCTTGGGCAGCTTATTTCAGCTAATCATATTTCTATCTGGTGCAGGAGCTTCCAAGATCCGTTTCACGTTGGATTATGGATAGTGGATCTTCTCGGCACATGACGGGGAAAACAGCCTTGCTGTATGATGTTAGAAATTTCAATGGTGGTTACGTGGGATTCGCAGGAAATCAAGGTGGTAGAATAGTTGGTGAAGGAACATTATCCAATGGGATTGTTACGTTTAAAAGAGTTAACTACATCGCCGAGCTTGAAAACAATCTTCTGAGCATATCTCAGATCTGTGATCGCATGTATACGACGCACTTTACAGACAAAGAATGTTTGATATTGAAACCAGCATTTGTTATTCCTGAAGAATGGATTATCATGAGGGCACCTAGAGTGAATGATTTGT
This sequence comes from Helianthus tuberosus, assembly GCA_030545235.1. Taxonomy (NCBI): domain Eukaryota; kingdom Viridiplantae; phylum Streptophyta; class Magnoliopsida; order Asterales; family Asteraceae; genus Helianthus; species Helianthus tuberosus. The sequence goes on along the minus strand of CM060417.1, from coordinate 56,182,173 downwards.
ACGTGTTGGACATGAGTGTAGCAACTACAACCACGGGTCAAGCACATTGTTTTGTGTCCAGAGCAACTGAGAAGGAATCGAAATTGTGGCACCGGAAGATGGGTCATATACATCTTAGAAAAATGAATCACTTGGTGCACAATGATTTGGTTATTGGTGTTCATGTCAAAGGTTTTCATCTGGAAGGAGAATGCATTATCTGCATCAAAGGCAAGCAGAAGAAGAAATCACATCCTAAAAAGAAAGTCAATTCAGTCTCAAGACCGTTAGAGAGACTCCATATGGATCTGTTTGGTCCAGTAAACGTCAAAAGTATTACAGGGGATCCCTACTGTCTAGTGGTAACGGATGATTTTTCAAGGTTTTCATGGGTTTGATTTCTAAAGATGAAAGATGAGACGTTTGATAGTTTGATGGCGTTGTTCAAGAAAATTGAAAACTTGTACCAAAGGCGTATCAAAAGAATCAGAAGTGATAATGGTACTGAGTTCAAGAACAACAAGAAGGAAGAATATTGTAATGAAAGAGGTATATTGCATGAATTTAGCGTGCCTTACACTCCGCAGCAGAATGGAGTAGCTGAATGAAAGAACAGGACGCTAATCGAAACGGCCAGGACTATGCTTGCTGATTCAAAGCTACCAGTCAACTTTTGGGCAGAAGCAGTATCCGCGGCATGCTATACACTCAATCGGGTTCTCACTGTCAAGAAATTCAATAAGACGTGTTTCGAGCTGATCAATAATCGCAAACCGAACCTAAAGTATTTAGAACCGTTTGGGTCTCCCTGCACTGTTCTAGAGCCTTTTGGTAAATTTGGTCCAAAGAGCATCGAAGGAATTTTCGTGGGTTACTCAAGTCCTTTGAAACGAGTTTTTGTTCCAAGCTTGAAGCGGATTATTGAAGCACACAATGTTGAGTGTCAAGGTTATACTATGCCACCGCAGAATCCTGGAGATTCATGGCGTTTTCATTATGATACTTTGTGGGATTCGTTTGACATGGAAGAAGAAAAGGAAGAAGAAGAAGACTTTTTTGACGAGTTGGATATTCTGAGAGAGCATGAAGAATCGCAGGAAAGGTTCTCAGCTGAGTATTCAAGGCGACCACAACATACTTCAAATGATAATGAAGCAGGTCCAAGCAATGCTGGAGAACATGATGATATTCAACAAAATGAAGTTGCTCCTGATAATCAGATGGCAGTCAATGATAATCAAGAATCTGATAATATGCCAGTATTTGATCGTGGTGATTCAGATTCTGAGGGGGAGCAAATCCAGATTTCAAGTCAAACAAACCCAGTCAATAAAGAAGGTGCAAATCAAAATATTACTAATCTGGAAGGCGAGGTAGATGTTTCAGGCGAGGTAATGCCAAGAACTCTTTCATACCATCCAGAAGAGCTGATTATTGGAGAATTGCAATCAGGCGTTCGCACTAGACGACAAATTGACCAAGGCCTTACTTGTTTTTATTCTACAGTAGCACCTTTACAAACTGAGTTTTCACTTAGTTGTTTTATTTCGCAGATCGAACCGCGAACTTATAAAGAGGCGCTAACTGAAGATTCTTGGGTCAATGCTATGCAAGAAGAGTTGAGTCAGTTTGAGAAATTAGGAGTGTGGAAGTTAGTAGACTTGCCTGATGGTCAGAGGAAGATAAACACCAAGTGGGTGTTCAAGTGCAAGAGAGACGATAGAGGGGTTATTATTCATAACAAAGCTCGACTCGTAGTCCAGGGTTTCAGTCAGCAAGAGGGGATAGATTTCACTGAAGTATATGCTCCGGTTGCTCGACTAGAAGCGATCAGAATTTTCCTAGCATTTGCATCTTGGAAAAATTTCAAAGTATATCAGTTAGATGTTAAATCGGCGTTTCTCTATGGGAAGGTAAAAGAGGAGGTATATGTCGGACAGCCACCAGGCTTCACCGATCCAATCCACAAAGACAAAGTCTACTTGCTAGATAAAGCGCTGTATGGTTTACACCAGGCCCCGAGAGCTTGGTACGAGACATTGTCTCAACACCTACTAGCCAACAGCTTTATCCGTGGAAAAGTGGATGCCACTCTCTTCACCAAAGAGGTTGACGGACATCTTCTGCTTGTTCAGATATACGTGGACGACATCATATTTGGGTCTACAAATGAAAATTTGTGCAAAGATTTTGAACAAGTTATGAAGCAGAAATTCGAAATGTCATCGATGGGTGAGATGAAATTCTTCTTGGGACTACAGGTTGATCAATTGCCTAAGGGAATTTTCATACATCAAACAAAGTACGTTCATGATATCTTGGAGAAATTAGGGATGTCAGGTTCTACTCCGGCTTCCACCCCATTAGCAACGAACCATGGGATAAACCTTGATCTCACCGGAGAGAAGGTAGATGAAACGATGTATCGTTCCATGATCGGATCGCTGATGTATTTGACAGCTTCAAGACCCGATATTATGTATCCAACCTGCCTCACAGCAAGATTTCAATCTAATCCAAGAGCTTCGCACATGGTTATTGTCAAAAGGATATTACGCTACCATAAAGGAACTCCATCGTTGGGGTTGGGGTATCCAAAAGATGGCGAATTCATGCTCGAAGGATATTCCGATTCAGATTTCGGATGCTGCAAAGTTAACGCTAAATCAACAACAGCGGGGTGCCAGTTCTTTGGATCACGATTGGTCACCTGGCAATGCAAAAAGCAGACCTCTGTGGCTTTATCCACATGTGAAGCGGAGTATGTATCTGCTAGCAGCTGCTGCTCTCAGATCTTGTGGATCCAGCAACAGATGCGCGACTACGGTTTGCAATTTCTAAACACCCCTATTTTTGTTGATAATGAGGCAGCGATTAACATTACTAAAAATCCTGTTCATCATCCTAAAACCAAACACATTGAAATTCGTTATCACTTCATCCGAGATTGTTTCGAGAAGAAGTTGATACAAATTGAGAAAATCCACACTGATGAACAAAAAGCTGATTTACATACCAAAGCGTTTGACAAAACTCGTTTTCAATACTTGTTAAAATTGAATGATATGAAGCTTTTATCGGTGTTGGAGGAGATTCTTGGCGTTGATGAAGGTACCACTGTAGATGATGATGTTGAGAAGCAATCTGCAATGGTTTGTTGATTTTTTACTTGTTTTGGTATTTAGGGGGAGAGTAGGGTAATATTTTTAGAAAATACAAAAACAATAAAAAATTTCAAAAATTCAAAAACATGAGATATTTTCAAAATCCAAAAACAATAGAAAATCTGAAAAAGAGCTTGTGTAAAAAGGGAAAATGATAGTACATCGGCTTGACAGTTACGGTATGCTAAAGAAATGTAAAGTTTAAAAGTGATTAAACAGTTTCGCTGATGATGTGCCGATAGGTTTTTGCACATTTAGTAGGTTTGTTCGGGATATAAACATAAATCTTTACTTTCTTATTTCGTGGGGAACACTACTTGGATATATAGGTAACCCCTGAAATCTTGTTTGAAAGATCCCTTTTTCTGAGATACTAGGTCTTTATACTCAGTGATATCTGGGGTATTATTCTGGGACTTTTGATTTTGCGGAAGCAATGGTCTAGTCCCTGAATAATACTTTCTGCATTGCTTGAAATATAGCACCGCCCTCAGCTAAAAAATGATAAAACATTGAAAAATGCTAATCATGGCTGTTGTAAAAAAGATCCTCTAAAGGGGACACACCAAAGTCGAAGCCGTCATCTCTCTGCTGAACGGAAGTTCTGACCTGAGCTCTCACAGTTCTTCGCAATTTAACCTCTTACAGATATCATCTGTGGTATACTCACCTGTAAGACTGAATATTGGGATTTGGATACAGGAGTATATTCAAGAGGTGGGACACATGAATGAGTTTAAGTTCCTAAAACATTAAATCCGTATCCTGGACAGATTGAAAATTGTGTGAAAATTTAAAGTGGATCAGTATATCAACAATCTAAGTGAATTGTTTAATCCTGAGTATGAAATTAAAGCTTAATGGTACTTGTGACTTGTCGAATTGCTGATATGATTCCCTAACACGCTTATCAAAAATTTGTTTGTAAATAGTTTACATTTACTGCATTTTATTTCTGTATTTCATTTCTAGTTTAGAAACTTTATTAAAAATTCAAAAAGATTTTACATTTCTGCTTTATTTTTCGACAAACCAAAGTGGAAAGCTGATCTTCAGATTCGAATTGAAGCAGATGCAGGAAGTTTCTGAACTGGAAGATGAGTCGTGAGCTTAACATGATAAGTTTGTGAAAGTTGAAAAGTTAAAGCAAGTTCATTAATTTGAAACTTGTAATTTTCAGAAAAATGTTTGAAAAAGTTGAACAAATGTTAGTGTGATTTATCTCAGATCAACCAAGGTTATTAAGTTGGACTTGGTAGATAAATTGAGTAATCAATGTCATTAATTTGGACCTGAATACTTAAGTGGATTTCTAATTCTGAAAAGATTATTAATTGAGAGTGAATGGTAAGTTTAGATTGAAATTGTTATTATCATATATCTTATATTTAGGTAGAGTTTGTGTAGGAATCAAGTTCCCTATGGCAATGGAAATGTCAAAGTTTGAACCAGAATTCAAGTCCTAGCTTATCGAGAGGGGGAGTCTGTGAAAGGGGGAGTCAGAATTCTGAATCAACACTCAAAGGGGAGATTGAAGATTAAAGTTTGAAGATAAAGATTGAAGGGAGCTTTACAATGTCAAGACAATTTGGATAGAGACTAAGACTAAAGACTCGACGCCGAAGACTTCGTCAACATCCAAGGGGGAGTCTGTTGGTGCATTTAGTGTCTGTTAACTTTGTCTTAATAGAGTCTTATGTCTAGATAGGATAAACGAGCACACAACAGGGTTGAAATTAGGGTTTAACATGTTAAAGTGGGTGATTTCGCTTGAAACAACCTGTTGCATGTTCAAGCGGAATCTCAACATTATATATAGGTGATGTGTGTGTTCATTTGGAGCGGAATCTGACCATATGTTCTGAGTCGAGGTGCTGTCCGTTTGTCATCTGAACGTGTAAAAGCTCAGGATTGATCAATAAAAGGATAATTAGAAAGGAACAAGCTGTTTTGACATCGTTTACATTGATTCCGCCTTTGTACTTGATGATGAACTACTCATACTGACTATTTAGGGTCACACGTCGATCCAACATGGAGATACTTAGTGATTATGGTTGTAACATCCAGTACCATGCAGGAAAGGCTAATGTAGTAGCTGATGCTTTAAGTCAAAAGTATCATGAAAAGCCAAAAAGAGTACGTTCACTTAAATTAAATCTGCAAGTAGATTTAAATGAGCAGATTAAAAAGGCACAAGAATCAGTAATCAAAGATGATACTGAAAAATTGAAAGGAATGATTAAGGAACTAGAACAAGGATCAGATAGAATTTGGAGATTCCATAAGAAAAGGGTGTGGATACCTAAATTAGGAAACCTACGCCACCATATATTAGAAGAAGCCCATAAGTCTAAGTATACAATGCATCCTGGAAGTGATAAGATGTATCAAGACTTAAGAAAGAATTTTTGGTGGATAGGAATGAAAAAGGATATAGCAGCATATGTTGCAAAGTGTTTAACCTGTTCACAAGTCAAAGCTGAACATCAGAAACCCTCAGGTTTGTTGCAACAGTTAGAGATGCCTGTATGGAAATGGGAATTGATAACAATGGATTTTGTCACACCCTGGCTTTGCGGAAGCGTGGTATATTTTGGTGTGACTTCTTAATACCATAGCTTAATCATAACAAGCTATATGAATTTAAAAACCATGCAAGTCATCCATTAAGTTTTGAAAACAAAATACAGTACCATTGTTTTAACCAACAACCATAACCTTGTTCAACAACATTACAAACTAAAACATAACATAAACGTGGTTTAAGGACTGTGTCTTGTCCAGGTAAGAGACACATCCCCTAAACCCTGATGACTTCATGACAATATGCAGCGGAAAACGTTCCATACCGTGCCAGATCCGTTTAATTTCCTGAAATACATGTGAGTTGAAAAATCAACAATAATGTTGAGCGAGTTCATGTGCAAGTGAGTAAGTAAAACACTTGTAAGTATAAAAGTTTCCTGGTATGTAGCAGTGTAAGAGGACTTGTGATCACCAATGGTTTGCAAGGCCATTAGCATGTTGTGAAATGCAAGTAGGAAGATTCAAACCTAGCGTATTTGGCGTTGGGGCACCAAGTCACCACCTGGTCCATTATGCGGGCTCAGGGGTTGGGCTCGCTACACCCAGATAGATCTACCGCTTAAGTCCCTCGGTGTTCTAACTACCCATTCACTTGATCTAAAACCTCCTTACGTTAATCATACCGAGTATAATAGTACTTGTAAACAAAGTAACATGTATTTCACCCCCGCAGTTAAGAAAACTGAAAACAGTTAGAGAAAAGGGGGACATGAACTCACAGTGGATGCGTAAACTCTATCAAGCGTCTCCTGGTACTGTAAGCTGTGCAATGACCTACAAGTGCTAAATCTATTAGACGGACGGCCGTGCTTTAGCTTTACAGTTTATGTTTGCGGGAAATAGTTAGACAACTATTTCGTGTTACATTTTGTATGTGCTTGATAGTTATTTTCCTTCCCAAGGATGGGGGATTTAATACATGTGCGTAATATTTTCCATCATTAAGTCTCACTTAACCTTCATATATATTCAACTCCAAAATATATGTATTTATCAAAAAATACGTTGTTAAAGTACGCGTTCATAAATATTTCCGTAATTGTGTAAGTTACGTTTTAACATGCAAGTGGTAATATAATTACCGGTGTAACTTATATATTTATGGCGAAAGCGTTTGTATTACTTTTGGAGTCGTTAACGTTTGTAAACATTATTTTTACTCTAAAAATAATATTTATGCGTTTCACAAAATAATCATAAACAGTGCGTGAAAAGTATATATTTATCACGTTAATATTTCGTGAAATCCCACCTCCGAATATTTAGTAAAATATAGTGCTGGCGAAATTTATGTTTTGAAAACATGTCCAAAGATAGTTCTAACACTGGTTGTATAAAAAGTCTAAGTGTTAAGTTTTTAGAAAATTTTGCCAGAGCTTCCTCTGTAACTGGAGGTGACCACGCTTTCAAGCGTATCATTTTCTTTTAACAATCAATTCAACAATCTTCTTTATTCAATCAAACAACTTCCAACACATCAAACTAGTCAATAAATATGTGAATTTGCATAATCGCATGAACTTGTAGTTTTTCCGAATCTATATTATAAATCCCATTTATATACGTAGATCTTTATACAAAGTACTTTCAGTCTTGTAAAAACCTCGTTTTTAGAGAAGTCCGACTTTACAACTTCTAGTTATTTTTCCCAAAAATAGTCATTTTGTCGAAATATGCGTCACACAAGTGTTTACACACTTGTGTGTTCTAAATATCATTCTTAGCATTGTAAGATCCATCTTTAGAAAAACATGATTTCTTTAAAGTGTGGTCTTTCAAAAATACCACTTGCGGATACGTAGATCCGCTAGTTTTAAACACCCTTTTACCGGTTAAAACACTTTTACACAAGTAAAATATTTCTTTACAAGTTCATGTCTCTAAAATGTGGTAGTGTTTCACTTTTAACCCTTGTATCTCTCAAAAACAAGCTTAGGTGAAGATACATAATTTTACAAAGTTGGGTTAAACGAAGATTCGAGCTACCACATTATAGATCGGGTCTAGATAAACACAAATTTCAAGTCCTACGACTTTTACACAAGACATGTGCTATTAACCTCCATTTTTATAGTTTTACTAGACTTTAATGCATCATCTTTCAATATAACGAGATTCAATCCGACAATAATCCTTTTAACCACTTTAGATGAGTGTAAAAACAAGTTTTAAACAATATACCTCTAGCTCGGGGCTAGGGAAGAATCGTGACGAAAAACGCGTGGATAAAAGCTAACGGTGGAGGTCCTTCGTGATCCGAGTGCACCAAAGCTCCTTATATGCAACTTGTGATGTTTGTATGGTCTTGGAGTGCAATGATCAAAAATCGAAATATGATGTGTGTGTTTGGTGGGTTCGGCCGTGAGCCACAAAGAAGGAAAAGAGAGAGTGAAAGTTGGTGGAATAATAGTGATAAATAACTTATGTGCTTTAGTGGTATTTATAGACAAAATGTAGCTCTTGGTCCATTGGTCACCATGTCTCAAAGATACCTTACATAACTAAATAAAATAATCAAGTTAGTACCATGATGTTTCCCAATGGTTATGGGGGCCGGTTACATAAAGAGGGGGGGTTGGTTCGATCTTAAGCAATAGTTAGGGGGGTTTAGTTTAGGTTAACTAAGTTAGTTAGGTGGTTAACTTAGTTAGTAATATAAAGTGTGTTATGACGGGTGTTAGGGTAATCAGGGACCCTAACTGGCTCAGAAAAATAATAGAAGTGAAAATACTAATATTTTCATGTCCCGGGTATAGTCCGGTTGTTCGGTTGGATAGTAATCCGTTAAAGTGTTACAAAAGCTTTAAAGTGTCGTTTTTACATCTTTAGTGACGCAGTTTAATTTCCAACACTTTAGAAGGTGTCTAGTGATATTTTCTCATTTTTGGCACTTTACTAGTCAGCTAGAAGCTGGTTAAATTATTTTAAGTGCTGTGTTTGGTACTTAAAGTACATTCTTGGCACATCCGAATCAGTGTATCTTATCCCTAGAGACGCGGTACCATAACCCTTATATCCTACACTCACTACCAGTGTAGTCAAAATATATGAGGCTCTTAACAGGCCTTAGAGGCAGTATTTGCCTGATGCTGGTCATATTAGCATGTTCACTGTGTATCCGTTTAGTGCTACTGTGCTTTTTGTGCATCATGTTTGTCACTAGGGTTCAGTATTTTAAAAAAAAAATGTAGTGACAGCAGGCAAGTATGACGCAAGTAAGTGCATGTATCAGTATGCAGGTAGCAGTTTATCAGCTAGTTCAATGTTGCACAGTAATCAAGCAGTAATTAATCAGTAATTAAGTTGTACGGATACCTGGTTTAGTGCGGGTTGTCACATACTCCCCCCGTTAAATAAATTTCGTCCCGAAATTTTAAGTTCTGCTTGTAGATGCAGGGTTCTTGGGAAATAAGTGGGGGTACTTTTCTTTCATTCGGTCCTCACGCTCCCAGGTGTATTCAGGACCATGTCTGGCATTCCAGCGAACCTCGACGAGTTTGACACTGCTCCGGCGGGTCCTGTTAATTTTCCAATCCGTGACCTCGACGGGTTCTTCTATGAAGTGGAGCGTGTCGTCAACATGAATCTCGTCGATAGGAATGGCAACGTCAATTTGAGTTGGACTTTTCTTTAAATTGGATACATGAAATGTATCGTGAACACCGTTAAGTTCGGCAGGTAGATCCAACTTGTATGCTACTGTCCCAATTCTTTCTAGAATTCTGAAAGGACCAATGTAGCGCGGATTTAGCTTTCCACGCTTCCCAAAGCGTGCTACCCCTTTCCAGGGTGATACCTTCAATAACACCATCTCTCCACTTGGAAATCCACATGTTTTCTGTTTGGATCCGTGTAGGCCTTTTGTCTGTGGCGAGCGGCTTCGATGTTTTTAAGAATCTGCGCAATATTGTCCGTCGTCTCTTGGACGATTTCGGGACCGGCAAGTTGCCTATCACCTGCGTCAGCCCAACATAGTGGTGATCGACACTTGCGTCCGTATAGGGCTTCAAAAGGCGCGACACCAATACTGGTGTGGTAGCTGTTGTTGTAGGAAAATTCGACCAAAGGTAAGTGTTTATCCCAGCTACCGCCCAAATCCATAACACATGCTCTCAGCATGTCTTCCAAAGTTTGTATCGTTCGCTCGCTCTGGCCATCGGTTTGCGGATGGAATGCAGTGCTCAGATTCAATTGTGAGCCAAAAGCTTCTTGGAAGGATTGCCATATTCTTGACACAAACCTTCCGTCTCTATCAGAAATGATTGAGAGAGGCACTCCATGCCGTGCGACGATCTCTCTCATGTAAATTTCAGCCAATTTGCTTGTGTTATCCTTTTCTCTGATAGGTAAGAAGTGTGCTGTCTTTGTTAGGCGGTCAACTATTACCCAAATCATATCATGGCCTCTTGGCGTTTTTGGCAGTTTTGTAACAAAATCCATTGAGATTTGTTCCCACTTCCACTTGGGGATCTCAGGTTGCTGCAGCAGCCCCGAAGGCTTCTGGTATTCAGCTTTAACTTTAGCGCACGTTAAATATTTGCTCACGTAGACAGCAACGTCGCCTTTCATTCTAGGCCACCAATAGTAATCTTTAAGGTCTTGGTACATCTTATCCGCCCCCGGATGAATAGAGTACCGTGACTTGTGCGCTTCATCGAAAATAACATTCCTTAAATCTCCAAACAAGGGAACCCAAATCCGTTTCTCGAAACACAATGTTCCTTCTTTGTTTGGTGCCAATAACTTCTCCATCCCACGGAGATGTTCATCCTCAAGATTTCCTTCTTTAAGGGCTTCTTTTTGTGCAGCGCGAATGCGCGAGGGAAGATCGGTTCGTATGATCATTTTTAAAGCCCTAACCCTTATGGGCTTGATTCTTTCTTTACGACTTAGGGCATCGGCGACCACATTCGCCTTCCCTGGATGATACTTGATCTCGCAGTCGTAATCGTTTAGCAATTCAACCCAGCGTCTTTGCCTCATATTCAGCTCTTTCTGGTTGAATATGTGTTGCAAGCTCTTGTGATCTGTGAAGATTGTGCACTTCGTACCATACAGGTAGTGTCTCCAGATCTTTAAAGCAAAAATCACTGCGCCAAGCTCTAAATCGTGGGTGGTATAATTCTTTTCGTGCACTTTCAGTTGGCGTGATGCGTAAGCAATGACCTTTTGGCGTTGTATCAACACACAACCCAATCCTTGACGCGATGCGTCGCAGTATACCACAAAGTCATTAGTACCTTCTGGTAGAGCTAAGATTGGCGCGTTACAAAGCTTACCCTTTAATATCTGAAATGCTTCATCCTGTTTGATTCCCCAATCAAACGTCTTGTCCTTCTGCGTGAGGAGCGTCAAAGGTTGAGCGATTTTCGAGAAATCCTCGATGAACCTTCGATAGTAGCCAGCCAAACCCAAGAATTGTCGAATCTCGGTTGGCGTTGTAGGCGTTTCCCAATTCTTGATTGCCTCGATCTTTGTGGGATCAACATGGATTCCATCTCCATTCACCACGTGCCCAAGGAATTGGACTTCGCGTAGCCAAAACTCGCACTTGGAGAATTTGGCGTACAGTTGTTCCTTCTTTAACAGCTCCAAAATGGCTCTAAGATGTTGTTCGTGTTCAGCCTTCGTCTTTGAGTAAATCAAGATGTCATCAATAAACACAATCACGAACTTGTCCAAGTATGGCTTGCAAACTCTATTTATCAAATCCATAAAGACCGCAGGTGCGTTTGTTAAACCAAACGGCATAACAAGGAACTCGTAGTGTCCATAACGAGTTCGGAAGGCTGTTTTCGGGATACTTTCCTCCTGTATCCTTAATTGATGGTATCCAGATCGAAGATCGATCTTTGAATAATAGTTCGAGACTTGCAGTTGATCAAACAGATCATCGATTCTTGGCAGAGGATACCTGTTCTTGATCGTCAGCTTGTTCAATCCTCTGTAGTTGATGTTTATTTGAAAATCATCATCCTTCTTTTTGATGGGTAAAAATGGGATTACCCAAAAAGGGAATTTTGGTCTGTTATCTTTCTTCTCTAACCATTGCCAACACTTCTCTGTCAATCCTTGCATCTCTGAAAATGTAAGTTACTATGATGCATCGACTACGGGTGCAGTGCCCGGAATTAAACCGACGCGGGATCCGACTAATCGTGAGGAGATGATTTCGGCAAGTCTTCGAGGAAGACTGCAGGGTATTCTCCAATCACAAGGATATCTTCGAGTTTTGGTTCTTCGACTTCCTTTTCCATAACGTGAGCCAAGAATGCAACACATCCTTTGTGCGAGAATTTTCGTGTCTTCTTAGCCTGATAATCCGTAGGAGCGTACCCTGCTCCATGAATCACGATCATTTCTTCGTTCGTCGTCGGGGCGCGGACGACAATCTCCGCATGGTTGTTCATCAACCAGTCCATCCCAATCATCACGTCGAAGCTTCCAAACTCAACTGGCAATAAACTTACGCTCTCCGGGTTCTATCATGCCGATTCCAGTTACTGCGTTGGCTTCCACTAGCTTCCCCAAAGCTAGTTCTAATGGGTACTGGAATAACTACTCACTCGCTACGTAAACCAATTATATCCTTGAACACTAGAATTGTGAATCGTAAAATTTGCAACAGTAGTTGGCAATACAGATGCATAGTATTGAGTAATGTGGGACGTACCACTATCCATGCTTGGATCTCTGGCGTGCCTCCCTAGCTCCGATGGGGAGCTTTCATCCTTGCGCCTGATTGTTTTTCGGGCAATATCTTCTGAAATGCTTTTTGCTTCCACAGTTTAAACATCCTCGAGCTCGCTTCTGTTTATCACTCATTCTGCCTTGACAATTATCATTGTCGTTGTCCCCTTCGTGATTCTCACTACCGTCTTGGCCCCCATCACTAAGTTCAGTATTGTGCCAACAAGTTTCCTTGACATGTCCCACCTTGCCACAGTTACCACAATTTCCATATTTGCATCGCCCGACATGATAACGTAAACAATTGTCGCACTTAGGTAGGATACCCTTGTAGTCTTTTCCCTTTTTGGACTTCTTCTTGTTACTTACCCGAGTAACCATCTTGAAATTTGCGAGCTTCCTCTTGTTATCCCCAGATGCCTTTACCGCAGTCTCCTCTTTCTCCTCCGCAGTGGAAAATTTCCCTTGTCTAACCGCTTCTTCCGTGAGTGCTATGCTTATGTTGATAGCCTCGGTGATCGTTGAGGGTTTTGATGCTGTTACCAGGCTTAGAACCTGAGGTGCCAATCCCCTTATGAACTGTTCAATTCTCTTAAACTCTGGTGTCCCCAGGAGTATGGCAACTTGTGATAATTCGTTAAATCTCTGCACATACTCTGCTATCTTTGGTCCTTTCATTTTCAAGTTCCACAGTTCTGTTTCCAATTTCTGGACTTCTGCCCTCGAGCAATATCTTTCACGCATCATAATTTTCAGTTCGTCCCACGTCATAGCATGCGCAGCAGTCTCGCCCATCGTCCGAATTTGATGGTTCCACCATGACAGAGCCTCATCCACCAATAGTCCAGTTATATACTTGACTTGATGTTCGTGGTCACATTTGCTCAATCGTAAAACAGAATCTGTCTTTTCGACCCAGCGTACGAAGGCTAAGGCACCCCCGGTGCCGTCGAACTCTCGAGGTTTGTGGTCTAAGAACTGCTTGTAGGTGCAGCCGTTGGGTGGGTTATTTCCTGAGGTACCTCCGTTGCGCTCGGAGTGATGGGCCTCGTATTGTGCGATGACTGCAGCAATGATTCCCTGAAGTTCCACCTCGTTGGTGGGTATGCGTACACCCCGTTTTGGAGGCATTTCCTAAAAGATGTTTCACGTAGGTTAGGTCATCGCAACTAAAATACACGTATGCATTAACAATATCAACACATAACATCTCATGCTATCAACAAGTCAATCACATAACCTCTTATGCTATAAACAATTGATTGAACATCGCTTGTGATGAGAATACTGCGATTGTATTGCCACAATTCGAGACCGCAATGTAAGGCTCACAAGTACACCACTATATCATACTACATTAATGACTTAGTAGGGGACGACCCTAGACAAGTCGTGCGATCGCTGGTCATGTTCAGGAGTCTCTGGTTCGTCCTTTCTCAGATTTCAGGACTCCACGTCAAGTTTCTGAATTTCTGTCCTAAAACAACATTTCTTCTTAATCGTTTCCTTGAGCTCGTCCCAGCTCAGTGCATAAGTAGTGTCTGTGCCAAGGGTCTGAACCTGGAGGTTCCATTAAGAGAGTGTGCCATCTAGAAATATCCCTGAGATGTAGGTAACACTCTGTTGGGGCGAACAGTTACTCATTCTTAGAGTGGAGTTGGTCTTTTCGGACCAACGAACAAATGCAACGGTGCCTCCGATTCCGACAAAGTTCAAAGGCTTGCAGTTCAGGAACTGTTTATAGGTGCAGCCAGTTGGAGGGTTATCTCCAGTAATGCCGTCGTTGTACTTAGAGTGGAGGGCTTCATGTCGTGCATTTATTGGTGAGATGCGTTCTTGCAGCTCGGCTTCTGTCCTTGGCAATGTACTGGCGTTTGTGTCACGCCTGGGTGACATTCCCTTTTTGTCGAAATAGTGTGAAGCGGGTTGGACAATATTTCAATTGTCTATGGGGTGTATATATAGCAACACATGTCATCATGTAATCACCCAGTTTCACCCATAAATATACTCACTGTATGAGTGGGGAAGTAAATTTCTGAGCCTTCACATAGGCTTGTCAATTTGGCTTGTTGCTTGTAATAGAATGAACTCGAGGCTACATCGCCTCGGTCATTCGTGCTTAAGGTATTTCCTGCTGCATTGGTTATCATCAGCTTGACCTGCAGAGTCCACCAGGATTCCTGTGCACTACAAATCGTTATTACGTGGGCCCCCGTAATAATAAATTGTCTTGCACAGTTACCCCAAATTTTCTCTCATCCAAGCAGATGATCAATCAAGGAGCAACAGCCGGTGCATGGGCATGAACAAGGTCATACTCCAATGCGGGGTCAGGAGCAATGCCTGGCTCAGGGGCCACGGCTAGTTTTGAATCGAAAGCTCCATCTCAAAATCAGCTGGATCAACAATCACAGGGGTTACAGGATCCCCCAAGGGCTGGTCTAAGTGCATGAACTCAATGTCATGGTCTGGATCAACACCAGGCGGAAAAACAGGATTGTCCTCAATATCGCGACCATACTCAAAATTGTGTGCGGGATCCGGTGCAGCTAATGATGCCCTATCAGGGTCAGCGTCGTGTAAGTAGTGCTGCATTCCCTGTATGTGCGAAGATGCGGATGTTAGAAACTCAAATGAGTCTGGAATAGGGGAATGGACAAGAGTTTCCCCTACGGAGCGTCCGCATGCAGTAGTCTAATACCCGCAGCAATAGGGCCTCGCCCTCAAGTGGGTCCTCCTCTTGGTAGTTCGACATCGTCTTCAGAGACAACGTCGGGGCGTATCAACAACGAGATAAGCGGCAGGGGGCAAATTCCCAACAAGGTAGCCATTAGTAGGCTCTGCTACGACTTTAGGCAGCGCACAGAGGGCTGAGAGTCGTCGTTGTCTGTGCCGGTGGTATCAGAAATGTACACCTCGTGCTTCGATGAAACTATGTCGTCTGATACTATGGTCATGGGATTTGTAGCGTCCGTCTTTCTAGTACTTGATGAAAGCATGACGTTTGTAACACATACACATATACGTATAATAATCAATCATATAGTCATATAAACATGTAGTCACCACGTAACATTCAAATTATCCTTCTAGTCCCACTAGCCAACACTTCTAGTCCCACTAGCCAACACTTCTAGTCCCACTAGCCAACACTTCTAGTCCCACTAGTCAACACTTCTAGTCCCACTAGTCAACACTTCTAGTCCCACTAGCCAATACTTCTAGTCCCACTAGCCAACACTTCTAGTCCCACTAGCCAACACTTATAGTCCCACTAGTCAACACTTCTAGTCCCACTAGTCAATACTTCTAGTCCCACTAGATCAACACTTCTAGTCCCACTAGACCAACACTCCTAGTCCCACTAGTCAACACTCCTAGTCCCACTAGACCAACACTCCTAGTCCCACTAGACCAAGCCTCAGCCTCCCGACTGGGCCTAAAATAATGAATAAAATGTGCTCAACATTTGTTTGTAAAAAGTTTTGGATTCTGGACTTAAGTGGTATGCAGAAAATGTTTTCGTGAGAGCCCTAGTGATCATAGTCTAGACTCAAGAATGAATCCTAGTTCGCTATGATCAGAGCTCTGATACCAAGCTGTCACACCCTGGCTTTGCGGAAGCGTGGTATATTTTGGTGTGACTTCTTAATACCATAGCTTAATCATAACAAGCTATATGAATTTAAAAACCATGCAAGTCATCCATTAAGTTTTGAAAACAAAATACAGTACCATTGTTTTAACCAACAACCATAACCTTGTTCAACAACATTACAAACTAAAACATAACATAAACGTGGTTTAAGGACTGTGTCTTGTCCAGGTAAGAGACACATCCCCTAAACCCTGATGACTTCATGACAATATGCAGCGGAAAACGTTCCATACCGTGCCAGATCCGTTTAATTTCCTGAAATACATGTGAGTTGAAAAATCAACAATAATGTTGAGCGAGTTCATGTGCAAGTGAGTAAGTAAAACACTTGTAAGTATAAAAGTTTCCTGGTATGTAGCAGTGTAAGAGGACTTGTGATCACCAATGGTTTGCAAGGCCATTAGCATGTTGTGAAATGCAAGTAGGAAGATTCAAACCTAGCGTATTTGGCGTTGGGGCACCAAGTCACCACCTGGTCCATTATGCGGGCTCAGGGGTTGGGCTCGCTACACCCAGATAGATCTACCGCTTAAGTCCCTCGGTGTTCTAACTACCCATTCACTTGATCTAAAACCTCCTTACGTTAATCATACCGAGTATAATAGTACTTGTAAACAAAGTAACATGTATTTCACCCCCGCAGTTAAGAAAACTGAAAACAGTTAGAGAAAAGGGGGACATGAACTCACAGTGGATGCGTAAACTCTATCAAGCGTCTCCTGGTACTGTAAGCTGTGCAATGACCTACAAGTGCTAAATCTATTAGACGGACGGCCGTGCTTTAGCTTTACAGTTTATGTTTGCGGGAAATAGTTAGACAACTATTTCGTGTTACATTTTGTATGTGCTTGATAGTTATTTTCCTTCCCAATGATGGGGGATTTAATACATGTGCGTAATATTTTCCATCATTAAGTCTCACTTAACCTTCATATATATTCAACTCCAAAATATATGTATTTATCAAAAAATACGTTGTTAAAGTACGCGTTCATAAATATTTCCGTAATTGTGTAAGTTACGTTTTAACATGCAAGTGGTAATATAATTACCGGTGTAACTTATATATTTATGGCGAAAGCGTTTGTATTACTTTTGGAGTCGTTAACGTTTGTAAACATTATTTTTACTCTAAAAATAATATTTATGCGTTTCACAAAATAATCATAAACAGTGCGTGAAAAGTATATATTTATCACGTTAATATTTCGTGAAATCCCACCTCCGAATATTTAGTAAAATATAGTGCTGGCGAAATTTATGTTTTGAAAACATGTCCAAAGATAGTTCTAACACTGGTTGTATAAAAAGTCTAAGTGTTAAGTTTTTAGAAAATTTTGCCAGAGCTTCCTCTGTAACTGGAGGTGACCACGCTTTCAAGCGTATCATTTTCTTTTAACAATCAATTCAACAATCTTCTTTATTCAATCAAACAACTTCCAACACATCAAACTAGTCAATAAATATGTGAATTTGCATAATCGCATGAACTTGTAGTTTTTCCGAATCTATATTATAAATCCCATTTATATACGTAGATCTTTATACAAAGTACTTTCAGTCTTGTAAAAACCTCGTTTTTAGAGAAGTCCGACTTTACAACTTCTAGTTATTTTTCCCAAAAATAGTCATTTTGTCGAAATATGCGTCACACAAGTGTTTACACACTTGTGTGTTCTAAATATCATTCTTAGCATTGTAAGATCCATCTTTAGAAAAACATGATTTCTTTAAAGTGTGGTCTTTCAAAAATACCACTTGCGGATACGTAGATCCGCTAGTTTTAAACACCCTTTTACCGGTTAAAACACTTTTACACAAGTAAAATATTTCTTTACAAGTTCATGTCTCTAAAATGTGGTAGTGTTTCACTTTTAACCCTTGTATCTCTCAAAAACAAGCTTAGGTGAAGATACATAATTTTACAAAGTTGGGTTAAACGAAGATTCGAGCTACCACATTATAGATCGGGTCTAGATAAACACAAATTTCAAGTCCTACGACTTTTACACAAGACATGTGCTATTAACCTCCATTTTTATAGTTTTACTAGACTTTAATGCATCATCTTTCAATATAACGAGATTCAATCCGACAATAATCCTTTTAACCACTTTAGATGAGTGTAAAAACAAGTTTTAAACAATATACCTCTAGCTCGGGGCTAGGGAAGAATCGTGACGAAAAACGCGTGGATAAAAGCTAACGGTGGAGGTCCTTCGTGATCCGAGTGCACCAAAGCTCCTTATATGCAACTTGTGATGTTTGTATGGTCTTGGAGTGCAATGATCAAAAATCGAAATATGATGTGTGTGTTTGGTGGGTTCGGCCGTGAGCCACAAAGAAGGAAAAGAGAGAGTGAAAGTTGGTGGAATAATAGTGATAAATAACTTATGTGCTTTAGTGGTATTTATAGACAAAATGTAGCTCTTGGTCCATTGGTCACCATGTCTCAAAGATACCTTACATAACTAAATAAAATAATCAAGTTAGTACCATGATGTTTCCCAATGGTTATGGGGGCCGGTTACATAAAGAGGGGGGGTTGGTTCGATCTTAAGCAATAGTTAGGGGGGTTTAGTTTAGGTTAACTAAGTTAGTTAGGTGGTTAACTTAGTTAGTAATATAAAGTGTGTTATGACGGGTGTTAGGGTAATCAGGGACCCTAACTGGCTCAGAAAAATAATAGAAGTGAAAATACTAATATTTTCATGTCCCGGGTATAGTCCGGTTGTTCGGTTGGATAGTAATCCGTTAAAGTGTTACAAAAGCTTTAAAGTGTCGTTTTTACATCTTTAGTGACGCAGTTTAATTTCCAACACTTTAGAAGGTGTCTAGTGATATTTTCTCATTTTTGGCACTTTACTAGTCAGCTAGAAGCTGGTTAAATTATTTTAAGTGCTGTGTTTGGTACTTAAAGTACATTCTTGGCACATCCGAATCAGTGTATCTTATCCCTAGAGACGCGGTACCATAACCCTTATATCCTACACTCACTACCAGTGTAGTCAAAATATATGAGGCTCTTAACAGGCCTTAGAGGCAGTATTTGCCTGATGCTGGTCATATTAGCATGTTCACTGTGTATCCGTTTAGTGCTACTGTGCTTTTTGTGCATCATGTTTGTCACTAGGGTTCAGTATTTAAAAAAAAAAATGTAGTGACAGCAGGCAAGTATGACGCAAGTAAGTGCATGTATCAGTATGCAGGTAGCAGTTTATCAGCTAGTTCAATGTTGCACAGTAATCAAGCAGTAATTAATCAGTAATTAAGTTGTACGGATACCTGGTTTAGTGCGGGTTGTCACAGATTTTGTTACTAAATTATCCAAAACAAGAAAAGGTAATGATACAATCTGGGTGATTGTAGACAGGCTAACTAAGTCAGCACATTTCCTACCTATGAAGGAAACTTTCAGTATGGAACAATTAGCTAAATTATATGTAAATGAAATAGTTTCTTTACATGGAATTCCTCTATCAATTGTTTCTAACAGAGCTAGTCGCTTTACCTCTCATTTTTGGACAAGTTTCCAAAAAGCAATGGGAACCAAGTTGAATCTAAGCACAGCTTATCATCCTCAAACGGACGGACAAAATGAAAGGACAATTCGGACACTGGAAGACATGCTTAGAGCTTGTATAATTGATTTTGGAGGTAATTGGGACGATCATTTTCCATTGATAGAATTCTCTTATAATAACAGTTATCACACAAGTATCAATGCTGCACCATTCGAAGCACTTTATGGACGAAAGTGCCGAACGCCAGTTTGTTGGGCAGAAATTGGAGAAAAGCAACTATCTGGACCTGAGATAGTACAAGAAACAACAGACAAGATCATTCAAGTCAAGGAACGACTGAAAGCAGCACGTGATCGACAAAAGAGTTATGCAGATAACAGACGAAAACCGTTGGAATTTCATGTAGGAGATAAAGTGTTATTGAAAGTCTCTCCTTGGAAAGGAGTGGTAAGATTCATCAAAAGGGGAAAGCTAAGCCCCAGGTATGTTGGACCTTTTGAGATTATTAGAAGAATAGGACCTGTAGCCTATCAGCTACAACTGCCAAAGAAAATGGCAGGAATACATGATGTATTTCATGTATCTAATCTCAAGAAATGCTTAGCTGATGAATCACTAGTGGTACCTCTTAAAGATATAGAGGTAAATGGGCAGTTAAAATTTGTAGAAAGGCCTCTACAGATTGAAGACAGGAAAATCAAGAACCTCAAGCACAAGAGATTAGTTCTGGTCAAAGTAAAATGGGACTCCAAAAGAGGACCAAAGTACACATGTGAGCTTGAATCAGAAATGCAAAAGAAATATCCGCACCTGTTCCAGTAGATCTCGAGGACAAGCTCTAAAACAAGGTGGGGAGGATATAACAACCCTCCAAAATAATTTTTGACACCCTGATAATATTTAAAATGTCCCAATATGTCCTAAATGATACCCCGTATGCAAAAACGGGCTCTGAATAAAAATTAAATAAAAACAGATTTTAATGGTCCATCGCGGGGCGCGTAGCCCTTGGCTACCACCTACGCGGGCCGCGACAGCAAGGAGTCAGGGCGACACCCTGAGCTGCCACGTGTCATCATCGTGTCGAAGCTAAACTCGACGAATCAGCAACCCTAGCCCCTATTACGCGGGCCGCGTAGCCCTTGGCTACGTCTTACGCGGGCCGCGAGGGAAAGCGAATGGTCACCTATAAATAGAGACCTTCGGCCTTCAGTTTCAATTGTTCAATTCTCGATCTTTCTCTCTAATTTCTGCATAGGAATTATAATAGCAGGCAAAATACCCCCTAAATTAACGAAGTTCTGCTCCGTTGTAAGTATCATAACCCCGGTTACGTATTAGATACGCTGCCTGATTGATCCAGGGTTCCGTAACGGCTGTCGTGGTTCTACCCGACGTAGTCGTTGGAATGCCGTCTTGGGGAGGGTATCACTAATATAAATAATGGGTTATTATACTAACACGTGCGCCTTTGTGTAAATTATAGATAATTACTAGGAAACCCCTAAAGAAAACCTAAGACAGCAATGTGAGTAATCTCCTTTTTTTTGTAAATTGTTTTTACAAAACCTTTTATATTTTACAATGTGATTAAGCAGTGATTGAGTCTTTGTAATTCTTCAATTACTGCCGGTATGTTGGGGTTTTGTATACAAAATGTGGAACACGTTACCATTGGACAAAGAGTTAGTCAGGATTGACAATACTGAATGAGTAATTGTGTAGATGTAAACATTGTAATAGCTCTCAATACTGTTAAAGGATAAAACTCTTCTTGATTAAACTTGGATTCACTCACCAGTATTTCCCCCTGACAAAATGTTTTTAAATGCGTTTCAGGTAACAAAATGTGAAAGCCAACTAGAAACCAGCTCGACCGCACTGAAGGCTTGGAAAAAGTGGCTATAAAAGTTACCTAAATAAAAGAAGATGTTTTATTCAATAAAATAGGGATTTTCCCTATGAAAATGTTTGTAATGAAAACTTGGGTTTTATCCCAATATGTTTAATATTATAAAAGCGTGGTATTTACTATGATAAAATATTTCCTAACTACGGTCCTGATGTAATTTCCGCTGCCAAAATGATAAACACCGATACCACCAAAACTGGTCTCGCGGCCGCCCGTTCCCAGGACAGATAGGGGACGGGGGTTGCGACATAATCTTTTCATCGTCTTTGGTCTTTGGATAGCTTCAACTTCAATAGCTTCTGTTAGCAACAGACTCCCCCTAAGCTGAAGCATCCAATCACCAAATCTTCAAAATCGTTAGCATTTGAGTAAACTCTAGTTCAGCATTTGCATGACAATCTTCAAACTCTTCAATCTGTGTCAGCAATGTAGAAAGGAGGTTCTACCATGCATCCAAGCAGACTCCTCTTAACTAACCTTCACAGCAACTCATCACGTCACTTCACTTTGCTTCACCGGAACAAATTGCAACTATCTGTATACAAAACAAGCATCTCGAGAAACCATAAGAAATTTGCAACACAATTTAACAAATTATTATTAATCAAGAAATGTGAAAATTGTATCACAGATTAAGCAATATTCAACTCAGCACCAAACTCTCAAATCTTTTTCGAACACACTAGAACCGGAAATGAGTAAAAAATTTAGAACTCAAATTATAACACCAGCTCCCCCTATTGGTAACAATTCCTCCTTGAACAACCACTTTCCGTACGTTAAGAATTTTTAAAGAAAAAGAAAATCTTTTTGGATTTTTATATTTTTCTGAAAGCAAATAAATAACAAAAAGAAATAACAATAAAAATAAACACTTTGTTTTTGTGAGAATCACTAGTTAAGAAGATCATATCAGCTAACTCAAACTGTTTCACACATGCAGTTAATTCTTCAAGTAAATTTTCGTGAAACGCAGTTCAAGACCATTACCAGTATTGTTTATCCACTTAAATGGCAAGTATTGGAGGCGAGGCAGGGTTAACTTACTCTGATCTAGGATACTTCTTGGGTGTTCGATTACAAGGTACAAGTGAGGTAGTGGAACTAGTTTGGAAAGCCAGAGCTCCCACGGTTCACACTTCTACCAAAACACAGGTTCGGCCATTTGAAGATGGGGAATCCTGGATGGTGTCAACACTTGGAAATTTGCATAAACGGAAAGTAATGGAAAGTAACAGAAATTTCATTCGTGCAAATGGACTTCAGTCACACGGATGGAGTCATTCCGTGCGAAGGGACTGCTCCGTGCGACCGAGTCCTAGTTCGTTATGAAAATCTCTGTTTCCAGCTTGTTTCTTGGTGACTATTAACCTCAATACCAACTCACATCTATGGACTTGTTGTGAGCTCGGCGGGTTCCAGATTTCACCAAGTTTCAACATCAGAATGTTTGTATAAGAAATTTTTATAAAAATAAAACTTCAAATCTTACTTTAGACCTCCATGTGGTGAGGTTTCACTCTAGACTGCCAAGGCAAGTCTGGGATAACCATCCAAGAGGTTTGTCCAAGCATGAAGATTTGAAGAAGATGGAGGAAAGTAGAAGAATCATTAAGAAAAATGGTAAGAAAGTGAGTTAGAACTCACTTAGGAGCTGCTGGAAAGCTCTGTCCGAAATGTACTAGTTCAGAGAGTTGAGAGAAAGTTTGGGGTGGTTGGAAAGTGTCAAGTGGGGAAGTGGGTTCGTATTTATTGTTGCGAAGTGATTTTGGTGTGGATGCATTGGGCCTCTTCGCACGAATGGTAAGTCCATTCGCACGAAGGGAGTCTAGTCGCATGAAGGGGGTTAAGTTGTCTGGTTTTGCGTATTTTAGCCGGTTTTAAGTATTTCCAGCATACAAGTGTGATGTATAAGTATAATGCATGTATAAATGATGTTTCAAGTATTCCAAGTATGAGTTTTTGAGTACGAGCATGTATCAATGTTTGCAACGTATAACACGACTATGTATAAAATAATGTATAAACAATCAAGTTTCATTATTATCAAAGCCTCGGATTACAATGTTTGGAAAGGAAATACGATTACAATAAGATTACAAGTTTCCATAAATAGAAATATAGTTACACTTTCTAAATAAGGAAAGTACAGAAAATGTGAAGCGTTACAACCTTTACCTGGTGATTCTTTAACGTAATATTATACTAATGCACTAGTGTGTCCTACTTCAGGACATACCCTCGCGATAAGGTATACACAAACTTTCCTCGTAGTAGGTGAGTATACCAAATTCATCATTGTGTTTTTCAATGTTAGATAATTGGTGATCAGGTCAGTACTTCCGTACAGCAAAGAGACCAATATCCAATGAGGGTAAGTCAAATACCAAAAATGTGGTACGATTTATGCATTTTTCACATTTGAATGACTCTCTAGGAGAACTTCTCCAATTTCTTAGTTTTTGGCACTTTTATCTCTTTTAAGATATCTTGGTTATGCCTAGGTCAGCATGTATCTGGATGCAACAGAAGGACAACTCTGACATCCCCGGATGAAATAAAAGTATAAACACCTAAAACCTCATAATTTGGTAATCTATCAACGAATGATTTAAGGTTATAAAGCCATACGCCACTGATATATTACCCACTCATACACATTTCATTATGTTTATATCACCATGGTAAGTTGATTATTTCATGTTTCTTGCCTACTGGTATATCATACGATGAAGCTGCTATCACACTTACGCAATTTAATTTCAGTTCCAGTGTGACAGTTTAACTTGCTGATGTATTGATTCTCAAATTGCCGAACAAAAGGTGTCACTTGAAACTGACAGCTTTAGTGCTACAGATTCAACTGACACTGTTTGTGAGAAAGTGAAATTTACTAACCCGGTTACTTCATCTGTAGAACAAATGATTATAGAATATTGGGTAAGGATGAGGAGGAGGATGATGAGCTTGAGTTAAACGCTTTGAAAAATATAATTCAGAAAAACAATCTTTTAGTTTCTGAAAATTCCAACAATATTTCAATTTCTGCTAATAGTTTAGATTGTGTGGGCTTTGTTTTTAAGGGCAATGAATGTCTGGTTGATTGTCTTGACTCTGTTACTGGTTGTTTAAATTCTACTGTTTTTCCAAATAAATCTGATGCAACTAAAAATCTGTTGGTAAAACAAGCTAGACAAGGTGATCAAACAAAGTATGTTCCACCTAAATCGAAGTCGAAAAATATGTGTGATGTTAATTCAGATAACAAAATTTCGAAAACACACGACACCAATGAGCAGGGTAAGGATCAAAGTAAGTCAGCTTCGTCAAGGCTTCAGGATCCACACAAGTCTTCAAGTTCTGATATGGCTGATAGATCTCCAGCGAAGCCACATGTGAAATTACAAATATGTTACACATGTGGCATCGCAGGTCACATAGCAAGAAATTGTATGCATCGTCCAGAAACACTCAAGAAATAGGAGCATCAGAAGGCTCCAAAAGGGAAGAACAAACACTCTAAACATGTGAAGGTTGAAAAACCTAAACCTGTGAAGAGTTTGTATTCCAAGGTGAAGCCTTCTGATGGAGATTGGAACATGGAGAAACTCTTAAACAAGAATAATCAATTAAAATCTCCAAAACAGTTTTTTCACAATACAAAAGGTTTAACAAAGAATAAGCAAATATGGAGACCTAAAATCCATGTTCAATCTACTCCTTCAAAATCCTCATGTTCTAGTAATAGAACTGCCTGCTCAGATAATAACATGGTTTGGATTGTCACACCCCGACCACGTTAAAACAACAAACCGTGGCGGAAACGTCGGGGAGTGTAGCAACAGAATCATCGTTTCAACAACCATGGTAATTAAAAGTTTCGTTTGATAGATTTCATTAAGAAATTTACATTGTCTTAAAACCAAACAAACAAATTAAACATCGTCTACTATCGTTTTTATGTCACTAAGGCTACGTCTAGATGCTAAGTGAACATGCTCCCTAGCAATCATCATGCAACATCACCTGAAACATATGTAAAAACAAAGTCAGCAAAGAAATGCTGGCGAGCACATAGGTTTTGTGAGAGTATCGGATTCATGTCTTGTTTGTATGTTGCAGTACCTCATTAGACTACAAGAGTCAAAAGTGCAATCCTTGTTTTGAAAAGTGTATTGCAACATAATTAACCAACTCAATCAAGATGGTTAGAGTTTATAAAATCTCATAGCCATGATTCTTAACCCCAAAACATTTGCTTTAGTAAACCAATTCGTAAAACATCTCGTTAAAAACTCGTTAATAAAACTCGTATGGTTTATATCATTTCGAAAACCTCGTTGTGTGACATCGTTTCAAATCGTTTCCCAAGTGAACTAAATAATGACATGAAATGTAATATGATAGAAGCACTTATATATAAGATGTACCAGCGGTGTATCTACCATGATTCTATCATGCTACACCCGTCCCATTATCTAATCACTACCCAAAACCAATCGTTCATTCAAATCGTTTATTTCGCTTAGATCGTTTAATTCGTCCCAAAATCATTTTCGTTTTAATTGTGAAACTACTTATGGTTGCGCCGCTAATAACATTCAAACCTTCGTGACTCGACTACCTCGTTTATCATATTAACAAACCACCAAAGGGTAAGTTAACAATCATCAGATTCGATCGTTACCTACATAACCCCCACACATAACCATGGGTGTAGTCTGATAACGGGATTTGTCAGATCCTATGGTACCATAACCTAATACTGGTCGGTTCGGCCAAAATTAATGAATGTCATTCGTTATGTATCTACAACCAACAAGTTCGTTCACATTATCAAAATCGTTATTAGTTTAATATAAACCATCTTTATCGTTTTTGAAACCATCGTTTAAATATCGAAATCGTTTTAATACATATGAATCACCCCAAAACAATTGAAAACAGTAAAATAGGGGAACTATGTACTCACTTTGAATGAAAGGGTATCCTTGATCTAAAGAACTTAGCGAAGCTCAGACAAACCAAGGAAATTCAAGCAGTACCTAGTAATCGGGTCACTAGTAAATAAATCGACACCTAAATCGGAAGATCGGATAGAATGAGATCTTGTAAACCAATTGAGTGTGGAACTCATGTGATATGGTTTAACAAGGCCTACATCCTAAATCGGAACCTAGCCTGAGTGCTTTCGACCCATTAACGCGTCGTTCGTGCAAAACTATGTTCGGATGGTTAGTTATGAGCTATGTCAGGTATTACATGCCCAATAATACCCTAATATGTTACTAAATCAGATTATATATCAAAAATATGTTCACATATGCACAATATGAATTTATGCTTCAAAAGGGCATTTTGGTCATTTCCTATGGGCATGTAAACCAATTAACGAATAGCTAACCAATCCTCGGTGATCATAAGGTATAACCTCTGAGGTTATTCCCTATGAAACTATGATCACTAATCATGCTTGGTCGGATCCTAATGATCGACCAAACGGGTCGGGTTCGAAAGTCTAAGCGGTTGTTTAGACCGTTTAACTTACGACCTTAAACAAGCACTAAACTAATAGTGACGAGTTAAACATGTCAAAACATGTTTAACTAGCTTACAAAACTGATTTGGTATCAAAACAATGGGTTTTGATACCCGAAAATAGTTTCGTTGCAAAATGCATGCTAAAACGCATTTTGACTGAAACTTTGACTCGTCACTACGCCTAGTTAACGTGGTAATCAGTAGGTATAATTGCTAAGGATTATAACCATCATGATTACAATCACGTTGCAAAGTTCAATTGAACTTTGACTTGACCAATTGATGGTCAAAACCAAAAGTCAAACTGTTGGCCAAACTGTTTGACTTTCTGTTTAAACATAAAGAATAAGCATGAAAGAAGACTTACAAAGGGTCCTAGCTATCTTTTCTACCAAGAATAAATTTCCAAGCAGATTAGAAAGCTCCCAAAGTCAGATGTAGATAAGAGAAGAGAGGAATGAGCAAAGAATGAAGAAGTGAGGATGGCTATTTATAGTTGTTGCAAGTCTACAAGATCATTACACATATTTGTGTGGCCTCCAAGCAATGATCTTGACCCTACAAGTGTTAGGAACTGATTGGGAACCTTGGTGAACACTTAAACTTGCTTAACACACCAGAAAATCGCATAACAGCCCCTGAATTATGAATCTGTTGCTGAAAAATCAGTTTCTGATGCTGGGTGTCTTCACACGGCCCGCGTAAGAGGAGACACCAAGCTTACGCGGCCCGCCTGGGCAAACTATGCAGAAATTGCAGTTTAGTCCCTGAACTTGTAAAACTTGCATTTCAGCTCATTTTTGACACGTTTAAGCCCCGTTAACCTCATTTCAAGGCTTTAAAATGAAGTTAAAGTATTGGGAACTCAAAACATGCTCAAAAATATCTCGGATGTCGGCTCGTTTGGTCGTACGGTCGCGTTGTTTATTAAATTACGACGAAACTCAAACGGACGCGAAAACGAACCAAATTAAGTGACGAATGGAATTTTTGCATGCCGATCACTAAAATAAAAATATTTTAGTGTCTACAAAAATTTTGGATGTCCAGATGTGGTCAGAACGTAAGATATGCGCGAAAATGCAAACTTACGTCGTTTTTGACACTTTTAGTCCCTGTAAGATCAAATAAGCATATTTTTGCACACCGAACCCCTTAAAGCTTATTTCTAAGCTATGTTTAGGTTATTTATGGTATGTTTAGCTTATGATCAAGTTCTGGACTCTTCGATACCATACGAATCGGTATAGTTTCGTAGTTTGACACAAATAGTCCCTGCGATCGAATAGACTTGTTTTCAACACACCAAACCATTCAAAACTTATTTCTAAGTTATGTGAAGGTTATTTAAGGTATGTTAAGCCTATGTCACTATTCCGGAGTGTTCGTTGCATTAAACTGGTTATATTTACGCATCAGTGCGCGTATAACCTTCCAGAAAGCGATTTAAAGCTTGGAATCGAATCGAATCAAATTGTAAAATCATCAAACACAATTACACATATAATAACACCAAAACATATTGTTTTATTGATAATTAACGTTGTTTTGCATTGTTCATCGATTAAAGAGCACAGTTGTCACAGTCTCCCCTACTTTAGGAAATTTCGTCCCGAAATTTTATTTAGAGGAAACTTGTGAAAAAAAATACGGATATTTCGCCTTCATTTGGTCCTTACGTTCCCAAGTAAACTCTGGGCCACGTTTGGATTCCCAGCGAATCTTGACCAAATGAATTCGTTTGTTCTTCAACTGTTTGTATGTACGGTCCACTATCTCCGCAGGTTTCTCGACAAAGTGCATCGTTTCATCGATTTGGATTTGGTCGAGTGGAATGTGATGATCAGCGTCAGCTAAACACTTTCGCAGATTGGACACGTGAAAAGTCGGATGAATATTTCCAAGCTCTGGAGGTAGCTCTAGTCGATAGGCAACCTTCCTAATTCTTTCCACAATCTTAAATGGTCCAACATATCGTGGTGCAAGTTTTCCTTTCTTTCTAAATCTCATCACTCCCTTCCAAGGTGACACCTTGAGTAGGACATGGTCTCCGACTTGAGATTCTAAGAGCTTGCGTCGTAAATCCGCATAACTCTTTTGACGGCATCTAGCTGTCACAAGATTTTCATGAATTTTCTTGATTTTGTCTGTTGTTTCTAGAACAAGCTCCGGTCCAGTAAGCTGAGCTTCATCGGTCTCGTTCCAACAAACAGGTGAACGACATTTTCGACCGTAAAGAGCTTCGAATGGTGCCATATTGATGCTAGCATGATAACTATTATTGTAAGAGAACTCGATCAATAGAAGATGAGAATCCCAATTACCACCAAAGTCTATCACGCATGCTCTAAGCATATCCTCCAAAGTTTGAATCGTTCTCTCAGATTGTCCATCTGTTTGGGGATGATAAGCAGTGCTTAGATTTAGTTGGATTCCCATGGCAGATTGCATGGTCTTCCAAAAATGAGATGAAAATCGAGCATCACGATCGGATATGATGTCCAAAGGAACACCATGTCGAGATACAATCTCATCAACATAAATCTTTGCAAGTTTATCAGCAGATAGATCCTCGCGAATCGGAATAAAATGATATGACTTCGTTAATCGATCGATAACAACCCAAATAGCATCATGACCTTTGGATGTACGCGGTAACTTAGTGATGAGATCCATAGCAATGTTCTCCCACTTCCAAACCGGTATCTCTGGTTGTACAAGCAAACCAGAAGGTCGTTGATGTTCAGCATTGACTTTGAGACAAGTTAGGCATTTCGACACATACATGGCAACATCTTTCTTCATACCAGGCCACCAACACTGAGTACGAAGATCTTTGTACATTTTATCAGCACCAGGATGGATAGAATATCGAGACTTGTGAGATTCGTCCATCACTAAAGTGCGAAGATCATCATGTTTCGGAATCCACAATCGATCCTTGAAATAGAGTAAACCATCGTCCTTCGCTTCGAGTTTAAGCTCAAGCTGATGTGGTAATTCCTTACCTATCAAATTTTGTGAAACACAAGATTGTTGAGCTTGAAGAACACGAGTTTGGAGATCAGATAGAGTTTGAACCGAATGAAGCTTGACTCGCTCCTTTCGACTAAGCGCATCGGCTACGACATTCGCCTTACCAGGATGGTAGCGAATCTCACAATCATAGTCGTTTAAGAGTTCAACCCAACGTCGTTTCCTCATGTTCAACTCCTTCTGATTAAGAATATGCTGGAGACTTTTGTGGTCTGTGAAAACCACACACTTCATTCCATAAAGATAGTGTCTCCAGATTTTGAGAGCGAATACTACAGCTCCTAACTCAAGATCATGAGTCGTGTAGTTCTTCTCGTGAACTTTCAGTTGTCTG
This sequence comes from Helianthus tuberosus, assembly GCA_030545235.1. NCBI lineage: Eukaryota > Viridiplantae > Streptophyta > Magnoliopsida > Asterales > Asteraceae > Helianthus > Helianthus tuberosus. The sequence continues at coordinate 56,151,743 of CM060417.1, read as the reverse complement.
GACGCATATGCTATAACTTTGCCTCGTTGCATGAGAACACAACCAAGGCCTAAGTTGGATGCATCACAGTAGACAACGAAATCATCGTTTCCCTTGGGCAAAGATAAAATAGGAGCATCATATAGCTTCTGTTTCAGCGTTTGGAACGCTTCTTCTTGTTTGGGTCCCCACTCAAAAGGCTTATTCTTTTGAGTCAAAGTAGTGAGTGGAACCGCAATCTTCGAGAAGTTTGAAATAAAACGTCGATAATATCCAGCGAGACCAAGAAAAGAACGAATTTCTGTAGGTGTCGTTGGTGTATTCCAATCCTTGATTGCTACAATCTTGGATGGATCCACATGAATACCCTGCTCGTTGACTATATGTCCCAAGAACTGAACTTCTTTAAGCCAAAATTCACACTTGGAGAATTTAGCAAAAAGTTGTTCCTTCTTCAGGAGTTCCAGTGTCAAACGAAGGTGTTGCTCGTGATCGGTTCAAGACTTCGAATAAATGAGAATATCATCGATGAACACAATGATGAACTTGTCTAAATAAGGTCTACAGACCCTATTCATTAAGTCCATGAAGATAGCTGGGGCATTCGTCAAACCAAAAGGCATGACAGTAAACTCGTAATGCCCATATCTTGTTCGGAAAGCAGTTTTGGGAATATCTTCTTCGAATACACGAAGCTGATGATACCCAGAACGCAGATCGATCTTGGAAAAACAGGTAGCACCTTGCAGCTGATCAAAGAGATCATCGATTCAGGGTAGGGGAGATCGATTCTTGATGGTAAGCTTATTCAGCTCACGATAATCGATACACATCCTAAAAGATCCATCTTTCTTTTTCACAAAGAGGACAGGAGCGCCCCAAGGTGAATAACTCGGTCGGATGAATCCTTTATTAGATAACTCTTGAAGCTGTTTCGATAACTCTTGCATCTCAGACGGTGCAAGACGATAAGGTTCTTTCGCAATCGGGTTAGCATTGGGTATAAGATCAATATGAAACTCGACTTGACGAACTGGAGGCAAACCAGGCAGTTCATCAGGAATATCCTGAATACTCTTGCTCTTGCCTTTTTCCTCGGTGATATGTGCCAGAAAGGCAACATATCCTTTTCGTAAATAACTCTGGGCCTTCATACATGACATGAGTTTCAATCCACCAGATGGTTTCTCGCCACGAACCTCTAGGACATCACCAGACGAAAGAGGGATACGAATGATCTTATCAAAACAAACCACCTCAGCATGGTGTTTGGTTAACGAATCCATTCCCACGATAATGTCGAAACTCCCAAGTTGCATCGGTACGAGGTCGATAGGGAAAAGATGGTTATCGAGGTTCAATTGACAACCATGAATACATAATCGAGAACAAGAGGTTTAGCAATAGCAACTTCAACAGATAAGGGTTTCCTCAGTTTAGTTCTAGGTATTGCAAGTAAAGGCTCAAATGATAACGAAATAAAACTCCTATCGGCACCAGAATCGAAAAGAACAGATGCAAGTTGATTGTTAACAAGGAACGTACCGTTAACAACCTCGTTGTCTGCCCTCACCTCATTCGTGTTCGGATTGAATGCTAGTCCCCGAGCGGGATTCACATTCGCTATCGCGTTCGGGTTCGCATTCGCATTTACCAACCTCGGGCAGTTGTTGCGGAAATGACCCATTTCACCGCAATTAAAACAAGAACCAGGTGGGAATCTCGCAGCATTCCCTTGAGCTTGAGCTGGAACCTGAGCAGCCTGATTTTGACCAAAACGACAAATGTTGGCCAAATGCCCAAGTCTACCACACGTAGCACACTGTTCACAGGCCTGTTGGGCAACATGGTGACCATTACATCGAGCACAGTGAGGTGCGGTACCAGCATATGCTTTCTTTGCAGGAGGTTGAGTCGGTGGGTTCTGAGCAGCCTGTGCTGTAACAGCAAAATTCTGAGCACCTTTTCGCTTTCTCGACTTCTTCGACGACTCACCCTGCTTCTTACCTTTACCCTTTTCCTTGTCAGAATCGGTTGACTTCTTTTTATCACCCTTGCGGGTGAGTTTACCCTTCCTGACTTGGGACTCAGTCAGGGTAGCCGATAACTCGATCGCATGACGGACGGTAGTAGGATTAACACCGGTCACAATATCCTGAATGGAATCGGGTAAACCATCGATATATCTCTCGATTGCTTTCTCCAGTGGGGTAACCATAGTGGGGCACAACAAACTAAGCTCCTCAAATCGATCTGTATAGGTACGGTGTTCTCCCCCGTCTTGTTTCAGATCATCAAATTCTCGTTCTAAAGCTCGAATCTCGTGACGGGGACAGAACTCTCTCATCATGAGAGCTCGGAGCTCTTCCCAAGTTTGCGCTAATGCCACTTTGGCACCCCTATCACGCATCACTCCATTCCACCATGTAAGAGCTCGCTTCTCAAACACGCTTGAAGCAAACTCAACCTTACGCGCATTCAGACACTGCACATGTCTGAATGTGCTCTCGATACTCCCGAACCACTGCAGGAGCGCAGTTGCTCCTTGTGACCCAGAAAACTTAAGCGGCTTCGCAGAATTGAAATTCTTGAAATTACACTGAGCATTATTGTTGTTATATAACTCGTGGATTTGGGTCACAACGCCTGGAAGCACAGCAGCCATTTGCTGAGAAACAAGGGCTGCCACTTCCTTAGTAGTAAAAGTTTGAGCAACGCGTCGAGGAGGCATTGTCTAACAAGGAAACATGAGAAACGAGTGAGGTTGACAATTGGAGAAACAAAAGAGATATTGAAAATATTGACAAAACACAAGGAAGGCGATCATTCATTCATTACCTCGAACAAACAAATGACACGCAGTGACTAATCAAAGTAAATGGGTCATAATAATGTATCACTGAAGACATGCTCGCCTATAAGTGAACACTCACCCCAAGAGTTCCCAGGTAAGAGTGACTGGTCCGATACTGCGGATTTGTACGAACATTCTAGCCTTAGACAGAAAACTCAGGGTACAGGCATTCACTCTTCCAGTTTGCACGTGTTCACATTATTTATACCCAAACTTTGACGAGATTTTGAAAATTCAGAGCGCATAAAGCCGAAAATGAATCAAACTAGAAGGGTTCAAAACCTTACAATCAATCATCCAAGGATAGACGATTAATTTTCAAAGCGGATTCGTTATTGTGTTCTCGTAGTGGTTATCACCTAAGGATAGGTGACGGTATTGTTTTTAAAATCTAAACACAAGTAAACTTGCGTTGGGGTCCTAGAAAGTTATAGTCTAGGTCAAAGCATTACTAATAACCTAATTTCCTATAACCATTGGCTCTAATACCAACTCTTCTGTCACACCCCGACCACGTTAAAACAACAAACCGTGGCAGAAACGTCGGGGAGTGTAGTAACAGAATCATCGTTTCAACAACCATGGTAATTAAAAGTTTCGTTTGATAGATTTCATTAAGAAATCTACATTGTCTTAAAACCAAACAAACAAATTAAACAGCGTCTACTATCATTTTTATGTCACTAAGGCCACGTCCAGATCCTAAGTGAACATGCTCCCTAGCAATCATCATGCAACATCACCTGAAACATATGTAAAAACAAAGTCAGCAAAGAAATGCTGGCGAGCACATAGGTTTTGTGAGAGTATCGGATTCATGGCTTGTTTGTATGTTGCAGTACCTCATTAGACTACAAGAGTCAAAAGTGCAATCCTTGTTTTGAAAAGTGTATTGCAACATAATTAACCAACTCAATCAAGATGGTTAGAGTTTATAAAATCTCGTAGCCATGATTCTTAACCCCAAAACATTTGCTTTAGTAAACCAATTCGTAAAACATCTCGTTAATAAAACTCGTATGGTTTATATCATTTCGAAAACCTCGTTGTGTGACATCGTTTCAAATCTTTTCCCAAGTGAACTAAATAATGACAAGAAATGTAATATGATAGAAGCACTTATATATAAGATATACCAGCGGCGTATCTACCATGATTCTATCATGCTACACCCGTCCCATTATCTAATCACTACCCAAAACCAATCGTTCATTCAAATCGTTTATTTCGCTTAGATCGTTCCAAATCGTTTAATTCGTCCCAAAATCGTTTTCGTTTTAATTGTGAAACTACTTATGGTTGCCTCGCTAATAACATTCAAACTTTCGTGACTCGACTACCTCGTTTATCGTATTAACAAACCACCAAAGGGTAAGTTAACAATCATCAGATTCGGTCGTTACCTACATAACCCCCACACATAACCATGGGTGTAGTCTGATAACGGGATTTGTCAGATCCTATGGTACCATAACCTAATACTGGTCGGTTCGGCCAAAATTAATGAATGTCATTCGTTATATATCTACAACCAACAAGTTCGTTCACATTATCAAAATCGTTATTAGTTTAATATAAACCATCTTTATCATTTTTGAAACCATCGTTTAAATATCGAAATCGTTTTAATACATATGAATCACCCCAAAACAATTGAAAACAGTAAAATAGGGGAACTATGTACTCACTTTGAATGAAAGGGTATCCTTGATCTAAAGAACTTAGCGAAGCTCAGACAAACCAAGGAAATTCAAGCAGTACCTAGTAATCGGATCACTAGTAAATAAATCGACACCTAAATCGGAAGATCGGATAGAATGAGATCTTGTAAACCAATTGAGTGTGGAACTCATGTGATATGGTTTAACAAGGCCTACATCCTAAATCGGAACCTAGCCTGAGTGCTTTCGACCCGTTACGACCCATTAAGGTAGCTTATGCTACTTTAACGCGTCGTTCGCGCAAAACTATGTTCGGATGGTTAGTTATGAGCTATGTCAGGTCTTACATGCCCAATAATACCCTAATATGTTACTAAATCAGATTATATATCAAAAATATGTTCACATATGCACAATATGAATTTATGCTTCAAAAGGGCATTTTGGTCATTTCCTATGGGCATGTAAACCAATTAACGAATAGCTAACCAATCCTAGGTGATCATAAGGTATAACCTCTGAGGTTATTCCCTATGCAACTATGATCACTAATCATGCTTGGTCGGATCCTAATGATCGACCAAACGGGTCGGGTTCGAAAGTCTAAGCGGTTGTTTAGACCATTTAACTTACGACCTTAAATAAGCACTAAACTAATAGTGACGAGTTAAACATGTCAAAACATGTTTAACTAGCTTACAAAACTGATTTGGTATCAAAACAATGGGTTTTGATACCCGAAAATAGTTCCGTTGCAAAATGCGTCCTAAAACGCATTTTGACCGAAACTTTGACTCGTCACTACGCCTAGTTAACGTGGTAATCAGTAGGTATAATTGCTAAGTATTATAACCATCATGATTACAATCACGTTGCAAAGTTCAATTGAACTTTGACTTGACCAATTGATGGTCAAAACCGAAAGTCAAACTGTTGGCCAAACTATTTGACTTTCTGCTTAAACATAAAGAATAAGCATGAAAGAAGACTTACAAAGGGTCCTAGCTATCTTTTCTACCAAGAATAAATTTCCAAGCAGATTAGAAAGCTCCCAAAGTCAGATGTAGATAAGAGAAGAGAGGAATGAGCAAAGAATGAAGAAGTGAGGATGGCAATTTATAGTTGTTGCAAGTCTACAAGATCATTACACATGTTTGTGTGGCCTCCAAGCAATGATCTTGACCCTACAAGTGTTAGGAACTGATTGGGAACCTTGGTGAACACTTAAACTTGCTCAACACACCAGAAAATCGCATAACAGCCCCTGAATTATGAATCTGTTGCTGAAAAATCAGTTTCTGATGATGGGTGTCCTCACACGGCCCGCGTAAGAGGAGACACCAAGCTTACACAGCCCGCCTGGGCAAACTATGCAGAAATTGCAGTTTAGTCCATGAACTTGTAAAACTTGCATTTCAGCTCATTTTTGACACGTTTAAGCCCCGTTAACCTCATTTCAAGGCTTTAAAATGAAGTTAAAGTATTGGGAACTCAAAAAATGCTCAAAAATATCTCGGATGTCGGCTCGTTTGGTCGTACGGTCGCGTTGTTTGTTAAATTACGACGAAACTCAAACGGACGCGAAAACGAACCAAATTAAGCGACGAATGGAATTTTTGCATGCCGATCACTAAAATAAAAATATTTTAGTGTCTACAAAAATTTTGGATGTCCAGGTGTGGTCAGAACGTAAGATATGCGCGAAAATGCAAACTTACGTCGTTTTTGACACTTTTAGTCCCTGTAAGATCAAATAAGCATATTTTTGCACACCGAACCCCTCAAAGCTTATTTCTAAGCTATGTTTAGGTTATTTATGGTATGTTTAGCTTATGATCAAGTTCTGGACTCTTCGATACCATACGAATCGGTATAGTTTCGCAGTTTGACACAAATAGTCCCTGCGATCGAATAGACTTGATTTCAACACACCAAACCATTCAAAACTTATTTCTAAGTTATGTGAAGGTTATTTAAGGTATGTTAAGCCTATGTCACTATTCCGGAGTGTTCGTTGCATTAAACTGGTTATATTTACGCATCAGTGCGCGTATAACCTTCCAGAAAGCGATTTAAAGCTTGGAATCGAATCGAATCAAATTGTAAAATCATCAAACACAATTACACATATAATAACACCAAAACATATTGTTTTATTGATAATTAACATTGTTTTTCATTGTTCATCGATTAAAGAGCACAGTTGTCACATGGATGAAAGTGACATATGAGAATGCGAAGGGTTTACCCACCACTACTATGGCCTGGGTACCTAAAACTGATTGATCTCGAAACATGCGTAAGAACGACTATGGAGGACTATCATTAGACTTTGCTATATTGATAATGGTTGTTCCAGACATATGACTGGAGACTTATCCCAACTAAGTGATCTTGAGGAATTTAATGGAAGATTTGTCTCTTTTGCGGGGGGTTAGAAGGGTCAGATAACCCGTAGAGGCATTGTAAGGAATGGCGATTTCTGTTTCAAAAATATTAATTATGTTCCTGAGTTTAAGCATAGCCTACTAAGTGTTTCTCAAATTTGTGACAATGGCTACTTAACTCACTTCACCAACAAGAGTTGTCTAATCTTAAAACTAGGAATTGTCATTCTTGAAGATTGGATTTTAATGAAATCTGACCAAAAAGGGAACGCTTATGTAATTGACTTGAATAAACCACCTTCTGAAAGCGTTACCTATTTATTCTCTAAAATCTCTGAACACAACGCCATGTTGTGGCATCGTCGTCTTGGACATGCAAATGTCAAGAATTTGAACCTTCTTGCAAAATTGAGGTTGGTAAGGGATCTACCTGTTAAATATTTTATAACCTTTGAAAAATGTGTTTCTTGTGCAAAAGGTAAACAACATAGAAAACCCCATTTTCCTAAGTTGGTGAATTCGATTGATAGTGTGCTATAGCTTCTTCACGTCGATCTTTTTGGTCAAGTGAATGTGCTCAGCATCTCAGGAAAGTCTTACTGTTTAGTTATTACTAATGATTTCTCATGTTTTACACGGGTTTTCTTCTTAGCTAATAAAAGTGAGACTGCAGAGCTTGTGAAAAGATTTATCATTTTTATGGAAAATCAAACCAACAAGAAGGTAAAGGGGATTCGAAGTGACAATGGCACCGAGTTCAAGAATGTAGAGCTAAACTTCTTATGTGCTCAAAAAGGGATTGCTAGGCAGCAAAGTGCTGCAAGAACTCCACAGCAAAATGGGGTTGCAGAGAGAAGGAACAGAACCCTTATTGAAGTAGCTCGAACTATGCTATGTGACTCCAAGCTTCCTGTTTTCTACTGGGATGAGGCTATAAACACCGCATGTTACGTTCAAAACAAGGTTTTGATCAACAAAGCACGTATGAAGACGCCTCATGAAGTCCTATTTCGTGAAAAACCCTCTGTTGGACATTTCCGAGCTTTTGGATGTCCGTGTACCCTACTGCATCTAGATGCAATACCAAAGTTTGACACCAGGGGTGACGAATGTTACTTTATTGGATATGCTAATAAAGTTGCGCACGAGAATAAAGTTGCATACAGAGTGTACAACAAAACAACAAGGCAAATCGTCGAGTCGTTTGATGTACAGTGGCTTGAAGAAAACAAAATAGATGCTGGAAACGGGCCATTCACTCTATACAATTATGAATGTCTTTTTCGATCGTTTAATATCCTTGATGACTTATATCCTGATGTTTTTTCGCAGATAAAACAGGTACTTCAAGTGTTGCTCCTGGTTCCCCAATTATTATAAATGATGTTGAAGCTGAGGGGGATGCTGAAGTTGTGGGGGATGGCACAACTGCAGCCTCACCTTTAACAACTGTGCTTGATGTGCAAGAACCTCCAGATCATACAGATTCCCACAACACAGAAGAGGAAGCTTTGAATTCGTCTGATGATGAAGGCTCGTTAAATAATCATGATGACCTGTGGCTAAACCCCTGGAGCTAGCCATAATGATAATTTGACGAATCTTCATCAACACGAACAGTTCCAGAATTTGTTGTTCCTACTAGTGTTCCAAGGAATCCCCTGGTGGAGAATGTGATTGGACCTATAGGAGCTGAGGTCTTGACCAGAAGTCAGACAGGAGATATAAACACATGCTTATACTCGTGCTCCATTTCAAAAATGGAGCCAAAAACTACCCCTATGGCTCTATGAGAACCAATTTGGGTAGGTGCCATGCCGGATGAGCTAAACCAGTTTGAGAAATTACAGGTGTGGAGGTTGGTCAAGTTACCTATACAAAATAAATCACTCGGGACAAGATGGGTTTATCGTCACAAGAGAGATGATAGTGGAGTGATTGTGAGAAATAAAGCAAGACTAGTGGTGCAAGAATTTAGACAAATTGAGGGGCTTGATTATGACGAAGTGTATGCCCCAGTGGTCAGATTAGAAGCCATTTGGATTTTCCTTGCCTATGCATCATTCAAGGGGTTCACTGTTTATTAGATGGATGTGAAGATGGTGTTTCTCAATGGAAAATTGAAAGAGGAGATTTATGTTGATCAGCCACCAGGTTTCGTCAATCAATACTATCCAGGGCATGTGTATAGGCTCGACAAGGCACTGTATGGGTTTGCACCAGGCACCCCGTGCATGGTATGCGACTTTGACTGAGCACTTTCTCGTGAATGGATACACTCGTGGAGTCATTGATCAGACCCTGTTCATTCGAAAAGTGGAAGAAGACCAGATTCTAGTGCAAATCTATGTAGATGATAATATCTTTGGGTCCACTAGTGATGCACTGTGCAAAGAATTTGAAGATGTTATGAAGAAGCAGTTTGAGATGAGTGCTATGGGAGAAATAAACTTTTTTCTTGGATTGCAAGTTCGTCAGGACTCAAAGGGTATCCTGATTCATTAGGGAAAATATGTGGACGACATTCTTGCGAAATTCAACCTAAGGATGCCAAACCAGCAAATACCCTTATGGCAGATAGACCAGTTCACAGAAGATATGGAAGGAGAGGCTATTAAAGAAACATTGTACTGGTCTATGATTGGGTCTTTGATGTATCTGAACGCCAGCAGACTAGATATTATGTTCGCTGTGTGTTAGTGTGCACATTATCAGGCTACCCCTAAACTCTCTCATTTAAATATTGTCAAGAGAATCTTTAGATGTCTTAAAGGCAAACCTAGACTTGGGCTTTGGTATCGTAAAGATTCTCCATTTGATTTGTGTGCTTTTTCTGACAGTAATTTTAGAGGTGTGGATAGGGATATGAAGTCGACATTAGCTGGATGCCAGTACCTGGGTGATAGACTCGTCTCTTGGCAATGTAAGAAGCAGCAGACTGTGTCGCTGTCAACTGCAGAGGCTGAATATGTAGCTGCTTCGGCTTGCTGTTCACAGGTGATATGGATCGAACACCAATTGATGGATTACGGTTTGAATTTCTCATAGACTCCCATTTATTGTGACAATGATGCAGCAATCCAAGTAGTTAATCCTGTGTATTTTTCAAAAACTAAGGACATTGCCATAAAGATAAATTTTATTCGTGACTCGTACAACCAAGGACTTATTCAATGGAACAGATTCACACTGACGAAAATGTCGCAGATCAGTTCACAAAACCGGTTGATTGAGCACGTTTTAATGCACTTCTTGAACTGCTCAAAATGGTCCATTTCGAGGACTTAACTTGGTCACAAAAATATATTTTTTTCGTTTGTATATAAATTTTTTCATTAAAACCGTTTTTCTTTTATTTTCAATTTTAAGCAAAAATTTAGGGGGTTGTAGTCTCTAAGAAAAATACAAAAACATTAAAAAATTCAGAAAAATACAAAAACATTAAAAAATTCAGAAAAATACAAAAACATTAAAAAAATTCAGAAAAATACAAAAACCTTAAAAAATTCAGAAAAATTACAAAAACAGCTTTTGTTAAGCTCTTTGGTATAACGCGGTAAATGAAATGAATTTTCACTATGTGGATTAAGACTGACTAAGACCAGTATTGAAATGGTCTGACTCTAGGGTGATATGTCAGTAGGCTTAGTCCTGATGGATGGAAACTTTGGTTGGTCTTGTGCAGAACTTAAAGATAAATATGGCCTCAGTAAAGAACGTCACTTGGAATTAGTACATTTCTATTTGAATGCTTGGGTCACTACAAATAAATAGTCATTTAGTCGCATACACTTTTAGTGTCATTTAACTTTTATGCCATTAATTTGGTTTTTAATGGCACTTTACGTATGTCATATTTGTTTAACAGACACTTTCAGTGACATTTTGATTTTATGCCACTAATTTATAATTTTAATGGCACTTTTATGCATGTCATAATTGCGTGGCATACACTTTTAGTAGCATTTAATTGTTTTATACCATTGATTCACTTGTATTGTAAATCTTAAATACAACTATTATTTATAAAAATTCCATTAAAAGTTAAATGCTAAAAATGTTGATTTGGTAAAACTTAAAAGCAACCCAATTACATTCTTAATTACATTGTCTTTTAACCTTTTCATGTCTCAAATCACAATTACATTCTTAATTTATCTTTTATATTTATTAATGTGAATAATGCTCTATTAATGCTTTATATATTATATGTTAGTAACCATTTTAAAGTCAACACTGGTAGTTAATATTTATAATATAATAGGGGAAAGTGAATATGGGGCTGTTAGGCATGTAACTTAGATGCAAAACCATCAAAACTACGTCGTTTTGATTGTTTTCAATTAAAATTTAATTATAACAAAACCATTTTCCCAAATTATCTCTATCTCTCTCCTCCTATCGATACCTCCAACCAATTTCATGGAAATAATGTTCATCTTGTATTCTCGTAATTAACCATTTCCGAAAGAACAGATAGCAACAAAACCAAAGTTTCAAAGTAGCATATGATTTCATTGATTGATTTTAATCAGCATAGGATTTCATTGATTATTATATTTACAAAATGAATTAATGCTTTGATATTTATCATATTTGAAAAGCTAGGTAGAGAATGTATATCGGCAAAATCAAAACTTCTAGTTGCTGATTGGAGTATTCTGCAATGATTTATCCACCGCCACTTGTATTGAAATATGAGAAAAAGCATATGATTTTGTGGATTAATTTTAATCAATATATTTACAGCAAATTCTCTTATGGTACAACTGTTGTGGGCAACAGGTGTTAGAGATTTGGTAAAAAAGAAAAGATATGAAATCAGATGTAGCCGTGAAATCAAGTTTAGCCGTGTAGGTTTGGGCAATTGTGTTAGAGACCTGGTAAAAGAAAACGAAATCAGTTGGAAGCTTAGAGATAGGAAGAAGATGAAATAATTTAGGAAACAGTTTTGTGAGAGTGAATTATTAATAAAAAATAATCAAAACGACGTAGTTTTGATGGTTTCGCATCTAAGTTACATGTATAACAGCCCCATATTCACTTTTCCCAATATAATAACTTGTTTATCAAATTATAATAAATACTTTTTGTTTTTAATTAAAATTAAAATATGTTATATGTCGTTAAAGAAACAAGAAGAAAAGAAATTGAGTTTCCCTCTTAACTTTATAGAATTTGGGAGGGGCTTGTAATCTTGTATGAATTCTCCACGGGGCCTGATAAATTGTGGAGGTATTATTTATTTATTTTTTCTGTAAACTTACATTAGATTAACTGATTTTAGAGTTGGTGGCAATACGAATTAGGTGGGAGGGAAATTATGGAGGGAGGGGAAATATTAGTGAGTGGGACAATTGATAAATTTTTGAAGGGAAATCGATTACCGACTTACCGTAGAGATATTAACATAAAAAAATGATTTAGCTTTAAGTAATTGAAAAATGTTAATCTTTCCATACTAATAAATAAAAATCCTTTTTGCATACGTGTCATTCTCTGGTAATTTCTCACCTTTATTTTTCTATTTATCTATTTTATTAAATAATAATAATAATAATAATAATATTAAACATCAATTTAACTAAATTTATTTATCTTTTTTGTTTTCATAATCTGAAATTGATTTCTTTTTTAACTCTAAAATTTCAATATTTGGCAATTTAAGTCTAAGGTTTCAATTTTTGGTATTTTAACCCATTTGATTAATTTGATTTTTCACTTCTAATTTAAAAGTTTTTATCTTTTGCAGTTTAACCCCTTTAATTTGTTTTTACTTTTAACCCAAACATTTTCATCTTTTGCAATTTAATCTCAACACTTTTTTAGTTTCAACTTTGGTCCTTTATATACTTTTCATGTTTCATAAGTTCTCCGTTTAACGTGTCGTTCTAAATTTCCGAGTTAACACGCAGCAACGTGCGTGTGGTGTTCAACATTTTTTCATCTATTTTTTTCCTGTTTGACATGTCCGTGGCATCACGTCTATTTTTCCCCGTTGGATAGGTCTATCGCAACGTGCGAGTCAGAGATCAACTTATTTATTTTTTTCTCAGTTTTACACACAGCCTCGTGGTCATGTGAGAAACATTTTTCTTTCATCTAACATGATATATAACTAATGAATCCCCCGCTGCATTGCGGCGGATGGTAATTCTAGTGTACATAAAATTAGACAATGTGTAAACTTTTAACTTATATGAAAAAATAAAATACATTTTTTTAACACGATAAATTAAAAGTTTTATATACATCTGGCAAAATGGTCGGGTGGGGCCAGGATCACCATCGGGTTCGGGTCAAATTGGGTTTGTCTCAAAATGATGAGTTTTTAAGAATATATTTATTTGGTTCTAGTCAAAAACGGATTCTTGTTAAAATCAGTTCAGCTTAGTACTAGCATGTTCAAAAAAAATGTCACAGATTTGTTACCTACTTATCATTGTCTGTAAAATAATTATTATTTTATTTTAAATTAAATGTGAAACACTGCAACATTTAATTAAAAGTATCTAATGCATTTAATTAAAGTTTAAATTTGATTACCATCGACCATCATCTGATTCTTCGAGCTCTTCATCCGACGGTGTTCTTGACGATATGGTTATCGCAATTACGCAAGAGGCGATTAATTATTTGCGAGAAGAAGCCCAATCCTCTACATCACGTACCAAACAACCGGCTCTTGAACGGGATCGGTTAGGTGCTCATGAATGTCTAGTGCAAGATTATTTTTGTGAAAATCCGTTGTACGATGATGGCCAGTTTAAGTGTAGGTTTCGTATGAGCCGTCTTCTTTTCGTTAAAATTTCTAATGATCTTGCGGGCGAATTCCCTTTCACGCAAAGAGAAAGTGCTAGTCACAAAGTTGGTTTCACTGGAATACAAAAGTGTACAGCAGCAATTAGGCAACTAGCGTACGACAGAGTGAGTGATGCGTGTGATGAATATTTAAGGATGTCGTCAAGAATGTGTCGTGATTCTCTTGAAAATTTATGTGAAGGTAATTTTTATTCTTAATTCTTATTGTTATTATTTTTATTTACATTGTTATTTTTTTTTATAAACACTATTTTATTAACACTATTTTATTAGGTGTTATCGTTCTGTACGGGAGACGATATTTGAGGATGTCAACCGCCGCCGACGTTCTACTTCTATACGAGGCCAATCAGCGCATACACGGGTTTCCTGGGATGTTGAATAGTCTTGATTGCACGCATTGGGATTGGGCGGCATGTCCAACCGCTTGGAAAGGGCAACAACATCGTGGTGACCACGATGGTCCTACCCTAATATTACAAGCGGTCGCTTCTCAAGATTTATGGATTTGGCATGCGTACTTTGGCATGGCCGGTGCGAATAATGACATCGCAGTTTTAATGTCCTCGAATCTTTTCGACGATGTTATAGACGGGTGTTGCACCAGATACTTCATTCTATGCAAACGACGTGGAGTATAAGTATGGATACTATCTCACAGACGGTATTTATCCCGAGTGGGCTACGTTGGTAAAAACTCTTTTGTGTCCAGATGACGAAAAAATATTGTATTTCAAGAAAAAATAAGAGTCACCAAGAAAAGATATCGAGCGGGCTTTTGGTGTGTTAAAAAAGAGATGGTCTATCATCGCCCAGCCGTCGAGGATACTTGAAAAAAGTAAAATGAGAAACATCATGTATACGTGCATCATTTTGCATAACATGATATTGGAGGACTCGGGTAGAGCGTTTTGTGGAGAAAGTTATGATAAAAGTAACCAACCGACGAACCCAATACTAACATACACTGAAAAAGAAGCTATCCGATCGAAGGTACGAGCCAGGAACACACACCATAACCTTCGAGCTGATCTGACCGAGCACCTATGGTTTTATCGTGAACAAGGAGGAGACGACGAAGACAACGAGTGACTTTGTATTTTTTTTTTATTTTAATTATGACATTGTATGGTTTTTATTTAAATTATGGCATTTTATTTATATTATTTCAATTATGGCATTTTATTTTTATTATTTAAATTATGAGTTATAAATTAATATATCAAAATTAAATAATTTTTAAATTTAAAAAAAAAATATTAGGTAATGATGACGGGGGCTCCATCCCACACCCTGCAAGTTAAAGGGGGCGTGATAAAGTCCCTGGCTGACGTGGATCCTAGGTGGCGCTGACATGTCCCGATAAAGCCCCTAGGGGCTCCAGCCTAACTACTACAAACATTTAGGGGTTGTTTCTATATGTGTTTAAGATTGGATTATCCGGCTTTTAGATATCCGAAAATTTCAAATATTGAATATTAATATCCGAACCCATTTCCGAAATTTCGGGTTTCCGATATCCGAAATTTTAGATACGGATTCTGATATTTAAACGGATATCCAAATTTATAAAAAAATTCAAAAACCTCATTTCAGAGGCAAACAAAGAACTTTTATAAATACACATCCAAATCTGATTATTTACCATTTTTTTTTACTATATTTCAAACTAAACATAGTACTCATATGCTATAAATATATTTAAAAAAAATTATTAGTTTTCGGATATCGGATAACCCGATTGTCCGAAAATTTTAGAAACCCACAACCGAATCTGAAAATTTGGATTATCCGGTTTTTAGGTATCCGAAATTTCGGATATTTTGGATACGGATTTTCGGATTCGGATTTTTTTTAACACTCCTAGTTGTTTGGCAACTTCTGAATTGGTAAGTGCTGAACTAGTAAGATGTCTGGACCATTAAGAGCCTGTATAATACTTAACCAATTAGAGGCAAATGTCTAACCAAATCAGATAAGACGTTTTAACCTTTCAGACTCAGTATAATGCTTAACCATTCAGAGACAAATGCCTGAACCATCTCTGGTCGCGAAACAAACCGTCTGAACTATTAACTTTTATCGGGAGGTTTAAAATTAAATGTATCTGAAGCATTTCGGTATTGATGCCCAATTTTGGTAATTTTCAAGATCAGTACTTTCAGTATGGTACCAAGCTTAACCCTACTTGCAGCAAAGTTTGAGGCGACCGTGGATATGTCGTTACAACAATGATGGTGATCGACCATTATTTAACTTAAGTTGATTTTATTTTACTATTAATTAATATAATTGATCAGGCTTGGTCTATTATAACTATGTGTAACCTCACACTCGTATTATGCCATAAGTGCCACAATGGGTATTGATGGTATTGGGGCCGTATGCATATGAATCTTTACGAGTATCCACGATTCACTGCCATTAACTGTTATTGGACCTACATTGACTATGTTTGACCGTAAATCGTTGTGACTTACCAAATAAGACATACAATTAGGTGTTGTTTGTTTTTTAAGAGATAAAATGTCTGCAGTCTGTGGACCACATCTGCTGTAACGCCTCGCTTTTGTAACTTTCCTTATTTGGAAACTTTGTTTGTAATTCTATTTATAGAAACTTGTATTCGCTTTTCATTTCAATCATTGTAATCCGAGAATTGAATCATAATAAAAGCATGATCTTTTTGATACATCTTGTTATGCATAATTTGTAAATACTTGTTAAACATTCATCATACGTGCATACTTGATACAATTATACGCAAATCCATACTTGTTTATACATGCAAAATCCATTTATACATTCATTTATTTATATATTACACTTACACCTTGCACTCGCACGCTTAAAACCGACAAAACGCGTGCAAAACAGCAAACTTGAACCTTCGTGCAACAAGGGAGACACTTTCGCATGGAAGGCCCCTGTCGCCCGAAATCACCTGTCGTCCCAAACTCGTTCCCAGCCTATAAATACAAACCCACTTCTTCACATCATTTCAATTGGTTACACAGATTTGCCTTGGCAATCTGATGATAACTCTCAATGATGAGGACCAAGCTGAAAGAGTGAAGTTAAGCTTTGAAACTTTTATAAAACAAATACCTTTCCGTTACTAAACTTGGCCGAATCAGAGACTCACCGAACTCACAAGCTAAGTTCATGACTGTGGGTTAGTGTTAGAGTCGATTCCAGCCAAGAAGATGAACAGTTCAACCAAAACCGAGCGGTTTTCATCACGAAATAGAGCCTCTCGCATGAAAGGTATTGCTTCCCCTTGTTCCGACATTTTCTAAGTGTTGTATGTTAATCAGGTCCTCATTTTCGATATGAACGGTTCTGATATAACAGTGTGTGAACCGTGGATGCCTTGGCTTCCAATCTAGTTCCACCACCTCACTTAGACTTATAAAACGAACACCCAAACAATCTCCTAGACCTAGAATAAGTTAACCCCGTCTAGCCTCCAACACTTAGTTAACTCTTTCCATGTTGAGACGGCACACCCAGGTTGTTCTTGTTCGGTTGTTTGGTTATTTAAATTCTGTTATTTACATTTCTGTTATTCATGACCAACTGGTTAGTTAACTTAGTTAACTAACTTGTGCTTTGGTGAACCCTAACGAGGTTAATACCTCCATTCATGACTTCTATGAATTCTATGAACATTCTGGACTATTAGACTACATATTATAATTAAAGAACACAACTGGACACACAAACATAGTCGTTTAATGGTTAAAACGTTTGAACGAAGTTCGGTTCCCACCAAACAGACCCCTGTCACACGAAAGACTCCATTTCGCATGAAAGGACTCCTGTCGTGCGAACTGTCCAGTCGCCTGAACAATTTGTGTTGTTACGGTTTCCATTTATTCTTTTTCCGCGTTCCTCGTTACTGATTCTGACGGGCGAATCAGGACCCGTGAAATCACAGAAAAATCAATGTCTTAACGAGTGCCTGGACAGAATATACTTTCTGTTTTATCGTACTTTTTTACTTAAATACTACGTACTTTAATTCCAAATCCAAATCCTCCGTTCAATTTCCAAACAACCCATGCCTCCGTTTACCCCCTGTAAGGTAACCTTAGCGTTCCTGTGCTCGTCAACATTTCAACTCTTCTACTCGTGGGATTAACTAAGAAGATTAGCAAAACTGTGAGTATACTCGAACACTCATTTTACTTTTCACACTTTGGGTGCAATATGTTTACTATTAAACCTACACAGTTACACTTAGACTTTTATTCAAACGCACAAACAATCCCATACATGAATGCTAATATGTTATACTTGATTCGTCTATCTGGATTATTCTTATGTGATACACTTGTCATTAACTTCGTACGAGCCTCCATTTAACATGTATAACGCTATAGGAGTAACGCACCGCTCGTAGTCTTGTGGTCATGTTAGATTTAATGCTTGTGGTAATCAGATGATTGACTTGAATATTCGCATGCCATTTTTACGTTAATCATGTTAACTTAGTTTACCATGTGGATTGGTTTAAAACATTTTATACTTATGCTGTGTATCAAACTTGTATACTCGCCAATAATTTTGTACTGAACCATGTATTTTTAAACATATTGCAGGTTGATGATGTTGAGATGGATGAAACATAGTAGGGATTCCCTAGATACACACTTAGAATCATTAGATTATGGTGTTGTATCATTTTTTAATTATGTTGTATTTGCTTCATGTATCATAGTTGTATTTGAACCAATCGTTGTATTTTGAATTCGATGTACTGTAACTTGAAAAATTGGAACGAATGAAATTAGTTTACCTTAAATTATTGTCGCAAATAGTGTTATGAAGTCTCGAGTAATCTCGTTTGTCTCACTCCGATGTTTCCGCCATTGGTTGGGGTGTGACATCTACAGACATCTGTAGAAGAAGAAGTGGACCAAACCTCTGCGGTCTACAAGAAGAAGGCTGTTTTTTTTAAAGTGCCAGCAATTGCATGATCTCTCCCCATTCCACATTTTATGTCGGTCTATTTTTCTACTAGCAATCTCAGTAATATGATCCCTGATTCTTTTGTAATTATTGCATACCCGGACTCCTTTATGCGCTGCCATATTATATGTATTTGAAAAAAACTTCCAAAAAGCAAGTGTTGGGTATCCAACAATCTTCCTGGAACCTTGCCTTATTGCCATTTCTCAATGTATATACCATTTTTTGGTGGATGATAATATTCCTTTTTTAAAAGTCTTTATCGATGTTGCCAATAGTTTTCCAAATCCCGGTATAGTTTTTATTGACTGTAATTATCCCTTTCTTCCAATTCTTGCCATGTAGCACTTTAACTACTTGTGCTCACAGCTGATTTTCATCCTCCTTAAGGCGCTACCACCACTTGACGAGTAGAGCCAAGTTTACATCTCTAATGCTACCCAAGCCGAGCCCTCCAAGTTTCTTTGATGACACCATTCTTTCCCAATGTACCCATCGAATCTTGTTTGTGTTGGATCCACCACCCCATATAAATTTGCGCCTAATACCTTCGACTGTATTGATAACTTGCATAAGGGCCTTATACACGGGGATAATACATTGGAAGATTTCCAAATATGGCTTTTGCCTGGGTTACTGTACCAACGAGAGATAGGTTCTTTGCTTTCTATCTAGAAAGTCGTAAGTTGAAGTGGTCCATCACTAGTTTCCAACTCACCACCCTGTTCATGTTACCCCCAACCATTAGACCTAAGCACTTGAAAGACATGTCTCCCATTTTGCAATTTAAGAGTGAAGCTAACTGATATCAGACTTCGTCATTGATTCCAATTCCAAAAGGTTTGCTTTTTGTGGGCTAGCTTTCAATCCTAAGGGTAAGAAAAAGCAACGCATAATTCTCATGAGGTTCTTCGTTTGCTCAAGGTCCCCATCACCGACAAAGAAAACATCATCTGCATAAAATAAGTGTGAGATGGTGGGGCCACCGTTAGGTATAATAATTCCTTTGTATAAGACTGTTATCTTTTGCTCGATTCATAGCTACATTAAGAGCCTTCATAGCTAGAATGAACAAAAAAGAAGATAACGGGTCTCCTTGGCGAATGCCTCTCTCGAGGTTAAAACCCGAGGTCGATGCACCGTTTACTAAAACCTTCTCCAATCCTGAGTAAAATAAACCTATAATTCAGCAATTCCATTTAGATGGAAACTCCATGTGCGATAAAGTTGAGACCAGAAACTTCCAATTTAGAGAATTGTAGGCTTTTTTGAAGTCAACATTAAAGACGGAGACCGGTGCCTTAGATTTCTTCGCCCAAGAGACAATTTCGTTCTAGATCAGAGGACTATCGATTATGTTTCGCCTGCTAATGAGTGCTGATTGAGTATACGGAACAAGTGAGAACATTATGGTCACCATCATATTAACCAAGGTCTTGGAAATATGTTTTGGACAAGACCAATCAGGGATTTTGGCCTATAACCACTTGGATTTTGGGATCCTTGATTTTAGGAATAAGAGAGATGAACGGCGCACTGTAATCTCTCAAGGACGAACCGTGCTTATATAATTCTTCCATCCTCTCGAGGATTAGGGGTTCAAAATCTGCCCAAAAAAGTTTTTAGAAACGCAAAGGACATCCCTTCTGGCCCAGACTCCTTTTCACCACCACAGTCCCACGTTGCAAGTTTTATTTCATCCTTAGTGAAAGGTTTCACTAAGAATTATGCTCGTGTCGCTGAGATATGGTTGAACCCGTCACCCAAAATTCTGGTTCTCTAAAACGCTCCTAAAAAAATCCTTTGAAGTGATTTTTCACTGCTTCTTCCGCCACAATTGTCTTCTACCAAAACTCCATTTATATGGTTCCTCGAGCTGTTGACTCAGGTGGCGCGGCCGGGAGTCAAGGAATGTGGTGTAGATTATACACATGAGTATTTGGTCACATAACACACGTGTTGCTTCGTGAATAATTCTTAGGTTTCGATTGGCATTCATCAATACAAACCCAAACCTTCCATCTTCAACAATGGGACTAGGTGCACGAGGCTGAGTACAAAATATTGAGCACAAAATGGGAAGATGAGTGCCCCTGACAAGAATGAAGGGGCTGAGTACAACCTAGAAGAAGGAGAGATTGGAGACAATAACCGTGGTTCTGAGCATAGGGAGAGTAATAAGGTGGGAAGGAATGGAGTCGATCAACGAAAGCCCGGTAAACCCACCATCTTCTTCGTTACAAACATTCCCAACGGCTGCTCCAAAGGTCGTTTAATGGAGACTTTTAAGAAGCATGGAGATATCTACGATATCTATGTGGCTAAGAAGAAAGATAAATCGGGGCAAAAATTCGGCTTCGTGAAATTTCGGAATGTAACTAATGGTTTAGCCTTGGAGGCTTGTCTTAAGAACTCGAGAGCAACAAGCTGGTTTTAGGATCGTTTTCTGACCCAATGAGTCGATCAGAAGAGTTCTTTGACAGAATCAGAGGCGGAATTCATTGATCCAGTCTTCGTTTAGCTTGTATAACACTAGAATCACTATTAACTGTCTTATTTATTGATCTGATAACAGTTTACAGGCCAGCGACACTTCGACAGCACTTCGGTGTCGGAACCAAGAAGCATTACAAACGAGATCACATCAAGGGTATATATAGGCTGCTGATTTCGCTTGAACATGCTCAAGCGAAATCACATTTCAAGCGGAATCAGCTCTTTCAAGCGGAATCAACCTTTCAAGTGGAATCAGCCTGCTGATTTCGTGTGAAATGACAAGGTGATTTCGAGCGAAATTACAACATGTAATTTCGTGCGAAATTACCTCCCATCCTATTTTTGACCCTTTTCTCGTATTACGTGCTCTGATCTAACAGTTACAACACAAGACTCGATACAAGATGAAGTCGACAGACGTATGCACTAACAGACTCCCCCTCGGATGTTGACGAGTCTGAAGTATCGAGTCTTCAACATATCAACTCTTCAGTCTTGATCGGTCTACTCAACTTCAGGAACTTCTCCTGGCTTTCCATAGCAACAGGATCATGAACCTGGCTTCTTTGTCTTCAGACTCCCCCTTTCACTCAGCTGGGATCGCGATCTGGAATTCTTTATCTTGTAGCATAGAAACGAAAGCCTGGAATTCAACATCAGGAATCGAAACTTTGCTTTGTTCAACATTTCCTGCACAAACTTTCTCACAACCACATAAGTTTTTACAATAGTTACATCAAGTTCAAATTAATGATCTTGATTAACTAATCAAACTTTCTTTCTCAAAAATTTTTTTCTCATTTAAACACACACTCCTAACCCTGTTCATCATGTTCAGCACTTGAAATTTTGAAATTCAGTTCTTCAACATCAGTTGTCGAAAATCTTTTTGAATTTTCAAATAAAGGCTAAACTCATAGAAAGAACAATATTGAAATACAATAAAGAAATACTTACAAACACTATTTTTGTGAGTTTGTGTAAGAGGATCATATCAGTTTATGTGACCAATCACAAGCACCGTTAAGCTTTAAACATTTTTAGTTCTAAATGATTCACATAGATTGACGATATTGTTATCCACTTAAACCCAATCTAAAAACTTTCGAAATGCTTACCGATACGTTTAAGGTATATTAATTTTGCACTAAATTCTTATGGACCCCACGATCTCAGCATATCCCCTCATCATGCAATACACTGACTCAAGTAATGCCTTTAAACTTTCATCAACTGTGATTTGTGCGAAAACAAAGCAGAATGTTTAAACATTAACAATCAGGTCGATACTTCCGTATACGCAGTGAAAGTCCAATGTTTTAACAAAATAAGAAAAAATAAAACAAGTTGAAGTTGTTTAGGCTTTAACCACCAGGTTGATACTCACGTATACGCAGAGGTGATCCAAAGCTTAAACAAAACACCAAAGAAAATAAAGCAGAACGTTTAGGCACTAATATCCAGGTCGATACTCACGTATACGCAGAGGATGTCCAATGCTTAAACAAAATAAAGAAATAAAACAAGTTTAAATCTTTGCAAAAAGAAATGCACAATCACAGCGATTTTTTCAGTAAAGTTGTGAAAGTTCACAGACTTAACCGGTTTTATGTCTTTCGACAATCAGCGATTACCGAGTAGGTACACAATCACGAAGGACAAAACTAAGTACTATGCTTTCGATCATGTTTCCCACTAGAACTAGGTTTTTTCATTTAAGTTTGTATCGTTATCGCAAATCTACTAGTCTAGCTGAGCCTACCGTCACATCTTTAGTGAGACCGTTTGATGTGCTGTCAAGTGTTATATATATTAGGTGTATGTTTTAAGCCCCTTTAACACTTTTTTAGTCAAGTTTTAAATTTATAAAACACGATATTTACTAACACTAGACACACATATGGGCAAGTGCACCCATCGTGAGCGTAGTATAGTGTTGGTAAGATACCGAGGTCGTCCAAGGACACAAGAGCTTTTAGTACCGGTTTATCCTCAACGTCTAATCAAAATAAAAAGTTTAGAAAAAATGTTTTAAACTAAGAAAAATAAAAACTAACTAAAATGCTGAAAAATAAAAATAAAAACAGATAGACAAGATGAATCACTTGGTTCCGACTCGTATCTAGTGTAACCTTTGATTATTTCCGCACTTTTGCACATAATTAAGAGATTATCTTAGTTATTGTAGTAGGCCCCTCTTTTGAAGGTGACGTTACCCTCACCCCAGTAGTTTGAGTCAGCAAGGATACAATCCTAAAAGGGTGGATTATTGGAAGATAATTAATTAAGTTATTAATGCAATATTATGGTAGGCCCCTCTTTTGGAGGTGACGTTACCCTCAACTAAGTAGTCTGAGTCAGCAGGGATACAGTCCTAAATAGCCGGGTTATAGTATTAATAGTAGTTAACTTATGAGGGGATCAAAGAGTTTGGACCCCCGCCATCCAATACCGTTAAGTATTGAAGGAGGCCCTACTAAATTTGACCCAGGTCCATTGCAGGACCTCTAAACGCTGAACAATGGCAAGACCTTTACTAAACCGTTCCCTTAACCCCCGACCAGGTAGCCAACATACCTCCATATAGACCGTGGAGATATGAATGGTGAAAATCTTTTATTTTATATAGACAGTAAAATAATTTCAAGACACCACGGACAAACGATAAGGAAAGATCACCTTCAACATAAGCAACTAGTTATTAAAGTCATTAATATAAAACCAAATAAAAAGTGCAAAAGATTAGAAATAAAAAGTATTACACTAGACACTTTGTCTTCACCAAGTGATGTAAGAGACTTAGGCAAACATGGCCTTGATTGTCAAGAACTCTTACGATCAATCTTGGATCCCGAGACGACTCACACACTCTACGATGGACAATGGATGATGGTGGTGGATGATGGTGTTATGGTGGTGGTGGGTGGTGGGTGAAGTGTGAGAGAGGTGGTGTGCCAAGGGATGGTTTGAGCTTGAGCCAAGCACTTCTATTTATAGGCTGAACAGAAGCTCGGGCACGGCCCCGTGTCCACATCCTCTCTTTCTTCATTAAATGCAGCTTTGTCTTATTGGTTGACCACGCCCCCGTGTCCGCTGAGCACGACCCCGTGTGCAGAAGAATCTTTGTACTATGAAGATTTGCCTGGATTGTGCGAATCTTATAGTTGACCACGGCCCGTGTCCGCTGAGCACGGCCCCGTGGTGGGCAATAGAAGCTTCTACCACTTTGTCTTTTCTGCTGACACTTGGGCACGCCCCCGTGCTGGCTGAGCACGGGGCGTGTTCAGGCTTCTGATCTCTTGTTTTGCTTGGGAAGATGCTGTTGTGGGGTCGGGCATGTCACGTTTTGTTCCTTTTCTTGTATTTATGTTAGATTTTGATGTCTTTTTGCTTCTTTTGTTAATTTGAGCTCATTTAATCCTGAAAATACAAAAGGAAGACAAAAGCACACTTTTTCCAACATTAGTACTAAAAAGGGGTTAGTTTTATGCCTCATTTGATGAAATTTATATGTTAATATTTGAACACATCAAATACCCCCACACTTGAATCTTTGCTTGTCCTCAAGCAAAACTCTTTAATATGTGGCTATTTACACTCCCAAATGGAATGGGTAGAGAAGAAGGTTTTTGGGCTTGTCGTAGAGTGTCGGGATTTCCAAGATTCTTTATTTAATTTTATTTTTATTTATTTACAATCCTATTCGTCATGATTTATTTAAAACTTTTCATAAGAGAAATTACTTATTAGGGCATAACATGCCTTTGTAAAATTCTATTTATATACACGTTCACATACCTCACGGGGATCACTCAACACTCGGCCGAAAATGTATTTTTGTGGATCACTCGAGAGCGGCATGGAACTTACTCCTACCATAGGCTTGCCAAGCAATCAATCCTCCTCCTTTTTAACTTATATACCTTTGTAAATATCAAGAGGACTTTGTGGGTAAAGGGTTAGGCTTGGGTTAAAGGTAGGTGGTTGGGTTAGTGGTTAGTAAAAAGGGCGAAAAGCGTAACAAGTGTCGGTTTTCGTATGACTTTTTATTTTTCGTAACTTTTATTCTGATGAAGCTATTTATTCAAACAAAGTTATTTTTGATGAACTTGTTTGTTTATTTTCTTTTGCTTCATCATCAACAATTTTTTTTTTTTTGAAGAGTCATATAAAGAACCGAACTTGTTACTAAAACAAAGGGGTAAAAATGAAAAAAGGGTTTTGGTGGGTAAAAAGGGTGTTTGGTTTGGGTTATGAAATGAAAAGGTTTAGGCTCAAAGGGGCTAACTAGGGGATTTTGGGTAGGTGGTAGAAAAAAAAGAAAAATAATGGTGTAGAATTAAAAATGGTTAGTCCTAATGCCTCTATCATTTACTTACTCGGGTTTAAGTTGGTAAGGACCGGGAATGAATCGTCATGGCAAGTTCTAGAGTCGTAAGAACCAAGCGGCTATTCACACAAGAAACGAAAAATGAGCAATTAGTTCTAATGATATGTAATTGTATGCTCAATAAAGGCTCAAAACTCACTTTTGTGGGAATAGGTTTTTATGTGATCAAGTATATATAATCAAATTTTAACTAAGCTTGTCATGCCTTTTCATAATTTTCTTATGTTGGTTCTTTTTATCACGACGCTATCGGTTGTAAATTCGTAAAAATATAACCTTTTTAAGAACTTGAATTTCCCGAGTTAAACCTAGACAAGTAAAAAATATGAAAAATTTTGAAAAAAATTTGGGGTGATTAGCGGTTCCAATAGAGTTTTGTGTAAGGCTTGTATTTAGGACTTGCAAGATTCAAGGTTTTAGCATCCCCCCCCCCCACACTTAAATTACACATTGTCCTCAATGTGTCCCAAAAATAAGTTTTTTAGGTTGATTGAATGTGTAAAAGGTGTGAAAAAGCAAAAAATTTTTGTGTTACTGGGCGCTGAACACGGCCCCGTGTTATCCGGGCACGGCCCCGTGTTCAAGTGCCAGTAACAAAATTAAAACAAGAGAAACAGAAGTCTGGACACGAGGGCGTGTTGGGTGAACACGGCCCGTGTCCAGTTACCTGAACTGGGTCTTTTTCTGCAGACAGTGCAGCACGGGGCCGTGTTGGGTGGACACGGCCCGTGCCGAGCTTACTATAAACGAAGAAATTTGTCGGACGGTTCTTTTTTCCTGTATGGAGTGCTGGTTCAAGTTTCCCTTGCATCCTTTGCCATTTTAAGTGTGTTTTATTAATTTCAACACCATCCAAAACACCAATTTAACTAAAACCATCATTCATTAATCATAGAGAGAAATACATAAAAAACCTAAAAATGAAAAATAAAGCATAAAATAAAAGTTAAAAGTCCTAATAGTAACTAGGTCAAGTGATCCGTAAAATCTTCCTAAGGAGTTCTACTTTTTAAAATAAGAACCAAAATTCCGGAAATAGATTTCCGGTTTAAAAGCCTTGTAGAACTCCAAGCCGAACGGTGTTCCTTAGATGTCGCTAGAGCCATTCTTCGATCTCTCTTGGGAGAAGGGAGGCGGCTTCATGTTCCTCAACATTTGGTGGTGGAGGAGCGACACCAACCGGGACCCCTTGGAGTATGTCTCGAGGAGGCTCCGGATGTAGGGCGTACCATTCGGCCGGAATGATGACTTCCGGCATCACATTCCATGCCCTTTGGGTGATAATCGGTACCAAAGGAGGAGAGGCGAGAATGTTCAACCTTTGGTGCAAAAGGTTGACCTCCTGGAGACACCCTTCTAGTCCCACCGTCAAATGATTAATGCGGTCCACCAATGCCTCTTCCACACTTGTTACTTCATCAAGGGCCTCTCTTAGGGCGTAAACATAGTTTACAAGAGAATCTTCAACCGTTGATGATCTTCTCCCTTGCCGGTGATTTCTGGAATGCGATGAAGAGTTTCCGCTTG
The DNA here is from genome assembly GCA_030545235.1 of Helianthus tuberosus. Classification (NCBI taxonomy): domain Eukaryota; kingdom Viridiplantae; phylum Streptophyta; class Magnoliopsida; order Asterales; family Asteraceae; genus Helianthus; species Helianthus tuberosus. The sequence goes on along the minus strand of CM060417.1, from coordinate 56,124,653 downwards.
TTCTGCTGGCCATTCTGAGAAATCATATCGACAAAAGCTCAATTCTATGGATCCAGTACTTTGGACATGGCCCCGTGTTCATTGAACACGGCCCTGTGTTCAGATATTTGCAGGATTTCTGAACAAGGAATCTTGGGGTTTCAAATTGTTTTTATGATTTTTGAAGCGTTTCTGAACTTAACAACTTAAAACACTGTTATAAAACTTATTTTTTAACAAGATTCCATGAACAAAAATCTAACAAATATCCCAATAAGGCTTGAAATTGTGGAATATTCAAGTTTTAATGGAAGTATGAAGAAAATTGAAGAAGAAGAAAGTGGATAAAAGAGTAAAGGGCAAGAAGATGGTTGAGAAACTTCTTTTAGAAAATACCTAGTATGGTATGTGAGAATATTCCTCAAATCTCTGTCCCTGGAATGGTTTAAATGTGCAGGATTCTTGGCTGCATTTATAGAAAACGACAGTACGTTGCGCACGGCCCCGTGTCGGATGGACACGGCCCCGTGTGCAGATGGAATCCTGACACATTTTTGTCCGCAATCTGATAAAATCAGAAGGGAATCTTTGGGTGGACACGGGGGCGTGTTGACCTGGGCACGACCCCGTGTCTAGAAGCTGTCTTAAGGAATTCTTTAAATTTTAAGGAACTTTTCCGGATCGGGTGGTTCCTTGCTGGATGGAACAACCCCAAAGTGCCTAATATACCTTAATTGATCTAGATTAAGACGAGAACGCAAGAGGTTGTCGGTGAGGGTGATTCCTAAGCTATATGTAGGTGGACAAGTCCAACCCTTTCCCGGGCTCTCGTTAAAGAAGGTGTATGTCGAATCGCTCAGGTCTATGTATGCATCAAACGAAGTTGATGGGGAGTCCTTCACGGTACAATCGACACAGGGACGACTATCGCTCAAATCCTCACTAGAGTTAGAAGTATCATTGGAAACAATGAAGTTGTTTGAATGCGTTTCCAACCTCTCTTCTTGGTTATCGCCTTGGAAAAGATTATTGAGGTCTTTCCTAAGTTCGTTTAACCAATTAAAAATTAGATCTTCTAGTTGAAATAATTCATCGAGAAGCATTTCTCCTAGAATATCCGGTTGGGCGCATTCGAGGGAGCGATAGGGATTATTTTTACTTTCGCCCCTCTTAAGGATACTAGGAAAAGATGGGTCTATATAGTGGGGTTTATAATTTAGAAAAAAGCATTCTAATTCTTTATGATTACCACCACATAATTGACACCACATAGTACCATAAGAGTGCCGAAAGTAAAAAGTATCAGTATCACTCATGTTTGTGTCAGAAATTACCAACCGTCGGGATCTTACGGTTCTGTTTTCAGTAACTAAACTTGGGCACGGGGGCGTGTTGAGTGGGCACGGCCTCGTGTTCAGCTTACTGTCTGACTTAAAACAGGATTGCCAGTTCCAATGATTGGGCACGGGGCGTGTTCAGCGGGCACGGCCCGTGCTGGGTTCTGCAGAAGCTGAAAAACTAAAAAAAAATCCTAAAAAAAATGAAAAATAAGAAAAACGATTAGGCCGTTGATTCCTAACTTTCTTAAAATCCTTGTGTCCCCGGCAACGGCGCCAAAAACTTCATGTGCTGTCAAGTGTTATATATATTAGGTGTATGTTTTAAGCCCCTTTAACACTTTTTTAGTCAAGTTTTAAATTTATAAAACACGATATTTACTAACACTAGACACACATATGGGCAAGTGCACCCATCGTGAGCGTAGTATAGTGTTGGTAAGATACCGAGGTCGTCCAAGGACACAAGAGCTTTTAGTACCGGTTTATCCTCAACGTCTAATCAAAATAAAAAGTTTAGAAAAAATGTTTTAAACTAAGAAAAATAAAAACTAACTAAAATGCTGAAAAATAAAAATAAAAATAAAAACAGATAGACAAGATGAATCACTTGGTTCCGACTCGTATCTAGTGTAACCTTTGATTATTTCCGTACTTTTGCACATAATTAAAAGATTATCTTAGTTATTGTAGTAGGCCCTTCTTTTGAAGGTGACGTTACCCTCACCCCAGTAGTTTGAGTCAGCAAGGATACAATCCTAAAAGGGTGGATTATTGGAAGATAATTAATTAAGTTATTAATGCAATATTATGGTAGGCCCCTCTTTTGGAGGTGACGTTACCCTCGACTAAGTAGTCTGAGTCAGCAGGGATACAGTCCTAAATAGCCGGGTTATAGTATTAATAGTAGTTAACTTATGAGGGGATCAAAGAGTTTGGACCCCCGCCATCCAATACGGTTAAGTATTGAAGGAGGTCCTACTAAATTTGACCCAGGTCCATTGCAGGACCTCTAAACGCTGAACAATGGCAAGACCTTTACCAAACCATTCCTTTAACCCCTGACCAGGTAGCCAACATACCTCCATATAGACCGTGGAGATATGAATGGTGAAAATCTTTTATTTTATATAGACAGTAAAATAATTTCAAGACACCACGGACAAACGATAAGGAAAGATCACCTTCAACATAAGCAACTAGTTATTAAAGTCATTAATACAAAACCAAATAAAAAGTGCAAAAGATTAGAAATAAAAAGTATTACACTAGACACTTTGTCTTCACCAAGTGATGTAAGAGACTTAGGAAAACATGGCCTTGATTATCAAGAACTCTTACGATCAATCTTGGATCCCGAGACGACTCACACACTCTACGATGGACAATGGATGATGGTGGTGGATGATGGTGTTATGGTGGTGGTGGGTGGTGGGTGAAGTGTGAGAGAGGTGGTGTGCCAAGGGATGGTTTGAGCTTGAGCCAAGCACTTCTATTTATAGGCTGAACAGAAGCTCGGGCACGGCCCCGTGTCCAGAGGACACGGCCCCGTGTCCACATCCTCTCTTTCTTCATTAAATGCAGCTTTGTCTTATTGGTTGACCACGCCCCCGTGTCCGCTGAGCACGACCCCGTGTGCAGAAGAATCTTTGTACTATGAAGATTTGCCTGGATTGTGCGAATCTTATAGTTGACCACGGCTCGTGTCCGCTGAGCACGGCCCCGTGGTGGGCAATAGAAGCTTCTACCACTTTGTCTTTTCTGCTGACACTTGGGCACGCCCCCGTGCTGGCTGAGCACGGGGCGTGTTCAGGCTTCTGATCTCTTGTTTTGCTTGGGAAGATGCTGTTGTGGGGTCGGGCATGTCACGTTTTGTTCCTTTTCTTGTATTTATGTTAGATTTTGATGTCTTTTTGCTTCTTTTGTTAATTTGAGCTCATTTAATCCTGAAAATACAAAAGGAAGACAAAAGCACACTTTTTCCAACATTAGTACTAAAAAGGGGTTAGTTTTATGCCTCATTTGATGAAATTTATATGTTAATATTTGAACACATCACCGTTTATCACATATTATCTCTCCATTTCTTTAGCATGCTGTGACAGTCTAACTGATCTACTATAATTTCCTCTTTTTAGAACAAAACTCATTTTTGCATTTTTCAATGTTTTTTGAAATTTTCAAATTTTCTAATTTTTTTTTTTTAAATTTTCGTCCCCCTAAAATCAAAATATGTTTCAGTTTTGATTTTCTGAGAAAATTTGAAACCAAACTCTACAAGGTAAAGTGACAACATGATGAGAATTACTTCAATTCTCCATTCACATGGCATAAACAATCAGAACTCCCCCTGACAACAAAACATTTTCCCATAGTGATTTCAAAACACTTAAGTTTGTTTTAATCAAAATGGTTTTTCCGGAAAATTAGTTTTGTGAGTCGTTTCTCAAACATGGGGATCATTCATCACCTTGTTTTCTTCAACCATATGTATGAATTTAACATTTCCCGATTTAATCAACAATACCACATGTAGAAAATCAAGTACAACTTAATGTCCCTGATTTACCACTAGTAAGACGAAATATCACCAGAGTGAATTTCTCAAGAAAAATGCCGATTCATGCTCCACTCTTACCAACCTAGAAGCTTCGGCAAGTCAGGTTTTTCATTTAAACAGATCCACCCAAGCCTGACAAACCTTGGGTGTTTTCGAGTGATCGTCACTTGGTTTCTTTTCAATCTTTTGTTTTAAATTTCCATTTGACAATGATGGAAAACTTGCATCATCAATTGTTTTAATGGAATTATCACTTTTTACCTCAACAAATGGCTCCTCTGGTTTTGACGAACCAGATTCATCGCCCGAACATGGCTTATCTGACTTTGATAAATCAGATTCATTGCCAACACATGGCTCTTTTGTTTCCAAGGAAACAAACTCATCGCCAGAAAGGGAAAATTTCACTTTCTTTGATTTGTTAATCTCTTGATTAATGTAACACCCTTGCTTGTTTAATACAATATTTTATATAAGTTTCGTAAAAATGCATGTTTATACGATTACACGTAAGTATGTCAATACGAGTTTACTGAAACTTTTACAATTTAAAAAAAAGAACAACTTAATGTAATTGAATTCGTCGTTTAAAAGATACGACAAAACGCCGCACGGAAGCTTTTAACTTTATCGTGTTCGGTTCTTCTTCGAGCTTGATCTTCATCCGGGCACTCTTGGCAATCACCTATGATCAAAACCAACTTAAAAGTTAGTTTTGATAGTTAAATAACAAGTTTAAACAAGTTATACGGGTCAAACAAACAAAATTAAACATTTTTCAAGTTCAGGGGGGGCTAGGCGTCACGCCTAGGGGCTAGACGCCCCACCTAGCCCCCTTTTTGGCAGAATGTTGTTATTATGTTGCTGTACATACCCAGCATGACCCGATTTCACGGAAACAAGCATAACTCCCTCGTTTTTAATCCGTTTTACCCGATTCTTTTTCCTACGTGTCCGTAATTTAATTCTCCATCATATGGAGTTAAAATCCAACATCCAACATAATAAATTTTGAGACATCTAAGCCATCGACTCGTTACCTTTTTACATGTTTGTTTGATCCCAAATTCACATAAATATTATAATTTCAATCTTGTCTATCATATTAGGTTCAATTCACAAGTTTATGTATATTCTTAAACCCGTTTGTACTTAAATGCATATTTTGACCCGTTAAGGGTGTTTAAGTACTTTTCCGCATAATTCATAATCGTTTATTTCTAGCATCTTATTTTCGCAATATTTATCAAATGATCTTCCACCACAACTATTTTTATGGTGGATTTAGCATAACTAACCTATTATTCCAAAATTTACCCATTGGTTGGTCATTTTACGCAAATGACCATTTTTATGCATTTGACCCATGAATATGTATTCCTGTAACTTTTATTCATATCTAATGATTCCATGATCTTCATGCAAGTTCCTAAACAACCCCTATCGGTCGTTTACCCAATATACCCTTCAAGGGTGTTTTGGTCCACTTTAGTCCCTCACTATACGACGAAGGACTTTCGTTAAATATTTGACCATAAATTATGTGTTTAACTAAAAGCTTATTTATGCGTACCTGGCTCGGGTCAAGGTATTGACCTGTTTACATAACTTTTGCTTTAAATCTTTCTAGTTAAAGCAACGCATGCTTATGTTATTTCCTGTGATTACAAAACTCAACAAGCGATTTGTCAAATGTAATTGTCAAATGGTGTCACACCCCCAAAATCCACACGCGGAGTATCACCGCTTGGAGGCGCGACTGACCAGGATCAAGCCACCAATCATATCAAACATAATGAGTATCAATTGTAATTTAAATCAAACGATATGAAAGGTGTTCAAACAAAACATGTTAAGTGTAAAGCGGAAGCATAAAATGTAAACCCAACGTAAGTAGTAAGTTCAAATGTTTAAATGTTTCATCATAAGATTCACAATCCGTGCCCACAACGACCGCATCCCCCGTGCAAGCTCCAAATGTACCTAAGGTCCTGCAAGGCATGCAGCAGAGAGTCAACAACTAGTTGAGCGAGTTCACAGTTAATAGTTCGTTATAACAAATCATATGTGCATTTGGTGGGGGCTTCCCATGTAAATACGTACTAATGGTGGGGGTTTCCCATGGTCATATGCATTACTAGTGGGGGGTTCCCACGTTTATCTTTTCTAATGGGGCTTCCCATGTTTGTACTTACTAGACTATTTGCAACCATGTGTTCTTCTTAATCCGAGAACAGGAATACGTACAAGGTCACGTAGGATTTACGTGAGTGCCCTTCCCCGAGGACAGTGGTACGTGTGGGGTTTACGTAGGATTTACGTAAGTGTCCTTCCGACCCGGAAGACAATGATAGGTATTAGTTTACGTAGGTTTTACGTAAGTGTCCTCCCGACCCGGGAGACAATGGTAGATACTAGGTTACGTAGGTTTTACGTAAGTGTCCTGACTATCCTGAGGACGATGGTCTATAGTCTAGCGATAGCGTAAGTACGAGTAGTTATCCATTTCAAATAATCCAACCCGATTCCCAACCCGAGAATCCCATGCCTTGGCTGTGTGAACTCACCTTGGTTTGCTCGGTATGCTAAGTATGTGCTCGCAAATAAATCAATCACGTCCTAGAGTATGCATGTATACATAATCAGTTTGTGTTCAAGTTGTTCACGTATAAACATGTAGCACGTATTCACAATCATATACAAGATGGTTACACTTAACAGCAGTTAAATATTCCAGTTAACACTTATCAGAATTAACTCAAGTTACTATGCTGATTACACATATCGGCGAAACACAATTCGACGAAACACACATGTTGGCGAAACACATACATTGGCGAAACACATACATTGGCGAAACACAATTGTTTCGTCGAGGACTCCTTTAGCGAAACAGAACTTCTAATTCGTCGATTACCCTTGGCGAAACACATTCTGTTTCGCCGAGAGTTCTGTTTCGTCTAACAGTTCAGTTACGTCGAACATCAATTATATCAGTTACGAATAACACAGAAACCCTAGCCATTCTAACAGCCGTCATCAATAACAGAAATCATATGAAGATCAATGTGCACATAGAATCGTCATAACTCAATCATCAAAGAATCACCGTCTAGCATGAACCCTAGCTTATGTGTACAACATATCGATTAACATACAGCATCATATCACCGAACTCTATCAAGATGCTAATGTGTATTCAGAACCAGGTCATATAAATAACATCCAAAACCGAGTATTTAATCGTATTAAGTTTCGTATAGAATTGTATATATCCGACAACATCATGCATATCGAAATCTATATCATCATCATACTCTTATAATCACAATAGTAACACGCCTCAAACATATACACAAACATGAATCGAGCTATTACAGAAACATGAAACCGATTAACGAACACACACTAACCGGAATAAGAGAAATACGAATCGATCGCTAAAGATATCTTCGGGAACCTCCAACTGCCGTCACACAGGAGAGAAAGGGCTCTAGGGTTTCGGTTGTTTTGATAGCAGATGTAAAACTGATGTTGTTTCACGTTTTAAAACTCGAAATAACATGTTGGGCCCGAACTGGGCTTCGGTGAAACTGGGCTCGGCGAAACACCCTGTTTCGTCGAGATAGTTGATGGCGAAACAAATTTGTTTCGTCGAGATTGGTTATGGCGAAACACACTTGTGTTTCGTCGGGTTCTTTCCTATGTTAAACAGTTTATGTCTCTTGACATGTTATACAATCAAACACATAATCATGTAAACACAATACGTTTTATTATAACACAAGTGCACAGTTACAAGTCAGTCAAGTCAATCAACCAAACAGTCAAAGTCAACGTGCATTAAATGCGAATATAAAAGTCGGAAACTCGAGTTGTCACATTATCCCCAACTTGAAAGAAATTTCATCCCGAAATTTAGCATGCGGTTACTGAGGAAAGCTAATGGTGTGACGTTGTTTACCTGTATTGTATCGCGGCTCCCCGAGCAGGTTTGCGAAGATTACTGGTTTTCTTGGGGTGTCACATCATCCCCCCGTTGATTTGGAATTTCGTCCCGAAATTCTGCAGTAGTAGCTTCAGCCTCAGTAGTAGTTGCATTGGTTCCGAATAACTGGGGATATTTGAGTTTCATCTGATCTTCGCGTTCCCAGGTGAACTCTGGGCCACGGCGGGAGTTCCAACGAACTCGTACAAGAGGGATTCTCGTGTTCTTGAGGACCTTAACATCCTGGTCCGTGATTTCAATAGGTTCCTCGACGAATCGTAACTGTTCATCAATAGTGAGCTCTTTCAGAGGAACTATGTGGGTCTCATCTGACAGACACTTCTTCAGATTCGACACGTGAAAGATGTTGTGAACTGCACTGAGTTCAGCTGGTAAGTTCAATCTGTAGGCCACCCGGCCTAACTTCTCAATGATTTCGAATGGTCCGACGTATTGTGGATTAAGTTTGCCGCGTTTGCCAAAACGAACCACACCCTTCCAGGGTGAAACTTTAAGTAGCGCTCGATCCCCAACCTGGAATTCGAGTAGTTTCCTGTCTTTATCAGCGTATGCTTTCTGACGGTCACGAGCTGCCGCCATGCGTTGTCGTATTTGAGCAATCTTTTCAGTAGTATCAACTACCATTTCTGGACCTGTGATTTGACTATCTCCCACCTCTGCCCAACAAAGAGGTGACCGGCATTTACGCCCGTACAATGCCTCGAATGGTGCAGCTTTAATGCTGGTGTGGTAGCTGTTGTTATACGAAAATTCCACAAGTGGCAGATGTTTTTCCCACCCATTGCCAAAGTCGATTACGCACGCACGAAGCATGTCTTCTAGTGTTTGAATAGTGCGCTCAGACTGTCCATCCGTCTGAGGGTGATAAGCTGTGCTCATGTCTAATCGAGAGCCAAAAGATTTGTGCATTGCTTGCCACAGTTCTGAAGTGAAACGTGCGTCCCGATCAGAGATAATAGAGGTTGGCACCCCGTGCCTCGAAACCACCTCTTTTAAGTAGATGTCTGCTAAGGTAGAGAACTTGTCTGTTTCTTTAATGGCCAGGAAGTGAGCAGACTTTGTGAGTCGATCCACGATCACCCAAATAGTATCATTTCCGCGCTGAGATCTAGGTAAGCCTGTAACAAAATCCATGGAAATTTGTTCCCATTTCCATTGTGGTATCTCAGGTTGTTGAAGTGGACCTGATGGTTTCTGGTATTCGGCTTTGACTCTTGCACAAGTCAGGCACTTGCTAACGTATGTTGCTATGTGGGCCTTCATGCTAGGCCACCAATATGTAGTTTTGATATCGTGGTACATTTTATCCGAACCTGGATGTACCGAGTAGCGAGACTTATGAGCTTCATCCATTACAAGCTCGCGTAGGTTACCATAGAGTGGGACCCAAATGCGTCCTGTTACGTAATAAGCACCATCTTCCTTATGTTCTAAGCATTGCCTTGAGCCACGTAGGGCTTCTGCCCTGACGTTTTCTGGTTTCAATGCTTCTACCTAAGCATTTCGTATCTAAGAAGGAAGACTAGACTGTATAGTGAGTTGTAAAGCTCGCACGCGCTTAGGCGCGGTGTCCTTTCGACTGAGGGCGTCAGCCACAACATTGGCTTTGCCTGGATGGTACCTGATTGAGCATTCGTAGTCGTTTAGCAGTTCGACCCATCGTCGTTGTCGCATATTCAGTTCCTTCTGTTTGAATATATGTTCGAGGCTTCTGTGGTCAGTGTAGATAGCACATTTGGTACCGTACAAGTAGTGTCGCCATATCTTAAGTGCAAAGACGACCGCTCCCAGCTCTAGGTCATGTGTAGTGTAATTCCGTTCGTGAATCTTAAGTTGGCGCGAAGCATAAGCAATGACTTTATCCCTTTGCATCAATACACATCCAAGACCTTGGATAGATGCGTCGCAGTAGACTACAAAATCATCCGTGCCTTCAGGCAATGAGAGGATAAGTGCGCTACAGAGTCTATCCTTTAAGTGCTGGAACGCTGTTTCCTGTGCATTACCCCAACGGTAAACCACACCTTTCTACGTCAGTAGCGTAAGCGGCTGAGCAATCTTTGAGAAGTCTTTGATGAACCGTCTGTAATAACCCGCCAAACCCAAGAATTGGTGTATTTCTGTCGGTGTGCGAGGTGCAGGCCAGTTCTTGATCGAATCCACCTTGGATGGATCAACATGAATCCCATCCTTGTTTACCACGTGGCCTAGAAAGTGGACTTCACGAAGCCAGAAGTCGCATTTTGAAAACTTAGCGTATAGCTGTTCCGTTCGAAGAAGTTCCAAAATAAGTCGTAAGTGCTGCTCGTGTTCCTCCTGACTCTTCGAATAGATCAGGATGTCGTCGATGAAAACAATGACAAACTTGTCGAGATAAGGTTTACACACCCTGTTCATAAGATCCATGAAAACCGCAGGCACGTTCGTTAGCCCGAAAGGCATGACCAGAAACTCGTAGTGGCCGTAGCGTGTTCTGAACGCTGTTTTGGAGACGTCCTCATCCCGGACTCTCAGTTGATGATAGCCTGACCTTAGATCAATCTTCGAGTAATAGCTCGACCCTTGCAACTGGTCGAATAAGTCATCGATGCATGGAAGAGGATAGCGATTCTTCACAGTCACTTTGTTCAATTCGCGGTAGTCTATACACATGCGGAAGGTACCGTCCTTCTTCTTTACAAATAGTACTGGAGCTCCCCAAGGCGAAGAGCTAGGACGTATGAAACCCTTTTCCAAGAGTTCTTGCAGTTGCTTAGACAGTTCTTCCAGTTCGGTTGGAGCTAAGCGATAAGGTGCTCGTGCTATAGGTGCTGCTCCTGGAGCTGGCTCGATCTGAAATTCGACCTGACGATGAGGCGGTAACCCAGGTAACTCTTCAGGAAACACTTGAGGAAAATCGCGTACTACTGGAATATCCTCAATCTTTTTCTCTTTCTTCGATGTATCCGTAACGAGTGCTAAAACAGCTGTGTGGCCCTTTCGTAAACACTTCTGAGCCTTCAAGAAGGATATGATGCCACTCACGACACCACTCTTGTCGCCTTGAACTTCGAGAGGTTCTTTACCAGAACGGGGAATACGAATGATCTTCTCCTTGCATAGGATTTCTGCTTGCTGTCAGGATAACCAATCCATACCAATGACGATGTCGGAACCATCGCAACGCTGGGGTCATTCCTAGTATCACCCTGACCAATCACGAACACTCGACCCCTGGCACCATTGCCGTCGTTATTACCCCCGTTGTTGTCTTCCCTAGTTCCCTTTTCCTTGGTTGTGGTTCTGGTTCTGGTTCTGGTTCAACCGTGGGCAGTGTCTCTTGAAGTGACCTTTAGCACCACACTGATAACATCCCTTGTTACCCTGCTGTTGCTGCTGATTCTATAGATCTTGTATCTGTTGTTGTTGGTTCTGGCTTGCAGGACGTGAGTTTCTACCATCTTTGGCTCCATGACCAAGCTTGTCGCATCATTGACAATGATTTCGGTTGCACTGCCCGCTGTGGTGCAAGTTACATCGTTTGCACTTAGGGTGGTTTCCCCTGTATCCACCCTGCCCTTGACTACTAAAAGGTTGCTGACCAGGACTTTGGTTGTCATCGATATTTCACTGCTGTGCCTGGGACGGAATCGTAGTCGAACCCTTGCTAGAGGTTCCATCCCACTTTCATTTGTTGTCACTGGGAATAGCAGAAGTAGTAGTAGTAGCACCAATACGTCTAGCCAGCTTGTTCTGTTCCACTGCCTGGTCTGTGAGACAATGAGCAAGATGAGTAACATCTTGAATAGTAGCAAGATTAGCAGTCATCACATGACTTTGAATTTCTGGTACTAAGCCTTTGAGGTACCGCTCTCGGTGCGCTTGATGGGAGGTTCCACCATAGTAGGGCACAAAGTTGCCAGTTCGTTAGATCGCTTCGTATATGCCTCTATTTCTGACCCCGTCATCTTCAGGTTAAAGAACTCCACTTCCAGTTTGTGGATGTTATCATAGTTACAGTATTCTAGTTTGATTAGTTCCTGGAATTCGTCCCAAGGGGTGGCATTAGCAGCCGCCAGCCCCAGCATCTGAACTTGCGCGTTCCACCAAGTTAACGCAGTGCCTTTGAGAGTATCAGTGGCATATTTCACCTTACGAGCCTCGGGTCATTCACACACTCGAAGACCGATTCGAGTTCCTCGAACTAATGGAGGAGTCCAACAGCTCCCTCAGTGTCGCTGAAAGTAGTAGGACGACAGTCCATAAAAGTCTTGTATGTGCATACAGGTGGCTGAGCGTGTTGACTTGTCGTGTGCATTAGAGTAATCAAAATTAAGCACAAGTGTTGAGTTACAAGAGTAGGATCTAAAGATCCTAGAGTAAGTGGTGATGGCAGGTTACACCTCCTGCCTGGGCAGCTGCGAGTGCTGCAGTAACTTATTCAGTGATCGAAGCCGCCAACTGGGCTTGAGTTAGGTTAACGCGTCCACTCATGATCTTGACATCAAGGAGAACATGTGGGTGAGAGGTTCGCGAATAGTGCGAAGAGAGTGAGCACACAAGTATTCTCAAGCAATAACATATAGTAGATTCTGTAATCTGAGCATACCACGAGCAAAGTTCTATGTAATTCTAGCAAGTAGGTAAAGTAACATGAATAGTAGTACCTATGATGTTGAGCCTTGCACGTGGAGCGAAGCGTCGTTGTGGATCGTTGAGAGCATTGTTCTGGTTATAGTCTGGTTTTAACAAAATCGTTTTCCCCTTATTAAAACCGAGTTCTCTATAACCAATGGCTCTGATACCAATCTGTCACACCCCCAAAATCCACACGCGGAGTATCACCGCTTGGAGGCGCGACTGACCAGGATCAAGCCACCAATCATATCAAACATAATGAGTATCAATTGTAATTTAAATCAAACGATATGAAAGGTGTTCAAACAAAACATGTTAAGTGTAAAGCGGAAGCATAAAATGTAAACCCAACGTAAGTAGTAAGTTCAAATGTTTAAATGTTTCATCATAAGATTCACAATCCGTGCCCACAACGACCGCATCCCCCGTGCAAGCTCCAAATGTACCTAAGGTCCTGCAAGGCATGCAGCAGAGAGTCAACAACTAGTTGAGCGAGTTCACAGTTAATAGTTTGTTATAACAAATCATATGTGCATTTGGTGGGGGCTTCCCATGTAAATATGTACTAATGGTGGGGGTTTCCCATGGTCATATGCATTACTAGTGGGGGGTTCCCACGTTTATCTTTTCTAATGGGGCTTCCCATGTTTGTACTTACTAGACTATTTGCAACCATGTGTTCTTCTTAATCCGAGAACAGGAATACGTACAAGGTCACGTAGGATTTACGTGAGTGCCCTTCCCCGAGGACAGTGGTACGTGTGGGGTTTACGTAGGATTTACGTAAGTGTCCTTCCGACCCGGAAGACAATGATAGGTATTAGTTTACGTAGGTTTTACGTAAGTGTCCTCCCGACCCGGGAGACAATGGTAGATACTAGGTTACGTAGGTTTTACGTAAGTGTCCTGACTATCCTGAGGACGATGGTCTATAGTCTAGCGATAGCGTAAGTACGAGTAGTTATCCATTTCAAATAATCCAACCCGATTCCCAACCCGAGAATCCCATGCCTTGGCTGTGTGAACTCACCTTGGTTTGCTCGGTATGCTAAGTATGTGCTCGCAAATAAATCAATCACGTCCTAGAGTATGCATGTATACATAATCAGTTTGTGTTCAAGTTGTTCACGTATAAACATGTAGCACGTATTCACAATCATATACAAGATGGTTACACTTAACAGCAGTTAAATATTCCAGTTAACACTTATCAGAATTAACTCAAGTTACTGTGCTGATTACACATATCGGCGAAACACAATTCGACGAAACACACATGTTGGCGAAACACATACATTGGCGAAACACATACATTGGCGAAACACAATTGTTTCGTCGAGGACTCCTTTGGCGAAACAGAACTTCTAATTCGTCGATTACCCTTGGCGAAACACATTCTATGTCGCCGAGAGTTCTGTTTCGTCTAACAGTTCAGTTACGTCGAACATCAATTATATCAGTTACGAATAACACAGAAACCCTAGCCATTCTAACAGCCGTCATCAATAACAGAAATCATATGAAGATCAATGTGCACATAGAATCGTCATAACTCAATCATCAAAGAATCACCGTCTAGCATGAACCCTAGCTTATGTGTACAACATATCGATTAACATACAGCATCATATCACCGAACTCTATCAAGATGCTAATGTGTATTCAGAACCAGGTCATATAAATAACATCCAAAACCGAGTATTTAATCGTATTAAGTTTCGTATAGAATTGTATATATCCGACAACATCATGCATATCGAAATCTATATCATCATCATACTCTTATAATCACAATAGTAACACGCCTCAAACATATACACAAACATGAATCGAGCTATTACAGAAACATGAAACCGATTAACGAACACACACTAACCGGAATAAGAGAAATACGAATCGATCGCTAAAGATATCTTCGGGAACCTCCAACTGCCGTCACACAGGAGAGAAAGGGCTCTAGGGTTTCGGTTGTTTTGATAGCAGATGTAAAACTGATGTTGTTTCACGTTTTAAAACTCGAAATAACATGTTGGGCCCGAACTGGGCTTCGGTGAAACTGGGCTCGGCGAAACACCCTGTTTCGTCGAGATAGTTGATGGCGAAACAAATCTGTTTCGTCGAGATTGGTTATGGCGAAACACACTTGTGTTTCGTCGGGTTCTTTCCTATGTTAAACAGTTTATGTCTCTTGACATGTTATACAATCAAACACATAATCATGTAAACACAATACGTTTTATTATAACACAAGTGCACAGTTACAAGTCAGTCAAGTCAATCAACCAAACAGTCAAAGTCAACGTGCATTAAATGCGAATATGAAAGTCGGAAACTCGAGTTGTCACAAATGGTGTTAACCACACCATTTGACCCATTTAGTCTAATTGACCATTTGTCCGTATGAGATGGTATTTAATTACCATTTCACCCCGTTAAACCTATCCCGGTTTTCCTTTGAACTTGTTTTACTTAAAACCGTTTTTATTTATTCGTCATGTCATTAAATGACTAATTTACCATTTTACCCCTTTTTACTATAATTCATGATTTCTTACCATTTTCCCTCATTCCGACTCTCATTGAATCGTGTCGGAATATCATGTACCAACCACTTAGTAGCATTCATATCAATACTTGAAATTAAGTAACTTTGCAAATAATGTAAAGGGGCGTAAGCTCTACTTACCTCGCATCCGAATACGCTTTCTTCTCGTGCTTGATTCGTTTGATCGCTTCTTTCCCAAGCCTCCACCTAGCTCGTTAGGCGACAAACTATCATCATTCACAAGGTGGTTAGATAAGTCATTTCAATTCACGACTATTCCACCTTACGTATTTTCTATGTCGAAACCACTATTCGACTTTATCATTGGTTAGTTTGACTTTTATAGGTCAACTATCTTAAATCATACAATAGGCATAATTAAGTTAAATAAACATTATGATTAGAACCCGTTTTAACCCTTATTTCACGTATTTAGTCAAACAAGGCAATTACGCGTTTCATTCGTAATTTCAACACATAAACATTCACTTAGGCATTTTAACAAACACCTTGCGGGCATGATTTCTCACAATTTATTATCAAGCTCAATACTTGTCATTTAGCCATGGTTAACATCAACTAAGCATGTTTACATCAATTTTCACATTAACAAAATCTGAATTTACTTCCTAGAACTCAAATTACACTAGAACAACAATTAAAATTCTAGTGTTTAACATGTTCCTACAACACCCACTTATCACCTTCAATGGTGATTGTGAATTCACAAGAAATAAGCATGATTTCTACTTGTGTTTGTCTAGGGTTTGTCCCTAGACTCTATATTGTTCCTAATCCATCATAAAACAGACATGCAACCATAAAAATCAGATTTTCCCAATTTCATGAGAATTTCGAGTTGAGAATTTTCATCAAATTTTACATACCTTGTAATCCTCTTGTGATGAGGATCAGTAATCTATGCTCGATTTTTGTTTTTGATCAGATTTGGACCTTCAATTTGGTTGTTTTGTAGATGTTAGGGTTTTGATGGAGCCTGGTCGCCCCCCTGCTGCCTGGTTCGACCTCAACACACCAAAGTGTGTTTGAGTTTTTATTTTTCTTGTTTTATCAATTATTAGTTTCAAGTTAAACACTTTTGGTCCCTCTAGTTTCTCTTAGTTTATTTTTAGATCTTTAACTACACACAAGTCATCATCTAACTAGGTTAATTATTCCTAGTTATTTTAACGGGTTCGGGAAGTTATAACCCGTTATGTTTTATGTCACGTTAATTTGGGCTTTTTATATACTTTGTTTTCTCAAAGTATTTATTTTCCTATTTAATTAATATTAGGTTTATTTATTTAAGTCCTAATATTTACCGGGTTAAATTTTACCACTAACGGTATTTTACCCGTCCTTTAGTATTAACGTGGTTTGATTACCAAACCCGTTTTCGGGATGTTACAAGTCTACCCCCTTAAAGAGGTTTCGTCCTCGAAACCTTTTTCTTACATGATTTATCGAGTTTAACTCCATGCATTTGATCTCGATAATCAATTGAGCATTGCTCATATTTTAACCGATTGTTGGCATTACCCGAAAAGTATGATAATATCCTTTTTGGTTACTATTCATCTACGTATCTCATACGGCATAATGCAACTTGAAATAACGTAATTTCGTTATTTCTACTAGTTTAGTTAACTTAGCGATATCCATCGCTTTTATATATTATCGAACTCTTTATGAATCCGTTACTTTGACCCGTTTAAAGGTCTTTAGTGAAATCTTTCACTTTTAGCAACCATTTCTTTTGTTTTCAATTTCTTTTATTCGATTCAGTTATACCGAATCCACCGCTTACAAGCGACCAAATTTATTTAAATGACCTTAACCGGTCTCACTAACTAGACTTATTAGTCCAGTTACTTTTTACCACTCGCTTGGTTATAATGTGATTCTACTTCACATTGCATTTCTTGACCGTGATCGTGTCACATCATGTTTAATTTATATCAACCTTTCATTTTTCGAAAATATCTCTTTTCGAATATATCATCTTGCGCCTATCAGTGTCAAGACTTGTATCTTTTATGCTTACTATTTAAATTCCTATTAGAATTTACATTTGTAAAAACAATATTTCTTATCAAAACTGAAGTTTTAGTTTAGCACCTTCTCTTTAACTTTTGTCAATTATCCATACCGGGATATTGACAGTCCAAAATTTATTCTTTTACAGTCTTTGTTTTATGCGGGGATTCTCAATTTATTCCCTCGCTTTGTCTAATTAACCCGTAGGTTTTATCACTTTGCCTTATAGGCTATTTTATTAGACTTTCACCTCTTTAAGGCGAGGTCCTTATAATCTATTTCTTTCTAGTCGTGACCCGTGGGTTGTTTTAGTCTCGTAGACCTTTCCATTGTTTATAACCCCAAAGGTTATGTTGATCCCGTAGATCATTCTTTACGCATGTCTATATTCAAATGTATATATACATATATAGCTTCAAAGCATCTCTCATTATGTTTGGAATCGTTTATTTTTGCTTTTGCACTTTAGTTGGCCTTGACCGTAGTCTAAAGCTTCGTTCGTTTACTCTTGGACTAATCTTCCGACTTTATGACTCTTTACGTCATTTACGCGTCGGTTTGTTCTACGCTTACCATTTCTCCGGTTCTTAATTATACTTCTTTACGACCTGTTACCCGGGTTCTTTATTATTTCGCGCTTCCATTGTTCGGTTGCGCTTACTTGCACTACCAAGTTTTTATACTTTATTTATCCCATTTGACTTATTCTCGTGAGATTTCATTACTCATGAACGTCAAACTTCATTCTTTATTCAACCCGTTCAACTTTAGAATAGTTGAACGTAGTTATCAAAATTTCGGTTTGCAAGTTCTCATCGTCTTTTAGTCATGACTCTTAATCTGAGTCCTTTGACTTTCTATTTCGCGTACCCGTCTCTTGGTTTATGCATGCTTTCAAAATCCTACCCATCTATCGGGTATCTTTACCGAAGTTATCATCAAGTAACCATTCTTATATGGTTTTAGACATCATCTTAATTTATTTGATCGTTTTAGCGAAATCCATTGCTTTTATTTAGTCAAGTCTTTTATTCTTTTATTCTACCCCTTTGACTTGTCTGTGTGAATTTCATCACTTATGACAGTCAAACTTTACCTTTATGCCTTAGCATTCTCATTAGTTGGTCTGTATTTTCATTTACTTTAATCTTTGTCCCTTCTCTTGGGCTCGTTATTCTAAAGTAATACGCTCCCTGTCATCCGACTTGCGTTTACGTTTATTATCAAACATCTTACTTGTTTGACTCATTTGGGTACCTTTTTAGTTAGTCCCATTCACCCTGTCCTTACTACATCGGACGTAAATGTGTCCGCTACAAGAAGTTCATGGTATCATATGCCACTACTTACTTGGCCAGAGTAAGCGATTAACACATGACACGCATGACCTTTTTATAGTTTTCACATCACGCCCTATGTAAGTAATGCCTCTATTTGTTTCTCTTGGAAACAATATCCCGAATAGGTTTTCTATTCGGGTTTTTCCAAGTTTTCAATTTACATGAGCAACAATCATTCTCTACATGTTTGTCGCATATTTCTATTTGTGCAATTAAATTTAAAATGTGCACCTGGTAATGCTTGCCCTAATAGGCTTCTTTTGCCGTTAACCTTGTTTGCGATCACTACGCGATTTAGATCCTTGATGAGTATGCTTTGCTTGTCATACATCGGACCGTTTCACCGTCATATCCGTAATTCGTCCAACTCTCGTCATCTTCAGATGCGAGTGTCCTTCAATTAAAACATTCACAAAAGTTAGCAATGTTGTCATCAATAATCGCCCGTATTATAATACAAGGATTTTCCACTATACGTGTCAACACACAT
Source organism: Helianthus tuberosus (assembly GCA_030545235.1). Lineage (NCBI taxonomy): Eukaryota > Viridiplantae > Streptophyta > Magnoliopsida > Asterales > Asteraceae > Helianthus > Helianthus tuberosus. The sequence goes on along the minus strand of CM060417.1, from coordinate 56,105,736 downwards.
AATTTCATTGACTATATCTATCCTTTATCAATTTGATTGATGTAATGTGTATTACACGATAACCCTATGTGTTGTTCTCAACACTTTAATCATACTAAATCATTACTATATACATGTACTTACCGGATTTGCGATCAAGCCTCGAACCGAACACTTTATTCTTTTAACCATGAGCTCTGATTACCAACTTGTAACACCCTTGCTTGTTTAATACAATATTTTATATAAGTTTCGTAAAAATGCATGTTTATACGATTACACGTAAGTATGTCAATACGAGTTTACTGAAACTTTTACAATTTAAAAAAAAGAACAACTTAATGTAATTGAATTCGTCGTTTAAAAGATACGACGAAACGCCGCGCGAAAGCTTTTAACTTTATCATGTTCGGTTCTTCTTCGAGCTTGATCTTCATCCGGGCACTCTTGGCAATCACCTATGATCAAAACCAACTTAAAAGTTAGTTTTGATAGTTAAATAACAAGTTTAAACAAGTTATATGGGTTAAACAAACAAAATTAAACATTTTTCAAGTTCAGGGGGGGCTAGGCGTCACGCCTAGGGGCTAGACGCCCCACCTAGCCCCCTTTTTGGCAGAATGTTGTTATTATGTTGCTGTACATACCCAGCATGACCCGATTTCACGGAAACGAGCATAACTCTCTCGTTTTTAATCCGTTTTACCCGATTCTTTTTCCTACGTGTCCGTAATTTAATTCTCCATCATATGGAGTTAAAATCCAACATCCAACATAATAAATTTTGAGACATCTAAGCCATCGACTCGTTACCTTTTTACAAAGTTTTGACCCGTTCATGCGTTTATCAAACAAACATGTTTGTTTGATCCCAAATTCACATAAATATTATAATTTCAATCTTGTCTATCATATTAGGTTCAATTCACGAGTTTATGTATATTCTTAAACCCGTTTGTACTTAAATGCATATTTTGACCCGTTAAGGGTGTTTAAGTACTTTTCCGCATAATTCATAATCGTTTATTTCTAGCATCTTATTTTCGCAATATTTATCAAATGATCTTCCACCATAACTATTTTTATAGTGGATTTAGCATAACTAACCTATTATTCCAAAATTTACCCATTGGTTGGTCATTTTATGCAAATGACCATTTTTATGCATTTGACCCATGAATATGTATTCCTGTAACTTTTATTCATATCTAATGATTCCATGATCTTGATGCAAGTTCCTAAACAACCCCTATGGGTCGTTTACCCAATATACCCTTCAAGGGTGTTTTGGTCCACTTTAGTCCCTCACTTTACGACGAAGGACTTTTGTTAAATATTTGACCATAAATTATGTGTTTAACTAAAAGCTTATTTATGCGTACCTGGCTCGGGTCAAGGTATTGACCTGTTTACATAACTTTTGCTTTAAATCTTTCTAGTTAAAGCAACGCATGCTTATGTTATTTCCTGTGATTACAAAACTCAACAAGCGATTTGTCAAATATAATTGTCAAATGGTGTTAACCACACCATTTGACCCATTTAGTCTAATTGACCATTTGTCCGTATGAGATGGTATTTAATTACCATTTCACCCCGTTAAGCCTATCCCGGTTTTCCTTTGAACTTGTTTTACTTAAAACCGTTTTTATTTATTCGTCATTACATGACTAATTTACCATTTTACCCCTTTTTACTATAATTCATGATTTCTTACCATTTTCCCTCATTCTGACTCTCATTGAATCGTGTCGGAATATCATGTACCAACCACTTAGTAGCATTCATATCAATACTTGAAATTAAGTAACTTTGCAAATAATGTAAAGGGGCGTAAGCTCTACTTACCTCGCATCCGAATACGATTTCTTCTCGTGCTTGATTCGTTTGATCGCTTCTTTCCCAAGCCTCCACCTAGCTCGTTAGGCGACAAACTATCATCATTCACAAGGTGGTTAGATTAGTCATTTCAATTCACGACTATTCCACCTTACGTATTTTCTATGTCGAAACCACTATTCTACTTTATCATTGGTTAGTTTGACTTTTATAGGTCAACTATCTTAAATCTACAATAGGCATAATTAAGTTAAATCAACATTATGATTAGAACCCGTTTTAACCCTTATTTCACGTAATTAGTCAAACAAGGCAATTACGCGTTTCATTCATAATTTTAACACATAAACATTCACTTAGGCATTTTAACAAACACCTTACGGGCATGATTTCTCACAATTTATTATCAAGCTCAATACTTGTCATTTAGCCATGGTTAACATCAACTAAGCATGTTTACATCAATTTTCACATTAACAAAAATCTGAATTTACTTCCTAGAACTCAAATTACACTAGAACAACAATTAAAATTCTAGTGTTTAACATGTTCCTACAACACCCACTTATCACCTTCGATGGTGATTGTGAATTCACAAGAAATAAGCATGATTTCTACTTGTATTTGTCTAGGGTTTGTCCCTAGACTCTATATTGTTCCTAATCCATCATAAAACAGACATGCAACCATAAAAATCAGATTTTCTCAATTTCATGAGAATTTCGAGTTGAGAATTTTCATCAAATTTTACATACCTTGTAATCCTCTTGTGATAAGGATCGGTAATCTATGCTCGATTTTTGTTTTTGATCAGATTTGGACCTTCAATTTGGTTGTTTTGTAGATGTTAGGGTTTTGATGGAGCCTGGTCGCCCCCCCTGCTGCCTGGTTCGACCTCAACACACCAAAGTGTGTTTGAGTTTTTATTTTTCTTGTTTTATCAATTATTAGTTTCAAGTTAAACACTTTTGGTCCCTCTAGTTTCTCTTAGTTTATTTTTAGATCTTTAACTACACACAAGTCATCATCTAACTAGGTTAATTATTCCTAGTTATTTTAACGGGTTCGGGAAGTTATAACCCGTTATGGTTTATGTCCCGTTAATTTGGGCTTTTTATATACTTTGTTTTCTCAAAGTATTTATTTTCCTATTTAATTAATATTAGGTTTATTTATTTAAGTCCTAATATTTACCGGGTTAAATTTTACCACTAACGGTATTTTACCCGTCCTTTAGTATTAACGTGGTTTGATTACCAAACCCGTTTTCGGGATGTTACAATTAACCATTTTTCTTTCTTTAAAAACCCTTTCGTCCTCAGATTTGTATCTGATGAATTCGTTTCACTTGACTGATCAGTCTTTGAAGAGCAAAACGATTTATCAAAACTTTTATCTGATTTTCCGGTTGTATCTGAGGACAAAATCCTTTCGAGATATTCCCTCGCTTTCTTCCTTTTCTTTCTCAGTCTGTCTTTCTGCCCTTGTGAAAGCTTCACTTTCTTTTCTAGAATTTTCTGTTCTTTGGGCTTTTCTTCGACTTTGACCGGTTTCTTTGCCATTTTCTGAGATTCAGCCCTTGATCTTCCCTTTGATCTCATTGGGCATTCTCTGGCAATGTGACCTTTGATATGGCATTCAAAGCATCTTCTAGTCTCAAAACTTTGACTCTGGCAGTTAACAGCATTGTGTCCTCTAAAACCACAGTTATAGCACACTCTGTTATCATACCATTCACCACTTTCATACCAAACATTCAGATCATAACACTGTTTGGCCTTGTGGTAGTCTTGTCGTCTCGTGTCAAATTGATTTCGCTTTTGAGCACTGTGGTCAAACCTGCACCACTTATTACCAACTGTTTTTGAGTTTTGATTTTCAAATTTTTGTGATTTTTTATCACGATTGGATGATTGAACTGATGATCTTTTATTTTCTTTTTGAAAACCTTTTGAATTTTTAACACTTTGTTTTTGTTCTTCAAAGGTTTCTGTGTTGAGCATTTGCCTTTTTCAGTAGACTGTAGAACAGTTTCTTGAAATTTTTCTTTTAATTTCAGAAACAATTTCTTCTTCTCATTTTCATCATCAGTTTTATCATCACAATCTTCAATTTTGACATTGTCACTTATTGGAACTGAATTGATCGGTTTTGGACAAATATAATCTGGTACTGATGACGAAGTCTCAAAACCTTTCAATTTATTCTCTAACTCCTTGATTTTATTTCTATCAATTTCAGCTTCATTCTCAAGACGAATGATTTTCTGGAGATGAGAATTTATTGCAATCTGTTTTTCAATATTATTTTTAAAAATAACTGATTTTTCATCTTCTAAAATCTTCATTTGACATTGAAAATCTTTTTCAATTTTCAATTTTTCATTTTCAAAATCTTTTTCTTTTTCTTTCAAAATTTTGTTTTCCAATGTCAAACTTTCAATATCTTTCAAGAGTTTAACATTATCTGATTTTGATTTTTCATATATTGAGCACATCTCAAGAATCTGTTTATCATCAGCTTTCTTTTCAACCTTCAAAGCTAGAATTTTTTCAATCGGTTTCTTCTCAACTTGAACACCTTCATCATCACTCTCTTCATCTGATGAATGATCAAAGATAGGTGCATTTGTTTCAATCTCTTTCTTTGATACTGGTTCAGCATTCGAAGATACAAGTTTCTCATATTCTTCTTTCTTTGGAATTTCTTTTGTCTCCGTCTTGAATGATCCTGCACAAAAAATTTTAACGAAATTAAGAGGATTCATATTTTCGTCAATATAACAACCCCTCTTAATGTCATATTTCATGACATTTTTTGCTGCAAGACATACACATACTCTTCTATCTATTTCAACAATTACATCCAAACTCATTTTATCTAGATTTCCTTTTATTTTATCCATCAATTCCTTCTTCTTCTTATAATTTTCATAACTGTGTGTTTTGAGCTTATTGATGAACTCATTTAGATGTAATTTTGAGATCCCAGAATCCCTTTTTAGATTTTTCAAAATATCATCCCATTCCGCAGGTAGCGCATCTGCAAACTTTGATATCTTTTCAACATCTGACAACCTTATCTCATACGTTTTCAACTTGTCCAGTAAATAATCAAATCTGCTTTCCAACTTCTCTAATGTCTCATCCTTTTTACACAGAAAATCTTTAAGTCGGATAATCCAAACCTTCTTATCATCTTGTTCATATATGCTTCCTCTACACCAACAATATCCATCATTCAATCTTTCAAGATAATAATTTTCCTTTTCATCAAACATTTTTATCAAAGTTCAAACAATCCTGACAAATTTCACACGAAATGTACAACCTGAATTTGTTTTCAAACGAAATTACTTTTCAAGCGAGATAACACTTTTCAAACGGAATAACACTCTTCACACGGAATACCTGTTCAAACGAAATCAGTTTCTCACACGAAATCAGATTTTCAAACGGAATAACCTTTTTCAAACGGAATCAGATGTAATTCAAATGAAATCAGTAATTTCGTGTGAAATTACTTCAACATTTCAAACGAAATTATATGCTCGTTCAAACGGAATTAACCTTTTAGTCCATTTTTGTCACTTTTAATCTGAATTTAGGTCTGATTCTTTCAAGGGTTTGTTAAAACTATGTTTCGCACGTTATGTGTGAAAATCAGTCAATTTCAACCATGAAAACTTGATTAAATTTGAAAAGAAGGTGTAGAAATCAGAATTTTCCAGTGAAAACAAGCTAAATGGTAAGAACTCTTCCTCCTGAGCTCTGATACCACTTGTAGGATTGTTTTCTGACCCAATGAGTCGATCAGAAGAGTTCTTAGACAGAATCAGAGGCGGAATTCATTGATTCAGTCTTCGTTTAGCTTGTATAACACTAGAATCACTATTAATTGTCTTGTTTATTGATCTGATAACAGTTTACAGGCCAGGGACACTTCGACAGCACTTCGGCGTCGGAACCAAGAAGCATTACAAACGAGATCACATCAAGGGTATATATAGGCTGCTGATTTCGCTTGAACATGCTCAAGCGAAATCACATTTCAAGCGGAATCAGCTCTTTCAAGCGGAATCAACCTTTCAAGTGGAATCAGCCTGCTGATTGCGTGTGAAATGACAAGGCGATTTCGAGCGAAATTACAACATCCTATTTTTGACCCTTTTCTCGTATTACGTGCTCTGATCTAACAGTTACAATACAAGACTCGATACAAGACGAAGTCGACAGACGTATGCACTAACACTGGTAGTTTATCGGGCTAAATTTGACTAGTGAAGAAACAAAATGGAAGCACCGATTAAGCGTTATCAATAAAACGGATGCAACGATCTTTCTAAGTCTGTACCGGTTCCTCCCTTACAATCGGCGCATCTTTCCGAGGGTGTTAAACAGTCCTACGTTGGCGCATTGCTCTACGGGCACCCTACAGCTCAGAAAATGATCGTCCTCTCCCCAGACATCATTGCTTTTTTTTACTGGCATAATTAATCTCTTTTAGGTAGGGTGTTCGATTTCAAGACTCTTTTGCACCATTAATTCTCTTACTACCAAGACTAATTTTCTAGGGGTAAAAATAAAATATTTGGGTGGTCTTCATGTTCTTTTAACTTTTACCGATTCTAATGACGCCAAAGGTTTTCTTCTTTCAACCGATACATGGAACAAATGGTTCTCTTCTCTTGATCGTTGGGTGGGTCAGTCGTTTAGTTACGAACGTATAGCATGGATTAGAGTTCTCGGGGTTCCGGCACATCTCTGGGACAGAAGCGTTCTTGATTCCATTGGGAATCATGTTGGGAGGGGTGATCCAAGGATCACAGATCACATGGGAGGATGGTAATTGGTCTCAAGAGTGCATTGGAGTTCTAGTAGGGGATGGCCATCATAGCAGAGATGAAATCATTCTCAAATGGAGGGATAAGAGTTATCGCGTCTGGATTATTGAAGAACCGAGTGAATGGATGCCGGATTGTCTCGATAAGATCTTACACTATCCCTCGACACCCGTCATAGATCATGTTCATCCGGTTGTTAATTCTTCACTGTTAAAACCACATGGAGACGAACAATTGAATGTAGAAAATTTGGGTACCGACAATCACCAACCGGGCATTGGCGAGGCACTTCCGACCATCGAGATCTCCCCTCGTTCCGGTGAAGAGACGGAGAGCCAAACTGGTGTACCTTGGATTCCGTCAATCTTGGTAAGTGAGAAATCAAATACTTTTATGGAGCACACCAACGGCACCATGAAGTCTTTGGATTGCAACAACCAAAGGAGATGCTTGATTTGCCAGATGGTAAAACTACTTTTGGGATGCCCTGTAGTATGGAGAATAATGAGTTAGGGACACACAACACAAGTTCTAAGGATGTGAACCCAAACACAAGTAATAAGGTGTTGGGATTATCTAAAGTAATTGATAGGGTGCATGGGAACTCGATTCATTCAAGTATGGGGAAAACAACAGACATTGCGGCACAACACCGAAGTGACATTGAGACTAAAAGTATGTCTCTGGACATGAATTTGTTTAGGCTCGAGGAAACGTCTCCATTGAATGATATTTCTACTCGATCTAATTGTTCCAGCCCTTCTATCTTTAAGTTTGGGCTTTAAAATTCTAAGAGATCAAGACCCAAATCTGTTAGCCCAACAAACGGTAATAGCCCAAATAATCATCTCAACTTATCTTTCGTTCCTTTTTCCAAAAAAAGACATCTAATGGATCCTGACCCGTTTTGCTTAGGTGAGCTCTTGGGCCTTAATAATCTTAGTAACCCAATCAACCCTGTCCCTTATACATCAAAGCCTGCAGATCCACCCCCTATTCCGTTTTTAAACCCGTATCCGTCATCCTCTTCAGAGACAGTGGAGAACCACCAGAAGAATTCCATGATTTATTGTTAGTGCATACATCTGTCGACTTCATCTTGTATCGAGTCAGTCTAGATATGTTAGATCAGGGCATGTTGTATGGGAAAATAAAGTTTTAGAGTTGATTTCCCATGAAATGACAAAATGTTGATTTCCCACGAAATGACAAAATGTTGATTTCCCACGAAATGAACATTGCACTTTCGTGGGGAATCAGAATCCCTATAAATAGGCTAGTGTCTATGTCATTTGGCGGGGGAATCGGAATATTGTACCGAAGTGCTGCCGGTGTTTTTCCTGATTGTAATTGATATAATATCAATCAGAAGAGTGTTTAAAGTGAAGAACAAGCTGAGTCTACTTTTGTTTCTTGTTTTCCGCACCTGAAACGAAGTAAAACTCCTCTGATAGACTCATTCGGGTTCGTACACGATCCTACAATTGGTATCAGAGCTCAAGAAGAGGAGTTCTGCAGAATACAGCTGATTTTGTTTGTATTTTCTATCTTCTACACCTTCTTTCTTCAACAAAACAAGTTTTAACGGTCAAAATCGGATCAATTTTTCACAGATTGTGTAAAAATACATATAGACAAACCCTTGAAAGTTTCATAGCAAAATTCGACCTAAAAATGACCAAAATCAACTCGAGAAGTGATTCTGCTCGAAAGAACTTTTTCTGATTCCGCTCGAGATCTTGATTCAGCTCGGATTATTTCGCTCGAAATTGACTGATTCCGCTCCAGTATATTGGTCTGATTCCGCTCCAAGTTGCAAATTGTTGATTCCGCTCCAAAGTCTGTGCTGATTTCGCTCAAAGTTGTCTGTTTCAGCTTTAAAGTTTTGATTCTGCTTCAAATCTGTTGCTGATTCCGCTCCAGAATACCAAATCAGAGATTCCGCTCCAATATTTGCTGTGATTTTGCTCCAATTTACAAAATCAGATTTCGCTTGATAGTTATTTGGGTGATTCCGCTCAAGAGTGTTATGTTTGGAGATTTCGCTTGAAGCTATTTTCTTGGTATTTCACTTGAAAGAGTTGTCTACTATTCCGCTTGAATTGGTTCAGGGTTTTTCCGCTTGAAACAACTGTTTTTTGAAATACATGCTATTGAAAAATGGAGAACGAGTTCTACAATGTGTTTGCTACTCCGACTACTCCGGCTTCCATTGCTCAGAATATAAACTTGGAAAATGAGACCGAAACGTTACAAAAGCCCCCGAAACTGATGAGCATAGAAGAATACTACGGATGGAAAGACAGATTCAAAAACTGGGTTCAAGCTAACCATCTCAGATCTTGGGAGTGCATTCTGAAGAAATATGTATTACCAAGTACTGATCTGCAAGTTGAGAAAGCAATATCTGAGTTTAGTGATCAAGAACATGATATGTATAGAGCTTAAAAAATGATGATTAGTCTACTTCAGCAAGCTATCAAAGAAGACATCTTTGTGTTACTTCAACATGACAAGACTTCAAAATCAATTTGGGATTCTCTTAGAGTCAAGTTTGAGGGTAGTGAGAATATGATAAAGAGCAAAAAGGCACTGCTCAAGAAAGAATTTGATCTGTTTACAAGTTTGCCTGGGGAAGATACAAAGAAGCTAATTGAAAGATACTGCCACTTAGTGCGATCCATGTCGATGCTTAGTATAAAAAAAGATCGTGAAGAGTGGGTAGACAAGTTAGCTGACGCTTTACCACAAAAGGAATGGGGCACATACTTGATGATTTTGAAGAACACTGGGGTTTATGATGGGTTAACGATTTCTCAGTTTATCGAGAAGATTGAGAGTCAAGATTTGGAACAGCAGAAGATCGCGAGGATGAACAGTCCAAGTGGTCAACAGGATGTAAAAATGTACTACAAAGGCAGTGTTCCAGAAGTTGAAAGAAGCCCGAAAATACAGACTGCGTTTAGTGCTGGAGATTCATCAGAAAAGGTTGATCAAAGTCCTAAAAGCAGCAGTGGTTTCTCTTCATACCCGAGTGTTACTCCAAAGAATCGAACTTTAAGCTTTCATTCTCAGAGTACGAAAAGTGGAAGTGGTTATGTAATACAATGCAACATTGCCTTGAATCTTCCACATGGCATTACTTGGCTCTGTGTTACTATCTTACGAAGGTTTGGTTGCAGGGCGGATCGGAAATCCTATGCTCACAAAGGAGGATTACGATCAGATAGACGCTGAAGAAATGGAGTTAATGGACATCAAATGGTGTTTAGCTAGTGTTCTTAGACGAGCTGAAAAGTTCAAGCTGATTACTGGAAGAAATGACTTTCTTGATGCACATGTTTCTACTTTAGGTTTTGATAAATCTAAAGTTACTTGTTTTCGATGCAGGGAGAAAGGTCATTTCAAGAGGGAATGCAAGAACAGAGAAGCTAGTGAAGTGAAGAATCCATTCGGAAAAGACGACTACTACCGGAAAGCCATATATCAACAAGTCGGTCAACAACAACTGCAAGAACCACAAGTGGCTCATGGTAGAAAAGTGATCGAGGATTCAAAGAGAGCATGTTTAGGAAATCAAGAAAGTTTCAGCTGGGAGAAATTCATTTCATCCGACAATAAACATGCTTAATCAATCAAGATGATGAAAAATTACCTGAAGGATTCAGCTGGGATATGTTTGCGGATGAGAATGGGAATTTCAAAGCTTTCATTGCCAAGATTGTAAAAGAACCAGATATGTTTACCACATGGATGAAGTCTATTGGTGAGACTGTGAAGAATGTGGAGGAAAAGTCTGTTGCATTTGAAGAAAGCTCACAGAGCTCAGATGAAAGTTCACAAATTGATGAAAGTTCAGAAAAGGAAGTTGTTTTTTATCAAACACCAGTTGATTCTGGTTCTTCGGATGATAGTTCTGACAAATCAGTAGAGTTTGATCAATCACCAACTGATGACAGCAGTGATGATGAGGAAGAAAAATATATTAATGTTGCAAAATCTCATCTATCTCCTGAAAGTTTTCATTTTTATTTTGCAGATCGATTGGAGAAACTGAAGGAGAAAAGGGCTGCAAAAGAACAAAAAGAAATGAAGTCTGAAAGTGTTGCTGAGAAGAATGTTGAGACTGAGCAGGTAGGTGAAGCAGAAAAGGTGATTGAAACTGAGAAAGTTGTTGAAGTTGAGAAGATAATAGAAGTAGAAAAGATTGTGGAGGTCGTCAAGCCTTGCTTGAAGTGTTTAGAACCATGCAAGGAATGTACAGCTAAAGATGAGAAGCTGGCAGAGTTTGAGAAGATGAAGGAACAATTATTGTTCAATCTTAACTACGTGAAAGAATCATATGATGTTTTGAACAGAACAGTAACTGGTCTTCAAAAGACTAACTCTGAGAGAGAAGATGCTTTAACGATGATGAATGCTACGATGATGACAAAGCAAAAAGCTATAAATCATTACATCGAAGAATGTGCTACACTGAAGCAAGAGTTGGAGAAGGAGAAGATTGAGAATGAGAGGATCAGAAGATTATTGCAGAGTTATTCTAGTTCTGATTATCTTATTGATCAAATTTATCCTACTGTTGCAGGTTTCGAAGCATTCAAGGATGAAAAGACAAAGAAGAAGGATACTGGTAAGAAACCGAGTGTTACCTATAACAAGTGTCCGCCTCCAATATGGGAAGGGTATTCTCCCAGAAAACCAAATGAGGTGCAAGTCGAAAAAGCAATCAATATAAAGCTAAAAACTGACACAACTGATGATTTACCAGAAAACATTGACGTCATTTTCACATCGTCTGACACTGATCATGAGTCTGAGTTAATAAAAAAGGTGGTCGATCAGGTGTTGGATACTGATGAGGAGTCTGAGTCAAAATCTGAGTCTGGAGGGTCAAGTTCGTCAGTCAACAGTTCAAAATCGTCGGTTAAACGGTCTTGCAGTAAAGAGTTTTTGTTATCAAAATCGAATTTAAATGATGAAACATTTGAAGTAGCATATACTTTAAATGATTCTGACAAATTATACTCTGATAAAGAGTTTCCAATAAGAAGTGTTAGATTTGACATGATCAAAAAGGTTTTCAAAATGACAGAAATTAATTTTTCTGAAATAAAAGATTTAAATCTTACTAGAAAACCTAAAAAATACACTTCAAGAGTACAACAATGATTAAACAAGAAAAAGGGTTACAATTCTAGTTCTGGTTTTCAAAAGAAATCAAACTATAATGGTAGCTTCAAAAAGAAAGGATTAGGTTTTATTCCACCAGAAAATTATAAAAATGAGAAAAATTCTAAAACAAAAACAGAATTTGTTTCAGGTGGAAGTGCTGAGGAGGAACAGAAGAAACCTTTCTGGAAACAATCAAACCAGGAGTTTCTTACTGAGAAGAAAAGGAATGGAACTGGAGTGTTTCATCCAAAAGAGACTCGAACCTGTTTCAAATGCAATGAAGCTGGTCATATTGCATGGAATTGTCCAAAGAATATCAAGACAAAACAGGGAGTTTCTGAAAAACTCAAAGAAAAGGTTGTTGATGTTGAACCACCAACTGAAAACTTCAAAATTTTTGAAAATTCGATTTATGAAGTTGGTGAGTGTTCGAAGAAGAATTTTTACAAAAGAAAAGCCAAGAACAACCAAGTGTGGGTTGTTAAGAAGTCTGATGAGAAGGTCGGCGATGAACCTGGTTCCACAAAGCCAAAGGAGCCACAGGTTGAGTTTAAAAAGGAAAAATCTGTGTTTTCAAAAGATGATGTTGAAATTCCATCTTTGAAGTTTGAAAAGATTAAGCAAAAAGTTGGTAAGGTTGAAATCTCAAATCAATTCTTTTCTGATCAGAAGGAATTTGATATTGAGAAAGCATTCAATGGGAATGTTAAGAAAATTTTTGGGAAAATGATTGATGGGAAAGTTAAAGGGGTTAAAGATTTTTACGCAACAAAGAAAGCAACTTTTAACCCAACTGAACAAGAGCTTAAGGAGCTAAAAACACCCAAGGCTGAAAAGACTTGGGTGGAAATTCTCTTTTCTTGAAAAATCAGGACTTGCCGGAGATCCCAAGTTTGTAATCGTAGATCAGGAATCGGCATCATTCTTGTTATGATAGATTTTGTGAAAGATTTTTAAATGTGTTTAGTTTTTACAGGTGATGGACTATGCCGGAGCTTCTAGGTTGGTAAGTGCGAAGCAGGAATCGGCATCTTGATTGGTAAAATAGTTTGTGTAGATGGTTTATTCCTACATGTGTTTAAATGTTGGATATTTTTACAAGTAGAACAGAGAATACATACTTGCAAATGGTAAATCAGGGACATTAAGTTGTACTTGATTTGCTACATATAGTAAAAAGATGAACAAGATGATGAACCCTAACCTACAAGTGGTAAAAACAAACTTATTTTCCGGAAAAATCATTTTGATTAAAACAAGCTTAAGTGTTTTGAAATCTTAATGAGAAAATAGTTTGTTGTGAGGGGGAGTTCTGATTGTTTATGCCTAGTGGATGGCGAATTGATGCGATTTAATATCGGTTGTCAAGTTTTGTACAGTTTTTTTTCAAATTTCCTTTAAAATGTGTTTGCATTTTAGGGGGAGTAGAATTTTTTCAGAAAATCCAAAAACATTAGAAAGTTTGAAAAATACAAAAACATGATAAAATGAAAATGAGTTTTGGTGTATAAAAGAGGAAATGATAGTACATCAGTGGGCGTATCTCAACATGCTAAAGAATTGGAAAGTAAAAATGTGATCAACAATCTCACTGCGGATATGCCAGTAGGTTTTTGCACATTTAGTAGATTGTGACGAGATATAAACCTAATTTCAAACTTGCTTATATCGTGGGGAACAACTTCTTGGATATATGGGTAACCCCCGAAATCTTGTTTGAAAGGTCCCTCTTTCTGAGATACTAGGTCTTTATGCTTAGTGATATCTGGGGTATTATTCCGGGACTTCTGCTGAATGGAAATTCTGACCTAGTCCCCGCATAATACTTTCTGCAATGCTTGAAATATAGCGCCGCCCTCAGCAAATTGATGAAACAATAAAATTGATAGTCATTGCTGTTGTAAAAAAGATCCTCTAAAGGGGACACACCAAAATTCGAAGCCGTCATCTCTCTGCGTATACGAAAGTATCGACCTGAGCTCTCACGGCCCTCGCATTTTAACCCCTTACAGATATCATCTAGGTATACTCACCTGTAAGACTGAATATTGGGATCTGGATATGGGAGTATATTCAAGTAGTGGGACACGCGAATAAGTTTAAGTGCTTAAGACATTAATTTCGTATCTCGAAGCAGTTGAAATTTGTGTGAAAATTTAAGTGGACCAAGATACTGACAATCTAGGTGAATTGTTTAGAACTTAAAATGAAATGAAGCTTAACGGTGTTGGTGATTTGTCTCAGAAACTGATATGATCCTCTTACACAAACTCACAAAAATATTGTCTGTAAATATTTCTTTACTTCATTTCATTACATTCAAAAATCCAAAAAGAGTTTCGGTGTGTTTTAGCATAAACTTTTGAAAAACTCAAAAAAAATTTTGATAACTGGTGTTGGAAAGCTGATTTTCAAAATTCCAAGTGCTAAACATGATGACATTTTGTGAGGGAGAGTCTGTGTTTGAAAACAAATGCATTGTGATCAAATTTATAATTGGTTCATCATGTGTGTAGTGAGAGAGAGTCTGAGTTAGTGCATGCCTTTATATTTTTGAAATGTGTAAATATGTGAAATTTACTTTGAGGTAGAGATTGTGCAGATAACCTGAGCTGAACGTGAGCCAGGTGACGATCTTAGAACAACGTCAAAGCCGAGTGATAGAGAACCAGGTTGATCGATCCTGAGGAGGCTTAAAGAGTCAGGTTCCGATACCTGAGGATGCTGTGGATAGAGCATGAGCCAGGTTTCATTTCTGTGGACAAAGTTTGAGTCAGGCGACGATCTTGAACCTGTGAAAGCCAGATTACGATCCTGAAGCAGATGATGCTGATGAACTTAAGGAATGCCAGCACATTGTTAGGGGGAGTCTGTTAATGCTGAATGAAAGAGTGAAGCCCAGAGACTGATCAAGACTGAAGACGTAAAGACTCGACATGTGAGATTCGTCAACATCTGAGGGGGAGTCTGTTAGTGCATACATCTGTCGACTTCATCTTGTATCGAGTCTTAGTCTAGATATGTTAGATCAGGGCATGTTGTACGGGAAAATAGAGTTTTAGAGTTGATTTCCCACGAAATGACAAAATGTTGATTTCCCACGAAATGAACATTGCACTTTCGTGGGGAATCATAAACATTGCACTTTCGTGGGGAATCAGAATCCCTATAAATAGGCTAGTGTCTATGTCATTTGGTGGGGGAATCATAATATTGTACCGAAGTGCTGCCGGTGTTTTTCCTGATTGTAATTGATATAATATCAATCAGAAGAGTGTTTAAAGTGAAGAACAAGCTGTGTCTACTTTTGTTTCTTGTTTTCCGCACCTGAAACGAAGTAAAACTCCTTTGATAGACTCATTCGGGTTCGTACACGATCCTACATTTATTCTAGGAGAGCATCTTTTAAAAATGGTTATCTTGTCATAGCTGAAGGCATAGCTAGCAAAGGTGCTGGTAATCCCGGCCGAAAGCAAAAGAAGGGTGTAAAGCTCAAGTGTGTGAAGGTCGGCGGCATCATGGCTTCAGCTCCTCCAAAGTCAGCCTTTACATTCCCTCTGTCACATCCGCCATGAGTCGTGTTGGTGTATGTAGGTTGGGTCCTTGGTTCGGTTGTTTTGTTGGTGATGCGTGGCTTTCTTAGTGTGGCGATGCCTTAGGGTTGTCGTGTAGGTTTTATTTTATGTCTTTCGTGGTGTTTTCTTTTTCTTTAGTGCTCCGCTTCATGGTACTTGTTATCGTCTTTTCTAGCTTCTTGCTAGTTTTGGTGGAATATATGTCTTTTGCGGTTAAAAAAAAATGTTTCCTCGTAACAATACAATTAACCATTTTGTGGAACAGGCTGGAGTTTTATCCCGATTTAAGACCCAAGTTGCTCTCGCCAAAGAAACAATATGTTTACGAACACACACGACCCATTCAACTTGGGTCCACCTGATCTTTCTTACGTTAATCCAATAAAACATATCCAACTCATGAATACACGCCAGAATCTCCCGTTAATCCAATTTTCGAAGTAAAAAACATATCCAACTCATGAATACACGCCAGAATCTCCCAATGACAGCAACTTGACGACCACTCTGTACCAGATCCCTTTCTTCATCGTCTTCTCTCTCAACCCTCCAGCTTCAACTCCATGTGATCTTCACAACACACAATTCTTCTACCCCCGACATGTCTGTAGTTTGCGGAGCCGAGTGCTTCCTCGCCGTCGGCTGCCTCCGCTGGCTCTGGAAACGCTGCACCTACGTCGGCGGCGACGACAGCGCCACCTGGCCCCAAGCCTCCGCCGCCGAGTTCGACTCCGTCCCCCACCTCTGCCGCATCATCCTCGCCGTCTACGAAGAAGACCTCCACCACCCCAAATCCCCACCCCTCGGCGGATATCGGTTAAACCCTAATTTTGTACACAAACGAGTCACTTATCAAGAAACCTTAGGTCAAGCTCCACCCTACTTGATCTACCTTGATCATGATCGTAAAGAGATTGTGTTAGCCATTAGAGGTCTGAATTTGAAAAAGGAGAGTGATTACAAATTGTTGTTGAATAATCGGTTGGGTATGCAGATGTTTGATGGCGGGTATGTGCACCATGGGTTGTTGAAATCGGCCATCTGGTTGTTGGATAAGGAGTCTGAGAATTTGAAACACTTGTGGTTGGAGAATGGGGCTTGTTATAAGATGGTGTTTGTTGGGCATTCGCTTGGGTCCGGTGTCGCCGCCTTGTTGACGGTTATTGTTGTCAATCATAGGGATAGGTTGGGTGGGATTCCCAGAGACTTGGTTAGGTGTTTTGCTCTTGCTCCCGCCAGGTGTATGTCGCTTAATTTGGCGGTTAAGTATGCTGATGTTATCTATTCAGTTGTCTTGCAGGTAATCCGTTAATGATAACTTGTAACTGCTATCATTTTAGGAGTATCTGATCATTTAGGGCTTATCTGTAATGAATAGGCACTGCCAAAACCGAAACAGAACCACAATATTCGGTTAATGGGTTATGTAGCTTATCTGTTAAGTATCTTGTTTGGTTTGGTTAAGTCAGTTACAGTTGGCACTCCTGATGCGTTCATTTTAAAAGCAAGTTACAGCCAGCTGGCAAGCATGTGATTTTAATTATTTAATTGAACAAATTACAGGATGATTTCTTACCAAGAACAGCCACCCCATTAGAAGACATATTCAAATCGATTTTCTGCTTGCCCTGTTTGATCTTTTTGGTTTGCTTGAGGGATACTTTCATACCAGAAGGTAGAAAACTAAGAGATCCAAGAAGATTATACGCTCCGGGCCGCATTTACCATATTGTCGAAAGAAAATTTTGCAGGTATAATCTTACTCATGAAGATGGAACGGTATTGCTAATCTAGTCCATAAAATAGTGTCTCATACCCGTCGGGTATCTACTCTAGATAAGTAGGTAGTTACCCGTTAGGTATCGGGTATAATCCTTAGTTTCTTACTATTTTAATTTTTGTGTAATAATGTTACCCAAGAAAAATTAAATTATAAAAAACTAATATTAGTGGATTAGTAAATTACTCTATTAACCAACAGTAAAATGAAAATATTTACGGGTAATGTATGTTTTTGGTAATTGGGCTGGGTATCACAATACCATACACATCCCAAACCCGCGTTAATTTTTAAACCTTTTCCTATACCCGTCTAATTACCCCTACCAAATGTTTCGGGTTTCGGGTGCCGGGTTTGTTCATACGGTATTTAGGATCACCAACTTAGATAATTGAGGGATTTATTTAAATGTTTTAATAAAGTCATCTTGTGTGAACAGATGTGGGAGATACCCTCCAGAGGTAAGAACTGCAATTCCTGTTGATGGTAGATTTGAACATATTGTTCTATCATCACATGCTACAGCTGATCATGCAATTATCTGGATTCATCGAGAAGCAGAGAAAGCTTTAAATGTAAGTCTAGTCATACAGGGGTACGCTCGTTTAATAAAAAGTAATATGTTGAGAATCTTGTGAATCACGCAATGCTAGAGGTGGACAAATCTGTTTTATTTGTCATACCTGTTCGTGTTATAAACCGAACTGGGTTGGTCAACTTTGGTCAAAACCTGTTTAAGGAGAAACCGGTTTGGGTGAAAATTATTCGAACCCTATTCAAACCGGTTTGGGTCGGGTTAAAAATGGTTTGGGTCATAAACCGGTATTTTAAAAAAAATGGGTTGGGTTGGGTTGAAACCGGTTTGGGTGAGGAGAGGGGGAACCAGTTTGGTAGTGAAACTTAGGTCGGGTTACAAACCAGTTTGGAAATCCAAGCCGGAATAGGTACAATTGTGTTATGTGGTTCTCACCATATTATTGATTTTGAAACGCACGCCCCACGGAATGATTGTTCTTAGAGGGTCACTTAAGACATTTCACTTGTAATAAAAAAAAATTGTGAAACAAAAACTGTAGTTAATGAAGGAGAAGAGTTCAGAAACAATGACAACAGCACCAACAGTACAAAAGTTTGATCGGCTGCAGTCGATAGAGAAAGAACACAAGGATGCTTTAGAAAGAGCCGTGACCCTCAACATACCACATGCTGTCGACGCCAATGAAAACGAAGATGAAGATGAAAACGAACCTCAAGAATCCTTGTCAGCATCTACGGACAGCGAAGACCAATCATCTGCTGACAAGCTGGCATCAAAACATCAAGATCTTGGTGACATAGGCAGAGGTAGAGACACCTCAACTACAAAATCGGAACCGCGGGAAACAAAGTGGGATATTCTTGTTGAGAGACTGTTTGAAAGGAGTGGTTCAGGTAAGTTCATAGCAAGAAAAGATATAAATATAAACACCAGTGACACATGATATGATATTGAAATTTTTGTTGGCTAATTTGAGCTTCTTAACTTGGTGGTTGTTGAGTGTGTACAAGCCCAGATTGTTTGCCAACCATTTTTGAATTTTTTTTTTTTTTTTTTTTTGCAGTTTCTTAAAATCATTCTATTTGTATATGATCATGTGTGACTTATATTAATTTAACAAAAAATTAAGACATCCAAAACCTATATACAAATTCTGTTACGAAACAAATTGGTAATCAAGCAAGATCGATAAAGAGAATGGAAGAAGAACACTCAGAGAAGAAGAAGGGTATAACCCAATCAATTCATCTTCCGTTCCTTGTTTGTTTATACAAATCACTAGTTACATTTACAACCTTCATACAATGATATTATCACAATTGACCCCTCTACTATTTGATACCTAACAATTACAAACGTAGTATTTATTTAAGATTTGAAAAATACGTTATATCTATTATCAAGTAGAATATACACCATCCAATATGTTATATAGTGTTATGACCAGCCGGCGTTGCGAGGCGCTAAGCCGAATATTTCTTAGTTTCATAATATGTATGTTTGTATTTCGGTTACTTATACATAATACTTATAACACGATCTCAATATATATATATACACACACATATAGACAACCAATTAAATTAAAACACCAATATAATTTTGCTAAAATAAAAATTAAAACGATGGCAAGCTTGTAATTTAGAGTTGAGGGCAAAACTGTAATATGTTAAGACCAATGAGCGAGTACTAGGTAGTTGCTTGGCACAAATAAAATCTATGTTGAGTCAACCAAGTAAACCAAAACACTATCATAGTTTTGCAAAAAAAAAAAATTTACATGATGGCAAAAATGCAATTTTTAACTGAGAGCAAATCGTAATTTTAAAATAGGGGCAAAATCATAGTTTTGAACTGAGGGCAAAATCGTAGTTTTGAGCTGGGGCAAAACAATAATTTTATTTTGAACTGAAGGCAAAATCGTATTTTCAAACTGATAGCAAAATCGTAATTTTTGCTGGGGCAACACCGTAATTTTATCTTGAATTGGGGGCAAAATTGTACTTTTAAACTGGGGGCGAAAGCGTAATTTTAAACTAAGGATAAAATTGTAATTTGAAAGGACCAACGGGGAAGTGCCAAGAAGGTGAGTCAATCAAGTAAACCAAAACACTACCATAGTCTTGCCAAATAAAAACTAATATGATTGCAAAACTGCAATTTTTAACTGGGGGCAAAATCGTAATTTTGAAATGGAAGCAAAATCGTGGTTTTGAGCTGGGGCAAAACCATAATTATTTTGACCTGGGGGCAAAATCGTAATTTCAAACTCAGGGCAAAATCGTAATTTTTGGCTCGGACAAAATCGTAATTTTATCTTGAATTGGGGGCAAAAGCGTACTTTTAAACTGGGGGCGAAACCGTAATTTTAAACTAAAAATAAAATTATAATTTGAAAGGACTAACAGGAAAGTGTCAGGCAAATGCCTGACACTATTCCTCCACTTTCTATATGTATGTATAGTAAATAAATTTACATGGCGTTATTTTATATGCTATTGCTTATCGATTACATGGCGTTATTTACATGTATTTTTTACAAAATTGCAGAAATCAATCTTTATGTTATACCCAAACTGCACTTTGTACCTTTCACTATGAAATCGGCAAAAACCAACCTTTATGTTCATGTTTTGCTACAGGGTCAACCTTTACCACTAATATAGTCTAAAAAGTCAGTTAAACACCCCTCACATGCTTTGCATGTGATGGCATTATTGTCATTCATTCTAAACACGATAACAAACGAGGTCAGTGGGACCCACCATCACTAATTTCATCCTCAACCTCTACAACCTACCACCCACTAAGGCAATTCTACCTACGCCTGCGACCACAACCAACTCCAGCTTGTTTTGCCAGCAACACTTCATCTCCCCCGTTTATAAGTCTTTTTCCATCCTCATCAACAACCGTAGCTATATCGTACTATCGTGGATAAATCAGACAAGGAGACCCATT
Source organism: Helianthus tuberosus (assembly GCA_030545235.1). Taxonomy (NCBI): domain Eukaryota; kingdom Viridiplantae; phylum Streptophyta; class Magnoliopsida; order Asterales; family Asteraceae; genus Helianthus; species Helianthus tuberosus. The sequence goes on along the minus strand of CM060417.1, from coordinate 56,085,046 downwards.
AAACTCCGACAAAACCAGTGATTGATACAGTTCTTCAAGGCAGTACGTTACGGAGCTAGTTGGTGAACTTATTGGAAGAATCACAGAGTTTTGGCATCATTAGAAATCCTTCAATAAGTTTACCAACTAGCTTCGTAACGTACCGCTTTGAAGAACTGTATCAATCACTGCCTGAAACATGTACCAGTTCCCCATCCATAAATGTTTGATGACATCGGTCACCGGATTCACCGTGAAACACGCACAGATGTCGAAGTAACAAAGTTTTAGATCCTGGTAATTTACATAGACGTTGGTTTTCAGGTTCGTCAGAAATGAACGACCTAAGACCTGAAATCATGATTTTGTCTTGGTTGTAGGTTTTGCCGGAGTTTCATGGGTCTCCTTGTCTGATTTCTCCATGATAGTACGATATGGCTACGTTTGTTTATGTGGATGGCAAAAGACTTATAAAAGGGGGAGATGAAGTGTTGTTGGCAAAACAAGCTGTTGGTGGTGGTTGTCGTCGTGGATAGAATTGCCTCGGTGGATGGTAGGTGGTAGGGGTTGAGGATGAAATTAGTGATGGTGGGTCCCATTAAACTCGTTTGTTATCTTGTTTAGAATGAAATGACAATAATGCCCTCACATGGTGTTATCTTTTTAGACTATGTTAGTGGTAAAGGTTAACCCTGTAGCAAAACATGAACATAAATATTAGTTTTCGTTGATTTCATAGTGAAAAGTACGAAGTGCAGTTTAGGTATAACATAAAGGTTGATTTCTACAATTTTATCTATTTTCTATATAACAATAAACTAGGTTATAACCCGTGGTACCCACAGGTCGCTATATTTTTAAGGATATTAATATTTTATTAATTTTATTAAAACGGTTTTTTTATAAATTTTGTGAGGATATATATTCAATAATTCAATGTTAATCGTATATATATATATATATATATATATATATATATATATATATGCAAACAATGCGATTTATCAATGGTAAAAATTACCATATAATTTTCAACATATTACCAGATAATTTTCTACATATGTATAATGATTCATACCAAGATGAAACGATGATAGAACGTCTCGCCATTCTCTGTATACACATTTGATGTCACACCCTGACTTTTGCGGAAGTGTGATTATGTGTGACTTGCTTAATATCATTGCATTCAACCATAACAAACAACTATATGATAAAACTAAAGATGATCATCCATTGATTAAGTTTTGTAACATCACAAACAACATTGTTTTAGAATCCAAACATAGACTTCAATTTCAAATTACAAACCATGCAAACTGTTTTAGAGTTCCACCAGGACTCGACAAAAGACATTAAATAAAACCAGGCTTTGAATTATGTATCTTATCCAGGATAAGACACACAACCCAAACCCTTAGACCCTGGATGACATCTTTTATTCCCAACATCACTTGAAACATCCAAACGCCCGCCAGATCCACATTTAATTCTCTGAAATACATGTAGTTTGAAAAACACCAACAAAAGTTGACCGAGTTCATGTGTTTTGTATGTGTGCGCGAATAAACCTTTGTAATCATTGTAAGAATGTATGTTTTGTAATCCCGGTATGAAAGAGAATATGAACAGATCGATTAATGATTTGCAAGGTCATTAATGTGTGTGTAACGGGGTAGGAAGGCTCAATCCTTTGCGTATTTCGTACCGGGCCTCCCGGCTGGAACGACATAGTCACCACATGCGGTCAACTCGCGGACCCATGGGTGGGGCTCGCAACACCCAGATAGATCTATCACTCATGCCCCTCGGTCCTTATAATAGGATTAATGGTCTCAAGGTAACGCCTACCCATTCACATGATCTAACAGTTCATTTCTTGACTAACCATACCTTTTGTAATCATAATCATTTGTAACATGTATTTCTCCCCCGAAGTTATAAAACGAAAACAGTTAAAAGAAAAGGGGGACATGAACTCACAGTCTTGCGTTCTTCGTAACCAACGGTAACTCAAAGCTTCTTCTGGTGTACACGACTATCTACAACGTACTAGGGACTATTAGACGAGCGGGTCGTGCCTCGACTTAGTATTAATCAGTGTCATTGAGTTACGTTTCATTGTGTCTTCAATATTATTTCAGGTTATATAATTATTTGTTAAAATAATAAATATTTTAACTTAAATTATATTTATTAAGTTTTGGAATAATAGTTAAAATAATATATTTTCACTTGTTCTTTTTATGTATTTATACATGTATATCCTTCCCAAGGACGAGTGTATTTGTATTCGTATTCTTATACTTTTATATTTTTGCCATGTATTGGTGTCGTATTCCGGAGTGTATTTATTCGTACGAGAATACGTATTTTTATTGTGCTTATTAAGTATCCTTATACTTAATTTTTAATAACTTTCCCGAAATAATATTTCTAGTAAAAATACATCAATATATATTTCCAAAATATATATTTTAAAAATTATTACTTAAAAAAATTATTTATAATTTTTCCTTTGGCAAAAATATTTATAAATTTCACATAAGTCTAAAAAATAATATATTTTCAAGCCTATCTTAGAAAATATATATAAATCCATTTTTCATCCAAAAATACTATATTTCAAGTTTATTTAAAAAAATAAATTTTCTCCCAAAAATAATGTATCTTCTAATAATTTCAAGAAAATATATATTTTATTCACCCAAAAATAATATATTTGCTTCTAGTAAAAAATATGACATAATCTTGTAATAATTGTAAAAATCATATTTTTGTTTTCTTGGTGTCCAAAATATTATTTACCAAAATATACTTACGAATAAAATTTCCGGAACATTTTGTGAGTTATATTCCTTTGTTCGGTTTCTCCGATAATTTGGGTATAATTTATATATTCATTCTCTTGTAATTTTGGTAATACTTTGGAATGTAATTTTTGGTATTTTGATGAGTTATATTATTTCAAGTCCTAAAATAATATAACTAATACACATAATATACAAATAATCACACATATGGTGACATCTAAATATATATTTTCCTAAATACATATTTAGCCACTTTTATTTATAAAAACCAACCTCCAATATTTATAATTTTTGTAACAAAAATTATGGCAAACTTTATGTAAAAATTCATGGTTTAAAATATACTTGTGAATATTTGTTTAAAATATTTTTCTAAGTGTTTAATTTTTAGAAAAATTTTGCCACAGTTTCCCCTAAAAATGGAGGTCCTATGCCTTCAAGGCATATCATTTTCTTTTGTAAACCAACACAATCAACAACAAATTAATCTATACTTACCAATTTTGCCAAAATCAAGCATAAACTATTACCTCATGAACTTGAAAATTTATAAAAATGTGTAGTAACTTACTAGGGTATTTAGTAAGTCTTGTTACCCTTTAAAGTGAGGTTGTTTCTTTAAAAACATCATTTTTAAAGAAGTTAGTTCTTTACAACTTGTAATCACATTTTCTAAAAATGTTTCTTCTTGGATTTTTCTTGTTAAATACATGATTCTACACTTTATTAACCTCTAAAAATATGGTTGATTTCTTTAAGAACCAAGATTAAGTAAACTTTGTATTTCTTGGTTTCTTGAAAAATCATTCTTGAAATCTTAGATTTACAAGACTTTACACTTACTTTAATCATCATTTTACAAGAAATCAACTTATTCTTTCAAGTTCATGGTTTGTGTGAGGATGATCTGTGAATCTTTAACATTTTCATCCTCTCATCTTGCTAGATTATGTTTTTAATCATCATCTAGCAAGATCATATGATAATCTACATCATTAACATAAACAATCAATCATCAAGTAGCACAACAACACTAAACAACATGATTTCTTTAAGATTTTAAGCTTATGTTCATGTTTCATGTTCTTGATTCTTAGTGTTCATCACGATTAACAACATGTATCTTCTTTTAACCACTTAAACAGGATGTAAAATGAAGAGTATGATGTTCTTACTACTAGCTCAAGGCTAGGGATGATCAATGGAAGAAATAAAGTGGATAAAAGCAAATGGTGAAGGTCCTTCAACTTCTGAAAGCTCCAAGCTTCTTTGTGCACCTTCTAACACCCTTGAGTATATGTAGAATGGATGAGACTTGAAAGATGAAGGTGAGTGTGTGTGGAGTGTGTTCGGTCGAGAGGTGAGGGAAGGGGGAAGAAGAAAAGCTTAAGTGTTGGTGAAATGAGAAATGAAGGTTTAGACCTTTAGGTTAGTTCTTATAATCCATCCATATCCTTTTTCCAATGGTTTAAGTGTTTAATAAAGATCCAACATGATCTAATATAAATATCCTTTGTCAAGCGGTCCACGATTACCTAAATCGTATCATGACCTCTTGGAGTCTTGGGCAATTTGGTTATGAAATCCATAGAAATCTGCTCCCATTTCCACATGGGTATCTCTGGTTGTTGTAGAAGGCCTGAAGGCTTCTGATACTCGGCCTTCACTTTGGCGCAAGTTAAACACTTCCCAACATAAGTAGCCACATCGCCCTTAAGTCTTGGCCACCAGTAATAATCCTTCAAATCTTGGTACATCTTGTCTGATCCTGAGTGGATCGAGTACCTCGATTTATGAGCCTCATCAAAAATAACATCTCTAAGACCTCCAAGAAGCGAAACCCAAATTCGTCCCATAAAATACAAGGTTCCTTCCTCATTTGGTACCAGCTTTTTCTCCATCCCACGGAGATACTCATCCTTTAAGTTTTCTTTCTTAAGAGCTTCTCTTTGTGCAGCACGGATGCGCTACGAGAGATCTGTCTGAACAATCATCTCCAAAGCCCTAACCCTTATGGGCTTGATTATTTCTTTTCGAATTAAGGCGTTTGCCACCACATTCACCTTTCCTGGATGATATTTGATTTCGCAATCATAATCATTTAACAGCTCTACCCAACATCGCTGTCTCATGTTAAGCTCTTTCTGATCGAATATGTGCTGAAGGCTCTTGTGATCTGTAAAGATAGTACATCGAGTACCATACAGATAATGTCGCCATATATTCAAAGCAAACACCACTGTGCCTAATTCCAAATCATGTTTGGTGTAATTCTTCTCATGAACCTTCAACTGGCGCGAAGCATAAGCGATACCTTTTGCCGCTGCATTAGCACACAGCCTAATCCCTGACGCGAGGCGTCACAGTATACCACGAAGTCGTCGGTGCCTTTGGGTAGGGATAAAATAGGTGCATCGCAAAGCTTATTCTTAAGCAGCTGAAAAGCTTCTTCTTGTTTATCTCCCCATTTATACATCTTGTCCTTTTGAGTAAGGGAGGTCAGCGGCTGAGCGATTTTGGAAAAATCCTCAATGAATCTGCGATAGTACCCTGCTAAACCCAAAAACTGTCGGATTTCGGTTGGTGTCTTTGGAGTTTCCCAATTCTTAATCACCTCGATCTTGGTGGGATCCACATGAATTCCATCCTTGTTTACCACGTGACCGAGGAACTGTACCTCACGCAACCAAAATTCGCACTTTGAGAACTTATCGTAAAGTTTCTCCTTCTTCAGCAGCTCTAAGATGGCTCTAAGGTGTTGTTCATGCTCTTCCGTCGTCCGCTAATATATTAAAATATCATCGATAAATACAATCATGAATTTATCGAGATATGGTTTGCAAACCCGATTCATCAAGTCCATAAATACTGTCGGCGCATTTGTCAAACCAAATGGCATCACTAGAAACTCGTAATGTCCATAACGAGTTCTGAAGGCAGTCTTCAGTATACTCTCTTCTTGAATCCGCAGTTGGTGATAACCTGATCAAAGATCGATCTTGGAGTAGTAACTTGAACCCTGAAGTTGATCGAATAAATCATCAATCCTCGGCAAAGGATACCGATTCTTGATGGTTAACTTGTTCAGCTCTCGGTAGTCAATGCACATGCGAAAACTACCGTCCTTCTTGACAAATAGTACCGGAGCTCCCCAAGGCGAGAAGCTTGGCCTAATGAATCCCTTGTCCAGAAGCTCCTGAAGGTGTGTCGACAACTCTTGCCTCTCTGAAGGCGCAAGTCGATAAGGTGCCTTGGCTACAGGCGCGGCACCTGGAACCAAGTCAATATGGAATTCAACTTGTCGTTGGGGCGGTAATCCTGGAAAGTCTTCGGGGAAGACTTCAGGATATTCCCTCACCACAGGGATATCTTCGAGCTTCGGTTCTTTGGCTTCTTTATCGACAACATGAGCTATGAAGGCAACACATCCTTTATGTGACACCTGTGCCTCCACGGCCATCAAACAAACACTGTATCAATGAAATATTGTATTTCATACTTGGGATTTGTATAAATATGTGTATCCTTTGCACATATCAATTCTTGTTCGATTTCAAGCTTTAAATCGCTTTCTGGAAGGTTATACGCGCACTTATGCGTAAATATAACCCGTTTAATGCAACGAACACTCTGGAATAGTGAAATAGGCTTAACATACCTTAAATAATCCTTACACAACTTATAAATAAGTTTTGAAGGCTTTGGTATGGCAAAATCAAGTTAATTCGCTTACAGGGACTAAATTTGACAAACTGCGAAAGTATGCCAATTTGAACTGTAACAGACATTCCGGAACATGAACATAAGTTAAACATACCATAAATATCCTTTACATAGCTTAGAAATAGGCTTTGAGGGGTTCGGTGTGCTAAAATAAACTTTTGGGTCATTCAGGGACTAAAAGCGTCAAAAAGTGCATAAGTTTGCATTCTCGCGTATAACTCACGTTCTGAATACGTGTGGACATACAAAAATTTATGTAAGCACTAAAATATTTTATTTTAGTATTTGGCATAAGAAAAATCCATTCGTCACGCAATTTGGATCGTTTTTCGCGCTTATGCGCATTCCGTCGTAATTAAGCGAACATCACAATCGTACGACCAAACGAACCAACATCCGGCATATTTTTGAGCATGTTTCATGTCCACAATGTTTAGGCATCATTTTAGGGCCTTAAAGTTGGCTTTACGGGCCTTAGAAGTGTCGGAAATGAGCTTAAACACCAACAGGGACTGAAACTGTCAATATGCAAAACATATTTCTGATCAGAGAAGCCCAGGCGGGCCGCGTAACCTCCTGGTGTTCCTTACGCGGGCCGCGAGGCCCCTTCAGACCAGATTAAATGAATTTAACAGCTGTTAACAGCTGTTAAGCACTCCCACCTCAATTCCACATGTTGTTTCCTGCTTATGGGGGGCCAATATGATGCACATGAGGTTACCAATAAGTGTAGGGATGTGATCAAAGCTCGGTATTCGAGGAACGGTCCTAACGGTGGTCCAAACACTATAAATACCCATCCATCCCAACTCCAAAAACCCACAAATCTGATCTAAAAGCTCTAAGTTGAAGCCATTGCTTCATACCTGAGCTATTTGATCAAGATTTACTAGCGGGGACCCTTTGTAAGTGTTCCTTCGTTCTTTTTATTCTTTTAGCGTTAAAAGTCAAACTTTGTTTGACTTTCTGCGTTGACCAGTTTATGGTCAATGCGAAGTTCGTTTGAACTTCATAACGTGAGCATAATCACGATGGTTATAGTCCCTAGTGACTATACCTACTGATTACCACGTTATCTAGGCTCAGTGACGAGTCGTAGTTTCGGCCAAAATGCGTATTCTTGCGTATTTTGTAACCAAACTACTCTTAAGTATCAAAACCGTTTGTTTTGATACCAAACCTATTTTCTAAACTTAGTTAAGCATGTTTTAACATGCTTAGCTCGTCACTTTTAGTTTAGTGCTTATATAGGGTCGTAAGGTAAGCGATCTAAACAATCGCTTATACTTTCGAACCCGACCCGTTTGGTCGATCATTAGGATCCGACCAAACACATTAGGTGACCATAGTATATAGGGAATAACCTTCCGAGGTTATACCTTATGGTCACGACGTTTAGTTAGTTGTATGATAGGTAGTATATATGCCTTAGGTAAATTACCAAAATGCCCTTTGAACGCCAAAATTCATTTTAAGCATATGTAACATAACTTTTGACATCTAAACTGATTTGGCAACAATATTAGACATGTTAAGGCATATTTTACTTGTCATAGGACTAGTTAGGCGATTCCGAACGCGTTTCACGCGAACGACGCGTTAAAGTAGCATAAGCTACCTAAACGAGTCGTAATGGGTCGTAAGCACTTAGGTTAGGTTTCATTTTAGTATGTAGGCTTTGTTAAACCATATTACATGAGTTCCCATACTCATTTGGTTTACGAGCCCTCATTCTATCCGATCCTACGATTTAGGTCCGGTTTATTAATGTAGTTACCTATATTAGGTACCGTTTGATTCCGTGATCTTCTAGCATTTCTTGGTGGTTATCCTAGGACTATTGAGCAATCACAAGTGAGTACATAGACCCCTCTTTTACTGTTTTCCAAACATTTTGGGGTGAAACACATGTGCCTACTTGTTACTTTCATGCTTTTCATGTTTTCATATCATATGCTTGTTATGTTCAATAGTACACTTATAGTACATGATTTCATTGTGTTTTTGCTATGTATGTCCTTTGTTGCATACTTAGTACATCATTTTACATTACATTTTATGCTATGTATGTCCATTGTGTGCATACTTAGTACATTGTTTTACATTACATTTTATGCTATGTATGTCCATTGTGTGCATACTTAGTGTATTGTTTTACATTACATCACATCACATGCTATGTATGTTCATTTGTTGCATACTTAGTACATTTGTTATTCATCACATGCTTACATTTTGGTATGACATTTGGGTTGTTTAAATGGGACAATATACATTCATTAACATTAGCTACACCGCTCGTTAGTAGGTAATGGTACCATAGGACTTGACAACTCCCATTCCTGAAACCCTAGGTTTGTTTGGGTGGAAGGAATGACCGAATCCGAATACATTTCTAGGTGGACCTTAGACTTTGTGCTAGGGTTTATTCTACAGTCGCAAGGCTTGGATGTATGCATTTTCACAATACCGCATAAATGTTTATATCAGTATAGCATGCATTTGTTCCACAAAACATAACTTTAATTTAAACCATGTTTTACTTCAATACCTTGTTTTTGTGCATTTTACATATTGTCTAGTTGATATATTTCACTTACCATAATTTTGACATTGATATACACAATTCATGATTTACATTAGACATAAACATTTTAACATTGATATACACAATTCATGATTTACATTAGACATAAACATTTTGACATTGATATACACAATTCATGATTTACATTAGACATAGACATTAGACATGGTTTTCACACAAACATTTTGACATTTGATTATACATAAATATTTTACTTTGGTGGTTTGGTTTGAGTAAGTGATTTAAGTAACGAGGCGTGTGTAATATGATACAAGCATGGTGGATACGCCGCTGGTACTTCCTATATATAAGTGTTTGTATGGTATTACATATCGTAGCGTTATTTGAATCATTTCAATTTAGACATATAACATTTTATACAAATAACACACTTTTCACAATACATTGTTTTACAACAACTTATCTAATACAAACTCATTTTACTTGGTTATTTACTTAACCAGGTATTATTCTTTTATACATATATATCATTTGGTTTATTTATCACTTTTCCAATGATTTACAAGACAAAGCAAATTACAAGGTTCATGCCTAAACATTTTCTTAAACATAAGTCATGAATTCTATTTTCACAAAACCTATGTATCTCACATGCATTTTTATGCTGACGTACCTATTTTCACATGTGTTTCAGGATATGATGCATAGGATTTATCAAGATACACTTAGGCGGACTTGGGCCTTAGCGACAATAAAAGATGCAAGACTAGTTATTTATGTTATGTTTCTGTGATTGTCAAGACACTGTAACTCATTTAATTAATAAAACAACATTTCAATTTCCATGTGTTATGAAACAATGATTCTGTTACAACACTCCCCGACGTTTCCGCCACGTTTTGTTGTTTTACGTGGTCGGGGTGTGACACTTTACGCAAAAACTTCTGTGCCTTCAAACAACTAATAATCCGTAGAGGCGTATCATGCTTTTCTTCGTGTACCACAATCGTCTATTCATTCGTCATCGGGATGCGGATAATCTTCTCATGGTATACGATCTCAGCTCGATTACTCGACAACAAATCCATTCCAACCACTACGTCGAAGCTTCCCAACTCAACAGGTAGAAGATCAAGCGTAAACTCACGCTCTCCAAGCTCTATCACACAACCTCTAATTACTTCTTTAGCTTCTACTAGCTTCCCATTAGCTAGTTCTATTGAATACGGGATCTCTAACTTACTTGCAACTAACCCAAGTATATTCTTAAACTCTAGGGATACGAAGCTATAGTCAGCACCAGTATCAAATAGCACAGATGCAAAATGTTGATTGATAGGGAACGTACCAGTGACTACGTTCGGATCCTAGCGAGCTTCCCTAGCTCCAATGTTGAAGACTCTTCCTTGGGCTTGGTTGTTCTTTGGGCAATCCCGCTTGAAGTGCCCAACATCACCACAGTCAAAACAACCTTGGCCCATTTGAAAGTGTAAGCCCATTTAGTAAAGATAGCCCATTAGTAAATATATAAGCCCATTTGAAAGTGTAAGCCCATTTAGTAAAGATAGCCCATTAGTAAAAACATAAGCCCATTTGAAAGTATAAGCCCATTTAGTAAAGATAGCCCATTAGTAAAAATATAAGCCCATTTATATTATATTCTATCATTTTTATAAAATCACTAAGTAAAGACTTTTTGGTCATAAGAATACAAAAAACTTTTATACGTTTAAAAACATCCGAATTTTGTTATCGATAGCATCTTTATTTTTCGTGTCGAAAGATCGTCTAAACGTCGTAGTAACTCCTCGGTTTGGCGTTATGTTATAGATTCGTCCGTCATCCGTTTTGACCATAATTTGTGTCCGATCCTTCGAATTGTCCGTAACTCGTTTTTAAGGCGTAGTCATGTGTAGTTTTGTAAGACTTTAGTTATAAAGTGTCTTGAGTTTAATTGTAACATTGGATTCAAGTTCCTACTCTTGTTACATATAACTAATACACCAAATATTACATATCACATAAATTATTAAAGTGACAAAATATATATTTTCTCAAAAATGTATATTTATCTAATCTTTTATTTTATAAAAACCTTTCTTTAAAATCTTGTAAAGGTTTAACCAAAAATGATAGTTTTTATAACATAAAGTTTTTAAGAAAATTTGCCATATAACCTTTGTATTAATCATTTAGCCATGTTTAATAAACATATCATTTTCTTTTTCAAATTCACCAACAATTTACTCATAACATCTTTAACTAAAACATATGAGATTTTATAACATAAACTTATCAAGATGATCTCAAAATCATGTAGGGTTTTGGGCATGATCATAACATATGCTAACAAGTTCAAATCCATGCTTTGCTTATAGTTTTAACCACTTTTATAAAAATCTCATCTTGTATGTTTGTTTTCATAATCTTATAAAAGTATTGTTTTTAATGAAAAACCTTAAATACTTTCAAAAAATCAAAGGTTATGATCATCCATTTAAACCTTTATGTTAAATAAAACCCTTTAACATAAACATGTATACTTGTTAGATCATGTTTTTAAAAATCATCTAACAAGTTATTCTTATGATATCCATCATAACAAGATCAAACATGTAAGTAATAAATCTTAAATCACAACATAAACAAACATATACATATCATGATTTTTATTTTTGCTTCTTTGTATCTTCATATTATTATGTATGATTATTTAGTTATTAATAGTTATATTAACAATCATAAACATAAATAAGTATGAAAAAAAATAGATTTAGAAGCTCACTTCTAGCACTAGGCTAGGGATGATCTAGAGGATGATTAAGAACTAAGAAGATGATGATCTTGATGATTGAAGGTTCTTGAATGGATGAAAAAGTGTCCTTTTACTTGTAAGTGCTTTAGATCTTCTTATGTTCCATGGAAATCCATCTTGATCATCAAGGAAATGACTAAACTGAAGTGGGTTTTTATGGTGTTCTTGGTGAAATGGATGAAGATGATGAGAGAGTTTGTGGGTGAAGGTAAAGGTGTAAATATGTGGTAAAGTGCTAGTAACTTAGTGTGTAAGTGTTATAATAAATCACCAATTTCATCCACTAGTAATTAACCATAAATATCTAGATATTTTTAACACAAAAATTAAGGTGTGGGACCCCATATTTATGTCCCAAATTTTATTTAGGGGTGCCATATGTGGTTTCATGTGTTAGTAAATTTCATGCTTTGTAAAATGTAGAAAAAGAGATTAGAATGTTAAAGTGTTTTAGGGATTCAATAATTCAAGGTAGTTCATGATAAAGAATGATCATAATTATGATGAAAAAGACCAAAACTAATGTTCACTAGTTCGCATACTATGTCAAAATATAGTTCGGATAGTCGTTTAGTGCTCGTTCCGCAAGTAGATAGTCGAAAGGTTAACTTATGAAAGTTGTAGGGAAAAATTCGGTTATGTATATAAATGGTATTCCCTATGTATTTTTATATGAAATTTGTGTTTAAACAACACTTTTGCACCTTGTAATAAAAACACTAATGCTGAATTTTGCGGAAAATTATTGAAATAGTAACTTTTAGCGCTTTTCGGGCAGTTTTTAGTGCTACCGGACATCGGGAAAGTATTAGACCAAACCCTTGCATTTCCAATTAGGGTTTAATGTATATTTGATGTTGGAATTTCGTCTGAGTCCTAAAGATGTCATTTAGGTGGTTTCTGCGGATCCTGAGTTTTTGTCAGCACGTTAGTCTACTAGATACTACTCTAGTTGTTTCGATGCATTGTTTAAACTGTTTCAAATATAACCGATAGAAACGAATAATGTGCATCATAAATGAGTGTTCTAAGATGTATATCATGTAATCATTCAGTTCGGATATTCAAAACACATACTTGAATAATGTAAATCATTGCTTTAAATGTACGTAAATTACCAGAAAGTGGCAGTTGTTACATTCTCCCCCTGTTATTGAGAATTTCGTCCCGAAATTCAAGCTTAGTTATTCTTGTAGGAGTCTTCTTAAATAGATGAGGATATTTGGGTTTAATTTGGTCTTTGCGTTCCCAAGTATACTCGGGTCCGTGACGAGTGTTCCAACGAACTTTTACTAGCTTGATACGACTTCTCCGTGTTTTCTGGATCTTCCAATCCATGACCTCTACCGGTTCTTCAGTGAATTGGAGTTTGGCGTCAATGTGAATTTCATCCACAGGAACGATAACGGTTTCTTGTGTTGGACTCTTTTTAAGATTCGACACATGAAACGTGTCGTGGACACTGCTAAGTTCATCTGGCAACTTCAACTTATAGGCAACAGTGCCAATCTTTTCTAAGATTTCAAATGGTCCAATGTAACGTGGGTTAAGCTTTCTACGTTTACCGAACCTCTTCCTTTCCAAGGCGAGACTTTCAACAAGACTTTGTCTCCGACCTCAAAAGATAATGGTTTTCGTCTTTTATCTGCGTAGCTCTTTTGTCGATCTCGAGCCGCTTTGATACAGTCTCGGATCTGAAAAATTTTATCCGTAGTCTCTTGGACTAGTTCCGGACCAATTAATTGACTATCGCCTATTTCCGCCAAACATAGCGGAGAGCGACACTTTCTACCATAAAGAGCTTCAAACGGTGCAGCTTGTATACTAGTATGGTAGCTGTTATTGTAGGAAAACTCAACTAAAGGTAGATGAGTATCCCAATTGCCGCCTAAATCCATAACACATGCACGAAGCATATCTTCGAGTGTTTGGATTGTCCGTTCACTCTGGCCGTCAGTTTGTGGATGAAAGGCCGTACTTAGATTCAAATGAGATCCAAAGGCCTGTTGAAATAATTTCCAAATTCTTGAAACAAAACGACCGTCTTGGTCTGAAATGATTGAAATAGGCACTCCATGACGAGCCACTATTTCTTTGAGATAGAGTTCCGCTAGTTTCTCGGTACTATCCTTCTCCCGAATCGGTAAGAAGTGTGCAGACTTTGTCAATCTATCGACGATTACCCATATCATATCATGGCCTCTTGAGGTCCTGGGTAACTTCGTAATGAAGTCCATTGATATTTGTTCCCACTTCCAAACGGGAATCTCGGGTTGTTGTAACAAGCCCGAGGGTTTCTGATATTCAGCCTTGACCTTCACGCAGGTCAAGCATTTTCCGACATAAGTCGTGATATCACCTTTGAGGTTAGGCCACCAATAATACTCTTTCAAGTCTTGGTACATTTTATCCGATCCAGGATGGATCGAGTACTTGGACCTATGAGCTTCCTCAAAAATAACATCTCGAAGGCCTCCAAAGAGTGGAACCCAAATTCGACCCATAAGGTATAAAGTTCCATCTTCTTTTGGCACTAATTGTTTTTCCATGCCTCGAAGTGTTTCTGCTAAAATATGCTCTTCCTTGAGCACTTCTTGTTGTGCATTATGAATTCGTGCGGTAAGATCTGTGTGAATCATCATTTCTAGTGCTCGCACTCTTAGTGTTTTAACTCGCTCCTTGCGACTCAAGGCGTCTGCTACAACGTTCGCCTTGCCCGGATGGTATTTGATTTCACAATCATAATCATTCAATAATTCAACCCAACGTCGCTGACGCATATTTAATTCTTTTTGGTTGAATATGTGTTGTAGACTTTTATGATCTGTGAAAATAGTGCACTGAGTACCATATAAGTAATGTCACCAAATTTTCAAAGCAAATACCACCGCGCCTAACTCTAGGTCGTGAGTGGTATAGTTCTTCTCGTGAACTTTCAGTTGGCGAGACGCGTACGTGATAACCTTTTCACGTTGCATGAGTACACAACCCAAACCTTGATGCGAAGCATCACAGTATACAACAAAGTTATCGGTACCTTTGGGTAATGATAAGATTGGTGCAATGCACAACTTATCTTTAAGAAGTTGAAATGCTGCTTCTTGTTTCTCTCCCCAATCGAATTTCTTGTCTTTCTGTGTAAGAGAAGTTAGCGGTTGAGAAATCTTTGAAAAATTCTCAATAAATCTCCGATAATATCCCGCTAAGCCCAAAAATTGTCGCACTTCAGTAGGAGTCTTGGGCGCTTCCCAATTCCTAATCGCTTCAATCTTCGACGGGTCTACTTGAATGCCCTTCTCGTTCACTACATGCCCGAGAAATTGTACCTCGCGAATCCAAAATTCGCACTTGGAAAATTTCGCGTATAGTTTCTCCGTCTTTAACAACTCCAAAATGGTTCTCAAATGTTGTTCATGTTCATCAGTCGATCGAGAGTATATCAAAATGTCGTCAATAAACACTATGACGAATTTGTCGAGATACGGCTTGCACACGCGATTCATTAAATCCATGAAGACCGCTGGTGCATTCGTTAAACCAAAAGGCATAACGAGAAACTCGTAATGACCGTAACGAGTCCGAAAAGCCGTTTTCGGTATGCTTTCTTCTTGAATCCGTAATTGATGATACCCCGATCGTAAGTCTATCTTTGAGTAGAAGCTCGACCCTTGCAGTTGATCGAATAGGTCATCAATCCTCGGTAATGGATACCGATTCTTGATGGTAAGTTTATTCAACTCACGATAATCGATGCACATCCTGAAAGTTCCGTCCTTCTTCTTTACAAACAAGACTGGAGCTCCCCAAGGCGAGTAGCTCGGTCTAATGAATCCTTTATCCAACAACTCTTGAAGTTGTGTGGATAACTCTTGCATTTCAGAAGGTGCTAATTGATATAGAGATTTAGCTACGGGTGCGGCTCCTGGTACCAAGTCGATGTGAAATTTGACTTGTCGATAAGGTGGTAGTCCTGGCAAGTCTTCAGGAAACACTTCAGGAAATTCTTTTACTACTGGAATATCTGTCAACTTCGGCCCATCGGCCTTCTTGTCCACAACATGTGCTAGAAAGGCAATACAACCTTTCTGTAAGCACTTCTGTGCTTTCATGCAATTGATGATCCGCAATGGGGTGTCGCGCTTCTCTCCATGTATCACAAGTGTCTCTTCGTTCGGTAGCGGTAGGTGAATGATTTTCTCGTGGTAAACGACTTTGGCTCGATTATTGGATAGCCAATCCATGCCAACCACTACGTCGAAACTACCCAATTCAACGGGTAAGAGATCGATATTGAATTTTTGTTCACCAAGTTCTAAGGTACACTCCTTAACAACTTCTCCCGACTCTACTAGTTTATCGTTAGCCAATTCTATAGAATATGGAACATCTAGCTTACTAGGTTCTAAGCCTAGAATATTTTTAAATTCTATAGAAATAAAGCTAAAATCAGCACCGGCCAGTATCAAATAATATAGAGGCAAAATGATTGTTGAGGAGAAACGTACCAGTGACCACATTAGGGTCTTGGCGCGCATCCTTGGCACCAATCATAAATGATCGACCACGAGCTTGGTTTTCTTTAGGGCAATCCCTTTTGAAGTGGTCTTTGCTTCCGCATCCAAAACATCCTTGCCCACGCCGTTTCCATTTCCGTTCCTGTTATTATTTCCATTCCCCGTTCCTGTTCTATTCCCTGTTCCCCAACAAGACTCAGTACGGTGGCCAAACTTGCCACATTTATCACATTTCCGACAATTCCCCACATGATGATATGTGCATCGCTCACACTTGGGCATAGTACCCGAGTACTTCTTCGGGCCAGTATCATTGGTGGCTACAAACGCCCTTGCATCTCTTGCCTGAATAATCTCTTGCTTTATGTTATGATTGTTGGGGTTGTTGTGATTGCGGTTGTTGTTATTGTTGTTGTGATTGTTGGGGTTGTAGTTGTTGTTGTTGGGGTTGTTGTTGTAGTTGTTGTTATTATTCCCACGAGTTCCCTTTTTAAAATTTGAGTACTTCCTTTTCCCGCTACTGGAAGACTCAACATGTGATTCCTTCTTCTCTACCCCCTTCACATCATACTTCTTCGTCCTAATTGCATCTTCATTAAGACTCACAGCTATAGTTACCACCTGCGTGATAGTTTTGGGATCTGCTGAAGTAACAAGGCTTCTGATCTCAGGAGCAAGTCCCCAAATGTAGCGTTCAATACGCTTAAATTCTGGGTAACCAAATAAGGAATCACGCGAAACAGGTCGTGAAACCTTTGAGTATATCCAGTAATATCAGATCCAACCATGGTAAGATTCCAAAACTCATTCTCCAATTTCTGGAGTTCAGCACGGGAATAATATTTTTCCCTCATGCTTTCTTTTAACTCTTCCCATGTCAACCCATATGCAGCGCTATCACCCAGAGTCTGCACTTGCAAGTTCCACCATGTGAGAGCCTCGTTAACGAACAGGCCAGTCACAAAGGTGACATGTTGATCAGCAAAGCATCTGCTCATTTTTATGGTCGAATCCGTTTTCTCTGTCCAACGCACATAAGCCACGACACCGCCTGTGCCATCAAAATTGAGTGGCTTGCAGTCTAGAAACTGCTTGAATGTGCATCCTGAAATAGACAATAAACGGATTAAGAATGAGTAAACAATGAAACACACAAGTAGATTTAGAAATAAATTTGATAAGTTGTAACAAAACAACTAAACGTTACCCGTGATATTTGTTCCGTCTGAATTACCGCCTTGGCCCTGGCCTCCCGATCCGCCGGTGCCACCACTGTGTTCGGCATGGGAAGCCTCATACAGTGCGATAGCTTAGGCGATTCTCTGTTCTATTAATGCATTTAATTCAGGCTCGCTTGTAGGCACCGGTGCAGGTGGGGGTGGATTAACTGTCCCTGAACGTAAGGCTCTCCTTGGTGGCATGATTCTTCCAAAGGAGAAATAGGATAGAGATTAGACGTTGGTTTGTTAATAAATATTTTTACTAAGCATATAAAATACATTTATAACATTAATAAAAAATATAACCAAGCAATATATCATGCGAATAAACCAAACAATGCAAGCAACAAAACATGTATAATATAACATTTCAAATGCATATAAAGGATAACACCAAGTTTTCATATATAGTACACAACTGATTACAAGATCGTTTAGAGAGAAACAAAATGGACACGTGATACATCATCCGGTCATACTAGTCTAGAATATATACAAAGTGGTAAAGTCTTCTTTCAATCCATGCGATTTCAGTCTATCAGTTGTCTTGAAACTTGATGGAGGTCTATGTATACAACAACGGATATAGATACCCGTCTCAAAAGTATGATACCTTCAAACACAGTCTATGGTGGAGGAAAGACTAGTGGTGGAATCGGAAACAATAACCTGTCAACATGAGAAATCCTATCCTCCAAATCATGAACCAAACGGATAAGGAAATCAATCTGCTGCTCGAGTGTCAAAACACGAGAAGGTAAACCAACTGGTGGTATAACAACTGGTGGCATCTGAGGTGGTAGTGGGGGTAATGGTGGTGACCCTGGTGGTGGTGGTGCATGGGGTGGTGAATGAGCTGGTGGTGGTGGAGGTCTGGCACCAGCAAGCTACTGAAGCTCATGAACGCTGTGAAAAGTATGTCAACCTGAGACTGCAGAGAGAGAATAAGGGCATCAGTAGAAATGCTCGGGTAGTGAACTGGATGGTACGGGTCTGTAGTAGGCATAACATGTGGTGGAGATTGCTGTGCTGCCATATGCTCAGTAGGAACTGGTGGAACTGGCCGAAACTGCTGGTAATATAGGTCAATAACTCTGGGCGGTATGTGGGCATGTCCGGATGGTCCTGCCTCATTGGTATGATCTGTAGGTGGTATGATAGGTGCGAAGCGCATGAGTCGGATACGGTCAGTAGATCCCTCTGAAACAGGGGCCTGAATAGGCTCCTCAGCAGGTAAGTGAACTGGAGAATGTGGTGGAGTAGGAATATGATCAGGTGAAGGAACAACTGGCTCATCTGGCATGAGATCATCCTCAATAACTGGATGCGCCTCTAGGCCTACAGCTTGGAGTGCAGATGTAGTAACAGATGCATCAGAATGAGCATCTGAGTCTGTGTCTGAATCAGAAGAAATAACAATAATCAGAACTACCGGTGCTGCAACCTCTAGAATAACCAGATCATAAACATCCCCGTCTCCTAAATCATCATCTAAGTGCTCCACGGGAAACACTGGAACAACGCCGTCGTCATCCTCGTCAGGGTCGACGACAAAAGGCATAATAGAAAGAGGAAGGATATCCAAGGGTATAACCTCGACTACATGTTCACCCTCAGGGTGACCTATGATAACTACGTCATTGAGCTGCGAAGGCATATCTAATATGTCATCATCAACAATATCACCTAGCAATGCAAATGGCTGGAAGTCGTCCATATCACCATCTGATCCCATCTCACTATCCGAAGTAATAACCTGAACCTCAGGTACATAATCATCATCCGAAGAGGGTGTCATAGGATCCACATCGTTATAAATGTTGCTTCCTTCAGAGGAAGACATGATATCCTGGAAAATAATTTGTTCGACATATATATTAATAATTAATAGTCAATTAATATATATACACGAAATGTTGGAATCACATAAGTTCATTTTACGTTATCCTATTAATGTTGTGCGGAATAACTTAATGATTCATGTCTACCATTTAGAGACTAAGGCACTTAATGTCCTTGCTTGATTGGTATGAGATGAATTTTTTTGTTTTTGTTGTAGTGGACCTTGAAAAATGTTTATGCAATGAAAACTCTTGTTCTTGTATAAATTGTTTTCGTGAGAGATTCCTTAGTGATTGTAGACTTAGACTCGAGAAAGAATCATGGTTCACTACAATCGAAGCTCTGATACCAAACTGTCACACCCTGCTCATAGCGGAAGCGCGAGGTGTGATCTGTTCGGTTCTCATTGCATAACGATATAAGTAAACATACTAAATGAATAAAACATACTCCAATGCCATTACCATATTTGTTCAAAAGATGCGCAACATACATTAAGTTTATAATTTACAAACCATCCAAAGAAAATAAGTTATTTTTGTTTCATACATCCAAAACGAAAGTTTTAAACACTAAGGCTTTGTCCACTATACCACCGCAAGAGACGGTATATAATAGGCAAACCCTTCAAAAGATGGCACAGAGTCTTGACATTTGTTCCTTGAATTGAAATCCCCAGCATGGTCCGCTAATTCCCTGAAATACATGTTTAAGTGGAAAACGTCAACAAAAGTTGAGCGAGTTCATGCAGTTTAGTTGTAAATGATACATTCAGTAAAATGTGAATGTATTTGTATTTGAATCAAATGTAGTATGAAAAGCGTCAATGAAATCGTGATCATTAATGTTTTGCAAGGACATTAATATGTGTGACGAAATAGGAAGCAATCCAACTCTAGACGATTTTAATTGTATCGACACCATGTAGTAGGGCAACAAAAGCACTCCTAAGCAAACGAATGGCCATGAGTGAGGCTCGCCAAAACCCATTAGATCTAACCCTTTTGTTCCTTGGTCCAAACTTGGATTAATGGTGCTTTAGTTATGGCCCTAATTTCTCACATGATCTAAGGTGTTTCATTCCTTGACTTATCATACTATTGTACATGTATTTTCCCGATAGTTGTATAGCTTGAAAAGTATTTAAGATGAAAAGGGGACATGAACTCACAGAATTCCGTTTGTGAAGTATAAGTATCAGAATCCTCACTTGCAGTTGTCTTGTATTGTGTCGCGACCTACAAATGTTCTATATTTGTTAGACACATCGGTCTTTGTAATGACTCGTGAACAAGTCTTTGTTATTTGTTGAACTTTGTATTAGATGTACGAATTGTTAAACTTGTTATATATTTCACCAAATATATATATATGTAAGTAATCTTGTATCTTGTAAGTTATATAGTCGGATCAACTCCTCTTGATTTCGTGTCTTATATGACTCAATAGTATACTTGTATTTTCACTAATTATGTCATTGGGCCGAACCCATGTTTTCATGTTATTGGGCTTAAACAGTGTTGGGCCTAAATAGTGTTGGGCCTAAATAGAATTGGGCCTAAATAGTATTGGGCCTAAATAGTATTGGGCCTAAATAGTATTGGGCTTAATGTTATTGGGCCTTGGCCCATATGTTTGGTGTTGGGCTTAGCCCATGAGTTTTGATATTGGGCTTAGCCCATGTATTTATGTTAAGCCCATTTAGTAAAGATAGCCCATTAGTAAATATATAAGCCCATTTGAAAGTATAAGCCCATTTAGTAAAGACAGCCCATTAGTAAATATATAAGCCCATATGAAAGTGTAAGCCCATTTAGTAAAGATAGCCCATTAGTAAAAATATAAGCCATTTGAAAGTATAAGCCCATTTAGTAAAGATAGCCCATTAGTAAAAATATAAGCCCATTTATATTATATTCTATCATTTTTATAAAAATCATTTTTATAAAATCACTAAGCAAAGACTTTTTAGTCATAAGAATACATAAAACTTTTATACGTTTAAAAACATCCGAATTTTGTTATCGATAGCATATTTATTTTTCGTGTCGAAAGATCGTCTAAACGTCGTAGTAACTCCTCGGATTGGCATTATGTTATAGATTCGTCCGTCGTCCGTTTTGACCTCAATTTGTGTCCGATCCTTCGGATTGTCCGTAACTCGTTTTTAAGGCGTAGTCATGTGTAGTTTTGTAAGACTTTAGTTATAAAGTGTCTTGAGTTTAATTGTAACATTGGATTCAAGTTCCTACTCTTGTTACATATAACTAATACACCAAATATTACATATCACATAAATTATTAAAGTGACAAAATATATATTTTCTCAAAAATATATATTTATCTAATTTTTTCTTTTATAAAAACCTTTCTTTAAAATCTTGTAAAGGTTTAACCAAAAATGATAGTTTTTATAACATAAAGTTTTTAAGAAAATTTGCCATATAACCTTTGTATTAATCATTTAGCCATGTTTAATAAACACATCATTTTCTTTTTCAAATTCACCAACAATTTACTCATAACATCTTTAACTAAAACATATGAGATTTTATAACATAAACTTATCAAGATGATCTCAAAATCATGTAGGGTTTTGGGCATGATCATAACATATGCTAACAAGTTCAAATCCATGCTTTACTTATAGTTTTAACCACTTTTATAAAAATCTCATCTTGTATGTTTGTTTTCATAATCTTATAAAAGTATTGTTTTTAATGAAAAAACCTTAAATACTTTCACAAAATCAAAGGTTATGATCATCCATTTAAACCTTTATGTTAAATAAAACCCTTTAACATAAACATGTATACTTGTTAGATCATGTTTTTAAACATCATCTAACAAGTTATTCTTATGATATCCATCATAACAAGATCAAACATGTAAGTAATAAATCTTAAATCACAACATAAACAAACATATACATATCATGATTTTTATTTTTGCTTCTTTGTATCTTCATATTATTATGTATGATTATTTAGTTATTAATAGTTATATTAAACAGTATACCACGAAGTCGTCGGTGCCTTCGGGTAGGGATAAAATAGGTGCATCGCAAAGCTTATTCTTAAGTAGCTGAAAAGCTTCTTCTTGTTTATCTCCCCATTCATACATCTTGTCCTTTTTAGTAAGGGAGGTCAGCGGCTGAGCGATTTTGGAAAAATCCTCAATGAATCTGCGATAGTACCCTGCTAAACCCAAAAACTGTCGGATTTTGGTTGGTGTCTTTGGAGTTTCCCAATTCTTAATTGCCTCGATCTTGGTGGGATCCACATGAATTCCATCCTTGTTTACCACGTGACCGAGGAACTGTACCTCACGCAACCAAAATTCGCACTTTGAGAACTTAGCATAAAGTTTCTCCTTCTTCAGCAGCTCTAAGATGGCTCTAAGGTGTTGTTCATGCTCTTCCTTCGTCCGCTAATATATCAAAATTTCATCGATAAATACAATCATGAATTTATCGAGATATGGTTTGCAAACCCGATTCATCAAGTCCATAAATACTGTCAGCGCATTTGTCAAACCAAATGGCATCACTAGAAACTCGTAATGTCCATAACGAGTTCTGAAGGCAGTCTTCAGTATACTCTCTTCTTGAATCCGCAGCTGGTGATAACCTGATCGAAGATCGATCTTGGAGTAGTAACTTGAACCCTGAAGTTGATCGAATAAATCATCAATCCTCGGCAAAGGATACCGATTCTTGATGGTTAACTTGTTCAGCTCTCGGTAGTCAATGCACATGCGAAAACTACCGTCCTTCTTGACAAATAGTACCGGAGCTCCCCAAGGCGAGAAGCTTGGCCTAATGAATCCCTTGTCCAGAAGCTCCTGAAGCTGTGTCGACAACTCTTGCATCTCTGAAGGCGCAAGTCGATAAGGTGCCTTGGCTACAGGCGCGGCACCTGGAACCAAGTCAATATGGAATTCGACTTGTCGTTGGGGCGGTAATCCTGGAAAGTCTTCGGGGAAGACTTCAGGATATTCCCTCACCACAGGGATATCTTCGAGCTTCGGTTCTTTGGCTTCTTTATCGACAACATGAGCTATGAAGGCAACACATCCTTTACGCAAAAACTTCTGTGCCTTCAAACAACTGATAATCCGTAGAGGCGTATCATGATTTTCTCCGTGTACCACAATCGTCTATTCATTCATCATCGGGATGCGGATAATCTTCTCATGGTATACGATCTCAGCTCGATTACTCGACAACAAATCCATTCCAACCACTACGTCGAAGCTTCCCAACTCAACAGGTAGAAGATCAAGCATAAACTCACGCTCTCCAAGCTCTATCACACAGCCTCTAATTACTTCTTTAGCTTCTACTAGCTTCCCATTAGCTAGTTCTATTGAATTCGGGATCTCTAACTTACTTGCAACTAACCCAAGTATATTCTTAAACTCTAGGGATACGAAGCTATAGTCGGCACCAGTATCAAATAGCACAGATGCAAAATGTTGATTGATAGGGAACGTACCAGTGACTACGTTCGGATCCTGGCGAGCTTCCCTAGCTCCAATGTTGAAGACTCTTCCTTGGGCTTGGTTGTTCTTTGGGCAAACCCGCTTGAAGTGCCCTACATCACGACAGTCAAAACAACCTTGGCCCATTTGAAAGTGTAAGCCCATTTAGTAAAGATAGCCCATTAGTAAATATATAAGCCCATTTGAAAGTGTAAGCCCATTTAGTAAAGATAGCCCATTAGTAAAAATATAAGCCCATTTGAAAGTATAAGCCCATTTAGTAAAGATAGCCCATTAGTAAAAATATAAGCCCATTTATATTATATTCTATCATTTTTATAAAAATCATTTTTTATAAAATCACTAAGTAAAGACTATTTAGTCATAAGAATACATAAAACTTTTATACGTTTAAAAACATCCGAATTTTGTTATCGATAGCATATTTATTTTTCGTGTCGAAAGATCGTCTAAATGTCGTAGTAACTCCTCGGTTTGGCGTTATGTTATAGATTCGTCCGTCGTCCGTTTTGACCATAATTTGTGTCCGATCCTTCGGATTTTCCGTAACTCGTTTTTAAGGCGTAGTCATGTGTAGTTTTGTAAGACTTTAGTTATAAAGTGTCTTGAGTTTAATTGTAACATTGGATTCAAGTTCCTACTCTTGTTACATATAACTAATACACCAAATATTACATATCACATAAATTATTAAAGTGACAAAATATATATTTTCTCAAAAATATATATTTATCTAATCTTTTCTTTTATAAAAACCTTTCTTTAAAATCTTGTAAAGGTTTAACCAAAAATGATAGTTTTTATAACATAAAGTTTTTAAGAAAATTTGCCATATAACCTTTGTATTAATCATTTAGCCATGTTTAATAAACATATCATTTTCTTTTTCAAATTCACCAACAATTTACTCATAACATCTTTAACTAAAACATATGAGATTTTATAACATAAACTTATCAAGATGATCTCAAAATCATGTAGGGTTTTGGGCATGATCATAACATATGCTAACAAGTTCAAATCCATGCTTTACTTATAGTTTTAACCACTTTTATAAAAATCTCATCTTGTATGTTTGTTTTCATAATCTTATAAAAGTATTGTTTTTAATGAAAAACCTTAAATACTTTCACAAAATCAAAGGTTATGATCATCCATTTAAACCTTTATGTTAAATAAAACCCTTTAACATAAACATGTCTACTTGTTAGATCATGTTTTTAAACATCATCTAACAAGTTATTCTTATGATATCCATCATAAAAAGATCAAACATGTAAGTAATAAATCTTAAATCACAACATAAACAAACATATACATATCATGATTTTTATTTTTGCTTCTTTGTATCTTCATGTTATTATTTATGATTATTTAGTTATTAATAGTTATATTAACAATCATAAACATAAATAAGTATGAAAAAAAATAGATTTAGAAGCTCACTTCTAGCACTAGGCTAGGGATGATCTAGAGGATGATTAAGAACTAAGAAGATGATGATCTTGATGATTGAAGGTTCTTGAATGGATGAAAAAGTGTCCTTTTACTTGTAAGTGCTTTAGATCTTCTTATGTTCCATGGAAATCCATCTTGATCATCAAGGAAATGACTAAAGTGAAGTGGGTTTTTATGGTGTTCTTGGTGAAATGGATGAAGATGATGAGAGAGTTTGTGGGTGAAGGTAAAGGTGTAAATATGTGGTAAAGTGCTAGTAACTTAGTGTGTAAGTGTTATAATAAATCACCAATTTCATCCACTAGTAATTAACCATAAATGTCTAGATATTTTTAACACAAAAATTAAGGTGTGGGACCCCATATTGATGGCCCAAATTTTATTTAGGGGTGCCATATGTGGTTTCATGTGTTAGGAAATTTCATGCTTTGTAAAATGTAGAAAAAGAGATTAGAATGTTAAAGTGTTTTAGGGATTAAATAATTCAAGGTAGTTCATGATAAAGAATGATCATAATTATGATGAAAAAGACCAAAAGTAATGTTCACTAGTTCGCATACTATGTCAAAATATAGTTCGGATAGTCGTTTAGTGCTCGTTTCGCAAGTAGATAGTCGAAAGGTTAACTTATGAAAGTTGTAGGGAAAAATTCGGTTATGTATATAAATGATATTCCCTATGTATTTTTATATGAAATTTGTGTTTAAACAACACTTTTGCACCTTGTAATAAAAACACTAATGCTGAATTTTGTGGAAAAATATTGAAATGGTAACTTTTAGCGCTTTTCGGGCAGTTTTTAGTGCTACCGGACATCGGGAAAGTATTAGACCAAACCCTTGCATTTCCAATTAGGGTTTAATGTATATTTGATGTTGGACTTTCGTCTGAGTCCTAAAGATGTCATTTAGGTGGTTTCTGCGGATCCTGAGTTTTTGTCAGCATGCTAGTCTACTAGATACTACTCTAGTTGTTTCGATGCATTGTTTAAACTGTTTCAAATATAACCGATAGAAACGAATAATGTGCATCATAAATGAGTGTTCTAAGATGTATATCATGTAATCATGCAGTTCGGATATTCAAAACACATACTTGAATAATGTAAATCATTGCTTTAAATGTATGTAAATTACCAGAAAATGGCAGTTGTCATAGCATTTGTCAAACCAAATGGCATCACTAGAAACTCGTAATGTCCATAACGAGTTCTGAAGGCAGTCTTCAGTATACTCTCTTCTTGAATCTGCAGCTGGTGATAACCTGATCGAAGATCGATCTTGGAGTAGTAACTTGAACCCTGAAGTTGATCGAATAAATCATCAATCCTCGGCAAAGGATACCAATTCTTGATGGTTAACTTGTTAAGCTTTCGGTAGTCAATGCACACGCGAAAACTACCGTCCTTCTTGACAAATAGTACCTGAGCTCCCCAAGGCGACAAACTTGGCCTAATGAATCCCTTGTCCAAAAGCTCCTGAAGCTGCGTCGACAACTCTTGCATCTCTGAAGGCGCAAGTCGATAAGGTGCCTTGGCTACAGGCGCGGCACCTGGAACCAAGTCAATATGGAATTTGACTTGTCGTTGGGGCGGTAATCCTGGCAAGTCTTCGGGGAAGACTTCAGGATATTCCCTCACCACAGGGATATCTTCGAGCTTCGGTTCTTCGGCTTCTTTATCGACAACATGAGCTATGAAGGCAACACATCCTTTACGTAAAAACTTCTGTGCCTTCAAACAACTGATAATCCGTAGAGGCGTATCATGCTTTTCTCCGTGTACCACAATCGTCTATTCATTCATCATCGGGATGCGGATAATCTTCTCATGGCATACGATCTCAGCTCAATTACTCGACAACAAATCTATTCCAACCACTACGTCAAAGCTTCCCAACTCAACAGGTAGAAGATCAAGCGTAAACTCACGCTCTCCAAGCTCTATCACACAGCCTCTAATTACTTCTTTAGCTTCTACTAGCTTCCCATTAGCTAGTTCTATTGAATACGGGATCTCTAACTTACTTGCAACTAACCCAAGTATATTCTTAAACTCTAGGGATATGAAGCTATAGTCGGCACCAGTATCAAATAGCACAGATGCAAAATGTTGATTGATAGGGAACGTACCAGTGACTACGTTCGGATCCTGGTGAGCTTCCCTAGCTCCAATGTTGAAGACTCTTCCTTGGGCTTGGTTGATCTTTGGACAATCCCGCTTGAAGTGCCCTACATCACCACAGCCAAAACAACCTTGGCCACGACCATTCCTATTTCCATTTCTGCCCTGATTGTTGTTTCCGCCATGGTTTCCATTACCAGCTTGATTCCCAAAACCACCACGATTTCCATTTCCACCGAAGTTTCCATTTCCTCCTTGATTACGATTTCCGGTTTGATTCCCATTACCGTTGCGGTTTCCGTTACCATTTACACCAGATCCTCCATTCCTTCGTCCAGTACCGTACCAGCACGCCTCCCTGGCATGCCCTACCTTGCCACAGTTCTCACATTTCCCATACTTACATCGTCCTGTGTGATGATGCTGACAAATATCACACTTAGGCAGAGTACCCATGTATCCTTTCCCTTTGTTCTCAGCAGTAGCAGCACCAGTCCTGACCTCGGTTGGCGGATTAGCATCTCTACGCTTGTTAGTACCGCTGTTGTTACCTTGGGTACCCTTCTTGAAATTTGAGAACTTCCTTTTGTTCTCTCCAGACGACTCCACATGAGTCTCTTTCTTCTTCTGCTCGGAGATTGTAAACTTGCCCAATCTAATGGCTTCTTCAGTCAATGCCACGCTTAAGTCGATGGCTTCGGTAATCGTTGGGGGACTTGGATGTAGTCACCATGCTCAGTATTTGGGGTGCCAATCCCCAAATGAAACGTTCGACTCGGTTGAACTCTGGTTCTACCATGTAAGGGACAACACGAGACAAATCATGGAATCTTTGCACATACTCAGCTATCTTAGGACCATCCATTTTCAGATTCCAAAACTCAGTTTCCAACTTCTGAATTTCTGCCCTTGAACAGTACTTCTTACGCATCAGCTCTTTCATCTCATCCCAAGTCATAGCATACGCTGCAGCCTCTCCTAGAGTCTGAACCTAAAGGTTCTACCACGACAGGGCTCCATCTAGGAATAATCCAAAATTATAGGTGACTTGATGCTCCGGCACACACTTACTCATTCGCAGCACATAATCTGTGCCGTCAAAGTTCAGAGGCTTGAAGTCAAGGAACTGCTTGTAAGTACAACCTATACACGAGCAACATCATTCATAGAAAGCATTAGGAAAATGCACTTGGAAATGTCCAAACGTATTGTAATGTGTCTTAGGTGACTTAAGCATTACCGTGAGGTGGGTTATTCCCTGAGGTGCCTCCGCTGTGTTCGGAGCGTAGGGCCTCATGTTGTGCGATTCTCTGTGAAATTCGTTCGTGTAGTTCTGCCTCTGTTGTGGGCAACTGAGTATTCCTTCGAGGAGGCATCTTCTAAAAAGAGGATTGGATAGGCCAGGCCTTATTCGTATAATAAATATATAGTACGTATGTGTAATAGCATTCATTATAGCAAGCAATCAGGTAATCAACATAATTATAGCATAAACAAGTAATCCACAATATGTTTAATGAGAACATGACGATTGAGCTTTCATTAATCATCGACCACAAGTATTGTTACATGTTTTAAAAAGTGTATCATGTCAAAAGGGAACACAGGATCACATTACCCTTGTCCGATAAGTCTATCAATCTATAAAAGTCATACAATCAAAAGGTGGTCTCCAAAAGGCTTCACAAGCTCAGCTTAGTAGTGGTGCTCTCATCAAAAGCAATGCTACCTACATAAAACCAAAAACCAACTATGCTGATGGTGGTGGAGGAGGAGGAGGAGGTGGAGGAAAGAAAAGCAAGCTGCGCACATGTGCAAGCTCCCCCTCAAGCTCATAT
The DNA here is from genome assembly GCA_030545235.1 of Helianthus tuberosus. Taxonomy (NCBI): domain Eukaryota; kingdom Viridiplantae; phylum Streptophyta; class Magnoliopsida; order Asterales; family Asteraceae; genus Helianthus; species Helianthus tuberosus. The sequence continues at coordinate 56,055,671 of CM060417.1, read as the reverse complement.
ACATGACGCATCAGATAACTAATCTGCTGCTCGACCGTAAGAAATCGAGCATCAAACTCCGGAAGAGGAGTAAGAGGTGAAGGTGGATGTGAAAACGTAGACGGTGATGAACGAGTAGGAACAAAAGTAGGCTGACAAGGACATGGTAAAGGACGCGGTGTCATCTCAAGCTCCAAAATCCTACGGCTCATAATCTCATACTGAAGCTGAAGTGATAAAAGTAACTCATCCCGTGTATAGCCAACAAAATGCGAGGGATGGTAGGGATCCGAAATCGGCATAGTATACGGTGGGAACCATCGGAGTGGGTCATCCAGTGGTGAAGAAGTAAAAGGAGCAAAAGGTGCAGACTGGGGTAGGTGTGGAAAAGCTGCTGAAACATAAGGATCATGACTAGGCTGCTGGCCTGAAGTACCTTCCCCTGGACGGGGTGCGGGTATATCCTGCAAGAAAACGATAGGTAAATCAACACGATGGACGGGGTGCGGGTATATTATTTCAGGTTATATAATTATTTGTTAAAATAATAAATATTTTAACTTAAATTATATTTATTAAGTTTTGGAATAATAGTTAAAATAATATATTTTAACTTGTTCTTTTTATGTATTTATACATGTATATCCTTCCCAAGAATGAGTGTATTTGTATTCGTATTCTTATACTTGTATATTTTTGCCATGTATTGGTGTCGTATTCCGGAGTGTATTTATTTGTACGAGAATACGTATTTTTATTGTGTTTATTAATTATCCTTATACTTAATTTTTGTACTAACTTTCCCGGAATAATATTTCTAGTAAAAATACATCAATATATATTTCCAAAATATACATTTTAAGAAATATTACTTAGAAAAAATATTTATAATTTTTCCTTTGGCAAAAATATTTATAAATTTCACATAAGTCTCAAAAATAATATATTTTCAAGTCTATCTTAGAATATATATATATATATATATATATATATAAATCCATTTTTCATCCAAAAATACTATATTTCAAGTTTATTTAAAAAAATAAATTTTCTCCCAAAAATAATGTATCTTCTAATAATTTCAAGAAAATATATATTTTATTCACCCAAAAATAATATATTTGCTTCTTGTAAAAAATATGGTATAATCTTGTAATAATTGTAAAAATCATATTTTTGTTTTCTTGGTGTCCAAAATATTATTTACCAAAATATACTTACGAATAAAATTTCCGGAACATTTTGTGAGTTATATTCCTTTGTTCGGTTTCTCCGATAATTTGGGTATAATTTATATATTCATTCTCTTGGAATTTTGGTAATATTTTGGATTGTAATTTTTGGTATTTTGATGAGTTATATTATTTCAAGTCCTAAAATAATATAACTAATACACATAATATACAAATAATCACACATATGGTGACATCTAAATATATATTTTCCTAAATACATATTTAGCCACTTTTATTTATAAAAACCAACCTCCAATATTTATAATTTTTGTAACAAAAATTATGGCAAACTTTATGTAAAAATTCATGGTTTAAAATATACTTGTGAATATTTGTTTAAAATATTTTTCTAAGTGTTTAATTTTTAGAAAATTTTTGCCATAGTTTCCCCTAAAAATGGAGGTTCCCATGCCTTCAAGGCATATCATTTTCTTTTGTAAACCAACACAATCAACAACAAATTAATCTACACTTACCAATTTTGCCAAAATCAAGCATAAACTATTACCTCATGAACTTGAAAATTTATAAAAATGTGTAGTAACTTACTAGGGTATTTAGTAAGTCTTGTTACCCTTTAAAGTGAGGTTGTTTCTTTAAAAACATCATTTTTAAAGAAGTTAGTTCTTTACAACTTGTAATCACATTTTCTAAAAATGTTTCTTCTTGGATTTTTCTTGTTAAATACATGATTCTACACTTTATTAACCTCTAAAAATATGGTTGATTTCTTTAAGAACCAAGATTAAGTAATCTTTGTATTTTTAACTTGGTTTCTTGAAAAATCATTCTTGAAATCTTATATTTATAAGACTTTACACTTACTTTAATCATCATTTTACAAGAAATCAACTTATTCTTTCAAGTTCATGGTTTGTGTGAGGATGATCTATGAATCTTTAACATTTTCATCCTCTCATCTTGCTATATTATGTTTTTAATCATCATCTAGCAAGATCATATGATAATCTACACCATTAACATTAACAATCAATCATCAAGTAGCACAACAACACTAAACAACATGATTTCTTTAAGATTTTAAGCTTATGTTCATGTTTCATGTTCTTGATTCTTAGTGTTCATCAGGATTAATAACATGTATCTTCTTTTAACCACTTAAACAATATGTAAAATGAAGAGTATGACGTTCTTACTACTAGCTCAAGGCTAGGGATGATCAATGGAAGAAATGAAGTGGATAAAAGCAAATGGTGAAGGTCCTTCAACTTCCGAAAGCTCCAAGATTCTTTGTGCACCTTCTAACACCCTTGAGTATATGTAGAATGGATGAGACTTGAAAGATGAAGGTGGGTGTGTTTGGAGTGTGTTCGGCCAAGCGTTGTGGGAAGGAGGAAGAAGAAAAGCTTAAGTGTTGGTGAAATGAGAAATGAAGGTTAAGACCTTTAGGTTAGTTCTTATAATCCATCCATATCCTTTTTCCAATGGTTTAAGTGTTTAATAAAGATACAACATGATCTAATATAATAACATAAGAAAATCACAAGTGGGCCCTGGATGTTGGCCGATTACTAGGTGGGGGGGGGTATAGGCTTAGGTTTAAACTAGTTAGTTAGATTATGGTAAAAATTCAAGTATTCTAGTTAGGTATTTAGTTAGGTTATAAGGTTACTAGTTGTTATATGATGTGTTATGATGTTCGGGAACCATAACTAGCTTGGTAATGTTAAAACAATGCTTTTAGTGAAAATTTGGTGTGTCGGGTAGTGTCCGGTTGTTCGGTTCGTTACCGGTTCGTTAAGGTGCTAAACTGTGACACCTGTGTCACTTCAACCATCCAACAAATGCCAAACCAATGAAATATTGTATTTCATACTTTGGACTTGTATAAATATGTGTATCTTTTGCACATATCAATTCTTGTTCGATTACAAGCTCGAAATCGCCTTCTGGAAGGTTATACGCGCACTGATGCGTAAATATAACCAGTTTAATCCAACGAACACTCCAGAATAGTGAAGTAGGCTTAACATACCTTAAATAACCTTTAAATAACTTAGAAATAAGTTTTGAAGGCTTTGGTATGGCAAAATCAAGTTAAATCGCTTACAGGGACTAAAGTTGACAAACTGCGAAAGTATGCCAATTTGAACTGTAACGAACATTCCGGAACATGACCATAAGTTAAACACACCTTAAATATCCATTACATAGCTTAGAAATAGGTTTTGAGGGGTTCGGTGTGCTAAAATATACTTTTGGGACATTCAGGGACTAAAAGTGTCAAAAAGTGCACAAGTTTGCATTTTCGCGCATAACTTACGTTCTGAATACATCCGGACATCCAAAAATTTATGTAAGCACTAAAAAATTTTATTTTAGTGTTTGGCATAAGAAAAATCCATTCGTCACGCCTTTTGGATCGTTTTTCGCGCTTATGCGCATTCCGTCGTAATTAAGCGAACATCGCGTTCGTACGACCAAACGAACCAACATCCGACATATTTTTGAGCATGTTTCATGTCCACAATGTTTAGGCATCATTTTAGGGCCTTAAAGTTGGCTTTACGGGCCTTAGAAGTGTCGGAAATGGCCTTAAACACGTGCAGGGACCAAAATTGTAATTACTGAAACATGTTACTGATCAGACAAGGCCAGGCGGCCCGCCTGAGCCTTGTGTGATCCTGAAGCGGGCCGCGTCAGGCTCCCTGATCAGATCAGATCGAACAGTCAGCAGATTCCAGCTATTTGATCCACACCCACACATTCTCACTTGCCTATTCAGCTGATAAGAAGTCATTTTTAGCTACCATAAGGTTCCAACAAATGTACGCACAAGATTCGATCACATTTTCCAAGAAACGATCTTAACGGTTACCCGAAAACTATAAATACCCCACCCCCATTTGCTTCAAACTCACAAGAATCTGATCTTAAAGACTCTAAGTTGGAACCATTGTTTCATACCTGAGTTATTTTGATCTAGATTAGCATTCGGGGACCCTTCGTAAGTATTCCTTCGTTCTTTTCTTTCTTTTACTGCTTTTTGAGTCCGAAAGTCAAACTTTGTTTGACTTTTAGCGTTGACCAGTGTATGGTCAATGCGAAGTTCGTTTGAACTTCGCAACGTGATTGTAATCACGATGGTTATAGTCCCTTGGGACTATGCCTACTGATTACCACGTTGTCTAGGGTCGTAAGGGTAAGCGATCTAATACATCGCTTATACCTTCGAACCCGACCCATTTGGTCGATCATTAGGATCCGACCAAATACATTAGGTGACCATAGTAGGTAGGGAATAACCTTCCGAGGTTATACCCTATGGTCGCATCGTTTGAGTAGTTGTATGATAGGTAGTTATTATGCCTTAGGTAAATTACCAGAATACCCTTTTCATGTATAATTGGTAATTAAGCATGTGTAACCTAAACTTTTGTCACATAAATGATTATGTAACATGTTTAGGCATATAACACTTGTCATAGGACTAGTTAAGCGGTCCGAACGCGTTTCACGCGAACGACGCGTTAAAGTAGCATAAGCTACCTAAACGAGTCGTAATGGGTCGTAAGCACTTATGTAAGGTTTCATTTAGTATGTAGGCTTTGTTAAACCATATTATACGAGTCTCCACACTCGTTTGGTTTACGAACCCTCATTCTATCCGATCTTCCGATTTAGGTCCGGTTTATTAACATAGTTACCTATATTAGGTGCCGTTTGATATCCGTGATCTCTAGCATTGTTTGGTTGTCACTCAAGGACTACTGAGCATTCTCAAGTGAGTACATAGACCCCTCTTTTACTGTTTTCCAAACTGTTTTGGGGTGGAACACATGTGCCTACTTGTTACTTTCGTGCTTTCCTGTTTTCACATCATATACTTGCTATGTTCATTAGTACATTTATAGTACATGTTTTACATTACATTTCATGCTACGTATGTCTATTGTTGCATACTTAGTACAGGTCACATGCTACGTATGTCTATTGTTGCATACTTAGTACAGGTCACATGCTACTTATGTCTATTTGTCGCATACTTAGTACATTTATTATTCATCACATGCTTACATTTTGGATGCATATTACATGATTTACATTGATCATGCATTTCCACAGGACATAACTTTGATTTAAACCAAGTTTTACTTCAATACTATGTTCTTGTGCATATGGTTTAGTTGATGCATTTCACTAGCCATACATATCATTTTGGTTACACATTACATGGTTTACATTTGACACATAAACACTTTTGACATTGGTTATACATTATATGATTTACATCTTGACATAAACATTTTAACATATTATTTCAATACATTTGGAAGTTGGTTTAAACATAGACATCTTACATTGTTTGGTTTGGTTTGAGTAAGTGATTAAGTAACGAGGCGTGTGTAATATGATACAAGCATGGTGGATACACCGCTGGTACTTCCTATATATAAGTGTTTGTATGGTATTACATATCGTAGCGTTATTTGAGTCATTTCAGTTTATGACATAGAACATTTTATACAAATAACATACTTTTCAGAAGACATTGATTTACAAACAACTTATCTTATACAAATTCATTTTACATGGTTATTCCTTTAACCATACATTATTCACTTATTTATACATATCATCTGATCTTATCGTTTTTCAAATGATTTACAAGACAAAGCAAATTACAAGGTTCATGACTAAACATTTTCTCAAACATAAGTCATGAATCCTATTTTCACAAAACCTATGTATCTCACAGGCATTTTTATGCTGAAGTACCTATTTTCACATGTGTTTTCAGGAGATGATGCATAAGACTTATCAAGACATACTTAGGCGGACCCGTGCCTTAGCGACTTAAAACGAGACAATAACTAGTTAATTTATGTTATGTACCCTTTGTTTCTTGTTTAAACAATGTAAACTCTCATGTTTGTTTAATAAAACGAAACTTTAATTGCCATGGATTTGAAACGATTAATTCTGTTACAACACTCCCCGACGTTTCCGCCACGTTTTGTATGTTCTACGTGGTCGGGGTGTGACAGAAAAGATGGTATCAGAGCCAATGGTTATAGGGAATTAGGTTATTAGTAATGCTTTGACCTAGTCTATAACCTTTCTAGGACCCTAACGCGAGTTTACTTGCGTTTAGTCATAAAACAATACCGTCACCTATCCTTAGGCGACGACCACAACAAGAACATAAATTTCAAAACCGCTTCGAAAACTAATCATCTGTTCTAGGATGATTGATTACTAGGTTTTGAACCCTCTATTGTAAGGTTTTGAAATCTCTATTATATGGTTTTGAACCCCTTTGAGTTTTCAGAACCTCGTCAAGGTTTTGGGTTTTAAATAATGTGAACACGTGCAAACTGGAAGGGTGAATGCCTGTATTCTGGGTTTTCTGTCTAGGCAAGCACTTCGTATACATCTCATCAGACGCGAGACCAGTTGTGCTTACCTGGGAATTCTTGGGATGAGTGTTCACTTATAGGCGAGCATGTCTTCGCGATACATTATTTTTGACCGATTTACTTTGATTAATCACCGAGGTCGTTTGTTGCTTTGTAGTAACAAACAAATGACCACTATTCTTGCTTTCATCAGATTTGTTTCATCTCATTCTTTTCGTCTAATTCTCTCACTCGTTTCCTTTCATGTTTCCCTTTTTAGAATGCCTCCACGACGCGAAAATCCGGTATCTATTGATGAGCTGGCAGCTGTCATTACACAGCAAATGACTGCTGCAATCCCGAACATCGTTGCTCAATGTCACCAAGCTCTCAACAACAATAATGCCCTCTGCAACTTCAAGACGTTCAACTCGGCTAAGCCATCAAAGTTTTCTGGGTCTCAAGGAGCGACTGCACTTCTGCAATGGTTTGAGAGTCTAGAGAGCACCTTCAGGCATATTCAATGTCCAAACGAGCGAAAGGTAGATTTCGCATCTAGTGTCTTTGAGAAACGAGCTTTGATGTGGTGGAACGGTGTAGTGAGAGATAGGGGTGCCGAAGTGGCACTGGCTCAAACGTGAGAAGAACTTCGAGCACTGAGGATGAAGGAATTCTGTCCTCGTCACGAGATCAGGGCCTTGGAAAGAGAATTCGACGACCTTAAGCAAGATAGCGGCGAACATCGAGCATACACTGATCGATATGAGGAGCTGAGCCTGTTGTGTCCTACCATGGTTACGCCTTTGGATAAGGCGATCGAAAAATACATTGATGGTCTCCCTGACTCAGTTCAGGACATTGTTACTGGTAGTAACCCCACTACGGTTAGGTAGGCCATTGAGCTATGTGCAACCTTGACTGAATCTCAGATCAGGAAACGTAAGCTTTTCCGAAAGGGTGACAAGAAACCGGTTGAGGAATCGAAACCAATCGAGGAATCAAAGACCATGGATGAGCAGACTGGATCCCCTAAGAGGTCAAAGAAGCGAAAGGCTTCTCAGAACTTCGCCATGGTCGCTCACAATAATCAAGCCGTCCCCAACCAACCAGCTCAACCCCGTACTAGGAAGCCATACAATGGAACTTCACCCTTGTGCAACAAATGTAACCTTTATCATCATGCTATGGTGAAGTGCCGCGAATGCCAAATTTATGGACGTAAAGGTCATACAGCAAAAGTTTGCGTAGCAGCAGTTGCACCAAATCAAGCTAACAACAATCCTGCTCAAGCTCGTTTTCCACCAGGTTCTTGCTACAAATGTGGCAAGATGGGTCATTTCCGAAGAAATTGCCCAAAGCTTGCTAATGCTAATCCATCACGGAGATGAGCATCTGACCGACTAGAAGACAACACCTTTTAGAAATAATCATGTCTTATGTATTATTTTCTTTTGTTGTCAAGGTCCATGAAACAGTTGTTATCATTGTTAATAAATAATTTTTTTTTATTTACATTGCAATGTATTTTTGTGGTTGTATGCATAAACAACATATCCCTTACAATACCGACAATCAAGGAATCGTATTCCTTGAAAAGCAAACTACTCCCCAAAATTTTACTATTTTATAATCTCTTGCGTTTTCCACGAAATTCCTAAGTACCTGTTTCTTTCAAGGAAAACGAAGTACAAAACGCAAGTTACAACACTGGACGAATACCCAAAGTACTACTATAAATCCTTAATAGGGTACCTAAGGGTATTTCCGTAAATCCTAAAATTTTTGTGTTCCTTAATTCGAATATTACGTTTCTTAGAAAAACAAAAATCGAATTTTGGGAGATCTTCATATCTTTTCAGATAAATCCCAGAGGACATTGAAATCAATTGACTGGTTTCCATATCCATTTTCAATTGATAACAAGTTAATAACAAATTAAACAACTATGTAATTATGTGCTTATGTGTTCCCTTTTATGTTCTTGTGTAATCCAAGTTTTGTTATCTAAATCCTTGTAGAATCTTCCATATCTTTGTGTACTATATTAAATCCTCAATGGGCTTTTACGTAATAGTAATGACCCTTGGATTATATTGGACTATTCCATAATTAGACCCCTTGAGTGGTCTAGTTAAACAGATTGATCCAAAAAAATCTGGTTAGGAATATCATGTGATGAGATAGCTGAAAGAACTCCTAGGTGGCCTAATTAAAAGGATCAGTTGTCAATCTAATTAAAAGGACCTTATGGTAGTCTAGTCACACTCATCACAGGTTTAATTTTTCCTCCCCTTCATATTACAAACAAATTGTGCGGACTGTGCAAGGAATTGCGTAATTATGGATGCATACATAATTATGAAATTCAGTGCACGGAAACCACAGCAAGTTTGGTCGTTTCTGAAGAAATTGTGGAAAATGACTCATTTCGTTCATTTTCGTTTCTGAAGAAATTGTGGAAAATGACTCATTTCGTTCATTTTCGTTTCTGAAGAAATTGTGGAAAATGACTCATTTCGTTCATTTTCGTTTCTGAAGAAATTGTGGAAAATGACTCATTTCGTTCATTTTCGTTTCTGAAGAGATTGTGGAAAATGACTCATTTCGTTCATTTTCATTTCTGAAGAGGTTGTGGAAAATGACTCATTTCGTTCATTTTCGTTTCTGAAGAGGTTGTGGAAAATGACTTATTTCGTCCATTTTTCGTTTCTGAATAATGCCTGTTGAAAATAACTCCGTTCATTTTTCAAATATGAAAAATGTCCGTTAAAGAGAAATAACAGGATTATGCCTTGCTTATCTTTGATGGTTACTTAACACAAAGCCACAGATAGACTCCTACGAATTTATTTCGGGACGAAATTTCCTAAAGTAGGGGAGACTGTGACACCTGTGTCACTTCAACCATCCAACAAATGCCAAACCAATGAAATATTGTATTTCATACTTTGGACTTGTATAAATATGTGTATCTTTTGCACATATCAATTCTTGTTCGATTACAAGCTCTAAATCGCCTTCTGGAAGGTTATACGCGCACTGATGCGTAAATATAACCAGTTTAATCCAACGAACACTCCGGAATAGTGAAATAGGCTTAACATACCTTAAATAACCTTTAAATAACTTAGAAATAAGTTTTGAAGGCTTTGGTATGGCAAAATCAAGTTAAATCGCTTACAGGGACTAAAGTTGACAAACTACGAAAGTATGCCAATTTGAACTGTAACGAACATTCCGGAACATGACCATAAATTAAACACACCTTAAATATCCTTTACATAGCTTAGAAATAGGCTTTGAGGGGTTCGGTGTGCTAAAATATACTTTTGGGATATTCAGGGACTAAAAGTGTCAAAAAGTGCACAAGTTTGCATTTTCGCGCATAACTTACGTTCTGAATACATCTGGACATCCAAAAATTTATGTAAGCCCTAAAACATTTTATTTTAGTGTTTGGCATAAGAAAAATCCATTCGTCACGCCTTTTGGATCGTTTTTCGCGCTTATGCGCATTCCGTCGTAATTAAGCGAACATCGCGTTCGTACGACCAAACGAACCAACATCCGACATATTTTTGAGCATGTTTCATGTCCACAATGTTTAGGCATCATTTTAGGGCCTTAAAGTTGGCTTTACGGGCCTTAGAAGTGTCGGAAATGGCCTTAAACACGTGCAGGGACCAAAACTGTAATTACTGAAACATGTTACTGATCAGACAAGGCCAGGCGGCCCGCCTGAGCCTTGTGTGATCCTGAAGCGGGCCGCGTCAGGCTCCCTGATCAGATCAGATCGAACAGTCAGCAGATTCCAGCTATTTGATCCACACCCACACATTCTCACTTGCCTATTCAGCTGATAAGAAGTCATTTTTAGCTACCATAAGGTTCCAACAAATGTACGCACAAGATTCGATCACATTTTCCAAGAAACGATCTTAACGGTTACCCGAAAACTATAAATACCCCACCCCCATTTGCTTCAAACTCACAAGAATCTGATCTTAAAGACTCTAAGTTGGAACCATTGTTTCATACCTGAGTTATTTTGATCTAGATTAGCATTCGGGGACCCTTCGTAAGTATTCCTTCGTTCTTTTCTTTCTTTTACTGCTTTTCGAGTCCGAAAGTCAAACTTTGTTTGACTTTCAGCGTTGACCAGTGTATGGTCAATGCGAAGTTCGTTTGAACTTCGCAACGTGATTGTAATCACGATGGTTATAGTCCCTTGGGACTATGCCTACTGATTACCATGTTGTCTAGGGTCGTAAGGGTAAGCGATCTAATAAATCGCTTATACCTTCGAACCCGACCCATTTGGTCGATCATTAGGATCCGACCAAATACATTAGGTGACCATAGTAGGTAGGGAATAACCTTCCGAGGTTATACCCTATGGTCGCATCGTTTGAGTAGTTGTAAGATAGGTAGTTATTATGCCTTAGGTAAATTACCAGAATACCCTTTTCATGTATAATTGGTAATTAAGCATATGTAACCTAAACTTTTGTCACATAACTGATTATGTAACATGTTTAGGCATATAACACTTGTCATAGGACTAGTTAAGCGGTCCGAACGCGTTTCACGCGAACGACGCGTTAAAGTAGCATAAGCTACCTAAACGAGTCGTAATGGGTCGTAAGCACTTATGTAAGGTTTCATTTAGTATGTAGGCTTTGTTAAACCATATTATACGAGTCTCCACACTCATTTGGTTTACGAACCCTCATTCTATCCGATCTTCCGATTTAGGTCCGGTTTATTAACATAGTTACCTATATTAGGTGCCTTTTGATATCCGTGATCTCTAGCATTGTTTGGTTGTCACTCAAGGACTACTGAGCATTCTCAAATGAGTACATAGACCCCTCTTTTACTGTTTTCCAAACTGTTTTGGGGTGGAACACATGTGCCTACTTGTTACTTTCGTGCTTTCCTGTTTTCACATCATATACTTGCTATGTTCATTAGTACATTTATAGTACATGTTTTACATTACATTTCATGCTACGTATGTCTATTGTTGCATACTTAGTACAGGTCACATGCTACGTATGTCTATTGTTGCATACTTAGTACAGGTCACATGCTACTTATGTCTATTTGTCGCATACTTAGTACATTTGTTATTCATCACATGCTTACATTTTGGATGCATATTACATGATTTACATTGATCATGCATTTCCACAGGACATAACTTTGATTTAAACCAAGTTTTACTTCAATACTATGTTCTTGTGCATATGATTTAGTTGATGCATTTCACTAGCCATACATATCATTTTGGTTACACATTACATGGTTTACATTTGACACATAAACACTTTTGACATTGGTTATACATTATATGATTTACATCTTGACATAAACATTTTAACATATTATTTCAATACATTTGGAAGTTGGTTTAAACATAGACATCTTACATTGTTTGGTTTGGTTTGAGTAAGTGATTAAGTAATGAGGCGTGTGTAATATGATACAAGCATGGTGGATACGCCGCTGGTACTTCCTATATATAAGTGTTTGTATGGTATTACATATCGTAGCGTTATTTGAATCATTTCAGTTTATGACATAGAACATTTTATACAAATAACATACTTTTCACAAGACATTGATTTACAAACAACTTATCTTATACAAATTCATTTTACATGGTTATTCCTTTAACCATACATTATTCACTTATTTATACATATCATCTGATCTTATCGTTTTTCAAATGATTTACAAGACAAAGCAAATTACAAGGTTCATGACTAAACATTTTCTCAAACATAAGTCATGAATCCTATTTTCACAAAACCTATGTATCTCACAGGCATTTTTATGCTGAAGTACCTATTTTCACATGTGTTTTCAGGAGATGATGCATAAGACTTATCAAGACATACTTAGGCGGACCCGTGCCTTAGCGACTTAAAACGAGACAATAACTAGTTAATTTATGTTATGTACCCTTTGTTTCTTGTTTAAACAATGTAAACTCTCATGTTTGTTTAATAAAACGAAACTTTAATTGCCATGGATTTGAAACGATTAATTCTGTTACAACACTCCCCGACGTTTCCGCCACGTTTTGTATGTTCTACGTGGTCGGGGTGTGACATAAACTATGAAGTTTAGTGTGGTTTATGTACCCTTTTGTGACAGTTTTGATTCCCGACACTTAGGAAAGCATTCAGGACCATTTAACCATATTTCTGCATGATATTAGATTGTTTAAATGCTGAATTTGCTGATTTTCTGCAGAATTTTGCAGTTTATGTAAGTTTTAGGCACTTTCCGGCACTTAAACTATCTCTAGGAAGGCAGTTTAGTGATCCTTACTTCCCTACACACTATACTAGTGTAATACTTGGTTTCTGGCTCATTCTGTGTCTCAACACATCGTCTATCTTTGTACTAAACTCCGTCAGCATTTTCCTGATTTGTCTGATAACTGTGCTAATTGTGTTTCGTGCATCATTTGAATCAATATAGTTCTCATGCAATAATGATATGACATTAAGCAATATGTGATGCACATGTATGTATCATAACAATAATCAGAAGGCAATTCAAGTCATTAATTGTAATTCAGCACAGTCATTAAGCACTAATCATGGTTTAATAGTTGTACGGATACTTGGAATTTTGACAGTTGTCACATTTGAAGCGATGAGTTAATATAGCATTTAGCTTGGTTAAAATCTCAAAGAGTAGCATTTTAAAAGGAATATAATCCATTGTATGTACGAATGAAACATATAATGTATTACTAAGTATAATATATATATATATTAATAACCTAATTTGTATAAGTAAAATGAAAATGAACTTGAAACATAAATTCAATTTAGCCGATTTCCATCGATTGAAATGTTGATTACTATTTAATAGAATCAACTAAACCATTTAAATATTTGTTCAAAGTTATTGCAAATATTCCACTTTTTCAAAATGTTGAACCATCAATATCTTACCAATAATATAAAGATGTGATTTTTGTATTTTGAATTTTTTAAATACGAAAAAGTTGATTGCAAACATAACTTTAGTTGTAGTATTTAATTTAGAACCACTATCTCGCTGACTTTTACAAAACATTTATTTACAATTATTTTATTATTACTTAATAGATGGGCGATTGGAAGAGAATTTATTAATAAAAAATTGAATTCGTAAAAATTAAATCAAATTTCCATTCATAAAAAAATGTTACGGTTGAGTAAGTTATAATAATTGATTTAATTTTGAATTATAAATACAAAATATATAAAGAATCCACATTAATATTTATAAAGGAATATGTGTGTTTAGATTAACCCAACTCAGCCTTGCCATACATATTCTTTTTATGAATATATGTGTGTTCAATAGTCATCAACACATACCCAACCTCTCTTATCCTCACATCTTCGCACTTTCTCTTAGTATCCAAACTTTGCCTCCATATTTATTCAAAGTTTTCATGTAAAGCTAATTTCGTTTTAATTGATAATGAGATCTCAATATAAGAATGTTTAACAAAAAATCCTTTATATAACCTACATTGTAACCAGCTTCGTCTATTGTGTTCTTTCCTTTCTCGTATATAGATTTTGACGATTAAGTAACCCATCCATCCTAAATAAAATCAACAATATTTTTTATCTTCAAAAGGTCAAAATCAGTTCTATGTTATGTAATTACCTCAAAGTTGTCATGCTCAAACAAAATCCGAATAACGCATCTACAACCCCTTATATTATGCCATTGTGTTTGAACATCATAATATCATGCTTGATCTTTATTTTTTTTCTCATAATGTACCCCAAAAATTCAAAAACTTAGCATTTAATAACTAAAAGATGTTAAGTAAAAGTGGATTCTAGAGTGGGACCAATAGTTTAAAATAAAAATTGTCTAAATCAACCCACCCATAAATAAATTTAAAGATGTTACTTAATACATTATATTCATGTCAAAATGTGTAGTTTTACTATAGTGTATTACAATTAATTCATGAACAAATTTGACTATAAATTCCTTAAGCATAATGGCTTTATTATTAAACTAGTATTGAGTCCCTGTGTTGCAGCGGTTGTCATAAAACTGTGTTAAGTAGTAGCAATACTATATCATTGTCAGCGACCACCAACGCCGGAAAAACTCGTAAAAACAAAATAAATAAAAACGGGAAAAAATAGCGTCGAGCGAAAAAGACGTAAAATCTTTGAATCACGCACGCTCGTTGCTGAGAAATTAAACCAAAACGTAAAACATAGAAAAATAATTAAGTCCATCCAGTACCCGCGTGTTGGACGAACTTGTCAAACGCGGAAAAATAGATGTGACGCGACGGGCCTGTCAAACGGGAAAAAAATATACGAAAAAATGTTGAACCCCACACGCACGTTATGGTGTGTTAACTCACAAAATTTAGAACGAAACGAAAAACTTGGGAAAGATGAAAAGTATGGTGGACCAAAATTGAAAATAAAAAATAGTTGGGATTAAATTTTAAAACATGAAAAACTTTGGGTTAAAAGTAAAAAAACAAAGGGTCTAAATTGCAAAATTGAAGTCATTTATTAATTTTAGATAAAGATAAAGATAAAAATAAGTGATATCTATATATTGGTTATTAATTAATATTAATTTTAATATTAAAAGAAATTTATTAAACAAATATAAATAAAATTTATGAGGTTAAATAAGAGAATGCCATGTGGTATTATTTGGAGTCTTTCATTATAAGTTAGATTAACGCATGAGTGAATCTTTCACTTCATTGTGGCATCTCTGGCTTCCCCTTGTCATATTGAGCTTTTCGATCTACATGAATAACAAATGTTAATATAACACTAAAAAGGATATATGAAAGATTGTTAAAAGTATCCATTCTTTATTTTTTTTTTCTAAATCCATCACAACTTTGTATTAGGAAAGGAGATTAAAACAACCTAAATCCTAATCTCTGTAGTTTTGGTGCATTTTGTTGCTGTGATAAAAATATCAATTATCAAGTGCAAGTCTTTTTTAATGAATCATGTTTTAAGTTTTATGGTATGACCAATGATGGGTAAACTGATAACAATGTTGACTATTACCTAACCTGAATTAATGATCCTTTGCGATTAAAAAGGATTAGTTGAAGTAAATAAAGAAAGTGTTTGTTTTTTTTTTCTTTTTGTTGTTGAGCCAAAGTTGTGTGATTTTAGTAATACATTCTCATATATACCCAAAATGAAAATGATACAAACACATGACATACCATCCCAATTCAATCATGCAATTTCAGTAAGATCTTTGGGCCCGAGGTACTGTTGGTATATGGAAATTATAATACACCAGGAAATTGGAGATTGTGGAGCTTCCACATACACACTCTAGAATAGAAAACCTAATATAAGTTATAATGTAAAAAAGGAAAAAATGTTTTAAACAGTTAAAAAATAAATAATGTACCTGAAGTGCCATGGTGCCTTGAGAACTTTGACAAGATTCTGCAGCTCTTGAAGTATGATCAGTGTCATTAACATTCAGATGATGCAAACCTAATTTAAAAGAATAAGAAACAAATCAAATGAGCATTAGATTGAACACCTGGGGTGTAAATCAGATAGGCTTCAAGTTTAAAAATATACCTTCCATTGAGTGTGTTTTGTGTCTTACCTCAACAGTTGGGAACTGACTCGTTTAGGTCCAAATTCAATGGAGCAGCCACCTGATTCCATTGTTCGTCACCTAAAGGTCTTGCAATTGCTTCTATACTATTTGGAGCAGCCACCTATTCCATTGTTCGTCAACCTCATAAGCCACCACACCATTAGAGTGCCCATCATAAAATATTAGTAGTTTCTTAACATAAAAAACCACACACCTAAACAACAAGAGCACCACACCAAGAACAAAGAGTTAATCTTGTTATGGTCCTTTTAAAATATCAAGTACAAACAAACACCAGGTATTTCATTTTCGTACCGAATCGGTACGATACGGGTACCACACTCATCCCTATGTTAGTTTACCTACATGTAGTTCATCCCATGAATATAGTTAACTTTAAGAAAGTGACCCACCATTGTAGTTGTAGCACTTTGTTACACAGTCCATTGTCCCTAAAATCAACGATGATATTATGACAAAAATTTTAAAGTTTTGCTTATAACTAAGCATGTAAATGGGTCGAAGGTCACCCAAAGTGGTCTATGACTTTCAAGTACACAAATATCTTGTATGTTGTTTAGCCTCTTGCTGTTTGTCAATTACTAAACTAAATTACGAATGGATCTTGTATGTTGTTTAACCTCTTGCTGTTTGTCAATTACTAAACTAAATTATGAATAGATTAGGAATTTAGAAAACCTTAACTTTAAGGATCATTAAACTTACCTATAATCTGAATTCAGGTCAAATCATAAAACATGTAACACTATTTCAATTAGAACTAATAAAACCCACCCGATTTCTTGATTGAAACACTAAAAAATGTAAAACAACAACTATGAAGAGGTATTAAACTAAAAATCACAACAATTTCAAAAGGATAACGAACCTGCAAAGGGGATGTTTTTGAACTTCTCTTGAGCATCAGCATTCTAAAATCAATTCTTTACTTTTGGGTTTGTTCCACTAAGAAAGCTATACCTGACCCGTTACAACCCGCAATCACCACTTACTTTGAAGAAATCTCAGCGACACTTTTCTTAACTTCTTTTTTGTTGTTGCCCCCATCTTGAAATGACCATTGATTTCATCATTTTCTTCCACCAACATCATTGAGAAAAATAATAGTTAAAACAAATAATAACAAATATGCAAATCAAGATCCTCATGTCTAATGATTAGTTCCAAAATAAGTTGAATATGTAACTGAAATTTTGGGATTAAACTTGAATTAATATTCAAAAGCATAAACTTGCAATCAATATTCACCATGCACCCATTCTACATAAGATTATTATGATATACCCGTTTTGAGTAAAAGTTTACCTGCTGAAGGCAGAGGAACACCGGTAGATGCAAAACCAAGCAAATATAAAAAGTAGCTGCAAAACCAACCCAAAAAAAAAAAAAAAACTAAGAACTCCAAAAAAATTATAAAAAATAAAAACAAAACAAATAACTATTAAAAACCATTAAAGTTTGCACTGAAAACCAAACCACCATTGTCCGCTACAATTGTCAACCTCACCATGACAATCACCTTCTACCACCCCCGTAACTTATACCCACCTTTAGTCACCATCACTGCCCGCTATTTATCGTTATTCGCTATCTAACATATAGGTACCTTGTTGGTATTTGTTGCTATTCACCGTTAATGATATCAAAGGAATTAAAGCACTTCAAAGGGCTTACACATCAATTCAAAAGAATTTGAAACCTTAACCACATAAAATCGATCGCCATGCTTATATAGTTATATGCTTGTTTTAAATGTCTCAAACTGATTCTTCTTGTTGGATTCATAATTACATGTTTACCCTGCAATAAACTCAAAATATGCATCTTCTTTTAGCATAAGTTGTTTATATAAGCAATCCCAACACCCCTTAAGTACATGAACCCTAATTTTAGAATAGTCACATAGAAAATTCATATAAAATACAAGTATAGTATACGCTGCAGGTCTTCTATCGGTATCAGTTCGGTTTGTAACGGTACATATACGATACCCGAACGTGTATTTTACATCGATCAAAATCCATAAAAAGAAATACAGGTATTGGTACCCATATTGTTTGAATGGTATTGGTTCGGTTCATCATGGTACCGACACTCGATATAACTTACCGCTACGATAATTCATTTGGTATATGTTTAGCTCGTTACACTACCAATAAATCGATATGTGTTTTAAATTAATAAAAAACGATTAAAGTTAATACCGGTAGCGGTTCCAATAATACACTAATTAAATGTAACTATGACGAATTATACATAAAGCAAACGTTTGTACAATATTAACGACATATAAAGAATTTTGAAAAAGTAATATAAATAAATAATAAATAAATATACTACTAAGTGAATTATATAATATGTGGATTGTTTTTTAATATAGAAATCCAATTGTTAAAAAAATAAAGACTGGAAAAAGGAAACCTTTGACCCTCCACTTAAATATAAAAACCGAGATTAGAACTGGCGCCCCTCCCCTTAGATACGTATGCTTTATCCACCAAAAAAGGTGGGTGATTATGGTATTTTGTTGAACTAAATATTACAAGTACAAAGGCTACATGGGTGGAAAACAAAATAATAATAATAATAATAATAATAATAATAATAATAATAATAATAATAATAATAAAGAAAACAACCACTACTGTACACTTTCGAATTTGAATGTGTATATAATTAGTTTACCAGGCAATGTTCCATGTTAGCATGCTTGATAATTGCTTCAAGAAGTCCGGGAGATATTTCAGCATGCACAAGCTGGTAAGATGCACGAGCACCAGCAATATCTCCACCCTGCTCTTTAAATCGAGCAGCAAACAGATGAATCTCTGGTTGCCTCTTCAAAACAAATCAGGTAGCAAAACTTTGTTAAATAACAAACTGTAAAAACAGAAGTTAGGGAAAGATTAACAATAACTAAAACATAACCTAAAAAAATCATACATACTGAAAAAGGCCAAATATGGTAAGATAAACAGCCAAAATCATTCCTGTAGAGATTAAAGATTATGTCCCAAGACAGCTAGACTTTGTTTATTACACCGAGCATCCTTACTCTACGTTATTACGGTATATACAAACAAATCCACAAATATGGTGAATAAATAAATAAATGGGTACCTTTACAAACACTTGAGTGGCACGAGCAAGGGCACTTTCGGCAAGAACCATGCTCCCGCTTGCTTCCATACACAAAACGTATTGTACCGAGTACTCGGGGTAGTTAGCACACGCGATTAAACATCTTTCGTATAACTTCACAACCTGGTTCAAAAGATTTACATCATGTATACAAAAAAATATAACGACTGTTATGTATAGATGAATCAAAATATCAAAAAACTGAGCGGGCTAAGAAGAAACACAAAAAAGATACTCGAATGGGGCCCATGAAAAATGCAAAGAGGGACCCACCTTGCCTCACAGACAGATGATTAAGTAAGAACACACCTTGAACAGCTGGAACTTAGTTCACCTTCAAGACATAATCAAAAGTAAGCCCTAAAATGGAAATAGAGGGTGATTCAAGATTTCTTGTTAATCAACAGAAGCTAAATGAGATTTGTGTACCTTGGTATTGCTATTATATGCCTAAAAACGGGGTAAGCAAGGAGACACTAGTACAAATGAAGAGACTTTTTTAATACACCACCACCACCACTGACATCCACCACTCTATGCCTTATATTTCTTTATCTCTTTCTCTCTGCTCAAACTTCAACAATCAAATCCACATTCCTCTATAAAATCTTTCTCTTACCAATGGGAATTTACAGCACACACCCAACATAACCTTGGTATCAGTTAAAATACACCACCACATTAGTAGACAACAAACAAACATCAACTTGCTTTGGTACTTTAAACTAATTACAAAACAACAAATTTCCTTCACAAGTTTACTTAATTTGAGTATCAAACTTAATATTATCAAATAATGCAGTAAAGAATACAATAAAGATTTATAAACAACAATGCAAACACATGCATATGTCCATAACTCCATACACATATATAACACATACCTTAGTTATCTTCAAACCCAACTTGAGAACTTGAATATATAACCAAAACAAACAGACCCAATAAGAGAAACAACAGCAAAGATCAAATCAAACAGTTCAATCTTACTTTCTACTTATAATGTCAATATAAACCCTAATGACAAACATACAAATCATTGGATTTAAGCATCAGGGGTATAATTTAGTCCCAGAATGATAGTTTAGTGTATGTATTACCTCATAAAGTAAGGCCACAACAACAGCAGAGATGCAAGGTATTTCCTCACACAGTTGAAAAATCACACGAATAATAGTAAAAACTTGAAGATCCTTCAGCTGTAATAAACAATATGATCTTAATATAAGAAATGATTAATAAAAAATGTCATAATTGCTGAATCAAAAGTAACCTGTATAGGTAACGAAACACCTGCTTCGATTCCTAAAACAATATCTGGATCACCACCCCATCGGAAATCCATGTCCATTGTTATTTGACCCTGCTTTTGGCTCTGAATTCGGATACCTGTGCATATAAGTCAACTTCGACTATTAGTCAAATACAGAGATTATTTACAAAAACTTCCGACACTCGCAAATAATCACATAAGCAGATTGGAAGAACATTCAAAATATACGCTAAAAATTACATTAAAGAGTTATGGATGTATTATTTAAAATACCTTCAATCTTTGGTGCAACATTTCCTAACGACAATTTGCCGAACTTCAAAGATGATATTCCTAACGGACGATATTCTTCCAATATTGGCTCGACGGATTCTCTTATTATTATAGTAGCAGCGTGCAAATAATACATGAGGTAACAAAAATTATAACAACAATAATCATATAGGCGAGGAATAACAAAGGCAAAAAAATTACATCGGCTACATACGGCTACAGTTTGCTCAGTTGTTTGTTCAGCCATTTCACCTGAAAAATAAGTGAAAAAAGGATCCCTTGTCTGCCCATATAAAGAAAAAAAGGAAACCGGGTCAAAGTAAGTTTTTCCAAATGGGTCACTTTTTGAAAAAAATCAACGCATTCATTATTTTCATTCTATTCCTTAAGTGCCATGTTCCAAAACTTTTTGAAGATCAAAACCGGATTCAGTTGAAAGCCCATCAAGAGATCTTCCAATAACCTGTTGATTTAAATCACTATTTCAAAAGAAGAAGGAAATCATGATGCAATCAAATGGGCTAAAATGTTAAATATTAAGATAGTTAAAAAAGAAACACATCCAATTTGAAAGTTGACCATGGTTTGTTTACACATAATGCCTAAGAACCTGGTACATCATATTATTTGAGAACATCTAATCAAATTTCAAATGCGTATATAAAGGGATTTTGTTTATTGATGGATGATTCAAATTAATTATGCTCCTCGTTTGATATATTATTAGGGTTCAGATAATCAGATTTATCATATTTCAAGCTGACTAATTTCGACATCACAGATCATATATATTCTTATTTAAACATTTAAGAAAAACCCTAAGCTCAATATTCATCTACCAAAACACATCAATACAAACAGATAAAAACACTATCTATAATTTTGGAATATGAATCAAATAACCTAAACTGTTATTCGAATAGATAGATCCCCAAACTTGACCAGACACTAAATTCATCGGTACACATAATCACCATCATCATCATATCAAATCTCAATCACAAATTCGAGTCAAGTCAAACGATTGCAGCAAACGTGGTTTTGAAGATGAGAATTCGAGAAGAATGTGAAGAGCAATCTGAGTGAGCAGAAATCAGAAACATAGATTATTTAATTTTGGGAACCTAATGGATGTAATCCAAAATCTAAGTCACCGAATATAACAAAAAAAAAAAAAAAAAAAAACTCACCAAATCGAACCAGGAGTATTCCGGCACCAACGCCGGTGTTCATCTCACATATTTGAAATACGAATCGCAATTTCAAACGACATATAATCGAAAAACATCAAGTTTTCACAAATCTGAAACACAAACAAAGTTTTTAAAACCTGAACAGATCTGAACAAATGAAGCAGCGGTTTTTAAAGCACTAAAGATGAAGAAAAGAATGGTAAATCAAGTTTTTACAAATCATAAAAAAAACTTACGTTGATGAGACTTCAGATAATAAGAACGTGGTGAAGAGAGTGTTGTGCGATGACGAAGAAGAAGAAAGACGGTGCTGACACATAGCGTTTGAGAGATCAAGCAGCCTAGAAGGATCCATTAGGATTTTGGGAGACGACGACCAGAAAGTGATTTAGGGCAGATTCAAAAAGGATCCCTTGTCTGCCCATATAAATCATTTAAATACCCGGGTCATAATATGGATCCCTTGTCTGCCCATATAAAGAAAAAAAAGACCCGAATTTTTGGAGCCAAAAAGCAAAATTTATAGCCCTCATTGCTTGACACATCAACAAAATTTAACACATTTATTATATATAACAGATTGAATTTGTCACACCCCCAAATTCCACAAGCGGAGTATCACCGCAGGGAGCGTGACATGACCAGGATCAAGCCACCAATCATATTGAACAATGTATTAAAGTAAATATAAAACCAACCAACAATATAATTGGTGTCCAAAACAAAATAACCTAATTCAAGTTATCAGCAGAAGCATAAAGTTTAAAACCAAAACATAAGTTTAAAAGTTCAAATGTTTAACATGGAACTCAACAGTCCATGTCCCACAACGACCTCGTCCTCCCGTGCAAGCTCCATGCAAACACCTAACGACCTGCAAGGCATATAGTAACGAATCAACAACAAAGTTGAGCAAGTTCACAGTTGGTTGTCCATTTTACTGTTGTTCCAAAAACCATAAGTTACTTCGAAAACCATGAGTTAACCAATTCCTTGTTTCCCAAACCATAACCAGTGGGGGCTACCCCATGTTAACCACTAGACCCGTTACCATATCGACTACTGACTGAAGACATGTTTATGTGCCCTGCATCAATGTCTATCATCATTGACTAAGTGCCAAGATCCATTAGTCCACTCCCGTCCTCTGTGGCATGGTGTGAGGCTTGTTAAACCTAATAGCGCTGTTTAACTAATGACCCGTTCGCCATTGGCCCGACGATTAAGTCGATACAAAAATGAGGGACTTCATGATAGAGTTTTGTCTAGTAAGTTATATGTTGTCATCCTTCCTACGGAGGATGGAGGTACGTAATCTACCCAAGGAGAATACACAGGTTTAAATGTTGTCATCCTTCCTATGGAAGATGGAGGTACACATTCTACCCAATGAGAATATGCAAGTTTCATTTTAGTTCCTTAACCCATTCCCAACCACCAGGAATCCCATGCCTTGTAGAAAGTGTGAACTCACCTTAGGTTAGCTCGGCAGATAAATGTAAAGGTCACTTGAGCTATATGTGGTCAACCACGTCCTAACATGGTTACCATACAAGTCAGGTCTAGGTTCAAGTAGTGCACATAAGTTTACACATAAACTTAACAAGTTACGAACACACAATGATCATGGCAAACACGCAGAACACGTTAATAGTCAAGTACACATAATGTCCAACTTGTGCGACTCAGTTGATTGGGCCGTTGAGCTTGTGCGAGCCCAATCATCTTGTGCGATCCAATATTACAGCCCAATGACAACCGGCCCAACCTGTTGTGCGTCCAACACAACCTTGTGCGACTCACAACGGGTTGCGCAATTGAAAACACCCCGGCCCATTACCTCCTAAGCCCAACAGCTTGTGCGGCCCAATTAATTAAACAAATACTTAACTTGTGCGATCCAGTTATACTTTTGCGATTGGGTTTTGGGCTGCTAGGCCCAAAAGCATATCATAACTGAATATATTCAGTGGCCCAACATCTTGTGCGATCAGCAAAACTTTGTGCGATTCACAAGATGTTGTGCGACTGAGCTTAACAGAGTTGTACAACGTGTTTAAACAGTTGCACCCTAACACCTCTTAGCTTGTGCGACTGCCTTGTGATACTGACTTGTGCGATTGGCTTGTGCGACTGGCTGGTACGACCGGCTTGTACGATTAGCCTTGTGCAATTAGTTGTAATTTCCATAATTCATGCAATTTAGTTATAATCATCAAACAGTTTCCAATTTCTTATCCATTCGATCATATCAACACTAACAGTTTCCAATCATACAATAATCGATCAAACTAGGGTTTTAACATCAAATTCCTATGAACCCTAATCGTATTCAAAACATAAACAACAACCATAACCTTTAAACACATTAACACGGCTCATGTTCTTGATTACTAGCATGCATCCTACCATAACAACACAACAAATTATCCGCATATACTTTCATAATAGCCGATTGTCATGCATTCGGTTCTAGATCATCATTACATCACATAACTATCAAACCCTATATTGATCTACACATATTACACATGTGAGCCGATACACAAGAACACCAATCTCATCGATTTTGCATTATAATCAATCATATATCATCCCTAAATCATCATGTAGAACATGTAGATCACAACATCATCTAACATACAATCAACAGTGAGATACTAACCGGTTAGAGGGTAGAACAAGAGTTGATCCGAGCAAGAAATCTTTGAGGAGAGGGGATGTTGCCGTCGGCTTCGAGAGGAGAGAAAGAGAGAGTAGGGTTTGTGTACTGTGTGTTTTTGCAAACAATGAGGAAGCAAAACCTCAAAAGGGTTATGTGTGGGTTTAAATAGAGGAGTGGGCCGAACCCTTGCATGGGCTGCCCTTGGTTTCGAGTTTAAAGTGTGTGGGCCGAGAGTGGTGTGCCTAAAGGGCTTGTGCGATTAGGTAGTCTTGCATGATTAAGAGTTATTATTTATTCTTACTTGTAATACAATCAGACGTAACACGTAGCATACAACTTATAATCATTCATTAAAACCAACATATCAATTAATCACATAATGCTCAAAACATTTTACATCAAAGTACAATGAAAGGTTTGAAATACGAGTTGTCACATCATCCCCAAGTTGAAAGAAATTTTGTCCCAAAATTTAGCACGTAGTTACTGAGGAAGCTAGTTAGGTTGCGTGGTTTCCTGGTTTTCCTGGGGTGTCACATCCTTCCCCCGTTGGTTTGGAATTTCGTCCCGAAATTCCGCAGTAGCTTCAGCCTCAATAGTGGTTTCACTTTTCTCGATCAACTGGGGATACTTGTCTTTCATTTGGTCTTCTCGTTCCCAGGTAAACTCTGGGCCATGACGGGAGTTCCAACGAACTCGAACAATGGTATTCTGGTACATTTGAAAACCTTAACGTCTCGGTATGTAATCTCTACTGGTTCCTCGACGAATTGCAACTGATCATCGATAGTGAGTTCCCTGAGAGGAACTATGAGGGTCTCATCTGACAGACACTTCTTCAGATTTGACACATGGAATACGTTGTGAACTCCACTGAGTTCTTCAGGTAGATTCAGTCTATAGGCCACCTTGGCAATTCTCTCAGTGATTTCGAAAGGTCCAACATAACGTGGATTTAGCTTGCCTCACTTGCCAAAACGAACCACACCTTTCCAAGGTGAGAATTTTAGTAGCACTCGATCCCCAACCTGGAACTCGAGTGGTTTCCTGCGCTTATCAGCATAGCTTTTCTGACGATCATGAGCTGCTTCCATTCGTTGTCGTATTTGGGCAATCTTTTCTGTCGTGTCGATGACGAGTTCTGGGCCAATGATTTGGCTGTCACCAACTTCTACCCAGCATAGGGGTGATCGGCATTTCCATCCATACAACGCCTCGAACGGAGCAGCCTGGATGCTAGTGTGGTAACTGTTGTTATACGAAAACTCTAGCAAAGGTAGGTGTCTTTCCAGCGGTTACCAAAGTCGATAACACATGCTCGAAGCATGTCTTCAAGAGTTTGGATGGTGTGTTCAGCCTGCCCATCCGTCTGTGGATGATATGCTGTGCTCATGTCTAGACGCGAGCCAAAGGATTTGTGCATCGCTTGCCACAAATCAAAGGTAAAACATGGATCACGATCCAAAATGATGGAGGTTGGCACCCCGTGCCTCTAAACTACTTCTTTCAAGTAGATGTCTGCTAGGGTGGAGAACTTATCCGTTTCTTTGATAGCCAGGAAATATGTAGACTTGGTTAGTCGATCCACTATCACCCAAATGGTATCGGTTCCTCGTTGAGATCTAGGTAAACCAATAACGAAGTCCACGAAAATTTGCTCCCATTTCCATGTCGGGATCTCTGATTGTTGAAGTAGGCCTGATGGCTTCTGGTATTCGACCTTGACTCTTGCACAAGTCAAACATTTACCAACAGAGGTCGCTATGTTAGCTTTCATGTGGGGCCACCAGTACGTAGCTTTGAGATCATGGTACATCTTATCAGAACCAGGATGTACTGAATAACGAGACTTGTGTGCTTCATCCATCACAAGCTCACACAGATTACCATAAAATGGAACCCAAATACGCCCTGCCAGGTAGTAAGCACCGTCTTCTTTTACTTCTAACCGTTTCTCCAATCCTCGCAGGGACTCAGCCCTGATGTTCTCTTCTTTCAATGCTTCGACCTGAGCATCACAAATTTGGGCAGGAACACTAGAGTGAATCGTAAGCTGTAACGCACGTACACTCTTGGGTTTGGTTTCCTTTCGACTGAGGGCATCAGCCACCACATTGGCTTTGCCTGGATGGTACCTGATTGCGCATTCGTAGTCGTTAAGGAGTTCGACCCATCGACGCTGTCGCATGTTCAACTCCTTCTGATCGAAGATATGTTGGAGACTCTTGTGATCGGTGTAAATGGTGCACTTGGTACCGTACAAGTAATGTCTCCATATCTTAAGAGCAAACACCACTGCTCCCAACTCCAAGTCGTGAGTAGTGTAGTTCTTTTCGTGAACTTTAAGTTGGCGTGATGCATAAGCAATGACTTTCTCACGTTGCATCAACATACAACCAAGTCCTTGGATTGACGCGTCATAATAAACCACGAAATCATCTGTGCCTTCAGGCAATGACAGAATAGGTGCGCTACAAAGCTTCAACTTCAGCTGCTGAAATGCGGATTCTTGAGCATCACCCCAATGGTAGGTGACACCCTTCTGAGTAAGAATGGTAAGAGGCTGCGCAATCTTTGGGAAATCCTCGATAAACCTTCTGTAGTAACCCGCCAAACCCAAGAATTGATGGATTTCTGTTGGTGTTCGAGGTGCAGGCCAATTCTTGATCGACTCCACCTTGGATGGATGGACGTGAATCCCATCCTCATTGACTACGTGGCCTAGGAAATGGACTTCATGAAGCCAAAAGTCATATTTCGAAAACTTAGCATAAAGCTGTTATGTTCGAAGAAGTTCCAAGATAAGTCGCAGATGGTGCTCGTGTTCCTCCTGACTCTTGGAATAGATCAGAATGTCGTCGATGAACACAATAACAAACTTATCTAAGTAAGGTTTGCACACTCCGTTCATAAGATCCATGAAGACCGTAGGTGCGTTTGTCAGCCCGAAAGGCATAACAAGAAACTCGTAGTGGCCGTAACGAGTTCTGAAGGCTGTCTTGGAGATGTCCTCTTCTCGGACCCTCAGCTGATGATAGCCCGATCTCAGATCAATCTTAGAGTAGAAGCTCGACCCTTGCAACTAGTCGAACAGGTTATCTATACGAGGAAGAGGATAACGATTCTTCACAGTCACCTTTTTGAGTTCGCGATAGTCAATGCACATCCGAAAGGTACCGTCTTTCTTCTTCACAAACAAGACTAGAGCTCCCCAGGGCTATGAGCTAGGATGAATGAAACCCTTGTCCAAAAGCTCTTGCAGTTGTGCAGATAGTTCTTCCAGTTCTGATGGGGCTAAGCGATAAGGTGCACGAGCTATAGGTGCTGCTCCAGGAGCTAGCTCGATTTGAAACTCGACCTGACGATGAGGCGGAAGTCCAGGTAATTCCTCAAGAAATACCTCAGGAAAGTCGCGTACAATCGGAATATCTTCAATCTTCTTTTCCTTCGCTGAGGTGTCAGTAAAGAGAGCTAGGATAGCAGTGTGGCCCTTTCGCAAACACTTCTGGGCCTTAAGAAAAAAGATGATGCTCACAACAACACCACTCTTGTCACCACGTATAACGAGAGGTTCCTCACCAGAACGAGGAACGCGGATGATTTTCTCCTTGCAAAGAATCTCTGCTCGATGTTGAGACAACCAATCCATCCCAATAACGACGTCGAAGCTACCAAGAACGATGGGGATAAGTTCGATAGAAAAAGTATGACCAGCAAGAACAAGATTACAACCCTTAACTATTTGTGTGGCCTTAAGACTTTTACCATTTGCTAGCTCTACAACATGCTTGGTGTTTAAGGGAATTGGGGTACGCTTAAGCATCTGACTAACTTTTAAGGATACATAACTAGTATCGGCACCCGAATCGAATAAATTAGAAACAAAGAAATCATCCAGTAGGAACTTACCCGTCACGACGTTGGGATCGTTCGTTGCATCATCCTGACCAATCACAAATGCACGTCCTCTGGCACCATTGCCATCGTTGTTACCCCCATTGTTGTTCCCATTTCCCAAGTTGTTGTTGTTGTGATTCTGGTTCGGCTGTGGACAGTTCCTTTTGAAGTGGCCTTCAGCCCCACATTGAAAACACCCTTTATTAATACCCTGCTGTTGCTGCTGCTGCTGCTGGTTCTGTGGAGCTTGTTGCTGCTGCTGATGATTCTGATTCGTAGGATATGGGCCCCTGCAATCCTTCACTGCGTGACCAGGTTTGTTGCATCTATGACAACGACCCTTGTTACACGGCCCGCTGTGGTGCAGGTTACAACAGTTGCACTTAGGTTGATTTCCCTTGTACCCTACTTGTTGACCAGGGCTCTTGTAGTGGTCAGTCCTTCGCTGCTGAGACTGAGACTGACAAGAAGCTAAACCCTTGCTTGAATTTCCATCCCATTTGCGCTTGTTGTCGCTAGGAGCATCAGAAGTAGTGGTAGCACTAATACGCGTTGGCAGCCTGTTCTGCTCGACTGCCTGGTCAGTGAGATGGTGGGATAGTCGTATGACCTGCTTAATCGTGAGAAGGTTAGCTGAAGTCACCATACTCTGAATCTCTGGCACTAAACCCTTGATATATAGCTTAATACGTTTGCAGGGAGGATCCACCATGGTAGGACACAAAGCAGCTAGTTCATTTGATCTCTTAGTATACGCCTCGATTTCAGACCCCGTCATCTTCAAATTGGAAAACTCCACTTCCAGCTTATGAATGTCATCACGATGACAATACTCCTCTTTAATCAGATCTTTAAAGTCATTCCATGGGGTGGCATTAGCAGCTGCCAACCCTAGCATTTGAACCTGAGCGTTTCACCATGTGAGCGCACTACCTTCAAGAGTTCCCGTAGCAAACTTCACCCTACTAGCAACAGGGCATTCACACATTTCGAAGACAGATTCGATCTTCTTGAACCAGTGGAGGAGACCTACAGCTCCTTCAGTACCACTGAAGGTACTAGGTCGACAGTCCATAAAGGTCTTGAACGTATACACAGGAGGTTGAGCATGCTAACTTGTCGCGCGAGAAAGGAAAGACAAGGTTAAACAAGAGAGTTGGGTCGCAAGAGTAGGATCTAAACATCCTAGGATAGGTCGAAATGGCAGGTTATACCTCCTGCTGGAGCTGCTGCGAGTGCCTCAGAAACTCGTTCATTGATTAGAGCCATCAGCTGGGCTTGAGTCAAATTCAGGTATCCACTCATGATCTTCACATCAAAGGAAACACAAGTGAGAAAGGTGTCGCGAAAGTGCGTAAGTATGGGAGGGCAGAAGTGAGTAAGCACACAGGGTTTCAAGCAACAGTTGTTACACTAACTAAGCATACCATGATCAATGCACTACTTAAACTAACAGGCAGGCAACACAAACATAAATCATATCACCTATAGTGTTGAGTCTTGCACATGGAATGAAGCGTCGTTGTGGATCGTTGAGCACTGTACAGGTTATAGTATGGTTTTGTCAAAAAGATTTTCCCTTTTTAAAACCAAGTTCACTATAACCAATGGCTCTGATACCAATCTGTCACACCCCCAAATTTCACAAGCGGAGTATCACCGCAGGGAGCGTGACATGACCAGGATCAAGCCACCAATCATATTGAACAATGTATTAAAGTAAATATAAAACCAGCCAACAATATAATTGGTGTCCAAAACAAATTAACCAAATTCAAGTTATCAGCAGAAGCATAAAGTTTAAAACCAAAATATAAGTTTAAAAGTTCAAATGTTTAACATGGAACTCAACAGTCCATATCCCACAATGACCTCGTCCTCCCATGCAAGCTCCATGCAAACACCTAACGACCTGCAAGGCATATAGTAACGAATAAACAACAAAGTTGAGCGAGTTCATAGTTGGTTGTCCATTTTACTGTTGTTCCAAAAACCATAAGTTACTTTGAAAACCATAAGTTAACCAATTCCTTGTTTCCCAAACCATAACCAGTGGGGGCTACCCCATGTTAACCACTAGACCCGTTACCATATCGACTACTGACTGAAGACATGTTTATGTGCCCTGCGTCAATGTCTATCATCATTGACTAAGTGCCAAGATCCATTAGTCTACTCCCGTCCTCTGCGGAACGGTGTGAGGCTTGTCAAACCTAATAGCGCTGTTTAACTAATGACCCGTTCGCCATTGACCCGACGATTAAGTCGATACAAAAATGAGGGACTTCATGATAGAGTTTTGTCTAGTAAGTTATATGTTGTCATCCTTCCTACGGAGGATGGAGGTACGTAATCTACCCAACGAGAATACACAGGTTTAAATGTTGTCATCCTTCCTATGGAGGATGGAGGTACACATTCTACCCAATGAGAATATGCAGGTTTCATTTTAGTTCCTTAACCCATTCCCAACCACCGAGAATCCCATGCCTTGTAGAAAGTGTGAACTCACCTTAGGTTAGCTCGGCAGATAAATGTAAAGGTCACTTGAGCTATATGTGGTCAACTACGTCCTAACATGGTTACCATACAAGTCAGGTCTAGGTTCAAGTAGTGCACGTAAGTTTACACTTAAACTTAACAAGTTACGAACACACAATGATCATGGCAAACACGTAGAACATGTTAATAGTCAAGTACACATAATGTCCAACTTGTGCGACTCAGAAGATTGGGCCGTTGAGCTTGTGCGAGCCCAATCATCTTGTGCGATCCAATATTACAGCCCAATGACAACCGGCCCAACGTGTTGTGCTTCCAACACAACCTTGTGCGAATCACAACGGGTTGCGCGATTGAAAACACCCCAGCCCATTACCTCCTAAGCCCAACAGCTTGTGCGGCCCAATTAATTAAACAAATACTTAACTTGTGCGATCCAGTTTTACTTTTGCGATTGGGTTTTGGGCTGCTTGGCCCAAAAGCATATCATAACTGAATATATTCAGTGGCCCAACATCTTGTGCGATCAGCACAACCTTGTGCGATTCACAAGATGTTGTGCGACTGAGCTTAACAGAGTTGTACAACTTGCTTAAACAGTTGCACCCTAACACCTCTTAACTTGTGCGATTGACCTGTGCAACTGGCTTGTGCGACTGGCCTGTGCAACCGGCTTGTACAATAAGCCTTGTGCAATTAGTTGTAATTTCCATAATTCATGCAATTTAGTTATAATCATCAAACAGTTTCCAATTTCTTATCCATTCGATCAAATCAACACTAACAGTTTCCAATCATACAATATTCGATCAAACTAGGGTTTTAACATCAAATTCCTATGAACCCTAATCATATTCAAAACATAAACAACAACCATAACCTTTAAACACGTTAACACGACTCATGTTCTTGATTACTAGCATGCATCCTACCATAACAACACAACAAATCATCTGCATATACTTTCATAACAGCCGATTGTCATGCATTCGGTTCTAGATCATCATTACATCACATAGTTATCAAACCCTATATTGATCTACACATACTACACATGTGAGCCGATACACAAGAACACCAATCTCATTGATTTTGCATTATAATCAATCATATATCATCCCTAAATCATCATGTAGAACATGTAGATCACACCATCATCTAACATACAATCAATAGTGAGATACTAACCAGTTAGAGGGTAGAACAAGAGTTGATCCGAGCAAGAAAGCTTCGAGGAGAGGGGATGTTGCTGTCGGCTTTGAGAGGAGAGAAAGAGAGTAGGGTTTGTGTGTTGTGTGTTTTTTGCAAACAATGAGGAAGTAAAACCTCATAAGGGTTATGTGTGGGTTTAAATAGAGGAGTGGGCCGAACCCTTGCATGGGCTGCCCTTGGTTTCGAGTTCAAAGGGTGTGGGCTGAGAGTGGTGTGCCTAAAGCGCTTGTGCGATTAGGTAGTCTTGCACGATTAAGATTGTTATTTATTCTTACTTGTAATACAATCACACATAACACGTGACATACAACTTATAATCATTCATTAAAACCAACATATCAATTAATCACATAATGCTCAAAACATGTTACATCAAAGGACAATGAAAGGTCTGAAATACGAGTTGTCACAGAATTGTAAACAGTAATATTATATTTTATTAGACCTTTTTTTACGTCAAACATTATTAATAAATGTTTTTTACCTTGAACTTTTGACTTCTTACTCTTGTATTAATAACTGATTTACGTTTATACATTTAAGCATTAATGATTTATTTTTTGTAAGTTTAATAATAATTCTTTTTATATAAATGATTTACATTCGACCCACAAACTTAAATAGAATTATCATACGAAACTTAAAGTTTGATAAAATTAATATTTTCATTTTAACAATATTTATTCTTTTATCTTTTTTATAAGTTTAATTCTTTTTTTTTTATTTTACTAATTATTTATATAACTTATTATATTCAAAGTTAACTTTTAACTGTAAACATGTTTATTTCATCATGTTATTTTTGCCGTCATATAAATTATAGCTCACATGGTCTATATTAATCTTTTAATATATCAGGTAACAAATTTAATTATTATTATTTATTTACCTAACTATAGTTAAAGCTAACTTTTAACTATAGAAATGTTTATTTAAGCATGTTGATAGCTTATTATTACCGTCGTTTAAATTAAAGTTTGTACGATAATATATAATGTAACAAACACATCTTTGTTAACACTCTCCTATAACCTTGCTGTGAAGCGCGGGCTTCGATACCAGTTGATTACAAATGAACCTGCATATTATTTTTTTATTAACCATATATAGAAGATATATTAAGAAACATTTAATAAAACTATAACTGTTTTGGTCAAAAATTACCGAAGTAATTAAGTGATCAAATTAGTTAAGTGAGGTAATGTGCTAGAAGTATTTGAAAAATGTATGCTGATTAAGTTGTTAACAAAAACTGTTTTTAAGATACGGCTCAAGATATCGAGCTGTATCTATAATCAAACAATGAGCAAAAAGGTAAAGGGTGACACGGGATGTACGAGGAAAGCCCTTGATCAATCTAGATCGCCGGCACAAAACCTCAGGAGCTGACAATCGCAGCTGCCTTGTTCTTCTTATTACTTCAAATATCATGATACAGTGCGGGATATGATGCGGATCGACTAGGTGTTACAATGTGATTTGAATACAAGTGTAAGTGTATCGTAAGTGTATCGTGAGTGATTGCAGCTAGTAGAGAGCAAGAGTGTTCGAGAGATTGTGTGTGTTCTTATCTGATCCGATAAATCCTATTTATAGTAAAGCAAAGCTAACTAACTAGCCTACAAATCCGGGATATAGCGAATATTCCCTTTGTGAACGTTGTAGTCCAGGTCTTCCGGCTTCAACGTTCTTATTCCAACAGATTGGCCCGAGTCTTTGGGAGAAGAAGTCCACTTGAACGTTATAAACTTTCTTCATTAATTTGCACGTGAATTAATTAGTTACTACCAGGATACTGTGTCAGGATGTTACCAATATCCTGATCCGATATCCTGATCACAATAACAGAAACATAGTCAGAATGTTATTCAGGATATATGAGCAGAAAACCACCCATAACAATTGTCCCCAAAATATATCCGTTGGTATACCAATTCCAATGGATATATTTTAAAGTCTTATCTCGCGAATTGAGGCAATTAAATTGAAGTGACGATTGAGGTAACATTGTGCAACTTCCAACGCGCTTTTCACTCGATGGCCATCTATCTTGCCCCTATATCTTCTCTTTTTCTTGTTGATAAACGATCACCTTCCTCAGATTTCTCAGGTATTTCCCTCTTCTTATCTCTTAGAATATCTTTGCCCAAATTTTCCGATGGCCACCAGAACACGCTCTCATTCCGGCGAGTCTTCCTCGTCATTTGTCAATCAGAACCTGCTCAAAAACCCCGAGAAGGAGGTGTGCTCCATCAATAACGCCATTATCAACACGTTAAGAACCTCCTGTGCTTTCTCTGACACGGCGATAATCCGTCCATTCGACTGGAGCATCCGTTCCGACGTATCTTCCGAGGAGTGGATCTGTTTCTCGTCATACCCATTTTCCCTTGGTCTTCGATATCCCTTCCCGGAATTTATCATGGTGTTTTTCCGAATTACCGGCCTCTGTTTTGCTCAAACAATGCCTATGGTCTGGAGAGTACTTATCATGCTCAACCAGATCAAAACCCTTCACGTCCCCGATCTTTGCATCGAAGACCTTCCACTTGCTTACCGTCTCCGATCCCACGGCAAAAGTCGCTTCTTGCTTTTCTCAACCTCTAGCAACCCCCTCATCCTCAAAGCTTCAAAAAATGAGGATGGGTGGCAACGGAAATTTTTCTTTGTTAGACGGGATTCCATTCCCGAGGGCAAAAGCCTTCCGGTGAAATGGTTGACCTCCGGTAGGGTTTAGGGCTTTTAGATATCCCCAAACGTATCCTGATGATATATCCTATACTAATATCCTGATGTATTTTATGTAGCAAACTTCAAAGAGTTGGCTCCTCCCACTGAAGAATCCCAAGAGCGAATCAACAGGGTCTACCAGTTGCCTGATTGTGACAGATCCTTTACACAGCATCTTCCAAGTTCAAGCCAATACTCTTCATCAGATATGTCTGGTAAGAATCACATAATCTTTGCATATTTTTAATTAATAAAATAAGAGACAAGAGTAAAGACTTAGATATTTTCCCTATTTTGTAGCGCCAACCAAAGTTCCAGAAGTATTTGACCTTGATGAACTGGACAGTTACCCCATTCCTGTCCAGGTGAGGAAGGAACCCAACAAACCTGCTTCCACTTCTAAGCCTGCATCCAGCTCTAAACTGGCAGCCGTTCCTAAGCCCTCTCCTGCTACCAAGCCACGTGCCTCAAGTTCCCGCAAAAGAAAGGAGACCGATTCTCCAGCCTCATCCGAGACCTTCCCCTTTGAAAACCACAGATTTCTTGAATCCAGTGGCTTTATGACCGGATTCCTTAACCAGGTTCATATCCTTAACCTATATCCTGCACCATATGCTGGTTATATATACGTTAATGTGTGTTAATACCTGTTTCTTTGTTTTGCAGGGTCTTGAACGCTTGACGAGCCTCTATGAAGAAAGCTGTGGTCTAAACAAAATGCTGGAAGTGAAGCTGAGGAAAGCTGAGACCACCATCACTGATCAGGGGATGATATGTCACACCCCCAAAATACCACCTAGGGAATGTCCCTGCTAGGCGTGTGACGTACCAACAACGAGCCACTAATTACATTGAACCCATGCAAGTTTCAAAACAAAATCCTCAATTATTAGTGAAAAATACCATCAATAAGTTTAAATGAAAACCACATGTTCAGCGGAAGCAAATAGTAACCCAAAGTTAAACTGTTTCAAAACCAATGTATAATATCAATAATTCAATCCCATGAATCCCTCCAGTCGACCCATGACCACTCCAGCTACTCCAGACAGCAAGTTCCAATCCAAGACATCTAACGACCTGCGAGCATGCAACAAGTGTATCAGACAACGCTGGTGAGTTCATAGTTTTACAAAAACGTTAATTACCAAGTGTGTTGTTATGTTCATTGACTTCCATGTTGATAATACCTCGGATACAAGACGGCTCCTGATTTATTTTGCCCTTTCCCCAATGCTCCTATCAAAGAATTGGTCATGACTAGGTCATTAGTTCACACCCGTCCTCTCCGGTACGGGGTGAGGGTGCCAAACCAAAGTAGCGCTACCAACTAATACCTTGTTACCTCTCAGGTAACCAAACAACACGGAGGGACTT
The DNA here is from genome assembly GCA_030545235.1 of Helianthus tuberosus. Taxonomy (NCBI): domain Eukaryota; kingdom Viridiplantae; phylum Streptophyta; class Magnoliopsida; order Asterales; family Asteraceae; genus Helianthus; species Helianthus tuberosus. Next base: position 56,019,171 of record CM060417.1, on the reverse strand, counting down.
TAAAGGTGATAGGACGAGTATATTATCTAACATTCTAGATTTACCACAAAACGTATTCCTCTCAGGAATACCCAATTGATTTACCCAAACCCATCCCTCTCAGGGATGCCCAATGAGTGTCCCATCCACTGGGACACATGCTCAAGAGAAATGAACTCACCTTTGATTTGCTCGGTAAGATTAATTACTTGCTTAACCTTAATCAACCGTGTCCTATTTCAATTACTCACAACAGTCAGGACCACATTCAACGTTTCACTCCAAAACTTATCACATAACATCCATCATGCATTTTGGTAACTCATGTAACTCAGTTATTTAAACAACAACCCACAAGCAACAAACAACACTTAAGAAATTCAACGTAGAGGCCCACAACGTGCAACGTCTTTTATAAATCTACCCGGCCCATTAGGCTAATGCAACTAGAATGTGCAGTATGTGCAGCCCATTTATAACCAGCCCATGAAAGGTGTGTGTGCAGCCCACTAGTATAAGGTAACCAATTTCCTTCGGCCCACTGTTAACCCTCGGCCCAATCCCATTGTCAGCCCATAAGTTTAGGTTATATGCAATTGTATGTTTAAATGCGGCCTAACAAGAACCTGCGATTTATGTGTGGTCCGGCCCAAAGTGCATGCTACTATAATTATTACCCCATGTTATTACTCGGTCCGTTAATCAACCATACATAAATATCAACCCGGTTATCTGAGTCCATATTCACTCATGTTTCGGCCCATTAAACAATTAGGAAGTTCCAAACCATAAACTCAATGGATATGCACATAACAATTTCTAAAGGATAATCAATCATGCTTTCTTAGTTCCATACAATAACAATTATTTAATACTCATTATACCCTTGACTTTCAATGACACCATTATTAGAATACTCATATGGTTGATTGGATCAAGACTACATACATGAGCCGCCATTTTTCTTATACAAAGCTGTCAAGCTTTATCCAACCATGTACCTTTAATTCTATTGGGCCCTTAAAACTGATTATCATCAAAGTTGATTAGGATATCCACTACTGTTACATCAAAATTTATTATGGATCTCATCTTGACCACATGCACACACATCGATAACAGCCAACATCATGCAATTCAATTAATTTAATGCCATGTTTATTTATACAACACCCTAGTTTACATAATACCCTAGACAAGAATGATTTTTTTTCCAGATTTAACACATTCATACGATCAACAATCGACTACATCAATACATCATTAACGCATGCTACTAGTATAACTCTAAATCATACAAAATTCATACCCATCATTGCTAATCATTCAGCAAGTTGCACATAGTAGAGAACAAGTAATCAGAATTAGAACAAATATGATAACACTAACCGAGATATCAAAGAGGGTGTGCTAGAACTAGAATTAAAATGCTTGCCAAGAAAAAGGAGGAGACTTCGATCCAAGAGGGCAGCCGGCGGTTTGCAAAAGAAGAGAAAGGAGGGTACTAGGGTTTGCTATCTCATTCCTTTTTAAGGTCATAAAACTCATACCCAACTGCATGTATATGTTTTATGTTCGAGTGGTACATGCTGGGCCTGTTTGGGCTCCGCTTTGGGCCAAGAGGAGCTGGGCCGAGAACACTTTAAGTAGCAAGGAGGAGACATTCGGCTCGTACAAGGAGTGTGCGACTCGGACGTATATGTGAGACCGGGTTTTCTTTAATAGCTAACATATAAAATGTCCAAACAACTTCTGCTCATTTGATAAAAATCACGTATAACCAGTCAGGTTTAACATAGTGTGCACACAGTTGAAACGTAACGATACTAGCTACGAGGTTGTGAAAGTAGGTAATGCTAACCTTGAAAGTTCGGGTTGTCACATCATCCCCAACTTGAAAGAAATTTTGTCCCGAAATTTGATAAGCCATCTCAGAGAAAACAGAAGTGGTAGCTCAGGATGACCGCAGATTTCCTCGGGTGCCACATCATCCCCAACTTGAAAGGAATTTCGTCCCGAAATTCACCTAGTTGCATGGGGAGTGATTCAGTAGTTTTGAACATGTGAGGATACTTGAGCTTCATCTGATCTTGCATTCCTACGCGAACTCCGGTCCACATCTTGAGTTCCAGCGAACTCTCACGATTGGAATTCGACTATGTTAAGGAACCTGGTCCATGTTTTCAACAAATTCCTTGACAACTGCAACTTGTCGTTAACCTTAGGCGCTAGTAGGGGCATCACAAGTGTTTCATTGAACAATACTTCTTAGGTTCGAGACATAAATGACATGGTGAACATTACTCGATTCGTCAGGTAACTCGAGTTTGTAGACCACGTGATCGATTCTCTCCAGTATTCTGAATGACTCAACGTAACGTAAATTAAGCTTGCGACGCTTCCCAAGCATACCACACCCTCCCAAGGTGAGACTTTCAATATGATACGATTGCCTACAGCGAACTCCCAGTATTTCCTAAGCTTATCAACTTTCCTGACGGCCACGCATTGCCGCCAAACGATTTCCAATCTAAGTAATCTTCCCAAGTGTTTCGAGTGCGAGTCCTGGACCCGTGATTAGGTTGTCATCCACCTCAGTCCACGAGGAGATTGGTATTGTCATCCATGCAATGCCTCAAACAGAGCTGTATGCATACTAATACGGTAACGGCTGCAGTAGAGCTTACCCAAAGATAGGTGTCCTTCCCAAATGTTTACTAGAGTCAAACACGCATATGCTCGCAGCATGTCTTCGTGTGTCAGGATGGTTCGTTACTCTGTCCGGTTGTCCTACAGTGATAAGTAATGCTCATGTCTAGACGTGAGCCAAGGGTGTTGTGTATTGTCGGTCGTAAATCAGGTATAGCTCAGGATTAAAGGTAACAGGAGCTGGCACCTCGTGCCTAAAGGCCGCCTCTCTCAGAGGAACATCCACAAGCTGTGAAAACTCGTCAGTCTCCTTGATTGCAAGAAAGTGTACTGGTAATGTGAGACAGTCAACGATCACCCAGGTGATATTGTTTCCGTTTTGGGTCCTAGGTAGCCCAGTGACAAAATCCATGGCAGTCTGTTCTCGTTTCCATATGGGTGTTTCTGGTTGCTAATACTTCACCTTGACTTTTCCACTAGTCGAACATCATTCCCATACCTAGCTAGGTGGGCCTTCATGCCCGATCACCAGTGCAAGATTTATAGATCCTAATATCTCTCATCAAAACCCAAACGACTAGAATATCGAGGCCGGTGTGCTTGCTCACACAAATTCCCTACAGTTGTCGTATAATGAGATCCACATTCATTCCATGGGGTAGCGAATATCATCCAACCTGCCAATGGTTGCTTCTCCATGCCCCGCATGGGTTCAACTTGAAAATCCTCTACCTTCAGTTCTCTAGTTTGAACAGAGAGAGTCTGATCAGGTAGGTTAGTGTCGATAATGAGTTGCAAAGCTCGTGCATGTTCAGGTTTCACAGTCGTAATCATCCAAAAGTTCCATCCAACGATGTCATTGCATGCTTTAGCTATTTTCGAAACAACGATCCACGGGAGGCCCTTGTGATCGGTCTAAGTTACGCATTTGGTACCGTCCAAGTAATGCCCCCAAATTTAAATCCAAGGCCATGGTTTCCACCCCAGGTTGTGAGTTGTGCAATTCTTCTTGTTAATCCACCACATAGGCCATCACCTACTCGTGTTGCATTGGCGTGTAACTAGGATTCTGATTCATACCATCATTGTATACCACTGAATCACCCGCACCCTCGGGTAGAAACGAAGCTCAGTGCATTGTAGTGTTGGGTTTCGAAAGCTGAAAAGATGTTCTCCCGTTTTGTCTTCCACGAACACAGCTCCCTGCTGTGTTAAAGAGGTTAAAGCTGCGCGATCTTCGAAAATCCCATGATGAATCTGCGATGGTATCTAACAAAACCAAGGAATTACTGTATCCCCGAAGGAATCTTTGGTGTCGATCAGTTTCTAACAAAATGGATCTTAGCGAGATCAACGTGTATTCCCACCTTGTTGATTACCGGACCAAAAATGTACCTCTCGAATCCAGAAGTTACATTTAATGAGGCTTCGCGTGGAGTGGCTCCTCCCTCAGGAGCTCTAAGATAAGTTACAAATGCCGCCCATGAGGCTCCTTTCTCCTGGAAATGATTCAGAATGCCATCAATGAACACGGTCGATCCTTGTGATCCATAAAGCTGCTGGTGTGTTGATTAACCCAAAGGTCATGGAGTATAGTGTCGCAATGGCCTCATCACGTTCGGTATGTCGTTTTAAAAATATTCTCCCCTTGGACTTCCATCTGACGATAGTTTGTTCGCTAATCAATCCCCGAATAGGAGCTGGACCCTTGCAACTGGTCAACAAGTTGTCAATACATGGTCGAGACAAACAGTTCTTGACTGTCACCTTGCTGAGTTCTCGATAATTAGTACACGTGTCCAATGATAAGGCTTATCTCCACTGATATAACTGGGCTCCCCAAAGCGAAAAACTAGGTCCGATAAAATTCCTGTCCAACAGTCCCTAAAGTTGATTAGGTAGTTCATGCAACCTTCCTGATGTGAGACAACAAGGAGTACTAGTACTAAGGGCTGCTTCTGACATAATACCAATCTAATATTCCACCTGACAATGTGAAGGTAAAACTGATAGTTCTTCTGGTAGCACATAGGGAGAAATCACGAACAATTGGTGGATCCTCGATCCTCTTTTCCTTAGCCATAACATCAGCAACGAGTGTTAACATAGCAGGGTACTCCTTCCGTGGACACTTCTGGCCTTCATTGCTGAATTGATGCTAACCTCTGCACCACCCGGATACTTTATGACAGACGACAACTTTCTCCTCACAGGGTATATCTGCGCGATATCTGGATAACCAATCCATAGTGACTACTGTATCCCAATTATCAAGGGTAGTAGAAAGAAGGTCGATGTCGAACACTTGCCCCACCAGATCGAGTTTGCATCCCAACGAACATATGAAGTTTCAATTGCCTTGCCATAGCCGATTCCACAACAGGTTCGGTGTCAAGAAGCATTAGGGTTAAGCAGAATAGAGACGAAGAGATTAACTACCCATTCAAGCTACCATGCTGCTATAATCCTAGCGTCGCCCACGCCAATCCTAAATGCCCTTCCACGAGCATCATTTCCAGTGTTGTTATTGTCGTCGTTCCCTTGGTTGTTAACATTTTGACTTAACACCGTCAATCCTTGTCGAGGTCACCCTCGTTTCCATACTGTAAGCTACGATTATGAGTTCCTTGATGTTTCCGTGACTGTTGCCTCTACTGTCGTTGCTGAAAACGAAGCCCTATGATCTTTCACCAACAGGGTTCATCTTGTCACATTTCCGTGTCGCGTCCTAGGCGTTACTCATTGTGTCGGCAGCTTCACGTTCCCTACCATGGTCAATTGTCATCGTTTATGTCCTGATTGGTTCGTAAAAGTTGACTCCCATGAGTCGCTGGCTGGGGTTAAGGATTCGATTGGAGTCAAATCGCTGATGTTCGTTGCCGGTAACTAGGGTCGTTCAAATGCTGAAGTCAGTAAAGTACTACGTTTACCCTCTTGTCCATCGTTCTTGCAAGTTGACTGAGTAATACATGGTATGTTGCGAGAGTGTTGCAGAAGTGTTCGGACTTCGGGATTTAAGATGTCAATACGTTAAGTTCCAGTAAACGAAGAAAGGTGAGAAAGGTATAGACCAATCATTGTCGTTGCAACATCCAACTCAAGGATGTTCGTACAAGCACCTAACATTCTACACAGTTCGCTAGGCATTCAGATGGGTGTTCAGGTAATACTTGATAGCATCGAGATTCGAAAGGATTCAGAGAGTAGTGAAAAGGTCATGTTTGAGTAGGAGACAATCACTGCTATGACTCCTATAGACTGTTGTGTTTCACATCGATAAAATAACGGAACGGAACCCCTTTTTCACTTGTTAAGCCTCACTAGGACTCGCATGCACCACACACTATTATTATGTGTGCACCCACAATAATATTGTGATTTGCATGCTCATCTCAGCTTCTCCTAACTCATGTCAAATGATTCCTCAAACTCGAGTAGCAAACAAAGAGCATCACAAAACGTGAGTCATAAATGTTTAGGTAAATACCACCCTATCATTCACATAACACATGCAAGTAATACATGAATTCATACTGTTGTGCTAAACGTGCTATCACATGCAATATCATATGTGACAACTGTGCTCTGTAATCGATGTATGTTGTAAAACAGTGTCAGTTATCAATAAAACAATGTGCTTTGGTGTTATTATATGTGTTTTGGTGTTATTATATGTGTAATTATGTTTGATGATTTTACAATTTGATTCGATTCCGATTCCAAGCTTTAAATCGCTTTCTGGAAGGTTATATGCGCACCGATGCGTAAATATAACCAGTTTAATGCAACGAACACTCCGGAATAGTGACATAGGCTTAACATACCTTAAATAACCTCCACATAACTTAGAAATAAGTTTTGGATGGTTTGGTGTGTTGAAATCAAGTTTGTTTGATCGCAGGGACTATTTGTGTCAAATTGCGAAACTATACCGATTTGTATAGTAACGAACATTCCCGAACTTGATCATAAGTTAAACATACCCTAAATATCCTTTACATAGCTTAGAAATAGGCTTTGAGGGGTTCGGTATGCTAAAATAAACTTTCTTGATCAATAGGGACTAAAAGCGTCAAAGAGTGCACAAGTTTGCATTTTCGCGCATATCTTACGTTCTGAATATATCCGGACATCCAAAATTTATGTAATCATTAGAATATTTTATTTTAGTGATTGGCTTGATAAAATTCCATTCGTCGCTTGATTTGGATCGTTTTTGCGTTCGTTACGACTTCCGTCGTAATTAACCGAACAACGCGACCGTACGACCAAACGAGCCGACATCCGAGATGTTTTTGAGCATATTTTAATTTCCCTATACTTTAAATTCATTTTAGAGCCTTGAAATGAGGATAACGGGGCTTAAACGTGTAAAAAATGCATCAAAACACAAGTTTCTCAAGTGCAGGGACTAAACTGCAAATTCTGGATAGTAAGCCCAGGCGGGCCGCGTAAGGTATCCCCTTACCTTTTCGTGGGCCGTGTGAGCATGCCAGTGACCAGAAACTTGTTTTCAGCATTCTGTTGCAACTTTAGGGGCTGTTATGGTAATTCTTTTGTGTGATGGGCAAGTTTAAGTGATCACCAAGGTTACTAATCAGCTCCTAACAATTGTATGGCCATGATTATTGCTTGGAGACCACACAAACAAGTGTCATGATCTTGTTCTTCATGCACTACTATAAATAGCAAGCCAATTCATTTGTTCTTCCTCACATTTGATCTGAGAATTCTCTAAGTTGTTGTGATTATTCACTACATACCTGAGAATACTTGGAATCAAATCTCTTTGGACCCTTTGTAAGTCCTCTTCTTGCTTGTTCTTGTATTTCAAGCATGAAAGTCAAACAAAGTTTGACTTTCAGCTTTGACCAGTCAATGGTCAACACAAAGTTCATTTGAACTTTGCAACGTGAGCGTAATCACGATGGTTATAGTCCCTTGTGACTATACCTACTTATTACCACGTTGACTAGGCGTAGTGACGAGTCGTAGTTTCGGCCAAAATGTGTATTTATGCGTATTTTGTAACCAAGCTACTCTTGGGTATCAAAACCGTTTGTTTTGATACCAAAACCTGTTTTCTAACTTAACTAAACATGTCTTAACATGTTTAGCTCGTCACTTTTAGTTTAGTGCTTGTGTAGAGTCGTAAGTCAAGTGGACTAAACACCCGCTTAGACTTTCGAACTCGACCCGTTTGGTCGATCATTAGGATCCGACCAAACATGTTTAGTGACCATAGTTGCATAGGGAATAACCTTCCAAGGTCATACCTTATGGTCACTTAGGTTTAATTAGTTGTATGATAGGTAGTTTATATGCCTTAGGTAAATGACCAAAATGCCCTTTTCATGCATAATTGGTAATTAAGCATATGTAACATAAACTTTTGTCACATAACTGATTATGCAACATATTTAAACATGTTTAGGCATATAATACTTGTCATAGGACTAGTTAGACGTCTTGAACGCGTATTTGCGTGAACGACGCGTTAAAATAGCGTAATCTACCTTAATGGGTCGTAATGGGTCGAAAGCACTTAGGTTAGGTTCCGATCTTGAGTGTAGACCTTGTTAAACCATATCACATGAGTTCCAACACTCATTTGGTTTACAAGATCTCATTCTATCCGATCTTCCGATTGAGGTGTCGATTGTTTGACTAGTGGTTCGATTACTAGGTGCTGCTTGATTTCTCTGGTTTACTTGAGTTTGTTGAAGTCCTATTGATTGAGGATACTTTGCACTTCATGTGAGTACATAGTTCCCCTATTTTACTTTTTTCAATTGTTTTGGGGTGATTCATATGTATCAAAATGATTTTCGATATTATAACGATGATTTCAAAAACGATTAAGACGGTTTATACTAAACTAATAACGATTTTGATAATGTGAACAAACTTGTTGGACGTAATTACATAATAAATGACATTCATTAGCATTGATCAAGCCGACCAGTATTAGGTTATGGTACCATAGGATCTGACAAATCCCGTTATCTTATTGTACCCATGGTTATGTGTGGGTTAGGTGGGTAATGACTGAATCTGATTGTTAACTTACCCTTTGGTGGTTTGTTAATACGAGAAGCGTGATAGTCGAGTCACGAAGGTTTGAATGTTATTAGCGAGACGACCATAAATAGTTTTCGCAATTAAAAACGAAGATGATTTAAAACGAGTTAAACGATTTGGAAACGATTTAAACGAGTTAAACGAATTGGATAAACGATTGGTTTTTGGTTAAGTGTTTAGATAACGGGACGGGTGTAATATGGTGAAAACATGGTAGATACGCCGCTGGTACTTCTTATATATAAGTGTTTTCAACATATTACATACCGTGGCGTTATTTAGTTCACTTGGGTAAACGATTTTGAAACGATGTCACATAAGGATGTTTTCGAAAGGATATAAACCATACGAGTTTTATTAACGAGTTAATACAAGATGTTTTGCAATTTGGTTTAGTAAAACAAATGTTTTTGGGTTAAGAAGCATGGCTACGAGGTTTTATAAATTATAACCCGCTTGATTTGAGTTGGTTAATTTCGTTGCAATATTATACTCTTTTCAAAACAAGGTTTTTAATAAAGTATTGCAACATGTAAACTAGCCATGATTCCGATACTCTCATAAAACCTATGTGCTTGCCAGCATTTCTTTGCTGACTTTGTTTTTACATATGTTTAAGGTGTTGATGCTTGATGTTGATTGCTAGGATGCATGAGTCACATAGGATCTGGATGAGGCCTTATTGACATAATAACAATGATAGTCGATATGTAACTTGTTTGTTTTATGTTAAGACAATGTAAATTACTTAATGAAATCAATAAAACGAAACTGTTTTGTATCCATGGTTGTGAAACAATAATTATGCCACGACACTCCCCGACATTTCCGCCACGGTTTGTTGTTTTAACGTGGTCGGGTTGTGACATCATAGGTAAGTGTTCACTAGTTATGCAATATAACGAGTATACGAGAGACGAACCTTACAGTCTGGAGTTGAGTGTTATGGTCGTATTCAGAACTTGTTCGGTTATAGTCTGGTTTTACAAAACGTTTTAAAACCATGTTCACTATAACCAGTGGCTCTGATACCAAAATACCACCTAGGGAATGTCCCTGCTAGGCGTGTGACGTACCAACAACGAGCCACTAATTACATTGAACCCATGCAAGGTTCAAAACAAAAACCTCAATTATTAGTGAAAAATACCATCAATAAGTTTAAATGAAAACCACATGTTCAGCGGAAGCAAATAGTAACCCAAAGTTAAACTGTTTCAAAACCAATGTATAATATCAATAATTCAATCCCATGAATCCCTCCAGTCGACCCATGACCACTCCAGCAACTCCAGACAGTAAGTTCCAATCCAAGACATCTAACGACCTACTAGCATGCAACAAGTGTATCAGACAACGCTGGTGAGTTCATAGTTTTACGAAAACGTTAATTACCAAGTGTGTTGTTACGTTCATTGACTTCCATGTTGATAATACGTCGGATACAAGACGGCTCCTGATTTATTTTGCCCTTTCCCCAATGCTCCTATCAAAGCATTGGTCATGACTAGGTCATTAGTTCACACCCATCCTCTCCGATACGGGGTGAGGGTACAAACCTAAGTAGCACTACCAACTAATACCTTGTTCCCTCTCAGGTAACCAAACAACATGGAGGGACTTTAAAGGTGATAGGACGGGTATATTATCCAACATTCCAGATTTACCACAAAACATATTCCTCTCAGGAATACCCAATTGATTTACCCAAACCCATGCCTCTCAGGGATGCCCAATAACTGTCCCAACCACCGGGACGCATGCTCAAGAGAAATGAACTCACCTTTGATTTGCTCGATAAGATTAATTACTTGCTTAACCTGAAAAAACCGTGTCCTATTTCAATTACTCATAACAGTCAGGACCACATTCAACGTTTCGCACCAAAACTTATCACATAATATCCATCATACATTTTGGTAACTCATGTAACTCAGTTATTTAAACAACAACCCACAAGCAACAAACAACACTTAAGTAATTCAACGTAGGGGCCCACAACGTGCAACGACTTTTATAAATCTACCCGGCCCATTAGGCTAATGCAACTAGAATGTGCAGTATGTGCAGCCCATTTATAACCAGCCCATGAAAGGTGTGTGTGCGGCCCACTTGTATAAGGTAACCAATTTCCTTCGTCCCACTGTTAACCCTCATGTCACACCCCGACCACACAGGATGACCAAACGTGGCGGAAAACGTCGGGGAGTGTTGTAACAGAATCATTGTTTCATAACACATGGAAATTTAAATATTGTTTTATTAAATATAAGAGTTACATTGTCTTGACAATCAAAGAAACATAACACAAATAACTAGTCTTGCATCTTTTATTTAACACTAAGGCCCAAGTCCGCCTAAGTGTATCTTGATAAGTCCTATGCATCATCTCCTGAAAACACATGTGAAAATAGGTACGTCAGCATAAAAATGCCTGTGAGATACATAGGTTTTGTGAAAATGAGATTCATGACTTATGTTTAAGAAAATGTTTAGTCATGAACCATGTAGTTTGCTTTGTTTTGTAAATCGTTTGAAAAGCAATAAGATCAAATGATATGTATAAGTAAGAGAATAATGTATGGTTAATTGAATAACCAAGTAAAATGAGTTTGTATAAGATAAGTTATTTTGTAAAACAATGTCTTGTGAAAAGTATATTATTTGTATAAAATGTTATATGTCTCAAATTGAAATGATTCAAATAACGCTACTTTATGTAATACCATACAAACACTTATATATAGGAAGTACCAGCGGCGTATCCACCATGCTTGTATCATATTACACATGCCTCGTTACTTAAATCACTTACTCAAACCAAACCACCAAAGTAACATGTTTATGTTTAATCAAATGTCTAATGTCTATGTCTAATGTTTATGTCAAATGTAAGTCAACCAACCAATAATGTATAATGTCTATGTTTAAACTAATTGTCAAAAGTCCTTGTATAAACCATGTCAAATGTTGATAGTCCAAAAGTAGTCAAGTAATGTTTAACAAATGTTATGTATGGCAAGTAAAATAAGACTACTTAAACCATAAGTAAAAATGTACAAAACAAAGTATTTGAGTAAATCAGAAGTTATGTTTTGTAAAATATATGCATGCTATACTGAATATGAACATTTATGCGGTATTGTGAAAATTCATACATCCAAGCCTTGCGACAGTCGGATAACTATGTAATAATGAGTTATCAATAGAATATGAATTCGGATTCGGTCATTCCTTACGTCCAAACAAACCCGAGATTTCAGGAATGGGATTTGTCAAGTCCTATGGTACCAGTACTTACTACCGAGCGGCGTAGCTAATGTTAATGAACGTATAATAGTCTCGTTTGTGCAAACCAAATGTTATAGCAGTTGTATACATGTCATATGAAAACAATGTACTAAGTATGCTAAGTTAACATACAAAGCAGAAAAGTCATGTAAATCAATGTGCTAGCATGCTATCAGTCAACATACATAGCAGAAATGTAATGTAAAACAATGTACTAAGTATGCACACAATGGACATACATAGCATGAAATGTAATGAAATCATGTACTATAATGTACTAACAAACATAGTCGGTATATGATGTGAAAACAGGAAAGCATGAAAGTAACAAGTAGGCACATGTGTTCCACCCCAAAACAGTTTGGAAAACAGTAAAAGAGGGGTTCTATGTACTCACTTGAGATTGCTCAGAAGTACTAAGATAACCACCAAGCAATGCTAGAGATCTCGGAATCAAACGGCACCTAATATAGGTAACTACATTAGTAAACCGGATCTAAATCGGAAGATCGGATAGAATGAGGGTTCGTAAACCAAATGAGTATGGGAACTCATGTAGTATGGTCTAACAAAGCCTACATACTAAATGAAACCTAACATAAGTGCTTACGACCCATTACGACCCGTTTAGGTAGCTTATGCTACTTTAACGCGTTGTTCGCGTAAAACGCGTTCGGACCGCCTAACTAGTCCTATGACAAGTAATATATGCCTTAACATGTCTAATATGGTTGTCAAATCAGTTTAGATGTCAAAAGTTATGTTACATATGATTAAAACGAATTTCGGCATCAAAGGGGTATTTTGGTAATTTACCTAAGGCATATAAACTACCTATCATGTGAAAATAACGTTAAAAGCTTAGGACGGTTAATCATGCATCATGTGGTGGCATTGATAGCTGAAAGACAAAAGGGTACATGCACTAATCGGTCTTTGTCCCGATTGCTGAGTGTTATGTGCCTTATGTCCAAGGCTTGATGCAAAACTACTATCGAGCCGGGGGTCTCACTGGAAGCAGCCTCTCTATTCCTACGGGGGTAGAGGTAAGGCTGTCTACATCTTACCCTCCTCAGACCCTACCTTTGCTTTGCTATTGGTGGGATTTACTGAGTATGATGATGATGATGATGATATAAACTACCTATCATACAACTACTTAAACGAAGCGACCATAAGGTATAACCTCGGAAGGTTATTCCCTATACACTATGGTCACCTAATGTGCTTGGTCAGATCCTAATGATCGACCAAACGGGTCGGGTTCGAAAGTATAAGCGATTGATTAGATCGCTTACCTTACGACCCTTTATAAGCACTAAACTAAAAGTGACGAGCTAAGCATGCTAGAACATGCTTAACTAAGTTTAGAAAACAGGTTTGGTATCAAAACAAACGGTTTTGATACCCATAAGTAGTTTGGTTACAAAATACGCAAGAATACGTATTCTGCCCGAAACTACGGCTCGTCACTGAGCCTAGATAACGTGGTAATCAGTAGGTATAGTCACTAAGGACTATAACCATCGTGATTACGCTCACGTTATGAAGTTCAAACGAACTTCGCATCGACCATAAATTGGTCAATGCAGAAAGTCAAACAAAGTTTGACTTTCGGACTCGAAAAGCAATAAAAGAACGAAGGAACACTTACGAAGGGTCCCCGAATGCTAATCTAGATCAAAATAGCTCAGGTATGAAACAAAGGTTTCAACTTAGAGCACAAATGATCAGATTCTTGTGAGAAATGAAGTGAAATGTGATGGGTATTTATAGATTTCGGTCCACCGTTAGGATTGTTTCTTGGAGAAGAGGGAATGATCTAGCCCGTACACATGTCACAATGTTGTGGTAACTGAATTTGGCCACCATAAGAGTTTAACATGTGGCACTTGACCTTTGGGAAGTGTTAGGAGCTGCCAACTTGTGTTAAAAATGACCTTTGCTGATCAGAAGGGGCCTAGCGTGACGCTAGGGGGGCTAGGCGTCGCGCTAGGGGTCCCCTGATCAGCAAACACTTTCAAATGCTCACCTTTCAGTCCCCGTTGCGTATCAAGGCCATTTCCGACGTGTTTAAGGCTCGTTAAATCATTTTCAAGGCTCCACAAGGATGCCTAAACATTGTGGACATAAAACATGCTCAAAAATATGCCAGATGTCAGTTCGTTTGGTCGTACGAACACGATGTTCGGTTAATTACGACGGAATGCGCATAAGCGCGAGAAGCGATCTAAATTGCGTGACGAGTGAATTTTTCTTATGCCAAACACTAAAATAAAATATTTTAGTGCTTACATAAATTTTTGGATGTCCAGATGTATTCAGAACGTAAGTTATGCGCGAAAGTGCAAACTTGTGCACTTTTTGACACTTTTAGTCCCTGAATGTCCCAAAAGTTTATTTTAGCACACCGAACACCTCAAAGCCTATTTCTAAGCTATGTAGAGGATATTTATGGTATGTTTAACTTATGGTCATGTCCCGGAATGTATGTTACAGTTCAAATTGGCATACTTTCGCAGTTTGTCAAGTTTAGTCCCTGTAAGCGAATTAGCTTGTTTTTGCCATACCAAAGCCTTCAAAACTTATTTCTAAGTTATGTAAAGGTTATTTAAGGTATGTTAATCCTATGTCACTATTCCGGAGTGTTTGTTGCATTAAACTGGTTATATTTACGCATCGGTGCGCGTATAACCTTCCAGAAATCGATTTAGAGTTTGAAATTGAACAAAAATTGATATGTGTAAATGATACACATATTTTTAAAAAATCCCAAGTATGAAATATAATATTCCATTGGTTCAGTATTTGTTTGATGGTCGCAGTGACCCAGGTGTTACAGTCTCCCCTACTTTAGGAAATTTCGTCCCGAAATTTATTTAGAGGAAACTTGTGAGAGTTTAAAACATGAAGTTGAAAAGATCGAACAACATTGGTTAGGGTTCTTGAACTTCTAGTAACTTTAATAATATCATGATTGCAATGTAAGAGGGATACTTATATACAAGTATATAAAGCGTCATTGGTGCGTCCAGCGTACCTCCATTACATTGTTCTCATTGTGTTATTGTTGTCACTATCGGTTCTTACACATCATAAATCTTACTGGGTTTCTGTGCACTAAATTTCATAATTATGTACGCGTCCATAATTAGACAATTCCTTGCACAGTTCACACAGTCTATTTTATAATGTGTAGGGTAAAACCAAATGAACAATCCTGTGATGAGTGTGACTAGGCCGCCATAGAGCCCTTTTAATTAAATCAATAAATGATCTAAATAGACTATCAAGGAGTCTATTCAGCTACATCACTAGATGTCGTTCTTTAACCAAATTGTGAATCAATCTTTTTTACTAGACCACTAAAGGGTCTCTTATGAATCATGGAGTGGTACTATAAAATCCAAGGGTCTTAACTATTACATAGAAGCCCATTAAGGTTAAGGTAGTACCTTTTTTTGAATATCCTACTACGAACCCATCATATGAAGATATGAAAGATTCTATGAGGATTTGGATAACGAATATCCAGAGTATACAAAAACACAAAATGCATAAAAGAAAACATAAGATGAATAAACACATAGTCACACAAGCACAAAATTGTTTAACCAGAAGTTTGTTCTGCTAACAGAGCACTTGTATTTAAAGTACAATAGGAATCCATCTCGTGGATTTCATTTGGCACTTTAAACATTTACAAGAATCTAACTATAACGATAGAAAAATTTTTAAAAGAGAAATTCGATTTCGATTATAAGGAACCGAAATGTTTGAATTCGGGTACATAAGGAATCCAATTAAGGACTCTGATTTGAATGATGATCATCCACAAGGGTCTAAATGTGAAGATAAAAAGATCCCATATGGATTTTAGAAGTTGAAGATGTTTTGAAACCTTGCACTGGACGTGCTCATGTCAAAACATGAAGTAAAAATGCTTATGAAGTTGAGATGCTTGATATGTCAAGGCGACATATGAAGCGAAATTTGAAAGTTAAGTCAAGGTATGAGGAAAAAATATTTTTGAAAACTATGCATGGGGTTCTTTTAAGAAAAATGTGTTTAACGTTTTTGAAACCTTATATATAATACTTTTGAAATCATAAAGTAGGTGTATTAGATAGATATATTTACAAAAATGTTTTAAAATCATGCGAGATGAATTTTGAAGTTATGTATAAGGTTTTTGGAAGACATGAATGATGCTTTTTGAAATCATGCACTTGATAAGAAAATGTACTGTGTTAATATTGCCTTCAGACTATATGAAATATTTTGAAATTAGGAAGGTTGGTTTTGATAACATGGCCAATGTTTTTGAAATAACATAGACAGTGCATTTAGAAAAATTGTTCTCAAACTATATGAAATGTTTTGAGATCATGAAGATTGTTTTGAAATACTTGTACTGTGTATGTTGAAAAAAATCAGAACGTAATGGGTATGAGATTTGGAAATACCCTTAGTTACTTAACCAAGGATTCAAAGGCACAGATGTGCAGAAGCATGATTACTCATAATGTCACTTTATTTTTCTGTACTTTGTTTTCCTAGAGTGAAACAAGTACTTAAAATTTTCGAGGGAATCATGAGCGATCATTTGAAAGAGAGAAATCACAAGAGTAGTTTGTAAGGTACATAGTTTCTTGATGTAGGTATCATAGGAAAAGTCATACACACATGTAACTACACTTGCATATCCGAATTGTGAACAACAAATTTTATTTATGAACAAGACATATTGTGACAACCCGCACAAAACCAGGTATCCGTACAACTTAATTAATGATTAATTATTACTTGATTTCTGTGCTTGATTGAAACTAGCTGATAAACTGCTACCTGCATACTGATACATGCACTTACTTGCATCATACTTTATTTGCTGTCACTACATTATTTACGTGCTGAACCCTAGTGACAAACATGATGCACAAAAAGCACAGTAGCACCAAACGGATACACAGTAAACATGCTGATATAACCAGCATCAGGCAAATACTGCCTCAAGGCCTGTTAAGAGCCTCATATATTTTGGCTACACTGGTAGTGAGTGTAGGATATAAGGGTTGTGTTACCGCGTCTCTAGGGGATAAGATACACTGATTCGGATGTGCCAGAACGTACTTTAAGTACCAAACACAGCACTTTAAATAATTTAACCAGCTTCTAGCTGACTAGTAAAGTGCCAAAAATGAGGAAATATTACTAGACACTTTCTAAAGTGTCGGGAAAACAAATTGTGTCACTAAAAATGTAATAACGACACTTTAAAGTCTTTTGTAACACTTTAACGGATTACGATCCAACCGAACAACCGGACTTTACCCGGAACATGAAAATTTTATTATTTTCACTTTTTATATTTTTCTGAGCCAGTTAGGGTCTCTGATTACCCTAACACCCGTCATAACACGCTTTTCATAACTAACGGAGTTTAACGCTAAACTAACCTTCATAACTTAACTAATTAACCTTAACTAAACTCCTAACCATCTACTTAAAATCGAACTAGATACCCCCCCCCCCTTGCTCTCGTAACCGGCCCCTCACACTAGGGGACACACTAGTACATTGAAATCTTGCCAAGATCTTGTGTTGTTTAATATCTTCACTACACTTTAACCATTGGATCATAGCACTAATCTTGCCTATATATACACACATAATCACTAGAGGTTTATCACTTAACTTCACAAACCAACTCTCTCTCTTTCTTCCTTGGTGGCTCACGGCCGAACACCACACACACCACCATCATATTTTCGGTTCTAGCTTCCATCATTCCAAGACCATACAAACATCACAAGACACGTATAAGGAGCTTTGGTGCAAGCGGAACGCGAAGGACCACTCTCGTTGGCTTTTATCCACGCGGTTTTCGTCACAACTCTTCCCTAGCCTTGAGCTAGAGGTATAACCTTTAAAACTTGATTTTACACTCATCTAAAGTGGTTAATAGAACTTTCGTCGGTTAAATATCGTTAACATGCGTTTTGAATCTTTAAAGTCTAGTAAAATCACTAAAATGGAGGTTAATAGCATATGTCTTGTGTAAAAGTCGTAGGACTTGAAATTTGTGCTTATTGTGACCCGATCTATAATGTGGTAGCTCAAATCTTCGTCTAACCCGACTTTGTAAAATCACGTATCTTCACATAAGCTTGTTTTTGAAAGATACAAGGGTTAAAGGTGAACACTACCACATTCTAGAGACATGAACTTGTAAAGAAGTATTTTACTTGTGTAAAAGTATTTTAACCGGTAAAATGGTGTTTAAAACTAGCGGATCTACGTATCCGCAAGTGGTATTTTTGGAAAGACCACACTTTAAAGAAATCATGTTTTTCTAAAGATGGATCTTGCACTAATAAATATGATTTTATAAACCACAAGTGTATAGACACTTGTAAAATAAAGAGATCCGACAAAGAAGTGTATTTGCCACTTGTTACTAGAAGTTGTAAAGACGGTTTTCTCTAAACACGAGGTTTTTACAAGATTAAAGTTACCCTATATAGAAATCTACATATATAAGGATGATTTACATTATGGATTCGGAAAAACTACAAGTTCATGCGATTATGCAAATTTACATACTTGTTGACTAGTTTGATGTGTCGGAAATTGTTTGATTGAATAAAGAAGTTGATTGAGTTGATTTGTTAAAAGAAAATGATACGCTTAAAAGCGTGGCCACCTCCAGTTACAGAGGAAACTCTGGCGAAATTTTCTAAAAACCTAACACTTAGACTTTTTACACAACAAGTGTTACAACTATTTTTGGACATACTTTTGAAACATAAATTTCGCCAGTACTATATTTTACTAAACATTCGGAGGTGGGATTTTCACAAAGATTAACGTGATAAATATATTTGTCACAACACTGTTTATGATTATTTTGTGAAATACATAAATATTATTTTAGGGTAAAAATAATATTTACAAGCGTTAATGATTCCAAAACTTTGCGAACGCTTCCATAAACATATAAGTTACACCGGTAATTACATTACCACAAGATTGATAAAACGTAACTTACGCACATGTATTGTATCCCCCATCCTTGGGAAGGAAAGTATAACTATCAAGCATAAACAAAATGTAACACGAAATAGTTGTCTAACTATTTCCCGCAAACATAAACTGTAAAGCTAAAGCACGGCCGTCCGTCTAATAGAATTAGCACTTGTAGGTCGTTGCACAGATTACTGCTTCAGAGACGCTTGATAGAGTTTACGCATCCACTGTGAGTTCATGTCCCCCTTTTCTCTAACTGTTTTCAGTTTACTTAACTGCGGGGGTGAAATACATGTTACTTTGTTTACAAGTACTTTATACACGGTATGAATAACGTAAGGAGGTTTAGATCATGTGAATGGGTAGTTAGAACCCCGAGGGACTCGAGCGGTAGATCTATTTGGGTGTAGCGAGCCCAGCTCCCGGTCCAACAGAACAGGCCTCTCGAAGGACTAACAGAACGGATCCGGAGTGACTTGGTACCCAACGCAAAATCGGCTAGGGTTGTATCTTACTTACTTGCATTTCACGACATGCTAATGGCCTTGCAAACCATTGGTGATCACAAGTCCTCTTACACTGCTACATACCAGGAAACTTTTATACTTACAAGTGTTTTACTTACTCACTTGCACATGAACTCGCTCAACATTATTGTTGATTTTTCAACTCACATGTATTTCAGGAAATTAACGGATTCTGGCACGGTATGAACGTTTTTCCGCTGCAATCTTCATGAAGTCATCAAGGATTAGGGGTTGTGTTCTCTTACCTGGACAAGACACAATCCTTAACCCTCGTTTATGTTTTGTTATTAATTGTAATGTTGTTGAACAAGGTTATGGTCGTATGTTTAAAACAATGGTATTGTATGTTGATTTCTAAACTTAATGATGACTTGCATGGTTTTTAAATTCATATAGCTTTGTTATGATTAAGCTATGGTATTAAGAAGTCACACCAAAACTAACCACGCTTCCGCAAAGCCAGGGTGTGACAGCTTGGTATCAGAGCTCTGATCATAGCGAACTAGGATTCTGTCTCGAGTCTAGACTATGATCACTAGGGCTCTCACGAAAACATTTTTCTGCATACCACTTAAGTCCAGATCCACACTTTTTACAAACAAATGTTGAGCACATTTTATTAATTATAAGTTCAGCTTGGAGGGCTGAGGATCGATCTGGAGGATCGAGATGGTTAAGGTAGTTGAGCACGTTGGTTTGTTATAGGATCGATCTGGAGGATCGAGGTGAATAAGGTAGTTGAGCACGTTGATTTGTTATAAGGTTCGATCTGGAGGATCGAGGTGAATAAGGTAGTTGAGCACGTTGATTTGATATAAGGTTCGATCTGGAGGATCGAGGTCTGGTTTAAGTAAAGGATAGAACGGTCTTGTAGACTGGATGGTTTTGGCTAGTAAGACTAGGAGAAATTATGTGATGCCCTACTTGGTGACTTATGTGATTATCTGATTATGTGATTTACTGTTTGTGCATACTTGTGTTTATGTTACAGATACATGGATCCGGCTGATTCAGGTGGTTCAGACATCACCGACCCCAGGCGTGTTGTGTCAGATGATTTAGAGTCCTCGGAGCACGAGGTGTACACGTCAGACTTTACCAGTACAGACGATGACGATTTCCAGCCATTCGCCCTACCTGATGGCGACGATGAGCTCCTTGTTGACATTCCGGCCGGGGATTTGCCACTAGCGGTGATCCCTGCTCCCATACCCCTCGCTTCTTATCCTGTTCAGGAGTTACCATTCGACGACGACGAGGACGACGTCGACTTATTTGAGGTAGAGCCTATGGAGGACGTTCAGGGCGAGGCCCTACCCGCTGTTGCCCCTCTACTGATTGCGGATGCTCCGGCTGCGGAGGCACCTGCACTTTCCCCAGCCCAGGAGTCTGTGGCTTCTGCACCGACACATACCCTTAGTGCGCAGCACTACTCTCACGAGTCAGATTCTGATCATGCATCTTCTGTCGCCCCCATCCCCAGTCCCACTTTTGACCACGAGGACGTGGAGGATTCCGACCCTATGTTTCCCCCAGGGTTCGACCCTGATCGTGACTTGGAGTTTGTTCCGATGGACCAGTTTATGGAGGATCCAGCGGATCCTGTTGACCCTTTTGATCCTATTGATCCTGATTTTGACTTTGATATGGCATTCGATGACTTGGAGCCTGCCCTTGCCCCTGAGCAGGCAGCTGCCCTTGATCCGTTACCAGAGCATGACCCTATGCATGCCGATATACCCCTTGAGCCCATTGCCGTTGATCACCACCTAGATGTTCCTTTGATTGCAGACGATCATATCCCTGTCGATCCCATTGATCCTCTACCCCTTGTTGCTGCACCTGTTGACCCACCATTTGAGCACTTGGCACCCGTTGACCCTGTTGTAGCCCCTTTACTTGATCCCGTTCCCATAGAGCCCGGACATGCACCGTTCGCGGCACTGATGGATCCACCGGACGAGGCCGCACAGCACGGGTGGATCCCGGCTGATGAGGACGTCCCACCGTTACCCCCACAGATTCCAGACGCTAGACACACTGACTTTTCGTTTCAGATTCCCACATACATACCTCCAGCAGGGCCTGGAGAGGGCTCTTCAGCCCACCCATCAGGGCATGTACCGATGCCCATGCCTTTCTTACCACAGATGCCTTTTGTTCCACCTATTACTGCTCCTTTTGGGATGGCACCCTTTGACCCCACACGTGAGCCACTGCTGTGGTCACCATTTTCCCCTATGCCACCCACTGATCCATACCACAGGTTCCACGTGGGACACACTATCGAGGATGTATTGATGTCATTTGTACACCAGCATGAGTCGCATGAGCAGCGACTACAGGAGTTGGAGAGAGCCCGCCTGCAGCCATGTCAGTGCCATGGCCGGGTACCCTCTCCGTTACAGCCGTTTCGACCATTACCCCCTGACTATGCTGCTCGTCTTGCTACTTTGGAGCAGCAGATTGCCTCCGTTATTCGCACGCAGCAGGCGATGGAGGCAGATTGGTTAGAGATGCGCCGTTTGTTTTATACCCGTTTTCCTCCTCCACCACCACCATCTGCTTAGAGCTCATCGATGCCACATGGGTAGGCGAGTGAGAAGGCGGCGATTGCTTTTACTTGCACAGCATTTTTGAGGAGACTACGTTATGATTTGACTTTTGTTAGGTACTTGATGTTGTATTGATACTGATGTAGCTTTTGACAGGGGTGATGTAGCCCCAGTGATTGATGATTGTATGTATACACTTACGATGTGGTCTCATTATTGTGGCAATCGCAGTTTTCTCACCATATTTTGGATTCGCTTGATTACTTATTTGCATTGTTATGGTATGGGTTGTGTGTGATTGATATTTGTGCTATGTGATAACATGAGATGCTGTGTGATTATACTATTACTACCGTTATATACGTACGCTATATTACGAACTGATTTACGTATTATAACATCGGAGCCTTCTATGGCCTAACCGACTTAAACCATCTTTTAGAAAGATGCCGCCAAGACGACAACAACAGCCTATGCCTACCACTCAGGAAGAGCTACAACAAGTCATTGCTGCTGCCATAGCGCAGTACGCAGCTTCTCAGCCAGGAGGGAGCGGAAGTGTTAATCAAGGCAATAACAATCCACCTCACGGTAATACCACGCCATTCGAACCTACCATGAACTAGTTGGAGATTTTAGCGATGATGCTAATGCCAAACACATGTCTTAACATACGTGCAGGATGCACCTACAAGCAGTTCTTAGACTGCAAACCAGTTAACTTCAATGGCACAGGAGGTGCAGTTGCCTTTACCCGCTGGGCTGAGAAAACCGACTCCGTCATACGCATGAGCAAGTGTGCTGAGGATCAACAAGTCACGTACATTTCAGGGCTGTTTCTAGACGGAGCCCTATCTTGGTGGAACTTACAAGTCCAAACCTTAGGCGAAGCTGCCGCCTACGCCCTGACTTGGGCCGAATTGAAAGAACTGATGCGCAAGAAGTACTGTTCACGCGCAGAAATTCAGAGGTTGGAGACTGAATTCTGGCACTTAAAGATGGATGGTCCGAAAGTAGCAGAGTACGTTCAGAGGTTTCATGACCTGTCTCAAGTGGTTCCTTACATGGTTACGCCTGAATACAAACGAATCGAGCGTTTCATTTGGGGTTTGGCTCCCCAAATAATAAGCATGGTAACCTCCTCCAAACCAGCGACTATCACTGAAGCCATCGATTTGAGCGTGGCTCTCACCGAGGAAGGGATTCGTTTAAACAAGTTTGGTGATGTAAAGGCAAAGGAGAAAGAGACGCATGTTGAGCCGTCCGGAAGTAACAAAAGAAAGTTTTCGAACTTCAAGCTAAGTGTTAGCGGTGATGGTAAGAGAGGAGCACCAAGCACGCCAGCTCAGGGTGCAGCTGGCAGTGGAAGAAGAGGAAAGGGATATATGGGCACTCATCCCAGGTGTAATGCCTGCCAGCGTCACCATTCGGGTCAATGTGGGCTAAAAGTGTGTGAAGCATGTGGGAAACGTGGTCACTCTAAGGATACTTGTTGGGTCTCTGCCGGCCGTGGAGGCCAGGGAGGATATGGAAATAGGAATGATAACCGTGGTGGAAATGGGAATCGCCAGCAAGGAAATCTTGGAGGAAACAGAAACCGAAGCAACAATGCAAACCAGGCTGGCAATGCCAACCAGAACAACACCCCAGCTGGAAATGGGGATGGTAATGGGCAAAGGCTCGGATGCTACAATTGCGGGGAAATCGGGCATTTTAAGAAGAATTGCCCAACACTGAATCAAGCCCGTGGTAGAGTGTTCCAACTTGAAGCTAGAGAAGCACGTCAAGATCCAAATGTTGTTACCGGTACGTTCCCTATCAATCAACGCTATGCATCCGTTTTATTTGATACTGGTGCCGATTATAGCTTCGTATCGCTAGAATTTAAGAATATGCTTGGGTTAGCTACTAATAAGTTAGACATACCCTACTCGATCGAATTAGCTAATGGAAAGTTAGTTGGAGCCGACGAAGTAATCAGAGGTTGTGTGATAGAATTGGGAGAGCGCGAGTTTACTCTGGATCTACTACCGGTCCCATTGGGAAGCTTCGACGTGGTAGTAGGAATGGATTGGCTATCCAGGAACAAGGCGGAGATAGTATGTCACGAGAAAGTTGTTCGTATCCCAACTGACGATGGTGAGACAATTGTGGTTCACGGAGAGAAGCGTGACACACCGCTAAGATTCATCAGCTGCTTGAAGGCAAGGAAGTGTTTACGGAAAGGATGTGTTGCTTTTCTGGCACACATCGTAGACAAGAAGGCTGCCGAGCCAACAATCGAAGACATCCCTGTCGTAAGGGAGTATCCAGAAGTCTTCCCAGAAGACTTACCTGGACTGCCACCTCAGAGGCAAGTGGAGTTTCACATTGACTTAGTTCCAGGCGCCGCGCCTGTGGCTAAGGCACCATACAGACTTGCTCCATCAGAGATGCAGGAATTGTCAACACAGCTTCAGGAGCTGTTAGATAAAGGTTTTATCCGACCAAGCTTCTCGCCTTGGGGAGCTCCGGTCTTGTTTGTCAAGAAGAAAGACGGAAGTTTCCGTATGTGTATTGACTACAGAGAATTGAACAAGCTGACGATAAAGAACAGGTATCCACTGCCAAGAATCGACGATCTGTTCGATCAACTTCAAGGTTCAAGCTGTTACTCTAAGATCGATCTTCGATCTGGATACCATCAATTAAGGATACAGGAGGAAAGTATCCCGAAAACAGCCTTCCGAACTCGTTATGGACACTACGAGTTCCTCGTGATGCCATTTGGTTTAACCAATGCGCCTGCAGTGTTTATGGACTTGATGAATAGAGTTTGCAAGCCATACTTAGACAAGTTCGTGATTGTATTCATCGACGACATCCTGATTTACTCAAAGACGAAGGCTGAACACGAACAACATCTTAGAACCATTTTGGAGCTGCTAAAGAAGGAACAACTGTACGCCAAATTCTCCAAGTGCGAGTTTTGGCTACGCGAAGTCCAGTTTCTTGGACATGTGGTTAATGGGGATGGAATTCATGTTGATCCCACAAAGATCGAGGCAATCAAGAATTGGGAGACGCCTACAACGCCAACCGAGATTCGACAATTCTTGGGTTTGGCTGGCTACTATCGAAGGTTCATCGAGGATTTTTCGAAAATCGCTCAACCGTTGACGCTCCTGACCCAGAAGGATAAGACGTTTGATTGGGGAATCAAACAGGACGAAGCGTTTCAGATATTGAAAGATAAGCTCTGCAACGCGCCAATCTTAGCTCTACCGGAAGGTACCGACGATTTTGTGGTATACTGCGACGCATCGCGTCAGGGATTGGGATGTGTGTTGATGCAACGCCAAAAGGTCATTGCTTACGCATCACGCCAGCTGAAAGTGCACGAGAAGAATTATACCACACATGATTTAGAGCTTGGCGCAGTGGTTTTTGCACTAAAGATCTGGAGGCACTACCTGTATGGTACGAAGTGCACAATTTTCACAGATCACAAGAGCCTACAACATATATTTAACCAGAAGGAGTTAAATATGAGGCAAAGACGATGGGTTGAGTTACTAAACGATTACGACTGCGAGATCAAGTATCACCCGGGAAAGGCGAACGTAGTAGCCGATGCCCTAAGTCGTAAAGAAAGAATCAAGCCCATAAGGGTTAGAGCTTTGGAAATGATTGTACGAACCGACCTTCCCTCGCGCATTCGTGCTGCACAAAAGGAAGCTCTCAAGAAGGGAAACCTTGAGGAAGAATATCTCCGGGGAATGGAGAAGCTTTTGGTACCAAACGAGGAAGGGACGTTACATTTTGAGAAAAGGATTTGGGTTCCTCTGTTTGGTGGATTAAGGGAAGTTATTTTCGACGAAGCGCACAAGTCACGGTACTCTATCCACCCTGGATCGGATAAGATGTACCAGGATCTTAAAGATTACTATTGGTGGCCTAGGATGAAAGGCGACGTTGCCGTCTATGTGAGCAAATGTTTAACGTGCGCTAAGGTCAAGGCAGAATACCAGAAGCCTTCGGGACTTCTGCAACAACCTGAGATTCCCAAATGGAAATGGGAACAAATCTCCATGGATTTTGTTACAAAACTGCCAAGAACGCCAAGAGGCCATGATATGATTTGGGTGATTGTAGACCGCCTAACAAAGTCCGCACATTTTCTGCCAATCAGGGAGAAAGACAGTACTAGTAAACTTGCGGAAATTTACATGAGAGAGATCGTAGCACGACATGGAGTACCACTCTCGATCATCTCTGATAGAGACGGAAGATTTGTGTCAAGAATATGGCAATCTTTCCAAGAATCTTTTGGCTCACAATTAAATCTGAGCACTGCATTCCATCCGCAAACTGATGGCCAGAGCGAGCGAACAATACAAACATTGGAAGACATGCTGAGGGCATGTGTTATGGATTTAGGAGGTAGCTGGGATAAACACTTACCCTTGGTCGAATTCTCATATAACAACAGCTACCACACCAGTATTGGTGTTGCGCCGTTTGAGGCCCTATACGGACGCAAGTGCCGATCCCCACTATGTTGGTCTGACGCAGGTGATAGGCAGCTTGCTGGTCCCGAGATCGTCCAAGAGACGACAGATAAGATCGCGCAAATTCTTAAACGCATCGAAGCCGCTCGCCACAGGCAAAAGGCCTACGCGGATCCAAACCGGAAGAATGTGGACTTCCAAGTCGGAGAGATGGTATTATTGAAGGTTTCACCCTGGAAAGGGGTAGCGCGCTTTGGAAAGCGAGGAAAGTTAAATCCACGCTACATTGGTCCCTTTAGAATTCTAGAAAGAATCGGGACGGTAGCATACAAGTTGGACCTACCTGCTGAACTAAATGGTGTTCACGATACATTTCATGTATCCAATTTAAAGAAAAGTCCAACTCAAGTTGACATTGCCATTCCTATCGACGAGATTCATATTGACGACACGCTCCACTTCGTTGAAGAACCTGTCGAGGTCACAGATTGGAAAGTTAACAAGACCCGCCGGAGCAGTGTCAAACTCGTCAAGGTACGTTGGAATGCCAGACATGGTCCTGAATTCACATGGGAGCGTGAGGACCGGATGAAGGAAAAGTACCCCCACTTATTTCCCAAGAACACTGCATCTACAAGCAGAACTTAAAATTTCGGGACGAAATTTATTTAACGGGGGGAGAATGTGACAACCCGCACAAAACCAGGTATCCGTACAACTTAATTAATGATTAATTATTACTTGATTTCTGTGCTTGATTGAAACTAGCTGATAAACTGCTACCTGCATACTGATACATGCACTTACTTGCATCATACTTTATTTGCTGTCACTACATTATTTACGTGCTGAACCCTAGTGACAAACATGATGCACAAAAAGCACAGTAGCACCAAACGGATACACAGTAAACATGCTGATATAACCAGCATCAGGCAAATACTGCCTCAAGGCCTGTTAAGAGCCTCATATATTTTGGCTACACTGGTAGTGAGTGTAGGATATAAGGGTTGTGTTACCGCGTCTCTAGGGGATAAGATACACTGATTCGGATGTGCCAGAACGTACTTTAAGTACCAAACACAGCACTTTAAATAATTTAACCAGCTTCTAGCTGACTAGTAAAGTGCCAAAAATGAGGAAATATTACTAGACACTTTCTAAAGTGTCGGGAAAACAAATTGTGTCACTAAAAATGTAATAACGACACTTTAAAGTCTTTTGTAACACTTTAACGGATTACGATCCAACCGAACAACCGGACTTTACCCGGAACATGAAAATTTTATTATTTTCACTTTTTATATTTTTCTGAGCCAGTTAGGGTCTCTGATTACCCTAACACCCGTCATAACACGCTTTTCATAACTAACGGAGTTTAACGCTAAACTAACCTTCATAACTTAACTAATTAACCTTAACTAAACTCCTAACCATCTACTTAAAATCGAACTAGATACCCCCCCCCTTGCTCTCGTAACCGGCCCCTCACACTAGGGGACACACTAGTACATTGAAATCTTGCCAAGATCTTGTGTTGTTTAATATCTTCACTACACTTTAACCATTGGATCATAGCACTAATCTTGCCTATATATACACACATAATCACTAGAGGTTTATCACTTAACTTCACAAACCAACTCTCTCTCTTTCTTCCTTGGTGGCTCACGGCCGAACACCACACACACCACCATCATATTTTCGGTTCTAGCTTCCATCATTCCAAGACCATACAAACATCACAAGACACGTATAAGGAGCTTTGGTGCAAGCGGAACGCGAAGGACCACTCTCGTTGGCTTTTATCCACGCGGTTTTCGTCACAACTCTTCCCTAGCCTTGAGCTAGAGGTATAACCTTTAAAACTTGATTTTACACTCATCTAAAGTGGTTAATAGAACTTTCGTCGGTTAAATATCGTTAACATGCGTTTTGAATCTTTAAAGTCTAGTAAAATCACTAAAATGGAGGTTAATAGCATATGTCTTGTGTAAAAGTCGTAGGACTTGAAATTTGTGCTTATTGTGACCCGATCTATAATGTGGTAGCTCAAATCTTCGTCTAACCCGACTTTGTAAAATCACGTATCTTCACATAAGCTTGTTTTTGAAAGATACAAGGGTTAAAGGTGAACACTACCACATTCTAGAGACATGAACTTGTAAAGAAGTATTTTACTTGTGTAAAAGTATTTTAACCGGTAAAATGGTGTTTAAAACTAGCGGATCTACGTATCCGCAAGTGGTATTTTTGGAAAGACCACACTTTAAAGAAATCATGTTTTTCTAAAGATGGATCTTGCACTAATAAATATGATTTTATAAACCACAAGTGTATAGACACTTGTAAAATAAAGAGATCCGACAAAGAAGTGTATTTACCACTTGTTACTAGAAGTTGTAAAGACGGTTTTCTCTAAACACGAGGTTTTTACAAGATTAAAGTTACCCTATATAGAAATCTACATATATAAGGATGATTTACATTATGGATTCGGAAAAACTACAAGTTCATGCGATTATGCAAATTTACATACTTGTTGACTAGTTTGATGTGTCGGAAATTGTTTGATTGAATAAAGAAGTTGATTGAGTTGATTTGTTAAAAGAAAATGATACGCTTAAAAGCGTGGCCACCTCCAGTTACAGAGGAAACTCTGGCGAAATTTTCTAAAAACCTAACACTTAGACTTTTTACACAACAAGTGTTACAACTATTTTTGGACATACTTTTGAAACATAAATTTCGCCAGTACTATATTTTACTAAACATTCGGAGGTGGGATTTTCACAAAGATTAACGTGATAAATATATTTGTCACAACACTGTTTATGATTATTTTGTGAAATACATAAATATTATTTTAGGGTAAAAATAATATTTACAAGCGTTAATGATTCCAAAACTTTGCGAACGCTTCCATAAACATATAAGTTACACCGGTAATTACATTACCACAAGATTGATAAAACGTAACTTACGCACATGTATTGTATCCCCCATCCTTGGGAAGGAAAGTATAACTATCAAGCATAAACAAAATGTAACACGAAATAGTTGTCTAACTATTTCCCGCAAACATAAACTGTAAAGCTAAAGCACGGCCGTCCGTCTAATAGAATTAGCACTTGTAGGTCGTTGCACAGATTACTGCTTCAGAGACGCTTGATAGAGTTTACGCATCCACTGTGAGTTCATGTCCCCCTTTTCTCTAACTGTTTTCAGTTTACTTAACTGCGGGGGTGAAATACATGTTACTTTGTTTACAAGTACTTTATACACGGTATGAATAACGTAAGGAGGTTTAGATCATGTGAATGGGTAGTTAGAACCCCGAGGGACTCGAGCGGTAGATCTATTTGGGTGTAGCGAGCCCAGCTCCCGGTCCAACAGAACAGGCCTCTCGAAGGACTAACAGAACGGATCCGGAGTGACTTGGTACCCAACGCAAAATCGGCTAGGGTTGTATCTTACTTACTTGCATTTCACGACATGCTAATGGCCTTGCAAACCATTGGTGATCACAAGTCCTCTTACACTGCTACATACCAGGAAACTTTTATACTTACAAGTGTTTTACTTACTCACTTGCACATGAACTCGCTCAACATTATTGTTGATTTTTCAACTCACATGTATTTCAGGAAATTAACGGATTCTGGCACGGTATGAACGTTTTTCCGCTGCAATCTTCATGAAGTCATCAAGGATTAGGGGTTGTGTTCTCTTACCTGGACAAGACACAATCCTTAACCCTCGTTTATGTTTTGTTATTAATTGTAATGTTGTTGAACAAGGTTATGGTCGTATGTTTAAAACAATGGTATTGTATGTTGATTTCTAAACTTAATGATGACTTGCATGGTTTTTAAATTCATATAGCTTTGTTATGATTAAGCTATGGTATTAAGAAGTCACACCAAAACTAACCACGCTTCCGCAAAGCCAGGGTGTGACACATATTGTTTCACAATACACGAAAACAAAAGAAACAAAGGCATAAGACAGCAACATCCTTTGTTCAGCCAATTGCTCATCCACGGGTTGGATTTGCTCTGACAATCTTCGGGCAGTTGTTCCTGTAATGGCTCGTCTCGCCACAGTTGTAGCAAGTACCACGCGGGAAACGAGCTTGAGTAGGGTTGACTTGGGGTTGATTTAGACCACCTTGGTTTGGGTTACATCGACAAGTACTTGCCAGGTGACCAACTCGTCCACATGATACACACCGAAGACACTGTAAGTGAGCTAGGTGATGCCCTTTACATTTGTTGCATAATGGTGCCGTTCCCTTGTATTGCTTCTTAGCAGGTTGTGTTGCCACCCGGATGGGTCCTGCTTGATTTGGTACGGCTGTAGTTGGACAAACCCTTTCCGTATGACCTATAAGTCCACAAATTTGGCATTTGCGGCACTTCACGCTAGCCTGATGATGAAGGCTACATTGGTTGCACAAGGGTGCAGTTCTGTTGTATGGCTTCCTAGTAGGGGGTTGAGCTGGTTGGTTGGGGATGGCTTGACCATTGTGAGCGACCACGGTGAAGTTCTGAGAAGCCTTTCGCTTCTTTGACTTCCTAGGGGATCGTTCATCCATGGTCTTTGATTCCTTGATTGGTTTCTTGGCTGGTGGTGCTGTCACTTGGCTAGGTCTTGCCCGTTTTGGTGCCACCACTGCGGGTTTCCTTGAAGCCTTACGTTTCTTTGGTTTAGGTGAAGGCTTGGCTTCTGCTTCCTTTGGTGGCTCCTGAGTGGCTTCATTGTGGAGACGAGACATGGCAATTCCCAATTCCACAGTCTTCAGAATCACTTCGCCTATTTGCTGTGCAAAATTGGCTGTTCGCTCGGACATTTCACCAATGCTGAGAGGAAGAGACATTCTAGAAGAAAATGAAAGACATAGGAAGAAACAAGTGAAACATCATCGGATAAACAATACAGAATGGCAACGAATGAAAATTGTGATCATTTGTTTGTTACCTAAGGCAAACAAATGAGATGGTGACAAATCAAAGTAAATGGGTCAAAAATAATGTATCGCGAAGACATGCTCGCCTATAAGTGAACACTCATCCCAAGAATTCCCAGGTAAGCACAACTGGTCTCGCGTCTGATGAGATGTATACGAAGTGCTTGCCTAGACAGAAAACCCAGAATACAGGCATTCACCCTTCCAGTTTGCACGTGTTCACATTATTTAAAACCCAAAACCTTGACGAGGTTTTGAAAATCCAAAGGGGTTCAAAACCATATAATAGAGAGTTCAAAACCTTACAATAGAGGGTTCAAAACCTAGTAATCAATCATCCTAGAACAGATGATTAGTTTTCAAAGCGGTTTTGAAATTTATGTTCTTGTTGTGGTTGTCGCCTAAGGATAGGTGACAGTATTGTCTTATGACTAAACGCAAGTAAACTCGCGTTAGGGTCCTAAGAAGGTTATAGACTAGGTCAAAGTATTACTAATAACCTAATTCCCTATAACCATGAGCTCTGATACCAACTTTTCTGTCACACCCCGACCACGCAGGACGACCAAACGTGGCGGAAAACGTCGGGGAGTGTTGTAACAGAATCATTGTTTCATAACACATGGAAATTTAAATATTGTTTTATTAAATATAAGAGTTACATTGTCTTGACAATCAAAGAAACATAACACAAATAACTAGTCTTGCATCTTTTATTGTCACTAAGGCCCAAGTCCGCCTAAGTGTATCTTGATAAGTCCTATGCATCATCTCCTGAAAACACATGTGAAAATAGGTACGTCAGCATAAAAATGCCTGTGAGATACATAGGTTTTGTGAAAATGAGATTCATGACTTATGTTTAAGAAAATGTTTAGTCATGAACCATGTAGTTTGCTTTGTTTTGTAAATCGTTTGAAAAGCAATAAGATTAAATGATATGTATAAGTAAGAGAATAATGTATGGTTAATTGAATAACCAAGTAAAATGAGTTTATATAAGATAAGTTATTTTGTAAAACAATGTCTTGTGAAAAGTATATTATATGTATAAAATGTTATATGTCTCAAATTGAAATGATTCAAATAACGCTACTTTATGTAATACCATACAAACACTTATATATAGGAAGTACCAGCGGCGTATCCACCATGCTTGTATCATATTACACACGCCTCGTTACTTAAATCACTTACTCAAACCAAACCACCAAAGTAACATGTTTATGTTTAATCAAATGTCTAATGTCTATGTCTAATGTTTATGTCAAATGTAAGTCAACCAACCAATAATGTATAATGTCTATGTTTAAACTAATTGTCAAAAGTCCTTGTATAAACCATGTCAAATGTTGATAGTCCAAAAGTAGTCAAGTAATGTTTAACAAATGTTATGTATGGCAAGTAAAATAAGACTACTTAAACCATAAGTAAAAATGTACAAAACAAAGTATTTGAGTAAATCAGAAGTTATGTTTTGTAAAATATATGCATGCTATACTGAATATGAACATTTATGCGGTATTGTGAAAATTCATACATCCAAGCCTTGCGACAGTCGGATAACTATGTAATAATGAGTTATCAATAGAATATGTATTCGGATTCGGTCATTCCTTACGTCCAAACAAACCCGAGATTTCAGGAATGGGATTTGTCAAGTCCTATGGTACCAGTACTTACTACCGAGCGGCGTAGCTAATGTTAATGAACGTATAATAGTCTCGTTTGTGCAAAGCAAATGTTATAGCAGTTGTATACATGTCATATGAAAACAATGTACTAAGTATGCTAAGTTAACATACAAAGCAGAAAAGTCATGTAAATCAATGTGCTAGCATGCTATCAGTCAACATACATAGCAGAAATGTAATGTAAAACAATGTACTAAGTATGCACACAATGGACATACATAGCATGAAATGTAATAGAATCATGTACTATAATGTACTAACAAACATAGTCGGTATATGATGTGAAAACAGGAAAGCATGAAAGTAACAAGTAGGCACATGTGTTCCACCCCAAAACAGTTTGGAAAACAGTAAAAGAGGGGTTCTATGTACTCACTTGAGATTGCTCAGAAGTACTAAGATAACCACCAAGCAATGCTAGAGATCTCGGAATCAAACGGCACCTAATATAGGTAACTACATTAATAAACCGGATCTAAATCGGAAGATCGGATAGAATGAGGGTTCGTAAACCAAATGAGTATGGGAACTCATGTAGTATGGTCTAACAAAGCCTACATACTAAATGAAACCTAACATAAGTGCTTACGACCCATTACGACCCGTTTAGGTAGCTTATGCTACTTTAACGCGTTGTTCGCGTAAAACGCGTTCGGACCGCCTAACTAGTCCTATGACAAGTAATATATGCCTTAACATGTCTAATATGGTTGTCAAATCAGTTTAGATGTCAAAAGTTATGTTACATATGATTAAAACGAATTTCGGCATCAAAGGGGTATTTTGGTAATTTACCTAAGGCATATAAACTACCTATCATACAACTACTTAAACGAAGCGACCATAAGGTATAACCTCAGAAGGTTATTCCCTATACACTATGGTCACCTAATGTGCTTGGTCGGATCCTAATGATCGACCAAACGGGTCGGGTTCGAAAGTATAAGCGATTGATTAGATCGCTTACCTTACGACCCTTTATAAGCACTAAACTAAAAGTGACGAGCTAAGCATGCTAGAACATGCTTAACTAAGTTTAGAAAACAGGTTTGGTATCAAAACAAACGGTTTTGATACCCATAAGTAGTTTGGTTACAAAATACGCAAGAATACGTATTCTGCCCGAAACTACGGCTCGTCACTGAGCCTAGATAACGTGGTAATCAGTAGGTATAGTCACTAAGGACTATAACCATCGTGATTACGCTCACGTTATGAAGTTCAAACGAACTTCGCATCGACCATAAACTGGTCAATGCAGAAAGTCAAACAAAGTTTGACTTTCAGACTCGAAAAGCAATAAAAGAACGAAGGAACACTTACGAAGGGTCCCCGAATGCTAATCTAGATCAAAATAGCTCAGGTATGAAACAAAGGTTTCAACTTAGAGCACAAATGATCAGATTCTTGTGAGAAATGAAGTGAAATGTGATGGGTATTTATAGATTTCGGTCCACCGTTAGTATCGTTTCTTGGAGAAGAGGGAAGGATCTAGCCCGTACACTTGTCACAATGTTGTGGTAACTGAATTTGGCCACCATAAGAGTTTAACATGTGGCACTTGACCTTTGGGAAGTGTTAGGAGCTGCCAACTTGTGTTAAAAATGACCTTTGCTGATCAGAAGGGGCCTAGCGTGACGCTAGGGGGGCTAGGCGTCGCGCTAGGGGTCCCCTGATCAGCAAACACTTTCAAATGCTCACCTTTCAGTCCCCGTTGCGTATTAAGGCCATTTCCGACGTGTTTAAGGCTCGTTAAATCATTTTCAAGGCTCCACAAGGATGCCTAAACATTGTGGACATAAAACATGCTCAAAAATATGCCGGATGTCAGTTCGTTTGGTCGTACGAACACGATGTTCGGTTAATTACGACGGAATGCGCATAAGCGCGAGAAGCGATCTAAATTGCGTGATGAGTGAATTTTTCTTATGCCAAACACTAAAATAAAATATTTTAGTGCTTACATAAATTTTTCGATGTCCAGATGTATTCAGAACGTAAGTTATGCGCGAAAGTGCAAACTTGTGCACTTTTTGACACTTTTAGTCCCTGAATGTCCCAAAAGTTTATTTTAGCACACCGAACACCTCAAAGCCTATTTCTAAGCTATGTAGAGGATATTTATGGTATGTTTAACTTATGGTCATGTCCTGGAATGTATGTTACAGTTCAAATTGGCATACTTTCGTAGTTTGTCAAGTTTAGTCCCTGTAAGCGAATTAGCTTGTTTTTGCCATACCAAAGCCTTCAAAACTTATTTCTAAGTTATGTAAAGGTTATTTAAGGTATGTTAAGCCTATGTCACTATTCCGGAGTGTTTGTTGCATTAAACTGGTTATATTTATGCATCGGTGCGCGTATAACCTTCCAGAAATCGATTTAGAGTTTGAAATTGAACAAAAATTGATATGTGTAAATGATACACATATTTTTAACAAATCCCAAGTATGAAATATAATATTCCATTGGTTCAGTATTTGTTTGATGGTCGCAGTGACCCAGGTGTTACACCTCAGCCCAATCCCATTGTCAGCCCATAAGTTTAGGTTATATGCAATTGTATATTTAAATGCGGCCCAACAAGAACCTGCGATTTATGTGTGGTCTGGCCCAAAGTGTCACACCCCGACCACGTAGAACATACAAAATGTGGCGGAAATGTCGGGGAGTGTTGTAACAGAATTAATTGTTTCAAATCCATGGCAATTGAAGTTTCGTTTTATTGATTAAAAGTGTTACAATGTCTTAACAAACAAAGAAATACAACATAATTAACTAGTCTTGCATCTTTTATTGTCACTAAAGCCCAAGTCTGCCTATGTGTATCTTGATCATCTTATGCAACAGCTCCTGAAAAACACATGTGAAAATAGGTACGTCAGCATAAAAATGCCTGTGAGATACATAGGTTTTGTGAAAATAGGTTTCATGACTTATGTTTGAGAAAATGTTTAGTCATGAACCTTGTAATTTGCTTTGTTTTGTAAATCATTTGAAAAACAATAAGTTCAGATGATGAGTATAAATAATAGAATAATGCATGGTTAAATGAGTAACCATGTAAAATGAGTTTGTATTAGTTAAGTTGTTTGTAAAACAATGTATTGTGAAAAGTATGTTATTTGTATAAAATGTTATATGTCCCAAATTGAAATGATTCAAATAACGCTACGATATGTAATACCATACAAACACTTATATATAGGAAGTACCAGCGGTGTATCCACCATGCTTGTATCATATTACACACGCCTCGTTACTTAATCACTTACTCAAACCAAACCAAACAATGTAAGATGTCTATGTTTAAACCAATTGTCAAAAGTCCTTGTATAAACCATGTCAAATATTGATAGTCCAAAAGTAGTCAAGTAATGTGTAACAAATGTTATGTATGGTAAGTAAAATAAGACTACTTAAACCATAAGTAAAAAAATGTACAAAACAAAGTATTGAAGTAAAACTTGGTTTAAATCAAAGTTATGTTTTGTAGAATATATGCATGCTATACTGATATAGACATTTATGCGGTATTGTGAAAATTCATACATCCAAGCCTTGAGACAGTCGGATAACTATGTAAAAGTGAGTTATCAAAAGAATATGTATTCGGATTCGGTCATTCCTTACGTCCAAACAAACCCGAGATTTCAGGAATGGGATTTGTCAAGTCCTATGGTACCACTACTTACTACCGAGCGGCATGATCGGTGTTAATGAATGTACATTGTCTCATTTAAACAAACCAAATGTCATACCAAAATGTAAGCATGTTTTATGAAGATAATGTACCTAGTATGCTAGAGTAAACATACAAGGTAGAGCTGTAAAACAATGTGTCCATATGTTACTGGAACATATGCAACAGAGACGCAATGTAAAATAATGTACTAAGTATGCTAAGTTAACATACAAAGCAGAAAAGTCATGTAAATCAATGTGCTAGCATGTTATCAGTCAACATACATGGCAGAAATGTAATGTAAAACAATGTACTAATAGTGTACTAATGAACATAACAAGTATATGATGTGAAAACAGGAAAGCACGAAAGTAACAAGTAGGCACATGTGTTCCACCCCAAAACGTTTGGAAAACAGTAAAAGAGGGGTCTATGTACTCACTTGAGATTGCTCAGAAGTCCTAAGATAACCACCAAGCAACGCTTAGAGATCACGGAAATCAAACGGCACCTAATATAGGTAACTATGTTAATAAACCGGACCTAAATCGGAAGATCTAATAGAATGAGGGTTTGTAAACCAAACAAGTATAGAGACTCGTGTCATATGGTTTATCAAAGCCTACATGCTAAATGAAACCTTAATATAAGTGCTTACGACCCATTACGACCCGTTTAGGTAGCTTATGCTACTTTAACGCGTCGTTCGCGTGAAACGCGTTCGGACCGCCTAACTAGTCCTATGACAAGTGTTATATGCCTAAACATGTTACATAATCAGTTATGTGACAAAAGTTTAGGTTACATATGCTTAATTACCAATTATACATGAAAAGGGTATTCTGGTAATTTACCTAAGGCATATAAACTACCTATCATACAACTATTCAAACGAAGCGACCATAAGGTATAACCTCGGAAGGTTATTCCCTATATACTATGGTCACCTAATGTGTTTGGTCGGATCCTAATGATCGACCAAATGGGTCGGGTTCGAAGGTATAAGCGATTTATTAGATCGCTTACCCTATGACCCTAGACAACGTGGTAATCAGTAGGCATAGTCCCAAGGGACTATAACCAACGTGATTACACTCACGTTGCGAAGTTCAAACGAACTTCGCATTGACCATTACTGGTCAACGCAGAAAGTCAAACAAAGTTTGACTTTCAGACTCGAAAGACTCGAAAAGCAATAAAAGAACGAAAGAATACTTACGAAGGGTCCCCGAATGCTAATCTCGATCCGAGAATCTCAGGTATGAAACAATGGTTTCAACTTAGAGTTTCTAAGATCAAAATTCTAGTGGGTTTAGCAATGGGGGGCATGGGGTATATATAGTTTTCGGTCCACCGTTAAGATCGTTTCATGAAATCCGTGCTTTAATCGCATCCGTACAAGTGTTGGAACCTTATGGTGACTAAAAGATGATCCTTATCAGCTGACTAAGCAATTTAGAATGTGTGGGTGTGGTTAAAACAGCTGCAATCTGCTGTTAAAAACACTGAATCTGGTCTGAACTAGGCTAGCGCACCGTTACATTAAAAGTGTAGATGTGCGCTAGGCCTAGTTTGGCAGATTTACACTTTTGGTCCCTGTCATGCATTCAGCCCATTTTCGACACGTTTAAGGCCCGTTAACCCCATTTCAAAGCTCTAAAATGAAGTTAAAGTATAGGGAACTTAAAATGTGCTCAAAAATATCTCGGATGTCGGTTCGTTTGGCCGTACGGTTGCGTTGTTCGGTTAATTACGACGGAATGCGCATAAGCGCGAAAAACGATCCAAATGACGCGACGAATGGATTTTTGGCAAGCCAAACACTAAAGCATAATATAGTCATGCTTACATAAATTTTTAGATGTCCGGATGTATTCAGAACGTAAGTTATGCGCGAAAATGCAAACTTGTGCACTTTTTGACACTTTTAGTCCCTGAATGACCCAAAAGTTTATTTTAGCACACCGAACCCCTCAAAGCCTATTTCTAAGCTATGTAAAGGATATTTATGGTATGTTTAACTTATGGCCATGTTCCAGAATGTCCGTTACAGTTCAAATTGGCATACTTTCACAGTTTGTCAACTTTAGTCCCTGTAAACGATTTAACTTGATTTTTCCATACCAAAGCCTTCAAAACTTATTTCTAAGTTATATAAAGGTAATTTAGGGTATGTTAAGCCTATGTCACTATTCCGGAGTGTTTGTTGCATTAAACTGGTTATATTTACGCATCGGTGCGCGTATAACCTTCCAGAAAGCGATTTAGAGTTTGAATTTGAACAAAAATTGATATGTGCAAATGATACACATATTTTTACAAATCCCAAGTATGAAATACAATATTTCATTGGTTTGGTATTTGTTTGATGGCCGTGGAGGCACAGGTGTTACAGTCTCCCCTACTTTAGGAAATTTCGTCCCGAAATTTTATCTAGAGGAAACTTGTGTGAGTTTGAAAACATGAAGTTGAAAAGATCGAACAATATTGGTTAGGGTTCTGAACTTCTAGTAGCCTTAATAACATTATGCTTGCAATGTAAGAGGGATACTTATATACAAGTATATAAAGCGTCATTGGTGCGTCCACCGTACCTCCATTACATCGTTCTCATTTCGTTATTGTTGTCACTATCGGTTCTTACACATAATAAATCTTACTGGGTTTCTGTGCACTAAATTTCATAATTATGTACGCGTCCATAATCAGACAACTCCTTGCACAGTTTACACAGTCTATTTTATAATATGTAGGGGAAAACCAAATGAACAATCCTGTGATGAGTGTGACTAGACCGCCATAGAGTCCTTTTAATTAAATCAATAAATGATCTAAATAGACTATCAAGGAGTCTGTTCAGCTACATCACTAGATGTCGTTCTTTAACCAAATTGTGAATCAATCTTTTTGACTATCCTGCTACGAATCCCTTATATGGAGATATGAAAGATCCTACGAGGATTTGGATAACGAATATCCAGAGTATAAAAACACAAAATGCATAAAAGAAAACATAAGATGAATAAACACATAGTCATATAACCACAAAATTGTTTAACTAGAAGTTTGTTCTGCTAACAGAGCACATGTATTTAAAGCACACTAGGAATCCATTCCTTGGATTTCATTTGGTACTTTAAACAATTTCAAGAATCTATCTATAAAGATAGAAAGATTTTTAAAAGAGAAGTTCGATTTCGATTATAAGGAACCGAAATGTTCGAATTCAGGTACATAAGGAATCCAATTAAGGACTCTGATTTGAATGATGATCATCCACAAGGCTCTAAATGTGAAGATAAAAAGATCCCATATGGATTTTAGAAGTTTAAGATGTTTTGAAACCTTGCACTGGATGTGCTTAAGTCAAAACATGAAGTAAAAAAATGCTTATGAAATTGAGATGCTAGATATGTCAAGGCGACATATGAAGCAGAATTTGAAGGTTAAGTAAATGTATGAGGAAAATATATTTGGAAAACTATGCATGGGGTTCTTTTAAGAAAAATGTGTTTACCGTTTTTGAAACCTTATATATAATACATTTGAAATTATAAAGTAGGTGTACTAGGTAAGTATATTTATAAAAATGTTTTAAAATCATGCGAGATGAATTTTGAAATTATGTATAAGGTTTTTGAAAATATGAATGATGCTTTTCGAAATCATGCACTTGATGAGAAAATGTACTGTGTTAATATTGTTTTCAGACTATATGAAATATTTTGAAATTAGGAAGGTTGGTTTTGATAACATGGCCAATGTTTTTGAAATAACATAGACATTGCATTTAGAAAAATTGTTTTCAAACTATATGAAATGTTTTGAGATCATGAAGATTGTTTTTGAAATACTTGTACTGTATATGTTGAAAAATCAAAACGTAATGGGTATGAGATTTGGAAATACCCTTAGTTATCTAACCAAGGATTTAATGGCTCAAATGTGTAAAAAGCACGATTACTCATAATTTCACTTTATTTCATGTACTTCGTTTCTTAGAATGAAACGAGTACTTAAAATTTTTGGGGGAATCATGAGCGATCATTTGAAAGAGAGAATCACAAGAGTAGTTTGTAAGGAACATAGTTCCTTGATGTAGGTATCATAGGAAAAGTCATACACACATGTAACTATACTTGTATATCAGAATTGCGAACAACAACTTTTATTTATGAACAAGACATATTGTTTCACATTACTAGAAATAGAAGAAACGAAGCATAAGACAGCAACATCTTCTACTCAGCCAACTGCTCATCCGTGGGTCAGATTTGCATTAGCAAGTTTTGGGCAATCCCTTTGGAAATGGCCCATCTCGCCACAGTTGTAGCAAGACCCTCGTGAGAAACGAGCTTGAGCAGGAGTGTCGCCAGCTTGATTTGGTACAGCTGCAGTTGGGCAAACCCTTGCTGTATGACCTATAAATCCACAAATCTGACATTTGCGGCACCTCACACTAGGGTGATGATGAAGGGTACATTGGTTGCACAAGGGTGAAGTTCCATTGTATGGCCTCCTAGCAGAGGGTTGAGCTGGTTGATTGGGGAAGGCTTGACCATTGTGAGCGACCACGGCGAAGTTCTGAGAAGCCTTTCGCTTCTTTGACTTCTTAGGGGATCGTTCATCCATGGTCTGTGATTCCTCGATTGGTTTCTTGGCTGGTGGTGCTGTCACCTGACTAGGTCCTGCCTGTCTTGGTGACTCTTGAGTGGCTTCATCCTGGAGACGATACATGGCAGTAGCTAATTCAACAGTCTTCAGGACTACTTCGCCTATTCGCTGAGCGAATTTGGCAGTCTGCTTGGATATCTGGGCGTCATCGTGATGAAGAGACATTCTAGAAGAAAGTGAAAGACATAGGAAGAAACAAGTGAAACGTCATTGGCTAAACAAAACCGAATGGCAACGAATGAAAATTGCGATCATTTGTTTGTTACCTAAGGCAAACAAATGAGATCGTGACAAATCAAAGTAAATGGGTCAAAAATAATGTATCGCGAAGACATGCTCGCCTATAAGTGAACACTCATCCCAAGAATTCCCAGGTAAGCACAACTGGTCTCGCGTCTGATGAGATGTATACGAAGTGCTTGCCTAGACAGAAAACCCAGAATACAGGCATTCACCCTTCCAGTTTGCACGTGTTCACATTATTGAAAACCCAAAACCTTGACGAGATTTTGAAAATTCAAAGGGGTTCAAAACCTAGTAATTAATCATCCTAGAACAGATGATTAGTTTTCAAAGCGGTTTTGAATTTTATGTTCTTGTTGTGGTTGTCGCCTAAGGATAGGTGACAGTATTGTTTTATGACTAAACGCAAGTAAACTTGCATTAGGGTCCTAGAAAGGTTATAGACTAGATCAAAGCATTACTAATAACCTAATTCCCTATAACCATGAGCTCTGATACCATCTTTTCTGTCACACCCCGACCACGTAGAACATACAAAACGTGGCGGAAATGTCGGGGAGTGTTGTAACAGAATTAATTGTTTCAAATCCATGGCAATTGAAGTTTCGTTTTATTGATTAAAAGTGTTACAATGTCTTAACAAACAAAGAAATACAACATAATTAACTAGTCTTGCATCTTTTATTGTCACTAAAGCCCAAGTCTGCCTATGTGTATCTTGATCATCTTATGTAACAGCTCCTGAAAAACACATGTGAAAATAGGTACGTCAGCATAAAAATGCCTGTGAGATACATAGGTTTTGTGAAAATAGGGTTCATGACTTATGTTTGAGAAAATGTTTAGTCATGAACCTTGTAATTTGCTTTGTTTTGTAAATCATTTGAAAAACAATAAGTTCAGATGATGAGTATAAATAATAGAATAATGCATGGTTAAATGAGTAACCATGTAAAATGAGTTTGTATTAGTTAAGTTGTTTGTAAAACAATGTATTGTGAAAAGTATGTTATTTGTATAAAATGTTATATGTCCCAAATTGAAATGATTCAAATAA
Organism: Helianthus tuberosus; assembly: GCA_030545235.1. Lineage (NCBI taxonomy): Eukaryota > Viridiplantae > Streptophyta > Magnoliopsida > Asterales > Asteraceae > Helianthus > Helianthus tuberosus. Next base: position 55,976,251 of record CM060417.1, on the reverse strand, counting down.
CGCTACGATATGTAATACCATACAAACACTTATATATAGGAAGTACCAGCGGCGTATCCACCATGCTTGTATCATATTACACACGCCTCGTTACTTAATCACTTACTCAAACCAAACCAAACAATGTAAGATGTCTATGTTTAAACCAATTGTCAAAAGTCCTTGTATAAACCATGTCAAATATTGATAGTCCAAAAGTAGTCAAGTAATGTGTAACAAATGTTATGTATGGTAAGTAAAATAAGACTACTTAAACCATAAGTAAAAAAATGTACAAAACAAAGTATTGAAGTAAAACTTGGTTTAAATCAAAGTTATGTTTTGTAGAATATATGCATGCTATACTGATATAGACATTTATGCGGTATTGTGAAAATTCATACATCCAAGCCTTGAGACAGTCGGATAACTATGTAAAAGTGAGTTATCAAAAGAATATGTATTCGGATTCGGTCATTCCTTACGTCCAAACAAACCCGAGATTTCAGGAATGGGATTTGTCAAGTCCTATGGTACCACTACTTACTACCGAGCGGCATGATCGGTGTTAATGAATGTACATTGTCTCATTTAAACAAACCAAATGTCATACCAAAATGTAAGCATGTTTTATGAAGATAATGTACCTAGTATGCTAGAGTAAACATACAAGGTAGAGCTGTAAAACAATGTGTCCATATGTTACTGGAACATATGCAACAGAGACGCAATGTAAAATAATGTACTAAGTATGCTAAGTTAACATACAAAGCAGAAAAGTCATGTAAATCAATGTGCTAGCATGTTATCAGTCAACATACATGGCAGAAATGTAATGTAAAACAATGTACTAATAGTGTACTAATGAACATAACAAGTATATGATGTGAAAACAGGAAAGCACGAAAGTAACAAGTAGGCACATGTGTTCCACCCCAAAACGTTTGGAAAACAGTAAAAGAGGGGTCTATGTACTCACTTGAGATTGCTCAGAAGTCCTAAGATAACCACCAAGCAACGCTTAGAGATCACGGAAATCAAACGGCACCTAATATAGGTAACTATGTTAATAAACCGGACCTAAATCGGAAGATCTGATAGAATGAGGGTTTGTAAACCAAACGAGTATAGAGACTCGTGTCACATGGTTTATCAAAGCCTACATGCTAAATGAAACCTTAATATAAGTGCTTACGACCCATTACGACCCGTTTAGGTAGCTTATGCTACTTTAACGCGTCGTTCGCGTGAAACGCGTTCGGACCGCCTAACTAGTCCTATGACAAGTGTTATATGCCTAAACATGTTACATAATCAGTTATGTGACAAAAGTTTAGGTTACATATGCTTAATTACCAATTATACATGAAAAGGGTATTCTGGTAATTTACCTAAGGCATATAAACTACCTATCATACAACTATTCAAACGAAGCGACCATAAGGTATAACCTCGGAAGGTTATTCCCTATATACTATGGTCACCTAATGTGTTTGGTCGGATCCTAATGATCGACCAAATGGGTCGGGTTCGAAGGTATAAGCGATTTATTAGATCGCTTACCCTATGACCCTAGACAACGTGGTAATCAGTAGGCATAGTCCCAAGGGACTATAACCAACGTGATTACACTCACGTTGCGAAGTTCAAACGAACTTCGCATTGACCATTACTGGTCAACGCAGAAAGTCAAACAAAGTTTGACTTTCAGACTCGAAAGACTCGAAAAGCAATAAAAGAACGAAAGAATACTTACGAAGGGTCCCCGAATGCTAATCTCGATCCGAGAATCTCAGGTATGAAACAATGGTTTCAACTTAGAGTTTCTAAGATCAAAATTCTAGTGGGTTTAGCAATGGGGGGCATGGGGTATATATAGTTTTCGGTCCACCGTTAAGATCGTTTCATGAAATCCGTGCTTTAGTCGCATCCGTACAAGTGTTGGAACCTTATGGTGACTAAAAGATGATCCTTATCAGCTGACTAAGCAATTTAGAATGTGTGGGTGTGGTTAAAACAACTGCAATCTGCTGTTAAAAACACTGAATCTGGTCTGAACTAGGCTAGCGCACCGTTACATTAAAAGTGTAGAGGTGCGCTAGGCCTAGTTTGGCAGATTTACACTTTTGGTCCCTGTCATGCATTCAGCCCATTTTCGACACGTTTAAGGCCCGTTATCCCCATTTCAAAGCTCTAAAATGAAGTTAAAGTATAGGGAACTTAAAATGTGCTCAAAAATATCTCGGATGTCGGTTCGTTTGGCCGTACGGTTGCGTTGTTCGGTTAATTACGACGGAATGCGCATAAGCGCGAAAAACGATCCAAATGACGCGACGAATGGATTTTTGGCAAGCCAAACACTAAAGCATAATATAGTCATGCTTACATAAATTTTTAGATGTCCGGATGTATTCAGAACGTAAGTTATGCGCGAAAATGCAAACTTGTGCACTTTTTGACACTTTTAGTCCCTGAATGACCCAAAAGTTTATTTTAGCACACCGAACCCCTCAAAGCCTATTTCTAAGCTATGTAAAGGATATTTATGGTATGTTTAACTTATGGCCATGTTCTGGAATGTCCGTTACAGTTCAAATTGGCATACTTTCGCAGTTTGTCAACTTTAGTCCCTGTAAACGATTGAACTTGATTTTACCATACCAAAGCCTTCAAAACTTATTTCTAAGTTATATAAAGGTAATTTAAGGTATGTTAAGCCTATGTCACTATTCCGGAGTGTTTGTTGCATTAAACTGGTTATATTTACGCATCGGTGCGCGTATAACCTTCCAGAAAGCGATTTAGAGTTTGAATTTGAACAAAAATTGATATGTGCAAATGATACACATATTTTTACAAATCCCAAGTATGAAATACAATATTTCATTGGTTTGGTATTTGTTTGATGGCCGTGGAGGCACAGGTGTTACACAAAGTGCATGCTACTACAATTATTACCCCATGTTATTACCCGGTCTGCTAATCAACCATACATAAATATCAACCCGGTTATCTGAGTCCATATTCACTAATGTTTCGGCCCATTAAACAATTAGGAAGTTCCAAACCACAAACTCAATGGATATGCATATAACAATTTCTGAAGGATAATCAATCATGCTTTCTTAGTTCCATACAATAATAATTATTTAATACTCATTATACCCTTGAATTTCAATGACACCATTATTAGAATACTCATATGGTTGATTAGATCAAGACTACATACATGAGCCGCCATTTTTCTTATATAAAGCTGTCAAGCTTTATCCAACCATGTACCTTTAATTCTATTGGGCCCTTAAAACTGATTATCATCAAAGTTGATTAGGATATCCACTACTGTTACATCAAAATTGATTATGGATCACATGTTGACCACATGCACACACATCGATAACAGCCAACATCATGCAATTCAATTAATTTAATGCCATGTTTATTTATACAACACCCTAGTTTACATAATACCCTAGCCAAGAACGATTTTTTTCAGATTCAACACATTCATACGATCAACAATCGACTACATCAAGACATCATTAACGCGTGCTACTAGTATAACTCTAAATCATACAAAATTCATACCCTTCATTAATAATCATTCAGCAAGTTGCACATAGTAGAGAACAAGTAATTAGAATTAGAACAAATATAATAACACTAACTGAGATATTAAAGAGGGTGTGCTAGAACTAGAATTAAAATGCTTGCCAAGAAAAAGGAGGAGGCTTCGATCCAAGAGGGCAGCCGATGGTTTGCAAAAGAAGAGAAAGGAGGGTACTAGGGTTTGCTATCTCATTCCTTTTTAAGGTCATAAAACTCATACCCAACTACATGTATATGTTTTATGTTCGAGTGGTACATGCTGGGCCTGTTTGGGCTCCGCTTTGGGCCAAGAGGAGCTGGGCCGAGAACACTTTAAGTAGCAAGGAGGAGACATTCGGCTCGTACAAGGAGTGTGCGACTCGGATGTATATGTGCGACTGGGTTTTCTTTAATAGCTAACATATAAAATGTCCAAACAACTTCTGCTCATTTGATAAAAATCACGTATAACCAGTCAGGTTTAACATAGTGTGCACACAGGTGAAACGTAACGATACTAGCTACGAGGTTGTGAAAGTAGGTAATGCTAACCTTGAAAGTTCGGGTTGTCACATGATAGCCGCTGCTAAGTCACAACACTATGAAGATAAATTCAAAGCTGTGACCCAAGAAGCTAAAGCTGCCATCAACAAGGCCAATGAAGACACCCAATCCAAGCTGGATGCCGCCCATCTTCAATTTGAGTAGGATATGACTACCTCCCGAGAAGGTCTCAAGGGATCAGTTGTAATTTCACTCCTACAAGCCAGGCTAAAGATGGCTTATGAAGCCAAGGCTTTGGGCTTTGAATGCCCCTCCTGGAATGTAAGTGCTTGGGAGGCGAAGTTAAAAGATCTCGGGGGGGGGGGGGGTCCTGTTGAGTATCCTGCTAAACCTGTGGGTGAAGAGGCTTCCAAGGCAGCGGTGGAGGCAGCTGATGCTGAAAAGAATCCTGATGGTGATGGCGGCGCAGATGCTGGAGGGAATGCTGCTGGTGAAGAAGGTGCTGCTCCTTGAAAGCAACGAAGTGGGCGATGATGGATGTTCGTGCCTAGGCCGGAGCCCACTTTTTTAAGTTTGTTGGTTATGGTTGTTGAACAATTTCTATTTCCTGTCTTTCAAACAATTTATATTTCCTTCACTTAGACAATATGGTGACCAAAGGTGGATGGGTCCTGAGTTTCAGGATGAAGCCCTTGGTCATCAATTACTATGGTTTACTTTGAACAATATAATAGTTGGAGGCGGATGGGTCTCGGTTTGAGATGAAACCTTCAACTATCATGTAAATATAACTAGGAACTTATTGTGCTTTTGGTGGATGGATCTCTGTTTGAGGTGAAACCAAAAGCACAAACTTTGGCTATGTTAATAATATAATCTTTTTATGACCTTATCTATCGTCGTCCTTTTTCAATTCTTGTTATGCATTGCTTAGTTTGAATACAATTTCAATGTTCCAAACTTAGTGTAATATTTCAAATGTCCTAAACAAATATCATGAAAATATGTTGATCAGGATACTCGCAAATATCCTACCAAGACTTTTGTCAAATAGGGTTCTTACAACTCAAACAATTTAGATAAAGTTTTCAAAGAAAAAGGATAGTTCATTTTTATTTTGCAAAGCCTGTTTTGATAACTGTTGTTTGATTTGAACATAGTTTCAATTTTCAATCTAAGTGTCATATCTCAAACATTCCAACCGAATATCCTAAAGTATATCCTGAGAATATATCTTGAGAATATATCCTGAGAACATATCCTGATCAGGATACTCATAAATATTATATTCAATCTTTTGTTAAACGCAGTTTCAAAAATTTAGACAATTTAGATAAGGTTAAAAGGAAAAAGGAAAGATCATACCAGAAATAGAGTACAACCCTATTCTTAAACTTTAATTCCCTTACAACCTTTCCACCGAAGATGTCCACAGTCTGGGATGCCTTATGAACTAGGCCCAAGCTTGATCCTTTGAGCTTTTCACTATGCCTTAGTAGGAATGTCCCCTGTGTATAATATCTTTGAATACCTAGGAATTTTCTGGACATCAATCGCAACAGTTTGTATAACTTTCGTATTACAGGGGATAAACCCTAAAGTATCCTGGAGATAAATCCTTAAAATTCTGGGGATAAACCCATAGGTATTCTGGGGACAACCCTTGAGTATCCTGGGGAAAATCCCAAATTTTCGTGCGCTACAGGCGGGAGTGTATAAACTCCAAGACTTAGAAAGGTGAAAACTTTTAAACCTTAGAGAGTATGAAAATACCCTTTCGTGAGAGAGGGTGATCAATCCTCATATACCTTTAGGATCCAGGATATAGCCAACAATAACGAAATTGTCAGCCACTTTTATATGGACTGGTCCCGCTATCTTGCACTATTCCTGGATAACTTACGCTCCAGGCGGGGTGTTTAAACCCAATTCGAGAGAAAGGTGAATACCTTTAAACCTTTGAAGGGATCAGGATCCCTTAATCGTGAGAGAGGGGGCAAATCCTCTAATCTTTCGAATTATCCTGTGTATATATCCTGGAGGTATATCCTGAAGCATATTCTGCAAAACAACCTTAAACTAAGGTGGGTGTTAGCCTGGCTAACACCCCTCCGATGTTTAAGTCAGTATTGGGTTCAAAATAAAAAAGAATTATATTAAAAAGAGATAGAATTCATACCATCTTGAGTTAGAAATTAATACCTAAACTCACTTGAAATAGGCTTTGAGGTGTATAGCGTTCCAGGATCTTGGTAGTATATCCCCCTCCATATTCTTAAGCCGGTATGCTCCTTTCCCAGATTCCGATTCAATCTCATAAGGTCCTTCCCATTTCGGAGCTAATTTTCCATCAGCAGGATTAGTAGTGTTCTGAAAAGCTTTTCTTAACACCCAATCTCCAACTTGAAACCTTCTCGTCCTTAGATTCTTGTTATATGCTCTGGATATCCTTTGTTGGTATGATGCCATTCTCAACTTTGCCGCATCCCTTGTCTCATCAATAGTATCCAATTCTTGACACAGGGCTTCAGGATTCCTCTCAGGATCCTGAAGGTTGGATCTTGCTATAGGTATCACCATTTCTGTCGGGATTACTGCCTCTGCTCCAAATACTAAGGAAAATGGGGTTTTCCCAGTTGCACTTTTCACTGTTGTTCTATCGGCCCATAAAATAAAGGGTAATTCTTCTGCCCATCTTCCTTTTTTAGCTCCTAATCTTTTCTTCAAATTGTTGACAATTATCTTGTTCGAGGATTCTGCTTGTCCGTTTGCTTGACGATGTACTAGAGTAGATGTGATCATTTTGATTCCCCAACTCTTACAAAAATCGGTTGTCCTCTTACTGATAAACTGAGAGCCATTGTCACAAATTATCTCAGCTGGTACCTCAAACCTAGTCAGGATATTCCTTTTTTATGAATGATACTACTTCTTGGTCTCTAACTTGAACAAATGCTTCAGCTTCAACCCATTTAGAGAAATAATCAGTCATTGCCAGCATAAAGACTTTTCCTCCTAGAGCCTTTGGCAATTTTCCCACTATATCCATTCCCCACTTCATGAATGGCCAAGGGGAAGCAATAGGATATAGTGATTCAGCAGGCTGATGTAATATATTACTATGCCTTTAACATGCATCACATCTTCGAGCATATTCTGCAACATCTTTCCTCATCGTCGGCCAATAGTATCCTGTTTTTAATACCTTTGAGAGTAACGATCTGCCCCCAGTATGGTTACCACAATCCCCTTCGTGTATATTCTGAAGCACTTTTTTAGTCTCGGGATCTTCCAAGCACCTCAGATATGGTCCTGCAAGAGATTTCTTATACAAAACATCATTTATAATAGTGAATCGTGATACCTTCATTCTAAAGGTCTTAGGATTCTCATCCTTTGGGATGTATCCTTCCTTGAGATATCTCATGATTGGAGCCATCCAGGACTTAGGATCCTCCTCAGGATACTCATCATCAGGATCCGGAATACTTACTACTTCCTTATCCTGCGATTTGAGAAGATCCATCACAGGATACAGGATATGTAGTATTGGTATTTGGGTTCCCTCCGGTATCCTGACTGATGATCCTAGATTTTCCAAAGCATCTGCTTCAACATTATCCTCCCTCAGTACCTGTTCAAGTGTAAAAACATCGAAATATCCTGCTAATTTTTTGAGAATTTCAAGATATTCGATTAACTTCTCACCTTTAACTGCATATGATCCATTAAAATGATTAGTAATTAACAAGGAATCAACAAATACTTGTAAGCTTTTAATATTCATACTCCTGGCCAATTCTAATCCTGCTATCAAAGCTTCATATTCTGCTTCATTATTAGTGGCAGGAAATTCACACCTAATAGCCTGGGGTAATATGTCCCCTAGTGGCGATTTTAGTAGTTTACCCAATCCTACACCTCTCATATTAGATGCACCATCAGTATATAATATCCAGGATTCTAAGTTCTCTCCCAACTGTTGTACTTCTAGGTCTACTTCCTTTTGAATATCACTACTGAAATCAGCCACAAAGTCAGCTAGAGTCTGAGACTTTATGGCATTCCTAGGTTCATATACTAGATCAAAGGCACTTAATTTTACTGACCACTTAGCCATTCTACCTGACATCTCAGGTTTCCTAAGCACATTTTTAAATGGATAATTAGTTTTAACATGAATCCTATATGTCTCAAAGTAATGTCTAAGCTTCGTTGATGCCATAACTAGAGCCAATATTAATTTTTCTAAATGAGAATATCTAGTTACTACATCTAATAAACTTTTGCTAACATAATAAACAGGATACTGTTGACCTTCGTGATCCTTTACCAGGACAGCACTTACTGCATTCCCTGATACTGCAAGATATAGGGATAATGGTTCACCACCCTCGGGTTTCATCAACAGGGGTGCAGTTGAAAGATACTGCTTCAATTCCTGCAAGGCTGCTTCATGCTTCTCTCCCCATTCGAATTTCTTTTTCTTCTTCAGGATATCGTAGAATTCCTTGCATTTTTCCGAGGATCTTGATATAAACCTGTTTAATGCTGCTACTCGCTTTGTTAATCTTTGTACATCTTTCATTTTCGAAGGTGACTTGATATCCAAGATAGCTTTGATCTGTTCCGGGCTTGCTTCGATCCCCCTTTTAGTCACCATGTATTCCAAAAACTTTCCTGCCCCCACTCCGAAATGGCATTTGGCAGGATTCAGCTTTATATTATATTGATCCAGGATATCAAATGCCCCTTCAATATCCCGGAGATGATCCTCGGCCTTCTTGGATTTTACCACCATATCATCGATGCATACTCCATGGTGTCCCCCAGTTTGTCTTTAAACATCATGTTCACCAGTCTTTGATATGTTGCACTTGCATTTTTCAAACCGAAAGGCATGGCGGTATAACAATAAATACCTGTAGGTGTCATGAAAGCGGTATCCTCCTGGTCTAAAGGTTCCATTTGGATCAACTGGAATCCTGAGGATGCATCCATGAAGGTTAACATTTCGTGACCAGCAGTAGCATCCACCATTGAGTCAATATGAGGCAGAGGGAATGGGTCTTTAGGACATGCTTTTTTCAAGTCTGTGTAATCTACACAAACTCTCCATTTCCCATTTTTCTTTTGAACCACAACTACATTTTCTAGCCATTTGGGAAATTTAACTTCCCTAATCATCTTGCTCTTCAACAATTTTTCAACCTCTTCCTGAATTATTGCATTCCATTCAGGAGCAAACTTCCTTCGTTTCTGCTGGACAGGCTTGAAAGACTTATCTATTCCGAGCTTGTGAGTTATAATATCCTTGGAAATACCTGTCATATCCTCATGTTTCCATGCGAATGTTGACATCCTGCATTTCAAAAAGTTAGTCAGTTGATTTTCAATATCCCGAGGGATATTGGTTTCTACGAGCACCGAGATATCCGGATTATCCTGGTCCAGGATAATTTTCTTAACATCCTGTTCTGTAGCCTCCACAATATCCTGGGCTCGCATCTTTAATTGCTATCCTGCTTTGGGCTTCGTTGAGGATTTCATTGAAGAGGAATAACACTCCTTCGCTTCTTGTTGATCACTTTCCACCTTGACAACCCCCCAAGGGGTAGGGATCTTGATACATTAATGATAGGTCGATGGCACAGCCTTCATATCATGGATCCATGGCTTACCCAATATAATATTGTAGCAGGATAAGGAATCCATGACACAGAAGCGTTGCATCGAGTTGACCCCTTCAACATATACTGGAAGCTTTATTTCTCCCACAGTATTTCTGGCCTCTCCACTGAACCCGACAAGTACAGTAGATTTTGAAGTGATATCCATCGGAGAAACATTCATCCTCTTCAGTGTTTCTAGCTGAATAATGTTAACAGAGCTGCCATTATCCACCAGTATCCTGCGCACAAAGTGGTTAGAAACATATAAAGTTATTACCAAACTGTCATGATGGGGATCCTGAACAGTATCCCTGTCATAACTGTCAAACGTTATCACTTTATCGGTCGTGAGGGTTGTCATCTTGGTTGGTTTATCTCCCCTTTCTGCCTTAGCCTCCTTTGCATGTCTTTTTGCTGCAGAATAAGAAGTTCCACAGATATCGGGTCCTCCTGAAATAAAGTTAATTATCTTGGCATCCGCAGGAGGTGATACTGCTCGTTCAGGATCCTTCTCAGTATCCTGACCCTTATTCTTCTTTCTTCCCAGAAGATCTTTCAGATATCCTTTGCTCAGGAGATAGCTTATTTCCTTCCTCAGAGCAATGCAATCTTCCGTAACATGCCCAAAATCATCATGGAAGGCACACCACTTGGATTTATCCTTCCAATCAGCTTTTTGTTGGTTCTTCCTAGGCCACCATGCTTTGTCTCCTAAGCCCTGCATAGCATACATCAGTTCAGATATATTAACAGAAAAACAATATTCTGACAACTCAGGATACTCCTCAGGATCCTTGTCTTCAACATCATTTACTTTCTTGCCGTCATTCCTGTCATATGGCTTAGAGCGATATGGTTTGTATGATGACTCTGACTTCCTGTTAGTTGATTCATAAGTTGAGGATGAATTCATCCTTTCTTGCATCTTTTTATCATCTTCTAGTCGAATGTATCTCAAGGCCCTGTTTTGAGCCTCATCCAGGTTCCTGCAAGGATTCATTACAAGATCCTGATAAAATTGGGAATCCTTTTGCAAACCCATTTTGAATGCTTGCACGGCTGTTGCAACATCAAGGTGTGGGATATCAAGAGATTCCCTGCTAAACTTGTTCACATAATCCCTCAAGGATTCCTGAGGTCCTTGAGTTATCCTTTAGAGATCACTGGTTAGTTTTTCTAAACTTCGACTGCAAGAAAATTGAGTATTAAAAAAATTGACTAAATGAGCAAACGATGTAATTGAATGAGGTGGAACATTCAGGAAGCATTTTAAGGCTGATCCTGTCAAAGTAGAACCAAAACCCTTGCAGAGGCACGCTTCCTTGAGATCTGCAGGGATAGGATTAATTTCCATCCTTTCCCTATACTAAGCAATATGCTCTTCATGATCTGCACTACGTGAAAAAGAGGCTACGGCCACACTTTTGGCAAAACCGCCCTGCCACACATTTGTAAAAATGTGTGGCTAAAAGTTATTCATAACATTTTAAAACATCTTTAGCCACATATTTTATTATTAATGTGACCATTTATACCAGTGCAGAACCTTTTAGCCATACTTTTAGAAAATAATGTGACATTTATTAGCCATAAATCGAAATGTGTGGCCAAATGTGATCTATGGCCACATATTTTTGTTTCATGTGACGAAAAAACATGTATTTGACACCTTTAGCCACACTTTAAGAAAAAAATTGTGACATATATTTGCTACACTGGCAAAGTGTGGCTAAATGTTATCTACGATCACATTATATATTTTCCTGTGACCAATAACATGTGTATTCAAAACCTTTAGCCACACTTTAAGAAAAAAATGTGACATTTATTAGCCACACTAAAAAAGTGTGGCCAAATTTGATCTACGGTTATTGTATTTGTTTCGCGTGACTAAACACAAAATTATTCCAAACCTTTAGCCACACGTTAAGATAAAACATCCAAATTGGAAAAGTGTGGCCAAATGTGTTCTACGACCACATTATTTGTTTAATAATGTGGCTAAAATCTACTACATATAGCCACATATATTATTTTATGTAACCAAAAGTTAGACAATATTCACACTTAAAATTACAAAATTTAATGTGGTTTTACATTAACATTCGTCACACAATCATCATTTTGTTTATTTTGTGTGACGAAATGTTATCAAATGTCATTAAAAAAATGTGTGACCAAATGTTAAACTTATTACATCTTTAAAAAATCCCCACAAAATATTTAATTCCAAAACTTAAGCTTCCACCTAAAATATTTCATCTTAAAACTTTCCCCCAAAATATATCATTCTAAAACTTAAACTTCCTCCCAAAATATTTCATCCTAAAACTTAAACTCCCCCCCCCCCCCCCCATAATATTTCATTCTAAAACTTAAACTTCCCCCCCAAAATATTTGATTCAAAACTTTCCTCTCAAATAATATTCTTATTTAAAAAATTACATTATTTAATATTAAAAAATAAAAAAAATCTTACCAAATATTTAATAATTCAAACTATTATTAAATATTATACATTTTAAAAATATTTGTTTTCTTCTAAATAATATATTAATGTATGCATATTAATAATGGTAACGAATTTCTCGTAGTTAATTGTTTTGGGTACTGGTACTTTCAGTTCGATATGGTACCAGTAGTTTACCGAATTTTACTTTCAAATAGCGTTGCAGTACGAGTACTGTTCAGTACCATACCGAACATTTTTGGTACCGGTAACTGCACCCATATTTGATGATTTCCGGTATTAGCATTTTTGGTACCAGTATGTTCGGTACAAGTACCGGTACCGAACTCATCCCTAATCATATATGTGTTAATAGAACATATTGGGCTTTACTGGGTCACAGTGGCCAATAGTGGTTATAGATATGTTAATGAACCATATTGGGCCTTAATGGATCACAATGGACAATAGTAGATCACACATGTCTTAATGGACTATATTATGCCTAAATGATAGTGGATCATACATGTCTTAATGGATCACAATGCACAATAGTATATCATATATGTATTAAAGGATCATATTGGACCTTAATGGATCACAACGGGTAATAGTATCTCATATATGTCTTAATTGACTACATTGGGCTTTAATGGATCACAACAGACAATAGTAGCTCATATATGTTTTAATGGACCATATATGGCCTTAACAGCTCATAACAGGCGATAGTAGATCATATATGTCTTAATGGACCCCATTGGGCCTTAATGGATCACAATGAAACTTAATAGATCATACATGTCTTCGTTGATCGTATTGGACCTTAATTGATCATAATTGACAATAGTACATCATACATGTCTTCGTTGACATATTTGGCCTTAATGGATCACAGTGGACACTAGTAGATCGATCACGCATGTGTTAATAGACCATATTGGGCATTAATGGATCACTACAGATAATAGTAGATCATACTTGTCTTAGTGGACCGTATTGGGCCTTAATGGATCACAATGGCCAATAGTAGATCATACAAGTGTTAGTGGACCATATTGGGCCTTAATGGATCACAATGGACAATAGTAGATCATACAACTGTTAGTAGATCATATTGGGTCTTAATGGATCACAATGGTCTATAGTAGATCATACAAGTGTTAATAGAGCATATTGGGCCTTAATGGATCACAATGGTTAGTAGTAGATCATACAAGTGTTAATGGATCATATTGGCCCTTAATGGATCACGATGACCAATAGTAGATCATATAGTTCTTAATGGATCACAATGGACTATAATAAACCATGCATGTTTTAATGGACCATATTGGGCCTTATGGATCACGATGGCCAACAATAGATCATACATGTGTTAATGGATCATATTATGCTTTAATGGAACACGACAACCAATATTAGGTCATACATGTCTTAATGGACCATATCGTAGAGGTGCACAAAATGATTTTTTCCATAAATGGTTTGTTTATCCGAACCGCCGTTTTTTCTCATTTTTCCTTTAACCGGTTTTTACTTTAAGCGATTTGGTTAATAACCATTTTCTTCGGTTATTCACTTTAAACGGTTCAATGAATAACCGGGTTCTTTTAGTTAATTAACCGTTTTTAAATTTTTTAATTTTTTCGGTTTCGGTTAATAAGTTGTTTCCTTTATTCAATGGCTATGAGGTTTTAAAAGATTCGGTTAGGTTTCAGAACCTTTAGAGTGTGTTTGGGTTAGCTTATTTTGGAAGAACATATAACTTATTGACTTGTAAAAGTTAATAAGTTGTTTCCGTTATTCAAAGGCTATGAGGTTTTAAGAGATTCGGTTAGGTTTCAAAACCTTTAGAGTGTGTTTGGGTTAGCTTATTTTGGAAGAACATATAACTTATTGACTTGTAAAAGTTAATAAGTTGTTTTTATAATATTTGGATTAGCTTATTGAAATTGTTTTTGTATGTGGAGAAGTTAAAAATGATAAATTAGTATTTCTAACTTATAACTTATATAAATTGTTTTTGAGAAGGAATCCTAAACACTTTATTAGTTTTCACATTACCTCCTAAATATTGGATTTTCAAACCCCACCAAATTCACCCCGCCCATTCTTCCCTCTTCCTAAAACCCTCAAATTCTCAAATCTTCCCTCTTCCTAAGAATTCACAAATTCTGTAACTCACTCTCACCTTCCTTATCGTACACATTCCACACCCTTTCTTCCCTTCTGACCCAACCAATTTCTAGGGTTTTTATGTTGTTTATGAATTTTTGGGTACCTTTGGCCGGCTAATCGGAGACGAATGTACCTTCACCGCCGGTGAAGTTGGCTGACTCTCTCCCTCATGTGTAGTTTGGCCATGTCGGATTTGACTCATTTGTGAGATTGGATGGTTACAAGAGGACGAATGGTGGCCATTTTTGATGTAGAGAGAACCAGGGGCTAGGGTTTGGGCAAAAGTAATATATCTTAAGCTTCGAAGTCAGCTTTACAGACCTTGTCATAGCGGTAAGCCCCCTGACCCTCTCACAAACACACACATAACCATTTGATTTTGGATCTTTCAGTCTATATTAATTGACTCGATTAGAGGTGATACATCATTATAAAATTGGGGATTTTGTGCAGCAATATTAGTGTATAGATGATTATTGGGGTCAAGAAAGAGAAAGAAACGGGTGCTTTTTTGGCTGCAAGGGGCTGTGGCTAATTTCTATAGCTTGCACTCAGGTACATTTCAGCATGTTAGGGCACCAATTTTGGTGTTTACATGTTTGTATAGCAGTTCAATCGTCCATTGTTTGTATATTAGTGATGAAATTCTTGATTTGAAGTCACACTTCTGGATGTGGATAATGATAATATACATATAGGTATTCGTATTGGATTGGATTGTATGGTGAAATTGTGCACATCCCTCTTGCTAATTTGTTGTGGTACCAAACCAGAGGGGACGGTGTTACCCATTTTACCACCTTGCCACATAGGAATATAGGATCATTTTGGTACCAATATGAGTTTGCCTCTTCCACACCGTGCAGCTTTTTGAAGGTTTATGTTACATTGTTACGTATCTAAGAAAAGCACTTCTAGGATCCCCCCACCCTCTGATGGACAACTACCTATGCATTTCTTATCACTCTTTATGTATGTTTAGGTTCTAAATATTGTATACCTCTGTCCTCTGCTTCATTCAAGTTGTAAATAGAGAAAGCTATAACTACTTTCTGAACAATGTCTGTATCTGCGTGCCATTTTCTCATCAATGTAAGATTGCATTCGTGTGTTCTGGAACTGGGGTAATACAGATTGATAACGCACCAATTGAATCCTTATGCTCTAGTAAAAAAAAGGAACATGGCATCAATGTTGTTGGTATGATGGATTTTGGGATTTTAGATTAGTTAATTTAATCAACAAACATTGAAATTGCCAAGGATTGAATTCATATATGATATATCTCACTTATCATTAGTTGGTTTTGAATATACTGACCAGATTCACTAGCTTTGTTTGCTATCAGAGGCAACAATTTGTTTTTATATGGTTGTTTAGATCTGATTTCAAGACTATGACAGATGATTGAGTAATTATTTACTGCATGCAGGATTATTGTATGAAATACTTAGGTCGGCCAAAAGACCAGATTCAAAGTCAAATTGGAAGGTATGTAGCCATGTAGTTATGATGTCATTAATCTGAAAGTTAATGCCTTATTTATAGTTAATTTGGTACTTTGAACATGCAATGGCCATTCCTTGTTGAATCAACGGCTTTTTATCTTGTAACAAATCTGCTCCTATATTTTTTTTCTTCAAAGTTGCAGTCCCTGACACTCTTTTGGTTAGGTATTGATCATGGATAAAGTGACTGTCAAAGTTATGTCATAAATGGCAGACATCACAGATAAGGGAGTTTCATGTAGGCGTGTCTCGGAAAGTTTGAATTCTTGTTTTTTAGGATGCCCGGTGTGGGCTTCGGCCTTGGATAGTCGAGGACCGGCGCCGCCCACCCCCCCCCCACACACACACACATCGGCGGCGTCCAAATCGTCGGGGTGTAGGCGTCCAAAACGTCGGGGTGTAGACGTTCAATCCGGTCCATTACAAGACAAACTCCCCTCACACACACATATACACACAACTCATATATATATATATATATATATATATATATATATATATATATATATATATATTAGGCCCATCCCCATTTCCTTACCTCCATCCTCTTTGCCCCATCCTCACACCCGATCTACGTGGCGGATCATCCTCCAAGGATGGGCCATCACCATACCGCATAGCCTTACATCTTCACTATAAATACATTATTTACGATTTTATGTTCTCACGGTCCTTTTAATGCTTGCCACCACTTCATTGCCCATCCTTTTATTTAGTTTTAGCATCATCGCTAATATTTATGTCCTTTAATCATCCCAAAAGCTGAAACATATCTGTTTTTTGTAAAAAAAAAAAAAAAACTTACTTGTTTATCATGCAAATGGAACCAGAAATTTAATTCCCTAACCATCTCTATCGATGGACAAAGCAAATTATAAAAAAAACTTACTTGTTTATCATGTTCATGTAAATAGAACTAGAAATTTAATTCCCTAACCATCTCTATCGATAGACAAAGCAAATACAACACTATAAAATTAGAGCTGGCAATTCCTGACCTGTTTATGACAAGATTAAACATGTTTAATAAAATGTACACCATGTAATTTTCTAGATTTTTTAATTAATTAAATTTTGGAGGCTAAGCTCCACCATTTCTCCTTCTTGGCACATAAAAGATATAAAAAAGAGTAAAGTATACAGATGGTCCTGTGGTTGACCAAAATTTTGGATTTGGTCCTTAGCTTTCCAAAGTGCACGGATGGTCCCTGTGGATTTGGTCCCTAGCTTTCCAAAATTTTGGTTGACCATAGGGACCATCCGTGTACTTTACTCTATAAAAAAGTTATAGACATGAGATATCCAGTAATTAAACTTAAACGAGTCATTTTCATGTTTAATACTTGTGTTAATCGTGTCGTCTCTGACCTGTTTAACACAAGTAGACCTGTTTGCCAGCCCTAAGTCTATTATTGCCCATCGTTCTTGACTGAGGTTAATTCATAATAAGTAATGATTGCTGTTTCGTTTCTGTAGTGGTGGAAGATATAAATAAAAGAAGACAGCCATTGCCCACTATGGATGCGGTGTACTACATCCAGCCAACAAAAGAGAAGTATTTAAAATCTTTCACTCAATTCTTTTACCATGTTTCCCTTTCTTTTCTTACTCTTTAACAAACAACATATACTTTTAAGTTTTAAGTTTAACATTTGTAATACGTAACTTGTATATTGAAATGCAGTGTCCGCATGCTGCTCTTTGACATGGCTGGAAGAACACCTCTTTATAGAGTGTACGTGAAACATCATAGGCCTTCATTTCAGTTTCCTTTTTGTATCTCATCATGTAAACATGGTATTTACTATTTGATCTTATTATGATTCCTTAACATTTGTTTTCTTTCTCTTCTCAGTGCCTACGTCTTCTTCAGCTCTTCTGTCCCAAAAGAATTGGTTTATTACATAAAAAAGAGAAAAGTTTAAAATCTCGTTTACGTGCTATGAAAGAGGTATAAGCTCATTTTTAATCTTTGTTATTGTATATATAATTATATTTTATAGTTCCTTAATATTTACTATGGACGGGAATTTGCAGGTGAACTTGGAGTATTTCGCCATTTATAGCCAGTGTTTTATAACTGATAACACAATGGATTTGGAAGAACTGTATGGGAATGAGGAAATGACCCGTAAAGCAACCGTTTTTGCTTCATTATTGGTATGCGCTTTTTCCCCACTTAATTCAAGATTAAGAGTATCAAATCGGAGATGTGATTATGTGAATCCTATTTCTTTATCTGATTTTGTATAAACACTTCTCAGGAGTTTCCGTTCGTACGTTACCATGCCGCCACATCTCTCGATCCCACCACAATGACCACAATACATGATTTGATCCCTATGAAGCTCGCTGCAGCTGTTTGGAATTGTCTTTTGAAGTATAAATCTCTGAAAAACTTCAACTTTCCTCAGACGAAAACATGTGAACTGCTCATTCTGGATAGCTCAATAGACCAGGTCTGTATTGTTAATGCATATTTGTGTGTCCGTTACTGTGCAAATAGGCTAGATAGAGTGTGTGTCGTATATGTAAATTATGCAATGCATGAAGTAGCTACTGCTGATACTTAGGATATGATAGTTTATCCCGTTTATTTGCCATTTGCCTTTTATCTTTGATTCTTTGTCTACTTTACTTCTTTTTTATGGAGTTCTTTGATTTTCATGATACTTGCCACCATTAGCCCAACTAGTTTATTATGGGTACATTTGATTCTGGGTTTGAATTGACAAACACCTGTTTATCTTGCAGGCTGATTATTAAATAAGATGATGTTGAATACAAGTGTTCCAACAATGGACGGGTCAAGCATATATATGTTAGTATGTGTTCAAGTTCTTTATCTCAGTCTAGTAGGATGAACATTTGTTAGATGTGGAAATACCATAACACGGGGTTTCCAAGTAGCATGAATAAAAACACTTGGATGATCATACGACATCAGAACTGTCCATTAGTTACAGGTTTACTCCCCACCACAACAGCATTAATATGGCCACGAACCCATGGATGCAAATTTGCAGCACTTACAGGTCCATAACATTGAGTATATGGACTTGAAGAAAACAATCTAGAAATAGTTTTTAGTTTATGTGTAGTCATCTTCCTTTGCAACTTTTGTAGATAGGTTTTGATTAGAAGTTTAAGTATTTAATTAGTATTTAAATTGAAAACTTATGTATGGATTTTTGGTTATTATTGTTAATAGCATTTGGTTCTCAGTTTTCTCATGTTTGCTGTAGTTTTTATTTGACAAAAAAATGAAAATAAAATTGGTAATTACAAGAAAATGGCCACATAAAACCATAGAAAATATGTGTGACCAAATCGTAGATAATAGCCACATTTTGAATTAGAATTACAAAATTGCGTGTGACTATAAATAATTATTAGTCACATCATAGTCACTTTGTTTCTTGTTTGTGTGATGGAATGATGCCAAACGTCATTGAAAAAAATAATGTGTGACCAAAAGTTATACAATAGCCACACTTAAAATTACAAAATTTCGTGTAACTATAAATAACCATTAGCCACACCATAGTCACTTTGTTTCTTGTTTGTGTGATGGAATGACACCAAACGTCATGGGAAAAAAATTACTAGTGACCAAAAGTTAGACAATAGCCGCACTTAAAATTACAAATTTTCATGTGGCTTTACATAATCATTAGTCACATTGTCATCACTTTGTTAATTTTGGTGGGATGTAATGTTAGCAATTGTAATGGGTAAAATGTATTACATGTGGCCAAAGGTTAGACAATAGCCACACTTAAAATTACAAAATTTTGATATAGCTTTACTTCATCACTAGTCACACCATCGCCATTTAGTTTATTTTGGTGTGACGAAATATTAGCAAACGTCATGGGTAAAAAATATTATGTGTGACTAAAGATTACACAATAGCCACACTTACAATGAGTTTATGTGGCTGTAACTACCATTTAGTCACACTAATTGAATGGAATGCTTGATTACAACAACTCTTTTTGTCACATTTTTTTTAATTGGTGTGGCTAAAACAAACTTTTAAGTGACTATACAATAGAAACGACCACACTTATAATAAATTTATGTGGCTGTTGCTACCCTTTAGCCACACTTATTTTACAAAATGTCTGTTTCTAGCAAGAAATAGTGGTACCCTTTAGCCACACTTTTAAGTTGCTACGGCCACTAAACGTGAATATGGTCGTATGATACCTACGATGACTCGACCTTTAGTCACACTTGAGTTGAAAAAAAAAAGTGTGGCAAAAGGCGTATGGTCACATTTTTTGTGTGTGGCCGTAAGCCCTTTTTGACGTAGTGCTGTAGTTCCATCATAGAGCTTCATGTTGGGGGTTTGAAATCTTTTTGGGATTTCAGCATCACAGATAGGATGTGCAAACCGGGATATCCTGTGGCTGTCCTGGGACACTTCTGGAATTGCCTGGACCACCCTAGGTACACTGGATATCATGTCCTTCAATTTCTGAAGCTCCCTAGAAAATGTTGATGTCATATCTGCATCCTGCAAAGATCCAAGACCGTTAGTAACAAGGGTATTAGCATTATTAGACATGTTACCAGTCTGAGTATTCTGGCCATATCCTGAAGCATATCCTGAACTTCTCACAGTTGACACCCTAACTGAAGAGGGTATCTCAGGAGTATGATTCTGGGAATGACTAGGCACAATATTGCCCCTATTATCCTCGGTGTACACTGCTGAACTGAAGTTCAATGCTCTTGGCTGCAGGGGAGTGACAATATCCTCAGCAGGCCTACTCGGACCGGACTTCAAGAGCTGTATTTCTCTTATTAGCATTTGATTTGTTTCCTGTTGCTGCTTCATCTGATCTTGTATACTGCCAAACAAAGTAAGACTTTCATCATTAGAAGCCAAAATAGGAGTACCCCCTGAGACAGCAGATCCTTGAACATTCCGAGTGGGGATAACATCCTGAGCCACATGAGTTTCTGTTCCTCTTTAAAGATCCTGAGGCTGTGAAGAGGCTTGCATCCTCGGAGGTGGCGGAAGCACCGAACCAACGGTTGTAGAAGTTGTGGCAGACACGGTAGAAGAGCTCATGTTTGATCTTGAGGCCATTGAAAATAGTGTAGCAAAAAGTTTCAAAAATAAAAAAACCAATAATGATTTTGCAAAAGCTTTTAGTAGAAATAGCACCACTTGCCCCACGGTGGGCGCCAAATTGTTTTGGTCAAAAATTACCTAAGCAATTAAGTGATCAAATTAGTTAAGTGAGGTAGTGTGCTAGAGGTGTTTGTGAAAAATATATGCTGATTAAGTTGTTAACAAAAACAGTTTTCAGGATACGGCTCAGGATATCGAGCTGTATCTATAATCAAACAACGAGCAAAAAGGTAAAGGGTGACACGGGATGTACGAGGAAAGCCCTTGATCAATCTAGATCGCCGGCACAAAACCTCGGGAGCTGACAATCGCAACTGCCTTGTTCTTCTTATTACTTCAAATATCAGGATACAGTGCGGGATATGATGTGGATCGACTAGGTGTAACAATGTGATTTGAATACAAGTGTAAGTGTATCGTAAGTGTATCGTGAGTGATTGCAGCTAGTAGAGAGCAAGAGTGTTCGAGAGATTGTGTGTGTTCTTATCTAATCCGATCAATCCTATTTATAGTAAAGCAAAGCTAACTAACAAGCCTACAAATCCGGGATATAGCGAATATTCCCTTTGTGAACGTTGTAGTCCAGGTGTTCCGGCTTCAACGTTCTTATTCCAACAGATTGGCCTGAGTCTTTGGGAGAAGAAGTCCACTTGAACGTTATAAACTTGCTTCATTAATCTGCACGTGAATTAATTAGTTACTACCAGGATACTGCGTCAGGATGTTACCAATATCCTGATCCGATATCCTGATCAAATAACAGAAACATAGTCAGAATATTATTCAGGATATATGAGCAGAAAACCACCCATAACAATAACCATGAAAAAAATTACTGAATTCTATAGGTTTTTTAACCTATATATCTCACATAAATGTAGATAATAACGATCGTTTAATTTGGCATGCAGGAATACAATTTGTCATGAAGTTTTGAGACAAAATTCAGTATTATAAATTGGATCCTAAACACAAAATGATAAAAATATCACTGTTATACTCGGTTAACATAATCCTGTTAAATTATCTAATGTAATCCTGAAATTCATCCTCCGTTATACTTGAGAGTAGACGCCTTATATAATTGTCACACCCCGAAATTATCAGAGCTGGCGTGACTGGACTGGTATCTTCATTGCACAGCGGAAGCAAAATAATCTAAGACTTCTAGAAATTGAACGCCCACTAAGTACTCGATTCTCCTATGGTTCTCCTATTCCAATCGTGCCATAAATTTGAAAAGTAACCTGAGAAAGAAACATGCGAAAAAGTCAACATAAAGTTGAGCGAGTTCATAGTTTGTTTGTAAAAGATTTGAAATAAATCTTTTGAATAACCGTTTGTGAAATACTATTGAGAAAACGAATTTAAAAATCATTTTCTTGCCAAGTTATATGGAAACTTTGTGTTTGTAATGCATTATGTTCGTAAAGCCATGTATTTGTAAACTCTTGTATTTGTAATGTTCGTATAACCGTCAATGCCCTCCCTGACTTTGACTCTATGCCCGCATAATCCTATGCCTTGAATTTGTATAAAACATGGTATTTAATTTGTATAAATCAAGTATTTCTGTAAGTATGTATGTCCCTGGTATGTAGCAATAAGGAAAAAGAGATCACCAATGGGTTGCAAAGCCAATGGTATGTGTGAAAAGGTGCAGGAAGAACTCAAACCTAGCAAATTTGTACCGGGCTTCCGGCTGGAAGACCACCTCTATGGGCCGCCCCGGCCTCATGGGTGTGGGCTCGCTACACCCAAATAGATCTATCACTCATGTCCCTCGGTCCTACGACGAGGATTAATGGCCTTAAGTGTTGTACCCACCCCTCACATGATCTAGTAGTAAACCCTCCTTAAGCTAATCATACCATGTATAAAATGTCTGTAATCCTTTTGTAATATGTATTTTACCCCAGTCTCTCAGACTGAACCTCCCCAGCCTCTAAGGCTGAACCTCCCCAGCCTCTAAGGCCAACTCCCCAGTCTCTATATATTATCACCAGACGATCCATCCCTAGTGTAACACCTCGAAAATTCACGTCCTATAATGTATTGACACGTGTCATAAGCTTGAACGTGTGAAAGTATACTCTAGAGGGACTAAAGTTGACAAACATGGAAAGTATGTGAATATAAGGATTCAAAATGTCAACAAGGGATGAATATACTTTACAGTAACCCTACATGATGCTCATACCTTCAAACGAATAAATCATGGATCATACGAAGCTAAATATGAAAGAAAGTGAGAGATTACAAACTACAGGGGTTAAATGTGTCAACATGTTTAAAGAATACCTCTGAGTGACCTTTTAGCAAACCCGAAGCTTTGTAACGGTTAATTATGCTCACTAGAATGCACGATATAAATTTCATAAAGTTTCGTTATCGTATGAGAAAGTTATGATCAAATTCGTATACAAGGGGTTAAAGCGTCAACGTTGAAAATTATGACTTTTCGGGTAACAACAAAGTGGCCAAGGACTTAGCAAAGAAGGTATAAGTCTTGAAGCCCTTAGAGGTAAATTTGGAGGGCTCAAAATGCAAAGAATAAAGGTGGATTGACCTTTCGAAGGACCAAGAGCCAAGGATGCAAACTGAAAAGAAATTTGTTGCCCTGATAACTGGCTTACGGACCATAAAGGTCCACCCTTACGGTCCGTAAGGATTGCCCAGATGCAGAAAATCGTGAATGTTGGCTGTTCAGCCTTGGAACCGACTTAGATCAGATATTTTCACTTCAAGGGCGACCCCTACATGTTCCTAGGACTTAGGGGCACTTGTTAATGATCTGGATCATCCCTTAGACTTAGTTGTAATCATCAAAATGATTCAAGAACACTATAAAAAGGCCTCTTGTTGCAACCATTTTGATCATTCAATCCTTCTGCTTTCTTGGAGCTTCCTGGAGCATAAGAGCAGACCCAAGCCATCTCTAATAGTGCATTAGACTTTGGTAAGTATGCTTAACCTTTCTTAGTTGAGTTTTTACGTAGTTTTAGCTTAAAAGTCAAACCGTCGTAATTAACGGTTGACTTAGCGATTAATCATTTATGGTCCAGTGATTAGTCGAATTGATGGCAGTTATAAGTTGGTAATTATGTGGGTATTAAACCCTTAAAAGGGCTCCCTCCGATTCCCACTCTAACTAGATCAAATGTCGGGTCAAAGTTGATTAGAAAAAGTCAACAGAACCTTAATTTGTGAATTAACGCCTAATTAGCAATGTAGAAGGCATGTAACCTATTTTATCACTCATATAACTTGTTAATAAGTATAAGAACTAGTCTAAGCTTGTTTGATCCGACAATTTTCTGTTTAGACCCGGTTCGGAACCGAAAGTCGCAAAACTTTGACTTTTGCTTTGACTTCAGTTCTAACCCGATTTAGTATGATTTGGAAATGCCTTAGAGCTTCCTTAGGACCAGGCTACATGTTAGCATAACCCTCTGTGGTTGGTTCATTGATTATCCGATTCGTTTACATGTTTCCGTTAATTGCTTAATGTTGACCATAATGCCCTTTTGACCATAAAATGAGGATTTTGGATATGTGAAAAGACAATAACCTTGGTTACTGATTTATAAACAAGTCCCTAAAGTTTCATATCAGTTCGAGGTCCAGAATAGGAGTTATGCTAAGTAGCGCATTTAAGAAGCTTTTGTTAATTAAACGGCGCAATTAGCATAAAGCCTATCTAAACCCAAATTTTGACACCAAACCTTTTACCCACTGATGTAATATAATATTTTGAGATTTTTAAAGATTTTTAAATTTATCATAACCTAAGGTTATGGCGTTGATTCGGTAAATACCGATTATACCCTTTTCGGTCATAAAATGAGTTCTACATAATATTTTGACACCAATCCAATTGCTACTGATTTTATATAAATAAATAAAGTATTTTTTCCTTTATAACCTGATCAGAAAACTCAGATTTCCGGTATAACCCGGAAATCGCTTAAAATGGCTTTTTAAGCGTATTAAACGCATAGTTTGGGTTTAAAACCATTTTGCCATATAAGGCCTATTACCAACTGATATGACCTAATAAAATAAGTTATTCCACTGATGTATTCGGACCCGAATCTCAGAATTTTAATTAACCTCTTTTATAATCTTTAAAATGACCAAAATACCCCTACGGGGCTTATTTTGAGATTATACTCGTTTTGGGCATAATGGAAGGTATCCTACTGATATCACAACATATTTAAGACATATTAACTTAGGAAACCTGTATATGACTCTTATGGTTACCCGATACGCTTCTTGCGCGTTCGGTTAGGTTTATGTAACTAGTTTGCATAAATTAGCCGAAACGGGTCAAACCTTATCATTTTTATCTCAAAATCCAGAATGTGTTTAAGTTACCCATATTAAACAAGCATACAAGCTTGTTGAGTCAAAACCACATTCTAATCCGGTCTTCGCTTTATCATGCGTTCGAACCGTATCTTCCTTTTGAAAACTAACCTGTCTAAGTCAAGGCTTAATTAAAGACCCGTTAGGATTCTAATAGGTTATTATAAAACCTTCATTCCAGATTAAGAGCCCCAGTAAAAGTACTTGTGCTTGCTGATTAGAAAATACGGCTCAGTATAAATTGCATTGCTAGCTCAGGTAAATACTCTTAACTTATTTTCCCTATACGGGCTTGGGATACGGTATTATAAAAATACCGCTTGGTCGGGTATTGAATGTTTAATTGTATTGTGATTAAATTATTGAGGTAACCCGCTTTATCTGTATTGTTTGAAATAAAAGCCTTTAGGGGTTAATGACCATGTCCCGGATATCCTTGACATCATTGTATTATAAAATGGCCACGTCTTAAGCACGGGGTGTAGGCATACACCTGACAGTTGCTTAAGGGAAAACGGTATCTCACTCTCTTGTGGGCCTATACTTGTGGTGTGTCTGTTAATCTGACTCGATTTCTACTTCGGGCCTTGAACGTACAACGAACATGTAAATCTGTATACAAGATTATAAATATAATTGTCCCAAGTTATAAAGAGTTTGTGCCACGTGCATTCAAATCAATTTTATTAAACCTTTTCAAAAGGAGTCGGTTGAGTGTATTTACCAGTGAAAACTGACGTATTTTCCAAAAGGGTAAAGTGACAGGTACTGAACGTAATTGGCTGGAAGCTCAGGGCGTTTATAAGGAATCTTGCAAGTTCTAGGCGCCTAAAGTCTGTTGAACAATGTTTATGTTTTAAGATCGGCCTGTGGATCCTTTACTTTCCGTTGTAATACTTTGATATTACGTTATATTCGGATTGTAATATAATTATCTTTTGCTTCCGCTGTGCATTTATATATTGTGTTGTTTGACTATGATGATATCAACTACGTCACGATACTCCCCACCGGGCCCACCGGTAATACGTGGAAAGTCGGGGTGTGACAGGTTGGTATCAGAGCCAACATTGAGTGAATTAAACACTAGCCTTTTTGTGTTTAGTCTCAATGACACATTAGCACATTCCTTTACCTTCTGATCCTAGACTTAACATAGGAATACTCTCAATCCTAATCTGGAAACTTTTGCTTCCAATTTTTATATATATTGGATACGTCGCCAAACGAAGAAGCCGTAATAGGAATTCTCCACACCCGGAGCTTTGAAATGCTGAGCTTCGTACCGCGGCTAGAATGAAATGTGCAAACAAGGAGAAAACATTCAGAATTTGTATGAAGAAGAAACTCCTTTTGCTGAAGATCGTTTCCTTATATAGTCTTTATAAGGACATATTTATCTTTCCGTCCCTTCGAGGACAACATTATTCCTTCAAGTCCCTTTTAGGGCAAACCTGAACTTTTTAATTTTATAGTGGAATGACTAAATTCAAATTTTTCATTCTAAACACGAAATATTAAATAAATGGAAAAATAACATTCCTGTTATAAGATCTACCATTATAATAAAATGGCAAAATCTAAAAAGGACAAGACCTAGCCACGTGTCATTTTAAGACCGGGCCAAGATGGTAGTTCCACAATTAGATTCAGATCTTTGTTAACAGTTCAATTTAGGATTGTTCTGCGTTAAATATTAAAAGAGTCTTAAAGGTAAAACCTAGCCTAAATGTCATTGTAGACATGGCCAAGACGGTAAAACTTATCTAAAAGATTCCAATCCCTGTTAACATCTGTAAGTATGTTAACATTTTTGGCAAACTGTGAATCGTTAAAGTCACACAGGCCATCGTTAAAAAGGGGGTTAATCTAAATTCCCTTATTTGAAATAATCATCCCTTAAGGATGAAGTGCCTACGGGCTATAATTAATGTCCTCTGAGACTAAAGACAGTGGTAGCCTACAACTCCCTGTCAAGAAGGGGTAATGAACTTTGATTCAAACCTTAATGCCTCGATTATCTGAAATCATGGCTTATATCATCCTATAAGATGATCATATTATAAACATCCCTTAGAAGGGAAGTGCCTACGGGCTATAGTTAATGTCCTCTGAGACTAAAGACAGTGGTAGCCTACAACTCCCTGTCAAGAAAGGGTAATGAACTTTGATTCAAACCTTAATGCCTCGATTCTCTGAAATCATGGCTTATAAAGTTAAACTTGTGCACGTGACTAGGCCTTTTGTGCTATTACTAACTTATAATTTAGGATTATAATGAAAATCCTGAATAAAATAAATATCATTTCTTTTTTTTTTCCAGAATATATAATAAAAAGAATCTTAAAAGGTATAACCTAGCTTGAATGTCATTAAAGACCTAGCTATGATGGTAAAACCTGTTTAAAAGAGATTCAGATACTTGTTAACATCTAAAAACATGTTAACACTCCTGACAACAGTGATGCGATAAAATCACACTTGTCATCTTAATATTAGGAATCTTCCAAACCCCTTATTTTTAGCGGAAATGATCAAGAGGAATCATGGCTAATAAACGTTGAACATGATGAACACATCAAAAACATCCATTGGGATGTATACCTATGGGCAAAGATGTATACATGAAAAGATAGTTTTATTTCATAACTTCTTGTCAAGACAATGAATTATGAAATTTTCTGATCCAAAGGAATCATTGATTATGTTTTAAAAATTTCCCTAGTGACAAGGCCTCTGTGCCATCAAAAAGTCCTTGGGACAAGCCCTTATGCTATATAAAATGTCGGTACGACATTGACAGTCGTGACTTATGTCCCCTGTCTAATAAATATGAAGGATATATTCCGTTTGAACGCCAAAGATGGTTATTTAAAAACCTAGGCAAAACATAATCAAATAAATCAAATACTATCTATTGGCCTATATGGTTTATTTACACCATGGCTAATTAATCATCAAATTCGACGATTCCCTATAATTAAACAAATTATTACTACTTGGATTAGTAGCCTTCAAAGCTTCACCACGGTTGACTCCTCTGAAGCTCACAATCATCCGGTTAAACAGAATGATGTCCATTGACTAGCCCTTGTGGAAAAATAAATTACCTTCCAAAGAGATGACGGCTGTAGTCTTTGACTCTCTATCCAAAGGTGAAGAACTATGTTCAAACCTTAAGATCTCTAATCCGATAAAATTGCGGCTTATATACTAATGCCTTAAGTGCCATATCTTATATGTCCTTTGTGACAAGGCCTTCGTGCCTTTGACTATTAATGTCCTTCGTGACAAACCTTCCAACCGTCTAAAGATTTTTGTTATGATAAAGACAGATGTGACATTTTGATTCCCTGTCAAAAAGATGATGGACTAGGTCCAACCCTTAAATGCCATTGATGGTCTTTTGTGACCTAGGCTAAGTAATATTGATATGTTTGTAAAATAACATTCATTAAGAATGTTAGTGCCATATTGGCCAGTATAGTTTAATGAAACCATGGTTAGTATATGTTAAGGCCAACAGGGTGATAAATAACAGTTGTTGGATTGCAACTAAGTAAATGGTTCATCTGGTAATAGGAACCAAATCTCGAGTATGACAAACTCGGATAAGATAACAGTCAATCGCACCATTGACGATGCGACGCATGCTAATGATACTACAATAATAAACCTTAGAAAGTCCAAGGATGTTCTTCAAACTATGATAAGACACAGTTGTTGGAAAAGCTGTGAAGGAGATCGTGAAAAAGTTCAAAGAGCCGAATGCTACTTACTCCAAATCCTTCGTAAACTATAAGTATAGCAAACTTTTAAAATCTTTCTTAAGAACCATAGTTATTGAGTGAAGGCAGGAATCATAAGAACTATTTCTTCTGTTCTTGTCAGAAACCTTCGGTCGTAGAATTTTAGAAGTATCCTCTTTCTAGGTGTAATGCGTCAACACTTAGAATTGATATCTCTTTGATCTCTAAAGATTTCGAATACCAAAC
Source organism: Helianthus tuberosus (assembly GCA_030545235.1). Lineage (NCBI taxonomy): Eukaryota > Viridiplantae > Streptophyta > Magnoliopsida > Asterales > Asteraceae > Helianthus > Helianthus tuberosus. The sequence continues at coordinate 55,946,858 of CM060417.1, read as the reverse complement.
GGTATGATAAAAGCGCCATATGAGGATTGGTATATCTTAATATGTTCCATAGATTGCTTCCATGCCTGATCAGTATGGAGGTTTAATGCATGGGACCACAAAGATATTCCGAGAGGTCATACGCTACTAAAGTCAACTAATGGTATTCAAAGGAGATATCCAGAATGGACTTGTCAAGTAATTGTTCCGGATTAAGGAATTCATGGATTTGTAACATAAATGTGTCACTTATTTGACACAAACAATGGTGGATGAATTGGAGCCTGAGATTTGTAAAAAAAAAATCTCTGTAACCTCCTTGTACCGTGATTATCTTCTCCTAAGATTACCCTGTTTACCCCTGAGAGGCAAGTAGAGTTAAGGTTTATATCCCATTTAAGACTATATTATTATGAAATCTCCAAGACGGCTAGTACCATCATTGGGAGAGTCGAAACCCTGACTAACTAAGTTTTAAAATAGAGGGTTCATATAGCCTAACTCAATATCCTGAGAATTCGGTATAGTTAATTATGAAAGACGGTTCATTTTGCTTATGCATTGTTTACCGCAACCCTAATTAGGCAACGATTAAGAATCGCCATCAGCTGCCCATGATCGTCGATTTGTTCGACTAACTGTAAGGATTAGCTACTCCTTAAGATTAGTTTTGGTTGGAATAACCATCTCACCTTAAGATAAGCTTTTCTATAATAGTTGTTATATAAGTATCAAGGTGGCTCTTTTGGAGACCTTGTATAGATGAAATATCAAAACATCCGTTGGATGGACGAGACTTTGGGAAGTCCACTTATCAGGATCTGAAAGTTGCATTGGAAACAACGAATAAGATCATACAAATCCCTAATCATCTGTAAGTTGCCAGTACTCGGCAGAAAAATCAAGGATTAATGAAAATAGCAAACCTCCTAAATTCTTGTTAAGGAATAAGGTTCAACAAAAGATATCACCCAGGAAGGGTGTGCCAAATTTGTTAAATTATCAGGCTATTTAAGCTCTGAATATATAGAATCATTCGAAGGAAATCGAATGTATCAAGATCAAGTAGCTTATAAGCTAAAACCTATGTAAGGAGCTTGGCGGAGCTCGCAATACATTGCACACTAGTGACTGAAGGATGTGTTTCGCCAATAAGTCAAGAAGCACTATCACAGAATGATATGCAGATTTATGATGTGATGAGCATCCTGTATCGATTGAGGATCAATGGGTTAAGAAGCTCCAAAAGGATACATGTACCTAATATAGGAGTCACTTTGGGAGCTTGGAAAGACTCCAGATATGATTATAGAAGTTAAGTCCACTATGCAACAAAAAGTACTTCCATAATTTAGCAAATCTCGAGGTCGAGATTTATTTTAAGGGGGTGAGGATGTAACACCTCGAAAATTCACGTCCTATAATGTATTGACACGTGTCATAAGCTTGAACGTGTGAAAGTATACTCTAGAGGGACTAAAGTTGACAAACATGGAAAGTATGTGAATATAAGGATTCAAAATGTCAACAAGGGATGAATATACTTTACAGTAACCCTACATGATGCTCATACCTTCAAACGAATAAATCATGGATCATACGAAGCTAAATATGAAAGAAAGTGAGAGATTACAAACTACAGGGGTTAAATGTGTCAACATGTTTAAAGTATACCTCTGAGTGACCTTTTAGCAAACTCGAAGCTTTGTAACGGTTAATTATGCTCACTAGAATGCACGATATAAATTTCATAAAGTTTCGTTATCGTATGAGAAAGTTATGATCAAATTCGTATACAAGGGGTTAAAGCGTCAACGTTGAAAATTATGACTTTTCGGGTAACAACAAAGTGGCCAAGGACTTAGCAAAGAAGGTATAAGTCTTGAAGCCCTTAGAGGTAAATTTGGAGGGCTCAAAATGCAAAGAAAAAAGGTGGATTGACCTTTCGAAGGACCAAGAGCCAAGGATGCAAACTGAAAAGAAATTTGTTGCCCTGATAACTGGCTTACGGACCGTAAAGGTCCACCCTTACGGTCCGTAAGGATTGCCCAGATGCAGAAAATCGTGAATGTTGGCTGTTCAGCCTTGGAACCGACTTAGATCAGATATTTTCACTTCAAGGGCGACCCCTACATGTTCCTAGGACTTAGGGGCACTTGTTAATGATCTGGATCATCCCTTAGACTTAGTTGTCATCATCAAAATGATTCAAGAAGACTATAAAAAGGCCTCTTGTTGCAACCATTTTGATCATTCAATCCTTCTGCTTTCTTGGAGCTTCCTGGAGCATAAGAGCAGACCCAAGCCATCTGTAATAGTGCATTAGACTTTGGTAAGTATGCTTAACCTTTCTTAGTTGAGTTTTTACTTAGTTTTAGCTTAAAAGTCAAACCGTCGTAATTAACGGTTGACTTAGCGATTAATCATTTATGGTCCAGTGATTAGTCGAATTGTAGGTAGTTATAAGTTGGTAATTATGTGGGCATTAAACCCTTAAAAGGGATCCCTCTGATTCCCACTCTAACTAGATCAAATGTCGGGTCAAAGTTGATTAGAAAAAGTCAACAGAACCTTAATTTGCGAATTAACGCCTAATTAGCAACGTAGAAGGCATGTAACCTATTTTATCACTCATATAACTTGTTAATAAGTATAAGAACTAGTCTAAGCTTGTTTGATCCGACAATTTTCTGTTTAGACCCGGTTCGGAACCGAAAGTCGCAAAACTTTGACTTTTGCTTTGACTTCAGTTCTGACCCGATTTAGTATGATTTGGAAATGCCTTAGAGCTTCCTTAGGACCAGGCTACATGTTAGCATAACCCTCTGTGGTTGGTTCATTGATTATCCGATTCGTTTACATGTTTCCGTTAATTGCTTAATGTTGACCATAATGCCCTTTTGACCATAAAACGAGGATTTTGGATATGTGAAAAGACAATAACCTTGTATACTGATTTATAAACATGTCCCTAAATTTTCATATCAGTTCGAGGTCCAGAATAGGAGTTATGCTAAGTAGCGCATTTAAGAAGCTTTTGTTAATTAAACGGCGCAATTAGCATAAAGCCTATCTAAACCCAAATTTTGACACCAAACCTTTTACCCACTGATGTAATATAATATTTTGAGATTTTTAAAGATTTTTAATTATTTTTAAACTGATCATAACCTAAGGTTATGGCGTTGATTCGGTAAATACCGATTATACCCTTTTCGGTCATAAAATGAGTTCTACATAATATTTTGACACCATCCAATTGCTACTGATTTTATATAAATAAATAAAGTATTTTTTCCTTTATAACCTGATCAGAAAACTCAGATTTCCGGTATAACCCGGAAATCGCTTAAAATGGATTTTTAAGCGTATTAAACGCATAGTTTGGGTTTAAAACCATTTTGCCATATAAGGCCTATTACCAACTGATATGACCTAATAAAATAAGTTATTCCACTGATGTATTCGGACCCGAATCTCAGAATTTTAATTAACCTCTTTTATAATCTTTAAAATGACCAAAATACCCCTGCTGGGCTTATTTTGAGATTAAACTCGTTTTGGGCATAATGGAAGGTATCCTACTGATATCACAACATATTTAAGACATATTAACTTAGGAAACCTGTATATGACTCTTATGGTTACCCGATACGCTTCTTGCGCGTTCGGTTAGGTTTATGTAACTAGTTTGCATAAATTAGCCGAAACGGGTCAAACCTTATCATTTTTATCTCAAAATCCAGAATGTGTTTAAGTTACCCATATTAAACAAGCATACAAGCTTGTCGGGTCAAAACCACATTCTAATCCGGTCTTCGCTTTATCATGCGTTCGAACCGTATCTTCCTTTTGAAAACTAACCGGTCTAAGTCAAGGCTTAATTAAAGACACGTTAGGATTCTAATAGGTTATTATAAAACCTTCATTCCAGATTAAGAGCTCCAGTAAAAGTACTTGTGCTTGTTGATTAGAAAATACGGCTGAGTATAAATTGCATTGCTAGCTCAGGTAAATACTCTTAACTTATTTTCCCTATAGGGGCTTGGGATACGGTGTTATAAAAATACCGCTTGGTTGGATATTGATTGTTTAATCGTATTGTGATTAAATTATTGAGGTAACCCGCTTTAATCTGTATTGTTTGAAATAAAAGCCTTTAGGGGTTAATGACCATGTCCCGGATATCCTTGACTTCATTGTATTATAAAATGGCCACGTCTTAAGCACGGGGTGTAGGCATACACCTGACAGTTGCTTAAGGGAAAACGGTATCTCACTCTCTTGTGGGCCTATACTTGTGGTGTGTCTGTTAATCTGACTCGATTTCTACATCGGGCCCTGAACGTACAACGAACATGTAAATCTGTATACAAGATTATAAATATAATTGTCCTAAGTTATAAAGAGTTTGTGCCACGTGCATTCAAATCAATTTTATTAAACCTTTTCAAAATGAGTCGGTTGAGTGTATTTACCAATGAAAACTGACGTATTTTCCAAAAGGGTAAAGTGACAGGTACTGAACGTAATTGGCTGGAAGCTCAGGACGTTTATAAGGAATCTTGCAAGTTCTAGGCGCCTAAAGTCTGTTGAACAATGTTTATGTTTTAAGATCCGCCTGTGGATCCTTTACTTTCCGTTGTAATACTTTGATATTACGTTTTATTCGGATTGTAATATAATTATCTTTTGCTTCCGCTGTGCATTTATATATTGTGTTGTTTGACTATGATGATATCAACTACGTCACGATACTCCCCACCGGGCCCACCGGTAATACGTGGAAACTCGGGGTGTGACACCTAGTCATGAAAATCATTCACATTTCGATAATGCGCATTTGTTTTGTAAAAACCGGTATATTTAATATAATCCATTCGTAATATGATTTAGAAATATGAGTTTTCGTTCGTTCAAAAGTTTTGTATGTTCTTGCACAACGTGCTTTGTCTAAAAATATGTAGTCTTTGTTCATCGAGAACTTTGTGTGTTTTCTGCAAAACGTGCATGTCTTTCCACCCCGAAAACATTTATAAAAATGTAAAACCGTAAAAAGGTGGGGTTATGAACTCACCTGAATTGCCTTGTGCAAAGCTAGCTAATTACGACTTCGTGATGTCGTTTCCAAGACTTGACTTGCTAGCGTGCATTCTACAATATTCCTAACATGGAATATCTTATAAGTTTCTAAATAAAAGCGGTAACTAACTACGTGTCACCGAGCTCTACCGAATCGTTGACCGAACGATTCGACGGTTTGTTTTTCACTTAAATGAACCAAAGAAGTTATACTTGTTAAGTTTCGTTTATTGTCGGTAATAGTTTACTAAGTCTTTGTAAAACACGTAGTTCTCGTGAGATTTAAAGTATATAAATATTTATATAAAAATATATAAATATATCGGTAGAATCTCATTAGTCGACTTGAAAAGTCGTTGTGTATGTAAAGAATATTTATGTGAATTAACATAGAACAAACTCGTACTATGTATCGCATCTCGTATGATCCTTGTCAAAATATTCGTATATGCCGTTTAGGCGTATAAAATAAATATGAAAAGTTATATTTATTTTATAAAAGAATAGTCGAGTTTAAAAATAAATATGACTATATTTATTTTATAAAAGAATTCGACTTGTTTGTGTCGGAAATAAATATATAGCTATATTTATTTATAAAAGGATTCGTTTTGTAAGATATTTGAAATAAACAAATAAACTATATTCGTTTTATAAAACGAAATCATGTCATTTGATATTTGAAATAAATATATATAAACTATATTTATTTTTATAAAGGAGATCCGAGTTATTTGATATTCGTAATAAATATATACACTATACTTATTTTTATAAACGAATTGTCAAAATTTCAAAGTTTATAATAACTATATTTATAGTTGTAAATTGTTTTCGAATCGCCGTTTTGGTAAGTTGTAACGTGTCGTAGAAAGTAAGTATGTACTTGTACTTGTTTTTCTAAAGTTTATTTGAAACCGATGGTTTGTTGGATAATAAAACGTTTTTTTTTGCTTTACGGGTTTTCTCGAAAAACGGGCAGGGTTTCCACTGTTTTTGGACGGCCCCGACAACTAAGGTGTCGTTATATTTTCAAAATTCAATCAACAATTTATGCATAGCCAATTTATATAAACGAAATAACAAATAAGACCAAGTTAGTATTAACTAATAACCCATCATTTTGTTCGGTTGGAGCTCGTTTTTACGTAAGATTGAAACTTAGAAAAAATAACATAATTAATCTCCATCGTTAAACCGTTACCATTCTTCGTGTCGAGGAATTGACTAAGTTGACCGAGTCAACCGGGTTAACCGAGTTGACTGAGTTGACTCAGTTTGACCGAGTCAACTGAACCGCTTCATAAGCTGACTAGAACCGGGTGACTCGAACCGAACCGTTGGCCTTTGTTGACCCGAACAATGTTTGACCCGAACCCGAGCCACAACTTAAATAGAACGAGATCTGACCGCTCTTAACCAAGACTCAAACCTGATGAACCCGAGCTTGCTGAACCATACCCGAACCGCGGCTGGCCCGTAACCCGATACCCGACCCGAGACTCCCGATGTTGACCAGCTTTGACCCGACTAGACTGAGCTGACCCGTTTGAATGTGAAACCTGCTGTACCACCATCACCGCCGCCGCACTCCACCGCCGTAGCCGGCGGTGAAAATCGTCGGACATAGCCCAAGACTGCCGCCGTCATCATCTTTAATATCATCTTCATCAGCTGCGACTGTTGTGACTCGAGAGAGTCACCGGAACCACTGCCACCGTCGACGACGGCCCTGGCTCCGCCGGTTCATCTCTCGTTGATGCCTTTCTCTCTCTCTTACTCCGGTTCCCCACCTTCTCTATCTGAATCATGTCGAAGTATGTGTGTGAAGATGAAATAACTTGGGGCTAGGGTTGTGTGTTTGTGCTTGCAGAAAAGATCGAGAGAGAAGGATGCAGGTTTTATTCTCTGTGTTCATTTTTGTGTGAGTGTTTTGATTTGGGTAAAAATAGAGTAGAAAGTGAGATGGGAGGATAAAGAAAGGGGGGTGTCGGCTGGGATTCTAATTGGGTTGGGTTTCACAAATGACCAACAAATATTGAGATGAGTGTTGTTTGTGTGAGTATATCTGCACAATGTATGGACCCTTATATAGAGATTTTGAGATCTCATAAGATTTAGTAGAGATCTTGTGAAATCTTGAAAAGATTTTATAAAGATTTTGTAGAGATTTGTGAATCTTGTGAAGATTTTGGTAAGATTTAGTTGTAGGTTTAGTTTGTGGGTTTTGGGCTTGGGCCCGAGGCCCACAAGCTCAATCCCCGTGTTTAAGCGGCCCGTAGTTCCTAAGAGACCCGTTAACACACTCGTGCTCCGTAAAATTTAATGACGTATATTTATATAGCCGAAATCCCGTAAAATGTATGCCAGTAGCCGGTTGTCGTGTTCGTTCGTCAATTACGGTGAAAATCGCGTAAAACCGTGTTGTCTCTTTAATTCGTTTTCTAATCCGGTTTTGACTGTAGTTACTAAAATTTCATTACGGAGCTAAATATAGCGTAAAAAGTAAGTTTTGAAGGTGACAGGCGTCTCCGTCGCTTCCGTTTTGTTGCCGATGCGTTTCCTACCGTCGCGTTTTCAGTTCACGTTTGCCTTTGTGTCGCACGGAAGCCTAATAAATTCACAAAATTAATTTCATAAACATAAAATATTCGTGTAACATCCATACTTGTCGGCGTTGTCAGTATTTTGTACGGCATCAGTTCGTTGTCGCTGATATTCAGCAGATTTCCCGTAAATCACCATATGTGCACTGTATAATCGAATAAATGTCCCTGGGCACTCCAAAGGCCTAATTAAGTTAATTTACGTTGTAAACACTATTTATTATTGCGTTATTCACAGTTAATCACGTAATTAAGATCCGTAAATCCCCGGTTCTCACAATAATCAGTAGTTAATATTACCAAATTTCATTCAAAGGACTCGATAATATATATTATGTAATATAACCTCAAGTTTAAAAGAACATATCTATGTTTTTACCGTAGTGTTAATGTGTCCTACATCTAAGTTGGACATATTGGTCACAAATGTCCACAAAATCTGAAGCCTGTTTATGTTGAGAATCTGAAGCAGAAACGAAAACACCTAGGTTTATACCAAAACAGATTTGGAAACAAAAGGATGAGGGTAAAAGAAGAAACATTCAAAATGATTCAAAATTCTATATAAAGAATGTTTTAAAAGGTCAAACTTGGGTGATCAAAGAGAAAATAACTTCTGATGTTGAAAGGAAACTTGAGTCAACTGAGAAAGTTGAAGTCAAGAAAAATGATGTTTTTAAGAAAGATAAGAAATTTTTTTTCCAAGTTTGTCTAAAACTGTACATGTCTCATTACCCAAGACAAAACAAGCTTGGTTGAGATTGTTCAAATAATTGAGTTTGTGCATGTACAGGTGTTCTGGAGGTCAATACAAGTTCAATATGAATAACAGAGCAGCCTGGCACATGTAGAGAAATCCTGTATTTGAAAACAGGAAGTGACTGATTTGTTTGAAAATTTTAAATTTTTGAAAATTTGAAAAGGAATATTTTCGAACCCTCACGGCTGAACAAACAAAACATGATAAAAACAAGAATTGAAAATGGTTTCAAAATGTAATAATAACAATGTTTTGTAATCATGAGGGGTGAAAAAGGAAACAAAGAATGTGAAGCAGAAATGGATGGTGAGGTGCAGTTGTCCACATCGGTTTGTCAAATGTTTTAGAATTTTAGGGGGAGTATATAGTTTTAAATTCTAAAAAATTTGAAAAATCCAAAAATATTTGAAAATTTGAAAAAGTACAAAAACATGAAAAAGTCAAAAGAGTTAGTGTAAAAAGAGGAAATGATAGTACATCAGTAGACAATCATGACATGCTAAAGAAATGAAAAGTTAAAAAGTGATAAACAGTCTCACTGATGATATACCAGTAGGATTTTACACACTCAGTAAATTAATTTCAAGACATAAACCTAAATCAAAAACTTTCTTAATTTATGGGTAACATCTCTCGGATATATGGACTTAGTATTCCGAAATTTCGTTTGAGAGATTGCCTGATTTTGAGATATTAGGTCTTTATACTTGTTGATATCTGGGGTATTATACAAGATCTTCTGATTTTGCGTCAGCAATGGCTTAGATCTTGTAGAATACTTTTGCGCTTAAACCCAAAACCGCATAAGAATTGAAAACGTCGAAAGATATATCAATTGCAGTTCAAAAGATTCCTAAGTGGAACATACCTAAGTCGAGCCTTCATTTCTTCGTCTGAATGGTGGTTCTAACCTGAGCTCTCAAGGCCTCGCACTAACCCTGATACAGATATCATTTAGGTATATTCACCTATAAGACTGAATCCAGGGAATTTTGATACGGGAGTATATTCTGAGGTGGGACATGCAATTAAGTTAGTTCCTAAAACATTAATCTCGTATCTTGAATCAATTGAAGTTTGTGTAAAACTTTAAGTGGATCATTATACTGACAATCTAATTGAATCGTTTAAAGCTTACAGTTTAAATAGATCAACGGTGCTTGTGATTTGTCAAAAACTGATATTGTCACACCCCTTTCTAAGGCGGAAGCACGTGGTGTGATCTTGAGAGGTTCTCATTGCATACGAATGGTAAACATACTACATGCTCGTAAAAATAACTCCAAATGCCAAAACATTACATAACTAAAAACATAGGTTAAGTGTTTACATCACAAGACAGCATATTGTCTAAAAAGTTTACAACTTTATTTAAAAGACGAACATAAAGGTTTGGTCCTTATATCACCACACGGAGTGGGACATAACAACCAAACCCAGCAGAACGGGCACCAGAGTCTTGACACAACATAGCTAATAACATAAACAACATCCAAGAGCAAGAGTATGACCGCTCATCCACTTTAGTTACCTGAAATACATGTGAGTTTTTGGAAAATCGTCAACATAATGTTGGTGTGAATTCATGCAGTTTTTGTATTGAACGTTTGTATATTTTGAATGAAAACATGGTATGTAATTTGTATGAATCAAGTATTTCTGTAAATATAAGGAAATCGAGATCGCTAATGGTTTGCAAGGCCATTAACATGTGACGACATAGGAAGCATCCAAACCATAGGCATTTTTAGCTGTCGAATCCACGACTGTCGATTCACGACTAGAGACACAAAAGAACTGCTTGGTACTAGAATGACCAAGAGTGAGACTGCCTGAAACCCATTAGATCTAACCTTTTGTTCCGCGGTCTTGGTATGTAACTGATTAATGGTGCTTATGGCACCCTATTCGTGACATGATCTAAAGTATCATTCCTTAGTTTTTGTATTCAACATACCATAACACATGTATTCTCGTCAAGTTTAGAAAACAAGTAAAAGTTTAAAAGTGGGGGTATGAACTCACAACTTTGCATATCCTGCGCCGTAAACTTCACCGGTTGGTTTTATAGCGTCGTGACCTATACGTGTTTTATTAACGTTAGTCACTAGACTTGTATCGCACAAGTACAAGTCACCATCTTTTATGTATGTGTTCCTTGTTGTTAAAAATAATTTATATTTTTAACTATGTATCTTACTTATATTATTTTCCCAAAAATAAATATAAGTATCTTGTATTTTTCACCCGAGTTATATATTTTCGTCCAAAAATACATTTTAAGTTCATAATTTGTCCATGTGCTTCTATGTATTCTCATGTATTTTGTATGTGTATTTTTGTATTTTTACTCCTTAGGAGTATTTAGTGTATTCATGTCCTAATACACTATTACATATAATACATATCACATACACTTAGCACAAAATTTGGTGATCAATAAATATATATATTTTCCTCAAAAATATACATACTTAATATCAATTTTTATCTTGAAGAAATCATCATCTCTTAACTTGAAATTTACACAAAAATTAGGGAAACCTTGGTGAATATTTTTAGGTAAATTTTTAGGGAATAAGTTTCACCAAAATTTTTTTCTAAGTGTCAAAATTTTATAGAAATTTTGAAATAGTTTCCCCTAAAAATGGAGGTTTCCCATGTTTTCAAAACATGTGTTTATTTTCTTTTTAAAATCATCACAAACAATCAACAATGTACCCTAAGCAACTTACACTTACCAAGTGCCAAAACAATGCTATTTACATAACAATCATGAACTTGAACTTTCACAAAAACTTGTAGTATCTTGGTAGTGTGCTTAGTAGGTTTAGTTATCCTTAAAAACATGGTTATTTGTTTGTAAATCACATTATTAAAAGATTTAGTCATTTACAACTTGTAAGATGATTTTTCCAAAAATAATTCTTTGGTATTTTTGTTGTTACAAACGTGCTTCTAGTCTTGTTTAAACACTAAAAATATGATTAGTTTACTTAGAAACCATGACTTTGTAAATCTTGTGTATATCTTTAGTTTCTTGAGAGAACTAGTTTTGAAATCATCCAAGTTTATGACTAGTAATCATGTTACATGCTTTATTATTCATAAAATCATTTCCATATTTCAAGTTCATGAAAACATAAAGCATGATGATCTTGGTCTTTCACAAGATCACCACCTTAACTTACTAGATCATGTGTTTAATCACCATCTAGTAGGTTTAGTAGGTTTCTTATGATGTCTAACATCACTAACATAAATAATCAATCATCAAGAAGCAAATCAACTCTAATCATCATGTATTCATATGTTAATAAGCTTATGTTAAAGATTCATGATTATGTTCTTTAGTGTTCTTCAAGATTAACAATGTTCATCATCTTTTAACCATCAAAATATGAAGTAACAAGAGATTATAAGGGCCTTACTACTAGCTCTATGGCTAGGGATGAACACAAGAGGTTGAAGATGACAAATGTGTTGGATAATAGCAAATGGGAAAGGTCCTTCAAGATCCACAAGCTCCACACTCCTTAACTTAGCTTCCAACACCTTGTGATTACCTTGGAGTGGATTATCAAAGTTGGATGAAGGTGGTGGTATGGTTGAGGGTTTCGACCGAGAGTGGGGAGGAGAGGAGGAAGAAGAAGAGTGGTGTGTGAAATGTGGGTGAAGATAATGAGAGCTCTAATCCATCATGTTCCTTTATAATCCAATTTTAGTGTATTAACCAATGTGTAACATGTCTACTAAGTACAATACAAGATCTATCAAGATATGATAACAAATCAAGTAAGATCACACAAGATCAAAGGTGGGGCCACTTTGGTGATCGTCCACTTAAGGGGGGGGGGGGTATTAGTTGTGGTTTAATAGATAGTTAGGAGATCTAGTTAGGATTTAAGTGTATTGATTAGTGTTCATGCATATGATGTGTTATATAGTGTGTTAGGGTGTTCGGGGATCATAACTAGCTCAGAAACATTAAAACAATGCTTCTAGTATAATTTTGGTGTTTCGGGTAGTGTCCGGTTGTTCGGTTAGATACCGGTTCGTTAAAGTGTCAAACTATTCCGTTTAGTGATCTTTAAGTACCCTTTTGTGAAACTTTTAATTCCCGACACTTAGGGAAGCATTCAGGACCATTTAGTCATATTTTTACATGTTACTAACTTGTTACAATGCTGAATTTTGCTGAAATATGTAAAATTCAGTATTTAAAGTGTGTTTCGGGTGCTTTTTAATGCATAGTTTAGCTTCCGGAAAATTTATATGTTAACCCTTGTATCCATACTTGGGTTTTAATGTATTCAGACGTTGGACCTACTCCTAGGCCCTAATTCCTTTATCTGACTGCTTTCTGCAGAGCTGCTGACACAGTGTCTTACCGGTGAGTTTACTAGTCTTTCTGACGCAACGCTAACAATATTGCATAAAGCCATATTTGAAGTATAAAACGTGCATGAATTCACAAGTATAGCATGTAATCAGACAATGTTGATGTTTAAGCACATAATTGCAGATATTAAATATTAATTAAATTGTACGGAAATTATCGGTTTTGTGCCACTTGTCATAGATATGATCCTCTAACATAAAGCACTAAAATTTGTCTGTAAATATGTTGTTGTTGTTGCATTTCATTTCAGATAAAATCCAAAAAGATTTTAGGAGTGTTTTAGCATAAAGTTTGTAAAATTCAAAAAGATTTTGTTTCGTTTTATGTTTCAATATCCGATGATGGAAAGCTAAATTTCAAAATCTGAATATGCTTAACATGTCTTGGTAAAATCACAAGTTCATTAATTTGAAACTTGAATTTGAAGATGAAAAATTCAAATTGGTTTGAAATTGTCATCCAAGGTCATTAATTTGGTCTTGGTATATACATGGATAATCAAGGTCATTAATTTAGACTTGATTATATGTGAGGGTTGTTGAATTTTGTTCATGTTTAAAAGTCAAATATGATAATTGACATTTATATATTTAGAAAGTTTTCACAAGTGAAATCTAAAATGTTTATTTTGAATATGAGAATTTTCTTGGAAAGGAAGCTGATTGATAGGGGGAGCTTGATAAACATTGTCAAATGGAAATAAAGCTCAAAAGCCAAGAAAAGATCGTGGTACTGAATAATCAAATAAAGATTGCTAAAAGCAAGGGGGGTAGCTAAGAGGGAGTCTGTGATTCAAAAATGTCAAAGATTTTGAAGAATCTGAAGAAAATGAAGACTGGCTACGACAAATGTCACACCCCGACCACGTAAAACAACGAATCATGGCGGAATCGTTGGGGAGTGTTGTAACATAATCATTGTTTCATAACACATGGAAATTGAAGTTTTTTTTATTGAATCAAAAGAAATTACAATGTCTTTACAACAAAGAAACATAACATAATTAACTAGTCTTGCATCTTTTATTGTCACTAAGGCCCAAGTCCGCCTAAGTGTATCTTGATAAATCCTATGCATCATCTCCTGAAACACATGTGAAAATAGGTACGTCAGCATAAAAATGCCTGTGAGATACATAGGTTTTGCGAAAATAGGATTCCTGACTTATAAGTTTAGAAAAAGTTGTTTAACAAAAGTCAGTCATGATCCTTGTAAAATGTTTTGTTTTATAAATCATTTGAAAAGCGATGATAAAGTAGATGATATGTAAAAGAGTAATGCAAGGTTAAATGAATAACCAAGTAAAAATGAGTTTGTATAAAATAAGTTGTTTTGTAAAACAATTGTTTAGTGAAAATATGTCATTTGTGTAAAATGTAATATGTCAAATATTGAAATGGTTTAAATAACGCTACGATATGTAATACTATAAAAGCACTTATATATAGGAAGTACCAGCGGCGTATCCACCATGCTTTTATCTTATTACACACGCCTCGTTATTTAAATCACTTAAACAAAACTAACCACCAATGTAAAAATGTTTATGTATAGTCAAATGTCAAATGTTTGTGTGAAAACCATCAAATGTAAATCATGAAATGTGTAAACAAAAGTTATGTATGTTAAGTAAAATGAGACTACTTAAACCACAAGTAAAAATGTACAAAACAAAGTATTTGAATAATCAAAAGCTATGCTTTGTAGAATAATGCATGCTTTACTGATACAACATTTATGGGGTAATTCTTAAACGTCTACATTCCAGCCTTGAGACAGCAGGATAAACCTAGAGTAAAGGTTATCAAAAGAAAATGTTTTCAGATTCGGTCATTCCATCCATCCAAACAAACCTAGGATTTTAGGAACAGGATTTGTCAAGTCCTATGGTACTACTACCTACTACCGAGCGGCATGATCGGTGTTAATGAATGTAATTTAGTCCCGTTAAACAAACCAAATGATATACCAAATGTAAGCATATTTTATGAGAATAATGTACCTAGTATGCTAAGTGAACATACAAGGTAGAGATATAAAACAATGTGTCCATATGCTATGAGAACATATGCAACAGAGATGCAATGTAAAACAATGTACTAAGTATGCTAAGTTAACATACAAAGCAGAAAAGTCATGTAAAACAATGTGCTATCATGCCAAGTAAACATACGAAGCAAAAGAAGATGTAATGTAAATCGATGTGCTAAATATGCTAAGTAAACATACATAGCAAAACAAAATGAAATCGTGTACTAATAGTGTACTAATGAACATAGCAAGTATATGATATGAAAACATGGAAAGCAGGAAAATAACAAGTAGGCACATGTGTTTCACCCCAAAAAATTTGGAAAACAGAAAAGGAGGGGTCTATGTACTCACTTGAGGGTGCTTAGAAGTCTTGAACAACAACCAAGCAAAGCTAGAGGGATCACGGAATCAAACGGCACCCTATATAGATAACTACATAAATAACCGGACCCAAATCGGGAGATTGGATAGTATGAGGTTTCGTAAACCAAATGAGTATTGGAACTCGTATGATATGGTTTAACAAAGCCTACATACTAAAATGAAACCTAACCTAAGTGCTTACGACCCATTACGACCCGTTTAGGTAGCTTATGCTACTTTAAAGCGTCGTTCGCGTAAAACGCGTTCGGACCGCTTAACTAGTCCTATGACAAGTAAAATATGCCTTAACATGTCTAATATAGTTACCTAATCAGTTTAGATGTCAAAATTTTGGTTACATATGCTTAAAATGAATTTATGCGTAAAAAGGGCATTTTGGTAATTTTCCTAAGGCATATATATTACCCATCATACAACTAAATAAACGACGTGACCATAAGGTATAACCTCGGAAGGTTATTCCCTATATAACTATGGTCACCTAATGTGTTTGGTCGGATCCTAATGATCGACCAAACGGGTCGGGTTTGTAAGTATAAGCGATTGTTTAGATCGCTTACCTTACGACCCTACATAAGCACTAAACCTAAAGTGACGAGCTAAACATGCTAAAACATGTTTAGTTAAGTTAGAAAACAGGTTTGGTATCAAAATAAACGGTTTTGATACCTAAAAGTAGTTTGGTTACAAAATACGCGAGAATATGCATTTTGGCCGAAACTACGACTTGTCACTAAACCTAGATAACGTGGTAATCAGTAGGCATAGTCACTAGGGACTATAACCATCGTGATCACGCTCACGTTATGAAGTTCACATGAACTTCACATTGACCATAAACTGGTCAATGCAGAAAGTTAAACACTGTTTGACTTTCGTGCTAAAACGCATAAAAGAATGAAAGAGGACTTACAAAAGGTCCCAGAATGGAGGTTTTGATTTAAACAACTCAGGTATGGAGCACAAGACCCCAACTTAGAGCTGAATAAATCAAAGGTGTGAGTTCAAGTGAAGTGGGGGTGGGCTATTTATAGTTTTTCTAGGACCGTTAGGATCGTTTCTCGTAAACCGAGCTTTGATCTTGGCCCTACACTTGCACCCCATGTTTTGCAATACCTTGGGCACCCCAAAACAGCCCCTAGAATGCTTAGAAACCATTTGCACAAGAGGGAAACATCTGGAACAAGCTGGAAATGAATTTTTCTGATCTGGGGGGTCCTTACGGACTGTATGGCTTTGTGCTTACGGTCCGTAAGCCTTGTGCAGGTAATCAAGTTTCAAAAATGGCAGATTTAGTCCCTGAAGCCCCAAACTTGATTTTTGATGCATTTTTGACATGTTTAAGCCTCGTTAACCCCATTTCAAAGCTCTAATATGAAGTTAAAGTATAGGGAATTTGAAACATGCTCAAAAATATCTCGGATGTCAGTTCGTTTGGCCGTACGGTTACGTTGTTCGGTTAATTACGACGGAAGTCATAACGGACGCGAAAACGATCCAAATTGTGAAACGAATGAAGTTTTATCATGCCAAACACTAAAATAAAATATTTTAATGCTTACATAAATTTTTGGATGTCCAGATGTATTCAGAACGTAGGTTATGCGTGAAAATGCAAACTTATGCACTTTTTGACGCTTTTAGTCCGTGAATGACCAAAAAGTTTATTTAAGCACACCGAACCCCTCAAAGACTATTTCTAAGATATGTAAAGGATATTTAGGGTATGTTTAACTTATGGTCATGTTCCGGAATGTCCGTTATAGTACGAATTGACATACTTTCGCATTTTGTCGATTTTAGTCCCTGTAAGCGAATAAACTTGATTTGGGCACACCAAACCCTCCAAAACTTATTTCTAAGTTATGTAAAGGTTATTTAAGGTATGTTAAGCCTATGTCACTATTCCGGAGTGTTTTTTGCATTAAACTGGTTATATTTACGCATCAGTGCGCGTATAACCTTCCAGAAAGCGATTTAGAGCCCGAAATCGAACAAGAATTGATATGTGAAAATGATACACATATTTATACAAATCCCAAATATGAAATATAATATTTCATTGGTTTGGTATTTGTTTGATGGTTGAAGTGACACAGGTGTCACAGTCTCCCCTACTTCAGGAAATTTTGTCCCGAAATTTATTTAGAGGAAACTTTTGAGAGCTTTGAAACATGAAGTTGAAAAGATCAAACAACACTGGTTAGAGTCCTGAACTTCTAGTAACTTTAAATAACATCATGCTTGCCATGTGAGAGGGTCACTTATATACAAGTATATAAAGCGTTATTGGTGCGTCCACCGTACCTCTATTACATTGTTCACATTCCGTTATGGTTGTCACTATCGGTTCTTACACATAATAAGTCTTAC
The DNA here is from genome assembly GCA_030545235.1 of Helianthus tuberosus. NCBI lineage: Eukaryota > Viridiplantae > Streptophyta > Magnoliopsida > Asterales > Asteraceae > Helianthus > Helianthus tuberosus. The sequence continues at coordinate 55,929,238 of CM060417.1, read as the reverse complement.
CGTGGTTTCCGTGCACTGAACTTCATAATTATGTATGCATCCATAATTACGTAATTCCTTGCATAGTCACGTAGTGCATCTTATAATGTGTAGGGGAAGAAAAATAATGAACGAACTTGTGATGATTGTGACTAGACCACCATAGGGTCCTTTTAATTAAATCAATAAATGATTTAAATGGACTACCAAGGAGTCTGTTCAGCTATACCACCACATGTCGTTCTTAACCTGATTTTGAATCAATCTTTTTGACTAGACCACTAAAAGGGTCTCTTTGAAAGATGGAATGGTACTATATAATCCAAGGGTCTTAACGATTACGTAGAAGCCCATTAAGGATTTAAGGTAGTACCTTTTTTAATATCCTACTACGAATCCCTCATATGAAGATATGAAAGGTTCTACGAGGATTTGGATAACGAATATCCAGAGTATACAAAAACACAAAAATGCATAAAAGAAAACACCAAATGCATAAACACATAGTCACATAACCACAAAATTGTTTATCTAGGTCTTTAATTTGTTAATTTGTTGTTAATTGTGCACATGAATTCAAAGCACACCAGGTATCCAATCAGTGGATTTTGATTGGTGCTTTAAATATTTCCAAGAATCTTACTATAAAGATAGAAAGATCTTTAAAGAGAAAATTCGATTTCGATTATAAGGAACCGAAATGTTCGAATTAAGGTACACAAGGAATCCAATTAAGGACTCTGATTTGAATGATAATCATCCGCAAGGATCTATTTGTGAAGATAAAAAGATCCCATATGGATTTTAGAAGTTGAAGATGTTTTGAAACCTTGCACCGGATGTGCTTAAGTCAAAACATGAAGTAAAAATGCTTATGAAGTTGGGATGCTAGATATGTCAAGGCGACGTATGAAGCATAATTTGAAGGTTAAGTTAATGTATGAGAAAAATGTTTTTGAAAACTATGCATGGGGTTTCTTTAAAAAATGTGTTTAATGTTTTTGAAACCTTATATATAATACTTTTGAAATCATAAAGTAGGTGTATTAGGTAAGTATATTTAAAAAATGTTTTAAAATCATGCGAGATGAATTTTGAAATTATGTATAAGGTTTTTGAAAACATGAATGATGCTTTTGAAATCATGCATTTGATATAAGTAATTATACTGTATTAATAACATTTTGAAATCATGAAGGTTGTTTTTGAAAACATAGACAATGTTTTTGAAATCATGGAGGTTGTTTATGAAAACATAGACAATGCTTTTGAAATCATGCATTTGATATGTTATGTAAATACACTATATTAAGAACGTTTTCGAACTATATATAAAATGTTTTTGAAATTATGAAGGTTGTTTTTGAAAACTTATGTTATGCATGTTGAAAAAATCAGAACGTAATGGGTATGAGATTTGAAAATACCCCTAGTTATCTAACCAAGGATTCAAAGGCACAGATATGCAAAAGCACGATTACTCATAATGTCACTTTATTTTCTGTACTTCGTCTCCTAGAATGAAATGAGTACTTAAAATTTTTCGAGGAAATCATGAGCAATCTCTTGAAAGGGAGAATCACAAGAGTAGTTTGTAAAGAACATAGTTCCTTGGTGTAGGTATCATAGGGAAATGCCATACACACATGTAACTACACTTGTATATCATAATTTGCGAACAACAATTTATTTGTAAACAAAACTGATTGTTTCACATTACAAGAAAAACAGAGAAAACAAAAGCATAAGATTAAAACAGCAATATCTTATACTCAGCCATATGCTTATCCGTGTGTCAGACTTGCATTGACAATCTCTGATTACTTGTTCCTGAAATAACTTGTCTCACCATAGTTGTACCAAGTACCAGACAGTAAACGAGCTTGAGCAGGGTTGACTTGGGGTTGGTTTGGACCACCTTGGATTGGGTTGAAAAGACAAGCATTTGCCCGGTGACCTAGTTGTCCACATGAAGCACACAGACGACACTGTAGGTAAGCTTGGTGAGGTACATTACACTTGTTGCACATCAGTGCAGTACCATCATAAGGTTTCCTGGCAGGAGGTTGAGCAGCAACAAGGTTTATAACAGCTTTGTTTTGGATAGCAAAGCGACATATGCTAGCCAAATGTCCCCACCGTCCACAGTAGGTACATTTGAAACAGGGTATGAGGTTTGAATGATGACGATTGCATCGTTTGCACCATGGGGCAACTTCTAAGTACGGCTTCCAAGCTGGTGGCGCTGCCACTTGGCTAGGTCCCGCTTGATTAGGTGTAAATGCTGCGGGTTTCCTTGAAGCCTTACGCTTCCTTGATTTTGGTGCAGGCTTGACTTCTGCTTCCTTCGGTGATTCTTGAGTGGCTTCATTGTTGAGACGAGACATGGCAATGCCTAAATCCACAGTCTTCAGAATCACTTCGCCTATTTGCTGGGCAAATTTGGCTGTTTGCTCGGACATTTGACCGTTGCTGAGAGGAAAAGACATTCTAGAAGAAAATGAAAGACATAGGAAGAAACAACTGAAATGTTATCGGAAAATCAAAACAAAATGGCAATGCATAAAATTGCGATCATTTGTTTGTTACCTAAGGCAAACAAATAAGACGGTGACTAATCAAAGTAAACAGGTCATGTTAATGTATCACTGAAGACATGCTCGCCTATAAGTGAACACTCACCCCAAGAGTTCCCAGGTAAGAGTGACTGATCCGATTCTGTGGACTTGTACGATCACTCTAGCCTTAGACAGAAAACTCAGAGTACAGGCATTCACCCTTCCAGTTTGCACGTGTTCACATTAAAAGACCCAAACTTTGACGAGATTTTGAAAACTTTGAAGGTTCAAAACCTTACAATAAATCATCCTATAATAGATGATTGATTTTCAAAGCGGATTTTGAAATTTAGGTTCTTGTTGTGGTCGTCGCCTAAGGATAGGTGACGGTGTTGTTTTATGACTAAACGCAAGTAAACTCGCGTTAGGGTCCTAGGAAGGTTATAGACTAGGTCAAAGCATTACTAATAACCTAATTCCCTATAACCATGAGCTCTGATACCAACTTTTCTGTCACACCCCGACCACGTAAAACAACGAATCGGGGCGGAATCGTCGGGGAGTGTTGTAACAGAATCATTGTTTCATAACACATGGAAATTGAAGTTTTGTTTTATTGAATCAAAATAAATTACAATGTCTTAACAACAAAGAAACATAACATAATTAACTAGTCTTGCATCTTTTATTGTCACTAAGGCCCAAGTCTGCCTAAGTGTATCTTGATAAATCCTATGCATCATCTCCTGAAACACATGTGAAAATAGGCACGTCAGCATAAAAATGCCTGTGAGATACATAGGTTTTGTGAAAATAGGATTCCTGACTTATAAGTTTAGAAAAAGTTGTTTAACAAAAGTCAGTCATGATCCTTCTAAAATGTTTTGTTTTATAAATCATTTGAAAAGCGATGATAAAGTAGATGATATGTAAAAGAGTAATGCAAGGTTAAATGAATAACCAAGTAAAAATGAGTTTGTATAAAATAAGTTGTTTTGTAAAACAATTGTTTAGTGAAAATATGTCATTTGTGTAAAATGTAATATGTCAAATATTGAAATGGTTTAAATAACGCTACGATATGTAATACTATAAAAGCACTTATATATAGGAAGTACCAGCGGCGTATCCACCATGCTTTTATCTTATTACACACGCCTCGTTATTTAAATCACTTAAACAAAACTAACCACCAATGTAAAAACGTTTATGTATAGTCAAATGTCAAATGTTTGTGTGAAAACCATCAAATGTAAATCATGAAATGTGTAAAAAAAAGTTATGTATGGTAAGTAAAATGAGACTACTTAAACCACAAGTAAAAATGTACAAAACAAAGTATTTGAATAATCAAAATCTATGCTTTGTAGAATAATGCATGCTTTACTGATACAACATTTATGTGGTAATTGTTAAACGCCTACATTCAAGCCTTGAGACAGCAGGATAACCCTAGAGTAAAGGTTATCAAAAGAAAATGTTTTCGGATTCGGTCATTCCATCCATCCAAACAAACCTAGGATTTTAGGAATGGGATTTGTCAAGTCCTATGGTACCACTACCTACTACCGAGCGGCATGATCGGTGTTAACGAATGTAATTTAGTCCCGTTAAACAAACCAAATGATATACCAAATGTAAGCATATTTTATGAAAATAATGTACTTAGTATGCTAAGTGAACATACAAGGTAGAGATATAAAACAATGTGTCCATATGCTATGAGAACATATGCAACAGAGATGCAATGTAAAACAATGTACTAAGTATGCTAAGTTAACATACAAAGCAGAAAAGTCATGTAAAACAATGTGCTATCATGCCAAGTAAACATACATAGCAAAAGAAGATGTAATGTAAATCGATGTGCTAAATATGCTAAGTAAACATACATAGCAAAACAAAATGAAATCGTGTACTAATAGTGTACTAATGAACATAGCAAGTATATGATATGAAAACATGGAAAGCAGGAAAATAACAAGTAGGCACATGTGTTTCACCCCAAAACATTTGGAAAACAGTAAAGGAGGGGTCTATGTACTCACTTGAGGGTGCTTAGAAGTCTTGAACAACAACCAAGCAAAGCTAGAGGGATCACGGAATCAAACGGCACCCTATATAGATAACTACATAAATAACCGGACCCAAATCGGGAGATTGGATAGTATGAGGTTTCGTAAACCAAATGAGTATTGGAACTCATATGATATGGTTTAACAAAGCCTACATAATAAAATGAAACCTAACCTAAGTGCTTACGACCCATTACGACCCGTTTAGGTAGCTTATGCTACTTTAACGCGTCGTTCGCGTAAAACGCGTTCGGACCGCTTAACTAGTCATATGACAAGTAAAATATGCCTTAACATGTCTAATATAGTTACCTAATCAGTTTAGATGTCAAAATTTTGGTTACATATGCTTAAAATGAATTTATGCGTAAATAGGGCATTTTGGTAATTTTCCTAAGGCATATATATTACCTATCATACAACTAACTAAACGACATGACCATAAGGTATAACCTCGGTAGGTTATTCCCTATACAACTATGGTCACCTAATGTATTTGGTCGGATCCTAATGATCGACCAAACGGGTCGGGTTTGTAAGTATAAGCGATTGTTTAGATCGCTTACCTTACGACCCTACATAAGCACTAAACCTAAAGTGACGAGCTAAATATGCTAAAACATGTTTAGTTAAGTTAGAAAACAGGTTTGGTATCAAAACAAACGGTTTTGATACCTAAAAGTAGTTTGGTTAAAAAATACGTGAGAATACGCATATTGGCCGAAACTACGACTCGTCACTAAACCTAGATAACGTGGTAATCAGTAGGCATAGTCACTAGGGACTATAACCATCATGATCACGCTCACGTTATGAAGTTTACATGAACTTCGCATTGACCATAAACTGGTCAATGCAGAAAGTCAAACACTGTTTGACTTTCATGCTAAGACGCATAAAAGAATGAAAGAGGACTTACAAAAGGTCCAAGAATGGAAGTTTTGATTTAAACAACTCAGGTATGGAGCACAAGACCCCAACTTAGAGCTGAATAAATCAAAGGTGTGAGTTCAAGTGAAGCGGGGGTGGGCTATTTATAGTTTTTCTAGGACCGTTAGGATCATTTATCATAAACTGAGCTTTGATCTTGGCCCTACACTTGCACCCCATGTTTTGCAATACCTTGGGCACCCCAAAACAGCCCCTAGAATGCTTAGAAACCATTTGTACAAGAGGGAAACAGCTGGAACAAGCTGGAAATGAATTCTGCTGATCTGGGGGGTCCTTATGGACTGTATGTCTTTGTGCTTATGGTCCGTAAGACTTGTGCAGGTCAGCAAGTTTCAAAAATGGCAGATTTAGTCCCTGAAGCCCCAAACTTGATTTTTGATGCATTTTTGACACGTTTAAGCCTCGTTAACCCCATTTCAAAGCTCTAAAATGAAGTTAAAGTATAGGGAACTTGAAACATGCTAAAAAATATCTCGGATGTCAGTTCGTTTGGCCGTACGGTTACGTTGTTTGGTTAATTATGACGGAAGTCGTAACGGACGCGAAAACGATCCAAATTGTGAAACGAATGAATTTTTATCATGCCAAACACTAAAATACAATATTTTAATGCTTACATAAATTTTTGGATGTCCGGATGTATTCAGAACGTTGGTTATGCGTGAAAAATGCAAACTTATGCACTTTTTGACGCTTTTAGTCCCTGAATGACCAAAAAGTTTATTTAAGCACACCGAACCCCTCAAAGCCTATTTCTAAGCTATGTAAAGGATATTTAGGGTATGTTTAACTTATGGTCATGTTCCGGAATGTCCGTTATAGTACGAATTGACATACTTTCACAGTTTGTCGATTTTAGTCCCTGTAAGCAAATAAACTTGATTTCGGCACACCAAACCCTCCAAAACTTATTTCTAAGTTATGTAAAGGTTATTTAAGGTATGTTAAGCATATATCACTATTCCGGAGTGTTTGTTGCATTAAACTGGTTATATTTACGCATCAGTGCGCGTATAACCTTCCAGAAAGCGATTTAGAGCCCGAAATCGAACAAGAATTGATATGTGCAAATGATACACATATTTATACAAATCTCAAGTATGAAATATAATATTTCATTGGTTTGGTATTTGTTTGATGGTTGAAGTGACACAGGTGTTACAACAAAGCAAAGATTGACTACAACAATATCCAAGGGGGAGTCTGTTAGTGCATTATGTCTATTTCCTTCGTCAATCATGTCTATAGTTGTGAATGTATTGATTCGTAGTTTTTTGTATAGGATTGTGTGATAGAAAAAACGGGTTTGTAAGTTTAGTACTGTGACACCCAGCTTTTCAGCCCGTACCGTACAACTGTAACATGTGTTGTGAATTTAATGAGTTGGTAAATTTAAACCTTGGTAAAAATTATGTTGGCAACGATAACATAAACGCTTATCGCGTAACGATTAAAATGCAAACGAGCGTCGGTGACCACCCGATCAGTGTTAAAATCCTAAAATTAGCCTGTTATGATTAGAATAGTAATTTTAATCATATTCGTGAGGAAAAATAAATTAAAACGCTAAGAAACTCTATTTTTCGAGTTTGAGCGCGTACCGCGCGATACTGCGCGCATTAGACAAAATACCGTCAACGCAGCCAGTCAAGGCAACTGGTAATTATTATAGTAATAATTTTGTGTGATTATTTTTATAGAATGATAAAAATAATTTAAAACGCACTAAAACGGGATTAAAACGCTAGATTAAATACCCGGTATCCAGTAAAATACCAGTTTTTACTCTATAGTATATATATATATATATATATATATCTACGTAAATGTATATGTATGAGAGAGAGAGGATAGGTGGCGGCCCTATGGGGTGCCCACCTTTTTCTTTCACCTTCCAATGTGACAAGTGTTCACCTTGGGACATGTAGTAATGATTTGGAAGATTTAAACACTCAACATAATCTTACACAATCAAACTAAATCACTCTCACTTTCTCTAGCTCGGCCGAACACCCCCTTATATGTCACACCCCGACCGCGTAAAACAACAAATCGTGGCGGAAACGTCGGGGAGTGTTGTAACAGAATCATTGTTTCATAACACATGGAAATTGAAATTTTGTTTTACTGATTAAAAAAAGTTACAATGTCTTAAAATCAAAGCAACATAACATAATTAATTAGTCTTGCATCTTTTATTGTCACTAAGGCCCAAGTCCGTTTAAGTGTATCTTGATCAATCCTATGCATCATCTCCTGAAAACACATGTGAAAATAGGTACGTCAGCATAAAAATGCCTGTGAGATGCATAGGTTTTATTGATTTAGGATTCATGACTTGTAAGTTTAAAGAAAATGTTTGTCAAAAGTTAGTCATGAACCTTGTAAAATGTTTTCTTTTATAAATCATACAAACAGTGATAAGAAATCAGATGATATAAAAGAAAGATGCATATATAAATAAATAACCAAGTAAAATAGGTTTGTATAAAATATGTTGTTTATAAAATAATATTTCATGAAGATATGATATAAGTGTAAAATGTATTATGTCTAACTTGAAATGGTTTAAATAACGCTACGATATGTAATACCATAAAAGCACTTATATATAGGAAGTACCAGCGGCGTATCCACCATGCTTTTATCATATTACACATGCCTCGTTATTTAAATCACTTACCAAACAAACCACCAAAAATGTCTTGTTTTAAACCAATTGTCAAATGTTTATGTATAAACCATGTCTATTGTCAAATGTAAATCATGTAATGTGTAAACAAATGTCATGTATGGTAAGTAAAAAGTGACTACTTAAACCATATATAAAAATGCACAAAACAAAGAATTTGAATGAATAAAAAATTATGTTTTGTAAAACAAATGCATGCCTTACTGATACAAACATATATGCGGTATTGTTCTAATGCATACATTCAACCCTTACGACTGTGGCGACAAACCCTTAAACGAAGTTAAAGGTTTATCTAAACAATGTATATTGGATTCAGTCATTCCTTCCACCCAAACAAACCTAGGATTTAAGGAACGAGAGTTGTCAATTCCTATGGTACCATTACTTACTAACAAGCGGCGTGATCAATGTTAATGAATGTATTTTTGTCCCATTTAAACAAACCAAATGTCATGCCAAATGTAAGCATGTTCTATGAAAATAATGTACTTTAATATGCTAAATGAACATACAAAGTAGAAATGTAAAACAATGTGTCCTTATGCTAAGTAAACATATGCAATAGAAATTCAATGTAAAACAATGTACTAAGTATGCAATAAATGAACATACATAGCAAAAACATGGATAAAATAATGTACTATACGTGTACTAATGAACATAGCAAGTATGAGTTATGAAATCATGAAAAGCACGAAAGTAACAAGTAGGCACATGTGTTTCACCCCAAAATGTTTGAAAAACAGTAAAAGAGGGGACTATATACTCACTTGAGAGTGCTTTGAAGTCTTTGGATAACAACCAAGCAATGCAAGAAAGATCACGGAATCAAACGGCACCTAATATAAGTAACTATGTTAATAAACGGACCTAAATCGGAAGATCGGATAAAATGAGGTTTCGTAAACCAAATGAGTGTAGAAACTCATGTAATATGGTTTAACAAAGCCTACATTCTAAAACGAAACCTAACCTAAGTGCTTACGACCCATTACGACTTGTTTAGGTAGCTTACGCTACTTTAACGCGTCGTTCGCGTAAAACGCGTTCGGACCGCCTAACTAGTCCTATGACAAGTATTATATGCCTTAACATGTCTATAATGTAGCCTAATCAGTTTAGATGTCAAAATTTATGTTACATATGCTTAGAATGAAATTTGGCGTAAAAAGGGCATTTTGGTCATTTTCCTAAGGCATATAAATTACCTATCATACAACTAACTAAACGAAGTGACCATAAGTTATAACCTCGAAAGGTTATTCCCTATACAACTATGGTCACAAAACATGTTTGGTTAGATCCTAATGATCAACCAAACGGGTCGGGTTCGAAAGTCTAAGCGGTTGTTTAGACCGCTTACCTTACGACCCTATATAAGCACTAAACCTAAAGTGACGAGTTGAACTTGTTAAAACATGTTTAACGAGGTTAGAAAAAAAAGTTTGATATCAAAACAAAAGGTTTTAATACCCAAGAATAGTTTGGTTGCAAAACACGCAAGAATGCGCATTTTGACCGAAACTATAACTGTCACACCCCGACCACGTTAAAACAACAAACTGTGGTAGAAACGTCGGAGAGTGTCGTAACAGAATTATTGTTTCACAACCATGGTTACAAAAAGAGTTTCGTTTTATTTATTCGATAAGTAATTTACATTGTTTTAACATAAAACAAACGAGTTACATATCGACTATCACTGTTATTATGTCACTAAGGCCTCGTCCAGATCCTATGTGACTCATGCATCCTAGTAATCAACATCAAGCAACATCACCTGAAACATATGTAAAAACAAAGTCAGCAAAGAAATGCTGGCTAGCACATAGGTTTTATAAGAGTGTCGGATTCATGGCTAGTTTACATGTTGCAATACCTTATTAAAAACCTTGTTTTGAAAAGAGTATAATATTGCAACGAAATTAACCAACTCAAATCAAGTGGGTTATAATTTATAAAACCTCGTAGCGATGATTCTTAACCCAAAAACATTTGTTTTAGTAAACCAAATTGTAAAACATCTCGTATTAACTCGTTAATAAAACTCGTATGGTTCATATCCTTTCGAAAACATCGTTATGTGACATCGTTTTAAAATCGTTTACCTAAGTGAACTAAATAACGCCACGGTATGTAATATGTTGAAAACACTTATATATAAGAAGTACCAGCGGCGTATCTACCATGTTTTCACCATATTACACCTATCCCGTTTTCTAGACACTTAACCAAAAAACCAATCGTCTATCCAATTCGTTTAAATTGTTCAAATTGTTTCCAAATCGTTAACTCGTTTAAATCGTTTAAATCATCCTCGTTTTAATTGTGAAAACTATTTATGGTTGTCTCGGTAATAACATTCAAACCTTCATGATTCGACTATCTCGCTTCTCGCATTAACAAACCACCAAAGGGTCAGTTAATAATCAGATTCAGTCATTACCCACCTAACCTACACATAACCATGGGTGCAGTACGATAACGGGATTTGTCAGATCCTATGGTACCATAACCTAATACTGGTCGGCTTGATCAATGCTAATGAATGTCATTCGTTATGTAACTACGTCGAACAAGTTTGTTCACATTATCAAAATCGTTATTAGTTTAGTATAAACCATCTTAATCGTTTTTGAAACCATCGTTGAAATATCGAAAATCGTTTTGATACATATGAATCACCCCAAAACAATTGAAAATAGTTAAATAGGGGAACTGTGTACTCACTTGAAGTGAAAAGTATCCTCAATCAATAGAACTTCAACAAACTCAAGCAAACCAGAGAAATCCAGCAGCACCTAGTAATCGAACCACTAGATAAATAATCGACACCTAAATCGGAAGATCGGGCAGAATAAGGTCTTGTAAACCAAATGAGTGTTGGAACTCATGTGATATGGTTTAACAAAGCCTACATTCTAAATCGGAACCTAACCTAAGTGCTTTCGACCCATTGCGACCCACTAAGGTAGCTTATGCTACTTTAACGCGTCGTTCGCGCAAATGCGCGTTCGAGACGTCTAACTAGTCCTATGACAAGTATTATATGCCTAAACATGTTTAAATATGTTGCATAATTAGTTATGTGACAAAATTTTATGTTACATATGCTTAATTACCAATTATGCATAAAAAGGGTATTTTGGTCGTTTACCTAAGGCATATGAACTACCTATCATACAACTAATTAAACCTAAGTGACCATAAGGTATAACCTCGGAAGGTTATTCCCTATACAACTATGGTCACTAAACATGTTTGGTCGGATCCTAATGATCGACCAAACGGGTCGAGTTCGAAAGTCTAAGCGGCTGTTTAGTCCGCTTGACTTACGACTCTACACAAGCACTAAACTAAAAGTGACGAGCTAAACATGCTAAAACATGTTTAGTTAAGTTAGAAAACAGGTTTTGATATCAAAACAAACGGTTTTGATACCCAAGAGTAGTTTGGTTACAAAATACGCACAAATACGCATTTTGGCCGAAACTACGACTCGTCACTACGCCTAGTCAACGTGGTAATCAGTAGGTATAGTACAAGGGACTATAACCATCGTGATTACGCTCACGTTGCAAAGTTCAACGGAACTTTGTGTTGACCATTGACTAGTCAAAGCTGAAAGTCAAACTCTGTTTGACTTTCATGCTTGAAAAACGAAACAAGAACTAAAGAGGACTTACAAAGGGTCCAAGAATGGAAAATCTAGATCAACTTGCTCAGGTATGAGGTGCTAAGCCTCAACTTAGAGCAAATAGATCAGATTTGTGTGAAGATTGCAAAGAACTATGGTGGGTATTTATTGGAAATGGACCACCGTTAGGATCGTTTATCGGGAAATGAGCTTCGATTATGGCCGTACACCTCATGCCCATTGATTTGTAATACTAGGGGTGCCCCAAAACCAGCAAATGGTATTGAAAAAGTTACAAAAAAAGACCCCCCAAGTTCAATCCTATTGCTGAAAAATGCTAACATTCAAGTTTCTGTCCAGATCAGGTGCTCGCGTCGCGCCACGGGGAAGACAGTTGGTGGTGGCGCAGCGCCACCAGGTACCAGCTCCAAGAAAGTTTCAAATAATGAAAGTTTTGGTCCCCGCACATGTTTAAGGCCTTTTTCGATGCGTTTAAGCTCCATTAACCCCATTTCAAGGCTCTAAAATGAAGTTAAGTACAGGGAACTCAAAACATGCTCAAAAACATCTTGGATGTCGGCTCGTTTGGTCGTACGGTTGCGTTGTTCGGTTAATTACGACGGAAGTCGTAACGAACGCAAAAACGATCCAAATTACGCGACGAATGGAATTTTATCAAGACAATCACTAAAATAAATTATTTTAATGATTACATAAATTTTTGGATGTCCGAATATATTCAGAACGTAAGATATGCGCGAAAATGCAAACTTATGCACTTTTTAACGCTTTTAGTCCCTATTGATCAATAAAGTTTATTTTAGCATACCGAACCCATCAAAGCCTATTTCTAAGCTATGTAAAGGATATTTAGGGTATGTTTCACTTATGATCAAGTTCCGGAATGTTCGTTACTATACAAATCGGTATAGTTTCGTAGTTTGACACAACTAGTCCCTACGATCGAACAAACTTGATTTCAACACACCAAACCATCCAAAACTTATTTCTAAGTTTTGTGGAGGTTATTTAAGGTATGTTAAGCCTATGTCACTATTCTGGAGTGTTTGTTGCGTTATACTGACTGCGTTTACGCACCAGTTTGCGTATAACCTTCCAGAAAGCGATTTAAAGCTTGAAATCGGAATCGAATCAAATCGTAAAATCATGAAACACAAATACACACATAATAACACCAAAACACATATAATAACACCTAAGCACATTGTTTTATTGATAATTAACATTGTTTTACATTATTCGACGGTTACAGAACACAGTTGTCACAGTCTCCCCTACTTTAGGAAATTTCGTCCTGAAATTTTAACTAGAGAAAGCTTGTGAAAACAAATGCGGATACTTCGTCTTTATCTGGTCCTCACATTCCCAAGTGAACTCTAGGCCACGTTTAGATTCCCAGCGAACTTTGACTAATCGAATCCGTTTGTTCTTCAACTGTTTGAATGCACGGTCCGTTATCTCCACAGGTTTCTCGACAAAGTGCATCGTTTCATCGATTTGAATCTCGTCGAGAGGAATGTGAAGATCAGCATCAGCTAAACACTTTCGCAAATTGGACACGTGAAAAGTCGGATGAATATTTCCAAGCTCTGGAGGTAGCTCTAGTCGATAGGCAACCTTTCCAATTCTTTCAACAATCTTAAATGGTCCAACATATCGAGGTGCAAGTTTTCCTTTCTTTCCAAATCTCACCACTCCTTTCCAAGGTGACACCTTGAGTAGGACACGGTCGCCGACTTGAAATTCTAAGGGCTTGCGTCGCATATCTGCATAACTCTTTTGACTGCTTCGAGCTGTCACAAGATTATCGCGGATTTTCTTGATTTTGTCAGTTGTTTCTAGAATGAGCTCAGGTCCAGTAAGCTGAGCTTCACCAATCTCATTCCAACAGACAGGTGAGCGACATTTTCAACTGTAGAGAGCTTCGAATGGTGCCATATTAATACTAGCATGATGACTATTGTTGTAAGAGAACTCGATCAATGGAAGATGAGAATCCCAATTACCACCAAAGTCTATTACGCATGCTCTAAGCATATCCTCCAAAGTTTGAACCGTTCTCTCAGATTGTCCATCTGTTTGGGGATGATAAGCAGTGCTTAGATTTAGTTGGGTCCCCAAAGCAGATTGCATGGTCTTCCAAAAATGAGATGAAAATCGAGCATCACGATCAGAAATGATATCCAAAGGAACACCATGTCGAGATACTATCTCATCAACATAAATCTTTGCAAGTTTATCAGCAAATAGATCTTCACGAATCGGAATAAAATGAGCTGATTTCATTAAACGATCGATAACAACCCAAATCGCATCGTGACCCTTAGATGTACGCAGCAATTTAGTGATGAGATCCATCGCAATGTTCTCCCACTTCCAAACCGGTATCTCTGGTTGTACAAGCAAACCAGAAGGTCGTTGATATTCAGCCTTGTCTTTGAGACAAGTTAGGCATTTTGATACATATAAGGCAGCATCCTTTTTCATACCAGGCCACCAATACTGAGTATGAAGTTCCTTGTGCATTTTATCAGTACCAGGATGGATAGAATATCGAGACTTATGAGATTCGTCCATTACCAAGGTGTGAAGATCGTCTTGTTTCGGAATCCACAAACGATCCTTGAAGTAGAGTAAACCATCATCTTTCCTTTCGAGTTTAAGCTCAAGTTGAAGCGGTAGATCATTTTTCAATAAGCCTTTGATCACACAAGATCGTTGAGCTTGAAGGACACGAGATTGAATATCAGTTAAAGTCTGAATAGAATGAAGCTTGACTTGCTCTTTTTGACTAAGCGCATTGGCCACGATATTCTCCTTACCAGGATGGTAGCGAATTTCGCAATCATAATCGTTTAAGAGTTCAACAGAGCGTCGTTGCCTCATGTTCAGCTCCTTCTGATTGAGAATATGCTGGAGACTTTTGTGGTCTGTGAAAACCACACACTTCGTGCCATAGAGGTAGTGTCTCCAGATTTTAAGAGCGAAAACCACAACACCTAACTCAAGATCATGAGTTGTGTAGTTCTTCCCGTGAACTTTCAGCTGTCTAGACGCATAAGCTGTGACTTTACCTCGTTGCATAAGAACGCAACCAAGTCCTAGATTCGACGCGTCACAATAGACAACGAAATCATCATTTCCCTCAGGCAGAGATAAAACAGGAGCATCACAGAGCTTCCGTTTCAGCGTTTGGAACGCTTCTTCTTGCTTAGGTCCCCACTCAAAAGGCTTATTCTTCTGAGTTAAAGCAGTGAGTGGAACCGCGATCTTTGAGAAGTTTGAAATAAACCGTCGATAATATCCAGCAAGACCAAGAAAAGATAGAATCTCTGTAGGTGTCGTCGGTGTGTTCCAATCCTTAATTGCAACAATTTTGGATGGATCCACATGAATACCCTGCTCGTTGACTATATGACCCAAGAACTGAACTTCTTTAAGCCAAAATTCACACTTGGAGAATTTAGCAAAAAAGGTGTTCCTTCTTAAGGAGTTCCAATGTCAAACGAAGGTGTTGCTCGTGATCGGCTCGAGACTTCGAATAAATGAGAATATCGTCAATGAACACAATGATGAACTTGTCTAAATAAGGTTTACAAACCCTATTCATTAAGTCCATGAAGATAGCTGGGGCATTTGTCAAACCAAATGGCATGACAGTGAACTCGTAGTGCCCATATCTCGTACGGAATGCAGTTTTGGGAATATCTTCTTCGAGTACACGAAGTTGATGATACCCAGAACGCAGATCGATCTTGGAAAAGCATGAAGCACCTTGCAGCTGATAAAAGAGATCATCGATTCGAGGTAGGGGATATCGATTCTTGATGGTAAGCTTATTAAGCTCACGATAATCGATACACATTCGAAAAGATCCATCTTTCTTTTTCACAAAAAGGACTGGAGCGCCCCATCGTGAAAAGTTCGGACGGATGAATCCTTTATCAGATAACTCTTGAAGCTGTTTAGATAACTCTTGCATCTCCGACGGTGCAAGACGATAAGGTGCTATTGCAATTGGGTTGGCATTGGGTACAAGGTCAATATGAAACTCGACTTGACGAACTGGAGGTAAACCAGGCAGTTCATCAGGAAACACCTCTGGATAATACTGAACAATCGGAATATCCCGAATACTCTTGCTCTTGTCTTTCTCCTCGGTGACATGTGCTAGAAAAGCAACATATCCTTTTCGTAAATACCTTTGGACTTCCATACATGACATGAGTTTCAAACCACCTGAAGGTTTCTCGCCACGAACTTCAAGAACATCGCCAGACGAAAGAGGAATATGAACGATCTTATCAAAACAAACTACCTCAGCATGATGTTTGGTTAACCAATCCATCCCCACGATAATATCGAAACTCCCAAGTTGCATCGGTGTGAGGTCAACAGGAAAAAGATGGTCATCAAGGTTCAACTGACAATCACGAATAACAGAATCGAGAACAAAAGGTTTACCAGTAGCAACTTCGACAGATAAGGGTTTCCTCAGTTTAGTTCTAGGTATCGTAAGTAAAGGCTAAAAAGATAACGAAACAAAACTTCTATCGGCACCAGAATCAAAAAGAATAGATGCAGGTCGATTGTTAACAAGAAACGTACCATTGACAACGAGGTTGTCAGCTCGAGCCTCATTAGCATTCAGATTGAATGCTCATCCACGAGCGGGATTCACATTCGCGTTGACATTCACGTTTGGATTCGCATTTGCATTCGCCAACCTCGGACAGTTGTTGCGGAAGTGACCAAACTCTCCACAATTGAAACATGAACCTGGTGGGAATCTCGCAGGATTCCCCTGAACCTATGCTGGAACCTGAGCAACCTGATTCTGACCCAGAAGATAATTGTAGGCCAGATGCCCAAGTTTACCACACGTTGTGCATTGCTTGCAAGCTTGTTGTGCAACATGATGACCGTTGTAGCGAGCATAATGAGGTGCGGTACCAGCATACACTTTCTTCGCAGGCGGTTGAGCTGGTGGGTTCTGAGGGTTCTGAGCTGTTACTGCAAAATTCTGAGCACCCTTTCTCTTTCTCGACTTCTTCGACGACTCACCTTTCTTACCCTTACCCTTTTCCTTGACAGAATCGGTCGACTTCTTCTTATCACCCTTGCGGGTAAGTTTACCCTTCCTGACCTGAGACTCAGTCAGGGTAGCAGACAACTCGATCGCATGACGAACAGTAGTAGGATTAATGCCAGTCACAATATCCTGTATGGAATCGGGTAAACCATCGATATACCTCTCTATCGCTTTCTCCAACGGGGTAACCATAGTTGGACACAAAAGACTGAGTTCCTCAAAACGATCCGTATACGCACGGTGTTCTCCCCCATCTTGCTTCAGATCATCAAACTCTCATTCCAAAGCTCGAATTTCATGACGGGGACAAGACTCTTTCATCATGAGAGCTCGAAGCTCTTCCCATGTCTGTGCTAATGCCACTTCGGCACCCCTATCACGCATCACTCCGTTCCACCATGTAAGAGCACGCTTCTCAAACACACTTGATGCAAATTCAACCTTACGCCCATTCGGACATTGCACATGTCTGAATGTGCTCTCGATACTTTCGAACCATTGAAAGAGCGCAGTAACTCCTTGCGACCCAGAAAACTTCAACGGCTTAGCAGAATTGAAATTCTTGAAATTACACTGTGCATTGTTATTATTATTGTTGTTGTATAACTCGTGGATTTGGGTCACAATGCCTGGAAGCACAGCAACCATTTGCTGAGAGACAAGGGCTGCGACTTCTTCAGTAGTAAAAGATTGTGCATCACGTCGAGGAGGCATGGTCTAACAAGGAAATATGAGAAACGAGTGAGGTTGATAATTAGGAAAAACAAAAGAGGTACTTGAAAATATCGACAAAACACAAGGAAGGCGATCATTTGTTCGTTACCTCGAAC